>OY979456.1:362810-2862810 GCA_963855545.1 Ethmia dodecea | reverse complement strand
GTGTGTGAATTGTGTCCCACAATTTATTATTATTATTACTTACCCGACAGTAACATCAAAAATGTTGCTCCCAACTGAGCTGGAGACGGCCATATCTCCGAACCCTTTCCTGGCGACTATGACGGATGTGATGAGGTCCGGCACGGAGGTCCCAGCAGCCAGCAGCGTGAGGCCCATGACCTCGGGGGGCACGTGGGCCGTGGCCCCCGCCACGTTGGCCCACCACACCATTAGGTACGAGAAAAACGCTATCCATACTATCGACCCTATAAATGTTACAGGGAACAGGTTCTTCCCTGGAAGCAGAGAAAAATTTTCACGTGATAACGTCTTATGAAAACATTGATAAAAAATTTAATTCTGGAGTGGAAGAGACACAGAAGCCGAACGCTTAGGCAGATCGTGCTTCTATATTTCTTGTTCATCGCTCTCGCTTGCACGCTGGCTCCGGCGGAACGTGACACTTTTTCATTAGTGCAGCCGGCGTTTATAAGACGTTATCACGTCAAAAACAAGAGTTATATCAGGGAGGGTTGGCAGAGATATTTAGGTAGTTTCTGGAATTGGGTACCCAGTTTTTACCATTGTATTTCTCGGTTGACAGGTGGAACCTATCGCTGGAACGGGCTCAAGAATCAATTCGGAGGCTACAATGTTTAATTAAAATTTTTTTTAATTTCAAAATTTAACTATTTATATAATTATAATCTTTCCAAGCCATAATATGTGTTCTATGAAATTTTGAAAGACACCAAACTTCCAATCCAACTTTCATCCCCTACGTAATTAAAAAAGAAAATCCCCTCTACGGGATGTATTTTCGTACCGATTGTCATTTATTCAGACTTCCTAATAATATCACTACTGAAAAGATTACGAAAGAAGAACAAAGCAAGATTTCAAAAATACATTTTTCATTCCTAATATAAAATTCAAGCTCGAAGTAACCAACTGACTTGCAAGTTCTGAATAAGTTGGCAGCGGCGTAGTGGAAATCCCACTTAAAAAGTCAAGGTACAGTCTAACAGCTCAAGGCATTTGGCTCGGTCAAGGCGATATATTAATTGGTTCTAGCTGCAGCAGTCTTCACCTTTCAGAATGGGAGATTGATAACTTATTTGTAACTGAAATTCTACTGTTATTGACTATAATATATTTATATCTACACTACCTAATATTATAAAAAGGAAAGATTTGTATTTTTGTACATGTTTGTTATTGTGATTTAAAAAAATATTTCACCAATGGAAAGCTAGAATATTATGTAACATAATAATATGCCATATTTTATTTATGTATTCCGACGGGAACGGGGACTACGCGCGGTTGAAACCGCGCAGAACCGCTAGTATTCCAATACTCTATATAAATCTGATGTGTGATCTGTGCTCAAATATGGTAACATAAATCTTGTAATCGCCGGAATTCGTGTATGAACTTGAACATTGGAAAATGTTATTTATCTATTAATCGTTTGGATTATAAATGAAATTTTATTTTACTAATCTGATCCAAATATAAACTAAAATTATCGGTAAGTCTCCATACATGACAGTTAGTGACAATTGGCATAGATATCATTGGATATTAGTTGAGTAGAACCACAGAATAAACAAAAACGTGTTAAATAATAAAAGGCCCATAATGATCACTTAATTGACAACTTTTGATCCTACCCTTAGTCGAGACTTTCGCATCCTTGTGTCTGAAGTAATGTGGATGCGAAAATTTCCATTGAGGGGTCAAAAGTCCCGCATAATTAAGTGGGCCCTGCAGATAACGAGTCTGAACCGCTAAAATAGGATGGAGTGACCTACTTCCGAATATGACATGAAGAAGTAAACAGCCACTACAACTAGTCCAAAAAACAAAACACGACCATAATCCAAAAGCTAAACTACACTCTCTTGCACAACAGAATACTGTCATAGACCCTGAAGAACAATAAAGAACTGTCCAAACACATAAAAAATGGCACTGAGAGTGAAAAAATAATACTAGTGCTGTCACTAACACTGGTGCGGACTAAGTCATACAAAATGTACGCACACATATTTTTCCCAATTCCGGGCCGAACCCGGCCAGTCCAAAACCCGCCCCCTGTCCAGTCCCTGATGAATGGTCCTTAAAGGTTGTTGCACACTACAACTCGAAAAAAGATCAGCAGGACCTTAACTTAAGCCGTTTAGTATTCCTTGTATGAAATTATCTACTACTACTAGCGGTTCACCCGCGTAGTTCCCGTTCACTTCGGAATACGGGGATAAAATATAGCCCATGCTACTTAGGGATATTGCAGGTTTCCATTGGTGAAAGAATTTTTAAAATCGGTCCAGTAGTTTTTGAGTTTATTCGTTGCAAAAAAAAATCTCACGCCTTTAATCCCCGAGGGGGTAGGGAGACGTATTCAATTACACATTTCACGAGATATATTGGACCCCTAAACGTGGTAGGTGGTCAGCCCATCGCCGGACCGGGTCTATTTACTACTACTACTACTCAGAATCGATTCTGAGACCTGCGGGTTTCCTCACGATGTTTTCCTTCACCGTCGAGCTAGTGATAAATATGTACGTAAGTTTTTGAAAAACTCATTGGTAGGTACATGCCAGGATTCGTTACAAACATACAAAAATGCATATCTTAGTATATTATTAGTATAGATATAGATTAGTGTAGATAGATGTAGACAACGCACACAGTCAACATCGTACAGTATCACCTCTAAAAAGGCACGAGCAAGATAGGCAAGGCGATGACTTTTCGTTTCCGATTAGGTACTATAAACGTAAAGGTTGCCCCACAATCCCGTTTACGAGTTGACTCGGCGAAAGACCTATTATTATTATTATTAATGTATGAGTAAAAAACCGAAATATACAACAATGAAAATTATACAAAAAGAGATTATGAAACTATACCTAGCTTAGTAGCTGAGCTTACCTTTCGGCGTCCTAGTATCCGGAAGGGTGATCCACAGTGGGAAGACAATGGGCGCGACCAACAGGTACGTCAGCCGCTTTCGGAAGCCTGACGGCCACGACATGTCCAACGGAGTCGTGTCCTCGTCCAGGTCTCCTATCTGGAAGAGATTCTGTGATGAGTTGTTCTGAAGAATAACGTCCGCATTTGCACCAGTTATTGTCGTATGCTTTTAATTGTCGTTAAGAGCGAGCAGATAAACCAAAGAGTGTATCTACTTAAGTAAGCCGCGTTTTCACGGTACTACCGCGCTCGGACCGAGTCTCTTATTGGACGATATTCGTTTCATGTAAACACGTGACCCGAGTGTCCTCAGGTCATCATTATCATTAGCCGGAAGACGTCCACTGTTGAACAAAGACCTCTCCCATAGAACGCCACAACGAACGGCAACTTGCCGCTTGCATCCACCGGTTAACCGCGACCTGGACGATGTCAGTCCACCTGGTGGGAGGCTTACTAACACTGCATCTTCCGGTTCGTGGTTGCCACTCGAGAACCTTTCTTCATCATCGATCATCGGTACTCAGGTACCGATAGGCAATCAGGGGATCGGACTGTATTCTATTGACTCATATACGAGCGCACGCCTTCCGAGCGCGTTGATACCGTAAAATGCGGCTGAAGTCGAAAATTTCTATTAATTAGTCAGTGTTTAATCATTTGGCCAGATCAGGCCTACGGGCGGACAACCACATTCTTGTTGTGTCTCGCTTTTGATATAAAGTGACTCGAATCAATGACGCCTTATAGTAAAGACCAGAAATTCAACACGCTTGAACTCCTCGACCAATTACTTATTTTTTACAGCAGTACATTGCGTTTGGTCACTCTTTGCGTTATTTGCTTTATGTAATATAATAACTTCACATTTATCTCCGAGGTGATCGGCAGAGGAAATCTCTTGGAAATGCCCACTTTTTACAAGTGTATCACTTATCGGACCCCTAATCATGACAGATGGTGAGCCTATCGCCGCACCAGGGTGGTGTTCCACACGCCTTAGGATCAACTATGGGGCCTATGTGTTTCCTCCCGATGTTTTCCTTCATCGTAGAGCTATTGATACAAACGTACAAATGCTTTTGAAAAACTCATTGGTACACCAAGATCCGAACCTGCGCCTTACACATAACGCTCATAAAGTCATAATGGCTATCACAGCTCGATGTGGGTATAGTACCTAATCTTCTGTCACTGACCTCTTCTATAGCATCTAATTGGACGTCAGCCAGACCGCCATTGGGTAGATCCAGCGGCGTTTCTTTGGCTTGCGTGGCAGCCGCAGAGTGCCTCGCCGCGGCCGCCCCCGCGCCTCCCGCTGTCGGCCTTGTCGCCTCTAGTAGCACCTTTAGTGAAGCTATCGCATGTAGCTGTGTTGCTTTCTCGTCCACTTTGCCTATGAAAGATAGGGACGGTAAGGAGGTGACGTGCTTTTTGGTGGCAGTGCAAAAATCTGCAAGGGAAAGGTAGCAGCTAAATCTAAGAACCTTCTATTTTATACTTACTCTCATAAAGAATAGAAGAATATTTCAAAAAAAGTTGCTCAAGCTGTCGGGGACAAAGAATGAGGACCTTTTTTTTACCAGGTTTCGGACCCATAAATGTCACGTTCTGGGTTCGGTCCGTCGTCGGAACGGCGCGCTGTTATAGATGCCACAGATGAATCCTGGACCCTGCGGGTATCTTTTACAGTCGCTTGTGATAAATAAGTGTTTCAGTTATTGAAAAACTCATTGGTACATCACCACCACCAAGATTCAAGCCCGATATTGAATGCAGGAGAGACAGACTCAGAACTAATGGTAAGTATGTTTAATACCCCCTATTCTCGTTCATTCGATTGAATTTCTGTCGATAATATAAACATGTCTTTTAGGTTTAATACAAAAAAAAAGCGAAAAGATAGGTACTACAGATATCGTACGGAAATGTCGTATCAAAAGATCGTGACTCCAAAGCTGATATTGTGAGTGTCGTTCGGTCTATCCTTCTCAACTCTGCAATCAAGTTGAGCTGTAATACATATGAGACCGCGCAGTAAATGACATAAGGGATGTATCGGACCTAAAGTCGTTGCCAAATTTCAATCAGGGCGAAATAATTGCTTGCGGGCCAACGGGTCGCAATCACCACTTCCCTATATGTATATACCTAGTATACACTAGGTTTGGCTAGCGTCTTCGTCCCCGTACCCAAAAAACATTTTAGGTATGTATGTACCTATAGAGGTAGATAATAACTCGGGTTCTAGGCGTATCAAGATACCGGCAACAATAAGTACAGTCAAGAGCACGTAAAGCTTGACACATTCGACTTTGTAACGTTCTTATTACAATCGCTTTAGAGGTCAGACTCGCACTACTCGCTTCATTTGCTCTTAACTGTACAACTGTGGAAACCGTATTTTTGTGTGCACGAAAAGAGGCCTAGTTATTTGTTTATAATTCTAACTTTAATTTTAAGTCATTGTTTCAAACATCTGAAGAACTACAATAATTCGACTATCCACAGACCCAAAATGATATTATTTTCATAATTCCATATACCTATTGTTTTAAGACACAATGCAAAGAAAATTAAAATTTTCAAGAGGGGTAACAAAATGGCTTTACACAGTAAGAGAACAACATACCAGAATATAAAGACACGATAACATAGCATCTGAATAATAGTAAAGAATACTTAATAATAATTAACATTACTTACATAAAGCGGTATCTAACAAGTTTGATTTACATGAAAATATGATAAATATAATCATAAGTCTTTCTGCGGGATGATATACACCATGCGGGATGCGGGTAAGCGTTGGAAGCTCTCGAGTCGAAGTCTTTCGAGGGCTTTTATAATCCTCACCACTTGGTGACACAAACATTATTATCGAACAGCTAAGCTGGTCACAAAAGGAAAGAAACCGTCGACAAAGCAGCAAGCTTTGCCGAGCCATTGTCAGAAGATAATCTTCAATTATCAGGTACCAGTGTGGGCGAACCTTTGACGGATTTTGAAGGCAGACAGTTGATATTGGACCGAGCTAAGACTGATATGAAGTAAAGGTATCTGGTCTTTCTCTGTGTTATCACTACATAGTATAAAACAAAGTCGCTTTCTCTGTCCCTATATCCCCATGTCCCTATGACCCTTTGTATGCTTAAATCTTTAAAACTACCCAACGGATTTCGATGCGGTTTTTTTAATAGATAGAGTGATTCAAGAGGAAAGTTTTAGTATAAGCATTGCACCCGTGCGAAGTCGGGGCGGGTTGCTAGTAAATTATAATGTAAGACGATTCTAATGACTTTCTATACAACGTGTAACAGAATAAGCGCAATTGCTCATACACCCCAATTAGTATTTTATTAAGATAAGATAAGATGCATTCGTAATTTCTATTTGTCTAACAAAATATTTTAAATAGAGATTTTATTACGAATACCTAGCTTAAATTGATGAAAGGTTCAGAGGTGAACTTCAACGACGTGCAGTAGGTAATCAGATTCATTGTAGTTTTATTATCTATCTGTATTTTAACAAAAATATAGTTTCTAAATTTTTTCACATAAATAAATGTGAAGTCTAGATTTAAAATAATCCAAGTCAGTCAAGCGCGATAAATGTTATTTATTACTGATCATGAAAGGAATCCCTGGGATCTATTTAAACCAAAATAATCTTTCACATACTTCACGACATTATATATTCCCCAACATTATACTGAACCTAAACTACCAGCCATTAAAGTTGATTTATGAATGGCAATGTAAAGCTATTGTAGGCAAAAAGCGAAGGTCGGTAAGCCCCATCTCGGATGCCGCGAGATACGAGTAGGTTCCAGTTTCCAATGACACTTTATTTATATAGAACTATCTTTGCTTTCAGCTCCCGGCGTGTCCTCTATCGCATCCCCTAGGAGCAATGTTTTTCCCTGATGAAAAGTATCGAGCCCTATGATTTCTTTTTTTCTGCTAAATTTAATCAAACTCGTTTAAGAGTATAAGCCGTTAAAGTGATAGCCAGAGTTACTTATAGTAGATGTAGGGATGATATACTGGTATATGATTAATGTCAGAGTCGATGGCTCTATTCTGAGACCGTCAAGTTGAAAGCCTCACCATGAAATTGATCTGTTCTGATAATACCAAACAACTCTAATAATGCCCGAAGCATATAAATAGTGCCATCATACTTTCGGAGATATTCAGGTCGTTCAGTGAGGCTGCTAGCTTGACGTCAAAATAGCAGCCTCACTGGTACTATTTAAGAAGGTACTTGACGGTCTCTCTATTACTCTATGTCTAACCGCTATAGGTACTAGTCAATGCAATATGAAGCGGTCAGATATCTTCTTAGAATTTTATTTAACTTGCAATGTATGTTTATGCGGGTGGAATCTTGCATCTCAGTTTTGAAGCAGATATCTTCAACCAATTGAGCTGAGGCATACTGTTGTAATTTCGGTGGTTCATTTGTTTTTTTTGACGCTTGCCAGACATACAAAGGCTGTTTTTTTAGTTTTCATGAACTAGACTTATTACTAGTGAGAGATCATCCGAGAGGAGTTAGATTCCCGGTCAGGGCATGTACATTGATTCAAGTATTTCTAACTTACGTACACATTGTCATTATACACAATGATATTCGATAAAAACTGATAGGTATATATGTTAAGTAGTTGTGCTAAAAATAAATGACAATATAATAATCTGGTAATTGCCGGAAATCGCTTAATCACGTTGAAATGTATTTTTATTTCAATTGTGTAGAGTTCGAATAGCCAAAATATTTCACGATTCATATTCAATTGTAAACTAATAGGTACTGGTATTATCGCCATTTATTTGAAGACTAACCTGTTTTATTCGTTAATTCTTTCCTCACGAATTTAATGTGACCAGTTAATAAGACTCGAATGTAAAACGAATATAACCCTCGCAATTTCCTCAAAACGTAACGTCGACAAGTCACTCTGCAACTGAAAACCACCATAACACGAAACATTACATCATAATCTCGTTTCAACTTGTCCAACTAGACAGCGGCATGTCCAAACTTGTTCGGAACTGGGCCTGTTCGCTTGTTCGCATTCGTATGCATTGTTCAACGAGTTGCGCTTCGTTTGACCCCTTTTTACTTCGGCTGTTGCAAAGCATATTAAAAAAGTTAGCGAAGTTGGTTGATATGATACGGGTCACGTATCCTATTTAGTTCTGTTATATGATAAATATGTATTTGGGCGCACATGTTCCTTCGAATTCTTAGGCCTTTGGGGTCGATCCTTAACCGTCGAACTAGTGATAAAGTACCTAAAATAATAATACCAGCCCGTAACTGTCTCACTACTGGGCAAGGGCCTCTTCTCACAAGGGGTCGTCCATTAATCACACACACACACATACACATACACACAGCTTACGCCTTCTTCCCACAGGGGTAGGCAGAGACGATGGATCGCCACTTTGCCCGATCTTTGCACACTTCCCACGCTTCCTTCACATTCATAAGCCTTTTCATGCACGTTTTTTTATTCTTTGCACTCTTGACCCCAGCTTTTTGAAGAACGTCACTAATTTGATCCGTGAACGTCCTGGGGCGTCCTCTTGCCTTGTAGCCTTCAACATTTGCACCATAAATCTCTTTCGTTACTCTTCTTTCATCCATTCGTTCTAAATGACCAAACCAGCTTAACACACCCTTAATCATCACATTAATCACGTGATGTTTTTTAGCAACTTTTTGACCCCCCTCCCCCCTTGGTGATGTGTGGTGAGGTTTTAGACTACCCCCCCCCCCCCATACCGAAATCACGTGTATTTTTTTGGTAGACAGTATATTGAAATTTTCGATAACGAAATGATAAAATTTAGTTTAGAAATCGCGCGGCAAATGAAAAATAAATACACGTGATATCTCATTACACCACTCCCCTCCCTCCTTGTGATATTTCTTGATTTTTTCCGAACCCCTCCCCCTCCCCCTTTCGAACCTCACGTGATTAATGGACGACCCCCAAGGAGAAGGTATGAGCATTTTTAGTCACCACGCTTGCTTACTGCGGGTTGGATAAAGTATCTACCTACCTACATACTAGTTTTTTTGAAAAACTCCAAAATTATTTTATACGACATCGAACCTAGGGGCCTATTGTCTATTGACAACCATATCGCAATCGGCTTCATTGTGACGTGCATTTTATAATACACTAGCGACCCGCCCCCGCTTTGCACAGGTGCAATGCTTAGATATACTAAAACTTTCCTCTTGAATCACTCTATCTATTAAAAAAAACCGCATCAAAATCCGTTGCGTAGTTTTAAAGATTTCAGTATACAAGGGATATAGGGACAGAGAAAGCGACTTTGTTTTATACTAGCAGAGACCAGTTTTATTTAAACTGGTCTCTGATACTAGTGATTACATACACTCAAATAATACTTCGAAATTCAAGTAATCGAATCAATAACTGGAATAAACGCAAAGACGATTATAAGATTTTGTAAGCAATTTGCAGACCTGCCGTGCCCAAACGAGGACACCTGTCAAAGTACCCTAAATTTTTTGATATTTCATTTTGTTTCTGTTTCCAGTGACACTAAGAATCGAGATTCGAGTCCTACTGTGTATTTAAATGTGTGACACAGTCCTAGAGAGGAATCACGCTCTATTCACATTTCATTCCGACCCTGTCTCAAAAGAATATCTCATTACGTATTCTGCCAACAGCATTCGTGAACAAATCTGTGTTACGTAATCAATACAATTTCAGTGTACGTAGGGTCAAGGCTGTTACTTTGCTTTGGTGCTGCGTTTAGACGGGACACTAATGGCTCGAATATTGGAGTTGCCTAAAGTTGTATACTTAAAAGTTAAGTTTTTCAGTAAACAACGAACTTTTACTGAGTTACTTAGCGATAGTTATGATCGAAGCAACTTAAATTGAAAATAATTAGTCGGATAATATTTTAGCAACATAAAGCGCGCTATAAAAACGGCAAAAAAGTCATGTTTGTTGTATGGGAGCCTCCTTAACTATTTATTTTATTCTGTTTTTTATTATTTTTTGTTATAGCGGCAACAGAAATACATCATCTGTGAAAATTTCAACTGTCTAACTATCACGGTTCATGAGTTACAGCCTGGTGACAGACGGACAGACAGACAGACGGACGGACAACGCTCTTAGTAATAGGGTCCCGTTCTAACCTTTGGGTACGGAACAATAATAAATAGTCCAAATGTTTTAAACCACTGAATCATCATCATCAACCCGTAACAGCCCAGTGCTGAGCTAAGGGTCTTTCCTCACACTTGAGGAAGTATGGGCTTTAATCTCCCACGCGAGCCCGCGGATTGGGAGACGGTGTTGGGCTAGTGGCCACCTATCTGTCAACTACTGCCAATTACTATCGACCGAAAATGTCTATGCACAGTCACAAAGGTTTTTCGTAGCAATGGTCGCGTCTAAACACAGCTCCATTCAAAGTAGGTTGTCCCGTTGATCCCTGCAATGTCGGGCCCAAGGATTTGGTTAATTTTAGGCCGGGTCGGTTTCACACGATGTTGGACCCAAAAAAGAAGGTCTATTTTTAGGAGAGTAATTGTATGAGCGGTCTCGTGAATATATTTTGGGTAAAAAAGCAGTTGCGTGCGACGTAGGTGTTATTTTTCAAGATTCACTTACATTCTAAGGGTTATATGCTCAAGCTTTGTTCCCGAGAGGGTCATCAGAAGTACTCCTTTCCTGGTAATACCTACATTATACAGTATATGTTGTCGGACCGGAGTAGAATCAATTCTGGGACCTGCTCGTTTACTCACGATGTTTTCCTTCACCGTCATAGTGATAAATACGTAAGAATTTTGAGAAACTCGTTGGTGAATGCCTTCACCAGGATTCTAACCCGATTTTTCCTGCATTTAAAGGTGCAATAAATTGTACTAAAACTTAGGAATTGCTCTCGCAAAAGTGATTTCAAGTGGTTTCGTGATTCATTTTTCATCACATCGCATTTGCGATAAAAATGCTTTTGAAAGGAATATCCCAGCTTAACAAACCAAACAGATTTTGAGAAGCCAAAACAAACAAATTGTGTTTACCTACCCATTAACACCAGGTTCAAATTTATTTTCCAAATAACATCATGAATTAATGTGATGGAAAAAGGACCTTTGGGTTTCGAATTGCGTAGCTTTTTAATAAGCTGCCATTGTGTTTGGTCAAGCGAGGCAGGCGGCTAACAGATGTCTCCACATAAATATATCGAACTACATGACTCAAGTTGTAACGAGCTACTCGTTATCCTACCTCTTTTCTTCCTAATCTTATCAACTTTTTGACCTTTTAACTACTTTATCTGACCACATATTTTAAATTTTGAATTTGAAATTAGAATAACATCTTTCTGTTCTATTTTTTTCAACTGCAGCATCAGTATTACCTGAAATTTGAGCTCAACGGTTCTTCCGAGCTAACATTTGCGTTTTCTAAAAAATTTGCTTTTCTACACACAAAAGCTCTTGTATAAAAGAATATATTTTTCTACATACAAATTGTGCTACGACGTCCAGACACCCACATGCCACATCTGTTATGACAAAATTATGTTTCCTTCATATCTACTCTTCTTATAATAAATCCCTTTGGCTGCTGAACATCTCTTTTTCTGAACCGTCACTTTCGCTCCATCTTCGTGCTCTCCATCTCTACGTTTGGTGATCCTGTTGAATAAATCGGACACTACGGCCTCTCTTGAGAATACGTCTCCCTATGATATGCTCAGAGCTCTGCCGGTGCCGGTATCCCGGCTATTCTTGAGATAAATAAGCCGCCCTCAATGAGGATTACTTCCATGAAGCGTTTGGGTCAGAGATAATAACGGGATGAAAGATCTGTTTGCGCGTTTGGTCGAGCCTTCAGGATTCAGGTGTCTAGAGGGCGGGCATCTTCAAAATTCCTTCCTTAATCCATAAAGACATATTTCTTTTTCTAAACTAATACGATAAACACACATAGTAAAGTTGCTTAGAGCTTCAAGTGAACAAACTTATAAATATAGTATCCATCATTATAAGATGTACAATGCACCTTAATGACTTCAGTTTTCTTTTTCTGTCGGCTTCAGCACCGCAGGTTTTAGTAACAGAGAGTACGTGAATAAGGCACAATTTAGTACTCTGAATTACTAATACCCGCAACGCCTATATTCTTCCCAATCTTCGTTACTCTGAACGGTCTTCTTAGGTTGACGGCTTATCTTGCGAATCATGCTGAAGTTGCTGGAGTTTAATTAAAATAGCTGAAGTTAGATAGTTATTCTTGATAGCCAACCCTACACGATTATGAGTGCTCATTGGTCGGTAAAGGCATTTACATGTTACCAGTTAAATTATAACTTAATGTACAACGAGTTCATGTATGATTAATTCATATCTCTTAACATGCTTAAAGAAAAAAGAGTGTTAGCTTTGGAGTCCGACGAGTTCGGAAACCTGGCAAAGAAGGAACCATTGGTTTATTATGTACATTTTCCATTACAAATTTGCTTCTTGACAAATGATAAAAATAACATAAGCGAAGTTTTGAAGCAGGCGAAAAGTTCGGTGCATACTCAACTCACCTTCATGCGTAGATAATAAGCTGTCACAAGGAGGAAAGTTTTTGTGCGCCTTGTTTCGGTGTCTGCTTTTGAAGCAAGGGTGTCTAGATGCTTCACATTGATAGCGCAATAAATATGGTGACGCACAAGTCTTTAACAGCGTGCGAGTTGGGGCTATCGAATTAGGTACACCTCGCGTAAAGGTCCTCACACAAGTTGTAGGTGTACAGGCCGTTTCAAGCCAGTAATATCTTCTGGATTATTTTATTTATCTCAACTAGGCCCATCCACGTCCCGGACACTGACGTGTTCAGAATTGTAGATAGACCTTAAAAACCTTTCGGTGCTTACCTACCTCACCTCCGCGAGGACATAAGGATGATTCACGTTACACCGTTACGCCTTTTAGTATGAAGTGATTCATGCTAGACCATGTCCCGGCCGGGGCACGGGGCATCGAAATGTCAGGGTATTGTTTCCCGGCTCCGGCTCGGCCAGGCCTGCCGTTAGTTTCTCTTCGTGTTTCCAATACTTCGTCATCGATGGCAATTGCAATAGCTGCCAATTCATGTTGTGAAAATTGCATATTTACTCATGCACGTCACGCCTATCGACTGATGAAATCACTAGTTGACACAAAACACATATTATCTACCTATTACAGAATATCAAAGAATAGTACACGGAAACAGCCCGGTGTAGCATGAATGACTAGCCCGGTGGACTGGCCCGGCCTGGTCACGCACGACACGGTGAAACGTCAATCATCCGTTAAGCAGTGCCAAAAGGAGGCAGTGTCGCTGTTTCGGCTGCAGGTGGCTGGATAGAGTGAGTGAGAAGCAAAGCGCGGTGCATACCTAACTCACCGTCGTGCATGGGATCGATGGTGTGGATCATGAGCTGCAGCAGACCGTGGCGGAATTTCGCTGCGGGCGGCGGCCCCTTGCTGGGGCCGGCGGTGGCCGTCGCGGTTGCCGTGTTAGTCCCCACCGACGTCTCGCTCGAGGTCGTCGCGTTATGCTGCTGGAAACAGAGAAAGGTTATGCTATTGTTAGGGTTAGTTATTAAAATATTATTATACTAGCGGTTCTGTGCGGTTTCAGCCGCGTCGTTCCCGTTCCCGTATGAATACGGGAATAAAATATAGCCGCTGTTACTCAAGGATCTTAACCTTTCCATTGGAAAAAGAATTTTCAAAATCGGTGCAGTAGTTTTTGAGCTTCTTCGTAACAAACATACAAAAATACAAATCTTTCCTCTTTATAGTATAGATTTCTTTTCTTCATAATATATTTAATACAAATTTACAAAACTATATTGAAACAAGGACATCCTTTGTTTTTACGCTCTGTGATTGGTTGACGTTTCCTGAGAAACGCAAAGATCTATTTTTCCCGCTGCAAAAGGCGAGTTCGGTGAATATTTTAGGATAGCAGAGCATTCGGTTACGAATTGTTGAAGTGTAAAGTAGTGTTCTAGTTGAGTCTCTGATAAAAGGTAAAACATGTATTTTTGTTTTATTTATAAACGACTCCAAAAAAGGAGGAAGTTCTCAATTCATCACGTGGCTATGTTAATCAACATCGTCTTTTAATCTATTTCGAATTTGTTTTTTGTTTGAACTGGTATACCTTAAGGGTGGTCCAATATAAGTTTTGTGAAAATCTGATGAAAACGGAACTCCTCAACGGACATCAGCAAATCACTCGCTATCAGTGTAGTAGGTAGGTTTACTCACAGATATTAGAATACTATGTTTAGTAACAGTAAGTAACGATGCTGCGTATCCAAATAATAGAAGACTCATACTTTAAAAAGTTCACTAAAAATAGTGAAAAAATTTTTTTAAACAATACCTAATACTAACCGACTTCAAGGAATAGCACTAAAAATACCGCAATACTTAACTGAATTACACCTGATATTACTAAGACTATATTAATTCAGGGCAATAGTATTTCTTGGGAGTCGGTGCTAACCTAGTTAAACAACATTACTAAAACAAGAACTAACATAATTACCTAACTCGTAATATTGAACTATCCTGTACAGAATCAATAAAACTGACACATTTTTTTTATTATTATATTAATTCCATTTTGCCACAATAACCACTTTCCGGGAAAACTTTAGAAGTGGCAACACTAACTGATAGCCTTTTTCAGGCGCTCAAATATAATGACGGTAGACCGATAACACACGGTACTTAGGTCGTCATCGCCTGCCATTACCTCTCCAGACGGGAGAATCGATATTTCACACTAGCAACACTGCCTGTCTTCAAACGGATATGGGTCTGTTTTTACCTTTTCACGGCTAAACTGCTGCACCAATTTTAATGGAATTTGGCAGGGAGATAGCTTGTATTTCGAGGAAGGTCTTGGGATTTTTACCTTTCTACATGGACGCAGTCGGGGATAGACAGAAGTACTAAATATAAAGGTCACTCCTATTACTGCCTTCATGATCACTTTATTCTAACTTACGTGAAGTTTAATCACGAGCTCAACGGTGACAGACATCATACAAATCTGCACGCTAAAATTAGTAGGTTCTAGGGGATTATGAAACAGCAACCTAGGCAGACGATGGGCTAACTCACTCGTCGTGTATAGAGTTAGAGCTTCAGGGAAAAGTTGTTACTTCTTGAAATGAGATCTTTGCAAACTTAAAGATTTTAGTGAATTTTACACAGTTACGTTGCTCAGTTTTATAGTTTAGTATAACAACTTGTGTAAGCACCATAACTTCAACCAGACATTATTTTATTACATCGTAGCCCAACAACATTATTATTTATATAACACAATTTTCAAAGTTTAAAACAACAAGTAATTTTTGAAGGCGAATGACGCCATTCAAAACTTTTTCTGTCATTTTGTTTCGTTTGGAGATCAGTATCGGGTTGTAAAATAATTTGTGTAGGTACAATACGGACTGATGAAAAGGTGCCCATTCTGTTATTATCGGCATCGCCGGCCGGAATGATTGCTTTTTGAACGATTCCATGGTTGTCGCTATATTTGGTGCGGACAGTTCCACAACATCAATAATTGTAAAATAACCACGTAGTTTAAATCGAAACCTAAATCCTACTAATATTATAGGCGCAAAAGTTTGTATAGATGGATGTATGGATGTTTGTTCTTCTTTCACGCAAAAACTACTAAACGGATTTTGAGGAAACTTTATAATTAGGTATATAGCTTATAAATCAGAATAACACATTTAGACTATATTTTATCCCCGTATTCTCAAGGGAACGGGACCTAAGCGGGTGAAACCGCGGGGCGCTGCTAGTATTTATATATTAACGCATTTTGCCATAAGAGGGTTAACAGAAGTATTCTATTCTTGGAAGTACAGTCAAGAGCATACATTTTTCGAACACTCGCAGCCAATTCTTAGGACGACAAATTTAGCAAATTTTTTGAGAAACTCATTAGATAGGTACTATCAGTAAAAGTTCTGCCTGATACACCTAAGTGTCTTTTCGCGAGCAGCTATTTTTTACCACCCCGTGACAACAAAGCCCTCTCATAAAGTAACAATGACAATTACAAAAAAGGGTTCTTCCATGTTTATGACCATTAAGAGTCGATGAATGGATCGGAATGGAAAAAAAAGACAGTGCTACTGCCTTCTGATTGTTTAACTCTAATTAGGGTCTGGGTTAATAGCTTTCAAATGTATCAGGCTTAGCGTTTCTCGATAGTACATGTTCCCGACAGGAATCGAACCTGTGCCTCTTGAAAAAGATGTTTACTTACAACAGACTATAACTGCTCCTAAAAATATTAAATAGATTAATACTTTTCTTGTTACTATGTATAGGAAGAGCTCTCTCACTCTCTGAATTAATTGATCTTGAAATTCTTGTATCTATTGTAATCTCTAAAATATTCATTGAATACCGTCGAGCCATTTGGGTTCCACTGTAAAAGACATTCAGACATACAAAATTGTTAAAACGTACAAGCATTTTTTACTGAAGTTTTGGTATTTATTTTAAAATTACTACTTATATTAAAATGTTACTTTATTGATATACCTACTCTTATAGCCCCATCTAGTCTGGTATCGTAGAAAGAGCTTTGATAGGTCTGAAATATTCCATCTTATTTTGAAAGCTTTTATTTAATTTAGATGTCACATTTCTGAGCTCTTTCTATAATGAGCAGATTGTTATTTAACCAAACTTGTGTATCCTTGCAAATTTCCGTTGATTACAGAAACTTAACTGTATGTACAAACTAAATAGGTGTTTGATACATTTTTGTTCATAGTAGGGACAAAATAATTTTTTTTGCTTTGCAAAATCAAATTCTTTTATTTATAGTAGGGGCTTATAAGTCCACTTATTGAAGGTTATTGTAACTCCACCGCTTCGATATGTACATAGCTGAGGATATGTTGCATTGCACTCGAATATTTTCCATTGTACCTTATGTGTAAGATATGAGATCAAAATGAGCTGCCCTTGAGTTTGTTGCTGGTTCTTCTCGGGGTACTGCATTTGGAACCAGCAACTCTTCGGTGGAGATGGGCTGCTGTTTACATTAACCCAATCTTCATGGACAAGTTTAGAGTGCCTTGTTATTAGACTATTGACCTTTCTAAGTGTACTTTTTGTACCTACAGAAAATAAATAATTTTTGACTTTAACTTTTATCATTGTGTCACTTACCATTATATATTTATTATTTGTGTACAATAAACATTTGTCATACCTATTGTAAAACCATTTCACTATTAACTTTTATTCAGTTAGTAATTTTATAACAAGAATTAATCAACAATCGTTCGTTCAACAGATCGTCGATTTATTCGATACTTATTATAATAATTAGAATTAATTATCTAAACTTATACAATATAATATAACAGTGAGCTCGCCCGCATGTAAAGGGAATATCTAGATAGACTAAATAAGACTATGTTCTCAGTTCAGATCATGCTACAATTCTACCATCTATAAATCTATATGAGAGGTATATGTCAGTTTAAGATGCAGTATATTCTAACCTACAAGGAAGAAATGTAGCTCTTTTTACTACGAGGCTTTCGATCAAATATACAACTATGTATATTATCGAAATTATGACACTGTAAGGTAATGTTTTATGTTGACTGTTTAGTGATATCGTAATCTGTTTATCTTGAAATTTTCTTACGTGCTTAAAGTGTCATTACTAATTTGAGTAGGTATGTATGTAAAGTATGATATTATTGATATACTATAATGAGTCTTATATTGTCAAAGATTCGATGAGCAGAGCTTTACGTACGCTGTAAGCCAACAATGACAGTAAGCTTGTAATATTTTATGAAGCAGCAGCAGCTGTTTTGGACATGAGTATATAAATCCCGCGTTGGATGCTGCCAGGGATACACCAATGAGTTTATCATGAACAACAATACGTTCGTAAATTCATCACTATATAGCTCGACAGTGAAGAAAACATCCAATGCAAAAGCACTTCTAGATATTACCTCTGCCAATACCCTCTGAGATAAGGCGTGGGAGTGTATTGTTTTTTTTCTAAGTGTTTCTATCTCATGTTACGTAAATTTAAAAATATCGCAGTCTGCTTACTCCTTGTGAAGTAAATATTTGTGATAAATTTGTATCCGAATGAATATAGTGGCCAGCTACTCTGTCCGAGTAAACTTTAGTTAATTTTACGAAAAGTAGCATCTACTTGTGTCATTCCTTAAGCATAGTTTACACGGAGCCAACACTGGCTGCCAATAAGACTGGCAGCCAGTGCTGGCTTGGTGTAAACAGTTTTTCAAGCCAAGCCAGCGCTGGCTGCCAACGCTGGCGAGAATAGAGCGACCGTCTATTTTTCTAGCCAGTGACCTCCGCCCGCATACCCTTCGACCCCCGCGCCAGCGTTGCGGACACGTGTAGACGAGTCTTTAAGGTATAAACTATCCCCCTACCAAACATCACGATCGATCCACCGGTTCAGCCATAAAAAGGTAACAGACAGACAGATCTAGTTTCTTTCGCATTTTTAATGATAGTCGGTGTGAGGATGTTGGTATATAATATTATCGGGTGACCAGCGGCGTCGTCCGCGATGAATCCCTTTTTTCCGTTCCCGTGTGAATTTCCAAAAATCCCTTCTTAGTGCTCACTTACGTCATTTAGTCAGTTAGCCAGTCAGTTTCTTTTTTAGATAATGATTATTATTTTATAGACAAATAATTTAATATAAAGCGAATGGGCGAGTCGGTAGGGGACGACCTAGGTATACCTACATCGACCAGATCGGCGACGTGTTGAAGAAAAGTCAGAAGAGAGTACCCGAAACCGACGAGCATGCATGAGTCGCTTGATGGATGTGAGAGATTTGCCAGGTTCGTAAAAAGTGGCAGTCTATTGTCTCTGCCTACCCCAATGGGAAATAGGCGATTGTGAGATTATGTATGTATGTATGTATAAATAATTTTTTATCAACTCCAACTAGCTTAGTTGGCAAAGCCGACGTAACTACCTAGGCAAAGTTAGGTGATCTATCTAATACGTAGCCTGCAACCAGCAGCTGCTCATTAATCCCCTGAGAGAGGCGAACTTTTAACGAACGTTAATTCTGTTTCTAGATCAAAATACAGAGTTACGGTTTGTGTGGGCAAATGCACTCATACATAGTTTTTTAATGTTTCAGTATCCCTAGCTCGACGGTTAAGGAAAAAAATTTTTTGTTTCCATTATAAAATGAAAACTCACGCCTTTTATCCCCGAGGGGGTAGGCAGAGGTATTCCATTTCTGGATTTGCCCACTTTTCACGAGATAGTAGTGAGCCCATCGCCGGACCGGGTCTGTTACACATATTGTCTCAGAAATAATTCTGGTACCTGCGGGTTTCCTGACGATGTTTTCCTTCGCCGTCGAGTTAGTGATAAATATGTACGTAAGTTTTTTGAAAAACTTATTGGTACATGCCAGTATTCGAACCCGAGCCTCACTGATTATCATCATGTGAAGCGAGCTTCAAAACACTAAGGCTATCACTGCTCTCCTTTTATGCAGCATTTTTATTGAATTATGGTGAAAAATGTCTAAGAAATTACTATTCCCTTACTTCGAAAATTTGCATAAAATTGGAAATAATTAAGGTCTATAGAAGTTGAAGTAAATATTACTAGAAACATAAAACGTTGTGTTTAACTACCGTAGTTGCAGTTTATTAAAAATCCATTGCAAACTCGGCTCTACGAAAAAATAATATGTACTTATACTATTCCAACTGATAAAAAAGATACGGAACTCTCGGCGTGCGAGTCCGACTCGCACTTAGCCCTTTTCTTTAATGCGACCTGCAGAAACTTGCTTAACATTATATCCATCCTATCCTCGTAAATATTATAAATGCCAAAGCGACTTTGTTTGTTTTTTACGCTTTCACGCCTACACGATTGGACCTATGGGCTATATTTTATTCCCATATTCCCACGGGAACGGGAACTAAGGTACATACATTAAACATTTGACAGACCTGTTAGCTCAGTTGGTAGTGACAGCCTTCTGAGTCGGTCGCGGGTTCGATTAATGCTCGGGGCGTTAGCCAACAGACATGTTCATGCACACAAGTTAACACTTGTGTGCATGAACATGTCTGTTGGCTTCGTATCTAGGTGTTTACTATTTTTTTAAGTATGTCTATCAGTTATCTAGTGCCCATATTACAGGCTGCTCAGTTTGGGACTAAGTAAGAACGGATTTTGATGAAACTTTACAGTTACATAGCTTATACATCAGATTAACACATAGCCTATATTTTATCCCCGTATTCAAACGGGAACGAACTACGCTGGTGAAACCGCGGGGCGCTGCTAGTTATAAATACACTAAAATATATTACCTGCGCTCTTTCTGTTGAGTAGGGTAAACACTCAAACACAGTTACTTCGACAATTTTATAGCTTAACAACTTTATATTAGGATCGAGAGAAAGGCGTCGATGGCAAAGCCCGTCAATAAAACTGAAAATGGAACCTCTAAAGATAAGGGTCCCACAGTTCCACAACCTCACATATATTTTGGGTTTATAGGAAGCCCCGGCATTCGCAAAAGGAGATTACTGAGTCATACTTTCCCTTTTTTACACTTCCCTTTTATATTTCGCTGAAATTGGGTCAAGTTGGTTGAGAGGAAACATTAATTTCTTTTACAAAATATAATTTGTGAGTGCAAAAGTTTGTCAGTGTGAACAATAACCTAAGTGCACACGTAATATATTTAGCGAGAGAATTTCTTCCGAGGCATGTGTTACAGCACCCTGAGCTTTGGGCCACTACTTGTCAAAGTCAAAATCATTTATTTTCTGTAGGTATATAAAATACACTTAAAAAAGTCAATAGTCTAATCTAATCTAGCAGTCAGGCATAGCGCTTATTCTGTTACATATTGGTAGACGGTAGAGTGCTAGCATATTTTGTTATTAAGTTTTTATGATTTTCAGCGGCATTCCTAATTTCAGATAACATTTTAAATTTATTTTGTGTTAAAGTAAATGGAAATTAATAAATAATGTGATTAAATAACTACATACATACTAAAATTATTAAATTCGTTTTTTTTTTCTAATTTATAAATCATCGGCCTACATACTGCAAGAAAGGGAGTTGGACAAGTATGGCACTTTGTTAGTGTGGCATTTTGCTACTGTGGCATTTTGCTGTGTGGCATTTTGCGAATGTGGCATTTTGCGAATGTGGCATTTTGCGAATGTGGCATTTTGCGAATGTGGCATTTTGCGTCATGTGGCATTTTGCGAATGTGGCATTGTGCACCTAATCCCTAGCAACCTAGGCTCACTTGCATCGACACGATGTACTAATGATGAAAAGACTGACAACGAGTACACGAAACTGTATGTATTATTTGATTGATTTGCGAGGTTTGTAGATGGCGGTCTTATAATATAAGCCGGCCCATTGCAACGGAAAAAAAATCGGAGCTACGAGGTACAGTGAGACATACAGATACACACGTCAAACTTATGACACCCTGCTACGGGAGTTAAAAAAGCGTGACATGTTGAATGTTCTGTGTACGGAAGTGCCATGTTGAATTTTCTGTGTATGTAGTTGTCTAACGTAGATATGAGGATGGATGGATGACGTATATATTTAGATGGAAGGAGAATACCAGATAGAAGGTGCCGACCCCAAATAATGGGAAAAGAGCAAAAAAGCATGATTTCTAAAACTGTAATAAGGTACTGTAGATAGTCCATACTCCATTTCATTTTACTCTGAGTTTTAACAACAAAACAAATAAATATCATTTCGTCGCGCTGTCTCATAAATTATTGCGGGAAAAATTCCTGTGCTCTGACTCGGTCGTAGCGTTGTTTTATTAACCGTATATTTTCAGTAACAAAGATAAATTTTGGCCGTCATTGAAACACAGACGTCGTCGTTGGTAATATTATAAGATTTCGTGTACTTTTTAGAATGGAGACCACGTACGCAAACTTAGTTAAGACGCAGAATAAAGCAATTATCTTGCAAATGGTTTGTACTTAATTTACCTATGGAATTGTGAATAAAATTTTCATACTTCAACGCTATACCTGTTTTATTTACAATTCTTACTGAAACAGTCATATGTATGTACGTCTATAAACACATTTTTGAAATGGGTTAAGTAATCAAATTAGTTCTGACGGGAATGCACATTTTTATTTAAGTAGATTTTGAGTTGACCTAATCCGCGTTCCGAAGCCTAAGTATATTATCAAGATGCAATCTCTCTGCCAGATTCCATTACAATCAGTTGGATGACTTAACAGTGAAAATGTAACAAACGGAGAATGAAGAAGAAATTCGCATTTAAAATAGCAAGCTAGACTGAAGCATAACAAATATATTCATAGTATTATAAATATACAAATGTATATAAAAGTGACTGCAGAAGAAGTAGCTACATTTACTAACTCGACGATATAGGAAAACGTGAGAAACAGAGATTTCGATTAGCGAACTCAACAGCTGTCAAGTTTAGGTTCCGTAATACACTACATAAAAGTGGATACTTCCAGAAATACCTTAGCCAATCCTTTCGGGGTATGGCTTGATTATATATCTATTTGTATTTTCCAGAAGAAGCCACTCTGTCGCTAGTTACAGACATCGACGACGCGACACTACAATCTACAAAAGCAGACACTTCTCCTCAAAGACATTCCAGCCATTCCCCTCGCAAACTGATGGAAATTGGACCCAACGCGGTAAAGATAAGGCACAATTTGCTGAGGAAACAGCTTTTGCAATTGAAATGAACAAGAATTTCGAAGGCCGGAAGTTTCCCAATTGGGTCGCGAAGACATTTTTTTGGAGTTCTATCGTGAGACTTGTTGGGACTGACGTCAGGTGCGTAGTACTATGTGAAAAACGTTTCATCCATTATCCTAAGAGGGGTTTTTGCTGTATCGAAATTAAATAATAATAATTGAATTATTTAAATAATTATAATTGAATACAGAGCAGTGATAGCCCAGCGGTTAGAGAGCCCGCATCTCATGCATGAGATCTCGGGTTATTTTGTATATAAACTAGCGACCCGCCTCGGCTTCGCACGGGTGCAATGCTAACACTAAAACCTTCCTCTTGAATCACTCTATCCATTAAAAAAAACCGCAACAAAATCCGTTGCGTAGTTTAAAAGATTTAAGCATACAAAGGGACATAGGGATATAGGGACAGAGAAAGCGACTTTGTTTTATACTATGTAGTGATAGTGATTTACATGCGTATTTAGATTTTAGGGATTTTAAAAGTACTTAGGTTACTTTACGTTAGGTTTTCTTATTTTAGACATTCAAATACGTACCCATATATTATTATATATTATACCCTATTATGTACTACGCTTACTGGTTTTTCTGAAAGTTGTTATCATTGTAAACTTTAAACATAGTACTGTTTGGGCTTTTTGACGGGAATGCAGAGAGTGAGGTTTTGTTTTTATTAAAATTTTCACTCTGCTGTTTATTTCGGGGCTTTCCTTATTTATAATAGTGATAGTGTATGTAAGAAAAAAAAAAAGACCTAAGATTGTGACTTTCGTATTTCCTCAAGAAGGTAATCGAACATCAGTAGAAATGCACTACCTATCATATTACTTACGATTATCAAGCGATATCTATGATGAGTGTTTAAGATACTATTGTACCTAGATTTGTGTAATTCTGCAGCAGAACCAAACACCTTCGCATTCGTGCCTTGAGTAGGCTGATTGCTATGTTGCCAATGCTTCATTCAATATAAAAAAGGGTAAATCACACAATGCTCAGTATTTCGCTACAAAATTAAATCAGAAATGAGGATATCCGTAGATGAATATCAAAGAGATTTAAATATAATAGGGCATAGAGGGGGCATTAGGAATATTTTCATACAAAGATTTGAAGCCTAAGCGTCATGTCAGTTAGTATGAACGCGAGCTGTCATTCGGTCGAAATTGTACTAGACTTATTCCACTTGGAATAACTTTTGACTTCAAATTTTTCTCGCTTTGTCCCCTCTATGCCTTATTATATTTTAATCTCTTTGAAGAATATCGACAATCCGGGCCAAATTATTTATATTTGTAGGATCATAATATTATTACACTTTTGTACCTATGTATTGTTATTGACCTATATTTAAATTGGATGAATAAAAATAAAATATTAATATTATTTTGTAGTCTCTAAATTTATTTTATGAATAACACGGATGCAAATAACGTTAAACATATTTGTTCCTAGATTGTAAAAGTTACAATTTGGAAAATTATTCAATTATCTAAGGACTTTTAATTTTCCTTGCAATTTTCTATTATTAAGACCTGACAAAAACCGAACACATTATTTAAAATATTCATGAAAATTCACAGATAAGATTAAAAATATAAAACATTGATAATGTTCCTTAAGTAATTAGTATAACAGATAAAGTGGGGAATATATGAAAATTATTAATAAATATTGTGTAACCATTTTAGTGCGTTGGTCATCACGCATTAAGTTGTCGTCGCTGTGCGGGTAGGTTTCCACGACACCACGCCCTTAACGATATTGTCCGTAGGGCCTTAATATCGGCCAATGTTCCTTGCGTATTGGAGCCCCCTGGCCTTAGTCGCACAGACGGAAAGAGGCCGGACGGGCTGACGATGGTGCCGTGGGAGAAGGGCCGGTCCTTAGTTTGGGACGCGACGTGTGTAAACACTGTCGCAGCCTCACACCTCTGCCGCCCTGTGTCCGTTGCAGGTGCTGCGGCTGAATTCGCGGCGAGCACGAAACAGGAAAAGTATGCAGAGCTCAAACGAACCTACATATTTGTTCCTCTTGCTTTTGAAACTTTGGGTTATTGGGGCAGACATGCGAAGCATTTTATCGCGGAGATTGGGCGGAGGTTGCGTGACAAAGGGCACGACCCTCGCTCTCGATACTTCCTGGTGCAAAGGTTATCCATAGCCATCCAGCGAGGCAACGCAGCCAGCATTATGGGTACCTTTGCACCGGGAATGGTCAGAGGCGGTCTTTTTGGGGACTAAGTTGACATTGTTTATAGTTTATAGTTTTATGTTTCGACCTTATTATTCTGCTTTTTATAATTATTATGTTGTATGTGTTAATAAAGAAAATGTCAAATATCAAAAAACAAAAAAAAAATCGACAAATATTAAATATTAAAATATTTACATTTATTGTCGTTCTTTTTTTGCTAAGAAAAATATCTTTACAGTTTAAAAATGTCCTTCCAAAGAGGAACCATCGTTCTTTATTCAGGGCGACTCGAAGACTCGAATCGTATTCGCACTTGCCCGCCTTTTTAAGTAATAATGTTAATATGACCGTCTTCTGTGTAAGGCGTAATTGAAACAACATTCTCACAACGTACCTATTATATACAACACGTACAACGCACACAACGCGTTGTGCTTGAACAAAGCACCACATTACCCGCCAAGTGATTAATTGTTCGCCAGCCTAGCGCGGTCCCTCCCAAATGTAAATTTATTCCTTTGCCTGTAACTACTTCGTTTGAACTGATAGGACGACTTGGAATTTGTGTTTTTAACTGATTGCGGTATTTATTTATTTATTTAACTTCATGTACTTATCAAGAAAATGTACACATGACGGTATACGAATTGATTTCAATTTGCTTTGAATCACGTCACGATTTGGTGCTGTGATATTTCGAGCTATAAACGTGAAGCTAGCTTTATATACTAGCAGCGCCCCGCAGTTTCACCCGCGTAGTTGCCGTTCCCGTGGGAATATGGGGAATATAGCCTATTTGTTATTCTGATGTATACGCTATAGGTACAACTGTAAAGTTTCATCAAAATCCATTCAGTAGTTTTTAGTTTTTGCGTGAAAGAGGAACAAACATCCATAAATTAAAACTTTCACGTTTATAATATTAGTTGGATACTAAATTTTTCCGCGACTTTGAAAGAAAGAAAAAAAAGTATTTTATTCTGTAGGGAATAAGAATTACACTTAGAATTTGTGCTTACTGGACCCAGTTAAAAATAACATAGATAAAACTGGTTACGTATCTAAATGTCTAAAATTAAAAAACCTAACGTTAAATAACCTCAGTTCAAAATACCTAAAATCAAAATACCTAATGGTTGTTTGACTTAAAGTTAAAATAACTTGCATCAGATTTTAAGTTAGCTCAGCAGCAATAGAACTGTGAAAACCGCATCCAATTTAGTGCTTGTATGTGCGTACAAACTTATAGACAGAGAGACAAAAAGTCTTAAAATAATTAATTGGCTTATTGTTGTTAAGACAATTCATGTAAAGTTTTCATAACTATGTCCTATGTACAGACATTGGACTGTTTCAATTTTATTATATTTATAAGTATGTATAGATTGCGCCGGCGCGGCGGCAGGTAACAAGAACCAGATGATAAAACACGTACATCAGATAATCGGTCCTCAACTGAAAATGTTCAATCCCTTTTCACCCTAAGTATTAAGTGTACCGTCCGACAGAGTCGTAGCATTTTATGATAAGTAAGGATAAAGATTCGTACAGACGATCTTATACTGCGTCTACACGGAACACTTTATGACAATCCTTATTACTAAGCCTGTAAAGTTGCGAATGCAAGAACTGAGGCAGGGGCGTGAGAATATTTTAACGCACGCGACGAGGACATTAGTCGAAGTAGCCGCGACCGTAAAAAGGACCCTTTGCTACATGAGCTGAGCTCATCTTTTCTGTTATCTCAGGCTTAGCTAAACTAGGTTAGTGTATTGCTAACTTAGCTTTGTTCGAGGTGATAAGCTGGCTTAAGTCATATTCAGAATGTTAAGATGATGCATAATACGAGCGAGTACTTTCAGGTGCCTAGTAGCCAACACATCTAAATCCTACAGCCGTACTCTCTGAACGCAATTATTAAAATGGACTGTGCTCTCTTTTTTAGTTTCTTCAATGATATTCTACGTGCGTGTCGTTTATACGTAACTTATACGTGCGGATTAAACATGTTTGCATTTTATGTCCTTCTACGCGCGTGCTATATAGGCGTGTACCTTCTACGAACGTGCCCTCTAGTTACGCGTCCCCTCTACGCCCGTCTTATACATGCGTGTATTTTAAGATCTTCCCCTTTACGCGCTTGCCGTCTACGCGCGAGTTACAAGATCCCCTCTACGATTGACTTATACATGCGTGTATTTTAAGCTCTTCCGCTCTACGCGCTTGCTATCTAGGCGTGTACCTTCTACGAGCGTGCCATTTACGTACAGTCAAGAGCAAGTCAAGCTTGACACTACCAGTTTAAGCTGAGCTCTGATTTGTACTGCGCGTCATAGAATACAGGGCCGGGTCAAAGTCCAAAGTGTCAAGCTTAGCGTGCTCTTGACTGTACAACTTCTAAGCGCGTGCCCTCTACGCGCGACATTATATACACATACGTGCACTTTATGGTCGTGCCTTCTACGTGCGTGGTATCTAGGTGTGTGACATCTACGCGTGTGACATCAACGAGCTTGTCATCTGCGTGCATTTTAGGCACGTGACATTTACGCGCGTGCGTTATAAGTGACACTCATACGAGCGTGAAACCTACGCACGTGCCATCTACGCGCGTGACGTCTACGCGCGTGCCCTCTTCGTGCCTGACATCTACCCGCGTGCTCTCATCTTCACGTGTGCGATGTCATCTAGGCGTGTGACATTTATGCGCGTGACATCTTCGCGCGTGCAATTTACGTGCAACTTATATTTATCACTAGCTCGACGGTGAAGGAAAACATCGTGAGGAAACCCGCAGGTCTCAGAATTAATTCTGAGACAATATGTGTAAATACACCCGGTCCGGCGATGGGCTCACCACCTATCACGTTTAGGGGTCCAATGTGTCTCGTGGAATGTGGGTATATCCAGTAATGGAATACCTCTGCCTACCCCCTCAGGGATGAAAGGGGTGAGATTATATTATTATTATTTATTATATTATATACGCGTGCCATCTACTCGTGAATCTTACTTCATCTGAGCAAGGTCTTACCCTTATCAACTTCAGTCGACGCAACACACTTTAATCGTTTTCACCTTGTCCCAGTTCACATAGAAAGTACTTTGAAACACAGTCGCGTTTCAACAAGGGCTTAGCAAACTTTTGTTTTTATGAGACGCTAGTTTCTGCCCATGTCTTTGGTTATAACTGCATCCTTACTACTTACTTACGAATTTAATCTTGTCAAAACATTTTCGACTCCTTAAGGGTTTTTGAGAACTAATAGCAAGAGAAGCTCAGTATATATTCTGTCTTTTGTCATTACTCTCCTAATACCTCCTCCACCTCTCTCGAAAATGTACCATATTGCACGAATCATAAGAAAGAAAGTAGTCGAGCAAACTCACAGTTTCGGCCAGAATGCATTATCTGAAAAAGTGTGAGGAGAAAATTTAAAATTGCTTAAAAGATTGAAGCTTTCTACGAAATTAATCTTTTCTCCATACCAACACTTGGCTTGAAGTATTATAAAAGTAATAAATTTTAAATTATTATACCTACGTATTTATAGGGCTCTGTTTACGTTAATTAAGATCCACTAATGTAAATATTGTCTGAAATAAAGATTATTATTATTATTAATATTAATTGATCTTAAATTATTATTTTTAAAATAGTAGCTTTTTCCTGCTACTTCGTCCGCATTCCAGAATTCCGTAATAAAAAGTAGCCTATGTAATTCTATTGCATTATACTTTATTAATGTAAAGTTTCAGTTTCATCAAAATATTTTTTGTACTTTTTGAGTGAAAGAGCCACAAACATCCATCCATCTATCCATCCATACATCCTCACTACACTACATAATATTACTAGCAGCGCCCCGCGGTTTCACCCTAGTAGTTACCGTTTCCGGTACTATATGTGTTATTCTGATATATGACCAATATCACTGTAAAATTTCATCCAAATTCATTCGGTAGTTTTTGCGTGAAAGAGCAACAACCATACTCACAAACTTTCGCGATTTGGTAAAATTAAATCAAAGAGATTAAAATATGATATTTAATCTCTTTGGATTACATAGAAAACTAACTGCAGCATCGAAATGTATCCGGTTTTGTCGCAGAGCAGAGAAGTTAGGAAGACGGCTGAGTGGCAGCCAAGTTCGGAACAGTGCGCAGGCAATATTCTTAAATCTACATGACCAAACTTCGGTTAATAATTCTGGTTGGGAAACGGTTTATAACCTTTTATTATTCATTTTATTTCTCAAGTCTATTCAATTATTTAAACTTCAGTCGTTAACAGCCGAGCGCTCAGAGCCGGCAGACAGCTTACGTAAAGTTCTATCTCTCTGTATTTTCATAAATCTGTGTAAATCTTTTTTTACAGATCGAGGCTTTAAAAACCAAAGATAAATGAGGCATTTTTTTAAACATCATCATCTTTTTGGTGCTATTAAAATCTTATAAATAAAAAAGAAACCAATCAATGTTGACAGACGTAACGTAAACCTGTCAAAATAACGTAAACTTTTTAGAAATTTTTAGGATATCAATAATATATACTGTTTTAATTAGATATTTATTTCCAAATGGCAGATATCAGTAAGTAATTCCTTTATTGATAAGAATTACGTCAAACTTAGATAAAAAATTTACATTTTACTTCTCTGTCAGTTTTTTGCTATTAATAGTAATAGTAAGTAATTACTAGATACTCGCAACTTGATTCGATATCCTGCATGATAATCTCATGCAGATCTCATGTATACGTATAAGCTATATTACTGTAAAGTTTCATCAACATCCGTTCAGTAGTTTTTGATTGAAGTCACAAACTTTCGTACTTATGATAATAGTAGGAAACCCAAACCTAAACTACTCCCAGGAATAGCGTACCTCTGCATATTTACTTTATATATAAAAGGCATTATCTAAGATCTTTTTAGTTACTGTGGATTTATTATCTAGGAGATTTACGTAATAAGTTTCCTAGGGAATACAAAGTAATTTATGATTCACAAAATATGATTTGCGAATTCCAAGGGAGATTTAAACTGTTCATTTAAAATGAATGTCTTACTTCATTCCGTTTGTTACAGACTCATTACATCCTCTCAAAGAAATTAATGGGATTAGCTTAGATGATTACGTTCCTTGCCAGCGCTCTTACAACACTGTAGTTTACATCCACAAAAGATTTTTAAAAACCAAAGAAAAAGATAAAGAACAGAAGGCGAAAAAAGATGTCGAAAAAACTCAGAGCAAACCAAACAAGAGTAAAAAGAAAGAAAAGAAAAGAGCCACTGCAGATAAGGGACAGCAATTCAATGGAGACGTTATAAATAATCATTTATTCAGAGACCCAGAAATAGAAATTAACGATAGTGTTTTAGGGCAGACGATACAATTTGCCAAAAACATTGTGCCCTTATTAATACCACCAAGTGCACAGCCTAGTGGAGATTTAACACAAGCACCAGTGTATTACACGATAAAAGCTACACAGAATACTAGAAAGAAGCACAAACCTCATGACAACGATGATTTACATGATGCTACTGTCAAGAAATCCAAGGAAACAAAGAAACTGATTGAAACGTACAAAAACGAAAAAGTGGATGCCAGAGAAAGTATAAGCGTCAAAGAAACTATTAGTTATTCGTCTAACACTTTGGATGAGCTGCATATAAACCCTTCATTATGCTGTTCGTTGTCAGAACTATCGGAAAAGAAACATCACAAAAGAGATCGTAATCGCCATAAACATAATTCGCAAAAGGTAGTCGCGTCAGATTCGCTCGAAGCAATCGCTACAGAATTAATTAATACTTCGGGAGATCCCAAAATAAAAATTCATTTGATGAACGAAACTGATAAAAATTTACTCGCTGAAAACATTAGGATGCCGCTCGTAAACGCTATAAGAGAGTGCATCTCGGAAATTAACAGTCAAAATGATATTAGTTCTGAAATAATTTCAGTGCAAAAAATTATAAAGAGTAATACACAGAAACTGGACGTAATTTTTGATAAGCTAACATGCATTGAAAAGAAGTTAGATTTGCATGAGAAACAGATAAATAAAATTGATTATTTTGCTAAAGAAAGTGCAAGATCAAGTAAATCTCCCAGAAAGCAAGCAAATGCATCTACTCTAGAACAATTAGGCCAAGACCTTTTGGAGCTAAAAGAATCAGACATAGAAGATGGTATTAAAGAAAAAACTGTCGAAGAGAGAAAGAAAGCAAAAAGCAAAAGCACTGTTGTTCATCTCGACCCACGGAGAATGAATGATCAAATGGAGAAAACAGAGAAAGGTGCTCTGGGATGTGGAGAAAACATGTCGATGTCAATAAACCCGTCAACTTCACATTTAGGCGTGAAACCGGAGCGTTCTAACAGAATACCAGCCAGATTTTGTTGGACCGATGCTACTAGAAAGTGCTTGGAATGAAGTTTTTTAATAGTTTTAGTTTATAGTATTATGCGTTGGCTAGTATAAATGTTTTAAATATTTTTTAGTTTTTGTTACTAAATAGGTACATACTTGCATCACCTCCTATATCTAAGGTTACATTATAAACTTATCTTAGCAACTTTCAGCAGTAGATGTAAGTAGTATTGCAAAAAGACTCAGAGAAAGGACTACCTTTGCCGCCTGGTACCCTTCTATTTACAGAACACATTTTATGTGCATCTATAAGTTATAAGATCCATAAACCATAAAAACAATCTACAAAGGTCATGAATAACACACATGATGCCCAAATATCATGGAACAGCCAGCTCGATACGGAGGCTTTCTCTCGTTTCCGTGAGCCGATTTCAGATCGCGTGCCTTGTGCCTATAACTTGATGCAGATCGATATAAGACGCCCGCTATGTGTCCCGGTTGTCCTCATGTCCCGTATGTTTACGTGTATGTTTTTGTTTTATTTTAACTGACTTCAAAAAAGTAAGAGGTTTCTCAATTCGACCGTTTTTTATGTGTGTTCAAGGATAACGTCGTCATTTATGAACCGATTTTATAATAATAATAATAATAATAATAATAATAATCTAACAGTTTTTTTTATTATTTGATTTTGATTATTCTTTTTTTGTTGGAAAGGATATTCCAAGGGCGGTACTATGATAAGGAAACCAGGATCTGATGATGGCATCCTAGAGAAATCGAGGGGAACCTTTGATAATCGTGGTGGCGAGTGCTTTTTACTTTTTCTAGTTTCCTGTTTGAAGTCGAGTTTTTTGTATGAACCGATTGATGGATGTAGATGAAGTGCGAGAGGTGTGCCAAGATTGTAGCCAGTGGTTGTATATTGTCTCTGCCTAAACCTTCGGGAAAAAGAGGTAAGCATATGTATGTATGTATTTCCAGAAGACGTGATCGTCTTGTATCAGATTGGAATAATGAATTTTTCAACACACTTGCTCAAAACGACGTTTTTATTCCACCGATTTTTGGCTCATAATCCTAGATATTAAACACGCGTGCTTTTTCAGTATATTATTGAACGAGTGCCTTTTGTTTATTAACCGTAAGTAAGAAGAAGAAGAAGCGATATAATTTAGTCGGGTTATAACTTTTTATTTTAGCAACAAACAGTATCTATGCAAAAAATAACAGTAAATGGTAAATCCAGCTTTATTATTAAAAAATAACTTAAATTCATTTAAAATTTTCTGTAATTTCTGTTTTAAACATTACATTTAAATTTAATTATATTTTTAATCTTGGCTGTTGGCCGATCTAGTTCGCACCTTAGCCTTGCGCGCGCATCTGTATCGCGGCAAGAAAAAAAACAACGCGCCATTTTTCGTAAATAATTGTCGGCTTTGACGAAGTTTGGATTAATTGTGAAGTTTAATGGAGCCGGCCTATGAAAAATTTTTTAAATGGAAAACCGGCAAGAACGCTCATTCTTTCTCAGAAAAACGTCGTCTTGAGCAAGTGTGTTGAAAAACGTCGTATGAAACACGTGTGCCTGTGACCATAATATACGCGACTTTCTTATGGCGCACTCGCTTTCGCTCGTGCGCACACAATATCGCCTTGTATATAATGGTCAACTTAGCACACTTGTATCATAATGTACTATAAAAACACGGTTGCTTTTGCTCCTTACCACATGATGGCGATACAGCAGACATAACTAACCTGGTTTTAAAAGATTCAATCTGTTTAAGATAGATTATAAGAAACCAGGATCAACATTTTATCTTATGCAAAAGTAGGGCAGAGTTAAGTTTCTAAAGTTAAACAGCATCCTCAAAAACTTACACTTCGGAACTTTTATTACAATTAGTTACCATAAACCCGTGAACGAATAAATGGCGCCGAGTCGATAGGAAAAAGTTTTACATAAGTAATACGAGTATTAAAATTCAACCCAATTTTATTCAGGTTGTTTTTCCATTAATTAATTATTTTAATTTAAACTTTAGTATCAGTAGCCTCTTTTTGTATTGAACTAATAATAAGTGTCCCGTAATATCTGAGAAGCTTCTGTGAGTGTCACTACCGATATTGGAATTCCGGATTCGATTCGCAGGTGTGTGTCATTTACCCATAATTACTAACGGTTACAATTATCTGTATAATAATATATAAAGAGAGAAGTCCTGACTCACTGACTACTCAACGCCCAGCCTAAGCCCAGAAAGCTGATTTTTTTCACATATATTATTTTGAAGACGTAGACTAGGAATAAGACAGGAATTTTCCAAATTCAACCTTTAAGGGAGTGAAAAAGGGGTTGAGAGTTTGTATGCAAAACCTTCATTTTTGGGTGTATCAATTCGAAACATTGTTAAAATACTCCTCAAAACAAATAACAAGACACGTGATTCTGGATTTTCCGAAAAACCCCCCCTAAAGGGTTGAAACAGGGGGATGGAGTTTGTATGGAGACGTGTTGTTTTTTACGTCTATCAAGTTGAAACTTGATACAAATACTCTTAGAAATAAATAATGAGATACATGTTTCTGCATTTTTCGAAAATCGTCCCATAAAGGTGTGAAAGTGGGGGCTGAGTTTGGTATGTATGGAAAACCTTCATTTTTGGGTATATCAATTCGAAACTTTGTAAAAATACTCCTCAAAACAAAAAACACGACACGTATTTCTGGGTTTTCCAAAAAACCCCCCTAAGGGGTTGAAACAGGGGGATGGAGTTTGTATGGAGACTTGTTGTTTTTTTACGTCTGTCAAGTTGAAACTTTGCACAACTACTCTTAGAAATAAATGATGAGATACGTATTTTTGGATTTTTCGAAAGTCGTCCCCTAAAAGGGTGAAAGTAGGGGTTGAGTTTGGTATGTACGGAAAACCTTGATTTTTGGGTGTATCAATTCGAAATATTGTAAAAATAGTCGTCAAAACAAACAACAAGATTTCCTTATCTTCAACTTGAAACTTGGCACAAATATTCTTCAATAGTCTCCATACAAAGTCCACTTCTTTGTTTGGGGTTTCTTGAGGAAATTTGTTTGTTATTATGAGCACATGCGTAGCCATTGATATCAAGAACTAATTCAAAAATCATAATCCAGAGAGTGTCCTAAGCTTTACAACACGTAAGAGAATAAGCGCAATTCCTGAAATTAGTATCGACTACTTAAATAATTTCAGCTATTTTTAAATGTGTAAAGTTTTTCCGAAAAATTAATTAGCATAACTAAATTTAGGACTGCCTATGGAAACCGTACTGTTATCGCTCTTTATTTAAGCAATTTGGTTAGACAAAACTAAACTACGAATGCATCACCATTTTTTTATGTTAGTATACTAATCGGGGTAGGTACGTATGAGGAATTGCGCTTATTCTGTGATGCGTTGTATAGGGTGTTTTTAGTAACAAAAATATAAATAGCAATGATAGCCCAGTCGATAAAGAGCCCGCTTCTAATTCGAGAGGCTCGGGTTCCAATCCCGGCATGTACAGTCAAGTTTTAGTAAGGATCCCTAATTCTTTTTCGTCATAAATATAGCCTATGTTACTCAGGGATAATGTAACATTCTAATGGTGAAAGAATTTTTAAAATCGGTCCAGTAGTTTTTGAGTTTATTCGTTATTAACATACAAAAATACAAATCCTTCCTTTTTATAATATTAATTAATGTAGATAGATAGATAGTGTAGATTATCCTTCTTGATATATTTTCTAAACGCAAAGGAATAACAAATTCCACGCGGACGAAGTCGCGGGCATCAGCTAGTGACTATTATAGCTTAATGTTTAGTGGCATTTTCATATTTTTAAAACCTCTCAGACCATGAATCGCAGACACAATAGATTTTTAATTGTGTCTCGGTTTTTTTGCAAAATTCCAGCATTATTTAGATTTAAAGGAACCCAAAAAGTGATCCTATTTTAGTAAATGTCATTTTATAACACAACTATTTTTTTTTTCGGAATAATCATCAAATATCAAAATTTAATTATCAAAATATTTTGTATGTACCGTATAGTCCGTATATAATATTCCCAAAAGTGTAATATGTAGGTACGATAGTAGAGTAATTATTACACTCTGGAGTTGTCATTAATCATGTGTACATACGGACAATGGACAGGATAATTGACATCAGAACCTTGGAGCCCCGGAGCTACAGAGCTGGCGAGTGGCCTAAATTATTGTAGTGAAAATGTAGTAGTCAAAAACACATCTCTTTGAATTTGTAGTTCTATAGTTCTGGAGTTATTCGACCTGAAAGCTAGAAATCATCAGGTCGGTGTGGCCCCGAGATCTCAGTAATTAGGGCAGTAACGGACGTTTGCTCTTAGACAAAGTTACTGTAATATTTAGGTAGTAGACAGAAAAACAAAGAATATAATTCGTAGTTCGATATTTTGGCAGTAATTCACGTTTGAAGTGCGTGACAATCAGGTCCCTGTAGCCCAGTGTTTTCTCTGAAACGAAGCATCCTAGCATAGTATGTTGTTTGAGTAAGTTTCTGTAGTTCTCGATTTAGGAATTCGTATGGAGCTAGTTTTTTATGTAGTTCTACGGTTTAATAGAACTTTGCACTCTTTCTAAAAACAATCAGAACGGTGTAGCCCAGTGTTTTCTCTGCAACGAAGCATCCTAGCATAGTATGTTGTTTGAGAAAATTTTTGTAGTTCTCGATTTAGGAATTCGTATGGAGCCCGTTTTTTATGTAGTTCTACAGTTTACGAATAATTCAGGTCGGAAGCTCCGAAATGACAGCTAACCTCACTCATTACATCTTTGGAACCAAACAAGCTAGCGAAACAGAAACTTACACAACGATTTATTATCCATCGAATAATAAGTGTGCAAAATTTCATAGAGATCCATGCAGTATCTGTAAAGTAATTTAATATAAAGACATTCGGTACCATTATCTGTATAATGGAAGAGGGTGACCATACAATTTATGTTAAAAAGGAAAAATATTCGAGCACTGAAATTTGATGGTGAAAGTAGTATGATATGACATCAAATAGTAGGTATTTATTGAAATTTGCACTCCGGTTGTTTATTCGTAAGTTTTAACATTAAGTAAATAAATAACTAAAAATAGTTAACATGGTTTTTTATTGAATTACTAGTGGCCCAGGCAGACTTCGTTGTGCCACCGTATAAACCATCCCTGGACCCACTCTAACCCACACAAAAAGTTTTATCAAAATCTGTCGAGCCGTTCTGGAGTTTTAATCAGACTAACGAACATCAATTCATTTTTATTTATATAGATAATACCCATGGTGGTTTTTTAACCACAAAAGTCCATTTAATATGGTATAAAGTAGTTACCTACTACCCACAGTTTCTTTTGTGCAAAGGAATAAAAAAGAGTTGTTCATCTGATTTTCTAGATTTATACATATAATAAAACTCTAACGGGGCCGTGTCTGTACATTAAATATTTTTTTAAATTTTAACGGTAGTGTATATAGTTATCTATATAGATGCCGAAACACCAATTTTTGAAATTTTTGTCTGTCTGTCTGAATGGTTGTGCACGCATCACTCAAAAACTACTGGACGGATATTAATGAAATTTGGTATAGAGATAACTGAGTACCCGGGTCAACATCTAGGGTACTTTTTATTCCAGAAAAATATCTCATTCCCACTGGAAAATATAAAAACTGGTTAAAAAGAGAAATACGTACTACTCCGAAACGATAACCCCTAGAAACTGGAAAAATAGTATGAAGGTGTCGTAGGAAACCGGTATAAAGGGATTTTTAGAATTTCCCACGGGAACGGGAATAAACTGAATCCACGCGGGAAAACGCCGCTGGGACCCGCTATATGAAATTTGGTATGTAGGTGTCTTAAATATGTTGTAGGCAACCACTATGAAGGGATTTTCGGAAATTCCCACGGGAACGGGAATAAACGGAATCCGCACGGGCAACGCCACTGGGCATCCGCTAGTTATAAAAATAAGTGTCGTGTGTAGCAGTCAATAATTATATAAGTATTATTATTACGAAGCAGGTATACAACACCCGAGCTTGGCTCTCCAGTTTTTTAGAGACTCTAAAAAATACACGTGATTTTGGGTATGGGTTAGTTTAAACATTACCTCGTATCACGAGGTATTTAAATAGTTGCTAAAACATCACTTAATATATCAATGGCCCATATTTTTCAAATAAGTAGAACCTGCTTGAAGTTTATATTAAACTAGCGGCGCCTAATAATTTCACTCGCGTCAGTCCCGTTCCAGTGGAAAAATGTTACTCCCAGAAAAGTAATAAGTATTTCCCTTGGTTAAATTTTTTTTAAGACTCACATGGTCAACTCTTTTTTATTCCTTTGCACAAAAGAAACCGTAGGTAGTAGGTAACTACTTTAAATACCATAATATATGGACTTTGTTTAGTTCGAGCAATTAGCCAAACCACAATCTAAAAAACCCACCATGGGTATTAGAATTCAATAAATAACTATAAAAACCATTTTTAGTTATTTATTTACATAATGTTAAAACTTACGAATAAACAACCGGAGTGCAAATTTCAATAAATACCTACTATTTGATGTCATATCATACTTACTTTCACCATCAAATTTCAGTGCTCGAATATTTTTCCTTTTTAACATAAATTGTATGGTCACCCTCTTCCATTATACAGATAATGGTACCGAATGTCTTTATATTAAATTCCTTTACAGATACTGCATGGATTTCTATGAAATTTTGCGCACTTATTATTCGGTGGATGTTAAATCGTTGTGTAAGTTTCTGTTTCGCTAGCTTGTTTGATTCCAAAGATGTAATGAGTGAGGTTAGCTGTCATTTCGGAGCTTCCGACCTGAATTATTCGTAAACTGTAGAACTACATAAAAAACGGGCTCCATACGAATTCCTAAATCGAGAACTACAAAATTTTTCTCAAACAACATACTATGCTAGGATGCTTCGTTGCAGAGAAAACACTGGGCTACACCGTTCTGATTGTTTTTAGAAAGAGTGCAAAATTCTATTAAACCGTAGAACTACATAAAAAACTAGCTCCATACGAATTCCTAAATCGAGAACTACAGAAACTTACTCAAACAACATACTATGCTAGGATGCTTCGTTTCAGAGAAAACACTGGGCTACAGGGACCTGATTGTCACGCACTTCAAACGTGAATTACTGCCAAAATATCGAACTACGAATTATATTCTTTGTTTTTCTGTCTACTACCTAAATATTACAGTAACTTTGTCTAAGAGCAAACGTCCGTTACTGCCCTAATTACTGAGATCTCGGGGCCACACCGACCTGATGATTTCTAGCTTTCAGGTCGAATAACTCCAGAACTATAGAACTACAAATTCAAAGAGATGTGTTTTTGACTACTACATTTTCACTACAATAATTTAGGCCACTCGCCAGCTCTGTAGCTCCGGGGCTCCAAGGTTCTGATGTCAATACAGGATATTATATATACGCCGGTTAGCAATTATTCGATTCAATATATACAATACTCGTATTGTAACCAAACCACAGAACAGCGGGCATATTTACGGAGATTCGATATTCGATATTCGACTCGGACTCGGAAAATCTGTCGAATCCTTATATCAAATATGACATCTGTAAATAGCCCATCTCGAAACCTTTCGACAGATTTTCCGATGCCGAGTCGAATATTGAATATCGAATATCCGTGAATATGCTCGCAGATCAGCCCCCCTAGCCAAGTGGCATTGCACAATCTAATCGAATGTTCTTTTAGATTGACATGGATGGGATTGACACTTGCCAACGACCGCTAACGTTAATGTCAATCCCATACATGTCAATCTAAAAGAAAATTCGATTAGATTGTGCAATGCCACTTGGCTAGGGGGGGGGCAGTTGTCTGATCGTAAATATATTTATAAGTAAAATTGTTACTGGCCGCTGTCTAAACCTAGGTACATCATTGGAATATTAGCAATGCGATAGTGTGTTTGTTACGCTTTCACGCCTAAACCACTAAACCGATTTTAACAATTCTTTCCACATTGGATAGCTGCATTATCAGTATTTTATCCCTGTATTCCCACGAGAACGGAAACTACGCTTGTGAAACCGTGAGGCGCTCCTAGTAGGAGAAATTTATCAAAACTTATCGTCTAAATAAAATCTAGGTATCTATCCGAGTTATAAATAGATATAGGGAGTTTTTTATTAACTAGGCGAGAAAAATAAATAAATATATTATTGCTGCAGCTATAAAAAATTAAGAGATTTTATGAAAAAGAAAATCTCCCTCTAGCTTTACAAAAGCGCTGACATTGAATAATAATAAATAAAAAAATAAATAATCTCACGCCTTTTATCCCCGAGGGGGTAGGCAGAGGTAGGTATTGAATAATAATCGCCTGTATTCAAAACACAGACTGTCTCAATAGAATATTGAATATTAATGACTTCGGTGGCATTATCGTGGGTTTAGGAAACAGTGGCGTAATATCTTTTGTCCGGGTTTTAATTACCTCCTCACCCTGCCGCTAAGTAATGATTTTGGCTTGTGAGATTCAACTCCCTAAGCATTAACAAAAATATTGGTTATCTGTGTAAAGTCGGTTTACGGACGATAATTCTACATGATAACGTCATAAGAAAATATTGCATATCTTCTGGAGTAGAACAGAGATTAATGTGTCACAAGCCGAACGCTTAGGCCTTAGAATTTATTATTATTAGGCCGATCGTGCCTCTCTATCGCTTTGTCCGCGCTCTCGCTTGCACGCTCGGCTCAGGTGGAACGTTAAACTTTTATGGCGTGCAGGTGTTCATCAATTTATAAGAAGTTTTCACGTCGAAAAATTGATGTCTGGATTGGTCATTTCGGCTTTGTTTCCGTAGTGAAAGCTAACAGGTTCCATGGATATATGTACTACTTCGTCCGCGTTGCGGGATATAAAGTAGCCTTTATGTGTTACTCTGATGTTTTTTTTTTATAAAAAAAGGGGGCAAACGAGCAGACGGGTCACCTGATGGTAAGTGACTACCGTCGCCTATGGACACCTGCAACTCGAGAGTCACAAGTGCGTTGCCGGCCTTCGAGATTACTGTTAAGTTTCATCAAAACCCGTTTAGTAGTTTTTACGTGTAAGAATAACAAATATCCATCCTTTCGCGTTTATAATATTTGTATGATTACGCTCACAATCAATTCTGGGGGTTTCCTTACGATGTTTTACTTCACCATCTAATTTGGGAAAAATATGTACCTAGGTACTTTTTACAAAATAAATAAAATGTATCCCCGAGGGGGTATTCCATTTCCATTTCTGGAAATACCCACTTTTCACGACAATATTCCACCTGCGGATTTCCTCACGATGTTTAGCCTTCACCGTCAGCTAGTGATGAAAATGTACGTAAGTTTTTGAAAAACTCATTGGTATATGCCTATGAACAGGATTTGAACTCAAGCCTTACACGTGAGAGGCGGCACGACATTTTGTGTTACGATGAGTTGGAATAAATCATTCATTGGGCTCGATTCTGCATTACAGCGACTAAACTTATTTTAGTTTAGTCCTATCATATTCTTTCTTCTAGAAAAATACAGAGACGAGACATATTTAGTCCTCTCTCCCAAATTAAAATTAGTCCTATCAGCTAAGGCATGTTTAGCAATTTTAGCGACGATTTAAAAAGGTTATGGATAAAAGTGACAGATAAGCACGTTCATAAGGTTCAAATTAGTTGGTTTTTACATGTTTGACATTACTCTTCAATCTATGGTTTGTTTCTGTCCTTTTTCTTCCGGATTCTATAGAGAAAGATAGGCTAACTTAAAATTAGGAATTTTAGCTGGTCTGCAGAATCGAGTCCATTCTTTAAACACCTAGTTTTATCTACTCCGTGGCCCTATTAGGTACTTGCAAATCATGGTTGCCATATTTATTTATGGAGGGCCGAAGCTGCAAGTCACCCCTTTCCTGTGGGAACATGATTAATTTGCTTAGCCTGATGGATGAAATAGAGCCCTAATTCACGATTTCCCGAAGGTTGGAATGTTCGCATTGGTACCTACATTAATGTTTGCAGCGTAATATAGAGTTTATTTTATAAAAGTCAGAAAGTAAGGAGTTATTACCAGTAGATAGACTTTCCATTTTGTAAAATCATCGCATCTATCTAGACTTTTATGCTTACTTTGACTAAATAATTATAAAGATATTTAAACATAAAATAATTGTTTTTGAATATATCGAGAGGGAGCCCTCGGGTAACATGTGTAACTTAGGGCAAGGATGTCACTGCTCCAAAAATAACCAACTCATACGTAGTTACGTAGCGGTTCTGCGCGGTTCCCGTTCTCGCGGGAATACTTAAATAAAATATAACCTATGTATACTAAGTGATAATGTAGCTTTCCATTGGCGAAACAATTTTTTAAATCGGTTCAGTAGTTTTTGAGTTTATTCGTTACAAACATAAACAAAAATACAAATATTTGCTCTTTATAATGTTAGTATAGATAATTGTAGATGTATATATATGTAGATGACTTCCATAAAAGCCAGAACCATAATGATTATTTATATTTACGACATAAGCACCGTAATAATATTTGATGACATCAAGCTGTGTTGGCATTCTGAATAATTTAGTAACACTAATACAAAATCAATAGGATTATTGACAAAGAGTAGGTTATAGTTTTACACCGTTTTCTACATCTACACTGATATTATAAAACTCAAAAACTACTGGACCGATTTTAAAAATTCTTTCACTTGTGGAAAGCTACATCATTACTGAGTAATAGGCTGCAAGTTTTCTAGTTTTTTTTTATTAAATGCTAGCGCTGCGCGGTTACACCGGCTTAGTTCCCGATCCCGTGAGAATACGGAAATAAAACATAGACTATGTTACTCAGGCATATTGCAGCTTTCCATTGGTGAAAGAATATTTAAAATCTGTTTAAAGTTTATTGTTTAGAAAGAAACAAAAATACAAATCTTTCCTCTTCATGATATTAGTGCAGATTTAGATGTAGAAAACTTCACGTAGGTATAATGCCTACCAGGGAAGTGACGTTTAAATTAGATAAGGTAAGCCGTATACAGAAAGAAAGCCGAAAACTTATCGGCGCCGATAAGCGCCGATCGGCGCCCATTGGCGCCGGTCTACGCAGGTAACCGGCGCAGGCATTTATATGAACAAGCGCCGATCGGCGCCGACACGCGCCGCTCAGCGCTGGTGCCGCCCGCCAATCATCGTACGACATTTTGCTCGCTCTGCTTCAATCTGCTTGCTTTCTGTAGAATGGACCGGCGCCGATCGGCGCCGACTAGCTTTCAGCTTTCTTTCTGTATACGGCTGTAGGCTATATGCAATTCTTTTTCGTTACCTGCTTTATTATTTTTAAACGTTTAGCCATGCTTATTATAAAATGCTACAATATAACAATACCTGTTTTGTATTTAAGCACACAGTAAAATAGGGAAAACGCTGTCATTTTTATATTATACGAAACTAGATTAAAAATGTCAGCATTTAGCATTCAGCGTAACCCAGACGACCTAATTATACGGTGGCGATATTTGATTGACATTTTGATCATTTTACATTGACGGTGGCCACTGGGACAAAAACACATCTAAATCCCGGAATTATCAATTCCAATTTTTTTCAATGCCATTGAATTCAAATGAATGAATTACTGATGTAATTTCAATCGACGCGCGCGACAATGTTTTTATAAAAAATAAAAATTATATAAAATGTTCAACTGTTTTCAATTACGTAGTTGCGATTGACAATTGCAATTGGAATTAAAAAGCCTTTAATCTATTTTGAATCCTCAAATAATCATCCACCAAAATTCAATCATCTGTTCTTCAATTAGCGACTACGAAAAAAGCAACTTTTCATTTGAAATAAGTACAATTTACCTTTTAGTAAATCCATTTACAGCAAAAAGTAATCTGCACGAAAAGTAGCTTTCATTTAGCATTAACAGCTGCTAACTAAAATGTTAAAAAGCCGGAAAAGAGTACAAATAGTAATTCTAAAATAAAGTTAATAGTACGAGATCCGGCCGCAAAAAAGTGTAGGGATCGAGTATAAGCTACAAACCAATTTTTTACGCATATTTATGATCAGGAGAATATATGTCTATAAGGGTGCCCCTATCGAAATATGGCCGCAAGTATTTTTAATTAAAAAAAATCTCGATTTTTGGGACGAAATTTCATTAACCTTCTTGTTTTTTTACATAAAATACCGTCCACTTCACGGCAACATGCATGAAGACTCTGAAAAATCAGCAGATTTTTCAAAATCTTTATGTATTTTGCCCCTTTATGTATATTGCCGCTTTATGTATAAAGATTTTGAAAAATCTGCTGATCATAAATTTGGGTAAAAATTTGGTTTATAGCTTATACTCGATCCCTACACTTTTTGCGGCCGGATCTTAGGCTATTAGAAGAAAGTGCTGAACGGAGGCGATGACTCACCAGGGTCTGAGCGGCGGCCTGGGGCTGAAAAACAGGCTTTAGTCAGTTAAGCCAGAAGAAGAATTTACTTTAGAATTACTCAAGCGGACAATGGGTTCGATTCTGCATTACAGCGCCTAAACTTATTTTAGTTTAGTCCTGTCATTTTCTGTCTCATTGAGAAGAAAAGAGACGAGTGATATTTAGTCCTGTCAAATTAAAATTAGTCCTGTCAACTAAGGCATTTCATAACGTGTTTAGTGCATAAGTAGGTAAATAAGTCACGACTAAAATACAGCCTCTGACAGGACTAAATTCGGTAGGTTATCTTCTATCCCTTTTCTTTTTTTGAGGTAAAATAAAGACGGGAATAAACTAAAATAAGTTTAGTCGCTATAAATCAGAATCGAACCCAGTGAGTGGTAAAGACTTTCCACCGATATTGTATCCTCGGATCTAAGTAGACGTTTGTGATAATGATGTGAAAGCGGTTTCTTTAAATAAATATCATGAATGGAAGATTAAAGTGATACTGAGCCTTTGTGATTATCAACGAGTATTATCACACAGAAAACCAGCGTAAAGCAATGCATTGCGTTTCGTTGAGTGAGTGAGGTAACCGGAGGCCCCATTCCGCACAATTCAACAACAGACAGACACAACTCGCACACTGTTATTTAATCCCAAGCTAGGCAGTGCCTGTACTATGGGTACTAAACAACTGATAAACATACTTAAATGAATATTAAAAGACCAGACACAGCCAACAGACATGTTCATGCACACAAATGTTGGCCCCGAGCGGGAATCGAACCCGCGACCGACTCAGAAGGCAGGGTCACTACCAACTGAGCCAACAGGCCCGTCAATTTCACGGAACGGAAACATCTGTACGTCCATTAGTTCGGCCATAACTCAGGTATTACTAATAGCGGGCACTATATCACAATTGCCGGTTAATTCCAGCTATCTCCAGCCAAATACCTCCGTGAATAATAAATCACGAGAATCGCGAACCGTTGGGGATACGCCCCGGCAGACTATTCGTGAATTTAGACTGTTTATTTCTATTCTCGTGATATTTGGTTGAATGAATCATTAAATACATAAATATACAACATGTAACAGAATAAGCGCAATTCCTAAAATTAGTTTGTTCAGTATCGACTACTTATTCAGCTATTTTTAATATGTGTTAAATTTTTCAAAAAAGTTAATTATCGTAGCTTAATTTAGTGCTTTCTATGAAAATCGTGCTATTATTAATCGATATTTAAGAAATTTGGTTAGACATAACTGAAGTTCGATTGCATCATATACCTACCTATTTTTTATATCGACCCGCCCCGGCTTCGCACGGGTGCAATGCTTATAAGATTTTCCCGCTTTTCTGTTGAAATTTTTCCTGAATTTTCTTTGCTATAAACCTCACGGAGCCCGAGACCTTTCCAACGAATGCAAAACCGTGGAAATCGGTTCGTGCGTTCTGGAGTTATAGCGTCAGGAAGGAAAACCCGACTTATTTTTATATAGTAGATACTAATTGGGGTGTATGAGGAATTGCGCTTTTTCTGTTACGCGTTGTATACGTAGACTAGATTTTTCGCTCGCGCTCGTTCCTTTCTTAGTGCACTTTATAAGCTATATATGTGCAAAATTTAGTCTCTAGACCCAGGCGGTTTAGGCTGTGCGTTGATACATCACCAATCAGTCAGTCAGTTTATTATTTTATATATATAGATAGATATTGACTAGCCCGCCCGTGACTTCGTTCAATATTGTATCTTAATGTACACAAAGTTCATCATTAATTAACTTACGTATATACTCATCTCCCAATGGGGGGGGGGGGCTCGCGCGGGAGATTACGGCCCATACTTCCTCATGTGTGAGGAAAAGACCCTTAGTTCAGCAGTGGGCTGTTACGGGTTGATGATGATGATGATGACGTATATACTTTTAATGATCAGTATAAAATTACAGTAAACACCGAGAATTCTTTTGAATCACTCTCAGTAGATGACGATGATGATTATGAGTCTCCTATCTCAAATAATGGACTCAATAGAAGCTGTCCAACCCTACAACTTGATAAACAGGAGAAAATAGAAGAATTACAAACACTGATAGCAACTTTGCAGGAAAAACTTGCTTCTGCTGAGAATGAAATCGAAATCATGCTGTCCGAAAATTTTTCATTAAAGAAAACTATTATTAATAACGAGAAAACTATTAAGCAACTAAAAAAAATAAGCCGTTCAACACCAAAACCAGTATCTGCAAATAGAAAAAGTTTAAACAAAACCAGACTGAATTTCTGTCAAGAAGAAAAAATAATAAGTCAAGAAGAAGACAACCAGAGCATAATAGAGCTGAACGTTACACAGCAACAAAGCCTTAATCAAATAGATAATCTGACGAAATCAAATCCTGATCTGAATCTCATAGAACCAAATACAAACGAAGATAAGCTGAAAAACAATACGTTTGATACGAAAAATACAAAAATCCTGTCGAAAAAAATTGTGGTCATAGGAGGCAATCAATGCCGAGGCTTAGCATCTGAACTCGTTCGATCAAGAATAAATAGTAGCTACGACAGTTATAACATACATGGATTAATCAGCCCCGAAGCACCAACAGAAGTTTTGATACATTCCTATGAAACACTTCAACTTAGCCAACATGACAAGTTAGTCCTCTGTGTAGGAGAAGAAGACTCAGACCCGCAAAAAATATCCCACGAATTGTATCATGTATTAAAAAAAACAAAATCACCTGTAATATTATTACCAGTATGTAAAAATCGACATCTTAATGAAAAAAAACTGAATAACTTGCTTCGCATGGTATCAACCAATTTTGATCACTGTTATTTCATTCAGTCCAACGGTAATGACAATAGTAACGAATATTTACGGGATATCAGTTCGAAAATAAATTTGGTCGTGGACACAATTGATTACAATCGCAAATATATCCCTCAAAAAAAGAAAATGTGTAAACCCATTCCTGGAAAACCCAAATATAATAACATCACACGTAGTAAAGGAATTTTACGACAAACATATATTACAGAATACTATACCTTACAAAAAAAGCAAAAAAGTAAGAATAAATCAGGAAAAGATAGAAACTATTCTCGTACACTAAACGATACTATCCGCGAAGAAAACATTTTTTTTCTTTGTTTATAACTACATAAATATTATGCACCAGAATATAGCAGGTTTAATTAGTAAATCAGACATGTTGACGGTACAATTAGATGAATTATCCAGCTCAAACAAGAGAATTGATGTTTTATGTATCACAGAGCACAATATGATATCCAGCGATGAAAATGTGCTCTCATTGCCGAACTATAAACTGGGGGACAGTTTTAACAGAAACAAACGAAAAGGTGGTGCATGTATACTTGTTAGAAATATCCACGAGTTCGTCGCCCTCAAAGAGGTAAAAATTTTTTCAAAAATAAATATCTTTGAATGTTGCGGCGTGGAGCTGACGCAACATAATGTTATCGTTATCTGTATATACAGAGTACCAAAACAAACTAATAAAAAGATTCATATGGAGTTGTTCTTTGAATCAATTGAAAATTTACTTTACAAGATCACACGAGGAAAAGCCAATAAAACTATCGTGGTGTGTGGGGACTACAACATTAACTTACTTAAAAAAGATGAAGTATCAAAAAAGTTTGAAAGTATAGTTTTAGGATTTAATCTAAAAATACTTATAAGACAACCAACTCGCCTGTCGAGCGGCACCTGTATAGATAACATTCTACATAATGACCGTGGTAACAAAGGTGAAGTAATCGAAACTGCGATATCGGACCACACAGCGCAGATACTAAAATGTAAAGTAAAGAAATCATGTGCTATACACTCTTGGAAAGTAGAAATAAGAGATTTCTCAAATGAATATATACAAAAGTTTTTGGATTGTATCAAGAATTTGACCTTCTATGATATTTATGAATTAGAAGATCCAAATGAAGCATATAACAGCCTGCTGGATACATTTAAAATGTTTTATGATTTATGTTTTCCGAAAAAACTCATAACAAGGACAATTAATAGAAAACATAAATGGTTATCACGGGGAATAAAAATATGCAGCAAAACAAAACGAAAACTACTGTGGCAATATCGTAAAGAGAAAACAAAGGAAAATCAGAAAATTTACATGTCATATACGGCGCGATATAAGAAAATTATAAGATTGACAAAATATGCACAAAATAATTACTATATTAAAACATCTGACAACAAAAGTAGAGCAACTTGGAAGGTAATAAATAACAACAAATATGACTTTCCACGAGAACCTTTGACTAAAATTCTTCATCATGACACAGAAATAAATAATATGAATGACATTTGCAATGCTTTTAATGATTTTTATATTGACCACATTATAATACCAAGCTGTAATAAAAAGCTACCTCCAATAAGTAGAAGATTTGACTCATTGTTCTTAAACCCAACCACCCCAGATGAGGTCTCAATGATTATAAAATCTTTGAAGAATACGAAAAGTACAGGATATGATGATTTGCCAACAAATATAATAAAGAAAGTACATCATGTTATATGTTATCCACTGTGCCATATAATAAACTTATGTTTTGGAAAAGGAATTTTTCCAAATAAACTTAAAACCTCAATAATTATACCAATTTTCAAGAAAGGTGATAAAATACTGCTTCAGAATTATCGACCAGTAGCACTAATACCGGTCTTTTCCAAAATTATTGAGAAAACTATTCAGTGTCGCATTTATAATTTTCTTGAATCAAAAAATGTTCTAGTGGATGAACAAAAAGGGTTTAGAAAAAAAAGATCAATTAACGCAGCTGTCTTTGATTTTCTCAACAGAATTATGGATAGTGTAGACAAAAGAATACCTATCTGCGCTCTTTATATGGACATGACAAAGGCTTTCGATTGCGTTGATCATAACATACTTATTGACAAATTGGAGAGATATGGAATACGTGGAAATGCCTTAGATTTAATATCTTCATACTTAAGAAACCGAGAACAATATACAGAAATAACAAATATCAATGTAAAAAACAAACGGGAAATTAAATACCGTTCTCAGTCTAGAATAGTAAAATATGGCGTACCTCAAGGAAGCGTTCTAGGACCTCTATTATTTTTGGTATACATCAATGATTTGCCAAGTAATATAGATCATCCAATTGTCATGTTTGCCGATGATAGTACTGTAATCGTTAAAGCAGATAAATGTTACAATTATGAACATGAAATCAATAATGCATTAAAACAAACTATAGAATGGCTACAATTTAATAATTTACAGATTAATTTAGAAAAAACTCACATAATGCACTTCTATCAAAGGCAGTCACATACCTACATAAATGATTTAAATATAGGATACAATAAATCAGTTGTTAAAAATAAAGATAACACAAAATTCTTAGGCTTAATAATTGATAATAAATTGCAATGGACACTGCAAATCGAAGAAGTATGCAAAAAAGTAAATAGTTTTGCTTACGCTCTGTACAAGCTATCTAGAACTGTAAATCGTGATGCTGTTCTAATTACCTATCACAGCTACGTGGAGTCTATTTTAAGATATGGTGTCGTATTTTGGGGGAATGCCACAGACAAAGATCGTGTATTTATCGCACAAAAAAAATGTGTACGGGCAATATGTAACTTGCGCCCCAGAGATAGTTGCAAGCCATACTTCCGATCTCTAAGTTTACTAACTTTCCCATCACTCTATATATACGAAGTGGCGGTATTTATAAAATCAAATCCTGAACTATTTAAAAAAAAAGATCCCGCTAACGCAAGGTTGAGAAAAAGAGAATCTGATTTCCTTCAAGTAAATCCCAGTAAAACAGCCCTACTGCGTAAGAGTATTTATAGATTTGGACCACTAATTTATAACAAAATTCCGAAGGAAATAAAGAAATTAGAAATAAATCTGTTTAAAAGAAAACTTAAATCAATTCTAATTCACAAGTGTTACTACTCCACGACCGAATTTATGGACGATAAACTAACATGAATGTAGTATTATCTATTGTTAGTTCAATAATTAACTTTATAACTAATAACATAGGTTAGGTACTATAATGTGACTTAATATTATTAACGATACCTGACATTTTTTTTTTTTATTTTTTTTTTTTTTTTATTGTATAAAAGTGACATAAATTTTAAACATCATAATGTGAAATGTGATATGAAATGAGAGTTAATAATATAATAATCGGTTTATCATAATGACATGCTTGAAGTGTAATATTTGTATGCTCACGGGCAGAATGTAGCGAACTATTTCTGTTTAAAAATTTAACATCTTTTGTAAAACCTACCTACATTGACAAATAAAATCATTTGTATTTGTATTTGTATGGTATCCCATAGACAAATTATGTTTAAGTAGCGAGTACCTGCGCGGAAGTCTTTGTTAGATGCTCTTCGCCAGGATTCGAACCCGAACTTTACGAAAGAAAAGTGGGCGTTTTTACCACAGTGCTATCACTGCTCTAATGTATATCATATACCGTATTGACATCTGCAGTAAACTGTAAATACTGCGTCACCCAGGCCCAGATAAAGTTGGGACTGGGCACGGTGCCAGCACTGGAAGCCCATTTATCTGGGCTGTGTCGGTGACAATCGTTTATACTAGCTGTCTAGAGACTGATTTTTTCTGACGTCCCAATTTCGTTACGATATAGATTCCTTCGTTATAAGAAATTGAGTTTATTATTATGTTGAGCAATGCTGCCTTCAATGGATCTAAATATGTAACTCTATCTTTATCGATACATATAATAAGACTGTAACGAGACCGTGTCTGTATATGAAATATTTTTGAAAATTTCACCTCTAATGTAAATGGTTATGGAAGTAGATATCAAAACACCATTCTTTTTAAATTTGTGTCTGTCTGACTGTTTGTGCACGCATCACGCATAGGCATACATAGGCAACCAAAACAAAAGGCCGGGTGTTCACAGGAATAAGTAGTTATTTATCTAAAATGAACCTAACTCAATCTATATATAAAATATTATAAACTGACTGATTGGTGATATATCAACGCACAGCCAAAACCGCTGGGGCTAGAGACTTGCATTTTTAGGCATCCACTAAGAAATGATTTTGCAAAATTCAAAATCTTAGGGGTGAAATAAAGGTGCGCGAGCAAAGCCGCGGGTAAAAGCTAGTGCGCGATAAATCACTTTCTTGTTCCGATCGACTACAAGTTTTTTACAAAGTAACTCATTTCACTAGGCAGTCAAATACTTCACACTCGTATGTTGATTGTTCAATGAAAAATAAAAAAATAAATAATCTCACGCCTTATATCCCCGAGGGGGTAGGCAAAGGTATTCCATTTCTGAATATACCCACTTTTCACGAGGTATTCTTTGGACCCTTAACGAGATCTAGGTGGTGAGCCCATCGCCGGACCGGCTCTGTTTACACATGTCTCAAAATTAATTCTGGCACCTGCGGGTTTCCTCACGATGTTTTCCTTCGCCGTCGAGCTAGTGATAAATATGTACGTAAGTTTTGAAAATCTCATTGGTACATGCCAGGATTCGAACCCGAGCCTCACAGATTTTCATCATGTGAAGCAGGTTCTTTAACCGTAAGGCTATCACTGCAATGAACGAGTTCAACAAACTTGTAAGTAATTGTTATAAGGCGCTGCCAACACTGACCGCTAGAAACTAAATCCGGACGAGCTAAGCTTGTTTTGTTCATGCAGTGTTGACAAGTCTGGATACTTGGCAAGGTTAAGCAATGTTCAGTTAAGTAAGTTAAGCGGTTTCAGTTGAGGCAGATAATAAGTCGTACCATTAAGGGCTAGACACACTCTTTTCACTTTTATGTAAGCATGCAAAATATTGGTGCTACACACTTTTTTATTTCTTTAGTTCTCTATATGATTACGCATCTCATCGTAAAAATCGTAACAGCCCACTGCTAAATATTTATGTATTTCAGGTAGTGTAATGAATTATGGTAGAGTTTTAACCTTTTTCAGACACAATTCATTTTCATTTTTTTTTATTTTCAGCTACGATTACGAGCCCATCATTAAATATAGAAAGTAGATTTACACAATGTAAATTCCAGTGATGAGGCACTTAACCCAAATTACAAAATCACTTGTAGAATATAAGTACTAACATAGTTTGAAGCCTAACTAACAACCTAATGCATCTCTGTTGTCCGAAATAAAAAGTTTTAAATTTGAATTTGAAAAATATAGTTTACAAACAAATATATAAATAATCATAACTGTCTATATATAGCTGACCCTATGAAACAACGATTTGTGGACATAATAGGATGCTACTTAACTGGCTTATATTACGACATTAGCATCGGTCTGCGCGGGCCTTTATCCCAACATTGTCAATGTCTACATTTTATGCAAATGAGTGACGCGCTCAGCTAAGAGAGGCTGTAAGAAGTCTCTAACCGGAGTGAGACAGTGCAAATAAGTTACTTGGTATAAAAATCTGTACAATTTTAGGATTCTGTACCTTAATGTCACTATCACTAGGTACATAGTATAAAACAAAATCGCTTCCCGTCTGTCTGTCCTTGTGTATGCTTAGATCTTTAAAATTACGCAACGGATTTTGATGCGGTTTTTTTAATAGATAGAGTGATTCAAGACAAAGAATTTTATATATCATATAAACCGAAGCGAAGCGAGGGCGGGTCGCTAGTTAAGGATATATCAGAAACTGTTTAGGATAACTTTGTCAATCAATCAACTAATCTGTTTGTAGAAATAAGCAAGCAAAAAGGTGGAAAACATGTGTAAGTTCCATTATATTTGGACGTCAGGCGTACGAACCTTATTAATATATATGTGTGTGTTTTTCATATAATCTTTGAATTGTTGTCCGTTTGTTGTCCGTCCGTGTATGTTTGATTGTGGGAGCCCCTACAATTATATCGTCGGTCGTCTCATCGTCGTTCATAATTTTGTTTTATTCGATAACGGTTCACACATGACGGAGACAAGAGTAGACTAGCAGACTAGAGTCTCCTTATAACACTTAAAGCTACAAATCAGTCAATTTTGTAGACGATTATACCACACCCAGGCGCGTAAAGCAGTTTTGAAACTAGAAGCTATAAAGAGGCTTCATATACCGTTGTTTTATAGCCATAACAATTGACTACCGCGGCGTGTGCCCAAAACCTATCAGCTAATTATGCTCGACACAACCTAGTTATTGCAAACAAAAACGGAATAGCTTCACATTGTTTCACTCTACCTAAAAGGAAAGATTAAAATGTAAACTGCAACCTCGCTATTGTTGTGTAATGAAAAGGTTCTAGGAAGCCCCGTGAGACAAAAGAACCAGCAGAGAATGGATAGTGAAACATTTTTAAAACGAGCTATAAAAAAGAAGCTATTCACACACGCTGCGTAAAAGGTTGAGTTACACAGGCACACAGTCAGGTAAAACTGGGGATGATCCAAAACCACACATATATAAACGCCTTTCTTCCGTCGGAGTAGGCAAAAGCAATTAATTTATTTGGACTTCACAGAAGTATAGCCGGTCTGGTAACAATTCCGCGACATACAGCTACGTATATAAAGTTTCCTAATTCAAAGTACTTAAACTTTGAGAATTGTTTAAAAGTGAAAGACGAAAAGTGTTGGCATTTAGTTTCGCTCATGGTGATCTGTGCCCTTCCCTAGAATGAGACAAATATTTAAACATCTTTTTAATGTAAATATGAGTACTGTTTTGAGCTTGTTATATTATTATGTGATGGCCCAGGATCTTAGGTGACAGCGAAAACGAAATATCAGTCGGTCCATGTCACCGCTAATGACGGCCACCTGTTCGCGGAAATGTGCGGAGAAATAAAAAGGAATGTCTAAACATTAGGCTAAGCGGCAGCTTATCCCAAATGACCGCGGCCAACGCGCGTATAAATCGCTCGCCGCAGACCATGCGAAACCAGGGGCGGAATTAGGTCATACTATAACGGGCGTGTTGGCTCAGTTGGTAGTGACCTTGCCTTCTGAGCCGGAGGTAACAGGTTCGATTCCCGCTCGGGGCCGGGGTAAAATAAAACACAATAGATTTTTAATTGTTACGGTGCCCATTGAAACCGCGTGGTGCTCTACGAATTAAATGAACATTATGCAAAATTTAATCGTTTTAGACCCAGCTGTTTCGTATATTATGACAGTCAGTCAGTTTCTTTATTGTATAACTATACCCTACCGCTAAAATTTTCATAAAATATTTCATGTACTTACAGACACTGCCCCCTTACAGTTTTATTATATGTGCAAACTCATATACTACTTAGATGAAGCGCTAAAAAACTGCTTTAGCAGTTTAGCGATGTTGCAATGACTTTCAGTAAGTGGACTAAGCCCCTACATTGAATAAAAACTCAAACTACATGGAAAACGCAAACAGCTGACAATTCGTATTAAAAGGGGCCCAAAAACAAAACCCTGGCGACGGCCCTGCCTATCTAATGTGTTCGATCATTGGACATTTTTCTACCTTGTCACCAAAGTATAGTTAATCTCGACAAATGGCACTTCGGTTCAAGAAACATGTGAGTCAGGTCTAATAGCTTAACCTGTTATCTGTCAAAATAAAGCTATTGGAAAGCTGCAAAATAAAACTGAGGAAATAAATCATATACACTTCCTGTCTAAAGGATTGGAAGAGGAACTCCATTTTTGTATTTTCGGTCTACTAATAAACGTGAGTGGCTATAAGTCTAGATAGCCCAAATATGATGTAGTTGGGTTTGATTCCTAGCTCTATTGTTGTATCAGTGAGGCTCGGGTTCAAATGATCTGCGGATTTGAACATCCTGGGTTGACCCTAACACAAATACCCCTTACAAATACACGAAGACAAACACAACTTTTCCATTGTTTCTGCTGCCCTAAACAACCTGCATTTACCCAGGAAGGAAAACAATGCGTCATTTTAATGGCCCGGCGTAGCTATTACCGTAGACCTTTGTAGCTGCTCGTAGCTGTCTACGGCGTAGCAATGTGCGGTATTAAAGGAGAATTCGTGAGTGAAAGCAATATATTTGTACCTCTTTGTACCTAACGAAAAATTAAACTCCTGCGTATTGCAACACAAGGCGTTTTCTAAAGCGTCTAAGAGATGCTTAGGAGAATAGGCTAGTTGACTGCTTAGCTAGCCAAATGAATTACTTTTTAGGATTATGTACTTCAAAAGAAAAAAGAACCTTTGTGATCCTCACTTCTATTTCCGTCTATCTGTCTGTCTATCAAGACTCTTTTTCTCAGGAATTCGTGATTCCATCAAGATGAAATTTATATCAAATTCTCATGTCTACAACCACTTCGAGCTGTAAAAACATCGAACTTCTAAGTTGACTCTATCAAAATATTAGCCCATTTATGTCGCATATTTTGACTCAAACCAAAATTATTAGAAATCCAGTGCTATTGTCTATCTTGACAATTGTCTCATAATTTAAACAAAAGTTGATTTTTCTTTAACAATAGGTAATTTATAACATTTGTCCGCATTCCGAGGGAATCGCCTACTTATGTCAGTTGACAAGTCAAATCGTTGATACAGACTGTACTTATTCTAGAATAACTCCGATTAACTTACCTAAGTTGAATTAAGTTCAATAACATAATTAGTATAATGGATCTAATAAATGGAGCTAGTTTTTCAATAATCATAGGTTTTCGTAGCTGTCTGCGTCGTGGCAGTAGCAATATTGACGTGGCGTGCGAAAACAGGTAATTGCAGTGCATTTCTTACTGGCTTAGCGATGTGGTTCCATTCGCTATTATACGGAATGGGCTTAAGCATAACTTATTGAGGTTATAAAATAGGCTGTTGCTAAGCGTCCGCTAATTGCATGAATAAATACATATAATTAATTAATATGCGACAAGACACTTTATATAAAACTAGCGGTTCTGCTCGGTTTCAACCACGTAGTTTCCATTCCCGTGGAAATACGGAAAAAAATATAGCTTATGTTGCTCAAGGATATTCTAGCTTTCCATTGATGTAAGAATTTTTTAAATAAGGTCCAGTAGTTTTTAAATTTATTCGTAACAAAGATATAAAAATACAAAAATACAAATCTCTTCTCTTTATAATATTATTAGTAATTAGAATAATTATAAATAGTAATAGTATAGTCATACTATTACTTATTCTGTGGTATAGTATAAGTATATATAAATTTAAAATATAGAAGTATAGACAAGGAGATTAGACGAAAATGCCGTAACATATTAGAAAATATCATGAGTGTAATCGAAAGTTTCCTATTTATAATCATTTTCGCTTGCGCACGTTTATTTTACCCTCTTTGGGGTTGAATTTTGCATCATCCTTTCTTAATGGATGCCCAGTGTTTAGGCTGTGCGTTGATATATCACCAATCAGTCAGTTTATAATTTTATATAAGTATATAGATTTATTCAAAAATCTTCAGATGTGGGTCGAAGGCGTAGATTGTAAACATTAATTTCCTTCTACCACTTGTCACGTATTGTTAATGGTATACAATAAAAGTTGATAATGACTTTATCTCTTTAGGTGCCGACTGTATTCATAGAGGTACTTTTTTTTTCTCGTCGTGCTGAACTATGGCGTATAATTAAAAACACCTGCGTCAAACACACGGTCTCAATTTCTAAACGGAGAAGCTCGCAATTTTTCATCGCTCCGCATAATTTAATTATTCATTTTCACGACCTTATAACAGCTGGAGGATTTAATTAAAACCTATTTTAGAATATTGACAGACTTTTACTGCGTTTCGCGGTGTTTTACTCAGATTATTTTTAATTAGTTTCTGTTTTGTGTTTCGGAAGGCACGTTAAACCGTTTTTCCCGGTTTTCGTTGTTTCAGATACTCTTTGGGGGCTTGAATAATTCTAAAAGTTAGTTGGCAAATAGCCTAACTCCCATCCCATTGTTACGAGAAAAGAGGAAATGGAGAGGTTACAAAATATGTATGAGGAACTACCCTTAGTTCAGCAGTGGGCTGTTAGGGGTTGATGATTATTTTAATTTAAAGGTTTACTTGGGCCTAAGTTTACCAACACTAAACTAAGGTGATGAACAGTAATATAATGTTAAACCATTAATTTATAATGAGTTGTTGTTGAGCCATACTTCGGCACGCTTGGGCCGGCTCGACCGGAGTAATACCACGGCCTCACAGAAAACCAGCGTAAAGCAATGCATTGCGTTTCGTTGAGTGAGTGAGATAACCGGAGGCAAAATCCCCCCTCTCCCTCCCCTCCCCTCCCCTCCCCCTACTACCACCTCAAAGGTCGGCAAAGCAGTTGTGACTCTTGAGTTGCAGGTGTCCATGGGCGACGGACTGGGATTTTTTAACATAAAAAAAAAGTTGTGGTGTGGTTTTGACAACCAAATAATTATTTTAATGGCCGATTAGTGTTAGTGATTCAAGTACATTGAAAAGACAGAATGATGCTATCAGACTGGTAACAGAATCTCCTTTTCTTTTGCTTTCTACTGAAAGAAAGCAATAATCTCTTTTAGCAATAAAAATACTTGAAACGGCGATAGCTCAGCGTAATGCCGTAACCTGGGTAGGTTTTCAGTTAAACACGGTTAAACGGGCATTATTAAAAAATATTCTAATGTAAAGTAAGCCTAACCCTAAAGATCTGAAAAAATTTAAAACTTTTTGTGATTTTATCTCAGAGTAAGCTTTAGTTTCCGTTCAATAATAATATATAAATAAATAAAGTCATGCCTCATATCCCGGTAGACAGAGGTATTCCATTTCTAAATACCCAATTTTCACGAGTATATTCTAAATTATCTAATCTAAAATACGTAAATATAAAACATATCATATTCTAGGGAATAATTCCTTATTTATTCTCTAAAATATGTTATATTTTATTGGGTCTCCCTGGGTCTCCCACAAAGAACCGCCCCCCAACAGTGAAACTATTTCACTCAGGTCTCAAACAACCTTTATGACTGAGAAATAATTTAAGAACGGAACCAAGAAATTCTACTTCGACCCCATGCATATTATTACCTCGCAAATCACTTTGTCAGGTAACGAGAGAATGTAATTCTATGGACAAACTTCCACCTGTTGACTGCCAACAACGAAAATGATGTTAATGATGATAATAATTTTGATGGTGACATTTTTTGACATTTTTTGACATTTTGGTAATTTTTTGTCATTTTTGAAACTTTTGACATTTTAGACCTTTTTGACATTTTGACATTTTTGAACTTTTTGACATTTTAACATTTTTGACATTTTAACATTTTTGACATTTTGACATTTTTGACATTTTTTGACCTTTTTGACATTTTGACATTTTTTAACATTTTTGACCTATTTGACATTTTTGACATTTTTGAACTTTTTGACATTTTGACATTTTTGACATTTTTTGATCTTTTTGACATTTTTGACCTTTTTTGACATTTTGACATTTTTGACCTTTTTGACATTTTTGAAATTTTTGAAATTTTGTCATTTTTGAACTTTTTGACATTTTGACTTTTTTGACCTTTTTGACATTTTTTGACCTTTTTTGACATTTTGACATTTTGACATTTTTGACCTTTTTGACTATTTGACATTTTTGAACTTTTTGACATTTTTGACATTTTATGACCTTTTTGACATTTTTGACCATTTTTGACATTTTGACATTTTTGACCTTTTTGACATTTTTGAGCTTTTTGAAATTTTGACATTTTTTGACATTTTTGAAATTTTGACATTTTTGAAATTTTTTGACCTTTTTGACATTTTTGACAGTTTTGGCATTTTTGAGATTATACATCATAGATACTGACCGAATTTGAAGTCAATCGGTCCAGTAGATCCGGAGATATCCTGTCGACAGACACACAGACAGACATCTTACTCAAATCATTAACTTCCTCTTATAATGCTACGCAGGAGGAAGTTAATAAATTGGACTCGATTCTAGTTAGGCTATCCTTCTTTATAGAATACGGAAGAAAAAGGACAGAAACAAACCATAGATTATAGAGTAATGTCAAACATGTGAAAACCGACTAATTTGATGTCTTATCTGTCACTTTTATCCATGACCTCCTTACATCGTTGCTAAAATTGCTAAAAACGTGTATTTGAATGCGTCCATAAGGTTCAATTTTGTTATTTTGACATTTGTGACGTTGTAAATAAATATGGCGCTTATTTCTGTCCCTTTCCTTTCCAAAGCGGTGGAGAGAATAGAGCTAACTTAAAATTAGGAATTTTAGGTGGTTTGCAGAATCGAGTCCATTAGTTACTTCGTTTAGGCAATATATCGCTAGCATTGAAGCATTAGCCGAATTCAAGACATGAATGGACTCGATTCTACAGACCAGCTAAAATTCCTAATTTTAAGTTAGGCTATCCTTCTACATAGAATACGAAAGAAAAAGGACAGAAACAAACCATAGATTGAAGAGTAATGACAACCATGTAAAATCCAACTAATTTGAACCTTATGAACGTGCTTATCTGTCACTTTTATCCATCATCTTTTTACATTGTCGCTAAAATTGCTAAACATGCCTTAGTTGATAGGACTAATTTTAATTTGACAGGACAAAATATCTCTCGTCTCTTTTCTTTTCTAGGAGAAAGAAAATGGCAGGACTAAACTAAAATAAGTTTAGTCGCTGTAATGCAGAATCGAGCACAATATCGTTATTATTCGTAACGCAAACCGTTTTAGAAGCATAAATGTAGTACGGTAGATTGATACTCGTAGAACGAGGAATAGTGTAATCCGAGAGGGTTGCGACTTGAATACTGTTAGTGGCTATGATAAAGAATGGAAAGCTGAGGTTTAGACATATTTTGCGGATGAATAAAAGGCGTCTAATAAGACAAGTACCTACATTTAAACTTTTGACAGTGGCGAGCGTAGATTCACGCTACAACATTATAAATCATCATTAATCATCAATTTCATCCTACTAATATTATAAATGCGAAAGTTTGTATGGATGGATGTACCTATGGATGGATGTTTGTTCCTCTTTCACACAAAAACTACTGAACGGATTTTGATGAAACTTTACAGATATATAGCTTATGCATCAGAATATCTTATAGGCTATATTTTATCCCCGTATTCCAGCGGGAACGGGAACTACGCGGGTGAAACCGCGGGGAGCTGCTAGTACTTAATAAAAATATATCGGGTCTATACATAGAACCGGTTAAAATATTGTGATTGGCCAACTCGGCAAAGTGCGATCCAGTGCGCGTTTATTGGAATATTTTTGCTACGTTTCACGCATCTGTTGTTGAAATGTTGAAACGTCTGAAGCCTTTCTGATTCTTTCGCGCTCCGCCTGGCTGCGTGAATTTCTCTTCTGCATGGATTAATAAAAAAATTGTTACGACGCAATATTTTGAACGTTATTTTTTGAGAGCTGGCTTCGAATAGCTCCGCTTTCAAATTGATTGACGTAGGTACCTAACATTATTTTTGCTGCTTGCAGTATTTTTATGACAGGAGTTATGTTGTTTATTGAGCTCGTAATCTTGCGATTTAAGTTTAACAATCACACCGGTTATGTAATGCCAGTCAAGCATCAGCGTTCCACGGACACTCAAGGACAATTGATTATCCTTCTGTGTCTGCATGCCGTTACATGACGGGAGTGGTAGATAGCTCCATACTTCAGAATGCACGTTAAACCGTTGTTGTGTGGCACCCTTAGGCCAATCGTTTCTTTAGTAGGTAGTTATTAAGTAGGTAGTTTGTAAGAATGGGTAGGGTAGAATGCCCTACAGAGTCCCCTCCCTAGTCCGGTGAGTGCTGTCAAGTCATTACGGCAAACAGCACAAAGACAAATCCAAACAAAACATAGTAGAGCTTGTTTTTAGTAAGTACCTACTTAAAGTATTTCTCGTTCATAATAATTTTGATCCGAACTGTTAATTAGTGCATAAGTTGGTATAAGTTGGTGCAAGTACATTTTTATACCTATACTAGCGACCCGCCCCGGCTTTGCACGGGTGCAATGCTAATACTAAAACCTTCCTCTTGAATCACTCTATCTATTTAAAAAAACCGCATCAAAATCCGTTGCGTAGTTTTAAAGATTTAAGCATACATAGGGACATCGGGAAATAGGGACATAAGGACATAGGGATATAGGGACAGAGAAACCGACTTTGTTTTTATACTAAGTAGTGATAGTGATATGTAGGTATACGATATTTAGGTATATAATGTAGCGCTGACCCACTTAATTAAGCTTGATAGGTACACGATTTTCCTCGTTGTGATATATTAATCTGATTTATGTTATCACAGTCAGCAACTGGGAGCTTGCACATAAAATTTTAATAACTAAAAATAGTTATATAGCTATCCTTATCACGAATAGTTTTAGGACGTTAAATAGTAGAAATAGAAAACCGTTTTATTATAAGTAGTTTGCAGCATATAAGATTGTATGTGTATACTCGATGTACATGCTTTGTATTACTTTTTTGTGTGCTACCAGTATCTTTTAGCAGACCAATAATTAAATAATTTGGAAAATGCTCTGCAATTCTCAATCGGTAGTAAGATATATTAGTCTGAATCAGTAGGCTCATCAAGATAGTGTTTAGCCAACATTAATATATATAAAAAATAAGTGCTTTTTATGTAGAAATGAAATATGATACGCGCTACTCCCGGCTGTAGCCAAACGAATGCAATTTTGGATATCTCGTTTCGAGCGTCGCGCATTTTAAATTGCATTTGTTTCATACATGTGGTGTATGATAAATAAAGAAAGAAATAGAGAAGTACACGTGTTAGATCGTCGAGGATACGGTGGAAGTATTTTCAGATGTCATAAGTGATTGCAAATTAAAGCGAAGATATCAATGCACTAACGTCTATATCTAGGGGACACTTATTTCTGGGACCTATTTAGTACACATAGCTTTGATGTCAGACTGTGGTTGTAACACAGACTTGTAGCAAAGATATTGTACGACTTATACTTTTTGCCCGCCATTTTTTGTTATCTAACTCAAATCAATATTCCGATAGACCATGGTTTTCGTCGCAAAATCTTTTTTAGGGAAATATAGCTGTATATTCTTTATTCTGTGCCACTGCGTCTGAGAAAATACAATGATATTATGGCGGTCAAAAATTATAGACAGAATTCTGTGATAGTCATGCAGGGTCGTAGGCGTAACTAAGCGTAAGACTAGACCCCTAAGGCTCATAATTGAATAACTGAGACAACCGAATTGTTGGTGCGGAAATTCGACTTGCAACTCTATTCCATTTGCGATCGCTTGAGTGACATTTGATTTGTGGATAGGTACTAATAAATTATGCACTTAATTACAAATGCTTTTATGGCGCAGTAAAATCCATATTACTCAGAATCTCTTACAACACATACCTACGACGTCATAAAACGGAATCTCCTATTAAAGTTAGTACCTACTGTTAACACAATCAAAGGATTCCTGACATTAGAGTACATCATAAATGGAATAGAGTGTATCTTTAGAGAGGTAGGTACTTAATTACAATGACAAATTCTTATAAGGGTGGCCAGTGGCTTGGTTACGCCGCGGGGAGTGCGGGCGAGCTCACCGTTGGCATCAGCTGGTCTGTGCTCCTCACCCGCGTCACCTTGTTCTTGTAGATGAGCTTCTTCACAGCCCTCTCGACCGGCTGGTTCCACCTCATAAACATCACGTACGCCCCGTACAACGAAAACAACACGAGCGCCTCCTGCCAGTATATGTGGCTGTCCCGAAAACAGTATATCAACACCAGCAGGCTGATCGAGTAGAATGTACAGTCGCGAAACAACGGCCACCAGGTCAGCGTCAAAGTGGTGCGGGAGAACAGCGCGCACGCCCCGATCACGAACAGGATGTTGAACACGGCTGAGCCGACGATCGTGCCGATGCCGACGTCGTCGAACGACACGAACACGCCGATGATGGAGGTGAACAGCTCCGGCGCGGACCCGCCGGCCGCCATGAACGTGGCGCCGGCGACGTCGTTCCCTATCGCGAGCCTCTCGATGATCACGTCAAGGGCGGGCACGAAGAACTCGTCGCAGACGATGGCGAGCGCGACGAACATGTAACCCATGCCGATCACGTGGAGGAAGACGGCGCCCGATCGCCGCTGCTCCTCGGTGAACAGGTCGATGGGGAAGAGCGGGGCTTTTTCTTCCTCGGGCTGCGACGTGGTGATGTCGAGGTCGGACAGGTCGGACAGGTCGGGCAAGTCGGTCGCGTTGGGGTGGCCGGCCCGCGCCGCCGCCAGCAGCGCGAGCAGCAGCGCGCCACCCATGCCGGCCGGGGCTCAGCGCTCACTGCCGCTCGGCCATCGCGGCGCCGCTCGATAGCGCCGCACTGCGCCGCGCCGCCGCCGCCTCGGCTATCGCCGGACCCACACCGAAACTAGAGGACATGCCCAACGGAAATGCTAGCCCAAAAAAAGAGTCAAAATCAAAAATCATTTATTTTCTGTTGGTACAAAAGGTACACTTAGAAACGTCAATAGTCCAATAACAAAGGCACTCGAAACTCGTCCATGAAGTTTGGCTAAATGTAAAAGTAGAATTTCCATTAATGGTATTGATACAGGAATATAATTGGTTTTATAGAAAGTAGAGGTAAGGCTTGTAAATAAACATCTCCGCCAATTTTACACTTTGTGATTCTTCAATTCATTCTACAAAAGGAGAAAGACTGTTGTTTGATAAACAAATAAAGTATAAATTCTGTACACAATTTTTTTAAATAAATATTTCAGTTTTGCTTCCATAATTAAAGTGCTCTACTTCACAGAATTTCAAGATGATTACAGGAATCTCCTTTCATGGAGAGATACTCATCTTCTCTAGTGAAATGACGATTCCTTCTTCTGATACTCCTAATAATTCCATTTTATTCAAAGTCGTATCCATACGTTTCTGCTGGCACGTCCGGGTTTTCGATTCGCCGTACGTGAGACGACGCTTCCTTGATGGAGGCGAGCGATTTCGGCAGTCGGCCGGACGCCTATGCGTACTTTGCCGATTAAAAAACAAATGCAACTTTACTTTTCATTTGTTTTTTTAGATCTATAAAAAATAAAACGTGACAGTTTAAATTTTAGTTTACGACAATTTTATGTTTTTTTAGGGTTCCGTACCTCAAAAGGAAAAAACGGAACCCTTATAGGATCACTTTGTTGTCCGTCTGTCCGTCCGTCCGTCCGTCTGTCAAGACCCTTTTTCTCAGGAACGCGTGGAGGTATGAAGCTGAAATTTATATCAATTACTCAGGTCTACTGTCCCTTGAAGCTGTGAAAAAATCAAACTTCTAAGCCAACGCAATCAAAAGATACAGCCGTTTATGCCGCAAATTTTCGACACTTGCAAGGGAATCAAAACCTACAGGGTGCTTCCCGTGAACTCAGAATCTTGAAATTTGGTACGAAGCAACGTCTTATAGCATAGATAAAGGAAAAATTACGAAAACCATAAATTTGCAAGGTTGTACGGAACCCTCGGTGCGCGAGTCCGACTCGCACTTGGCCGGTTTTTTTTTGTTGAATAAAATGTTCATGTTCAAGATATTTTTTTACCTGCTAGGGTGGCGTTGTGTACGATTTTTAATGAGGGAAACCAATAAAGGAACTGAATTTTACTATCGCGTGTTCTTTAAGTTTATTTCCGCATTACTCCGGTAAATATAAAAAAGGTACTTATTTATTTGTAGGCCAACTAAACGATAAAAAGTTTTTATTAAAAAAACATATTCCCTAATTTTAAAAAAATTCATTGAGTCACAGTAAACTTCAACAATATTTTGGTTTATCAACTGCATAATAAACTCTATGTACCTAGTTAATTCATATACTTTAAATGAAATTTTAAAAATAAAATTTTGATCTTGTTTGTAGGTCTGCGCATCACTTGAGAACGGATAAAGAATTTAGGGAAACAAAATTTTGAAAACGTTACCAGTGAAAAATACTTATGAGATTTGGACAGGTCAACGTCTGTTGGGTCAACTCAGAGCAAAGAGATTTAAATATAATAGGGCATAGAGGGGGCATTGGGAATATTTTTATACAAAACTTTGAAGCCTAAGCGTCATGTCTTTGTCATGTCAGTTAGTATGAACGCGAGCTGCCATTCGGTCGAAATTGTACTAGACTTATTCCACTTGGAATAACTTTTAACTTCAAATTTTCCTCGCTTTGTCCCCTCTATGCCTTATTATATTTTAATCTCTTTGACTCAGAGTAACATAATATCATTGGGTCAACTATCTCTACATAGAATAAAACAAAGTCGCTTCCAGCCGCGCGCCCGTATGTACGCTTTAGATCTTTTAAATCACGCAACGGATTTTGATGCGGTTTTCACATAAATAGCGATAAATGAAGAGGGTTCTTCCAAGTATATCACAACCGGAGCAAAGCGAGGACGGGTCGCTAGTAAAATATATAAAAACAATTCTGTCTCTTCAGTAGCTCTACTGCTCTACTAACAGAGGCACCAAAACCCATTAATAATGAGATTTTCATACTTTCTAGGTCACTTTAGAGCAATGGTTCTCTGTCGTAGTATAGGTATTACTTGGATAAAATCTATCAGTGGCTATCCGCAGTGGTGTAGGAGGTCCTAAGTGACTTAGGTTTCTGTTCAGTCAAGCCTTTAATCACTACATATCACTACATAGTGTAAAACAAAGTCGCTTTGTTTTTAAAACTACGCAACGGATTTAGATTTTTTAATACTTATATAGAGTGATAGTGAGCAGAGTGAGCAGTGATAGCCCTTACGGTTAAAGAGCCGGCCGAAAATCAGTGAGGCTCGGGTTCGAATCCTGGCATGTACCAATGAGTTTTTCAAAAACTTACGTACATATTTATCACTAGCTCGACGGTGAAGGAAAACATCGTGAGGAAACCCGCAGGTCTCAGAATTAATTCTGAGACATGTGTAAATAGACCCGGTCCGGCGATGGGCTCACCACCTATCACGTTTAGGGGTCCAATGTATCGCGTGAAATGTGGGTATATCCAGTAATGGAATACCTCTGCCTACCCCCACGGGGATGAAAGGCGTGAGATTATTTATTTTATTTTATATAGAGTGATTCAAGAGGAAGGTTTTAAGTATCAGCATTGCACCCGTGCAAAGCCATGACGGGTCGCTAGTAAACAGAATATAATACTATGGCTGTACAGTGTTGTAGTCAGGGGCTGGCCAGACAGGCGGCTGCAAGGGCAAACCTCAGGGGAGCATTTTGCCGTATGGAGGAGCGGAGGTGGAATGCTCCTCCATCGTGAAAAGGGAAGATTTTCCTCCAGGCGAGGTGATCGTGCCTGGGGACTGTGGTCCAACGGTTGATTTTGGACAGTTCTATTGTATTTATACAAACTCATTAGAAAACTTCTATAGCGCGGTTGAGAACTCGGCCGTCTATTGGCTCGTTCTATGTTGTGTCGCTACCGCCTACCCAAAGCTTGCCGGCTGGTGGAAACAAACACACAAACATACTTATATTTATGCCCAAAAATTATTTCGTCTTCAATAACATGCGGGCCTCGCGATATTTATTTTATAGGCATTCCCCTACCTGAATGGTTTGGTAATAAAAAATCTACCGTTAAATTGAAAACGAATGAAAGCTTTGAAAAATATAAAGGTGGGTACATAAATACTATTAAATATTTATTTACCTACTACCTATCAACTTTTTTTAGGTTTCGTTGTGCTGTAGGTATATTTTGAGTTTTGGCTCATTATCTTAGTAATAGAATTATAATGTGGCAGGCAAGTGACCGTAAAAGTGTGTAACGAATGGAAAATTCGATAAAATAAATTGAATTATACATTTTTGGATACATTGCAGTTTTCAGTAAAAGTCTAATACCTACTAACTATCATGTTACTGCCGCAGCCGTTGATAAAAAAAAAGATAAAGAAAGTGTCCGAGACAGTGACTGAAAGATTCGGTTTAAAGGCCATGTAGCCAAACCGTTTACTCCATAAAAAAAGTTCCGAAACACGATCAAGACGATATTTTTTTTCGTTATCAAGCGCCCTGTCTCCTAATCGTTTTAATACGAGTGTACTTATATGTAGATAATCGCTTCATAAATCTATTTCAAGTACTGGCTAACACTTCAGACAAGTTGTAGGACGTCGATTGACCCTTGTCTCACGTCCGGGCCGCGACACATCCATCATTCTGATGAACCAACGCGGTGAACAAGCGTTTTTTCAGTTCACGCCGCGATACAATGTTGTAGGTGTGTACCTATCTATAATTCTATACTAATATCTACAATAAAGAGGAAAGATTTGTATTTTTTTATGTTTGTTACGATTAAACTCAAAAACTACTTTACCGATTTTCACCAATGGAAAGCTCAACCCTGAGTGACATAGTCTATATTTTTTTCCCGTATTCCCATGGAAACGGGAACTACGCAGGTAACACCGCTCAGAACTGCTAGTCTTAAATAAGTTAAGTTTATGTACCTACATAAAGTTCTTAGGTACCTAAGACAAGTATTGGTAGGTATGGCATAATATAATGGTAGGTAGTAAGTAGGTACGAACACGTTGATATAGTTTTTGTGCTCTGAAAATTAATTTAAATAGGTACCTACCTACTTACCCAATTTGGGTATTTAACTGTATCGAAATTAAATCGTATAATTAAGTACCGTAAAGTGGGGATATTTGAAACAGTTTTTTGCATAAAAGTGTCATTTTAACGAAAATTAAAATAGCTAGTGGCCAAAATATATTTTTAATGGCAGCACTATGTTTAGCTTTACAACGTGGCTGTCCTTTGCAGTAAGCTAGTCTGCATATAAATTTTTTATATATTGTTAAAGGTGCTGTTCCAAATATTACTAGGTTTGGGATATTTGGATTTTGATAATTGTTCACCTTATTTTAATAGATTTTCTACTTCTATTCGATTTAAACCTGGCAAGCAATAATTGGAACGAATTAGGGCCAAGATTTTGCATAACAAAAACATTTTTTTAATTGATATATACCTAGACTAGGATTTAGAAAATTATTTTTCTAATTTTTTTGAGAAACTAAAGGACATTAAGGGTATTAAATCAATATTGTTGTTATATATCACAGTCAGCGTTTAATATTAAGAAAGGTAGATTTTTAAGGCTATTATTATAATAACAAATGAAACACATACCTATAAAAAAACATACAGATAAGTTGAACTAATTAAAAAAAACTACAAATAAATTCAAAATTAACGAACTTGTTAAATCTAATACTTTGGCGCGTCGATACAGCAGCAGCAGCAGCTTAGCAGCTTATTCTATAATAAGAGTTTGATTTTTAGCTGCTTGGAGTTCTATCTGCAAATTTTCTTCTGAGTAGTGTGTGTAGGGCTTATACGATTTACCTTTTATGTTCTTCATGTAAGATTTTTTGTATTTGCGCGGCATTATTACATTTATATCTGTAAATAAAAAATACAGCTTTCTCCTTAATTGTAACTTTAAATACTAGACAGGGGATAATTGAAATAAGCTGTCTTGCCCTACTACTAACGAATATCGTACTAGGGGATATTTGGAGTGGGGATATTTGGATCGTTCCAAATATCCTAAAATACCGTTTCAAATAAACCCATTGAAAACATCATTAAAATCATGGCGATCTATAAAAGCTACAGCTGCGTTGTAATTGTTATCAAAAAGAGCGTAAAACGTATGGTAACTTAAATATAATAACAGTTTTCTTACCTTAATATTTCGTACGTTTCCACCCAGAAGTAAGACGACAAAAAAATTACAAGAATTTTCACGTTTTTTTAAATAACTCTTCACGGCCTAACACACGCACCGATAACCTACAGAAATGTTTAATGGCATTGTCATTTAGTGGTACTGTTGTAATAAAATGGAATGAAAAACATACTACTGTCAGTTAGAAAAATATTTTGGGTTAAATCTTTTTTCCAAAGTGTTTCAAATAACCCCTCAAATTCCAAATATCTCCATTTTACGGTAATTAATTAAAAAGATTAAATCCTCCATAAATTTCAAGTTTAATTTTACAATTGTACTTAGTTAATTTTAAAATATTAATACCTACTATCAAAAAAGTAATGCAGTTGATTTGAGGAAAGTTGTTTTTAATAATTTAATAGTAGTACCATGAAGCCAATGATAATAAATATCATTGCATGAAGTTAGTAAGTAAGTAAATATACTACGTCCATGAGTAGTACATAGGTACAATAACGAACATGTCCGGAGGAGGCAGAGGATAGGGATAAGTGGATGGAGGAAAGGTCTTTTGCTCAGCAGTGGGACAAAATTTACGCTAATAAAAAAAACAATACCTAGTGTAAATAATGATACTTACTGTAAAAATATGTGATTATTAAATTTCTTTTATTCATATAAAGACGTAGAGGTGTAAGTAATTTGCATTATTATAAACAATTTAAAAAATTCAAGGTCTATCACCCATTAAAAGTTCCTGTAAAATATCTTTAAGAATACCCTAAGCCCTACTTTAGGTAAAGAAGTTGTCTATCTTTTAATGATTGAAAAATTGCTTGAAATGGAACGTGAGTCACAGACTATAAAACGACGTTTTTTTAGTGCGGCCGTTTTAAAAAAAATACTTCTTTCTTGGCAGAATTTGGATTGTTTATAACAACAACGCAAATTCTAATGGACAATAAAAATAATCAATTTGTTATTTAATTAAAATATTAATTTAATAGAGTCTCTATAGCCTGTTTCTTACTTTAACCTATATTAAGTCACATTTTCTTACACAATGGCAAATTACTTTTGTTTTATAAATGAAATTTTAATTTTTAACCTTTATACTTTTAACCTACAAAACTGATTAAAGATCTAAACTTTTGTTTCTGTATGAAGCGTAACGCTAAAACATTTTGTAAAGTTACCAGTTACCTGAAATTATTACCACTAAATGGGAGATTAAAAAATACTGGTAACATTGCTCATCACGCAATGTCATGCTGTAAGGACTAGAATCCAAAGGCCAATAAACAACGCAATGTCATGTCATGTCATTCATGTCATTGACCGAGTTATCATACGTAGGGTTTCTAATGGGATTATATTGCTAAAAAATCGGTTTTCTTTCAAATTTCATTATCTAAACATATTATTTAGTCAAGAAAATGTGGATAGACGACGCGGACGGCTTTGCCGAAATATTTAAGGGCTATTTGCCCTATTATTTGCTGGTCGCTCTGCCTATTTTTATAATCATGTCACCTGTGAATCCTGTGGCCGCTTCACACGAGTTTTCTGTCTACAGGATGCAGCAATATGATCTACACACTGTCCCTCACGGTGAGAGCGAAAAGTTATTATAGGTTTAATTTATAAATCGAAAAATCGATGTCCTCATTTTGAGGTTATTTTAACTGCTGTGAATAGTCTAAAATATAGTCTATTTGTATAGTGATAAGTGATATCTTCTGGGGCATCTTAAAGATAGTCATTTTGTAAGACTGGATATTATGTGTTTCTGTACAACCTCAATTCATGTTTAGGTATTTAATACTTTATATAGTCGATAATAATTTTATTTGTACACCAGTTCAGCATCAGCAAGCTCTCGAAGAAAATAAATAATCTCTTTGTGTCTGCATTCTGTTAGTTGATGGGGTAATCATAAAAGTTACTGTTGCAGTGATAAGTTCAAAAACAAAACATAACAGTGATCTTAAAAAAGGCTATGCTTTAAAAATATCAAAAAAAAAATATAAAATACACACACTTTATTACTAATACTTAAAATTTGCATGTAACTTTATCTTTTTGTCTGTTGTACTATCAACAAATGCTAATCCTGATACATTTGGAAGAATTGTCGCTTGAAAGCTCAAGTTTTTATTACCTAGACACTAATTGAAGTTAAACAATCAGAAGCCATATTTTTCCATTTCAATCTATTCATCAACACTAAGTGGTCATAAACATGAAATAAACACTTTTTTGTAATTGTCATTATATTGTTACTATAAGAACGAAAGAAAATATATTTATTGCCACAAATAATTTTTAAAAATTTCTCGGCACCTTGATAGCTTGGCATTGGGGGAACAATCATATAATATAAGAGAGGACTTTGACTTTGTAAAAAAAACAAGATGCTGGCAAAAATGACACTTAGGTGTATCATTACAACTTACTGATAGTACCTAATTGCTGAAATTATCTTGATAAAGTTTGGCAAGGACATACTTGCACCTTGTTGAAGGATATGCATTTTTATTTTGGAATAAAAATACATTTGCATGCAAAAGCCAGTTCTAAATAACTGTAAATAACTATGATGAAAACTAAAAGAAATAGCTTTCCATTATATACAAATTTTAATACAGTATAACACTGACTGTCATACCATGATAAGACTAAATTCACCAATGTCGATTTATCAATCAGGAAGGAATATTATTATTTCTTACCGTAAAAAAAAATTCTAGCCCTGACATTGTTAGAATCATCATGAAGTTGATGGGAGCCATCGTAAAATGAAATGACAAGCTTAAATAGCCCAACTAGGTCACGCCACATATTTAATTGGTGAAAATTTTCCCTCTACTCATCAAGGACAATAGGCAATTGAATTGTCTATATAACTGTTGTTTAACAGTTTAGGCATTTTTGCAATATATTGATGGGACTGTTGGGTCATTTCGTTGTGAGTGTGAAAGACTAAGTGCTGAAACGAAACCCTTAACATATACGATAGACTTTGATTCATGATGACATTTGTGTGCATAAACATGTCTGTTGGCTTCTCTCAGGGTGTTGAATATTTTTTTATATACCTCATCATCGTCATCCCACTGCTGAGCTAGGGTCTTTAATCACACTGAGGATTTATATGGGCTATAATGTCCCACGCGAGCCCACCGTTAGACTAGTGGCCACCTGTCATAAATTATTTTAACGTGACTGCAATACGCTTCTAAGAGGACATCATCTCAAACTGCATACTACAATCCTTACACAACAATCCTTACAGACACTTCTTGAGCAACAGATCATGGAATAAGCTACTAGAAGAAGTAGTCTCAGCACCAAATGTTAATCAATTTAAAAATAAACTGGACAAATACATATCCTGTACTAAGAAAGCTTGAGTGGAGAACACATGGATACAGACATTTATCAGTTGTAAACTGTTTGCCTTATTCATAATAATATCTTCCTAGGTTCTCGCAGTGCCAGCTTCAACTTGGAGGGCCGATCCCTGACGTCATGGAGCACGTCTCGGCACTGCGTGGTGGCTCGGGTGCAGGACATATCCATTGACCAGTTTATCGAAGCCCGCAGCAAGGCTGGGGCATTGTTGCTGATAATGCCTCGAAATAGCTCCATGCTCACTGCCGACGAAAAAGAGGTTTGTGTACATCTGGGGTAGGCAGAGGTATTCCATTTCTGGAAATACCCACTTTTCACGAGTATATATAGTGATAGGTAGTGATCCCATTGCCGGACCGGGTCTGTTACACATGCCTCAGAATTGATATTTTCCTTCACCGTCGAGCCAGTGTTGAATATGTATGTAAGTTTTTGAAAAATTTGATGAAAAAAATTTGAAAATTTGAAGCTATCACTGCTTTCGTAAATAAAGTACTTTTTTCTTATTTTAATCTGCGAAAGAGATGTGACTATTGCGAGTTTGGGTCTCCTTTTTTTTCACAGATGATTTATTTCTGTTATTTATAACGGAGGGTCCATATACGCCAACACCGAAGAAGCAACAGGTCCTCCACTGACTAAGGGATAAAATAAATATTTAATCTGGCTCCTATACAACAAACGTGATTTTTTTTGCGGTATTTATAGTTAATGGTACGGAACCCTTCGTGCCCGTTCGACTCGTACTTAGCCAGTTTTATTTATTCTTGTCTCGTAGCGTCCGGCAATAGGTTTAATTTCCTGCTGAACGGAAATGCTACAGTAATACAATAAAATAAAGTACATTTTGAATTCGAAATTTCTCCAGCACATCCAACACCTGGAGATGGCGATGGTCCAGCAGGAAATATCCGCGCCGGTGTATTTCGCGGAATGGTCGGCCGATGTCGACGATATTCTGGAAGACCTGCAGCACAGCTTCATCACCGACGACCGCTCTGGGACAGCGCTCGAGGCTATGTTCAACACCGTCTCTTCAAACGGCTATCAGATCGGTAGGTTAAACTACACACACCGGCACAATTAGCGGAACAGAAAAAAAAAGGAGAAAAAAGAGGGAATTTAGAACAATGAATGTAATTTTTAAACAATATATTATTTAAAATGAAACAACAATTAAATTAACATGTTTTGACATTCATTTGTAACACCATACTTAAAATTTTATAAAAATAAAAATTAAATTAAACAAAATGCATTTTTCTTCGATTTTTAATTATAGAGAAACAGCAGAAAATTCAAGATTTTCCAAAGTTTAACAACAATTTCAATGACTGTTCAATATCGAGTGTTTCCTCCTCGTGCTCTGATGAGGGTTTCCATCCGTCTGGGCATGCTGCGGATGATGTTATCAATGGTTTCTTGGGGCAACCTCTGCCATTCTTCAAGTAATGCGCTTCGCAACTCGTTGAGATTATTGGGAGGGGGCATTCTTGACTTTACACTCCTCTTTAGCAAGTCCCAGACGTGTTCTATAGGGTTCATATCGGGGGACCGTGCTGGCCACTCCATCACCGTTATACCAACATGGTTTAGGTATGTCTGTACTGTGCGAGCACTGTGAGCCCGAGCATTATCCTGCATTAGAATGAAGTTGTTACCAATAAAGGGGGCAAATGGCACAACATGTTCTTCTAAAATCTCCCTGATATACCGATCAGCATTCAGATTCCCGCCATCGACCACTACTAACTCCGTACGAGCTCCTAAACATATTCCTCCCCAGACCATAATTGAACCGCCGCCATATGCAACTGTATTTTCAAAATTAGACTGGATATACCGTTCTCCTTTGCGTCTCCATACTCGCTGCCTTCCATCAATTTGATTTAACATAACTCTGCATTCATCAGTAAAAAGAACCTGTCCCCAGTCGTCGAAGTCCCAATCACGATGTTCACGACCAAAGTGTAGACGGTTTGTGCGATGATGTCTCTCAAGTTTTGGGGCTTTGGCGGGCACATACGAGCCTATACCCACTTCTTCGAATCTTCTACGAACTGTCCGCTCACTCATCCTTACTGCTCGTACCTCTTCCAGTAAATTTCGAGCCTGCACCGCCGTTAGTCTCGTGTTCCGTCGGACTTGAAGTTGGAGAAAACGGTCATCCCTCCTTGAAGTACACCTTTTCCGGCCTTGTCCTCTCCTTCTCACTAGAGCATTCGTCAATCTGTATCGTTGGATGCTACGATAAATCGTTGATAACGATCGACGAAGGCTTCTGGCAATCGATCTGTAGGTTTGACCATTTCTCCTCATTTGATCTGCCCTAATGATTTCTGATGGCGTTAAATCAGGCATAATTAGATGCTCGTAAATTATCAATATGCGAAAAAACTCAAAAGCCTCAAAAACTGCAATTCAAAGCTTTTCAAATGGAATTCACGAACCTTCTAAAAACGGACAAGCGGTGGAAAAAATGAATCAATGAAAATTAAAACAAAAGAATGAAAAAAAGGGCAGTCGCTTAGTATTCCATTTTTAAATTAAAACCCAAATTTAAAAAAAGCTTGTTTAGCCGGCCAGTAACACGCAAAAATGCGTAAATACTCCCTTTTTTTTCTGTTCCGCTAATTGTGCCGGTGTGTGTATGTATGTATGTATTTTGCCCCTTTATGTATATTGCCGCTTTATGTATAAAGATTTTGAAAAAGCAGCTGATTTTTTATGATTTTTCAGAGTCTTTATGCATATTGCCGTGAAGTGGACGGTATTTTATGTAAAAAAACCGGCCAAGTGCGAGTCGGACTCGCGCACCGAGGGTTCCGTACAACCTTGCAAATTTATGGTTTTTGTAATTTTTCCTTTATCTATGCTATAAGACGTTGCTTCGTACCAAATTTCAAGATTCTGAGTTCACGGGAAGCACCCTGTAGGTTTTGATTCCCTTGCAAGTGTCGAAAATTTGCGGCATAAACGGCTGTATCTTTTGATTGCGTTGGCTTAGAAGTTTGATTTTTTTCACAGCTTCAAGGGACAGTAGACCTGAGTAATTGATATAAATTTCAGCTTCATACCTCCACGCGTTCCTGAGAAAAAGGGTCTTGACAGACGGACGGACGGACGGACAACAAAGTGATCCTATAAGGGTTCCGTTTTTTCCTTTTGAGGTACGGAACCCTAAAAATAAGTAAATGAAATTTCGTCCCAAAAATCAAGATTTTTTTTATATTCTCCTGATCATAAATATGCGTAAAAATTTGGTTTGTAGCTTATACTAGATCTCTACACTTTTTTGCGGCCGGATCTTAGGCTATAGGTGACCTAACAAATATCAGAAATTTTTTGACTAATGTTTCTGTTTCCAGTTTCAGTAATTTTGCAATTACTCCAAAGATTGTTTAGTGAGTTTTCAAGTTTACAACTTGTCACACATTACATGTTTTGAGAACATTTTACTGGATTTAGAGGTTTTATTCTTGAAAAAATATAAGATGTTGTATGAATAAATCGGTTATCTTTAAATTCTCTATCATATTTAAAGACATCTTTATAGATCTATTCGGCTTATAGGAGTTGCTCACGATAAAGCATCCAAGTGACATTTTTTACTGATTTAACTGGTAGGTACTACCACCGCTTCGCTCGTTCTAACACCAGTGACTAACGCCATCTGTCATTGAGTGACAAAAATATTGAAAAAAAATTGTGTAAATTTTTTACATGAAATACAATTATGCAGTTGAACTTACAATGCAAAACTGTATAGAACATTTTGTCAAAATCGTTAGAGCCGTTTCCAAGATATCCGAGATACGCGATATATCAATAAACAATTGCTTGTTTAAAGATTGAGATTTTAAACTATCTTATTTTTGTAAACTACTAAAATTCAAAAATTCAATATTCATTTATTTCAGTAGGTATATAAAATGCACTTTGAAACGTCAATAACAAGGCACACTAAACACGTCCATGAAGATTGGCTAAATGTAAACAGCAGCCCATCTCCACCGACGAGTTGCTGGTTCCAAATGCAGCTTTTACCTATTAGTCAAAGACTTCCAGACTCGCAACAAACACAGGGACCGCAGGCCTACCAGCGCCTTAGCAGCACACATACATACCAAGTTCCTTATCAACTATCAGACATTCCTTTTTTTCAGTGGTATCAGCGTCCACTCCTCAGAAACTGGAGTCCAAGTCGGTGACGTTGCACGGCAAGCTGGCTGGCAGATCGGGCTCGGCCCAGACTATCGTCTTCGTTGCCCATTACGACTCCTCAGGTGTTGTGCCCGTGAGTATATCAATACTAGTTGGCACCCACGTAGCTTCCGTTCCCGTGGGAGTACGGGAACAAAATATAGCCTATGTTACTCCCTAATAATGTAGATTTCCATTGGTGAAAGAATTTTTAAAATCGGTCCAGTATTTTTTGACTTTATTCGTTACAAACATACAAATCTTTCCTCTTTATAATATTATTGTAGATTATCTTACTGTAGAGCTCATGATCTTCCTTGATTCAAGATGCCCTGTATATGATTTGACGTGATAACGTCTTATAACACGCCGGCTGCACGCATGAAAAAGCAAGACTCATTGTCACGTTCCGCCTGAGTCGAGCGTGGAAGCGAGAGCGCGGAACCAGCGACAGACAGACACGATCAGCGTTCGGCTTGTGACGCATCTATTCCTTATGACGTTATCACGTAAAATTATCGTTCGTAAACCGACTTTACAGACAGTTAATTTTTCAACCGATTTAAAAAAGAGGAGGTTATCAATTCGTCTGTATGTTGTTTTTTTTATGTTTGTTACCTCAGAAGTTTCGACTGGGTCATTTTTTTCATAATTTCGCCAGGATTCCATGAGAAAACCATATAAGTTGAAGTCGATTTTTTATTATAAAGACTTTTTCATTTCTCCGGACGGAAAGCGGCAAACTTCGGCCGGCTGCGCTAAACAAAGTTGCCGCTTTCCTACGTCGATAAGAAAAAAAGTATACCTCGGGAATACTATTGTCACTACATAGTATAAAACAAAGTCGCTTTCTATGTCCCTATATATCCCTATGTATGCCTAAATCTTTAAAACTACGCAACGGTTTTTGATGCGTTTTTTTTAATAGATACAGTGATTCAAGAGGAAGGTTTTAGTATTAGCATTGCACCCGTGCGAAGACTTGGCGGGTCGCTAGTATGTAATACAGTGGACCCGCGGTAATCCGAGAAACGTTTTGCAGGGCAGTGTCGAACTACCGAATTTGTCGGATTATAGAGTACTGCCTAAGCCTCCCTATAGTCCGGATTTATTAACAAAAGTACCTTATAATCCGACAAATTACAGATCCAATGATAAGAGCAGTGATAGTCCGGACGGTTGAAGAGCCGGTCGAAAATCAGTGAGGCTCGGGTTCGAATCCTGGCATGTACCAATGAGTTTTTCAAAAACTTACGTACATATTTATCACTAGCTCGACGGTGAAGGAAAACATCGTGAGGAAACCCGCAGGTCTCAGAATTAGTTCTGAGACATGTGTAAATAGACCCGGTCCGGCGATGGGCTCACCACCTATCACGTTTAGGGGTCCAATGTATCTCGTGAAATGTGGGTATATCCAGTAATGGCATACCTCTGCCTACCCCCTCGGGGATGAAAGGCGTGAGATTATTTATTTATTTTATTTTTGATAAGATTCTATATTTTATACTCTGCAGTACAACTCGTACTTTATTATGTAGGTATGCCAAATTTATTAAATTAAACAATTTTATTATAAAATGAACATCAATAATGCTATAGAACTTGCAAAGTAGAATAACTTTACATTAGGAATCAATCATGTATCAGTCAATCATGCATTATCTACATTAGCGAAGATTGACAAAAAAATATTCAATCATTATAGACATGTCGGATTACAAGGGGGGCCGGATTACCGGGGGTCCACTGTATACTATTTTCTATAGGAGCTGTCCCAAGGCGCAGACTCGAACGCGTCGGGCGCCGTGGCAGTACTGGAATTGGCTCGCATCTTCTCTCGTCTGTATGCGAGCCCGGCGGGCAGGGCTGGGCCCTCGCTGGTGTTCATGCTGGCCTCCTCCGGGCACTCACTCAACTACTTCGCGGCCAAGAAGTGGCTCGAGGAACAACTGGATTCTGCTGACGCTACTATGCTGCAAGTAAGATGAAATCTTAAATATTTATTTTATTTCACATCATCAACCCGTAACAGCCCACTGCTGAGCTAAGGGTCTTTCCTCACATATGAGGAAGTATGGGTTAAAGCTAGTGGCCACACACAATAGTCAGATTTTTTCAAGCCACCCAGAGAGTATCTGACATGGCTTAATTACTTCCGTTGTGTGTAAACACAACGAAAACCGGGACTAACAATTTAACGTGCCTTCCGAAACACGGATTTTTTATTTTATTTTATTCATTTATTTATTATTATTATTAAATTTACAACATTCATTGTCTACAAGTAAAGTTTCATGACGACAATGCATAAAACAGTAATTATCTACTTAGTCTATGTATAAATTATTAATTTACAATTAAACAATGGAAAAGAGACTATAATATTATACCAATATGTCAAAAATTCTACAGCAAAATTATGTAAATTTAAAATGTGAATTCATTTTACTATTACTATTTTACTATTCATATAAAAAGTCTTACGCCTTTTATCCCGGAGGGGGTAGACCGAGGTATTCCATTTCTGAAAATACCCTCTTTTCAAGTATATTCGACCCCTAGACGTGTGGTGGTAAACCCATAGCCGGGCCGGGTCGGTAACACATGTCCCAAAATTAATTCTGGGACCTACGGATTTCCTCACCATGTTTTCCTTCACTGTCGAGCTAGTGATAAATATGTACGAAAGTTTTCGAAAAACTCATTGGTACATGCCAGGATTCGAACCCGAGTCTCATGCATAAGAGTCTTGCTCACTTCCAACAAGGCTACCACTGCTCTATTCTACACAAATCAATTACTAACACAGTTACTTATTTATACGGTAAAAATTTCACAGGATGTCTCCTTCGTGATGTGTCTGGATTCCATCTCTTCGTCTCCAACCCTCACGATGCACGTGTCCAAGCCCCCCGCGCCCGGGGGGTCCGCGCACTCGCTGAAAGCCCGCCTGGGGGTCCCAGTGACCCACAAGAAGATCAACCTGGCAGACGAGGTGTTGGCCTGGCAACACGAGAGATTCAGTATTAGGAGGATGACCGCATTCACGCTTAGCTCTCTACAGGTACATTATATAATTATTGATTAAAAAGCATAGATTATACAATATGTAACAGAATAAGCGCAATTCCTGAAATTAGTTTGTTTAGTGTCGACTACTTAATTGCTTTCAGCTATTTTTAATGTGTTAATTTTTTTCGGAAAATGAACTAGTATAACTGGATTTAGCGCTTCCTATGGAAACCGTACTGTTGCTCTTTATTTAAGAAATTTGGTTAGGCAAAACTAAAGTATGAATGTGTATTTTTTTTATATTCATATACTAATTGGGGTGTATCGGGAATTGCGCTTATTCTGTGACGCGTTGTATTTTAGAAAAATGTACTGAAATCTGACCAGAAAGCCGCTGTGGAAAGAAAAACCCGGTTAATAGCGAGTCGAACAAATAGCGATATTTTTTAATTTTACCTACTTTTACAGACTATTTGTAACACAATCTGATACATCTCTAGTTCTAGTCGCGATCATTATCTTTTGCTAACTATATTATACGAAAGGACAGACTTATATTATAAAAAAAAATGGTTGAGGTCCAATGTTAAAATATTTTCGCAGAGCCACAAAGACCCTGCCCGGAGTTCTATCCTGGATGCCCCCAGTGAAGCAAATCTCAAGAACTTGGTGACAAACATAGCTCATACGGCGCGAGCGATCGCCTCACATGTGTACAATCTCACAGGGGAACAGAATGATGAAGACGCAGCCCTATACGACGACGCTTTGGTACGTGGTGTAACGTTTAAAGTGTGACTGCAAAGTCTGGAGTAACGTAATCAAATGTATCGTGTCGTAGTGTGAAGTTTTTTTAAGGAGTTTATGATTTGGCTACTAGGCCTTTAAACCAAGTCTTTATTTTACACTTGAATGTTAGTTAAATGGTTCAGATTCCATGCACAAAAATACAGTGTCTTGAACACTTTATAAATCCCTAACTTCACTCAACAGTAAAATGATAGCACTTTTACTGAAGACTTTATTGTGACTTCTTGAGGCAATCCAAAAATGTCCTTAACTCGCATTTTATCGAATTTTCCATCCACTGCACACCTTCACGGACACCTTATCACATAATAGACTATCACTATTATGAGTCAAAACCCGAAATACACAACAAAATGAAAATTATACAAAAAACATGACGTCCCTCTTCGGATTCCCGCCAAAAAGCCCGTAGTGTGAAGTAACGCTATAAAGTGTGACCACAATTAGGGTATTTTATTATATCAAGGCTGCGGCCCGTTTTGTGCAAATAGTAAATACGTTCGTAAGCACGCACACGACTGTTCAAAATGATTACGATTGTTAGCATGCAAACAATTTGAACAGGTTTTCGTTTGTCAAAAATGACAGTTCTTTTAATATTTAGGTTGATACTGTTCTGAAGTTAAATTCAGACGTATTTGAGTCGTATAGTGTCCCCCGAAGCTTCACAATGTAATGCTTCTGTTAATATTAATGACGACATACCTAATTTTAATTAATCGATTACTTAACGAATATGAAAAAAGTTCGCGGGAAAAAAAATACCACGCACATTGAAGTTTGACAACTGTTTGACAGATCCGGAGACATTGCACTACCTCCTCGTTGTTAGCACTGTTTGCACCAATCGATGATGTCACAATGCTCATGTCAGCGTACCACAGCGCAATTTGAACAGTTGTTTGCATGAATATAGCGCACACGAGCGCAGAAAGTGCAATTTGAACCGTACCGCAAAAGTAAATTGCTAGTAATCTTTCACTCTTCAGAAATGTATTTCAATTTTCATTTTATAACAAAAGCAAAAGTGAAAATAAAGTAAAGGGTACCTATATCCAGAAATGGAATACCTCTGCCTACGTGAATACCTCTGTATAGGGCGTGCGATTATTTATTTTTTATTTTATTCAACTATAGGACTCGATTCTGCAGTCCAGCTAAAATTCCTAATTTTAAGTAGGTAAGCCTATCCTTCTCCATAGAATACGGAAGAAAAATGTCAGAAACAAACCATAGATTGAAGAGTAATGTCAAACATGTAAAAACCAACTAATTTGAACCTGAACATGCTTAACTGTCACTTTTATCCATGACCTTTTTACATCGTCGCTAAAATTGCTAAACACGCCTTAGTTGACAGGACTAATTTTAATTTGACAGGACTAAATATCTCTCGTCTCTTTTCTTTTCTAGGAGATAGAAAATGACAGGTCTAAACTAAAATAAGTTTAGTCGCTGTAATGCAGAATCGAGCCCATAGCATTTTTTTAATAATAAAACGATCAAAAAAAGTGATTGAGTTAGGTTAGGTAGGTATAGGTACAAATTATGACGTCACACAGTCAGTACTCACTACATTAGTAAGTTTTTGTTTTGACAGATCATAAATAGTTACTCATTTGTGACGTAGTGAAGTGTGGAATACCGAATTAAAGGGTGCTGTAGTGAAATGTGGAGTAACGCAAGAGAAGTGAGGTAGTAAATATTGTATCACAAATAGTTTAAGTTTGGAATAGCGAAAACAGGGGAACGTAGTGAAGTGTAAATTAACGAATTAAAGTGTGACGCAGTGAAGTATAAAGTAACTCATTCTCTAACGCGGTCTCATCTCATTCGTCGAGTTTAAAGTATTTGCCATATAACCAGAAATAAGTAGTTCTATTGTCTTTGAATAACACTTCTTAATTTATATTTCTTTTAATTATCACTTTGTATATTTAGCGGCGTAAGACAGCAAACAAAAACTGTTATAAAGTATACTTAGAATAATTTTAAATAAGGGCAGGGTCTGAAAAGCAGCAGTGGTTCTGAGACTCTAGAAGTTTTTAGTAAAGTCTAGTGTAGCATTGTGTGAATGAATAAACGTCTTATTTATTTATTTATTTTTATTTCATTAAAGTGTAATGTAGTGAAGTTTGGCGAGTTTGGCGTTATGCAAGAAGTATGAGATGGTCAAGTGTAAGGTGGTGAAGTATGAAGTGAAGCATTAAAGTGTAACATAGTAAGTGTGGAGTAACGCAAGAAGTGTGTAGTTACGCAAGAAGTGTCTGGTGGTGAAGTGGGAATTAACGCAAGAAAGTATGACATGGTAGAAGATTGTTTGGTTAAATGTTGTTATTTATTAAATATTAGCCACACGCCCCGACTTCACACGGGTCCAATGCTAATACTAAAACCTTCCTCTTGAATCACTTTATCTATTAAAAACGACCGCATCAAAATCCGATGCGTAATTTTAAAGATTTAAGCATACATAGGGATATAGAGACAGAGAAAGCGACTTTGTTTTATACTATGTAGTGATAACGTTGTGTAATATAGAGTTGCATACAATATGTGTGTGGCGTTAGGCAAGAATTATGCAGCACCGTTTATGGGCATTGAAACTATTTTTAGTGTATCTTTTCCTCAGAGCGTTGATGAGGCGTCCATTCGTCAGTGGTACAAATATCTGTCGTCGCAACCGAGGGCGCCACAGGTCGTTACTACTGTTCCACCTAATGGCGGTAAGTTGAAGTTTTACGCATTATTTTTTATTATATTGGACTGCTCTTAACCTCTCAGACCATGAATCACAGACACAATAGATTTCCAATTGGAACCGGCGGTTCTTAACTGATTAATTAGATGTTGATATTTGATTTTATGCTTACATTGGTGCTGCTTCTGCTGTACAGCGACTAAACTTATTTTAGTTTACTCCTGTCATTTTCTTGCACCTAGAAAAGAAAAGAGACGAGAGATATTTAGTCCTTTCAAATTAAAATTAGTCCTGTCAACTAAGGCATTTCATAACGTGTTTAGTGCATAAGTAAAAATGTCACGACTAAAATACAGCCTCTGACAGGACTTTATTAGTAGGTTATCTTCTATCCCTTTTCTCTTTTTGAGGTAAGACAAAGACAGGACTAGACTAAAATAAGTTTAGTCTGTGTAAAGCAGAATCGAATCCATTGTATGATTGCTTCTACACCTGTTACTTACTTTCAGGTATAACGGGTGCCCTGGAACGAGCCCTGTCCCGGTACATGGAGGTGACCGTCACAACGCACGCTGTCGACAAGAGGGAACCAGAGTACGCTCTGTATGGACCCACCAGGGCCACGCTCTTCGTATACAGGTGTGCCATCGAATGAGGATCAGTACAGTTATAGCAAATCCATTAGAAATATTATCCACGTTATTCTTTATGATATAAGAATGATATCTCTTTTTGAATTATCCAAATCGGACCATTACTTACGAAGATATTAAATAATAAACATACTCAATGATCGCGAGAGCGTGCACGTCACTGTGAGGGAACCAAGTACGGCCGGCCGGCCGGCACTCAATGATCGCGGGAGCGTGATGACGTCACAATGAGGGCGACGCTACCGCGGCGGCTACTCGGTGAACTTCGCTAGGAATTCGGTCATAACTTTGGCAATTTTTGTCGTAGAACAAACATTTTTGTACTGTATGTTAAGGATTTCTTAGCTCTATAAATCTGCATTCTCAACTAAAAACGTTACGGATCCTCATTGAAATCAATAGATTTATTTAAATGCATCGCCTAGGAGCAGATTTCTAATTTACAATGATTGTCAAGCGCATGGATGGTTTATACTTCTATATAAAAAGGAAAGATTTGTATGTTTGTATCTTTGGTACGAATAAACTCAAAAATTACTGGACAGATTTTAAAAATTATTTCACCTATGGAAAGCTAAAATATCCCTGAGTAACATAGGCTATATTTTATTACCGTATTCCCACGGGAACGGGTACTACGCGGGTGAAACCGCGCAGAACCGCTAGTAGTATAATATAGAGCAGTGATAGCCTAACGGTTAAAGTGCCTGCTTCTCGTGATGATAATCATTGAGGCTCGGGTTTGAATCCTGATATGTACTTACTGAGTTTTTCGAAACTTTCGTACATATTAAACACTAGCTCGACTGTGAAGCTCGCTATGGTGCTAATTAGGGGAGGCCTATGTCCAGCAGTGGACAAGTATAGGCTGATGATGATGATGATGGCTTATCTTGTATCTCTTTGATATTCTTTTTGGTATACCATAAAGCTTAAGAGTGTTTTTTTTTTTCAGCGTAAAGCCAGCTGTCTTCGACTTGATACTGACGCTGGCTATTGTGGCGTACCTGACTGTAGTCTACTTCGCCATTCAGTTGTTCCCGAGGTTCTACGAGGAATACGCGAAGTTCGTCACAGGGAAACCAAAAGTACATTAGGTTAGTGCTTAGTGGGGAATTGGGAACGTGGCTAGTTGTGTCTAAGGGAAATTTTTTGTTAACAAAAAATCTCTAAGGTTGTATGTTGGTATGACTGTAAAGAAAATAAATTGCGTGCGTATGTGTTCATTTAAAAGATTACCTCAAAACCACTGAAAACTTATATTCAGGCGCTGTCCTAACAGACAGGCAAAATGAGGTTGCGCATTCAATGTGTTTTCCACTGCTGCTTCTACTAGTAACACATAGATGGCGCTCTAGCTTACATATCTTTCTTAAAGATAAACCTTTTCTTTAAACGTCTTAGTTATGATCCTTTCCTTTCAACAACGTTATTTAATTACTGACCATAAAATACATGTACAGTTAACATACTTCTGTTTTCTGAAAACAGGCATGCACTGCACAATGTACCTAAAAATATTTTTTCACGTACCTAAATTTAATGGTTAGTAATTACTCATAAACTGTGATAGGCATAATTTTAAACAAAAACTGTTTATATTACCAATAAACATGTTTTTCCGTGAGTACGTAAATGCAATAGTAAGTAATTAAACTAATTAAATAACGTTATTCAACTTCAAGGAACATAACAAAAAGGTTTGAAGAAAAAGTCCATCATTAAGAAATTAGTGAGAGCTCCATCTATCTAGTATTAGTGGAACCAGTTGTGAAAAACACCTCATTGGCTGTCAGTTATTAGTTTTTATTGCATACTGTTTCCTATCTGCGAATTACACGCAACTATACAGTAGGTCTTTAAGCAAAGAAACAAGTAACTATGCCACGCCAATTTCCCATACAAATTAAGTCATAAATTATACTTAAGAATGGAACAACTTAGCGTAAGTTGTAGTATCGGAGTCTCTGTTAACTTGTCAACTTAATGAAGCAAATTAATAATGTTACTGCAATTAAATTGTGTTTCAACACAAATATGTACTTGAATGGTAGTTATTTTATAATTTGAAGGATTTTTTATAATAATTCTGCCGAATTCCTAAAGAATAAAGAAACTTCAGTCCCCGTCAGAAGAAGAAATAAATTTAGTAAACAATGAAGTGCAAATTAAATAATGTATTATATGAACATGTACATACAAATTCATAGTGGAATATTGGACTCGATTCTGCAGAACAGTTAAAATTCCTAATTTTAAGTTAGCCTAACCTGCTCCATAGAATACGAAAAAAAAAGGACAGAAACAAATCATAGATTATAAAGTAATGTCAAACATGTAAAAACCAACTAATTTGAACCATATGAACGTGCTCATCTGTCACTTTTATCCATGACCTTGTTACATCGTCGCTAAAATTGCTAAACACGTGTAATAAGATGTGATTGCGTTCATAAGGTTCAATTTTGTTATTTTGACATTTGTGACACTGTAAATAAATATGGCGCTTATTTACGTCCCTTTCCTTTCCAAAGCGGTGGAAAAGAATAGAGCTAACTTAAAATTTGGAATTTTAACTGGTCTGCAGAATCGAGTACACTGTCCACTTAAACTACGGGTCTGTAATCGTGTTTTTCCCATAATTTATGGCTTCTCATGGCGAGAACTTGATTCTATGATCATTGTAAATAAATTGTAATGAAAGCAATAATTCCTAAATTACGACACCAATGAAATCGAAAATATATTTATTTGAATTGTTTATTTTTAAATTATCTCGCCCACGAGTATTATTGTGAAAATAGAATTTTTATAGCAAATCTTTTCTTGCTTATAATTTTAGTGTTAAGTTTTGGTTGAGGAATATTCATTATTAATATATGAAAGTCGCATTTCAGTGCACAGGCCTTCAGTTAATATTAAGAATTCAGTTTCAGGCAAAGCTGCTCCTCTGGATTGATATAAAAATATAGGGCATACTTAAATTATCAAAATAGATTCAATTGTTTCGGAAAATTAGTATGAAAGCCTTGAATTATCTTTTCAAAATGGCGTGTTACTTTTATGATCAAAATCTTTGTACTATCATCGAATCTAAGACCTAAACTATCCTCAACCACGGAACTCCTTGAGGACAGTCAGAAAGAGATGCTGCTATATGAGTCGCATAATGCGGACAGCATTATGCCACTCATATAGCAGCATCTCTTCTAACTATGCTTAAGCGGAGATACATGAAGAATATTTAGCCTTAGTTACATCTCTTTATAGACGGAAGTATCAATTATTTTTAAAATAAACAAGAATCGAAAATAAAAGTAAATTTGAGTTAATTATGTATTACCTTTGAGTATTAAACCAACCGGAGACGCCACTGACAGGCGTTCCCCTCTGCCAAAAAAGAGTGTCGGTCAACACGCTTACCTGTTAACTACAACTAGTTTTTGTGAGTTTACGGAGTGCTTGGATTGGTGAATGTATTTGTGTGCATCTAGTTCAAGCTAGTGTTTAATTGTTTTGTCAAAAAATGCGTTTGTTTTAACATTATTTGTGTTTGTTTCCTCATCCCCCGCGCAGAAATTGGCAGACTTTTTTGCAAAGAAACTAGTGCGCGTGACGTCTCCTGTTGGTTTAATACTGAAAGTTTATTACTAACTACTTTTTACTGTAATACTGACCGTCCTAACATGATGTTCCTTATAAATCATGAATGCAGCAGGCAAATGTTAAAATAATTTATTTTGAAGATTGCCTAGTTTTTATGTAAATATTTAATTTATCAGAGTCGCGAGAATTTAGTATACTCAAGTAAAATAGTAGACTTCAAGTCAGATAAATTAGAAATGGTAAGTAATTTTATTTCATTTGAATTAGTTAATTTTATTTTATTATTTAGTATCGAAACAATGAAGTGAATAGTCAAATAATAGGTATAAGAATTATTTATCATATCCTAGACAATCTGCAAAATAACTTACTTTAAAATTTACCTGCAACATAATAATATTATTATGCAGTTACATATTCCCACAAAGTGTTTACCATTAATTAATGAGTTTTGTATGTGATAATGATAATGCAAATTCAGTGACTGCTTCAATTTATTATTTAGTGGGATCAAGTAGTGGTGTATCTAGTGGGATTTACTATAGACATACATTACGGATTATTAAATAAAAATTAAATAAAAAAATATTTAATAGTTTGATTTATATGGCTAAAATTTTTTTTTAATTAAAGCTTTAGGAACTGGCAATATTAAAAAAAAGGTAAGCATTATGTATCCCACGGCTGGTCAAAGCGTTGTAGACCTCATCCACAATAACATTATTATCAAGCATAATGTATAAGATTAAGCAGTCTCTTGTTGTATAAAGAAATGTTTTATTTATGTCAGCGCTTGTTGTGTTTTTCCATTTTATTTTGTTATAAGTTAAGAAATCAAATTAATGAATTTTGAATGTAAGTATCGCCTAGAAACGGCAATTTATAGCTTATCAAATCATTTTGCTCATGTTTTTATTCCATTAAATAAATGTCGAGGAATTTCACGAATCCAATGAAGTTGTCGTTTCTCTGCAACTTTAAGAAGGAAAATGGATTACATTTGTTCAAATAAATTTGTATCCGAAAAAAAGAATAAATGGTGTAAGAGAAAATGGTGGTACACATGGAATTGAATAAAATATTTGTTTTTGAAAATGGTCTTTTATTTTATTTCATAAAAATATATTTCTCTTAAATATAATATGTAAAAATAGTTACATACACTATACTGTCAAATAATCTCTTTAATGCAGGTTTGCAGAAATAAAACTGATTGATTATAACACGTTTCTATACATAAAAAAAATACACTATAGTCTATTTAACGTAGCATGGGTTCGGCGACACTTCACATTTTTCTATTTTACACTTACTAATTTCGACTAATAAAAATATTTGATTAAAAAATAATTAATATTTTATTATTTTGTCATTGTAAAATTACAATATTTTTTTATTAATCAACAGTACCTAGTATCAGTAAAATGGAAAAATGTGAACTGTCAACGATCCCATGCTACATGAAATAGACTATAATACCATACCCAATGCAGGCATTCTTCAAAGTATTTACTCTACTACTGGTAATCTCACCGGGGTAATGTTAACAGATTCTATTTATGTTATATAGTACTACTTTATATTGATATATTTTGTATAAATAAATATCTAACTACATACCAATAATCCTAAAATTAATGTGACGATTCCATAATAACTAATTGAATACATGGATATACCTATATGTACTGTACTATGGATAAACAATTAAAATAGAAAAGTAATGATAAAAATAAATGTTGATCAGATCAATTTTTCCTCTAAATGCAAATATATTACTATTTTAAATTTAATATAAAATGACTCTTATAAAATATTAAAACAAATAATATTATTATAGTAATATGGTCAGCAATGCAATTAAGTAACTGAGCAAATTAGGACTATTTTCACGATAACTTTCAATAAAAAAAAAAATACAAAGTCTGAGTGACTTTGAATCAATTTTTACTTCTTTCTCAGTGCTCTTTGGAGAGAGCTACATGCGCGTAGTCTCACTAGAAAATAGATCTATATGGAAGTATGTAATTCCGTAGGGTGTTTCCTAAAGCAATGGATATAAATGTAATTCAACCAATAATCAAAATGGAGTGGCACTGGGCTGGACACATGCTGGCTTGATTTGATCAGTTATGTTGACCGTACTACAGGCTGTTTTTATTGTCTGAAAGTCTCGTTTCTTGTCTGCTCTCAGTAAAGGCGTAGTTATCCTTCGAAGACCTCTACACTAGCAGCTCCAGAGATGTCTTTAAGTTCGTTGGATTTGAATGTCGCTACGATGTTGATCTTGCCCAGTTTCTGTAAAAGAATGGGAGAAAAATTAAAATCAAAAGATTAGTTCTTATAGCCTGCGCAGACGACGGACTTTGTCCCCGGGGGACAAAATCCCCCGAATCGTAAAAAAATATGTCCGTCTCTTTTTGTCCTGTACCGCCCCTCGGTGTCCGCGATTATTCGGGGGACTTTGTACGCCATACTTTTAATCCCTCGTGTGCGTTACTCGATACAGTTGTAAGCGTTCTATTTTGGCGGACAAAAAATACGGGGACAAAAGTGGCTATTAGTGCTGCTTACATAATTTTAGAAAGCTTTGTGCAAAAAATTTCACGCTCCTATACCCAGCGGTTTCGATCGATCAGGCAGTCAGCCAAACAGTTTTCAGATTAAAGTTCCCACCAAAGACGTTTAAAAAAAAATTTCTAAGAGAATGATTTTCTTCCAACCTCTTTGGTTCCCACTTTTGAGTTTTTCGCAACTTTTACCTTATACACTTTTTTCAAATTCCTACCCGTTTTCGAACAACACGTTCCGGAAGTGAAAATTTTCGAAAAAAGTACTTTTATTAAACACTAGCTGTTGCTTGCTACTTCGTTCGCGTTATTTCGGGAGACGAAGTCTTCAGTAAAAGTGGTACCTATCATTTTATTGTTGAAGCAAAGGAGGGATGTTGAAAGTGTGGCAGACACTGAATTTTTGTTAACTAAAGACTTCAAAACTGAATTATTTGACTTGCAAATTAAATGAGGTGCCATTATATAAAAATAACCACTCTAAAAAGTAAAAAAACGGCTTCAATATCAAACTTATATGGTTTTCTCATAGATTCCGTTGTCAGAACTGGACGAAATTAAAATGGGACCAATCTGGAAGCACCAGCTTTCAAACAAAAAAAGAATCATCGAAATCGGTCCACCCAGTCAATAGTTCTGAGGTAACAAACATAAAAAAAGCAGACGAATTGATAACCTCCTCCTTTTTGAAGTCGGTTAATAAATTGACAAGTTTTACTTACGTTGGGCTGCACAGGCACCTCTATAGTGAGTAGACTGTGCGGCTCAGTGTTTGGCGCTGGCAGCCGCAGCGTGCGACCAGCTATGCCCGGCGAAGTCACTCGGAACTCGCCTCCTGTCAGCGTGTGGTCAAGCGGATTCACGAACGATAGTACCGCTGTCGCTGGCTGCCCGATCACCAGGTCCTCGTTGAACTGGAAAGAACGAACGAAGTGTTGTACTTAAATTGTTGTGTAAATGAATTGAATATCCACTAGCGGACTAAGGTAGGGGCGGAAGGGGCGGTCCGCCCCGGGCCTCTGGTCCTAGGGGGCCTCCAAATTTAGCGAAATGTTATCTTAATTTATTCCTAAATAAAGATAAAAGGCAGTTGGGTGTTGGTTGGAGGCACCATAGATACAAATACGATTACAGCTAAATTTTGAGACCCCAAGACCAGCAGAGGCCCGCCCTAGGCCTTGGGGGGCCTCCAAATCCAAAAGTTCTAAGACCGGGGGGCCTCATTCAGGTTTTCCGCCCCGGGCCTCCGACAGGCTTAGTCCGCCACTGTGAATAAGTATCATATCATATAGTTGGGTGTGGCCGATAAGTCAGTCAAGCTCCGTGCGGTTCCAATGCGCACCAGAACAATTAAAAATCAATTGTGTCTCATTTTCTTGGCTTAAGGGTAACAGTGCCGGATTTATACTTTTTCTTAAGTATACAACGCGTCACAGAATAAGCGCAATTCCTTATACCTACCGCAATTAACTACAATTATATTATTATAACAAAATATGATCGTAGTTACCTACTTTATTTTTGTCTAACCAAATTTCTTAAATAAATATCAAAAATAGTACGATTTCGATAGGTAGCGCTAAATTCAGTTATGCTAATTAATTTTTCTGAGAAATTTAACACATTAAAAATAGCTGAAATCGATTAAATAGTCTATACTGAACAAACTAGTTTCAGGAGTTGCGCTTATCCTGTTACATATTGTACAGGCCACTTCAGTTTACTTCCTTATAGTACCCATAGTAGGTACCTACAGTCTTTGGAAAAGATTAGTTTTTGAACTAAGAGTAAATAAGCGCGCATGGGATGACGACCTGCCAGTGGCGTAGCGTAGGCTCCGCTAGGAGTAAAAGTGTTCTGTGAGCGTAGGTGTCGGCCGCCCGGGGCGGAAGAAATGTTTGCCGCCAGCTCTTATTATATTTCTGTGTTTCAAATGTATATTATACATTACGAGTACATACATTAATTAATAAAATAAAATAAATTAATTCTAGAGAACTTTTCGGCACTAAACAGTCATAATTCTTCTTAATACAGGTTAGATTTTAATTAAAAAACGTTTATCGAAGTTTTACAATCACGTTTATTAACAACTAGTGGGTGCCCAGCGAGCGTTGCCCGCGCGGATTCAGTTTATATCTATAAAAATATATTTATAGTTTACTTAAATATTTTTATTCTTTATTGTCAAATTTTGACTCCCCCTAAAAAGTGCCCGCTCCCCTGCTCCCGCCACGCTACGCCACTGCGATCTGCGAAAGGCTGCAGGCTGATGCTGGATGTGTCAAGCCGAGCGTGAAGACAGCCCTGTATGGCGCTCATTAGGGGAAGCCTATGTCCAGCAGTGGACGAATGTAGGCTGCTGATGATGATGTTGATATACGCGTCCTGCAATTTAAGACTCACCTTGATGTTGATATTAGGCTTGATGACCTGGAAGTCGTCATCATCGGCCCAGGACTGTTTGGTCTCATCCACGATGGCCATGGCCGAGATCTTCATGTTGCCGTACTCAACCAACTTCGGGAGATAGTCCTCCTCCTTCACGACTATCCTGATCTGCTCCTCTGTGGAATAATTTATATCACGAGTGCTTCCGTGTTTCGGAAGGCACGTTAAATTGTTGGTCCCGGTTTTCGTTGTGTTTACGCACAATGGAAGTCGTTAAGCCACGTCAGATACCCTTGGGTGGCTATTCTGACTGTTAAGTGACTACCTTACATGACCATCTCCCAATCCGCGGTGGGCTCGCGTGGGAGATTATAGCCCACACTTCCTCAGTTTGAGGAAAGACCCTTAGCTTAGCAGTGGGCTGTTACGGGTTGATGATGATGACTAGAAATTAATGTTGATCACCTCGGGAATAAGGGTATGCCGAAATTACGGGGGTTAGTCCCCTCGGATTGATCGCACAAATGTTAGAATGTGAGAGTAATAACCCAGTCAATAGAGAGCTGATACCTTACAAACGTTCTAATTTTTTCAAAAGTTCTTTAAAATATCATATAATATCATATCTCGTGAACTATCTGCCCTACAAACAAAATTTAACACGTATATTATACGGAATTTCATTCTCTACAACATTGAATACAACTGTTTTGTAGCTAAAATGCACCGAAACAAAGATATAAGTGAAAATCTAAAAAAAGTGCCGATTTTTTTCCGTTTTTTCAAGATGGCGGCGGGTGCGGAGGGGGGGGGGGGAATTGTGCATTTTGCATTTTAAACACTTAACAACCATCCTAGACAACATGTAAAAAATTTAGAACTACCAGACCGTTTGTAAGGTAACGCCCCTTATTTGGTCTCTATTCACTACTATAAATAACATAGAACTCATAAAGAGTAAAGCAACCGACTTCAATCTTCAACTTATATGGTTTTCTCATGGACGGCTGTAAACCAATGATGTTATATAAAGATCATTGTACAGCACAGTGTTTCCTCCACTAAAACTTATTTTTATCACTTTATTGTTACATTTGGTGTAGGTTTCGCACCTAAATCAAATAAGCGATTGAGACTGCTACTTTGTTTCAGCGTTCAGTATAGTATCTACGGGATGACAAATAATAAGTAGTAGGTATAACAAACCTAGGGAAATAAAATAAGAAATGTCTTATATCCTTTCTGAGCCTTTCTTATTTACTTCCCGAGGTGTGTATACTTTTTTCTGCTCGACGGAGGTGGAAAGTGGCAACTTTGTTTATCGCAGCGGTCCCAAACTTGACGCTTTCCGCCCGGAGAGATGAAAATGACCATAAATCTTCTTTTATTTAAGATAAATATATATATATATATATATATACGCACACCGGCACAATTAGCGGAACAGAAAAAAAAAGGAGAAAAAAGAGGGAATTTAGAACAATGAATGTAATTTTTAAACAATATATTATTTAAAATGAAACAACAATTAAATTAACATGTTTTGACATTCATTTGTAACACCATACTTAAAATTTTATAAAAATAAAAATTAAATTAAACAAAATGCATTTTTCTTCGATTTTTAATTATAGAGAAACAGCAGAAAATTCAAGATTTTCCAAAGTTTAACAACAATTTCAATGACTGTTCAATATCGAGTGTTTCCTCCTCGTGCTCTGATGAGGGTTTCCATCCGTCTGGGCATGCTGCGGATGATGTTATCAATGGTTTCTTGGGGCAACCTCTGCCATTCTTCAAGTAATGCGTTTCGCAACTCGTTGAGATTATTGGGAGGGGGCATTCTTGACTTTACACTCCTCTTTAGCAAGTCCCAGACGTGTTCTATAGGGTTCATATCGGGGGACCGTGCTGGCCACTCCATCACCGTTATACCAACATGGTTTAGGTATGTCTGTACTGTGCGAGCACTGTGAGCCCGAGCATTATCCTGCATTAGAATGAAGTTGTTACCAATAAAGGGGGCAAATGGCACAACATGTTCTTCTAAAATCTCCCTGATATACCGATCAGCATTCAGATTCCCGCCATCGACCACTACTAACTCCGTACGAGCTCCTAAACATATTCCTCCCCAGACCATAATTGAACCGCCGCCATATGCAACTGTATTTTCAAAATTAGACTGGATATACCGTTCTCCTTTGCGTCTCCATACTCGCTGCCTTCCATCAATTTGATTTAACATAACTCTGCATTCATCAGTAAAAAGAACCTGTCCCCAGTCGTCGAAGTCCCAATCACGATGTTCACGACCAAAGTGTAGACGGTTTGTGCGATGATGTCTCTCAAGTTTTGGGGCTTTGGCGGGCACATACGAGCCTATACCCACTTCTTCGAATCTTCTACGAACTGTCCGCTCACTCATCCTTACTGCTCGTACCTCTTCCAGTAAATTTCGAGCCTGCACCGCCGTTAGTCTCGTGTTCCGTCGGACTTGAAGTTGGAGAAAACGGTCATCCCTCCTTGAAGTACACCTTTTCCGGCCTTGTCCTCTCCTTCTCACTAGAGCATTCGTCAATCTGTATCGTTGGATGCTACGATAAATCGTTGATAACGATCGACGAAGGCTTCTGGCAATCGATCTGTAGGTTTGACCATTTCTCCTCATTTGATCTGCCCTAATGATTTCTGATGGCGTTAAATCAGGCATAATTAGATGCTCGTAAATTATCAATATGCGAAAAAACTCAAAAGCCTCAAAAACTGCAATTCAAAGCTTTTCAAATGGAATTCACGAACCTTCTAAAAACGGACAAGCGGTGGAAAAAATGAATCAATGAAAATTAAAACAAAAGAATGAAAAAAAGGGCAGTCGCTTAGTATTCCATTTTTAAATTAAAACCCAAATTTAAAAAAAGCTTGTTTAGCCGGCCAGTAACACGCAAAAATGCGTAAATACTCCCTTTTTTTTCTGTTCCGCTAATTGTGCCGGTGTGTGTATATATATAAAGGATTCATTTGAACTTACTCTGGTGGGGACCCACGAAGATCTTGCCCTCAACTTTCTTGATAACCTCAGCCCTGACTCCGTTGTAGAACACACTGGTGGTCGACAACGCTGCCTTGATGTTGCGACCCTGGTACAAGAAAAAATTATTACTATATTTTTAGTTTATATTTTGAGCAGTGATAGCTTTAGGGTTAAAGATCCCGCTTCTCTTGATGATAATCAGTGAGGCTCGGGTTTAAATCCTGGCATGTAGGTACCAATGAGTTTTTCAAAAACTTACGTACCTACATATTTATCACTAGCTCGACGGTGAAGGAAAACATCCCGAGGAAACTCGCAGGTCCCAGAATTAGTTCTGAGGCATGTGTAATGGGCTCAAGACCAATCACGTTTAGGGGTCGAATATTCTCGTGATAAGTGGGTATTTTCAGAAATGGAATATATCTCGGGAATAAAAAACGCGTCAGATTATTATTATTTATAAATTTTGAGTCAAAGTAAAAATGATTTTAAGTATAATGCTGTCCTCAGGGCCCCAATTCCACTAAATGTCAACGGCTATAGTTGGATGACAATGACAAGTGACAATGACAAGTCAATGGTCAGACAATTTTCAGAGCAAATAACACCATCATATAAACTGCGATTACCTATTAATGGCTTTGCAGATTCTTATACTTGTGTACCTACTCATTATTCTTAATTTGTACTGTTGGTAATCCAAATAAAATAAAATAAATAAAATCGACTGACCATTGACATGACATTGCCATCCAACTATAACCGTTGTCATTTAGTAGAATTGCCCCCCTGTTAGGGCTAAGTTAACTCATCATCTTATACGAGTTATACGGCGATCAGCTGAACCATTAGGCAATATTTTCCTGCTCTATCAGGGATTTTCATAATGTTACCTCATTGGAAGTGTTCTCGATGTCGACGACAACTTTGAACTCCTTCCCAATAGCCACGGTCTCGATGTCCTGCAGTCTGAACTTGATGTCGCTCTGAGAGTTTTCAGCCACTGCGTAGTACCTGAACAAAATCGTTTCTAAGTTTTGGGACATTATCTAAATTTATGTAGGTATCTATGGTTCCGGGACTCGAAACACACTTATCGAGATAACAAATATTTTATGTATAGATATATTTTTTACATAACAAAAATAAGGTTGGTCTCTGTCGAACCATAGCCTTAAACTTAAATTTACCAGTCTCGAAAACTCAGGTTATTTATAGTAACGTCTTATAACAATTAGAAAACCGGCGAAGTGCGAATCTAAATCGCACACGAAAACTTCCGTGCCACCTTGCAACAAAATATACGTTTCGATATACGACAGCGGAAGCTTAGTACCTAGTACCTACGTAGTTGCGTAGGTCTACGTACTGTACATAGGTAATATAAATGGTTAAGTACTGTTTTCCAAGTATCCACAGTCACTTGTTACACACTTATGCATACTCTCAGACCAGCCATAAAACAGTTTCTAAACATGTACCTACTGTACTGTACACAGTAGGTACCTATATTTTAAGTAGACATAAAAATAAAATATTTTAGCTTTTGATGTCTTGTCGAACGACCGTCGTTTGGACCCTTTAGATATGGACCCTCTTTCATGCAGTCTTTGTCCCTTACCTCTTGGCCCGTTCGGAGTACCGCACGCCGTTCATGAGAGCCAACCTCTCGGAGGCCGTGCCCTCTCTGTGCTTGTAATGGGCGGTGACGTCCTCCCTATCGCCCTCGCCCAGAGGGTCGAACACGTACGGCTTCTTGGTGAGGATCATGCGACCGATACTGCAGAAGAAAAAAAATAGCGGTTATGGTTTCATAAAAAAATCTTTACAAAGTACTACAACAAACCAGTTCTCCGGACGATTTCACCCACGTACCTATGTGCCTTTCCCGTTGGAAAATTATAGCCCTTCTTACCTAATCCCAAATAAAAAAAGTTAATTTAAAAAAATAAAAACCCGACTGCCTAAAATGCTGGAAACAAGATGACCTATTAGTGAAGTAGGAAGTCAAGAGCATCGCTGCACAATCTTTCAACAATCTCATGCAGTTGGAGGCAATATGGCTTTAAGAAGATACCTCCGACTGCATGAGATTGTTGTAAGATTGTGCAGCAGATGTTCAATAAAAAATTTTAGTTAAGAGTACCGCCAAATGGTCGCTAAGAATGTTATTGTGCAGCAATCTACTCAACTTCAGAGCTGCCAAGCTTTTGAGTATTAAACCAACAGGAGACGTCACGCGCACTAGTTTCTTTCCAAAAAAGTCGGGCAATTTCTGCGCGGGGGACAAGGAAACGCACACAAATAATATTAAAACAAACGCACAACATTTTGACAAAACAATAATTAAACACTAGCTTAAACTAGATACACACAAATACATTCACCACTCCGAGCACTCCGTGAACTCAAAAAAACTAGCAGTATATAACAGGTATGCGCATTGACCGACACTTTTTTTTGGCAGAGGGGAACGCCTGTCAGTGGCGTCTCCGGTTGGTTTAATACTCAAAGCTGCCAAGTTAAAACGGCAGTACTATAAGCCACGACTTACTGGTAATTATTGGTATCAACAACGGAGTATCCAGTCTCGTTCTCAGGGTCCACCCTCCACCGCATCAGGTCTGCGTTCACGGAGGCGAGCACGAATTCCACGTCGAAGCCAAGACCGATGACTCCTTGCTTGACCGCCTCCAGTGGTGCCGGGCCGCATTGGTACAGACCTGATGACGTCTCTTGGGGTGTTGCGTCGATCGCTTGCCAGCCGCCAAATCCTGATTTATTTATTACAGTAAGTCAATCCCATATGTCAATCTTAAATATATTCGATTAGATTGTATAATGTCACTTGGGTAGGGGGGCAGGCAAATCACATTATACAAATTATAATCCACAAACAGACGTCGTCAAGAAAACTTTAAATTAGCTAGATATTCACGTGCAATCAAGAAGACCTCAGAAGTATTCATTTTCTTACAGATATTAAGCATTTCCTTTTGACAGTGGGCCAATTATCAACAAACAAATCAAGTTGAGGATCATAGTAAGGAATACATTGAGTATATAAAATAAATATGCAAAGCCCGATAGACCGGAGTGACGTTTTGCAACAGTACGGGGGCGTGGTGTCAGTAGTACCATCGATTTGTACCATTGAGGGTACAAGTGACACCGATTTATGTCGCTAGTACCATTGATGGTACTAGCGACACTACTTAGTGGGCATATGGTGCAGCGAAGAGGCTGATAGATGAGACAAGCTGTTTTTTTATTTATTTCGTATTTTTTTTATCAGAATTATAGCATTGCTCAGTGCACTAATAGTACTGTGGTTAAATCACAGACCTGAATCTCTCTGTGGGTTAAAGATCCCGCTTCTAATTCGTGGGGACTATATGGTATGGGGATATGTGGTAGCCAAACGCTATGAGGGATTTTTGGATCGTTGACAATCTCATAAATTGGCAATCTATAAAATCATTTGATCATTCGATGCGTTAGTACAATACCACTTGGTAAGGGGGGCTGATCATCATACCTGCCGGGAGGTCAGGCCTTGCCATCCACACGTCGTTCCACACGTGGAAGTTCCAGATTGAGTCGACGCCGCCCACCGTGTTGTTGGGATCAAAGTCCAGCTCTTCCATGGTCTCGGTGTAGTACTTGTCCACGGTTAGGGAGCTGTTCGCGTCGTGAGCTGACACCATGTTGGACACCACTCTTGAAGGTATGCCGAGCGCGCGACAGACTGGAAAAAAAATAGAATGATAACAAGATAAAATATTCAATTCCTGAAAATAACCGCTTTTTGGTAAATTCTTTGGACCCCTAAACGTGGCAGGTTGTGAGCCTATACACCGGGATGCTGTTACAGATGCCTGAGAATCAATTCTGGGACCTGCTGCGTATCTATTCATCTTCACATTATTTTATCTGGTCTAAATCTAGCGTGTGAGCAAAACAGCGATTGATATGAACATGTATGGACCAAGGAAAACAATCGATTAATTTTCCGCACATTTCTCTGCGCTCTGCGCCTGAGTTCCTACTGGAGTAAGAAAACTTATCATAGAACTCTAAAGAGTATAAAACCGACTTCAACTTGTATGGTTTTCTCATGGATGCCATTGCCAGAACTGGACCAAATTGGACCAAAATGGGACCACACGGTAATCACCAGCTTTCATTAAAATCGGTTCACCCTGAGGTAACAAACATAAAAAATCCTCCTCCTTTTTTGAAGTCCGTTGAAAACACTTACCAGTGGTAACAACTCCGGCAAACACCCAGCATTGTCCGAAGAGCACTTCCTGCTGTGTCTCAAGGTACTGCGCCAGGATATCCACAGAGCCAGTCCACTCGGACGGCGCTGTGCCATCCTCGTACTTGCCATCCCAGTTGCCAACCAGCACGCCTTGGTCGTCATTCGAGTTCACTATGCGTGATATCACTCGAGTCATTTTGATTGGATCTCCGCGTCTGAGAAAAACAAAACGTAGTCAGGAACGTAGTTGGAGAGAAAGGTTCTCGAGTGGCGACCACGAACCGAAGACGGAGTGTTGGTAGGCCTCCCACCAGGACCGACGACATCGTCAAGGTCGCAGGTAACCGGTGGATACAAGCAACAAGTTGCCGTTCGTTCTATAGGGGAGGCCTTTGTTCGACAGTGGACGTCTTCCGGCTGATAATGATGAAGTCACGGTCAAAAACTAGTAAAAATGTATACGAAGACTTACAAATGGAAAGGCATGTTGGCTCTGTCCAGCATGAACATGCAAGCGGGCAGCACCACCGCGTCGAACTGACCGAAGACCCAGGGCTTCCCGCGGGCCACCTTGTGCGACCCCATCCATACCTTGCCCACGTCGTTCATCACGTACTCCTGGAGCAGCTGGGTTTCCTCCATGTAGGTTTGATCATCTGGAAAAAGCGCTACTTCGAGGAATGTATCCCTACCAATTTTGTTAAATTTTACAATATTTTTTGGATTTCGTAATAAAGTGGTAAAAAAACGGTAGATAGTACCGCTCTGTCTTCTTACTTATTTCAGCATCTATCTTATGCTATCGATTGGAATGTTTCAATTTGATGAAATTTCTTATTCGTTTCACAAGATTCCACCTGTGAAATTTTACAGGCAATGAATTTAAATCACTCTTAAAAGTCGCAATCGCTACTGGAAATATTAAAAGTGAAATTTTATATAACGGTTACACATTATAAAATTATCCTAGTTTTACAAAACACTTTCATACTAAAGCACCTATAAACATTTACAAAAATGTTATTTAAGCATACTCATTACAACTCAAAGTTCAACATAATTTTTATAATCAGTGACAATTTACGACTAAAAAGATTAAGACTTTTTAAAATGTGTACCACTTTTTACAACCTCTGTAGTAGCCCCCGAAATTCGTTACAGGTAGCGGTCGTTTGTCTCTGCCTATCCATGGATAACGTCGTGTATGTCACTCACCCGGGTTCCATGGATTGAACAGGATGTACAGGTCCTGGTCGAAGTCGTACACCTCCCTGGCGGTGGAGTTCTTGAGTCTGGTGACCACGCGAACCGCCCAGCAGCCAACGGGGAGACTCACCGGTGTCGACACCTACTCAATACAATTAATATTACACATGCGAAAACAACATTTTGGCAGGTAGAGTTAACAACACTACCAAGCGTTGACCGTAAATGTACAATATTTGTGTTTTATTCGTTTTTGTCTTACTGATACTCAAAGGAAAGATTAAGTCGGTCTTCTGTACGTTAGTAAGTACTATAATTCAAGACTATTATGAATGAAACAGCTAGAAGTATTATTTAATAAGCCTTCGCTGGTTTTTAGAGCTCTTTGTTTATTTATAATTGATTTGTTTATTTATTTAGTAACTTTGTGTTACTATTTAGATCTTTAAATAAATAAATTAAATAAATATTCTGTGCTCACGGGTCTCATTGGAGGACATATATTTAATGATATTTTATTTTATCCTTTAAGAAGTCGTTACGAAGAGTTTTTATTAAATTAAATCAAAAGCGTTTTCAAGCATGTGTGAATATAGTAATTCTTGATTATCGATAACATTTTGCATGTTACGAATTATTTTAATGCAAAATCGTGACTATAGGTAGTCTTGACGTTATTATAAATGAAGATGGCTTTAGATGATAATTATTATTATATTCCTAATCCTGATATGAAAACTGGTTTCATCGCCACCTTTGACATTATATCCATTATGGGATGAATAGTAATATTATGATCATAATAGATGGATATTAATTGAACTCAGAATATAAGTACACATTTTTATTATATGATTACGTGAGTTTTTCTAGCGGTTACGGTTGTACATAATAGGTATGACGCTTTACCGCGTTCACAATAGTCCCCCAGTATTTTGCGTTTGTATTTTTCTATAGAACGATCCTGAAGCATGAAACTCTTAAGCTTAAGCACAGTTAAAAAGGGAAAGCTTTGAGCAGTTTATAAAGCGATATCTCTTTCAGACTGATGCTAAAAGCGCAGTTGCGTAAAGACTTGCCTCGGTGTGAGACATCGAGAGAACCACAAAGGATGGTGTAGCGACTATTTATTATACTGTGGTAGCGGGATAAAGCTGCCTAATACACATTCTCTCACCTTCGAAGTAAGCATCTGAGCATCTCAGGTATACGGCGTGAGTGGCGCGATTGGATATTTAAATAAGTAGGTACTCAATTTGATGAATAAACATTGACGCTGTTTTGCATTCAGAGACCGCTGCAATCATTGACACTGGTTTTTACCAAAGAGATTAAAATGTAATAGGACATAGAGGGGGCATTGGGAATATTTTCATACAAAACTTTGGAGCATGTTTGAAGCTCAAGCGTCATGTCAGTTAGTATGAACGCGAGCTGTCATTCGGTCGAAATTGTACTAGACTTATTCCACTTGGAATAACTTTTGGCTTCAAATTTTCCTCGCTTTGTCCCTTCTATGCCCTATTATATTTTAATCTCTTTGGTTTTTACAAGATGCAAAGTCCGTTTGACTCGACTCACCTCAAACGGTGTCTAAGGTTAAAACTACTTAGTATTCTGTTCCTAACTATCATTATAAAGTACACCTACTGGGACTGTCTTACATCTGGCAACGGCTTTCAGTCTGTTTATCCTTTATCTGGAGTTATTTGTTTGACTGTTCTTCGTGAAGCATAGTAATAGTGTCCTAAATGCACAAGAAATATAATATAACGCTTTGCTTGGCTCAGTTGGTAGTGACCCCGCCTTCTGAGTCGGCATTTACTATTTCCATGAGTGTAATTCCTTGACCACCCCGGGAATAAAGGTGTAAGTATAAGGGTAACATGATCCTACTATATTTTAAAATCTCATCTTTAATTCGAGACTTACACACAATGATCTTTATATCACTACATAGTATAAAACAAAGTCGCTTTCTCTGTCCCTATGTCCCGATGTCCCTATATCCCTATGTCCCTTTGTATGCTTAAATCTTTAAAACTACGCAACGGATTTTGATGCGTTTTTAGGGTTCCGTACCTCAAAAGGAAAAAACGGAACCCTTATAGGATCACTTTGTTGTCCGTCTGTCCGTCCGTCCATCCGTCTGTCAAGACCCTTTTTCTCAGGAACGCATGGAGGTATGAAGCTGAAATTTATATCAATTACTCAGGTCTACTGTCCCTTGAAGCTGCGAAAAAATCAAACTTCTAAGCCAACGCAATCAAAAGATACAGCCGTTTATGCCGCAAATTTTCGACACTTGCAAGGGAATCAAAACCTACAGGGTGCTTCCCGTGAACTCAGAATCTTGAAATTTGGTACGAAGCAACGTCTTATAGCATAGATAAAGGAAAAATTACGAAAACCATAAATTTGCAAGGTTGTACGGAACCCTCGGTGCGCGAGTCCGACTCGCACTTGGCCGGTTTTTTTTAATGGATAGAGTGATTCAAGAGGAAGGTTTTAGTGTTAGCATTGCACCCATGCGAAGCCGGGGCGGGTCGCTAGTAATATATAAAATGATAAACTACTGACTGATTAGTGATGTATCAACGCACAACCTAAACCGCTGGGTCTAGAGACTTGAAATTTTGAACATAGATAGCTATAATACACATTTGCTTATACATTACAATTTATAAACAATGGCCTTGTCTTAAAAACTATAAGTACTTAAATATTTTTTATTTCATTTTTATTGAATAAGATAAGGTAAAAAACCTCTTCCAAAGCTTCACAAGGAGGCAAAGCTTCCAAAAGACTGGATATGTTAGCACGATGTTTTTTTACACGTCGTTATTAACACTGATGTTAATATTGTAATTCGGGGTCCGCTAATGTCCCTATTGTGTGTAAATGTTCTCAAAAAGTGATAGGTACAATATGAACATGTTTACTAAATATCCGATTAGATTGTGGATATTAAACTTCACGTGTCATAGTGTTAAATCCAAGAAATATTTGAATATGAATTAATTTATTTATTTATTTATCACTAGCTCGACGGTGAAGGAAAAACATGATGAGGAAACTCGCGGGTCTCAGAATTAATTCTGAGACATGTGTAAACAGACCCGGTCCGGCGATGGGCTCACCACCTATCACGTTGAGGGGTCCAATATATCTCGTGAATTGTGGGTATATCCAGTAATGGAATACCTCTGCCTACCCGGGGGATAAAAAAGGCGTGAGATTAAATATATTATGAATTAATTTCGACGAGTAGGTATGTCATTTAGAATGATTTATGCGACAATTTATACATCCGACCTTTAAAGTGCGTCGATTATACCTACCTACTTAAAATAATATGGCTGTTCTTTTTTCTTAAATCTGTCTATTTTAATTGGATACCTATTCAACTTTCCATCCTTATTAATTGGTGATATGACCAACACAAGAACTACCTATGCCAAAGAGATTTAAATATAATATTGCATTGGGAATATTTTCATACAAAACTTTGAAGCCTAAGCGTCATGTCCTTGTCATGTCAGTTAGTATATGAACGCAAGCTGTCATTCGGACGAAATTGTACTCGACTTATTCCACTTGGAATAACATTTGACTTCAAATTTTTCTCGCTTTGTCCCCTCTATGCCTTATTAAATATTTTAATCTCTTCGACCTATGCTAAAAAAACTAGCAAAAAATATAGTCTTGATTTTTAATTCCATGATTTTTTTTTTAAATTGTTTAAATAAATTTATAATAAGTATACAGTGGTGTTACTTAATTCTAACATCGCCAAACTTTTACGTTTGTATATAGGTATTATCATTAAAAGCCATAGCCTTATGCAAGCCAAAAATACTCTTTTTAACCGATTTCAAAAAAGACTAGAAAATGTGCACATGGCGAAATTAATGCCTAAAGGCATTATCTACCGGTCAACCATTAGGCTAAGCAGAAAGTAAAATAAAATTAAGGATTATTGTCATTATTGACTCACTTCGAAGGACAGCGTCGATTCTTGCACATTCAGGAGTTTCGCGCTCCATGAGTGTTTGTCGGCCACTGCGTCTGGCCTCAAGAACATCGAACCCTGCGTTTCCATCTGGACCTTGTCTCCTGGACACAAAATATAAATCTACGTCAAAACGTTCAATAAGTGGACTTGTAAGTTCCTATTTTGAATAAAACATTTTGACTTTGACTTTGAACTAAATGGATTTAAGTCATTAAAGATTATACAAATAGTTAGAAGGGCCTGTCGGCTCAGTTGGTAGTGCCTTCTGAGTCGGAGGTCGCGGGTTCGATCCCCGCTCGGGACCAACATCTGTGTGCATGAACATATCTGCTGGCTTCGTGTCTGGGTGTTTAATATTTATTTAAGTATGTTTATCTGTTGTTTAGTACCCATAGTACAGACTCTGCCTAGTTTGGGACTGAATATAACCGTGTGTAAATTTGTGTCCCACAATTTATTTATTATTCACGTAATAGTTATGGTCGACGCAACTGTACGGGGTGTAGTTGGTAAAAAAATGCCTGTGGCACTAATTTCAAAGAAACCGGCCATGCAAATCATAGTCGCACAAGAAGGATTCCATCAAACTCAACGTAATGTAAATCGGTTCGAAAGATTGATCTTTTAGCCTTTTGCTTTAGGCAGGCCCTGAATAATAAAAAACATGTTTCTTGAACTCTTATATTTTTATTTTTACATTATCTTTGAATGTTTTATGTCCTATTACGGTTCAAGAGATAGATCCCTCTGACAGATGGAAGGACAAACAGACGGGCGGAAAGTCGAAACCTTAGTAACAGGGTCCCCTGACCATCATCCAAACGGTGCCAGTTTGGATATGGAAACTTAAAAAAGGGTCCCACGGGCAGACAAAGTACGTAGATAATTCCACTGTGTCTCACTTTGGATACTTTAGTAAGTACCTAATTAGTTCAAGTATCAAAAGTGAGACTGAGAATGTTATACTTAGGTACTTGTAAAGCTAGGGACTACTTTATACTAGGTATAACTTTTCTATCTCTTTTCTTTCTCTCTACATAAAAAACCCAAAACATACCAAGTGTGAAAAGGATTTGGACCAAGTCGTTGGCCTCATCGTAGGGCCTGTTGAACCTCACCACCCCGTTGAAGGGCTGGCCTCGCCGCACGATCGTGACTGATGGGTTCTCGTCATTCACCACTTCGAACCTGCGAAGTTTAAAAAAAGGTAGGGACACTTAGGCGAATGAGATAGTACTACGTCGCGTCGACTTTGGTTTGAAAGTCGCAGGGTAGACATGGTAATTTAACCGTTAGGTTTGTTTTTAAATCAAAACTTTTTCGTTCAATAAAAAAATTCAATAAAAGTCAGTATTGCAGTTAATACGAGTCAAGTTGAACTTCGTCTACAAACGCAACGTACACCTTTTTTTTTTAACCAGGGAAAGTGCATTACTGCATACGCACCCGACCCACCTACCTCGACTCGGCGAACGCCAATCAATTATTTTTCATCTCACGAGCTCGGCAAGATTGTGTGTGTCATCCGAAATCTGAGTGCAAAAGTGCATGTTCCCCTAGGAGTTTTTAAAATTCGAACCCCTTAGAGTGCGCCTTCTTTCTTTTTTAGTATTTTTCTTTTTTATATTAATATCGTACTGGCCAACACGCCGATTTATTGAAAAAAAATTAAGCAAAAAGATTTAAATAGGACAAATCTCTTTGTTTGTTGTTTTTTTCGGACTTTTCTATTTTCCTTGCTGTAGTGAGGTGGAAAATTGTGTTTCGCTGGGCAGCAAAGTTATTCTGCTTCTCGTACCTTTACCGTAAATATTTGAACGTCTCGCTTCGCTCGTGTTTAAATACATACTAGAAATTCTTCGTTTGTGTGCGCGCCAAATATCGACTTTGCGGGCTTGCTTAACAAATAACTCTTTTTACAAAAAAAATAATAATTTTGGGATTTTTTTTTCTTTATAATTGTTTATTCAAGAATGACTGTGAGAGTATTATTATAATCAATTAATTTAAAATCTATTTTTTTTTCAAATTTATATAATCTATTGTAAAAAAATCGATATTTTTTTTACATCCCAAGACCAAAACTCGCTTACAGATTACTGCCACGCCTCGACCCCACCTTACATGGTCTCTACCTAGAACCATCTCTACCAAACGGCACAAACATCATTCATCTCATTGTGGTAGGATATTTGCTTACTTGACTGTGTTGTGAATCTGAGCATTCTCCCTCGGGTAGAAGTGAACTACGTCCACCAACAAAGGCTCCATGGTGCAGTAACTCCTGAAAAATAAAGTTTTGTCACACAGGGTAGCAGACGTGCGTTAAATACCTCTTGAGGCACTGTGAAATCACTTGCTTGTAAACGGAAGCGCTGCGCCTTGAGGAAAATTTGAGGAACACTGAAAGTTAGTGTATTCAACTCGATACATTCAAATACTCCCATTGTCGAATGGTCATTCATTCAGTCATTGTTGAATGAATCCTACTATACCTACTCCCTTTTTAAGGGTAGGTACAAATATTTGTTATTCTCTTTTCTCTTACATATTTGTATATACATATATATATATATATATATCTATATCTCTCTATAGAGATATATATGTATCTCTTTATAGAGAGAAAAAAATCTAGTAAAGTAGCGTATGAAAAATAAAAATCAATGCAAAAAATGGTTTCTTGTTCGTTGTTTTAATTTTAAATGACCAATGTACCTATAGGTATCTATTGATCACTTGTCTTCAGTTTGTGCCCCTGTGAAAGAAAACTATTTCTATGGGGCGTTCATTACTTAGATCAGGCAATTTTGGCGATTTTTCGCCATTACAGTTTTTACTAAAGCTACCATCTGACGCAGGATTATTGTTATCTATAGCCGTGATATTATTCTAACTTAATTTATTATAATTTCTCCAGTAGGTAAGTACATAATAATAATAATATACAACGCGTAACAGGAAAAACGCAATTCCTCATACACCCCAATTACTTAGTATATTAATATTAAAAAAATATCATGCAATCGAATTTTAGTTGTGTCTAACCAGTTTTCTTAAATATCGATTATTAATAGCACGATTTCCATAGAAAGCACTAAATTCAGCTACGATAATTCATTTTTTTTTTTAATTTTACACATTAAAAATAGTTGAAATCGAATAAGTAGTCGATACTGAACAAACTAATTTCAGGAATTGCGCTTATTCTGTTACATGTTGTTATAGGTAATATCACTACAGTAATCGAAGCTAGTAATAAATATGTTAATTAAGTAACAAACAAGTTAAAACCCTAAATAAATAGTTCAATGTGAGTTCAATGAACGGTCTTATCGCTTTACATTAAAAAACGTATAGCTACACTTATACAATATTCTACATCGACAGTATATTGTAAAGAGAAAAGATTTGGTTGTTTGTTTAAATTGAATAAGCTCCGAAACTACTGGACCGATTTCAAAAATTCTTTCACCAGTGGGAAGCTACATACAGGGAGTATTTTATTAATGTACTAGCGACCCGCCCCGGCTTCGCACGGGTACAATGCTTATACTAAAACCTTCCTCTTGAATCACTCTGTCTTTAAAAAAAAACCGCATCAAAATCCGTTACCTAGTTTTAAAGATTTAAGCATACATAGGGATATAGGCATATAGGGACAGAGAAAGCGACTTTGTTTTATAGTAGGTATGTTGTGATTTCCATTTTAACAACGCAATTTTAACAAGATAGTACCTAATACATATATTCAGAGAAGACAGCGCTGACTTGTCGTTGGACTTAATGTTAGAGATTGTTGCAAGAGGAATGCGTGTTCTAGTTCGCATGTAATGTAATTGAGATTGACGTTTCCACTTGGCGCAAAATCAGAAACGGGATAGAGATAATAGTTTCCACTTTCGTTTAATTAAATAACCTAGACATATCTGTAATTAATATGTTTAATACATATCAACAATTAATATGTTTAATACATATCAACAATTAATATGTTTAATACATATCAACAAGTTTAATGCTGAATGGACATACATTTTATTTGACGGGCCTGTTGGCTCAGTTGCCCTGCCTTCTGAGTCAAAGGTCGCAGGTTTCGTCGTTCGTCGGTCGGTCGTTTAATATTTATTTATGTATGTTTTTTTTAATTAGTAAAACTTTATTTCTATTTGAAAAAAGTATGTTTATCAGTCGTTGAGTAGCCATAGTAACAGGCCCTGTCTAGTTTGGGACTAAATAACCATTTGCGAATGGTGTCCCACAACTTATTATTATTATTAGGTATCTAAAATCTTCTTTTTAACGCGACGGGCCTGTTGGCTCAGTTGATAGTGACTTCCTCTGAGTCGGAGGTTGCGGGTTCGATTGCCGCTCGGGATCAACATTTGTATTTTGTATACATGAACTTGACTGTTGACTTTGTGTCTGGGTATCTTAGGGCATTTAAAATGCTCTGAGCTGAGTATGGATAGTCTGTGACACTCGGGAATAGCGTAGCTTGTTATCAGTAAAAGAATTTTCAGAATCGGTTAAGTACTTTAAGTAGGTACCTGCTTGCATATTATTACATTACCTCCAACAACACTTAAAACAATTGTAGGTACTTTATTATATTTATTAATGTAAGATTTACAAGGCGTTATTATGAGTTTTATTTAGGTAGGTACCTACCTACAGTGAATTCAAACACACTATAGGTATTTTTCAGATTCACCTGAAATAATAATTAATAATGAAGACTAAAATGAATCTTGACGTAATTCCAGACACAATAACATTTAATTGTCTTACAACAAAATTTTACTGTTTTCAAATAAACGTGGATTTGTCCAACATACCTTAAGTATTTAGCGTTAGTCGAAACAGGCCTTAACCGATTTATTTTAATCAACAAAAACGAAAAGTTAAAAACGTACCTTTTAATGAATCCCAAAAACCACAAACTATTTTCTTTCACAAATCACTGGCAGTTAATTTTATTTTAATAATTAACACTGCGTATTGTTTGAATTTCGAGTTCGGTACGCGTCGAATCGGCGCACGCGCTGACTGACTCTCCGCGATCTCGGACACATGGTGTATATCTTCGGAAAGCACAGCCGCCGGCGATTTTGTAGGGTGACCACATTGTACACGTTTTCAGCTGGGCTCTGGGACATTCCTCAAACATAAGCCTTTGACCAGACTAGCATCAGGTCCCCACGGGCAAAAAAGAACAATAGAAAATACAGTATAATTTGTTAGTAAATGTAAACTTATTGTATGTTAGTTTCATGCACGCACAATATATCCCTTTGTGGATTAAAACATAAAAAAAAACATTTTAGAATGTGTCAGTATATACGTTAAAATAATCGAGAAGAACCATGCAAGAATTCCCGGGTACTCTTTTAGACAACATATTTTTAAGTCGGCAAAACAGCACTATCTCTGTAAAAGACTAATACTCGTAAATCTATTATTTTTTTGTTGGTTTTTAAATTTATTTATTTAAATTAGATTATGTTAGTAAATAGTTTATATTCACAGTCTATGCAAAATGTCCTCAAACAATTCAACATCGTGGTCACAAGACTTAGACGTACTTGGCACTGAAATCGCTATAAATAAATAGTGTAACAGTATGTGTCAACATAATCAGTTATCCCCAAAGGTCGTTATGCACTTCTACTGTAATGACGTTTTTATGTAAGTCCTAAATGCCACGTCATTCATGACGTTATTTTCGTATCATTTAGGTCAAGGCTAGTTTGAACTGCACTGAGGACTTTCTGGGAAATTCAGCTGTGAATGACGGACGGATGGATGAGTCAATAAAACAGTAAGTTTTTCCTATTGAGATGTATGTGAATATAGAAACAAATGCGAAAGTTTATAAAATATGCTAAGTACCTATCTCTTGATGAAATTGCTCAGAAATATAGTTTACGTTTTACATTTTAGAGTTCCGTAGCTACCTAAAGACGAGACCCTATTACTAAAAGTATTACTAAGCGTTTTTGGCGTTTATATTTTACGGTGTTGAGGAACCCTTCGTATGCTATTCCGATTTGCACTTGACCGGTTTTTTTATTTTTGAGATAAGTATTTTATCAACCCTAAAAAATCTCGTTTCTACATATTTATGTGCTCATGTGCTATTGACAAAAAATACTTTCACAACTGGTAGAAATAGTAGAAATTCTTTAAAATATCGAGATAATAATCGTCTCATGTGATTATGTGGGTGAGATAAAAAAAATGTTTAGGCTTAGGTACATAATAATGGGCGGTTTTTCCTTTTCTACAAAAGTCGTTTGTCTATTTTTGTCTTTCGACGGTTTGTTCTAACCTTTCAAGACACAACTCCTCACTACTTGCTAATAAAGGGCCGGATAGCCTATCAGCGACTTATCTGCAAGATAGCCTTCTTTAAAATTAGGTTTCACCAGTTTTTATGTCTATCAGATAAACTCTTTATTGGTGAAACAAAAATAATGTAAGTACCTACCTACAAAACTTTAGCGTTTGTTACGTTCAGAGATCGAACTCTCTGCCAACCTCCTGGGGGGTAAGGTGTAACTATTGCTACCAATATTTATAATCTCAGTCTCAGAAAAAAGTTACTATCGCCAAAACTCGCAACAATAATAATATTGAAATGTAGCTTAGGTATCGTTAATGAGCACCAGAGTCAAAACAACAATTCGGTTCATCTAAAATGAAGTTCAACGACCTCTTATCGACTTAATTAACGAGGAAACATAATTTGAGTGTGTACTAAACATTGTTACTACAATAATTTATTTATTACAAGCTTTTGATTTTAGTAATCGTTAGTGTACGTGAGTTTGGTAATGCATACTTCTGCCAGCTGATAGAACTCGCGGGTTCAATCCCCTCCCGGAACCTAATGTACCGAATTACCGATGAATATTTTTTATGGATGATAGGTAGGATAAGTTTTCCCACCTGGGTTAAGCCACGAGTGAGAGGAAATACAGCCAGCCTTCTGGGTCATTTTATACATTGTTACTCTTTGGAGGATATTTTTATGTGTGTCATCAAAGAAGTCCAACATTATATACTATTAAAAATCATCAACGAATCCGTGTAAGTAAGTAATATAACCACTCTTTATTGTACACCAATATCAAATTGCAATAAAGTGTTAAGGCAATTTAAAGATTCACCTCTCTGTAATGTATCCTGTTTCTACTGAAGAAAGAAAAGAACTGAGTACGTAGGTAATGGACACTTCGCTATTCAAAATCTTCCAAAGCGAAGCCACCATATCTGGCTATCTACTTTTAACTATCAACGAAATAGACTTAGGTACATATTGCATACATAGAGCCAAAAACATTACCATCCTTCTAGAGCAGTCTGCTAAAATCTAACCTTGTGATTTTTTCTCTACCTTTCAGTAAATATTGAGCAAAATAAACAAATTATTGCAGTTTAGCTATTCTATGAAATCAGTTTCTATTTTGGAACCAATCTATTTCCACGGCGCGGCAATAGGTAATAACTATACTGGACCGGTATCTGGCACTAGACCAAGCGGCTAATAAAAATTTATGAATGTTATTCTTGCAAGATTTGTAACTAGAATGTAACTTTCTATAGCTTTTCTCTATGGCTCCGCTCGCGTATATTGATCCGTATCACGCTTCAAAAATAAATATTCACAAACTTCATGGCGACTGCTGATAAATTAGCTAAACATGGAGATGTGGAAACCGCATCAAAATCCCTTCAGTAGACATCAAGTCTTAAGGAGATCAACCTGATGCATCTGATAAAAAGTAGATAATGCAGACATACTTACAACGCGTAACAGAAAAAGCGCAATTCCTCATTCACCCCAATTAGTATATTAATTTAAAAAAAATATGATGCCATCGAACTTTAGTTGTGTCTAACCAATTTTCTTAAATATCGATAACTAATAGCACGATTTCCATAGAAAGCACTAAATTCAGCTACGCTAATTCATTTATTTTTTAAATTTAATAAATATTAAAAATAGCTGAAATCGAATAAGTAGTCGATACTGAACAAACTGATTTCAGGAATTGCGCTTATTCTGTTACATGTTGTATACATAGGACTTAATTATCTCCGTTCATATAGGTACTCGTGAAAAGGAGTAAGTACCTATTTCCAGAAATGGAATACCTCTGCCTACTTCTCGCGGTTATAAGCCGTGAGATTATTTATTTATTTTTATCTCCGTTCATTCCGTGTTTGTAGATTGAAAAGCTTGAGATTGTTAGTAACATTATAATATTTATACTTATATACTTACATTACTTAAGTATATTATGTAAATAATAGTATGTGCAATGCAATATGCAGTTTATTATTTTCCCATTAAACCTCGTGCTCATCAGTGCAAGAAATTAAAATAATGGGTCCGTCATTACCAGATAAACATCATTTATTTACCTTTGACGTATTCACAAATAACAAGATTATGGGTTTAAAATAATGTTCACTGTTTTATAGCATTCTAGCGACCGCTCGTCAACTGTTTCTCTGCTCACTCTCCACATTCTTCATAACTTCAAACTTCAATCATTTATTCATTATTATGTGTGTTGATACATAGATGGTATGTCATAGAAAGAGTTCCAACATAATTTGCCATTTTGCTGGCGTATGAATATACCTACTCGTAAATTAACATTGCAATATGTCAAGAAAAAAAAATGTCAAATAAAGTAAAAAATGACAAATCAATTATGGTACATACATACAGAGAAATAGCGTGGTAATATGCCAAACTACGATCCGATGTTAGACCCAAAGCTTTTATAAAGGCTTCAGATACTACGGTGGTTACCAGTACCATTTGCCGAAAGTAATAAATTTGTAATAAATTACAGATAAGTAAATCGATCACAACCGCCAAAAACACACTGTACAGAACGATCCTCAACGAAACTCCTTGAGGATGTCAGAAAGAGATGCCGCTACGTAAGTCGCATAATGCTAAACCTTTCTAATTGTAATCAATTAGAGTTTCATGCTTGAGGATCGTTCTGTAATAGGTACGGGAGTGAAACAATTGTAGGCGTGACCAAATTACCGATAGTAGTACCTACTTGATACCAGCTCTTAGATTATTATTAGCAACGATTACAACAGTGACAAAAAAGTTGATTGAACATTTTAATTTCGGAACAAGCAGACACGAAGAGATTCCTGTTTAGTGAATCTGCCTACATCGATTCGCAACACCGATAAATCGGTTCATTAAAAGAGTTTTATGTCTCGTCTCCTTGCCAGACTAGTATAACTCGAAAAGTTACGAAAGAGGAAAAAATTGCGTAGGTATCATGGACTTACAAAAAAGGCGAGCAGAATCTCGCTAATGTTCCGGGCGGCACTGCCAACGGGAAATAATATAAGCAAGGATGCCATGCAAACTTAGATAAAAGAAGGATAAAAGCAAAAAAGGAAGATACAGTGCGAGCTTCTTGCACGCGGACCGCAACAAATAAGGTCCAAGTAACGTAATTCGTTGCAGTCTCAATCGGCCGGGCGTATCGACAGTAGGTACGTGATAATCGACAAGAAAGAAACACATAATTGAATGGTGAAACGGCTATACAATGCCTTGATGATCTTTTATAAAGTGTGCAAATAGTACTAAAATAAAAAATAAAACCCACGGGCGCGTGTAGTTGTATGTACGATGCTTTATATGAATGTACCGGATCTTCCTTTTTAAGCTATTGCATAGCTTCTATCGAGGGCCTTGAGCGCGGGGACCGAATCCAGAAATTCCGTAACGAAAAAAAACCTCACGCTCCCCACTCCGACGGGCACGGAGGTGCGGCTTGAAGGCCGTGCATTGTCTAACGTCGTTTCTTTTCGGCAGTCTTGTTGATACAAAATGCTATGCAATAGCTTTACCGCGGCAGTCCCCGAGTGCCACACGTCTTTTTTTTTTCTTTTATCTACGCATGCAAACGAAGGAAGACATTTCAGAGACTGATCAGTGTGACCACGTCCATACTACTATAATACTACATACTTTACGCTGTTACATTCATTATGACCCGTCATCGACGCTATAGTATGACCGAAGCTTATCGGGTGCAGAAGACTATATATAATCGTTACCATCAGCCCCCACGTGAAAACATATAAGAAATGTTATGCTATATTCGGCATATGTATGTGCACATTTAGTCGACGTATTTTGGCTGCTTCCGAGATTAAGTCCGCCTTCTTTATACGTCCATGGTAAGCATATCCATCGATATCCAAACAGGTTTCGATACCCAACAGGTCGACTTGTTTACAAAGATGGAGAAGCAATTTCGGCCATTGCTGTCAGGTATTATTGGCAATTTTTTGCAACGACAATCTTGGGAAACTCTTCATTCTATTTTTAAACGGTAGGACAGCATTAGACTCCTTCGTTCACCGTAAACCCTATTTTCCTAAATTATAGCCTATATGTTATTCTGAAGTAAGTAAAATTCTTTTAAACTCCGTTCTAGTTTTTTATAACGTAAAAACTAGCACAAAGTCAAAACGTTTTATTCAAAGTCAGGGCTTCTAAGTCCATTGCATAAAGAAGCGGGGCAAGAAACTCCTCAATACATTATTTTAATCATGATGATGCATTATACTAAATTGGGTTAGTAATACGTAATTCCTACACCATTTATTTTGAACATTATTTTTAGGCATATTCAAAATTAGTACTTTGGGTATTTTATTATAAAAAAACAAAGTATGCAAAGCCCCACAAAATAATAATTTATTTTATTTAATCGAGATTAACTTTACTCTGTTTTTTTTCCTAAGATAGTAATTATCTCTGTCACTCTTCAAATAAATACTACTCACTTACTTACTTACGATAATCTTGCAAATAAATACTACTAACTTACTCACCGTGTTTAGTAAATATATATGTTTTACGTAGGTACGTATACATATAAAATTTTCATAATTCTTAAAATATTTCTATGAACATAGAAACAACCATCCTTCCACACACTTTCGCCTCTATAATAATAGCAGAATAAATATAGTTGAAATACATTATATATACTCGTAATATATCTATAAGAGTTGGTGTGTGGTACAAGTTGGGATCGAATCCTGGTCTTGGATGATGAATTTTGATGAGTAAGCGTGCGGTTATAACAATGAATGATCAGGCGCCAAGCGGATATCACGCGCAGACGCATCTCATGACATAGTATGACTAATGATCTTCAACTATGAATTAATAGTAATAGCGATTACCAATATGGTAATTATAACCCCCAGATTGCCACTTACGACACCTATATTGCTCCTCTAGCCAAGGGGCAAACTGTAATACTAAACTATTAAGAATTAAACCAGCGATGGGCTCACCACATATTCACCACCTATCACGTTTATTTTTTATATTTTTTTGTTTATTATACATACATACATACATATGCTCACGCCTTTTTCCCGAAGGGGTAGGCAGAGACAACAGCCCGCCACCTGCTACGATCCTGGCATACCTCACGTGCCTCATCCACATTCATCAATCGGTTCATACAAGCTCGTCGGTTTCGGGTACTGTTTATTTATTATAGTGATAAGTATTTCCAGGAATGAAACACTTGCCGACCAACTTGGCTGTGAATTTTGTGCATAATAAATGTCAAAAGTAAGAAAAGAAACATTTATTTACACTAGCTTGTAGGTACAAAAAGTACACTTAAAAAGGTCAATAGTCTAATAACAATGCCACTCTAAACTCGTCCATGAAGATTGGCTAAAGATATGTAAACAGCAGGCCATGTCCACCGACGAGTTGCTCCTTCCAAATGCACTACCCCGAGAACCAGCAAGAAACTCAAGTGCAGCTCTTTTTAGGTATTAGGTCACAGCCTTGTGGAAACCGCAAGAAATATTAACCTGGTCAGAGGATAACACAAAAAACACAACAAAGTGATTCATCTAGGTACAGTAAACTTGTTGTGATCCGTTTTGGTTAAGGTTTTTAACACAAAATATAAAAACAAACAACAAAATAATATGTACGTAACCTACTACGAGTATACTCGTAGTTTGACAGCGATCGTGTTAAAGTAAAAATGGTCGATTGATTGTCATTTATTAATGCCGATAGCGTTTATCAATGGTGTTCGGCCTTTCTACTTAAGGTTTAGTTAATCTCAGAAAAAGCCAGGTTTACTTTATCTAGGTACTTTAGTAAAACTAATTGTTTAAATCTGGGTTTAATCTTGGACTTTATAGTTCTGGCCTAAACTTTTAAGATAGATAAGTAAGTACTTACTTTATTAAAAAAATCTGAAAACTTTTGAATATGTTTCCAAATTTTTGATGTGTTTCCAAATTCGTTAAAGATTTTTTCCGGTGTTTTGAAAAAAAACCGAAGATTTACCAACACTACACAGACGTGCCCACAGATCATTAATCTAGAATCTGTAGACGTGCCCAAAACCCCTAAATGCGGTCCTGGCACTTCATAAAGTGTGTCAAGAGCTTCTCGTCCTGCTCTGAGTATACTGAAGGCTTGTCTGTCAATAACTCATTTCTCTGTGTGATTATGTTGCGTTTCTCGGAATGACATGGTAATGATGTTAAGGCGAAGTTTGCAACTTACGTACGAGTGCGCTCGGACAGAGTGAAATCGTAAGGGTCAATATAAAACCGTCCGATTCACTGATTGGCTGCTTCCGATTACATTCGGGTCACGTGTTTACATGGTACGAGTACGAGCAGCAGCGTCCGAGCGAACACAGCTTTAGTTAAATAATAATAATAAATTGTGGGTCACAATTTACACAGGGTTATTTAGTCCCAAACTAGGCAGGGCCTGTTATAGAACACATATCAACACATATTTCGGGGAGTGACTAGGATTACAACGTTCGCGTGACGTGATAAGTAAGTAGTTACTATTCACATTGACGCGTATAGGTACCCCTTAATTACAATGTAGTGGCCGGCCTGACCTCAATTCTATGGTTTTCCTTGTTAAATGTGTTATAGGTGTAAATGATAAATTATTAATACCCTTAGGCTAACACGGTTTTGCAAATGGTAATTATTATAAATATTAATTAATTAATTATTTATGTAAACTAAACTATTTTATTTAGCAGTATCTATTGTTGTTTGTGAAGTATAGTCATAATCATAAGCTTATAGAATTTCCGATTAAATCTGACTTAGTTATTGTTTCCAACTCTTTAATAACTTTATTCTGGAACTTTGTTGCAAAATAAAATACAATAGCTTGCACCAGATTAATGGTCTGTGCTTGCACCACTAGGAAACCCTCTGTTTTTCCGGCGAAAAGGCCTTAAATATTTTATAAAACAATTACAAATAATCACTTACACAGTATACTAAGTAACAAAAATAATTTTTAAGATGTGTATACAACATTATAATCTAAAAGAATTAAAACTACTAGTGTGCTACTAGTAGGGAAGTTCTCTGTATCTTCGTAGGACATAATTTTGAGGTCATCATGGATAATTTTCTTACAACTATAATAACTGAGGGAATGAATATATAATTTTTCATTCAATCTGTTAAGAAGAGGTCCTAGAAAAACGTAAAATCTAGATGAGAAAGCATGTTTTACTCGAGGTCCTTGAGGGCAAACTATATCTTTCCGTCTTTTGTTAGTAATTTCAGTAATGCAAGGAAGTGCTGCGTGTTGTTTTTAGTACTGTGCTCATTATTTACGGGCCTGTTGGTTCAGTTGGTAGTGACCTTGCCTTCTGAGTCAGAGGTCGCGGGTTCGATCCCCGCTCGGGGCCAACATTTGTGTGCATGAACATGTCTGTTGGCTTCGTGTCTGGTCGTTTAATATTTATTTAAGTATGTTTATCAGTTGTTTAGTACCCATAGTACAGGCCCTGCCTAATTTGGGACTAAATAACCGTGTGTGAATTGTGTCCTACAATTTATTTATTTATTTTATTATGAAGAGTTGTCTTACTGTTAGTACATTGCAGGTATATAGGAGGTTGCAGTGGGATAGAGAAAAGTGCGGAAAGTAGAGACCATAAGTATCGCTCTCTGGGCCCTCTCGGTAGTCAGTAATAATGTTCTGCCAATACTATTTTGTGGTAAGAACTAGAGATGCACCGAATGTGGGTTTTGCCAAATGTCGAATTCGGCGGAATGTTCGGTTCAAAAATCTGCCGAAGACGAACTTCGGCCGAAGTTCGGTAAGACTACGCGCTCTTATGACGGACAGGTCACGACTCGTTACGACGTGTTTTAATTATCGCTTCCATTTTCTTTAGTTAACTACTGAACCAATTTTAATGAAATATGGCAAGTAGGACTACTATACTGCCAAATTGCTAATATCCTGAAAAAAAATCCCAGGGGTTAGGAGTCATCGGGTAAAAGAAAATCCACGCGGACCGAGTCGCGGGCATCAGCTATAGTATCGAATTATTTGACTTATAAAACTTTACAAGTATCTTAGGTGTGTCAATTAGTATAATTTGGGTTTTATTTTAAACTACCGAACATTCGGTATCTGTCACCGAAGTTCGGTATTTTTTACCGAAATTCGGCCGGAAACGAAATTCGGTCAAAGCTGTCGAACTTCGGTTTTACCGAATTTGAAACGAATTTCGGTGCATCTCTAGTCCGTACTACTATACTCGAAGATGCCCAAAAAGTTAATTTTCTTTGGCCTCTATCACATTGCACCGCACTTCGTCAGGGACTTTCTGTTGGCTCAGTGGGTAGTGATCTGCCTTCTAAGTTGCGGTTGCGGGTTTGGTTCCAGCTGGATGTAAACATTTGTGTGCATGAGCATGTAACAGACATGGGTTTGTGTCAGATTTTTTTCATATTTGTGTATGTTTAACTGTTGTTTAGTACCAATAGTACAGGCTGTACATAGTTTGGAACTAAATAACCGTGTAAATTGTGTCCCACAATTTATTTGTTTTGGTTTGTATTAAAAAACGTGGTACCTAGGTACTAGGTACAACACACTTACAATCCAAGCATTTCTCGTTTTTCATAACCCGTCTCAGGTCGCGGGAGCTTTGTTCGATGTAACGCAATCTACACTAATATTATTAAGAGGAAATGTTTGTATTTCTGTATATTTATAACGAACTAGCGACCCGCCCCGGCTTCGCACGGGTGCAATGCTGAATTTTCTTTGCTATAAACCTTGCGGAGCCCGAGACCTTTCCAACGAATGCAAAACCATGGAAATCGGTTCGTCAGTTCTGGAGTTAAATCGTCAGGAAGGAAAACCCGACTTATTTTTATATAGTAGAGAAACTCAAAAACTACTGTACCGATTTTAAAAATTATTTCACCAATGAAAAGCTAGAAGATTCCTGAGTAACATAGGCTATATTTTATTACCGTATTCCCACGGGAACGGGAATTACGTGGGTGAAACATGAAATAAAGCGGCGTAAAATTAGATGTCCCGTAATGAAACTGCAGGTCAGGGCTAGTTATGATATTAGTGTGTAACCTTATCTACCCTTCAGCTTCAATTATGAAATCGAAAAAAACTTTTTATTTATTTAGACGGCTACTGAACATTAGGCCCATAATAACATGTTAAGTATCCCTAAGCACCATAATACCCTACTTAAACTTAAGTTAAGCAGTAAACTTGTCATTATGTAAAGGGAATTCGTTATGGGCCCTTCAAGTACAGTCGCGAAGAAAAAGGAGGGATTAAATGTTTTATGGCCCTCTTAATTGCCGCTATTTGACAGTTTTAATTTATTATAGCGATTATTTCTTTTCCATTTTTTATTTTTATTAGCTATTCCGCGCGGTTTCACTTGCGTAGTTCCCGTTCCCGGGAATAAAATGTAGCCTATGTTACTCAGGGATATTGTAGCATTCTAATGGTGAAAGAATTTTTGAAATCGGTCCTGTTCCTGTAGTTTTTGAGTTTATTCGTTACAAACTTACTGAATATAATAATATAGTATTTAATTTTTAATATTAGTATAGATGTAGATATAGACTAAAGAACTGTTAACTGCGTAAGACCCATTCCCAAATGAGGAATATTTTTAAAAACTTATACGTCATCCCCATTCCTCGAAATACCTACTATTCATTTTGTGGACCTCTTAACGTACCAGGGTATTATTAAACATGCCTCAGAATAAGGTGGCAGCGGGCTTCCTCATGATTGGCAAAATCCTAATAAAATATTTTATTATGTTGTGTAAACATTTTGTCATTGACTGTACCTACCAAAATAAAGAAAACATTTCATCTATTTCACATATTATTTCTTCAAGTCGTAGAGGTAATATCGTTATATTTACTGGTTGCTCCAACATTTTGTTTCGACCGAGTTCTAACAAAATGACTGTTAAAGTCCTCTTGTTTCTAGCATTCAATAGTTTTATGTCCGTATGTTGTTTACATAGTAACACTATGAATATGTTGCTGTCTTTTCTGACTTACGAAGATCGTCCCACTTCGTTATTGGTGCCATATTTATGCTTGAGACCTTGTAAGTAAACTTAATGGGAAAATCTAATATTTTTTTTATTCTGCATCATTTTTCTCTAAGAGTAGGTACTGGCTGAAAAGTCCACTTGTCATGCTTGAGGCACGGGTTCAGTCCGGTCAAGGGACGAATGAAATGAAAAAAAAAAAACAAGTGAGAGTCGGACTTGCGCACGAAGGGTTCAGTACCACTATCTATAAAAACGGTAAAAAAATCATGTTTGATGTATAGGAGCCCCTTAAATATTTATTTCATTCTGTTTTTTAGTAAGTATTTGTTGTTACAGCGGCAACAGAAATACTTACCTACATCATCTGTGAAAATTTCAACTAACTATAACGGTTCATGAGATACAGCCTGGTGACAGACGGACATTGGAGTCTTAGTAATAGGGTCCCCTTTTACACTTTGGGTACGGAACCCTAAAAAATTATTATTTCAAAACCATACGTACATTATCACTAGCGCGACGCTGAAAGAAAGCATCGTGAGGAAACCCGCAGGTTCCAGAATTCATTGTAAGGTATGTGTAGTAGCACTCCAGCAGTGGCGGCGTAAGGCGTGGGCGACGTGGGCCACCGCCCACGGCCTCGCGGTCCAAGGGGCCTCGCACCTCGAAGGCCCCCGAACGCAAAAATATAAATATAATTAATTATCCAGCAATAAATAATAAAAACAATAGAACTAGATTAGTTTATTTGAATATTACAAATAGTTGGTCTCACTAAGGAGTTTTATTATGGAGAGGAGAGTTATTAAATTAAGGAGTTCCGTATTTCTAAGAGCAGCAAAATTTCTGTTTCTTTAATTGTTTGAGGTATACAACACGTAATAATAAAAAATAATAAAAATGTTAGTATCAAAAAAACCGTCCTCTCATCATCCATCAGGGGGCCTCGCAAAATGTATCTTGCCCACGCCAAATTTTGGTCTTGCCCCGCCACTGCACCCCAGTCCGGTGATAGGCTCACGACGTTTAAAATTGAACGCTAAAATAGTAACCAAATTCCATTTGAAGCACACATTTATGACAATGAGTCGGATATTCATTGTCTTAGATAGTGATGGTACGCCTGCTGACAGTGTACTTGAGTAAACAATATATTATTATTCATATGGGTGTGCTCTTACAGATGAAATGAAAACTCTAGTCAAGAATTTATCCGAAGTCGGCATAAGCACGGCTTTCTCTCTCCAACCGAACAAGACAGAGTACTATTTGCAACATAATCTCATATTGGCTGACTTCTCCTGTCCTGGGACTGACAGATTTTTGGTGAAAGTACGTACCTTTTTTTTATAGTAAGTATAGTGGGCAAATGAACAGACGGGTCACCTGATGGTAAGTGACTACCGTCGCCCATGGACACCTGCAACTCAAGAGTCACAAGTGCCTTATTAGCCTTTGAGGTGGGAGTACGCTGTCTTCTTGAAGGTCGGCCTATCGGCCTAACGGCCTATCACGGTATGGCTGCATCGTACTTGCGATATGGTATCATCTTTTGGGGCAACTCCACTGACCGGGAATTGGTATTTAAGTCTCAAAAAATATGATTGAGATCTATGTTCGGTTTGGCACATACAGATAATTTTGCCTGCCCACACTATGTCGTACAGCGCACTCGCCATTCGAGAACCTTTTCGGTTTTATGATTACAAAACATTTTCTGGTGTGACATCCCTAGAATCGATTACAAATCTAGTTTTTCCTCAGGCGAGTGAAGATGGATACTTCAAGTCTCCCTACCGCTGGCTACTGCTGGACCTGACGGGCGAAGGCGCCAGATCTCAAGCCCTGGACAACCTGGAAATGCTGGTGGATAGTGACGTTGTTGTTGCTAGGACTGCTGGTGATTTGGAAGGCTCCGAAGTGGAGTTTTGGGAAGGTATAATTGTGTTTTAGCATTCTCCATTTTATACACCTCTCGCAATTTACACACTAACCATACATAATATTTTTTAGATAAATAAATAGAATATAAGGTTGTTTATTTGCTTGTGGTCATCTGGTCGCTGAAAATGAGCGCCTCAGCCCAACCCGAGGCTGTGGGATTATGCTGAGCTGTGGCCCTTTCGGCATAAAAGTCGCGTGCGCGCATCCCTTACGATCTGACGTGCGATATTCGTGTGAAGGACAATGTCCTCAAATTTGGTTAAATGTGCTAAGTGCAACATAGTCATTAATGAAGTGCTTGCATTCGTAAACAATCGAATCGATGTCATGGACGAAGAAAGTATTAGTCGAATCTGTGTCAGTGCTTTCTCAGAAAAAGATATTGTGAATGCAAAGAATTTGCTTTTTGAATCTGTTCCGAAATCGAAGCGTAAAATAAAAAGAAAACGCGAAGGAAAGACCCTACGTGATATTGACGACATCATCGTCCTGCTCAAGGAATCGGATCCAGAAGAAATTCCAGTATTCGTCGCTCGTGATTTGCACAAACTACCCCCTGTTTTATTTGACCACGTCGATGTAACACGGCTTCTTAAAGACATATTACTGCTATAACAGGAGATCGACCAGATTAAGCTTGAGTATGCACCAGTGAAACAGTTGAATTTATTAGCTACAGATTTGGATACGTTAAAAAAGGCCTCTATAGTCAACAACTATGAGGGTAATATTAACATCAACAAAAGGCGCGGCGCTTGCTTGCTAGAAAGCTTCTGTTATGAGAGCGGCCCTGTCGGTCTACAACATATCAGTCCCAAAAATTCGGCACCAACGACGCCACAGACTTCTTCATCTCCTTCACCTGAGCCATTTTTACAAAATTTTCGAGATACGGGTATTCAACAGCCAACTATACCTACAGTATGTCACCCGACAAGCCAGATTGAACACCAATATAGTGACAGTCCTTCAAAATCAGTTACATTTTCATCCACGGAGGTAAACAAAAATCAGATGTATTCATTTTGCAATATGCCTAAGGACCACGGTAATAACAACTGTTCGAGCAACCCGATGACTCATACGGCCAGCCAGCCAGCGCTCACGTCGGGACACACGGTCAAGCCGAACGGAATCAATACACAAAATGAGTGTCGCAAAACTTTCGCTGAGGTAATTTCTCAAGAGGATGGCGAGTGGAAAATAGTGGATAGAAGTAGGAAATCAACAATGAGTAAAAACCGTTTTACGGGTAGCCAAGGTAAAGCAGTGATGGGCCCTGAAGCTACTTTTAAAGCTGTTGAAACAAAAATTCCACTTTATGTTTATAATGCGCTCACGTCGGGACACACGGTCAAGCCGAACGGAATCAATACACAAAATGAGTGTCGCAAAACTTTCGCTGAGGTAATTTCTCAAGAGGATGGCGAGTGGAAAATAGTGGATAGAAGTAGGAAATCAACAATGAGTAAAAACCGTTTTACGGGTAGCCAAGGTAAAGCAGTGATGGGCCCTGAAGCTACTTTTAAAGCTGTTGAAACAAAAATTCCACTTTATGTTTATAATGTGGCGAAGGGAGTGTCCGTGTGTGATGTCTCTAGTTACATCGAGGCTAAGACTAACTTGAAAGTCACGATTGATAAAGTGAATATGAAGAATCAGAAACCGTATGATGCTTTTAAGATTTTTGTACCAAAGCATAAAATGGATACGTTCATGCAGGATGATTTTTGGCCCGAGGGGGTGGCCTACAGACGGTTTATTCATTTCCGACAAAAGAAAGTATTACCAGAAAAGCCTCTGATTGTTAGTTTACAAAATTATTCTAACTCTTAATGGCTGTCAAACTAGTAACATTTAACTGTAAAAATATTCATAGGTCTGCTGACTGCGTAAGAAAATTGTGCAAGTCAGCTGATATTGTCGCGCTACAGGAAACTTGGCTCCTTCCACACGACGTGCCTTTCCTGGGGAGTATAGATGACAACTTCGCGTTCACCGGGAAATCTGCCGTGGACACATCAGCCGGCGTGCTCAGAGGGAGGCCTTACGGCGGGGTCGCGCTGTTGTGGAGAAAGTCTGCGTTCCCGACGGTGTCTATTATAACATGTAACAGCGATCGAGTGGCTGCAATTAAAGTGGAAGTGTGTGCGCGCTCGTTCCTTGTCTTTAGCGTGTACATGCCCACGGACTCTAAAGAAAATGTAGTGCATTTTACGGAGTGTCTTAGTGAAATTAACGCGGTAATTGAGAATCACAGTGTAGAAAGTGTATATGTTCTCGGCGACTTCAATGCGCATCCAGGCGAGTTGTTTTCAACTGAGCTTGTTGATTTCTGCACGGAGCAGGCGTGGTCATGCATAGACATGGAACTGTTGTCGGCGGGTACGTATACGTATATAAGTGAGGCGCACGGGTGCAGACGATGGCTTGACCACTGTGTGGTGACTGACGCAGCGAAGCACTCCATTACTAGTTGCTCGGTGCTATATGACACTTACTGGTCAGACCATTTTCCCTTATTAGTAGAGTGCAACATAAGTGTCGTGAAACCCAAAATGTTTGTACCTGATATTACTCATAATCGGGTCAAGTGGGGTGAGCGTGACTTAAACCAAATAGATAAATATCATAAATTGTGCCATGACAGACTAAGAGCAATTGATTACGATTCTAGTTTTGATTTTTGTTGTGATAAAATATGTACTAATAAAAACCATAGAATTTTATTAGATAATATGTATGACAATGTAATATGTATCCTTACCGAAGCTGCAGAATCATCCTTTGTTGACAAAAATTGTGACAAGCGTAAAATAATAGGTTGGAATAAACATGTTCGGGACGCTCACGGTAGGGCTCGGCTGTGTTTTCAGACCTGGGTACTTTATGGTAAGCCAAAGCATGGGTCAATTTATGATAGTATGTGTTCGTCTAGACGAACTTTCAAAGCTAAATTGAAATGGTGCCAAAATAATCAACAACAAATTAAAATGGATATACTGGCTGAACACCATAGAAATAAAAACTTCGGCAAGTTCTGGAAGAAAACCAATAAAATGAACCACAGTTCGGGCCTTCCTGTTAGCGTTGCGGGGGCCAATGACCCCAGAGATATTGTAAGACTGTTCCAACAACATTTCAAAGTTGAGTCACCGCTGGGGCCAGCTGCTCGGGGGCTTGATGATGTGCCTGTCGTGCCCAATCGGAGTGTTTCATTCACAGCGAAAGAAGTTGCAGCTGTTGTGACTGGTATGTCTAGAGGAAAAAGCCCGGGACACGACGGACTCAGCATCGAGCACCTTAAGTACGCGGGGGTCCATCTGCCGAGGGTGCTTGCCATGTTTTTCACACTTTGCTTGGGTCATTCTTACTTACCAAAGAACCTAATGAGTACTATAATAGTACCGATAGTGAAAAACAAAACAGGTGATCCCTCTGACATAACTAATTATAGACCTATTTCATTGGCTTCTGTGATTGCTAAGGTACTGGACAGTTTGCTTAATAAGCACCTGGAGAGGCACATAAGTCTAAATGACGCACAATTTGGCTTCCGGCCGGGTCTGTCCACTGAGAGTGCAATCTTCAGCCTCAAGCAGACTGTCCAGTATTATACATCTAGACGAACCCCTGTTTTTGCTTGTTTTCTGGACCTCTCCAAGGCATTTGACTTGGTTTCTTATGATGTTCTATGGGACAAATTACGGAAGGAAACCACAGTTCCTACCGAAATCACATACATACTAAAGTATTGGTACACATACCAAAGAAACCGGGTCAAATGGGGAGGAGTGGTCTCAGATGAGTACGGATTAGAGTGCGGGGTGAGACAGGGAGGATTGACATCTCCCCGACTTTTCAGTCTTTACATGAACGAGCTGATTGATGAGCTCAGCAGTACCGGCATCGGCTGTCATGTAGACGGAGTCTGTGTTAACAATATTAGTTACGCAGACGATATGGTTCTGCTGAGCCCATCAATTGGGGGGCTAAGAAAGTTGCTGTCCGTGTGCCAGAGGTATGCTGGGTTGCGTGGCCTGAAGTACAATGCCAAGAAGAGTGAGTTATTGGTATTTAAGGCGGGGACAAAAACATATGCTGACTTACCCGAAGTCTCACTTTGTGGCACAAAAATACAAAGGGTCACGCAATTCAGATACCTAGGGCACATGGTAACGGAGGACGAAAAGGATGGCAGCGATATAGAGAGGGAGCGTAGGTCGCTGGCTGTTCGCTGTAATATGATTGCCCGCAGATTTGCACGTTGTACTAAACAAGTGAAAGCCACGCTGTTTAAAGCATATTGCCAGTCCTTTTACACGTGCAGTCTGTGGGTAAACTTCACGCAGCGGGCATACAGCGACCTGCGTGTTCAATATAATAACGCCTTCCGGGTGCTGATGGGGCTGCCGCGACATTGCAGTGCGTCGGGGATGTTTGCTGAGGCACATATTGATGGTTTCTCAGCAATTATCAGAAATCGCTGTGCCTCCTTACTCACTCGCATTCGCGGCGGCCCTAACCGCATCCTGGGGGTACTAGGTAGCAGATGGGACTCTCCCCTGCTAACGAGATGGATGGACCTCCATAAAAGGTCCCCAGAATTAAATTAATATTGTCTACTAACATTAGCTCATAAGTTATATTTTTGTATTACTAACACTATGGATGTTCATCCGAAATAAATGATTATTATTATTATAAAATTGTTTTTTTACGTGTTACGTACTGTAATTTCTGTTATATGTCCATGCCGAATAAAAAGTTTTTTTTTTCCTTTCTTTGCTGTAGGGTCGCGACACACCTGCGGAACTTACGGCGCGGAACTTTCGGTGAACAACATACCTACATTACGGTTGACGCGAGAGGCAGATCCATTTATCTTTAACTAGCGACCCGCCCCGGTTTCGCATGGGTGCAATGTTTACACTAAAACCTTCCTCTTGAATCACTCTATCCATTAAAAAAAAACCGCATCAAAATCCGTTGCGTAGTTTTAAAGATTTAAGCATATAAAGGGATATAGGGATATAGGGACATTCACATAGGGATATAGGAACAGAGAAAGCGACTTTGTTTTATACTATGTTGTTCACCGAACCTTCGGCGCTGTACGTTCCGCAGATGTGTCGCGACCCTTATGAATATCATTTTAACAGGCAGATGCGTTGCCCGCGCTGTTTGTGTTTTCCGCGTTCCCAACAATACAGTGATAGTCTTATCTCTAATCAGTAGCCCAATAACGGCAGGTAAACTCATTGCCGGACCGGGGTGCTGTTACAAATGTATCAAAACCAATTCTAGGACCTGCGGGTTTCCTCACGTTGTTTTCCTTCACCATAAACTTAGTGATAGAGATAATAAGATGAAGATGATAAGATAATACTCGTATAGGAGTAGAGTAAGTTGGGGGACGCTTTTGTTCTACAGTGGACAGCAATTAGCTGAAATGATAAGTAGAGTAAGTACCTACGTAACAGTTAGAAAATTTCATTGGTACACGCCTTCAGGATTATTTTTAGGATTCTAACCCGAGTTTCAATAGGGCTAACCATGAACGTAGTATATTGTATACCTACATCTTCATTAACAATAACATTAACACTGCTTACCAGGCCTTACTCCGTAGAAAAAGATTTTACTTAATCTTAACATAGTTTTTTTTTCAGCTTACAAAATATCTGCAAAATCTGAAGTTAATTACTATATCAGATCTATTTGGCATTCTCATGACTTTTCAAAACAAATACTCACTAACAATACAAATGGAAATACAACATCAGAGTTTAAAAAGGGAAATTCAGCCAAAGTGACCACAATAAATGAATACGGGACCTTAGACGACTTTAGAGAGACAAAGGTGCTTTCATTTAGAAGAAGAAATTTGAGAAAACATATTCTAACGATGGCTAATGTTATCACTGATAGCAATGAAACTAGACAACATATGGATGACAGATTGTAAGTAATTCCCATAATTTTTACTGCAGCATAAGTTGATGAAACACCCAAAAGAAGTGTAGTCACTGACACCTTATAACAACTAAGTGAACACTAACTAAGCGAACGAAACATTCGTTTCCCAATTGACTAGAGGGATAACTATCTGGCTTATCAACGCACAGCTCTATCGAAGGAAGGTTATAACAAAGTTAAAGTCAAAGTCAAAAGTTTTTATTCAATGTAGGGGCTTATAAGTCCTCTTATTGAAAGTCATTGCGACTCCACCGCTTCAGTGTGTATAGTAGAGGAGAAGAAGCGGGACAAGTCACATATAACTTCAGGTTCTCGAAAATTTAAGTGATCGCAGATTTGTGCCTGAAGATTTTTAATAGCAATTACATGTCATGTCATATGTAACGATACAACATAATAATATCATCCACATCACTTGGATAGTTGTCAATCCACCACTGTGTGGTTCTCTAAACCAATATGTCTAAAGAATTGTCGCTGCAGTATTTCCGGACCGATACGACCTTGAAATCTTCAAGAAAGCTTACTCCCCACCTCAAAGGCCGGCAAGGCACTTGTGACTCTTGAGTTGCAGGCGTTCATAGCCACTAGTCACTTACCGTCAGGTGACCCGTTTGCTCGTCTGCCCCATAAAGGCCCTATACTATAAATAAACCGACCATAGTAGCTTGTACTTTAATACATTGTAGATACGATATTGAATGTGCTTTGTAATCTAAATGTCAAAACATATTTTAACAAATTTAAAATTGTCCTTGCAAAGAGAAACCATATGGGACAGTGCCCCGAAAGACGATTTTTTTAATAGATAAGTATGCTGATCCTTTGACAGAGAAAAGCTTTCACCTGAAGCATCTACCGAAGCGGCTTGAATGGTAACAATTTAAAACCGACGTCCCTACATTCAAATTATATAGATATTGTTTAATTTTTCGTGTATGCATAGGTAAACTTGGTTTTAGTAGGACTAGGTTATTAGAACCTGTTCATTAGGTCTTAGCTTATCTTATCTAGACCTTCAAGCACGCTATGGGTACGCTAGTACTATTTAGTATACTGTGCTATGGGTATAAAGTGAGGTTCACAAAGTGTCGCTATTAATCATTATCATAATACAAACTGTGGACCCCTTTCTTTCTCAGTTCCTTTGCGAGTGCTGAAAAACCCATTCTTAAAAGGTGGGGACTAGGTCCGGCCGTTGTTGCCATTCATGTTACGCTCACGCCATTTCCGGGGGGTTGGCATAAATATTATACTTTTCGTGAGTGTATTTTCAGCCTAGTAACAGTCGCAAAGGGTGTACTTTCATTATGCCTCTGAACCAATTCTGGGGCCTACGGGTTTCCAAATCAAATAACTTGTATTCACAGGCAAAGTGAGCTACTATGATACAAATACATTTTTGTTATCTATCTTACTGACACACATAATCTTACGCCTTTCATCCCCGAAGGGGTAGGCAGAGGTATTCCATTTTCACGAGATACATCGGACCCCTAAACGTGATAGGTGGTGAGCCCATCGCTGGACCGGGTCTATTTACACATCTGCGGGTTTCCTCACGATGTTTTCCTTCACCGTCGAGCTAGTATTAAATATGTACGTAAGTTTTTAAAAACTCATTGTTACATGCCAGGATTGGAACCCGAGCCTCACTGATTTTTGGCCGGCTCTTTAACTGTAACTGCTCCTATCTTACTTATTGTGTCTGAATATCTGTTCTTTTACATTAAATTTGAATATTATTATTGTTGAAATTCAGCGCGGTAACGCTGCTAGCGTAATGGGGACCTCTGGGCCAGGAATAGCTCAGGGGGATCTTAAATTAATTTTTTACGGCTTTTCAGCTGTTCTTGTCCTGACGAAACCTGTGTGTAAATCATTCTTATGTAAATATTACCGACGAAGCATATTTGAATAATAGAACACTGTAAACTTGAATCTAAATCTTCTATATTAAATTTAAAGTTTTATCCGAAATTCAAATTAATGACCGTTTTCCAAACCAATGTTGATGAATCGCCTCTTGCGCAGACAACTACACCAAGACTCCATCACGAAGATGTCGTACATGGTGGTGAGAGTGTGTTTCGAGATGCTTAACGCGAGTGAGCAGCTGATATTCACCAACACTTGGGGATACCGCGACAAGAACGGCAACTGGCAGGGTATTGTAGACCACCTGCTGAAGAAAGAGGCTGACCTTGGTAAGACCCCTAGTATCTATATCTATACTAATATTATAAAGAGGAAAGATTTGTATCTTTGTATGTTTGTATCTTTGTTACGAATAAACTCAAAAACTAATGGACTGAACCGATTTTAAAAATTCTTTCACCAATGGAAAGCTAGAATATCCCTGAGTAACATGGGCTAAAATAAGGCATTTTTCTCAGGTACCTTGACAATATTCACTCAAGAACGAATGAAAGCGGTGGATTACGTAGCTATGGTCGGTTCGACGGCTGTAAGATTTGTATTCAGGGAACCCCCTCTCTCGTACATCTCCAATATCTTCGCCATGCCATTCACGGGGGCCGTCTGGTTCGCTATATTCATCTGCGTGTTGGGCTGCGCAGTATTTTTGTACATAACTTCGAAGTGGGAAGCTACTATGGGCATGGTAAGGACAGATTTTTGTGAAGAAAACCCTTTTCGATATACAACGCGTCACAGAATAAGTGCAATTCCTCATACAACGCAAATAAAAAAAAAAAACTTATTTCTTCTGTTACATATTGCAGTAGAGCCGTGACAGGTCTGTGGTTAAAGAGCCCGCTTGTCATTCGTGAGGCAAGGTTTCTAATGCTGGCGAAGGCATGTACTTATGATATTTTCAAAATCTTCCGTACATATTTATCATTAGCTCTACGGTGAAGGAAACACGTGTGGAAACACACAGGTCCCAGAATTTATTCGGAGACATGTGTAGCAGCACCCTGGTCCGGACGACGGGCTCACCACCTATCGATTGCAAGCTTAGCGGTCCAAAGAATATACTAGTGAAAGGTGGGTATTTCCAGAAATACACCTGCCTACACCCTCGAGAACAAAAGGCGTGGTTCTTTGGACCCCTATGACTGACTGACTATAGTTAGTAGTTATAACTACTGAAGCTAGACACTTGTTTGAACAGTAGATTTTATGACCCAGGCGTCAGATAAGAAAATAGTCAAAAGGGAAATTCCCACGGGAAAGGCAAAATAAGGGTTCCGTGCGGCCCGTGCGGGCAACGCGGCTGCAATAGACACCCCCTAGAATTCTACTTAGGTACTTAATATTATAAAGTTTGTGAGTATGGAAGTATGGATGTTTGTTGATCTTTCTGAAAAAAACTAATCAATGGATTTTGACTAAACTTTACAGTTATATAACTTATACATCAGAATAACACAAAGGCTATATTTTATCCCCATATTCGTGACGTGAACGCAGGGCCTGATTAACCCTTAGGCTTGCAGCCTAGGGCGCGAGGATCGGCGGGGGGGCGCGCTGAAATCGTGTTTTCACATACACTAATCTAGCATCATTGCATCTACCCTACATATTTCAACTAGACCGAGACAAAACACTAAAACTAAACGCGTTTGAGAGTCCCTGATTTTAACAATAAATTTTAAAATTTTAAAAAGCGCTCGTTAAATCAACACTGTCTTGTTACTCGAATCGGTCGGTGGTCGAGAGAGTGGGTGAGCTGGCAATAGAGTGCCTAATGCGAGTTTTGTTTAAACCGCCTCGCAATAACGTTCGTAAATTTTAACTTCATTTTGTCTGGGAAATCACACCTGGCGGGGGCGCGTCCTCATATTTAGCCTAGGGCGGTCAAAAGTCTTGATCAGTCACTGCGTGAACGGGAACTACGCGGGTGAAACCGCGGGCTGCTATATTGCAATAAAATTACGTTAATTTGTTTCTAGCATCCTCTGCAACTAGATGGATCATGGGCTGATGTAATTATCTTGATAATCGGCGCAGTCCTGCAACAAGGCTGCACCTTAGAGCCTAGACACGCAGCAGGTATTACTTGTTCTGTGGTATTACTTCTATTAAACACTAAAATCGAAGATTTGAGGATTTGTACCCGATAAATGATTTGTAAATTTGTATAGTAAAGAATCATCACACAAAACTCCGTTTCTGCTATGGTGTAGAAACTTCCCCCGAACTCGAAAACGAGAACGAAATTGAAATTTAGCTATGTTTGGTAAAAATTGAGTCAGCAGTTTGAAGAGTATCAGCTGGTTTCCAAAATGAAGTAGGTACTTAAGGCATTTTCGGCATATGCCTTTTTACTTTTTAAGCGTTGGTTTTTATTATTAGTCTTCATTGGGTAGGCGGTTTTTAATTTTTTTTTTATTGTCGATGTTTTAATAGAGTTATTGCAGTGGTCAATAAATAAATATTCTATTCTTTTTGCCCTACAGGTCGCTGCGTCACTCTCCTTGTGTTTGTTGCTTTGACGATCCTGTACGCAGCCTACTCAGCAAATATAGTCGTGCTTCTGAGGGCTCCTAGCTCTTCAGTCAGATCGCTGCCAGACTTACTGAACTCACCGCTCAAGCTCGGAGCAAGCGACTTTGAGTACAACCGCTATTTCTTTAAGGTTGGTTGTAGTTAGCCTGTATGACAAATTTTAAGCGGATGATGAAAAATGCAGCAGTGGTAGCCCTGTGGCTAAAGAGCCCGCTTGTAATTCCTGAAACTTGGGTCGATTCCTCGCGAGGGCATACAATGTATCAACAAGTTTTTTTAAAACTTAAGTAGGTAGCTTAGATAAAAACAAAAGAAGGTAGGTATCTATTAGAGATGAAACGGATATCCGGTAACTATCCGGTATCCGGCCTATCCGGCCTTGTTTTCACTATCCGGCCGGATACCGGATAGTAATACGGTATCCAGCCGGATACCGGATAGTAAAATTTAAAAAAATCTCATTATTTTACACAAGGCAAATCATACTCCAATAGGACTATGGACACCGTTAATTTTTATAATCACACATCAAAAATGTTTGTTTTATTATTTATTATTAGTTAAATACATAAAATTAACAAGTGAAATTTTAATTTGACACAATATACATACCGCGTACTTGTTATCGTCACTGTTTAAATCAAAATATTTCCATATTGACGATCGTGTTTTTGATGATGACATTTCTTGTTAATCTATCAGAATTCAAACATAAAATCACGACGACAAGTGATAAACAATGAAATAAACAACAAACGAACTGAGAAACAAACTGATCCGGTTAACTCAATAAAGGGCCGAATATCCGGCAGCCGGATATCCGGCGCTCCGGCCTAGTAGCTTGCCGAATATCCGGTATCCGGCCAAACTACTATCCGTTTCATCTCTAGTATCTATTTCTTTCTCTAACACATAGGATAAGTCTTTACTATCACAATATGAGACATTTGTTATAATAATAATCTCACGCCTTTTTTATCCCCGAGGGGGTAGGCAGAGGTGTTCCATTACTGGATATACCCACATTTCACGAGATATATTGGACCCCTAAACGTGATAGGTGGTGAGCCTATCGCCGGACCGGGTCTGTTTACACATGTCTCAGAATTAATTCTCAGACCTGCGGGTTTCCTCACGATGTTTTCCTTCACCGTCGAGCAAGTGATAAATATGTACGTAAGTTTTTGAAAAACTCATTGGTACATACCAGGATTCGAACCCGAGCCTCACTGAATTTCGGCCGGCTCTATAACCGTCCGGGCTATTACTGCTCAGACATTTGTTACTTGAAATAAATTATTATCTATTATTTATCACTAGCTCGACGGTGAAGGAAAACATCACGAGGAAATCCGTAAGTCCCAGAATTAATTCTGAGGCATGTGTATAACAGAGCCGGTCCGGGCGATGGGGTCACCACCTATACCACGTTTAGGGGTCCGAAGAACATACTGGTGAAACGTGGGCGTTACCAGCAATGGAATAAGTACCTACCTCTGGTTACCCCCTCGGGGATAAAAAGTATGAGTTTTTTATTTGGTGTTACCGCTCTGTATGAATATGCATCTCCAATAAGATTTATGTACCGCAGTTAGTAAATACGAGGCAGACAAACTTTGCTGACAAAGTAGATACTTATTAATTCAATAAAAATTATTAGTTTTTCTTTTTTCCAGAAATTAAATGAACCAATCCGGAAGCAAATTTACGACAAAAAAATAGCTCCTAAAGGAAAGAAACCAAACTTCTATACAATGAAAGATGGAGTTGAGAAAATAAGGAAAGTTAGTATTTACCAGGAGAAAGCTTTATTTTTTTCTTATTTCATTTTGTTAGATAGATTGAATATCTCGAATCCTCAATACATATAATATTATGGAGGGATTATTAAAAACTATATTAAAATAATAATAAATTGTAGGACAGAATCCACACACGGTTATTTTAATATAGGCAGACCCGGTTGGTAAGTACAACGTGAGTAAGTATACTGCAGACCATGAGGATACTAAACAAAAAAAAAGTGATTATAGTAGATTATACACCAAGGGAATAAAGCACTGTTTTATGTCACGGGCGCGACATTGAATCCTGAACGTAACGAAGGACTCCCAGTTTTAAAAATGAAATATTTGTATTTTTGTATGTTTGTAATGTAACGAATACACTCAAAAACTACTGGACCGATTTTAAAAATTCTTTTAAAAATGGAAAGCTAACAATATCCTTATCCCCGTATTACCACGGGAACGGGAACTACGCGGGTGAAACCGAGCAGAACCTCTAGTCTAATCCAATCTTAAAAAACTTGATTATGTACTGGAAAACCAACAGTATAAGACTTCAAAAAGTTATTTATACTTAGATCACAAAAAAGAGTGAAATTGTGTGATAGAGTAAGTAATGCGGGTAGGTATACGAGAGAAGTGTGGTTTGAAAGAAGATGTAGTGACAAGGGTAGAAAAGGGTATGTTACGGTGGTTTGGTCATACATATAGAACGTATAGATGAAAGAAGAGTAACGAAAAAGATTTATGGTGCAAATGTTGAAGGATGCAAGGAAAGAGGACGCCCCAGAAGGACGTTCAGCGATCAAATCGGTAAGTGACGTCCTTCAAAAAGCGTTCGGAGTGCGAAGAATAAAAGAGCGTGCATGAAAAGGCAGGAAGTGAAGGAAGCGAAAGAAGTATGCAGAGATCGAGCAAACTGGCGATCCATCGTCTCTGCCTACCCCTGTGGGACAATGGCGTGAGCCTTATGTACCTATATATGTATGTATCACAAAATCTATTAAGAATGTAAGATCATTTTCTAAATTTCTTGTCCAGGGTCTGTTTGCGTTCCACATGGAGCTGAATCCAGGGTACAGGCTGATCCAGGAGACCTATCAGGAGGACGAGAAGTGCGATTTGGTGGAGATTGACTACATCAACGAAATAGATCCTTGGTTGCCAGGACAGAAGCGGTCACCCTTCAAGGACATGTTTAAGATCAAGTAGGAATATATCAATTTATTCCTCAAAGAAATTAAATTACCTCAATTGCATCAGTAATAGGTACATTAAATGTTTCAGCAACGACAGTAACATACCTACTTACTAGTCGTATATTTTAGCGAATGGTGTAATACAGGGGGTGTTTTATTTAGAAAATCAACGTGTTCGATTTCGAGGCTAGGGATATAGATTTTTTTTAAATCCAAAGACGCAGTTTTAGTTTTCATCAAAATCGGGCCCGAGTCTCCTTTGATTACTTTTTGCTATTTCTCATATTTTCTGATTTAGCCATCCACGCCCACTTGAAAAATCCACCCTGTATATTACGAGTATATATTTTAGCGAGCGATATAGTCGTTCCGTGTTTTGTGGTACAGGGACGTGTCCGGCTCCTAGACTGTAAACTTATGAGACTGTATATCACTCAGCACTACAGCAGTTAATAGCACGCCTCATGAGTGAGGTATATCATCATCATCATCATCATCAGCCTACATTTGTCCACGGCTGGACATAGGCCTCCCCTAATGAGCGTCATAGCGCCCTGTCTTCGGCTCTACGCATCCAGCATCTGCCTGCAGCCTTTCGCAGATCGTCATCCCATCTGGCCGGAGGGCGTCCTACACTACGTTTGCCGAGAGTCGCGGTCTCCACTCCAGAACACGTTTACCCCAACGGTTGTCGGTTCTTCGCGAGATATGGCCGGCCCACTGCCACTTCAGCTTGCTGATTCTTTGAGCTATGTCGATAACTTTGGTTCTCTGTCGGATGTATTCGTTACGAATCCCATCCTTCAGAGAAACTCCGAGCATAGCTCTTTCCATAGCTCGCTGAGCGACCTTGAACTGGTGAACCAGCCCTACCGTGAGTGTCAGCGTCTCAGCTCCGTAGGTCATAACGGGTAGGACGCACTGCGGGATGGATGACGAGAAGACTCGACGCAGTTTCCCAAATGCTGCCCAACCCAGCTGGATCCTCCTCCTGGCCTCCTTCTCGAAATTGTTTCTACCTAACTGCAGAGCCTGCCCTAGGTAAGTATACTCAGAAACAATTTCAAGACGGTGGCCATGTACGACGACCGGTCCGAGGTATATAGGTAATGAGTTTTTAAAAAACTTACGTAGGTACATATTTATCACTAGCTCGTAATAGTAAAAAATTAATTTAAAAAGTTAAATCTCCTAAAACTAAAATAAGTAGTTTTTTTATTGTGTTGCAAGCCACGAATGTTAATCTACATAATTTAAACCTTCTCCTAGAGTAGAGAAGCTATAAATTAAGTACAGTCAAGAGCACATGAAGCTTTACACTTGTAGTGCGAGTCTGATCTCTAAGGCGATTGTAATAAGAACGTTACAAAGTCCAATGTGTCGAGCTCCACATGTTCTTGACTATCAGCGAACTTCTTCTGAGTTACGTACCTCCTTTCTGTAACTCCTTAGTTTCATGAAGATCCGTGAGTCCGGTATCCAGGCGTGCATCCACCACCGCCTCCACGTGCCTCGGCCCAGGTGCTCTGGAACAGTCGCCACGTTCAGCAGTGTTGGCATCACTGACATGTACCCCGCCATGTTGGCTACACTGTACGGCATGCTATTGGCGCCTCTGGTACTGTTGCTGGAGATCACTTACAAGCGACTGTGAGTTCTAATACGTTGTACCTAGCTGAAAGGACTGTTGATTGTTAATCTAAGGCCCGTTAGAACAATCCTCGATCATGAAGTACTGTTAGAAGGAGACAGCTAGCAGGATATTCAAGCGGAGTTTCGATAAGATTGTATGACTATATCTCATTCCCCCCCCCCCTTGTGATATTTCGTGATTTTTTCCGAACCCCTCCCCCCCTTTCGAACCTCGCGTGATTAATGGATGACCCCTAATCGAATGTTCTTTTAGATTGACATGTATAGGAATGACATAAGGACTTGCCAATGAGCGCTAACGCTATTGTCAATCCGATACATGTCAATCTAAAAGAACATTCGATTAGATTGTGCAATGCCACTTGGCTAGAGGGGCAGGTCTACCTCGCGACTACCACTGGGACTGGTCATTTTTATTGTCATTAATCATAGCTGTGTAAGCCTATAAGACTGTGTAAGGACCCATACTTATTTACCTTTTGTTTCAGACTAACCATGAGACAAAATCGAAAGTCGACGGAAGAACATCGATTTGTTCTGTAAAGATAAAACTATTTGTTAATGAGCACTTTCTAGAATGACACAATTTAGAAAATGTACTTAGATGGATAGATACTCATAGGCATAGCATAATATAAATATAAAAAAAAATGGGAGGATTCGCAAACGAAGAACAAACGATCGCACACGAAGGAACTCTATGAAAATTTATTGAATATTTAATTTTAGTTTTGCATTAAAAATGAATGATACATTGAACTATTTTATTTTTTCATAAAGATACATTTCCCATTAAGAATAAGTATTTTTAAAATAGATAGGTAAACAAGTAGAAAATTTATAGCCCATGTTAAATGATAACCTTTTTTCTCTCTCTTTAACAATATATAGGTAGATTATAGATATAGTATAGTATAATCTCACGCCTTTTATCTCCGAGGGGGTAGGCAGAGGTATTCCATTACTGGATATACCCACATTTCACGAGATATATTGGACCTCTAAACGTGATAGGTGTTGAGCCCATCGCCGGACCGTGTCTGTTGACACATGTCTCAGAATTAATTCTGAGATCTGCGGGTTTCCTCACGATGTTTTCCTTCACCGTCGAGCTAGTGATAAATATGTACGTAAGTTTTTGAAAAACTCATTGGTACATGCCAGGATTCGAACCCGAACCTCACTGATTTTCGGCCGGCTCTTTAACCGTTCGGGCTATCACTGCTCTAGATTATAGATAAACGAGTATAATATATGCCTATCGTATAATATACCAGAGCCTCTTGCATATTTCAATAGGGACAGATAGTGGGGACCACAGGAAGTATTTTTAATAATTTTATTCAATTCCCGTTGTCCCCACTCAATGGGGATATCGTCAATGGGGACAACGGGAATACACCTCTTGCATAAGAATCGGGCTCACTTTTAACTTTCGTAATAACAAAAGGCTACAAAAGACTATAATTACACTGTTTTTCAACAATTATAATTCACCAACTCAAACAGAAATGTGCAATTAAAATCAATTTACAAAATGTTACCTATCATTAGTCAGTTCACGTCATAAATTAGTTATTATTGACCAGTTTTGTTTGAGTTAATGAGCTAAGCTTTTGTGGGATATTCTTTACTTTTAGGGAGTTGCACATAAATTAAGAATATTATCTCGCCTTTCTCTGAGGAAATATATATAAGATAGCGGTACCTATTCGGTTTCTGGAAGTGCATATTTTGCGCAATCAGATTTTTAATACCGTGGAATCAAAGAGCTGTCGTTTCAGCAAACGTTTTTGATCTCTATCTTTCTCTTTCTTGTAAGAGAGTATGTTTTGTATTCATCTTTTGAATCGTCAGAATTTCACGGAATTAACAATCAGATAAATACCTACCTACTTCCGTGTTATATTTTTCCTAAGATAGTAAATCAAGATTAATACAAACACAAACTGACTTACCAATAATTGATTACAGTTTTGTACGTTCTTACCTTTTTCTTTATTCAGATAGGTAGAAACTTTGCAGTTTAAGTATTTTTATGGTCATCTAGCATAATATCTAGATAATAACATCAAAAGTTCTGTAGAAATACGAGTAGGTACAATATCGTTTCAAAACACGTAAAAATAAATGCTCAAGTGACTACAGAGCTGGCAGCAGGTATTTATTTTATTTATCTCTGTCAAAGGATTAGCCTAACTATACAGAAAGGTAATACATATGTAAATAGGTTTATTAAAAGCTATTGCATAGCTTCTATCGCGGGCCTTGAGCGCGGGGACCGAATCCAGAAATTCCGTAACGAAAAAACCTCACGCTCCCCACTCCGACGGGCACGGAGGCGTGGCTTGTTTATTGGGCATAATCCAAACCCAAGTTATGATAGTAGATGAATGGATAGATGGATGGACGGACGGACGGACGGACGGACGGACGGACCGACCGACCGACCGACCGACCGACCTACCGACCTACCGACCGACCGACGGACCGACGGACGGACGGACGGACGGACGGTCCGACGGACGGACGGACCGACCGACCGACCGACCGACCGACCGACGGACGGACGGACCGACGGACGGAAAAACGGACGGACTGACCGACCGACCAACCGACCGACCGACCGACCGACCGCCCGACCGATTGACCGACCGACGGACGGACGCACGGACGGACGGACCGCCCGACCGACCGACCCTCCGACCGACCGACCGACCGACCGTCCGACCGACCGACCGACCGACCGACCGACCGACCGACCGACCGACGGACGGACGGACGGACCGACCGACCGACCGACCGACCGACCCCACTCCGACGACGGAGGTGTGGCTTGAAGGCCGTGCATTGTCTAACGTCGTTTGTTTTCGGCAGTCTTGTTGATAAAAAATGCTATGCAATAGCTTTACCGCGGCAGTCCCCGAGTGCCACACGTCTTTTTTTATTTTATTTTTCTTTATTATAAAAATACTGCAATACTAACAAAAGCATCCATCCCCTGTCTGAAATAAAGTGATTTTTTAATACTTTATTTAAAGATTCTTGCTGGAATTATTCATACAACGTAAATCAAAGAGTTTTGAGAAACACCCTTCAAAAGAGGTTAATTGTTTCCCTACATAGTTATTTTATTTGCCGACTTAGCCGCCGATTTCAATGGCAAACATTTTGCTTACGATTTTGTTTGTGTTAAGGTTCCTACGGCTGCCTTTTGTTAAACTATGAAAAAGTATTACTTACCATTCTGTGATTAGCGCCTCCCAGAGAAAGATGAATGTTTTAATTTTCATCTTTATTTTCCAATTACTTAAAGCTTTCGTTCAGTCAAAAGATGATTTTACTATACATTTTGTCAGAAGCTTCATAGAAAATGAGCAAAAACCGACGCATTTGATCTACAATTTGTGTTGGAAAAAAAGTAAGCTATCATCCTTTCACACGAAAGTAACTCTAAGACATGGACGGACATAGACATGCTACGGAAAAAAAATATTTTTACAACACTACCAGAATGTGTAGTAAATGGAAATTAGTTCTCCTAACAACTTTTCTGTTGGCCTTACGAATTTTTTCGTATCACCAAGTATTTTTTGTGTAACAGTGACAATTTGTTTGTAACGGGCAATATTCATTTCTAGTAACTTGCAACATTGTAAGAGTTACTATCTAAATGTTTAAACCAACAATTAGGCAAGTAATAGTTGCAATAATATCGTTGTGTTTACAATATGCATCGTTCTCTCAACGAATGAGATGATAGCGGCTACAATGTGTGTGGTAGACAGCGGGGCGTAACGCGTCACGCAGTTAGAATACGTCATTCATAGATGGCGTGGGGTGCGAATTAGAACGCGCTATCGTTTGGTTCCCGGCGTTTAGCCATAAGGTCGAACGACTTTTGCTTTGAATTCAGTTTAGAACGTAAGATTTACACCACTAGTAGACGATTCCCCGACTCTTTTAGAAATCTTTGCAATACCTGGATTAGGGATTACTGATTAGGAAATTCTGTCATAGTCCGGTAGTATGGTACTACAAATTAGTATAGTAAATAAATACTACAAAGTAATGTAGGCACAACAAGGTCATATAGTAGACAGTATCGTAGACGTATGGAACGTACGACGTATACAAAAGGCAGTTTACAATTTGAATCGTTATGCGTACTATACATATTGTTGTAAATACTATACACATAGTTGTCTATACTATTATGTTTTACAAGAAGTGTATAGTAGAGTTAACTATCTGTAGAGTTGTCACATATAGTACCAGAAAAATGGTGGGAACAACCGAAATATCGTTACGGTAACCATTTTTTTTTTCCGTGAGGTACATTTATTTTAGTCTCATAACGTGAACCAAAATCGCGGGCACAAGCTAGTAAATCTGTCAAGTTGAATTCAAGTTATAAAGTTAATTTCAGATGTCGAAATAAAATTAGTGAACCAAGTAGCGTTATCTGGAGTAAGATCATCGGCAGTCATAGAAACATCCAAGTATCAAGACCATGAACTGCTGTTTCTGTTGGATCTAGACTGCATAGGCGCACAGCGAACCACAGAAAAAGTAAGTAAATATCAACCTCTAGATACGTAACACATTAAGTCGCGAATTGGCACAGGGCATAGGGGGCATGTGCCAACTGGGGGGTTTGCTCGACTCCCCCTCGAGGAGGTGCCATGGTTGGGTCCGAAGCGGCGAGGAGGAACACCGTAGGGTTTTAAGTGGGTAGGTATGGCAGCACAAGGCTGCAGAGCCCCACATAACCCCCGGCCCCCCCGGATCGGGTGCGTATGCAGTAATGCATATTCCCTAGACAAAAAAAAAGGGCGGGCATCGAGGGTCCGTCGCTCGCATTGAGAGGTCCTGTCCTTAAAAGCGCCCCTCGTGACTTCCCCCCCTTAAATAGCCCCCCCAGGCCAAGTGAGTATGCGTAAATGCATTTCATCTGGGAAAATTTGGAACAAATATACAAACCGACTTCAACGAATAGCACTAAAAAGACTATTAATTGAATAACATCTATACTAAACCTATTGCGCTGATAGCGAGTGATTTGCTAATGTCCATTGAAGAGTTCCGTTCTCCACCTGAAGTTCTTCAACAATATTCTATATTTTTTTCAACAGATATTCACAAATCCTATATATATGGGACCAACCTTGAAGTATAGGTACTTACCTACCTTATAAAAGATAAAAGTAAAATAGATTTGATCGTTTATACCCGATCAACGAATGATGGGATTAGCGACGAATTAAGAACCTCTTCTTTTTTTTAAGTCTGTTGAAAATACAATCAGGCGGCGATAAAATTACAAAACATTTTTCTATATTGATAACATACTGCGCTGACCGCATATTGATACTCCGTGTTTTAAACTTACCAGGCAAATTTGGAAGGCCTCCTGCGATCGCCGTTTCGGTGGCTGGTACTCCTAAATGGTAGCCACTCCAACTCCTCGGCGTCAGCGTCCCAAATGGCTACACCTGGTTCTATGCTTTCGCTGGTTTGGAACAGTCCACTGTTAGCTGACAGCGATTTCGTGATGGCTAGAAGAACGTCGAGCGGATACATTTTGACTGAGCGTAAGAAATTCACTGAATTATTGTGATGCCGGAATTATTTTTTGACGGGCCTCTTGGCTCAGTTGGTAGTGACTCTGCCTTCTGAGTCGGGGGTCGCGGGTTCGATCCCCGCTCGGGGTCAGCACTTGTGTGCATGAACATGTCTGTTGGCTTCGTGTCTGGTCGTTTAATATTTATTTAAGTATGTTTATCAGTAGTTTAGTACCCAAAGTACAGGACCTGCCTAGTTTGGGACTTAATAACCGTGTGTGAATTGTGTCCCACAAAATATTATTATTATTATTTGGTCTTTGGAGGGGCTTGACTCTTGAGCATACACAATCTAAGTACACGAGAAAGTTAAAATTCCTGTTAATCCCTAAAAAATTCATTGAAATCCGTTGAGTCGATTCAGGGCCTACTTATTCAAGACAAACTTTTAGACAGACAGACAGACATTCTAAAAACGGTCGTTTATGACTAGGTATCTTGTAAATTCACTTAAATTTAGTCATTCATTTTGAAATCACAGACACACTTCAATTTTATTATATTGGTATAAATAGAATGTAAAAACAAAACTCTCTTTAGTCCACAGACCTTCAACACAGGGTTCAATGCACTTTACACCGAGAGGGTACTATAACGGGACCCTCAAGGACGTGAGACCACACAGAGAACTGTTTAAGAGGCGAAAGAACATTATGGGGCATGTCCTTACTATGTCCAACGTGATTCAGGATAGCAACACCACGCAGTACCACCTGCCAAGGGAAGATCGACTGTAAGGACGTAGTATAAGGCTCAGTTTTATTCGGCTTACTATCCTTCTTTAAATATCATTATTTCTTCAATGTAAGGTTCCGTTGAGATAATTTTAGATGGCTGCAACAAAAGTAGGGGATACCTTTTACACACTGTCCGTTTTTAGTGTCAAAGCGTACCAACTTCTTCGTCTTCGTCGTTTATGAACCGATTTCGATGATTCTTTTTTTATTGAAAAGGAGATATCTCAATGGTGGTACAATGATAAGGAAACCAGGATCTGATGATGGCATCCCAGAGATATCGAGGGGAACCTTCGGAAATCTGTGTGGCGACGAGTGCTTTTTTACTTCTTTTAGTTTCCTATTTGAAGTCGATTTTTTTTTTATTTAAAATTATTTGTTTTAAATTTAAAAAAAAACAATGGGGTCCAATGTATCTCGTGAAATGTGGGTATATCCAGTAATGGAATACCTCTGCCTACCCCTCGGGGATGAAAGGCGTGAGATTATATTTTTATTTGTTTTATTCTCTGAAGTAATGTAGGTAGGTATCCATTTCGATAATAATATGTACATTTATAATTTTATTTTCACATCACATGCTCGACAAAGCCGATTATATATCATGTAAACCTCACCGAAAGCAAGACATTATATCCCTTGGCTTAAGCCGGGTTATAATGTTGTATGGAATTTCATTATAACCCTAGGTCAATAACGTAATTTTCACTTGCCAACTCGATTTTCGAAAACCGAAGCCGCGGCCAACTAGATTCGCACGATCCTCATTTGCTAAATCAAGTAGGTCACGCCAGCAGAAACAAGTTGCTGTATGTATCCAAAAAGAATATCGAAAATGTCCGCTCAGGCGCCAGAGGTCTACTTCTCAAATAGCCCATTTCGCATTTTGACTACTTCTCTATGTGACTACTTCACTATCGGCCCACTAAGCAAACAGTCTATTTCGCATTGAAAGTACTTTGACTCCAGAGTGTATTAAACTCATATGTCTATGATTAAACTAGATGCCATAGGCATTGTCAATGATCTACTAACATGCAATTGCATTTTATTGTCTCTCATAAGGTGAGAAAAGTAGAATATATAACTCGGGAATAAAACTGTTTTTGTCTTGGGCGCTTCAATCCCTCACTCAACTCAACTCAGGACTCAGTCTCGGGAGTAAAACTGGGAGTCCTTCGTTACGTTCAGGATTCAATGTCGCGCGCGCCCGTGACATAAAACAGTGCTTTATACCCTTGGTGTATAATCTAACTACTATTATTATGCTCCGTAGCCGCACATCCAGCAACCAACCAGCAACCTCGCAGCAACGAACCTATACTACCTAAGTGATAACGAGTTGAAATTTGTTTTAGTTAAATAATGCTTGTTCAATTTAATAATGATTATTTTTGTAATTTTGCGTTGACCTAATAATTTTGTAATGTAGTAGAGAAATAATTTTAAGCAAACAATTTTCGCACACAGATTGAAATGAATAAATAAATAGCATAAGGGTTTTTTTAACATCATTTTCGGGACAAAAGGTGTCGAAATTATCATCATTAGTCAATATGACCTTCAATTTCACATTACAAATTAAGAATAAGTATTATCATTAGTTGTTTTATGCCATAGATATATGACACGTATGATTATTTCTAAATTTATTGTTATTTTTTTAAATCAATAACCTACGTTGGCTTGCCTCCCTTAGCTAAAATTATTCAACTGAAATATTGAAACAATCCTATATTTCGTTATTTTTAATCTCAGCCTCTTGGAGCCGGGTTTTCACAGTACGAGGGTGCCCAGACCGAGTCTACTCGGATGACTACATGTTCTATGTTTAGTGCTATTCAAAGAGGTTAGGGAAATTATGGAGAGATACACTTTTTCTTTAAACGTCTTTGGTGCAATTATTTATTCTGTTGTTTATTTAGTTACTCCAGAATCAAATCAGTTCAGAGAATGAAATGATTTCAGAGAACCACAATATGACTCGGTAGCCAAAATAAGCTGGAGCAACGCGCGGCTGGCATTCGAGATGCTGAACGCGACTTCCGCGCATACCTTTAGCCATCGGTGGGGGTACAAGCAGAACGGAACATGGTCGGGGATGATCAACGATATCTACTCCAATCGAGCTGATCTCGGTGAGGGATGTTTTCTTATGCTTCTTTAGGTGCTGATTCAGGAGTTTTCTGCATCTACACTTTTACACTAATAATATAGAAAGTAAAGATTATTATTTTTGTACGTTTGTAACGAAATAACTTAAAAATTACTGAACCGATTTCAAAAATTCTTTCACTAATGGAAAGCTACCGTATACCTGAGTAACATAGGCTTTATTTTATTCCCGTATTCCGACGGGAACTGTAACGACGCCGGTGAAGCCGCGCAGAACTGCTTCAGGCGTAACATAAACTTAGTTCAGAATTCACTGAATTAATTTTAACAATTTTTATTGCGTTACATTTTTTATAATTATCTTATTTTGTAACTAGCCCATGTAGGGTGCCCAGAGGAATTTCCAGAAATCCCTTGATAAGGCTCATTTACATTATTTATGGAAAGTGTACAAAATTTTATGCTTCGAGTCTAGGCCCAGCGTGCGTCGATCAGTCAGTCAGCCAGACAGTTTCTTGTTATTTAAATATAATATATTATAGATAGAAGATAGATAGATAGATAGACAGAAGAATTAGACAACATACCCCTGGTTTCCAAAAGGGAAATTAAACTAAAATTACTTAGCTGACAGTCTGTTACATCTCATATTAGCTGTTCTCATTGGTTGAATAAAATCTTAATACTTTTCAACAGCCAATCAGCAGGCGTATTCATGGAGCTTCGATATTCGATATTCGACTCGGAATCGGAAAATCTGTCAAAGATGGGCTATTCACAGATATCGGTATCGTAAACGAATGTCATATTTGACATAAGGATTCGGAAAATTTTCCGTGGCTGTCAGAAACGCCTAGAATACAGTTTCCGAAGTCGATATCTGAATCGAACTGAAACGGTGTCGAGCCTCCGTGAATACGCCTGCTGAACAGTTAACATTAGATGCTAATTTTAGTTTCATGTGCCTTTTGGAAATGGGAAAGGAATTGAGACAATCTAAAGTAGTACCTAAGTAGTTCCTTGTTCCCGTCGGCAATAACTTTTTTTTTCTTACAGGCACAAATTGCTTAGTAAAAGCCGATCGTTTGCCAGTGGTGGTCTACACGGACAGGATCGCGTCGTTCCGAGTCCGTTTCATATTCCGCCAGCCACCTCTCTCGTACGTGTCCAACATCTTCTCTTTGCCTTTCTCAACGAGCGTGTGGGTTGCCATGGTGTTATGTGCTGCTGTCTCCACTGCCACTCTGTATTTAGCTAGCAGATGGGAGGCTACCCTTGGGAAGGTAAGGACGAGGTACAGGTATAGCCAGCCCCGGATCTAGGGGTAAACGTCTCGGGTTCGAATCCTGGCATGTACCAATGAGTTTTTCAAAAACTTACGTACATATTTATCACTAGCTCGACCGTGATGGAAAACATCGTGAGGAAACCTGCAAGTCTCAGAATTACCTAATTCTGTCACATCGCGTTGCCGCGTTGTATGGCAATGGATAACCTTTGCAGCAGGTAGGTAAGCCCCGGAGCGAGGGTCACAGCCCCTCTCACGAAGCCGACGGCCAATATCTTTAATAAAATCCAAACTCTCTGTTCCCCAGCAACTTACTTACTTACTAACTTAATCTTACGGAATCAAGCACAGATTATAGTATTTACACTAAAATAGGCCCATAGGACCAGAGGCCCGGGATGGACCGCCGCTTCCACCCCAACCTTAGTCCGCCAGTGTCTGTCAGTACTTACGTAAGTATTTATCACTAGTAAACGATGAACGAAGACCGTGAGATAAGCTGCAGACCCGAGAATTAATTTTAATGCATCATATTTTATGTAGCATACCTATAGCAGCTGCACCCCAGGACTTTTAGTGGTCCATAAATTTATCTTTTGAAAAATGAATCTTATTAACAGACTTTAAAAAAGGTCTACTTGTCGACGGAGTAACTACCGTAACTAACGTAACTTGAATTAATTTACAAAGTCTTTTAGGGCGTATTTTAGATATTTTTTTTTTGTAAATTTTTATACAAAACCTTATAGACCTATTACCCTGAGAAATGTTCAACAGAGTCCTTCGATCCTCGACGGCAGTATTGGAGATGCATTACTCCTCACTATGAGTGCAGTAAGCCAACAGGGCTGCGTCATGGAGCCTAAGAAAGCTGCAGGTAACATCATAACACATCATAAAATGACCCGTAACCATCATGGGATAGGTACTAAATGGCTCGAGTTGAGGCGGTGCTCTGTTTTCGAGTTGATATGTGTGCGACAACATAATCATACAATAACTGAAGAAATGATCATATGTACCTACTTACGTATAAAGTGACACCCTTATTCACCGCCTGCGCACAAATGTAGACGGTCAAGTATATTTTTTTCAAGATAATAGCTTAGATATGTATTGTAAATTTTTATGCGTTTGCGGATCCAGCTTATTCCCTTATTATAAAAGTTCTTGCACCAATGGAAAACTACAATATTCCTGTGCAATATAGGCTATAGTTTATTCCCGTATTCCTACGGGAACGGGAACTACGCGGGTGTAACCGCGCAGAACCGCTATAGTTTTGCTAAATATTTATTTCAGGGCCCTTCTCAAAACAAAATCCTGAATCCGCCACAGGCAGCCTATATGGTATATATGGCCTATTGACAAATCCAGACTCAATCGTAAGCGATGCTTCTTCCAGGTCGTATAATGGTTTGGGTGGTCTTCGCGGCTCTGATGGCGCTGTACGCGGCGTATTCTGCTAACATCGTAGTGCTCCTGCAGGCTCCGTCGAGCTCCATCAAAACATTATCTCAGCTGGCTCACTCGAAGCTCACTTTAGCTGCTAACGATGTCGACTACAACCATTTTGTCTTTGGTGTAAGTTGTGTTGGCTCATCTATCGTCTCCGGGTGCCGTGAATGCATCAAGGCACAGCAGATCCAGAGAAAAAGATCACATTCAGCGCCGTACCTAGGGTACTTAATAGGGTAGTTACCCAATCAAATCAATTACTTTTTATGATTTGTCAAAACGAAATTTTACTATGGAAAATGTACTGAAATTGCAAGGTGTGAAGTCATAGTTTCAAGTACTCAATTGCAGCACTTTTTACAGTTGTTTTATTACTTATTTTTTAATTTGCTATAATTGTAAAGTGAAAAACCACGAGCGCTTGACTGTACCTAAACGATAGAATTTCGTAGCTCCGCTAGGAGTAATAGTGTTCTGTGGTTATCACTAGGCACGTAGTAGGTATAAGTATGCTACAAATCGTCTATTGATGTTTCAGCAATACAATGACCCGGTGAGAGTTCAAATATTTAAGAAAGTAGACCCTGAGAAAGGAAAGAAACAATTTTATGAAATCAACAAAGGGATTGAGAGAATAAGACAAGTTAGTACAATTACCTACCTACTTATTACCTACCTAACGTAAATTTGAAATAGCTTAGACACGCCATTACATTACCGACTATATAGCAGGTATTTATCTTCTATAGGTCGGTAGGCATATATAAAAGAAGAAACTGACTGGCTGTCTGATCGATCAACTAACAGGGGAAACCCCGGGTCTAAAAGCGTGAAATTTGGAAAAGTGAGAAGAAGAGATTTTTGGAAATTCCCATGGAAACCAGAACAAACTGATTGAACGACGTCGCTACGTCGCTGTCACCCACTAGATGTAATATAAAGAGATCTAGCAAATAATACCTATATAATACCTTTTTATTGTAGTATAATATGTTTGTCCTCCTAATTTTGCTTATCAATTCATAGCTTTATAGATAAGTCGTCCTTATCAGTGACCTCGCTCCCAACTTAGCCCCAAAACATATGACGCACCGCTCGCTTCGCGAAACACAATACACAAAGGCGTCGCCAAGGGGGCAGCACTGGCGGACTAAGGTAGGGGCGGAACGGGCGGTCCCGGGTCCGCCCCGGGCCTCTGGTCCTGGGGCCTTCAAATTTAGCAAAAAGTTCTTTTACTCAAATCCTAAACAATAGTCAGTTGGGTGTGTTGATTGGAGGCTTCATAGATACAAATATGATTAAAACTAAGCTAAATTTGGAGTCCCCCCAGAACCCTGTCTCCAAATCCCAAAGTTCTAAGACCGGGGTGGCCTCTTTCAGTTTTTCCGCCCCGGGCCTCCGACAGCCTTAATCCGCCACGAAGGGAGCAACATTAATGCATCTGTTGTGATCTATTTTGTGTGTGTAATAAATAACAGAAAAAATTTTGAGGTTTTGTACTTTAGTTCCAAAAGTACCTAATTGATTTCACGCTCGATTCTTAACAAGTGCGATTCGGACTCGCACAGGAAGGGTTCCGTACCACCATACATTAAAAACGCCCATAAATATGGGGACCTTTTAAATTTTATTTCATTTTTGTTACTTGTTCTTATAGCAGCAATAGAAAGACACATTCTGTGAAAATTTGAATTGTCTATTACCTTTCATGTTATACAGCCTACAGACAGACGGACGGACGGACGGACCTAAGTACAGCGGAATCTTATTAGTTATTAAACTAATATGTTCCCGTAGGCACCCTTTGTGTACGAAACCCTTATCTTAACCGAGGAATGCATTCTTCCAATAATAATAATAATAATCTTCTTCCAGGGCCTCTTCGCGTTCCATTCAATAGTGGAGCCGGTTTATCGTGGGATTGAGGAAACGTTTTTGGAAACGGAGAAATGCGACCTCATGGAAGTGGACTTCCTCAACGAATTCGACCCGTTCACGCCGGTGAAGAGGGATTCCCCTTACCTGGAATTGCTGCGAGTTGCGTTTAGTATCCCAATCAACACTAATATCATAAAGAGGAAAGATTTGTATTTTTGTAACGAATAATAGTACGAGATCCGGCTGCAGAATTAGTGTAGGGATCGAGTATATGCTACAAACTATTTTTTTACGCATATTAATGATTAGGAGAATATAATATATCTACCAGGGTGCCCTATCAAAATATGGCCGATAGTATTTTTTTTTATTGATTTTTGGGACGAAATTTCATTGACTTGTTTTTTTACATAAAATATCGTCCACTTCACGGCAATATATACCTACATAAAGTTCTGAAGATTTTTCAGAGTCTTTATACATAAAGGGGCAATATTTATAAAGATTCTGAAAAATCTTCAGTCTCTGTATATTTTATGTAAAAAACAAGTGAATGAAATTTCGTCCCAAAAATCAATAAAACAATAAAATAAAAATACTAGCGGCACATGTACAGTCAAGAGCAAGTCAAGCTTGACACTACCAGTTTAAGCTGAGCTCTGATTTATACTGCGCGCCATAGAATACAGGGCCGGGTCAAAGTCCAAAGTGTCAAGCTTAGCGTGCTCTTGACTGTACCTATGGGCTGTCTGTGAAATAAGCAGTTTCAACAAAAAAAATCTAGATCTAAATAAAAATAATTATTCTCACGCCTTTATCCCCGAGGGGGTAGGCAGAGGTATTCCATATCTGGATGTACCCACTTTTCACGAGTATATTCGACCCCCTAAAGGTGGTGGGTATCCGCCAGACCGGGTCTGTCACACTTGTCTCAGAATTAATTCTGGGACCTGAGGGTTTCCTCACTATGTTTTCCTTCACCGTCAAGCTAGTGATAAATATGTACGAAGTTTTTGTAAAACTCTAGATCTAAGTACATAGCTTCAAAGTGGCATCACTGACGGGCCTGTTGGCTCAGCTGGCAGTGAGACTGCCTTCTGATTCGGAGGACGCGGGTATCCCCCGCTCGGGGAAAATAACTGTGTGCATGAACATTGGCTTCATGTCTGGGCGTTTAATAAGTACATAACTACCTAAGTATGTTTATCAGTTGATTAGTACCCATAATACACAGGCTCTGCTTAGTTTGGGACTGAAGAACCGTGTGTAAATGTTGTCTCACAATTTATTATTATTATTACTTAGGAGCAGTGATAGCCCGGACGGTTAAAGAGCCGGCCGAAAATCAGTGAGGCTCGGGTTCGAATCCTGGCATGTACAAATGAGTTTTTCAAAAACTTTAGTAAATATTTATCACTAGCTCGACGGTGAAGGAAAACATCGTGAGGAAACCCGCAGGTCTCAGAATTAATTCTGAGACATGTGTAAACAGACCCGGTCCGGCGATGGGCTCACCACCTATCACGTTTAGGGGTCCAATATATCTCGTGAAATGTGGGTATATCCAGTAATGGAATACCTCTGCCTACCCCCTCGGGGATAAAAAAAAAAGGCGTGAGATTATATTTATTATTATTATTATATTATTATTACTTAGAACCCCAAGTAATCGGGCGACGGGTACTGACATTTCAGATTCAAACGCATCAGAGAGTCTGGAATACAAGCAGCGCTGACTAAACGACTGCAGGTGCCGAAGCCTCGATGCTCAGACAAGGGATCCGCCTTCAGCAGCGTAGGTCTGCTTGACATCAAGCCGGTACTGCTTCTCATGATGTACGGAATCCTCCTCTCTGTACTCATTGCTGTTACTGAGATTATAGTGTTCAAATTGTGAGTGTCACTGTCAGTGTTCTTATTTTGAGTGTCTACTTAATAAGACCCCATGTTATTCATTAAGTACATAAAAAAATTAAGTCTCACGCCTTTTATATCCCCGAGCGGACAGGTAAAGTATTCCATTTCTAGAAATACCTATAGAGATTAAAATAATTATATTTTAATTTTAATCTCTGAGAAATACTTACTTAAACGTTTCACCAGTATATTGTATGGACCCTGAAAGACGTTCACGGATCAAATTAGTGACGTCCTTCAAAAAGCTGGGGTCCCGAGTGCGAAGACTAAAAGAGCGTGCATGAAAAGGCTTAGGAAAGTGAAGGAAGCGAGGGAAGTGTGCGAAGATCGGGCAAAGTGGCGATCCATCGTCTCTGCCTACCCCTGTGGGAAGAAGGCGTGAGCTATATGTATGTACCCCTAATCGTGATATGTAAGCCTATCGTCGCAACGTGGTTCTGTTACACATGTTTCCTCACGGTGGTTTCCTTCACCGTTGGGCTAGTGATAAATATGCAAGTTTTTAAAGACACATTGGTATACAGTCAAGAGCACGTGGAGCTTGACTTTGACTTGGAGGGCTTTGTAACGTTCTTATTACAATCGCCTTAGAGGCAGACTCGCACTACAAGCTTCATGTGCTCTTGACTGTACAATTACATGCCCTCGAAAGGATTCGAACCCGAGCCTTACTTACCTATTTAACCACAGGGCTATTACTGCTTACATATTTTTTTAATGGGATAAAATCTTATGTTTACAAACTTAAGTCTTATAGTTAGTACTGTTTATTATTAAGTGGTCATAGTACTTATACGGTACCAAACAAAAAAATAACTACCACTAATGTACCTCTGTAGAATAAAAATACCTACATACTTACTCCTTTTTTTTCAGAAAGCATCGACATACTTATGTGACTTAGGTATACGTTCAGTCATATTGTATTGCTGACTTATTGCTGCTGCACCAATCATTTGATTTAATATGTGTTATGTTCAATAAAATAAAACTATAATAGATTTTGTTTTATTATCAAACGGGAAATAAAGATGAATTAATAATTTAAAATGTACCTAGAGGTAAAAATGTCACATCAATTGAATTTGAAAATGATTGCAAAGTTATGAGTGAATTAGTTCTTATTTTTTTATTTTAGGACGCGTCGAGCGAAACTTTCTAGGAGTTGTCACAGGATATTAAAGTACCTACTAACTTAATAAGTATCTATGGTGTGGTGCCTATGCTATGTACCAAAGGAGGTGGAAAATATGAAGAAACTCTAAATAATTTTAGAAAATGTGATTAGTTGCTCGATTTAATAAAGGTTATTATTCTGAATACTCTTTAGCAAAAAGAATATGTAACTATTCTGCCAACAACTCCAACTGTCGACTACCTCCGCTCACTATTCAAAAGCAAACAAACTAAACTTTGCCGCGGTTTTTCTCAGCCTTTTGCGTTCTAAACGTAGACTTCCTGAGAGCATCTGACTTCCTAGTCTTTTTAATCTTGCCCACGAGCGGTGTCGACATCTTCTGAATGTAAAACGGCGATTCTGCGGTTGCCTTCAGTCCATATTTTTGGTCCTGGAGACTCTTTGCTTTGAGTTGATTGATGAGCGGTTGTATGGCGTTTTTCCTGCGGTGCCTGGAGCCCTCGAGGTGGAATCTTTCGTCGTACTGCGTGGCGATAGTCCGTCTGGGCATCTTAATCAAGTCCTCGTGGATTTTATCGGCGCCGATCGCTGCGGACAAGTTACTCACCATACCTCTTAGTTCACTGAGCGTGTGCCCGTGGTAGCTCACATCGTCCTGTAGTTTGTCAAGTTTCTTCTCGAACTGCCTGAATGAGGCCATGAAACCTTGCATGGAGTCAATCTGCCGAGCTCTCTGCATGGTGTGAAGCTGGTTACAGTTATATGGCACGAAAATTTTGTAAAGTGGTGAGATGAATGTCAAATCGACGGCATGTCAAGTCTCACTGTCACTTTTGAGTTTGAGATTGTTGAAAGGAGGTTGAAAGAGATTAAAATATCATCAGCAAAAATTGTACTCCTTTGGGAAATGTTAAAAGCAAAGAGGTTGGAAGAAAATCATTCTCTTTCTTTTTCTTTAAACGTCTTTGGTTAAAAGTCTAACAAAAGCTGGACATGCCGGACACCGTTTATTTTGGCCGGACACGCCATACGGTGTCCGGCTTTATCCGGACGCCTGGCAACGCTACTTAGGTACGTACAATGGTCGAATTGAAGGTCTAAGTGCGGAAACCAAATCCCTAACAGACAACAACACACAAACGTAAAACGTTAAACCTTTGTTAGCAGTCAATAATATTTCTGGGAGATATTGATTTGGCAAGATCCTTTTCAAATATATAATTTTATAATATATCCTTTTCGAATAACAAAACCTTATTCGTAGAACAAAACTATGTACCTATTGAAGAATTAATTCTGAGACCTGCGGGTTTCCTCACGATGTTTTTCCTTCTCCGTCGAGCTAGTGATAAATATGTACGTAAGTTTAGAAAAACTTATTGGTAGGTACATGCCAGGATTTGAACCCGATCCTCACTGATTTTCATCATGTGAAGCAGGCTCTTTAACCTTAAGACATTTTTAAAGACTCGCGGTGGAATTGTACCTACCTATTTTACAAATAGCGGGTGCCCAGCAGATTTGCCCGCGCGGGTCCAGTAGGTTCCCGTTCCCGTAAGTTTCCATAAATTCCTTTATAGCGTTTTCCTATGACATATTAATATTACTGTATAAGACATGTAGGTACAATGGGACTAAATAACCGTGTGTCAACTGTCAATTGTGTCCCACAATTTATTATTATTATTAATGTACATACCTACATACCATATTTCAAGTTTCTTAGGTGTTATCGTTTCAGAATTTCTCTTTTTAACCAGTTCATAAATTAACCCGTGGGAATAATATATTTTCCCCCTACCTACCCTAGATGTTGACCCGGGTACCTACTCAGTTATCTCTATACCAAATTTAATTAATCAAAATCCGTTTAGTAGTTTAAGCGTGATGCTTGCACAGACAGACAAAAATTGGTGTTTTGGTCAACGATGTTAAATAAGATCATTGGTTTTGGCAAAGATATTAAAGTAAGGATAAGTTATATTCATACTGCTTGCGTTTGAAAATTGATCCCCTACGAGTGTGCTACAACATGTACATACCTACCTACTTACTTCTTACGAGCCATTTACACGAGGGCAATTCACTAAGACTGCATACAAAAAAAACGTGAGGACAATGGAATGGATTGTCCTCAAGTTTTTTTTGTATGCAATCTTAGTGGATTGTCTTAGTGGATTGCCCTCGTGTAAATGGCTCATTAGCGTATGATGATGACGGGGAATGATGATACGGAACGAATAAAAAAGAAAAAGAGAGCTATCTGTTCAGAGTTGCGCTTAAAATACGACTTGTAATACAATTCGACTAAATAAAATGTGGTTAATTAACTACATTTGTCGGCCTCATTTTCCGTGCTCTAGTAACATATCTACGTCTTTATAATATCTTTGGGTTTTGGTATCTAAATCGATAGCAATACCTACCTACCTAGGGCTGCCATCACCTAAATTTCCGACGCCGGATAAACACGGCAAAAATCCCGGACATTTAGGCGAAATATGGTTTTTTCCCCGGACACCTCTGATTAAGTATTTTTTGCAACAAAAATAAAAACATCTTGGTATTACAATCGAATGAAGTACTTACGTATGTAACCGCAACAAATAATAGTCATTTTACAAGCCTTTATTAAATAAATTGTTTCATTTTATTAAATTTTAATAAAATAAAACACTCTTTCTGAGGTAATATGGTTGGTAATAGAGCGTTCGATCGTCGACTATTTTGCAAAGTCTTCTTGAATGCGGGTTATTGTGGATGAATTTCTAACTAAGATTTATTTCAATTTATCGCTTAGGTATCTATAAAAAATGGATTTCGCCTGACAACAAAAGTGTCCACTGTCAACCAAAGCGGACACTTTTCAAAAACCCCTGCCGGACGGCCCCCGGACGCCCTTCAAACTAGGACAAATCCGGGGAATCCCGGACGGATGGCAGCCCTATTAACCTACCATTGTTTCTCAAAAATATTTGAAGTAGACGCACGGCCCCGAAGAGTTTTATTATATGTATAGATAGCTTAGATAAAAGCAAAAGCTTTTGCTTTTATCTAAGATAGATAGGTATAGAAGAAACTGGCATGACTGACTGATCCATCAACGCACAGCCAAAACCACTGGGTAGACCCAGTCTGTACTAGAGTAGAGAATCATGAAATTTTGCACAAAGGTACCACAAATGACGTAAGTAAGCACTAAGAAGGCATTTTGGTAATTCCCACCGAAACGTGAAAAAACTGATTCAACGCGGGCAACGCCGCTGGTCACCCGCTAGAGAAAGGTATCCTCACTCACTGTGAAATATATAAACAATCTTATTGAAGTCTTACCTGATGTAGTTGTAGGCCTTGTCGGTGAAGATGTGTCGTAGTTCTGAAATCTGGCTATTGCTCAAACTAGGATGTTTTATAAACTCAGTACCCAGTGAATTATTTATAAAAGTACGTCACATAGAGAACGAACGCGCAAATCAAGAATCAAGAGTTAAATAAAATTGAAAAACAAGATGAGTGAGCCACACCACACCTTGAAATAGTGTTGCCAATTTTCGCCAACTTCACAGTTTTGGGAGAACGAGAAAAAAGTTCAAAATTAGAAGTAAAAAGGGTCAAAGTGCATAAAGGATCATTTGAACATCAAAAATATGTTGGATTGCACCGAATCTGTATCTTAATTTACGAGATATTTATCAATAAAGTTTTGGTAAGGACATTTTTGGACCGGTAATGACAACTTTTAAAAACTCTGAAGATGTTTTGAAGGGTTTGTATCCACGGATATTAGCCACGGATAACGACGAGTTGTATGAGTTGGGCTAGTCTGAATACATACTACATATACATTTTAAGAACATTCGAAAATAAAATTAGTAAAATTTTGGTAGCCATCAACATTCCGCTAAAGGTATCGGCTTTTTATTTACCCCACATTGTATAGTGTTATAGAGTCTTTATACTAACGATTAATGTAAATAACTAAAAACATATAAACTCTCCACAATTTATATGATTAGGTTACAATCAAATTTAAAATAACAAACTAACAAACAAAAATAACTTTTTAAAAAACATTTAAAAAAAACAAATAACTTTTCACCAAACTGTAAATCTGTCGTAACTTAGGTAAGCACTTTATTTTATACAACAGTCAAAAACAAATAATATAATTTGAACATTCTTATGAAATAAGAAATAATAAAAGACTTACTTGAATTAACTAAAACGCATTTTCTCCAAAATGTAAAAGAAAGATACAAAACAAAAACACTCTTGCTTCAAATGCTAATAGTTTTTTATAACATTTAATGATTAAGTATATTTATGTTCTAAATAACAAACAATAATTCTTTGGTTTTTAGTTTTAAATGATACCCTTAAAAATAAATAAAAAAATAATTTTCATTTAGTACTTAAATATTCATATTATAACTTGCTATCCTTTATAGCCCAGTCATATTAGGGGTGAAAATTGGTTTTTCGCAAATATCTTTGTTCCTATTGCTTAAATGAGATTTACACTTATTATAAAAGTTGTAGAGTATTAAATTTTTTACAACTTTTGTTTGAAATTTTATACTTTACAACTTTTATAATAGGTGCAAATCTCATTTAATCAATAAGAACCGATATATTAACGAAAAACCGATTTTTATTACCTTTGACCTTCAATATCTTAAGACGCGAACACGATAGCATTTGTGACTATTGAGACAATATTTAGGACGACAAAACAAAGTTTTATACCAATTTACAGCTTATTTTCTTTCATTCCGAGGTTGAGGTCCCTTTTTTTACCTAATATGACTGAGCTATTAGGATAATTCTTTCTATAAAAAAATTAAAATGTCCTTACCGCTCTACTTTACAGGACCCGGCAAGGACAGTCGTGGTAAGGACATTCGACGGTTTTTGTGACTTCATTCTAAAACTTTCCAATATTACACCGGTTTTTTAGACGTATTACGCACAAAAAAGCTGTTTTTATAATATATCTAGGACTCAGACATATATAAATAGTACTTACCTTAAATCTGGATGTGGTGCCGGTGTGGACAGATTTTCAAATTTTTAGAAGGAACGGTTGTACAGCAAAAACAAAGGCGCGCTATCTAACATTTCTACGCTCAACGGACGAATGACGAGCTTGCCTATGCACAGTGATGCGCTTGTATGTGTGCGGTGCATAGTTTACTTATAATTTAACATTTTGTAACGAAAACCGGTAAGGACAAAAATTGCTATCATAAGTTGTAACGTTGTAAATAACATGTTTATGAGGCACCTACAAATTTGTTTTCTATTTTTACTTAATGCTAAAACTATATTCTAATGTATAAAATCATAAGTAAGTGTAAATTTGCTAGTAATTTTTTTGTACACCGAGTCAAAGTTTTAAAAGTAGAAATGCAGCACACGTTACACCCCGATTTTTTTGTTTCAGTCCAGTATTACTTCCAATTTAAATGAGTTGTTTGAAAAACAATCTTATAAAAAGTAAGTTAATAAGGCATTAATTGGTATCGTAACAGAAATTTCACATTTAATAAAGTAATTTTTAAATTTTTTTTTGGCAAAAAGTCCCAACAGTTAAATTAACTCTCCACCAGATTCCACATCTAGAACCACTAGAAAACCACTAACGAAAAACGACCCTACTCTCAGAGTCGCTAAATCCCCTAAACACTTTTTATTAACAACATTTATTTATGTCAATTACACATTGCACAATGCTCTTCTAGATATCATCGATAATTTTTGTCTCAATTTAAATAATTTCTTCGTGGGAAAAATAGCCGCTTTTAGTTTCCTCTACCAGATGGCCTATTTAAAGTCATTAGACGAGAATCGGGGGTCTGTTCCACACAGAAAATAAAAAATATATCTAAAGTTACATATAAATAAAAAGCTATAGTTACCTTTTCGAAAGAGAAGAGATGTTTCGCAAGTAGGTACCCACTAGTTTTTAGGAATTTTCCACTATTTCATCAACTAAAGCGGTAGGTAGCGGACTTTACTATAATAAGGACGTCGTTGGCTAGAGTAACGCACCTTTCCACTTGTCGTTAGAGAAGTATGATTACATATGGGGACAAAACCAAGCTCGCAAATTGCCATTAGAGGATGCAGCAGTAAATATATATATATATATATATATATACGGTGTACAGTCAGCTGTACAGTTTATTGATGTTTTACAAATAAAGAGCCGTGGTGCGAGTCAGCATTTTTCAACTATTTATTATAGATTATTTTTATAATGTAACAGTGGTAATAAAGCACTCGTCGCGAGTAGTTGTTGTTTATCATTTATCATTTGAGTATCTACTCGCCCCTATTATCATCAACTTATCATCTATCAGCACTTGTAGGCGTTTACCCCCTACATGTTTTGGTCCTTCGAGCCTTTTCAATCAGTGAACAGGAAGAACATCTACAGCAGTTCATTTTATCAACTTCGTCAAGCAGACGAGAGCTTAGTGTTTGTAGAATTTAGTGCGATTGCGAATCGGTCCGCCGGCCTCCCACAAGCGGGTCTCACCGGTTGGATTGAGAAGGCGTAAAAGTCGTGCTGGAGACTGCAAAGACACTGAGTTTTATCAAGCAAGCATATTTACTATCAAGCACTTTACTCTGAAGAAAAAGAATATATATATATATCATCATGGAGGAGATGACCCCGATTTTTGAACGTCAAGGTATAATTACTAAAGAAATTGAGCGCGTCAATATCAACTTCCGTAAGGATGCTTCTAGCAGAAAGACCACTGAATATATTCAGAATCGGTTAATCACACTGGATACTCTGTGGAAGGAGTTTGAGGAAAATCACAGTAAGCTTGCAGAATTTGAAGATAAGCAGTATGAATATTTTGCGCAAAACATCTATGGATACATGAATATTACCAAAAGACCAGATCTATGATTTCATCATTTATACCGCAGAAGTTGCCATCTTTTTCAACACCTAAATTTGAAGAATACACCGTTCAAGGCGAGGATCTCGTCAATCAACAAGAAACTATTATTCGAGCTCTGAATCGATTAATCAACAGAATCGATATCGATAACTTGGAGGAAAAGTGGGAGATCGAGGATGGACTTCAAAATTTGCAAAATCTCTGGAAGGTAATCGATACTCTTCATCTGCGCATAGACAATCAGTTACGGGGTAGCAATAAAACTTATGAAGCACAGTTTTTAGACGCGGAAGAGCGCTATCTCTATATCAAAAGGGAGTTGAACAAAAAATTAAGTTCTACTACCCATCTACAGCAAGCAACACCTAAACTAGAGATTCCTACGTTCTCCGGTAACTACACTCAGTGGCCTACTTTTTTCGATCTGTTTCTGGAAACCATTCACAACAACATGTGTCTCAGTCAAGCACAAAAAATGCAGCATCTTAAAGGGAAGGTCAAGGGAGAAGCGGAGCGACTTATTCAGCATCTTAATATATCAGCCGAAAATTACGATACGGCTTGGGATATTCTGACTCATCGTTACAATAACCCACAGATCTTATTTTCGACGCAAATGGAAGTTTTTCTTAGTCAGCCGTCGATTTATAAGCAGTCATCATATGCACTTAAGAAATTACATGATACTACAGCAGAATGTATTAACGGCATACAAAACCTAGGAATAAACGTCACCACCTGGGATCCACTCTTAGTTCATCTTTTGTCAAAGAAATTGGATGATGAAACTCTTACTGACTACATAGAATCACGTCAATCACCTCGAGATCTGGCGTCATATGCAGAATTTATGCGGTTTCTCGAGAATAAGTTTATGGCTCTGGAATCAGTCAGTAGAAAAGAGAGAAATGCAGCAGCACCGTCAAACAAGCAGACCCAGCCTCTCAAAAAATATCAAAATGGCAATATCAACAACCGTGAAACCAACACTCCATTTTATAAAAAATATCAAGCAGTAGCAACACACACGAAAAGGATTTGTCCTGTGTGTAAATCACCGCATGAATTGTACCAATGTAAACGCTTCCTAAATCAACCAGCGGAGGCGCAGTTGCGAACGATTGCGAAACATAATGTTTGCCAAAACTGCCTATACAGACATTATGAAAATAAATGTATTTCTACTAAAAGGTGCAAGGAATGCAACGGCGATCACAATACATTGATTCATGACGCTGCAGTTCGAATGCCGTTGCCCTCTACGAGTTCAAGTGACTCACGTGCCCAAGCTCAAGCATCTGTGTCATCAGACTCCAAATCAGCAAACCATAATGTCAATTATGTTGCGAGTGATAATGAAGAAGTTCTTTTGACTACTGTATCACTAAATATCAAGTCTTCAGATGGCAGCTATATCAACTTGAGAGCCCTTTTAGATCAAGGGTCTCAAATATCACTTATTTCGGAAAATGCCGCCCAATTATTAGGGCTGAAAAGGCAGTATTATCAGGCAGCAGTATCAGGCATCGGCTCCTCACAAAAGCAAAGCAAAGGTTTAGTTTCACTCGACTGTGCATCTATTTACAACGACTATCATTTTACAACAGAGGCGCTAGTTGTATCACGAGTAATTAATAACTTACCTAATGCATCGTTTAAAAAGCAATCTTGGCCACATTTACAACACACAAGACTGGCAGATCCTGATTACAACATTTCAAAGCAAATTGATCTACTTTTGGATGCCAGTGTGTACTCAGATATTATCATGAATGGCCTTGTCAAGGGCCCACCTCAGTCTCCTATCGCTCAGCAGACTAAGCTAGGGTGGATACTTTCAGGCGGTATGAAGATTTATTCATGCAACGTAGTCATCAATAACATAGATAATATCTCAAAATTTTGGGAGGTTGAAGATATATATGACTGCTCTTCGACGCTATCAACAGACGATCAATACTGTGAGGAGTACTATCAGTCGACAACTAGAAGGCTGGACTCTGGGAGATATCAAGTAGCATTACCCATGAAACCCAACTATGAGCAAGAAATTGGATCATCCAGACCAAAAGCACTAGCGCAATTTATTCAGCAAGAAAAGAAGATGAGTAAAAATCCTTCAGTAGCAGACAGCTATCGCAAATTCATGGACGAGTATCAGGAATTAGGTCACATGCGGGAGGTCACACAGCAAGACAAGACAGCATGTTACTTACCGCACCATGGTGTACTAAAAGCAGATTCCACCACTACAGCCTTACGTGTTGTATTCAATGCGTCGTCTAAGACGTCATCTGGGCGTAGCTTAAATGATTTAATGTACTGTGGGCCGAATCTTCAACAAGATCTTCAAACTCTCATCTTAAAATGGAGACAGTACAAATATGTTATCACTGCGGATGTGGAAAAAATGTTCCGGCAGATTATGGTCAGACCTCAAGATCAGCATCTTCAATCCATCTTATGGAGAGACTCCCCACGTAGCCTACTTCGCGAATATCACCTAACTACCGTTACATACGGTACAAGAGCGGCCCCCTTCTTAGCTATGAGAACACTAAAACAAATAGGAATTGATAATGCAGATACTTATAAATTAGCATCATCTTCTCTACAGTCATCTTTTTACATGGATGATTTATTAGGAGGCAGCAACAACATTCAAAACGCGAGGCAATTACAAAAGGAATTAGTAGAAGTACTAAGAGGAGCTGGCATGAATTTGAGGAAATGGTCCAGCAACGAACCCAAGCTTACTGAATGTCTCCAGCCAGAGCAACTAAACGCCCCCTTTGAGTTCAAGGACTCGGAATCTCGTAAAACATTGGGTCTTCGATGGATACCTTCAAATGACGTGTTTAAATTCGATACTAAAATAGAAAGTCGAGACACCAACAAGCCATATACAAAGCGTCAACTTTTATCAGACATATCAAAAATCTATGATCCCATCGGCTGGTTATCACCGCTCACTATCAGAGCAAAAATACTATTCCAAATAACTTGGACTAGAAGCTTAGCCTGGGACGAAGATCTACCAGCAGATATATTATCGGAATGGCTAAAACTGCGAGAAGATCTAAGAAATATCAACATTTTTTCCATACCGAGATATCTAGGTCAAACAGAAAAGAACATTCAAATACATGGTTTCTGCGATGCCTCAGAAAAGGCTTATTCATGTGCAATATACATAGTAGCACAGAATGATAAAGGCGAGTACTCATCGAGGCTTGTGACGGCAAAAACAAAGGTCGCACCACTCAATAAGGCAATCACTTTACCTAGATTAGAGTTACTAGGTGCATTGTTGCTATCACAATTAATGGAGAAAGTTCTTCAAATACTTTCTTCCGAGAGTATCAGAATCAACGCTTGGACTGACTCTATGGTCGTATTGGGCTGGCTACATGGAGATGTATCAAAATGGAAACAGTTCGTGGCGAATCGAGTTCATAAAATAACTACTATCATTCCAGTATCATGTTGGCGTCATGTGAAGTCCTCTGATAATGCAGCGGACTGTGCAACGCGTGGATTGACATCTGAAAATTTATCCAAACATCGCATATGGTGGGAAGGTCCAGAATGGATTCTTAACTTCGATCCTAGTATCCACACCACCACAAAATATGAAAGTCCGTCAGTTGAAATTAAAAAATCTAGTGTGCAAATAGCCTTATGTCAATCACAAGCGCCACTTATAATTGAATTACTAAATAAATTCAATTCATTTACGAAAGTAGTACGGACAGTGGCCTGGGTGTCGCGTTACTTAGCGCGCTTGCATAACAAAAGTGCATGTCTAGCAAGAAGTGCATTGACCACAGAGGAATTGCAAACTGCGTCAAACCTTATTATAAAACTAGCACAAGATATTCATTTTAATGAAGATATAAATCAGCTTAGGAAGAAGGGTCACGTCCGCAGCAGCAGCAGACTAGCCTGTCTACGACCATTTCTGGATACTTACGGGATCTTGAGAGTAGGCGGGCGCCTTGAAAGAGCAAATATCACTTACGCTGCAAAGCACCCCATTATAATAGCACCGGGAAGTCGTCTGGCTGAGTTGATCATTCATCAAGCTCACATCTACACCCTTCACGGCGGGCCACGACTTACCTTATCGTTTATCAGAGAAACGTATTGGCTACTAAGCGGCACCAGCAGCGTTAAAAAGCAGCTTAGATCCTGTATTAAGTGCCGAAGATTTAGCCAGGACACCTATCAGCAACTCATGGCTGACATGCCTAAGCCTAGAATAACACCCTCCCGGCCCTTTACTAATGTTGGTATCGATTTTACTGGACATATTGATATAAAGGCGAACAAAGGGAGAGGCATAAAGACCACGAAAGGATATATAGCAGTCTACGTTTGTTTAGCAACCAAGGCAGTACACCTGGAATTGGTTTCTGATCTCAGCACAGCATCCTTCCTTGCATCATTTAGAAGATTGTGTTCCAGGCGCGGGACACCGAAAAATATCTACAGCGATAATGGTACCAATTTTGTGGGCGCTGCACGTCTTCTGAAACAGGAGTATAATGAGATCATGCAAGCAATAAATCCAGACATTATCAATGATATCACCAATATGGGCATCACTTGGCACTTCAACGCTCCCGTGTGGCCAAATGCAGGAGGTTTATGGGAAGCCGCTGTGAAGAGCGTAAAATATCATCTCAAACGCGTCATTGGAGATCAAAAACTGACGTATGAAGAGTTCTCCACGTTGCTGTATCAGATAGAAGCATGCCTCAATTCAAGGCCACTCTGTACACTCACCGAGAGTCCAGACGATTTTTATCTCACCCCTGGGCACTTCCTCATCGGTAGTTCGTTACTATCCCGACCGCAGACGGACCCGGGTCATATCAGTTTATCTACACGCTGGCATTTAGTTCAATCTATAAACAAGCAATTCTGGAAGAAGTGGTCCACGGAGTATCTACAACAGCTGCAGTCTAGAACAAAATGGCGTACTACCAAGGAAAACCTTAAAATAGACGACTTGGTCATCATCAAAGAAGATAATATGCCGCCCGGTAAGTGGGCAATGGCACGAGTTTATGCTCTTCATCCTGGCCTAGATGGATGCGTCAGGGTTGTATCACTAAAGACGGCAACTAACGTCATCAAACGACCTGTAAATAAATTAATCATACTACCTCTACAAGAAAATCAAGAGAGAACGCTTTCTAGCAGCACGCAGCAGAATACAACTTCAATTGAATCTACCGCTACGGCAGCTGATCAGAATACCGCACGGAGGCAGCGAAACACTCGGAAAATTTCTTTGAAAACACTCTTCATATCTGCGCTAGTCCTATTTATGACGTTGATATCACCAAGCACGCAACAAGCATCGATGACGTATAATGTCACGTCAGTCACTAATCAGCAGAATCTCTTCTTCGATAAAATATCGGAACTTCAGCATATCAAGGACGAGTGGAAGTTAATTGTTTATTATAATATGTCAACGTACTGGCAAGGGTTTGCAGATTTGGAAACCTATATTAAGCAGCTGGATAATTTATGTCAGAAAATGTGCCATCAAAATTCAAGAATGCCATACACAGGTATCATATTGCAACTACAGCACGATTTAACTGAAATGCAACATTACAACTCTATACTGCGAAATAATAACAACAGACACAAGAGAGGGTTAGTGAATGGCGTGGGAAATCTGGCTAGCTATTTATTTGGAGTATTGGATGACAAATTTGCTCAACAGTACAAGCAAGATATAGAAAAAGTAGCACAAAACGAAAATCATCTCCAAACTCTCCTCCGAAATCAAACTCTCGTCATTGAATCAGAATATAATATCATACAACGCAATGAAGCTATTATGAATAAACAGTTCCTGTACATGAATCACCAAATAAAAGGTGTATTACATGAAATAAACTCCGTGCAATCCGAAACGCAGTACGGTCTCTACATGACGTCATCGGCGCTGGCAGCCAGTGTGGCATTATCAAACATGCATCGTATTCAACAAAGTCTGCTCGATGTCATTACCGACATATATCATGGCCGTATAGATACTCACCTCTTCCCTCCTGAGCAACTGGAATCTCAAATAAACATCATCATACGGACGATACCGAGCGATCTTACGGTACCTGTTGAGCAGTCAAATATCAGAAGCTTATACAAGCTGTTAAAAGTTTTCGCCCGAGTCTACGATGATTACCTCATCATGGAGATCAAGATTCCATTAATAAGCACTGAGACCTATGAAATGGATAAAATAATTACACTGCAACGGAAAGAGGAAGAATATCAAGTTACATCTACGTATCCGTATCTAGCATTCAACTTAAGAAGAGATCTGGTTTTATTCTTAACCGAAAACGATCTACAAGCGTGCCTTCATGCATTTTCGCAGAAGATATTGTGTCCTATTGACAAACCTATTTATAACTTCAGGACAGGACAATCAATTTGCGACGTCAAAATAAACAACATGGGATCATCGCCCTGTACCTACAGACAGTCGAAGTGCGGCGATAATAAATGGATCAAGTTACGTCGCGCAAGTGACTGGCTCTACTCATGTTGTGGGAAATGCACCGTGCGCATTTTAAGCGCACGTGCTACAGAGTTAATAACATTGTCGGGAAATGGCATTATCAGCCTATGTCAAGGTTGCACGCTTATGGGAGACACATTTAAGATTTACTCCCATAAGAATTTCATCAATCATGTAAACAAAGAGATGGACGACTCTGAGCTCCCACATCTATCTATTGTGAATGACATCGTCAACACTAGCGTGCCCACTTACGGTCCCTCGCTGGTGCCGGATGATCACACCGCCGTTTGGAACCAGCTGAGGGCACAAATTGAAGAGCTCAAACAGCAATCGTCGCAGCAGCTCACTGTGCATGACGTGCATCAGTACAGCGTGTTGTACTCCTTGGTGGGCGCAGCCATTCTTACGGGTCTTATAACGATAATCATATGGGTCAGGCGAAGGCGAAGGCAACAGGCAACCCTGGAAGCAGGATTGGAGATGGGGAAAGCAGAAACGAGACCAGAACCAATGCGAAGAAACAAGAGTACTTCATCCTCTGCAGTTCAGTCGATCCATTTCGACGTCCCTTTAAGTGAAAGTGACTAGTTTATAAGCATTTAATTTTATAAGTGTCATGTTACTTAAGTTAATAAGTTGTGTTCTTGATTTTCTATCATTTATTTAAGATTATCATAATCAAATTTTTACTTACTTAAATGGTTTACTGTTTACATTTACTTATCATATTTCTTAAGCTTTTTTATGGCTCAACTTATTATTGATTTATAGTTTTTTCTATTTAATTTTCTTTTGCCCTCGGCAATATGTACAGTCAGCTGTACAGTTTATTGATGTTTTACAAATAAAGAGCCGTGGTGCGAGTCAGCATTTTTCAACTATTTATTATAGATTATTTTTATAATGTAATAGTGGTAATAAAGCACTCGTCGCGAGTAGTTGTTGTTTATCATTTATCATTTGAGTATCTACTCGCCCCTATTATCATCAACTTATCATCTATCAGCACGTGTAGGCGTTTACCCCCTACATACGGGTTAAAAACTAAATTCTACTACTAAAAGGGGGGTCGAAACCACCAGTTTTAGTGGAAATTCCACTAGGTTGGCAACACTGCCTAGAATGCACCAGGGGAATAGGTATTTCCCCGGTTGGGCGGCAGTGTTGCTAACAACATCTAAAACCACAAAACCACTAACGAAAAATGACCCTACTCTCATAGTCGCAAAATTTTCAATTAAGTAAACATTTTTGTTTGTAATTACGAAATAAAGAAAACTATAGGTACCTACTTAAGTAAGTATTTTTTTTATTAAGAACCGTCACATACATATTTTAAACTAGCACCGCTTTCTAAAATTCCCTTCATATTGCAGTTGCCTACGACATATAAGCCCTAGATTTTGACCCAGGTACTCAGTTATCTCGATACCAAATTTCATCAGAATCCGTCCAGTAGTTTTTGCGTCATGCGTGCACAGACAGACAGACAAAATTTTTAAATAATAGTGTTTTTATATCTTAATCGATAACTTGTACACTACCACCTACCTTCATCTGTTTATCTCAGTTACATATATCCTAGGGTTGTCTGGAAGAAATTGCTGAAAGCGATAAGACCGCCCATTGTACTTTTTTTTAGCATTGTGTCACGTCTTGTTGCATATTTTTATTGGTGTAGTATTTTCCCGTGGGAATGAGATATCTTCCTGGAATAAAAAGTACCCTAGATGTTGATCCGGGTACTCAGTTATCTCCATACCAAATTTCATCAAAATCCGTCCAGTAGTTTTCGAGTGATGTGTGCACAACCAGACAGACAGACAGACAGACAGACAAAAATTCCAAAAATTGGTGTTTCGGTATCTATATCGATAACTATATTACACTGCCGTTCAAATTTTCAAAAAATATTTAATGTACAGACTAGGGTTCATGATTTCTCGAGCTTTTCAATTTCTCGGGTCTCGAGAATTCTCGAGGCTAATTTCTCGGGGCTTCTCGGGTTGTCGAGAAATTTACATTTACTTACGTTTTCTCATGTTATTTGGTTCCAATGACGTCAACAAATTCAGTGGTTTTCCTCTCAAATAAAAGTATGAAATAAATTATAAAACTTTTATTGATTATATTTAAAAACATTAATCTTATGAATAAGCTAAATAAGTTTATTTTTTTTAAATACAAAAATAATATGATTCAGACTCATAACTATAATGACAGCACCATTTTGGCTAGTTATTTAGAACTTATAAACAAACTAGCTACCCGCCCCGGCTTTGCACGGGTGCAATGCTAATACTAAAACCTTCCTCTTGAATCACTCTATCTATTAAAAAACGCATTAAAATCCGTTGCGTAGTTTTAAAGATTTAAGCATACATAGGGACATAGGGATATAGGGACAGAGAAAGCGACTTTGTTTTATACTATGTAGTGATAGTGATAGTGAAGTAGCTTATATTAAAGTAAACAAAAAATCTACATGAAAGAAACCGTTAATATCTTAACTTATAATAAAATTACAATCACAGCTCCATGTTTGGCTGGTTATTTAGAAAAACTTAAAACTTGTTAACAAAAATAGCTTCTATAAAACAAAAAAATATATGTATTAAAGTTTTACTAATAAATAATAGAAAAGAACAGATAGGTACCTAGTAAAATTTAAGATCATATTATAAATTATATTATTGACAAAAATAATATGAATAAAAAAGCCGTGATGTGTCAATAAAAGTGAAAAGACTTACCTGTTTGATTTCAATTTATCATGTAATCTGTGAAACACTCACTACGTAAACTATACTTGGCTAGAGTCGAAACACGTGTAAAAACGACGCCAGAGCGCTTGCAGCGAGATCAAACGGTGCCGCTGCGCTTCGGCCCGCGTCGTCAAGCAACACAACAAACGAAGATTTAATTTCTATATGAGTACATGATTTCTCGAGTTCTCGACTTTTCTCGAGCTTCATTTCCCGGGAACAAAGCCCAACGATTTCCCGGGAATTCTCGGCTCGAGAATTCCCGGGAATGAACCCTAGTACAGATGTAACATTTTTACCTAATGAATTAAAGCGAGAAGACACATGGTGACTGGATCGGAGATAGGAAAATGGCACTTGAGAATACAATTAAGTCCCATAACTATAATAAGAAGATATTCGATAAAAATCGTAAATATGGTGAGTTTAATGTAGGAGACATGGTTTACGTGGAAAATGGAAACAAGCTAAACAGGAAAAAATTAGATGAACTGAGAATTGGACCGTATGAGATAATTGAAAAAATTTCTAACTCTATATACAGAATAGACACGGGACACAGGAAAACTGAATCAAACCTTTTCCATATCACCAAACTTATTCCAGTTCCTACATTTGAAGAAGAAGAAACAGAAGATGAATAGATTAAGAGAAAATTTTAATGTAAAAAATTTTCTTCCCTGAGGGGGGGGAGATGTAAGGAGAATTTATTACTTTGTTTTTTGTAAAGAGATTCTATTACCTTATTATTTTTAATTTGACATCTGACATTCGGTAAGAGTGCAGATGAGTCAGTTTTTTAGAATATTGAAAAAACCGTGTAAATAGCGGGATTTAGATAAATTAACGAAGATTGTAATAATACAATTAGTTCAGGAATTGGCATTTAAAAAATAAACACTAAATGTCGTTTCTTTATTCACAGGTATGGTTTTAAGATTTTAAGATACGTATCATTATAGTATATTGTAGTTTAGCAATAGAACTCTTATCTGATGAAATAAATCTTTATTCACAGAGCAACACATTGGTTTATTTCTGCCAATCCCTATAAAATAGAGAAATGATCTTATATACTGGATGATTTTTTTTACCGTCTGGAAAAAAATATGACGTATAAGGTATCTAGAGCCGAACTTATACACGAGATTAATTGTTAAATATAGTCATGTTTTGTGCAATTTACAAAATTCACTACGCACAGTACTACGCGCAGCTGGCGGTTGTAGGTAGATTGCGCATAAATGGAAGCTACGAGCCTGTTTCTTTTTAAAATACTATTTCAAATATCTCAGTGTGTATTATTGACAACAATTGAGTAATTTATATTAGTTTAAGCAAGAAAAATTTTTTTTGAGAAAAATATTTTTTTTTTAAGTAACATTGCCAAATGAATCTATTACACTTACCTATCACACCACATTTTTTTCCAGACGGTAAAAAAAGTCACCCTGTACATAAAAAATATGATGCAATCGAACTTTAGTTGTGTCTAACCAATTTTCTTAAATATCGATTAATAATAGCACAATTTCCATAGGACGTACTAAATTCAGTTACGTTAATTCATTTTTTTGAAAAATATAACACATATTAAAAATAGCTGAAATCGAATAAGTAGTCGATACCGAACAAACTAATTTCAGTAATTGCGCTTATTCTGTTACATGTTGTATAAGTTTACTAAATTTTAGCTCAATCGGTTGAAGATATCTGCCCATAGTATCTGCCTCAAAATTAAGTTTCAAGATTCTATTTGAACTTGTAATTTTGTAATCCCATACAATTATTATTGGATTACAAAGTTATTTATGCAGTTGGTGTATCTAGAAACCTAGACAGAAATTGCAAAATATTTGAGTTTTTCCTTGATTTATACACTAAACTCTAATTGTATTCTAAATTTAAAGTTTATACGACTGTAAGAAGTACCTTAGAGTTTTGATGATCGGTCAGTCAGTCAGTGAGTAACAAAATTAGGAAACTTTGACTATTTATAAATTCTAAAACTACTGGTTCATATTGGCTGAAATTTTAAATATACTGTGTCTATACAATGCCTGCTTGGTTAGACTGTTTGATTTCAATTTATCATGTAATCTGTGAAACACTCACTACGTAAACTATACTTGGCTAGAGTCGAAACACGTGTAAAAACGACGCCAGAGCGCTTGCAGCGAGATCAAACGGTGCCGCTGCGCTTCGGCCCGCGTCGTCAAGCAACACAACAAACGAAGATTTAATTTCTATATGAGTACATGATTTCTCGAGTTCTCGACTTTTCTCGAGCTTCATTTCCCGGGAACAAAGCCCAACGATTTCCCGGGAATTCTCGGCTCGAGAATTCTCGGGAATGAACCCTAGTACAGACACGGCCCCGTTAGAGTTTTATTATATGTATAGATATAGATAAAATAATGCTTGCTGTTGTTTCATCATCATCAACCCGTAACAGCCCACTGCTGAGCTAAGGGTCTTTCCTCACACATGAGGAAGTATGGGCTTTAATCTCCCACGCGAGCCCACCGCGAATTGGGAGATGGTGTTAACACCACTTAACACTATAACAGTCAGAATTTTTCGAGCCACCCAAGGGTATCTGACATGGCTTAACGACTTCCATTGTGCGTAAACACAACGAAAACCGGGACCAACAATTTGACGTGCCTTCCGAAACACGGAAGAGCTCGTAATATAAAATACCACTTGGCGGTCACCCATTCACTGACTGACCGCACCCAACTTTGCTTAACGAGTGTGATCGTTATAAACACACTGGCACCACAGGGCTACGAGCGCTTCTTATATCTAGGCTGTTATTATATCTAATGGCAATTATACCTTTTGAACGGTAGGTATTCTAAGAAGAAGAAATAAATAAAAAAATATAAATGAGACGCGCCCAATTAAGCAACATCTATTTTGGTAGCTCTAAACCACTGTTGTCATATGGTCTCATCATTGTCAGTTATACGGCGTTAGCTTGACTTCTCTGAACATACGCTTCGCCTGCGCAAACCCCCTCGTACTGTCAAATAGTCGCTAAAAAATGTTATTGCGCAGCCATTTGCGCAACCTATGAGCTTTAGACGTATAACGCCTCAATTTTTACAGGTAACGAGGGCACATCTAATTATGTTGAAAATAAACAACATAATATTTATTGTTATCGCCGCAAACCGCAACTGGATAGATTTTGTATAACTTTTTGTAACAATAAAATATTATTTTAGGGTTATTATTATTTATTGGGCAAGAACGCGAAAAGATGTACACTGCTTCGAAATTGAGCTTGAATTTTTTTTGGTAGAATTTTCTTGGATATTTTACTGATCTAATAATTGTTTTTTCTGAAAATCATAAAAGTTTTTACGTAAAATCGTTATTTTGTGAGAAATTAGCAATTTTCTTACAGTAGGCACTAATTTGAATCCTGTTCGTTACCACTCGTTTTTGGTTTGTTAGGATAGTATAATAAACTGTAATGTAGATTAGTGTTATTGATTAAATGAAAGAAAATCTGTTTTTTCTTTATAAAATGTATTAATCAGTTTGATAACTTAGAAATTAACGGGACCAATCCACTTTTTCATTCCAGTACGTTACTCAGGTCTAAAATGTACTGTGAAAGAAGTTAGAAGCGACGTATGCGCCATTCTATTCTTCGGCATGTATTTGTACAGTCAAGAGCACGCTAAGCTTGACACTTTGGACTTTGACCCGGCCCTGTATTCTATGGCGCGCAGTACAAATCAGAGCTCAGCCTAAACTGGTAGTGTCAAGCTTGACTTGCTCTTGACTGTACTACGCTCAGACCATGGATGGCAGGGGCGTGCACTGGTTGATAGCACCGGTCATGCTATTAGAATTTGATCTGCTAGAATACCTATGCAACACCAGCACGCCGCCAGCGGCGTTACCCAGATGTTTATTTATAGGTAGTTTTAATAAATCGTAACTACAATTATTTAAGAGACCTTACCATACAGCTAACAGGTATTACATCGAGGTTTCCTTGCGGGTTACTGTAGTGTAGGTACCTACTGTACCTTTCCTACTGTAATTATTTCCAAGTACCTATGCTCACACTGAATGCAGAAAGCGAAATTATTTGGGCAGACACATCAAACATCTCAGTAAATGATTGATATTCACAAACAAGTCAGATAATGGATATTCGATGTGACCTCCGTTTTTGCATTCTTAGTGCAATTTCAATCGAATTGGTAGGTACCTAATTCTGGTTGCACTAACGAAAACTGGTTAGTTTCTAAATCTTTGCACACAAACTATCACTACACGTATCACAACGTAAACTTTCCATTATTTCACTTTCGTTCGTAAAGAATTCACAATATATAAAAAAGTATTTCATCAAACTATTTCGTAACTTGTATCAAAACAAAAACAATATGGCCAAAAACTTTAAGTGCAATGCCCCGAAGACAGCACAGACCAATAACCACGAAGACAGGAAATGACAAAACGCTTTTTATTGAAAAAACAAACAAACAATACTGTAAAAATGCACTTAGTGTAAATGAATAAATATTGCATTAGAAAAATGTTATTTTTAAATAAAGATAGTTGTTTATTTATTATTAATCTGCTTATAAACAATTAAATAGATAATGAATTGATAACCCATTCTAGACTTCCGGTCTATTCGAAATGAAAGAACTTCGTCAAATAACGAACGTCGCCGAAGTCCCCCGACTGTGGGCTGCTGTCTCTTTCGTTACATAGAGATGCGTATTATGCCGTACTCCTCTAATCGGGTTGGCTGAGAAAAAGCGGAGCTTATTTCCCATACAAAATTTCACGCACACTCTGAAACATTTCCACACTGACATCTAATATTTGCGTGTAGGAATAGAGAGAAAATGGCGATGAAGTAGGCTGGTGTAGTACCCGCTTACGCCGCAAACCGTATATGGCTATTTAGTGGCGGCGCTACGGGGCTAGTAGGAAGCAAAAATAGTTTGATTTAGAAACAAAAGGTTATTAGTTGATTTGCGAATTGTTAAGAATAGTAAAGTACTGAATATATTGCATGTATTTTGGAAAAAATACCCAGGGCATGCGGCGCTTATCTTGGCACCACGATGGTAACGGAAAGGAGGTAACGGAATCGGGTACTTCATAAACAAAACTATAAATTTTCCACGATTGATAATATTCAGCACACATTTTCCTACATTATAGTATTCATATAATAGTTAACTTAACTTTTGCAAATAAGATATGCCTTGTAAATACGTATTAACATCAAAAAACAAGTAAATTTACACACCGGACAGTGCCCGAAAAAACACAACCTCTCACCAAAGGCCGAAAATGAAACAGCTTTTTTGAATAACCATAATAAAATTGCAGTTTTTGAAACTTGAATTTTTATATGTTAATATGGTTAAATATGTAATATTTTAACAAATATGATATTACAATTTCATCGAAAACCAAATAACATCGTAACAACTCTTGTAAAACATATCAAAGTCGCGTAGCAATACGTTATTACTTGGGGACATGTAGAAAAGTCCAATGTACATCTTTTCGCGTTCTTGCCCTATTATCAACACGGCAACTTATTTTTTTTAACGTGTTTCACGCGCATGGACGTCGTATATGTATGTATACCTCTATAACATTGGGCATGGTTGGACCTTTGTGTTACCGTAATAGTTTATGGCATTTTCTTAAAAGTTCTCTCAACACAATATATTAACACCTTTGAATACTCAAGTGACAGTTGTCACCGAAAACATGTCATTCTACCTCTAGAAAAATCCACTAACCACTAAAAGCAATATTTCGCCAGTAAGAGGGGGTCGAATGAAACCACCCGTTTAAGTGGAAAATCTACTAGGCTGGCAAACATGGGGCGGACAGGTTCGGGCGTCCCTCCGATGTAGGTATGGGGGTAGAACCCTCCATAGTCGATGGTCCGACTCTAACGTATTTTTATGTTTCGTGAGGCTTTGGCCATCTAGCCATCAGCCTAAATAACACACGAATTCAAATATTTTTGGCTTATAATATCCTTCTGTTCCACAGACCTAGAATCACGCCTAATGGCTAGTATCTACAGAGTCCAGGACACAATTTCACATTCAGAGCAAACAGAAACAAGAAATATGGGTAATGAGCTCAGAGGTAATGAGGCGTTTTCGGTGACAGCTGTCACTTGAGTATTGGAATTCATAAAAGCAGACAAAGATTATATGAACTATACGAGGAAAGGACGTATAACACTAGTGATACCTTTTGCAATTATGTTCGTCAATATTCAAAAGTCTTTAAACGTATTTGTACCGCGGCTAAAGCTAACCATGTAAGTAATAAAATCAAAAACAGCACAGACATTGTAAAAACTACATGGAAAATTATAAATAGCGAGACTGGAAAATTTAAATCTCAACATTTTGACTTTCAGTTGAAAGTTAACAATAGAATTTTAAGAAATGATAAAGATATATCTGAAGTGTTTGTAAATTTTTTCTCTGATATTCCAGTCTCGACGACCAAGTCACTAAACTCGTCACCCGCACTCGCTGAATCGCTACTACAAGAACATACCGCTGCATGTAATACACGCAACTTCGTATTCGATCATGTAAATCCTTGGGACATCCTAAAAGCATTCAAATCAATACAAATGAAAAATACTGCCGATCTCGACGGCTTATCTGTAAAAATCATATCATCCATAATAGACTTAATTGCCTCACCTCTAGCTTGTTTATATAATAAATGCGTTGATGATGGCGTGTTTCCTGATCTGATGAAACATAGTAAAATTATTCCATTATTCAAAGCCGGTAGTAGATTAGACCCTTCTAACTTCAGACCAATATCAATTCTACCGACTCTTAGTAAAATTTTTGAGAAAATTATTCTATATCAGTTGAGTGCACATTTTTCTATCAACAGTATAATGTCTGTAAAGCAATTTGGATTTACTAGGGGTCGCTCGACAACCGATGCCGGTGTTGAGCTAGTAAATCATGTGTTTGATGCCTGGGAGGAGTCGCAGGATGCTGTTGGGGTTTTCTGTGATTTATCTAAGGCATTCGATTGTGTCCATCATGAAATTCTCATCAGAAAACTACGTCATTACGGAGTACAAGGCCGCGCTCTTGATTTAATAAAGTCCTACTTGAAAAGCCGGATACAGTGTGTTGATGTAAACGGTTCAAGATCGTCTGGATCGGCGGTTTGTATTGGTGTACCGCAGGGCTCCATTTTAGGCCCCTTTCTATTTCTGGTCTATATAAATGACCTACCCAACCGAGTGCAACATGATATTGTACTGTTCGCAGATGATACATCTCTACTTTTTAAAATTAAACGACCTATTAAGTCTTATGACGAAGTGAACAGTGCAATTAATGATGTTGTCAGTTGGTTTAACGTTAATAATCTACTTCTCAATGAGAAAAAAACTAAATGTGTACATTTTTCTTTATCAAATGTTAAACGAACTTTAAACTCAGTTACAGTTAAAAACGAAAAATTAGAATGTGTAAACACTACAGTATTTTTAGGAATAACTCTAGACTCTAAGTTACAGTGGGGACCGCACATTGATACGTTGGCGAAAAGGCTCAGTTCTGCTGCATATGCCGTAAAAAAAATACGTAATATGTCAAGCGTAGAAACAGCTAGACTTGTCTATTTCAGCTACTTCCACAGCTTAATGTCATATGGCATTTTACTGTGGGGGAATGCTGCTGATGTCCAGAGAATATTTATTTTGCAGAAACGAGCCATTCGTGCAATTTATAAAATGGGGTCTAGGATGTCTCTAAAGGAAAAATTCAAGGAAATTAATATACTGACACTGGCGTCACAGTATATTTACGAAAACGTATTGTATGTTAAAAAGAATATATCACTTTACAAAAAAAATTGTGACAGACATTGTATAAACACTAGAAATAAGAATGAACTGGCTGCTTGTGTTAGTCGATTATCTAAAGTTACCAAATCATATAAGGGTCAATGTATACGCTTTTACAATAAGATTCCCATTGAATTACAAAATTTGCCTCTTGACAAATTTAAAATAATAGTTAAGCAAAAATTACGTAAAAAAGGCTACTATAAAATTACAGACTACTTAGTAGACCAACATGCATGGGATTAACCGACTCGACGCTATGTAAGGCTATTAATTATAATTATTATTGTAAACGATATTTATTAGTAAGACATGAGATTAAAAAGAGCTGCCCTTGAGTTTCTTGCTGGCTCTTCTCGGGGTACTGCATTCGGAACCAGCAGCTCGTCGGTGGAGATGGGCTGCTGTTTGCATTTAGCCAATCTTCATGGACGAGTTTAGAGTGCCTTGTTATTATAAAATATTGACGTTTCTAAGTGTATATTTTAATACCAATAGAAAATAAACGATTTTTGAATTTGAATTTGAATTATTCAAAGGTGTCAATACAAGGTGCTATGAAGTGTAAAGAACTTTCATGGAAACTAGTACAGTAACACCCATGCCACACGTTAGAAAACGAGAAGTTGACATGTTGATAGTAAATAAATACTATTACCACTCAGAATTTTTATTGCTAAAAAAGGTTAAACACGGTTTGCAGACATGTGCCGTCGACAGAGGCGTTCATTATCAAAGAGTATAGTAGTATACATGTTCATAATATCCAACTGATGAGACCTTTAAGACAACAGTGGATTAGAGCTACCGATAGATGTTTAACCCAAAATTGGGTAGAATCTGACTAAACTAAATATTCCTGTGTTTGTTCGAACGACTTTAAACCTAGCGTAAAAAACTCCTCATACGACCTAAGATTTTCAGAATATATAATACCGATGCGATGCCTGCGACGCAAGAGCGGGTTGGGGTCACGGGGATTCCCCGAGAGGCCGACTATAAGGAACGAGAGAGCCAATTATATCTTTCTCACGCTCTAGATCTCCTATTCAGTGCGATTACGTTCTGCCTGGTACGCCACTGGAGAGGGTTGCGGAAATACGAGACCTAGGGTTAATTCTTGATGCGAACATGGACTTTCACAGTCACATTGAAAAGACATGCAAAAGCGCAAATAAAACCCTCGGCTTCGTAATGCGAGTAGCATCCCAATTTAATGACGGTAGGATAGCTAAGGTCCTTTACAATGCATATGTTCGCAGTAAATTGGAATTTGGTGCAGCCATTTGGGATCCCAAAGAGTGCAAGTACGCACTCATGATTGAGAAAATACAGCGGAAATTCGCAAGATGGCTGTACAAACGCACGTACGGCCTACGGGTACTATCCATATCTGAACCCCTCTTTATTCGTGTCGGGCATGGTCGGATTGGACACCTTGGAGTTCAGGCGGAGAATGCAGCTTTTGGTGCATTACATTTGCTTTTACACAATAAGGTGGATAATCCGTCGGCTCTGGGGCAGATGGGGCTAGTGACGGGCAGCGCAGCACCGCGCCGTGCACCGCGCGTGTTCGCGAGAGCCATAACGCGCACAGTGCGCGCAGGACACGCGCCCACCGCGCGCGCACGCCTCCTGCTGGGCGACGTGCTCTCTCAGCACCACACGGTCGACATATTTTATGACAGTCTCAATGTGTTTGTAAAAAAAATCAGAGAATTTTATAATATAATTTCATAATCAACAAATCTAATTTTTATAATATTTTGTACTGTGTAATTGTTATTTATTTTATATAGTTACTGACTTTTAATTTTATTTTTTTAAGAATGTATTTGACATAGAAAGTACCTAATTTATTAATGACATAATGAATAAGGAAATATTTTAATATCTGACGAAGCCTGTTGCTGACGACGATATTTAAAATTTTGTTTAATTGTTTTGAAATCTTTTTTTTTTTGTTTTGTTTTGTTAGAATGTAAATGATTTGGACTTAAGTATAGTCTGTAAGTTTACATTGTTCTGCAAATAAATAAATAAATAAATAAACACAATGAGGCGTTTTTCAAAAAAGAAAAACTAGTTCATTTATTAAAGATAGATGGCGATGTCATCGAATGATGGATTTTTTTGTTTTAATGAGTGCCATGAAAATGAAAGGGTCATGAAAATATACAGCTATTGATGCTGACAGACGTGTTGTTAGTGATATCTTATTTCTACTGTAGTTGATGTGTTTTTTCCTGCTTTACGCTGAAATTACGCTAGGTTTAAAGTGGTTCGAACAAACAGGAATATTTACTTAGATTCCACCGATTTTGCGTTGAACATCTATGGTAAGAGCAGTGATAGCCCGGACGGTTAAAGAGCCGGCCGAAAATCAGTGAGGCTCGGGTTCAAATCCTGGCATGTACCAATGAGTTTTTCAAAAACTTACGTACATATTTATCACTAGCTCGACGGTGAAGGAAAACATCGTGAGGAAACCCGCAGGTCTCAGAATTAATTCTGAGACATGTGTAAACAGACCCGGTCCGGCGATAGGCTCACCACCTATCACGTTTAGGGGTCCAATATATCTCGTGAAATGTGGGTATATCCAGTAATGGAATACCTCTGCCTACCCCCTCGGGGATAAAAAGGCGTGAGATTATATTATTATTATTATTATTATCTATGGTAGCACTAATCCACTGAAGTGGACTTGTCTACAGTCTCATCAGCAAGGCCGCGCCGACCCCCCACAGCGCCTGTGTGCGAAACCTTTAATTATAAAAAATTGTAATAAAACACAATTGATTTTTTAATGGTTACGGTGCGCATTGTAACCGCGCGGTTCTGACGAATTAAGATTCTTCTTCTTATTATAAAAAAAATAATGTGCTCCTTGGCCACACTTTCGATTGAATGACCTTCAATTAAAGAGGCGTTTTTGGTGACAGCTGTCACTTGAGTATTCAAAGGTGTCAAGAGATGGTGCTGAACTAAACTTTCATGGAGCTGTCATAAAGTAGTACAGTAACAGCCATGTCACACATTAAAAAACGAGAAGTTCACATGTTGATAGTAAATAAATATTAACACTGAGATTTTTTTATTGCGACAATCATGGGCGTAGCTAGGGGGGGCCAGGGTGGGCCGGGCCCACCCTAGAAAGCCGTGGGCCCACCCTAGAAAAATACCCTTCCTCATACATAAAATAACTTCATCCTCAACTACCAAAATCGAAAACCATCTTCAAAAAGCTAAACACAGAAAACTTAAAATAGTTTGAAAACATATTTTTCTAATTTCAAGGTCGTGGAATGGACCTATTTATGTGCATTTGGGTTGAGGGCCCTTTTTTCAAAATATTGCGAAACGAAATGACACACTTACAAGGCATTTAGTAAAAATTTGGTAAAACTGGTAAAGTTATGGTCAAATAACTTGGGCCCTCAATCCTGACGCCTGCATAAAGCGGCATAGCCTTATCTCAGAAAGTAGGTACTATCCCTGAGATAACAAATTTAATTTGAGAATTCAGTTGAGATTTTCTTAAATACATTGAGAAATTCCCAAATCTTAAGAATGCGATAATACAGATTTATGGCGGTTTAGCTTGGGCCCTCAATTCGTGAATAGGTATCTGTACTGAGGAATCAGCCAAACAAAGGAGTTTATCTAAGGAAAGAGATTAATACGACTTTAATATAAATTTGAGTTCAACATCGCTCAATATCGTTGGTAAATTAGTTAAAACAAATAACGACACAAAAGTTGATTGTAAAAAACTAAATAAAATTAGAATTTTCTTAAGACGTCTGAACCGAGGTCCCAATATTTTCGGCAGTATTGACTAGGCTAAGCCTTCTACACTCATTAATCTCTTTCCTTAGATAAACTCATATTTTACTGATTAATCAGTACAGATAGTTAAGAATTGAGGGCCCAAGCTAAACCGCCATAAATCTGTATTATCGCATTTTTAAGACTTGGGAATTTTTTAATGTTTTTAAGAAAATCTTAACAAAATTCTCAAATAAAAATTGTTATCCCAGGGATAGTACTTTCTGAGATTAGGCTATGCCGCTTTATAAAGGAGTCAGGATTGAGGGCTCAAGTTATTTGACCATAACTCTTTTGTTTCTAAATTTAAGAATCTTTGCTTTAAGTTTTACCAAATTTTTACTAAGTAAATTTACTACTTAAATGTCCTGTAAGGGTCATTTTGTTTCTCAATAATTTGAAAAATGGTCCCTCAATCCAGATGCATATGATTTATTTATATATTTTTGGTTTCTTTTTCCCTTACTTCAATGTCGATTTGATTTACCTTGTTGTTGGTAATTTAAGAGCGGAGCTCTTGTCAGTGTATATACTTAGCTATATTAGTGACTTAAACTACATAGTTTTGGCCAGAACACAGATAAAAGAAAAATAATTAGTATAATAGGATAGGATAACTGAAATCCATACTTGATTCCTACATACTATCTTGCCGCGCCGCGCGCCGTGGCCAGCCGATTCATGGCTGGGGCCATGGCCCCCCCTAGGAAAAATCCCTAGCTACGCCCATGGCGACAATCTATCTATTTGCAGCGACTACGATATATATTGTTTTTATTTTCAACATGCGTACCTACATGTGCGATCGTTCAATGTAGAAATGGAGGCGTTCATACATATCTAACTGATGAGATCTTAAAACAACAGTGGATTGGAACTACCAGTTACTACTACTACTTACTACTAGGTTTTCGAACCACTGTGTAAAGCAGAAGAGATCACACCAACCACAAAAAATGTAAAATTTTACAAATAAACAACACGTCTGTCGGCATCAATAGCTGTATATTTTTTTTCATGACCCTTGCATTCTTTTGAACAAAAAAAAGTCATCATTTTATGACGCCATCTATCTTTACAGATTGAACTATTTTTTCTTTTTTGAAAAACGCCTCATTGTGTTGACTCTCTCGTTCTTTATGCGGCCTCTCCGGGAATCCCAGTGACCCCACCCCGCTCTTGCGTCGCAGGCATCTCATCGGTCGGGTTGCGTTCATAAACTCAACAAACTTATGGCGGCTCTTTTGATTTTAACGCTGAGCTCGTAATTATTGTAACCTAAAACCCAAATCGTAAAATTAAACCACAAACGTGCATATTATCTTGGGAAACTTGTACAATAAGCGCAATATTATGTTTTGTTGTTTACGAGGGGCTCTGACGCAGAATGTGCACTTCGCAAAATGAGCACTCGACAAAAAAGGTGATGCATTTCGCAGTTGGTGCACTTCTTAAAAGGTGCACTTCTCATAATGTGCACTTCGCAAAATGAGCATTTCGTAAAATGTGCTCTTCGCAAAATGTGCACTTCGCAAAATGCGCACTTTTCTAGGGTGTAAGCCAGCTTTTTTGTATGCCTGTGGAGCTGCTTAATGTCTTTAGGTATTGGTACCAGAATCAAACCAACTTTGTTCGATGGGGTAATAAGTCTTCCGAAGCTTATGTTCTCAACTGCGGAGTGAGGCAGGGGGGGCTTACCTCACCTAGATTGTTCAATTTATATATCAATGCACTGATCGGTGAGCTCAGCAGCACTCATGTAGGTTGCTTCATCGATGGGGTTTGCTTCAATAATATAAGCTATGCCGATGACATGGTGCTGCTGGCGCCGTCGATCGGTGCATTGAGAAAATTGTTAGGTATTTGTGAGACATATGCGGCCTCGCATGGCCTTGTTTATAATACTAAGAAGTCTGAGTATATGGTCTTTGAGGCCGCCGGTGGAAAGCGCCAAATTAATACACTGCCTGTGTTACTTAACGGGTCACCGTTAAAAAGGGTGAGCCATTTTCAATATCTAGGCCACTTTGTTACCGGCGATTTCAGGGACCATATGGACATAGACAGAGAGCGCAGGGCGCTTTCCGTGAGAGCTAACATGCTTGCACGCAGGTTCGCCAGGTGTACTGCTGCAGTCAAGGTGACCTTGTTTAGAGCTTACTGCACACCACTGTACGCAGGCGCCCTGTGGACAAGCTACACTCAGCACTCACTGAAAGCGCTGCGTGTGCAATATAACAATGTCTTCAGGGTGCTGATGGGGTTGCCACGGTTCTGCGGTTCGCTTTATGGCTGTGCTACGAAAAAAGTCGGCGTCGCTACTGAACAGAATCCGTGTCAGCCCCAACAGCCTCCTGAAGATAATTGCGGAACGGGTTGAGTGTCCAGTGATGAGGCACTTCACCCAAACTACAAAATCACTTGTAGAATATAAGTACTAACATAGTTTTAAGCCTAACTAACAACCCAATGGATCTGTGTTGTCCGTAATAAAAAGTTTTGAATTTGAATTTTGAATTTGTCTCGAATCGCGTTTTAGCGGCTAGCGCTAAATCTAGCGCTTTTTTAAATGATATAAAACTATAATATAACGTCAGGTTGGCTGGTCAACTTCTAGTTCAGAGTCAAGTACGCAGAGTTTCCCAAAATGTGTTGTGTCTAATCACTACTTACATAGTATAAAACAAAGTCGCTTTCTCTGTCCCTATATCCCTTTGTATGCTTAAATCTTTAAAACTACGCAACGGATTTTGATGCGGTTTTTTTAATAGATAGGACTGATTCAAGAGGAAGGTTTTAGTGTTAACATTGCACCCGTGCGAAGCCGGGGCGGGTCGCTTGTATATAATATGTAATTGCTACATAGTTACTTCATTTATGTATTTTAGTTGTAGCTTCATACGTAGGTAGTTACATCAAACAAAAAGATGTAGCATTTATTAAAATTTACCCAAAAAAGTGCCTGACAAATTTGTAAGTGAACTGAAGACACTCTGTAACAGTTTTCCTTCACAAATTTGTAAGGCACTTTTTCCTTGAATCATCGGCCTGCTGCAAGAAAAGGAGTTGAATATAATGGCACTGGTTGATAATATGGCACATTGTTAGTGTGGCATTTTGCGAATGTGGCATTGTGCGCCTAATCCGTTCTATTTACTTTCTACAAGTACGAAATCATCGTGTAGCCCAAATGCAGAAATGTGCTATACTTACAGAGATACAGCAGTTGCACTGCTAGGAAGACATCATTCTGGCAGCGCCACCAACCCCCCATTATATCTTTCCTAAGCCGCGAGGGTACCAAATCCAAGACTAATTCGTATGTGGAGTACGAAATGGGTAGGTACGTAATGTATATTTGCTCCACATGCCAATCAGAAGCCGTGGCGCTGCTAGGATGATACATACGAGCAATGATGTTTTATACTTTTTATGATGTTATTCATTGCATACGAGGGTTTATGCAAAGTATGTTCCCAAATATTTTTTGTTCTCTTTTATTTGACTACCTATGTATATTAGGTGTGATTTTAAATTCCTGGAGGTAAGCTAAATAGGATGTGGTAAATTGTATTTTTTAAATACAATAAATAAATAAATAAAGATAATAAGTAAAGAAAACCATCAATAAAATTATATAAGAACTTAAATATTTATTGTTCATAAAATAACAATAAAAATCAGATAATGCAATAAAATTATAATGAAGAACAATTTGAGAAAACTAAACATAGAAAGAGATTATAGTACATTATGGTACAAGTGAGTAAAGTTGGTGATTACCGCTGAGGCGCCATTGAGACCCGAGCCGTAGGCGAGGGTCATAAGAGAGCCGAGGACGGTAATCATCAATACACACGTGTATCATACGACGTTTTTCAACACACTTGTGAATAAATAATACTAAAAAATCATTTTAAAATAATCATTCGCAATGGCGGGGAAAATTAATTGGTTTTCCAATTTTTTATTTATATAATTTGGAAAAGGCAAAAGGATCTAGGCCCATACAGCCTCGTTTTCCTATGCGCTCGCATCTTACAATGGCGATCGGCCATGGACTAAAAAAATTAGGTTTCTTTTTCTTTGGTTTGTCGTGGATAGCGTTTTAGCCACGTACAAAATGGGGTATTTAAAGTTTTTACAGAGAAAACCAAAGTTATATTTGAGTGAAAGTTTTGTTTATTAAACACGTACAAGTTGAAATGATCTATTTAAATACGAAGTTGCATGAAATGAGCAAGCCATATTTGTGTATTAATTTATTAGTACGATTGAATACGATCTTTTTTGTATCGAAACTTTTTTAAGAACAAAGCAACTCTAGCAACAAAATTGAAAAAAAAAATCTATAACTCACTAGTGAATAATAGCAAACAAAAAGTCTCAGTTTGATTATAGGTGTCATTATGTGCCTAATTGCAGTGAAATTAGAGCCACTTTATGAGCAAGTGTGTTGAAATAGTACATTATGGTACAAGTGAGTAAAGTTGGTGATTACCGCTGAGGCGCCATTGAGACCCGAGCCGTAGGCGAGGGTCATAAGAGAGCCGAGGACGGTAATCATCAATACACACGTGTATCATACGACGTTTTTCAACACACTTGTGAATAAATAATACTAAAAAATCATTTTAAAATAATCATTCGCAATGGCGGGGAAAATTAATTGGTTTTCCAATTTTTTATTTATATAATTTGGAAAAGGCAAAAGGATCTAGGCCCATACAGCCTCGTTTTCCTATGCGCTCGCATCTTACAATGGCGATCGGCCATGGACTAAAAAAATTAGGTTTCTTTTTCTTTGGTTTGTCGTGGATAGCGTTTTAGCCACGTACAAAATGGGGTATTTAAAGTTTTTACAGAGAAAACCAAAGTTATATTTGAGTGAAAGTTTTGTTTATTAAACACGTACAAGTTGAAATGATCTATTTAAATACGAAGTTGCATGAAATGAGCAAGCCATATTTGTGTATTAATTTATTAGTACGATTGAATACGATCTTTTTTGTATCGAAACTTTTTTAAGAACAAAGCAACTCTAGCAACAAAATTGAAAAAAAAAATCTATAACTCACTAGTGAATAATAGCAAACAAAAAGTCTCAGTTTGATTATAGGTGTCATTATGTGCCTAATTGCAGTGAAATTAGAGCCACTTTATGAGCAAGTGTGTTGAAAAAAATATTACTTACTTACCTAATAATTCTTAGGCAAAGCTTCGTTCTTAAGCAAAGCACCTCACAATTCTCAAATTCCATTTTAAATAATGTTTACATCAATTTAAAACTGAATTAACAGGAAATTAGTTGACATTAAACAAAAAAGGGTGTGAATAGGGTATAACCATGAAGCTTATAGTTAAATAGCTTATCTATTCTTGTGCTTAGATCAATGTAAGGATGCGGTGAGTGGTTGCAATGCTATGCTTCTCCATTTACTCGTTTGATACACATTAATCATTTCATAATTACATTGAAAACGAGTGTAAAAAGAATGAGTGCGACATTTTATTTTGCATCTGTCGTGTCCGCTGTACTAGCTTCTTTGGAATATACAAGCGTACCATGTGGAAGTACTATGCACAGAATAATAAATAGTACATAACTACTAAATCTAGGTTACCATAAATCTTACAAATGTGTGTGGTTGTGCGGTTGAGTCGGTAATACAGTCTATACAACTAGAACAAGACTTATGTAGGTAACTAATATTTAGAATTTATCACTTATCCAGACGCCATTTAATAAGATTGCTGGTAGTGTACAGGCTGGGGATACATTGATACATACATACATGTTAGAAAAATCGTTAAAAAATACGGAATAGGTACAGTCATGAGCACAGGAGCTTGACACATGGGACTTTGTAACATTCTTATTAACCGACTTCAAAAAAGAGGAGGTTATCAATTCATCTGATTTTATTTTTGTTAGGTACCTCAGAACTTTCGACTGAGTGAACCGATTTGGTTGGATGATTCTTTTTTTATTTGAAAGCTGGTGGTAATTTCATCCAGTTCTGACAATGGCATTCATGAGAAAACCTAATAGGTTGAAGATTGAAGTTGTTTTTTTTTCATAGATCTAAATCTATGTTTAGAGTTCTTTGTTATAACAATCGCCATAATGGACTCGCACTACAAGTGTCAAGCTTCATAACTGTGCTCTTGACTGTACCTATGTGCATGATAAAAGAAACAATATAATATGAACCGCAAATAAAAAAACAGGGTAGGTAATTAAATCATTTTTTAATTTATATTTCCCAGAGAGATTTAAATATTGGCAAACATAAAACTGGAAAATCATCGAATACAAACGCTTCAAATAATAGCTATTTAATTAATCTACCCTACCTTCCATAATTCTCGTAACTCTATTATTTTTTGATATTTATATTGATTGAAAATATTAATAATCTAGATGATATATAAACTAATGATTAAATTAAATTGACCTTCTTTCTATGCACTTCTACACCACCCACTAAATTATATTTACTATACTATACCACAGATATTATAATACTATACCCAATCTTGAAGTGCTAAATACGCAACCATAGATCTATCAGTGATCATAGTATTATATTGGCGAAGGAGTCCCAAGTACAAATTCTTTAATTTGTATTTTAGAGCAATTTGCATCAGATCACAAAAATCATCTTTTGACAAACTCAACAGAAGCTTGATTGAACAGTATTGTAACAAATCCGGTAACATGTAATAAGCTGCGAGCTCTAAAAGTGGCAGAAAACCATCTTCAGGTAGCTTGTGCAAATATAGGAAATCTTTTAAATGTTCCAAAGTCGCCATTGTCACGTCTTTAAGGTCCACAGTACCCTCGGCGGCCTCTTTCCATGGTCCCGTGAGCATAGTTCTAAATACAGGACTGAAAGGCCACATCATCATTCTATGCATGCGGACTGATCCATCTTTTCCTCGCAACTCAAAATCAGCGGAATCCATATCTTCATAGAGAGCCTTTAGAGATTCATGTGGGCTCACAGGAATTATATCCAATTCAAAAGTAATAGCTAATTCACGAACGCCATGTTGATCCAAGTGTTGCCAAAGGCCATCATCATTATTTAGAATCACATTGCAACTATTATCGCTATATGATACATAGATGACATACATAATTTTGTCATCTTTATTTAATTTGGTGAATTTGATATATTTATTAATATAACAGGGGTTAGTTAAAATATCAAATTTTACTTGGACCTTTACTAATCCGGCGATAGTTAGTTTTGAACTTAAAGTTCCATTTGAGGAACTGGTATAAAATATGGCTGTTGTTGAATTTGCAGCATAAACCAATTTTTTCAGTTCCATCCTGTAAAAAATAAATACACATATATTATCTGTAATATAGTAGGTACCTACTTAGATAGATAGGTACCTACCTACCTACCTACATAGTTAGAAGTCACCGGTTAGAAGAGATTGGCGAGGGATAGATTCTCCGGAACAATTTGTGCCAATTGCGCTACTGATAGTTAAATAGAAATTAATAACAAATTTATCCCCGATAGGGTAGGCAGAGGTCTTTCATTACTCTTGTATTGCAGTACCCACGCACCCTGTTGTAATTGTAAAGAAAAACCTGTTCGTCCTCAAACAAATCACATGAATTAGGTATGTTATGTCTTTATTTGTGAGGAAATGGTTACCACATCAAAGTATTATTTTCCTAAAAACAATGTAGAACTCTCTTACTACGCACTCTTCTGCATTGGTACATTTTTATGAACATTTATATCATTACTACAAACATCGACACATCCATACTCACAAACTTTTGCGTTTATAATATTAGTAGGATTCAAGGGTTTGTACCAAAGTGATAAAACCGGCTAAGTGCGAGTCGGACTCGCGCTAGAAAGGTTCCGTACCATTATCTATAAAAACAGCAAAAAAATCACGTTTGTTGTATATGGGAGCCCCCTTAAACACATTTTTTTTATATGATATGAGTGTGTATGTCGCAGTCGGATTGTATAATACGCTATATTACATTACGGCTAGCCGTTATCAAAAACGGCCGTTTTGAAATGCGGCGGTCAACGATTAGCCGGATTGAATGCAGCTAAATGAATAACCGCCGGAATGTATTCGCCACCGTACGTTATTCAACACGGCTAGCCATAATGTAATACAGCGAAACAATAGCCGCCTCTTTGACAGGTTTTAGTTCCGATTCGTGGCGCTGCTGTTTCAGTGATGCCAGAAGATTACTATTGTAACCTTTTAGGTGATTTTTTACTTCGTCAGGTTACTTTTAGGTTGTTACACTATTCAAAAGGTTACTTTTATGTGATTTTCCGGAAGTTGTACAAGTTTTTTTTATATATAGCTTCATATAACATCAGAATAACACATAGGCTACATTTTATTCCCGTATTCCCATGGGATCGGGAACTACGCGGGTGAAACCGAGGGGCGGTGCTAATATAATATAACCTTCAATCGAAAACTTAAAAATTACACCATGTATAAACAAATAGAAAATATAAACTTGTGTATAAAATGTTTGGAAAAGTTTAAAGGTAATAAAGTGTTTTTAGATGGCTGTCCCATTTTAAACATTGTTTTATTTTGTGAGTATGGGCACCCTACAATCTAAGTAGTAGTACGATGCAGCTAATGAGCCATTTACACGAGGCCATTCCACATCAGAACGTTGGAGCCCCGGAGCTACAGATCTGTCGAGTGGCTTAAATTATTGTAGGGAAAATGTAGTAGTTAAAAACACATCTTTGAATTTGTAGTTCTATAGTTCAGGAGTTATTAGACCTGAAAGCTAGAAATCATCAGGTCGGTGTGGCCCCGAGATCTCAGTAATAAGGGCAGTAACGGACGTTTGCTCTTAGACAAAGTTACTGTAATATTTAGGTAGTAGACAGAAAAACAATGAATAGAATTCGTAGTTCAATATTTTGGCAGTAATTCACGTTTGAAGTGCAGGCAATCAGGTCCCTGTAGCCCAGTGTTTTCTCTGAAACGAAGCATCCTAACATAGTATGTTGTTTGGGAAAGTTTCTGTAGTTCTCGATTTAGGAATTCGTATGGAGCTAGTTTTTTATGTAGTTCTACGGTTTAATAGAATTTTGCACTCTTTCTAAAAACAATCAGAACGGTGTAGCCCAGTGTTTTCTCTGCAACGAAGCATCCTAGCATAGCATGGTGTGTTGTTTGAGAAAATTTTTGTAGTTCTCGATTTAGGAATTCGTATAGAGCCCGTTTTTTATGTAGTTCTACAGTTTACAAATAATTCAGGTCGGAAGCTCCGAAATGACAGCTAACCTCACTCATTACATCTTTGGAACCAAACAAGCTAGCGAAACAGAAACTTACACAACGATTTATTATCCATCGAATAATAAGTGTGCAAAATTTTATAGAGATCCATGCAGTATTTGTAAAGGAATTTAATATAAACACATTCGGTAGCATTATCTGTATAACGGAGAGGGTGACCATACATTGTATGTTAAAGAGGAAAAATATTCGAGCACTGAAATTTGATGGTGTAAGTAAGTATGATATGACATTTATTCAAATTTGCACTCAGGTTGTTTATTCATAAGTTTTAACATTAAGTGAATAAGTAACTAAAAATGGTTAACATGTTTTTTTATTGAATTCAAATACCCATGGTGGTTTTCTTTAGATTGTGGTTTGGCTAATTGCTCGAACTAAACAAAGTCCATATATTATGGTATAAAGTACCTACTACCTATGGTTTCTTTTGTGCAAAAGAATAAAAAAGATTTGGTCATCTGATTTTCTATATTATAAAAATAAAAGTCGTGTGTAGCAGTCAATAATTATATATCATTATTAAGAAGCACCCGAGCTCGGCGTTGCCCGCGCGGATTCCGTTTATTTCCGTTCCCATGGGAATATCCAAAATGCCCTTCATTAGTGGTTACCTACGACGTATTTAAGACACCTACATACCATATTTCAAATAGCGGGTGCCCAGCGGCGTTTTCCCGCATGGATTCAGTGTATTCCCGTTCCCGTGGTAATTTTCAAAAATCCCTCCATACCAGTTTCCTACGACATATAAGACAACTACATACCATTTTTCAAGTTTCTAGGTGTTATCGTTTCGGAGTAGTACGTTTTTCTCTTTTTAACCAGTTTTTACAGTTTCCCGTGGGAATGAGATATTTTAATGGAATAAAAAGTACCCTAAATGTTGACCTGGATACTCAGTTATCTCCATACCAAATTTCATGAAAATCCGTCTAGTAGTTTTTGAGTGATGCGTGCACAACCAGACAGACAGACGAAAATTCCAAAAATTGGTGTTTCGGTATCTATATCGATAACTTTATACACTGCCGTTAAAATTTTCAAAAAATATTTCATGTACAGAGACGGCCCCGTTAGAGTTTTATTATATGTATAGATAAAGTAGTTACCTACGGTTTCTTATGTGCAAAGGAATATAAAAGAGTTGTTCAACTGGTTTTCTATATTCTAAAAATAAGAGAAATGACATCTAACCTCGCTCATGACATATTGGAACCAAACAAGCTTGCGAAACAGAAACTTACACAACGATTTATTATCCATCGAATAATAAGTGTGCAAAATTTTATAGAGATCCATGCAGTATTTGTAAGGGAATTTAGTATAAACACATGCGGTACCATTAACTGTGTCATGTCATTTTATTTTATTTATTTTATTTTACTCATACCCGCTATTCGTAATGCCCCATGTGTCTTAAAAACATTTTCACCAATGGAAAGATTACTTTTCTGGAAGTGACATTTTCCCACTGGAACTGACGCGAGTGAAACTGTCAGGTGCCGCTAGTTTAATATAAATTTCTAGCAGGTTCTACTAATTTAAAAAATATGTCCCATTAATATGTTGCTGGTGGAAATATCCAAATAATAGGCACTGGTAGAATTAAACAGACATCTTTACTCCGAGAGGCTAAAGAACAGACTACAGACAATAAAAAGACAGATTCTATAAACAAAATACAAAATAAATACAAAAAGGAATAAAAAGGCTTCCAAAGAGGTGCGTGGCGCACATTCCTCCCCTTTTCTAAAGGAGCAGCTTCACCAGCTTACGGAGGGGCCGCCTCATGATACCCATCAGGGTTCGTACGTCAGCCACCCGGATAACGCCGTCGGGGCCCGGAAAAACTGCTGTCACCCGTCCGCGTGGCCAGGTGCCTCTAGGCGAGTTTGGATCTGCGATCAACACCACGTCGCCAACGGCCACCTCAGGAGCTACTCCACGCCCGCGTCTTGGGATGAGTGTTGGCAGGTACTCTTTGACCCAACGCTGCCAGAAATGGTCCGCCAATCGAACGGCCTTGCGCCAGCTGCTTCTCGAGGCAAAATCTGAATCAGATAATGTGACTGGTATCGGGCGGCCTGAAGACGCAGCCAGAAGAAAGTGTGTGGGAGTGAGCGCTTCTTCTGTGTTGCGATCCACGGTGACATGGGTGAGTGGGCGCGAGTTGACAAGTGCCTCAGCCTCTGCCAAAAGCGTGCGAAGCACCTCGTCCGTTGGGGCACGTTCTTTGAGTGTCACTTTGAGAGCCACTTTTACGCTCTTCACCAGTCTTTCCCAAGATCCGCCCATAAAAGGAGCGGCTGGTGGTATAAAACGCCAATTAATCTTCTCTGAAGCAGCGTACTGGGCTGTGGCTTCGGCGTAGAGGCGACGGAGCTCTCGGTTGGCGCCTACAAAGGCAGTTCCGTTATCTGACCAGAGCTCTGCTGGCGTGCCTCGCCGGGCTATGAAGCGGCGGAGGCTCATCATCGCCGAGTCGGTGGACAAGCTGTCAACCACTTCCAGATGGACGGCACGGACGACGAGGCAAGTGTAAAGGGCGACATATCTTTTCTCTCGTCTTCGGCCGATAGAGACTTGAACTGGACCATAGTAGTCGAGCCCCGTGAACGTAAACGGGCGCTTGTGGTGTCCCAAACGTGCCTCAGGTAAATCTCCTGTAGGTGGCTGGAAGTTAACGGCTCGGCGAATGCGGCAAAACTGGCAGTGAAAGGCGACTGCGCGGACGGTACTTCTCAGGCTCAATAAGTGGTAGTCTTGTCGGAGCTCATTTACCACTGTCTCTGTATTAGCGTGCGCGGCTCTCCTGTGATGGTGCTCCACAAGCAAGCGCACTGCTGGGTGTCTTCCGTCCAGTACAATTGGACTTTTAGTTTCGTGACGTACGTGTGACGCTGCCTTTATGCGGCCGGACAATCGCATCAATCTGTCTTCTCCGATGAAAACCGACAGTTTGGACAGGCGACTGGAGCGTGGCAAGAGCTGAGCAGGACGACTATTGAGGTGCGTCATCTCGCTGGAAAATGCGCCCAACTGAGACTTGAGCAAGATGTGCGTCTCTGCTAGACGAATGTCAGTGGCGGTCAAATCTCTAGCTGACCCCTGTGAAGACCTTGGAGTAGTGAACTGTTGCCATTGACTCGAAGGCTGAAACATAAAGGTACAAAGCCCTCCCTCTAATTGGACTAAATAATCTACACATAATCCCCTTCGAGTTAGACTACGCATTCGCAGTAATGTGAGATACTTATGCGCAGTAGCAGTTGCACGCACCAGTCTGAGCCAAGAGCTAAAACGCTCAGGATCGGCTGAAACTGGCTCAGGCTGGGCAAAGTCATTGATGAGGTGAACTAAATCGGGACGCACTCGTGTTTGATCTCTTCTAAACCTGTATACTCAGGTGCGCAGGGCTCACTGGGCCACTCCGAAGAGAGCAAAAATTCAGGCCCCGATATCCAGCGTGATTCAGGAGACAACGTGACGCGCTTGGTACGAGTTGCATCGTCCGCAACATTTAAATGACTTGGCACCCAGCGCCATTCCTTCACGTCAGTTATCTCCACAATCTCGCCGACTCTATGTGACACAAATGACTTGAACAAACGCGCCTCGCTTCGGAGCCAACCCAAAACCGTCATAGAGTCGCACCAGAATATGCGTTTGACAGGTTTGAGTCTGTGAGCTTCACAAATGGTGGCGGCGAGGCGAGCTGCAACCAAAGCTCCTTGAAGTTCCAAACGATTTATGAAAATTGGCTTTAGAGGAGCTACGCGAACCTTACTACATATAAGCGCCAGCTTCACGTCACCGTTTCCCATAATAATACGCCAATAAGCGACTGCAGAAAAGGCAGACTCGCTTGCGTCACAGAAAACGTGAAGCTCGCACTTATCTACTTTTAACTCGCCAGGACAGTAGCAGCGTGGGATCTGCAAACGGGAAGCAGTAAGAAGATCTTCAAACCAATGCCTCCACGCCGCACTGTCATTCTGCGAGAGGTCCTCGTCCCAGTCGAGACCCTTTCGCCATGCGTTCTGGAACATAATGCGGCCTGTCACTACTATTGGCGCTAGGATTCCGAGTGGGTCGAAAACCCGCATGACGTGAGCCAATACTTCGCGCTTGGTAAACTTATTAGGCAACACACAATTTTTGCTTATTCCCGTGTTAAAACCAATTGTATCGGCGACGGGTTGCCAAATAAGCCCAAGAGTGCGCACGGGCGTGGCAAGGCAGCCAAGGTCAACATCTACATCGTTACTAGCTACAGGGACCTCAACCAAGCTCTCCTTTGGCAAAAGTGAGAGAGCAGAGGGTTCGTTTGAGGCCCACGCACGCATGTCGAAGCCAGCATGTCGATGGATATGGTGAATTTCTTCGGCAAGTTTAGCAGCTTCATCAATTGAGTCTAGGCTTACTATACAATCATCCATATAGTGATCGATAATGATGGCTCGAGCCGCGGCTAGATAGCGCTCTTGCCACTCCACTGCATTTTTGTTTTTAATGTAAATGGCAGTGCAAGGACTAGACGCGGCCCCGAAAATCATTGACGACATGCGGTATGTCTTAATCGGGTCTTTAGGGTTGTCGCGCCACAAAAATCTTTGCGCATCACGATCCTCCACGCGAATTTTCACTTGAGGAAACATCTCGCGAATGTCTCCCGTCAGGGCGACTTTGCCTACCCTAAAACGCATAAGAATTCCGAGCAGGGGCTGCAAAAGGTCAGGACCGGTTAGCAGTAGCGAATTCAGTGAAACACCCTGACTTTTTGCAGCAGCATCATGGACTACTCTTAATTTATTCGGCTTATTCGGATTGGTTACACCGAAATGCGGGAGAACCCAGACAGGCGACTTGGCGGTATGCACTTCCGAGCACAATTCGGCATAACCCTTCCGCATCATGTCGTGTACGTTTTGACGGTATCGATTTGCGTAGTTAGAGTCCCTGCACATCTTTTTTTCTAGACTAAGAAACCTAGACAAGGCAAGCTTAAAACTGTCAGGCACGAATAAATTGTCAGCTTTCCAAAGAAGCCCGACTTCATAATGACCGTTTGGTAGGCGACGTGCCGTGCGTTCAAGAATTTGGACAGCTCGTTCGTCATCGGAGCTGCGCGCTCCGCGTTTAGAAATGCCAATCGAATCTATATTGTATTGCTCACGAATTAACTGTTCTAATACCTCGCGATCACTAACATCTACGACCGCGGTGTCACTAACCGTCGAATGGTTGACAGTGTCAACCGGCGCCGTCTTGCTACAGCCAAAACCGAATAAAACCCACCCTAAAGCGGTATGAATTGCAACCGGTTGTGTCCTAGAACCCTTACGCGTGGCCCTAGACATAGTAAGATGCCAGTTGTCAATGCCAATGATAATCGTCGGTTTTACGTTGTCATAGCAAAACTCGTCCTTTATATCAGAAAGGTAACTAAATTTGGACACGTCAGATTTGTCAATAGTCGGTCGCGCTGCACAACCTAACCCGTTAATTGCTCGGGCCCTACGAATCATATACGTCTCTTTTGCGTGGCGTCCCTTTATATGAAAATCAACATACTGAACAGTCGTCTCCTTGCTTAACCCACCTACGCAGTCGAGGCGTATTTGTCTCTCGGGCCCGCATACTCCTAATTTGGCAGCAATCTCCAAATCTAAGAAAGACGCTGATGCACCGTCGTCCAACAATGCATAGGTGTCTACGGTACCTGACGGGCCGGAAACGGTCACAGCCACGACCTTTAACAACGGACGGGGAAACGATGGCTGCACTGAGCATTCCGTTGCAATTGAAGTCGATGTATGAGACAGGATCTCCTTGGGTTCATCGTAGTATGAAGCGGGTGCGAGCCGGGCGGTGAGGCCTGCGGCGGGCGCGGCCGCCCGCGGCGCGGCGCTGGACGTGCCCGCGGCGGCCTCGTCATCCTCCACTTCCACGTGCGCGGCGGCGGCGCGCTCGTAATTCGGGTTGTGCAACAACGAATGATGACGGAAAGCGCAACCGTCAATGTCACAAGTTTTCTTTGCCTTGCACAAACTTAATTTATGCCAACCTACTTTGAGGCATCGATGACAGACTCTTTTCTTTTTAATCAACTTCCATCTGTCATCGACTGACAGTGACGCAAATTTATCACATTGAATTAAATCATGCGATTGTTGGCATACAATGCACGATTTAATTTTAGGTGCAGTCGTCGATGAATTCAATTTATTGTTTGATGAACTTGAATTGCTATTGAACCGATTTTCAGCGACAACATGCACATTGTCCCTGGCCCGCCTACTATCTACCGCGTGCGACGTAGTAGTCGGCTCAGGTAACATGCCAAAGCGAGACTGGAGGTCGGTCTCGTGTGCTAGGAAATCGGCTAGATTTTCTAGCTTTGATAGACCACTAGCCTCAAAACGAGCGGCATAGTCTAGCCATTTGGCTCGCAATAGGGGGGAAATCTTTGAAATAATTGCCTGAAAGAGTTCGGGCGATGACAGATATTCCGTATGATCCAACAACCGAATGATTTCCACGCAATTGCGAACACGACTAGCAAAGATAGCAAAATCCTTACCCTCACTGTTCACTCGCGGCAACGCGCGCACCGCGGCTACCTCGTGCGCCACCACCAGCTCGGGGCGGCCGTAGCGCGTGTCGAGCGCGCGCAACACAACGCCGGGCTCGCGCGCCGACACCAGCAGCGCGGCGACCGCCTCGCGCGCCGCGCCCGTCAGCGCCGCGTTCAGTCTTGCCAGGTTGTTCACAGGACTGTATGAATCTTGTGTATTTTCGAAAGACTTTTTCAGACTGAGCCAGTCTAAAGATGATTTGCCGTCGAAGCGATATTTATTGCGTGGCTATTGCCTTTATTAACGTTATTAATCAAAACCTCGAGACTTTTAATAAGATGCGGAACTTCCGCGCCGTCGCTGCGTGCCGCGGCCGCAGCCGGGGCAGCACGTCGGGTCTGGGGCGCTGTCGCTGCTTCGGTAAGGGGCGCAACGCTCATTATAGGGTCTGGTAACCTGAAAACATTAGGTTTATTTAATGCGGGTTTACTAATATCGGACTTTCTGAACCATTTTTCGACGTTAGTACGACTGCTCCTAGAGCTGTGCTGACTCGCGTCTGCCTCGATGGCGGCAAGTTCTACACGGTGCTCTAGCTCTGCGGTCTCACGCTCTAGCTCAACGAGGCGACTGGCTTGTTGGGCCTCCAGGTCGGCGAGACGGCGGCGCATTTCCTGAGCCTCCATGTCGGCGAGGTGGCGCATCTCTTGCGCCTCCAAGTCGGCGAGGCGGCGCGCGTGCTGCGCCTCAGCTGCTAACCTTTTAGCCACCACCGTGGCGGATGAGCGGGACGATACCATACTTACGGGGTGGGAAGGCGCCGTGGGTGCGCTTGCCGAAGCGGCAAATGAGACATCGGGCGCGGCTGGCTGCTCCGATTTTCTACTCGCAACGGTCTTACCTTCACTAATTTCTGTGTCATTACCCATATTCATCGCTTTGGTTTTTGATCGAGTCTGTATCATTCCCTTACAATACTATAATCCACGATGGACCAAATGTTGCTGGTGGAAATATCCAAATAATAGGCACTGGTAGAATTAAACAGACATCTTTACTCCGAGAGGCTAAAGAACAGACTACAGACAATATAAAGACAGATTCTATAAACAAAATACAAAATAAATATAAAAAGGCTTCCAAAGAGGTGCGTGGCGCACAAATATGTTTCAGGGATCGTCCATTAATCAAGTGATGTTTTAGCAACTATTTAACTACTTGGTGATACGAGGTAATGGTTAAACTAACCCATCCCATAATCACGTGTATTTTTTAGAGTCTCTTAAAAAATACTAGAGAGCCGAGCTCGGGTGCTTCTTAATAATGATATATAATTATTGACTGCTACACACGACTTTTATTTTTATAATATAGAAAATCAGATGACCAAATCTTTTTTATTCTTTTGCACAAAAGAAACCATAGGTAGTAGGTACTTTATACCATAATATATGGACTTTGTTTAGTTCGAGCAATTAGCCAAACCACAATCTAAAGAAAACCACCATGGGTATTTGAATTCAATAAAAAAACATGTTAACCATTTTTAGTTACTTATTCACTTAATGTTAAAACTTATGAATAAACAACCTGAGTGCAAATTTGAATAAATGTCATATCATACTTACTTACACCATCAAATTTCAGTGCTCGAATATTTTTCCTCTTTAACATACAATGTATGGTCACCCTCTCCGTTATACAGATAATGCTACCGAATGTGTTTATATTAAATTCCTTTACAAATACTGCATGGATCTCTATAAAATATTGCACACTTATTATTCGATGGATAATAAATCGTTGTGTAAGTTTCTGTTTCGCTAGCTTGTTTGGTTCCAAAGATGTAATGAGTGAGGTTAGCTGTCATTTCGGAGCTTCAGACCTGAATTATTCGTAAACTGTAGAACTACATAAAAAACGGGCTCCATACGAATTCCTAAATCGAGAACTACAGAAACTTTCTCAAACAACATACTATGTTAGGATGCTTCGTTTCAGAGAAAACACTGGGCTACAGGGACCTGATTGCCTGCACTTCAAACGTGAATTACTGCCAAAATATTGAACTACGAATTCTATTTATTGTTTTTCTGTCTACTACCTAAATATTACAGTAACTTTGTCTAAGAGCAAACGTCCGTTACTGCCCTAATTACTGAGATCTCGGGGCCACACCGACCTGATGATTTCTAGCTTTCAGGTCTAATAACTCCTGAACTATAGAACTACAAATTCAAAGAGATGTGTTTTTGACTACTACATTTTCCCTACAATAATTTAAGCCACTCGACAGCTCTGTAGCTCCGGGGCTCCAACGTTCTGATGTCAATCATTCCACTGAGACAATCCACTAATGGCTTCGTGTAAATGGAGACAGTCCACTGCAATGGATTGTCCTCAGTTTTTTTTGTATGCAGTTTGGATTGGCTTAGTGGATTGTGTTAGTGGAATGGCTCATGGAATGGCCTCGTGTAAATTGCCCATTAATGTGGCCCGCCTTATTGAAGAACGTATCGCAATGACAATCCGGCCAATCGTTGAACCGCCGCATTTCAAAACGGCCCTGTTTTTGATAACGGCTAGCCGTAATGTAATACGGCGGATTATACAATCCGACTGCGACATATAGGTATCTGTTGTACAAATAAATTCTATTCTATTTTATTATGTTTTTTTAGTATTTGTTCTTATAGCGGCAATAGAAATACATCATCTGTGAAAATTTCAAATGACTAACTATCACGTTTCATGGGATACAGCCTGGTGACAGACGGACGGACACCGGTGTGTCAGTAATAGGGTCTCGTTTTTCTCTTTGGATACGGAACCCTAAAAAAGAAACTCTTATAATGGTGCGGCTCTATCTGTCACACACATCTTAACCTTACCTTAACTGCTAATGTATAAACTTGAAATACCTTCAAATTATCATTGGGCATTTTTTTTATAAATTAATGAATTTAAAAGATATATATATTATATAGATATATATACCTACCTATTTCTGCATCCAAAGGGAAAGGGAGGGATCTATTATACCTAGTAGCGGGTGCCCAGCGGCGTTGCCCGCGCGGAATTTATTCCCGGTCCCGTGGGAATTTCCAAAAATCACTTCATAGCGGTTGCCTACGACATTATTATAAGACACCTACTCGTACCTACATACCATATTTCAAATAGCAGCGTCCCGCTGTTTCACCCGCATCAGTCCCGTTGGAAAATTATACCCCATGTTACTCCCATAAAATTCCATTGGTGAAATATTTTTAAAGACTCGCGGTGGAATTGTAGGTAGGTACCTATTTTACAAATAGCGGGTGCCCAGCAGATTTGCCCGCTCAGGTCCAGTAGGTAGGTATATATTCCCGTTTCCGTAAGTTTCCATAAATCCCTTCATAGCGTTTTCCTATGACATATTAATATTATGTATAAGACATGTACATACCTACTTTACCTATTTCAAGTTTAATAAGAATAATAATATAATCTCACGCCTTTTTTTATCCCCGAGGGGGTAGGCAGAGGTATTCCATTACTGGATATACCCACATTTCACGAGATACATTGGACCCCTAAACGTGATAGGTGGTGAGCCCATCGCCGGACCGGGTCTGTTTACACATGTCTCAGAGAATTAATTCTGAGACCTGCGGGTTTCCTCACGATGTTTTCCTTCACCGTCGAGCTAGTGATAATAATGTACGTAAGTTTTTGAAAAACTCATTGGTACATGCCAGGATTCGAACCCGAGCCTCACTGATTTTCGGCCGGCTCTTTAACCGTCCGGGCTATCACTGCTCTCAATTTCAAGTTTCTTAGGTTTATTTCAAGTTATCGTTTCGGAATAGGTACGTAGTTGAGTAGTTACCAATGATATTATTTATCCTCTTGTCTTAGTTAATATCATTGGTAGGTAGTTATGTTTTTCACTTTTTAACCAGTTTTTATATTAAATCGGACCGTCGGAATAAGATATTTTTCTGGAATAAAAAGTAGGTAGGTACCTACCCTAGATGTTGACCCGGGTACCTACCTACTCAGTTATCTCCATACCAAATTTAATCAAAATTCGTCCAGTAGTTCTTGTGTGATGCGTCCACAGACAGACAAAAATTGGTATCTCGGGCAACGCCGCTGGTCACCCGCTAGTATAAAAACAAAGATATCACTCACTGTGGAATATAAAAACAATCTTACCTTATGTAAGTACCTAGTTGTAGGACTTGTCGTTGTCGGTGTCGTAGTTTTGAAATCTGGCTATTGCTCAAACTACTTAGGATGTTTTATAAACTCAGTAGGTACCCGGTAAATTATTTATAAAAGTACGTCGCATAGAGAACGCAAGCGCAAATCAAGAATCAAGAGTTAAATGAAATTGAAAAACAAGATGAGCCACACCTTGAAATAGTGTTGCCAACAGTTAAATTAACTCTCCACCAGATTCAACATCTAACTACCAGAAAACCACTAACGAAAAACGACACTACTCTTTTCCATTAAGTAAACATTTTTGTTTGTAATTACGAAATTAAGAAAACTATACCTACTTAAGTTAGTATTTTTTTTATTTAGAACAGTCACATATTTTCAACTAGGAGCGCTTTCTAAAATTCCCTTCATATAGCGGTTGCCTACGACATATAATCCCTAGATGTTGACCCAGGTACCTACTCAGTTATCTACATAGGTACCAAATTTCATTAGAATCCGTCTAGTAGTTTTTGCGTGATGCGTGCATAGACAGACAGACAAAAATTTTAAAAAATTGAGTTTTTATAAATTAATCGATAACTTCTACACTACCACTTACCTTCATCTGTTTATCTCAGTTACATCCATTCTAAGGTTGTCTGGAAGAAATTGCTTAAAGCGACAAGATCGCCCATTGTACTTTTTTATCATTGTGTTACTTGTTGCATATTTTTATTGGTGTACAATAAAGAGTTGTTACCTACTTACTACCGCTGAAATTTTGAAAAATAAATTTATGTACCTACAGACACGGTCTTCTTAGAGTTTTATTATGTATACATAAAATTATACTTGCTGTTCTTATATCTAAAGGCATTATACCTTTTGAACGGTGTTCGAATAAGATGTGTACCTATTTCTATAAAATGAGACGCGCCCAATTAAGCAACATCTGTAGCTCTAAACCACTGTTGTCATATGGTCTCATCATCATCAGTTATACGGCGTTAGCTTGACTTCTCTGAACATGGGCTTCGCCTGCGCAAACCCCCTCGTACTGTCATTTGACATTTGGTCGCTAAAATTGTTATTGCGCAGCCATTTGCACAACTTAAGAGCGGCCAAGTTAAAACGGCCGCACTGTATTTAGGCATATAACGCCTTTATTTTTACAAGGTCACGAGGGCACATCTGATTATGTTGAAACAACATAATATTTTTGTAACAATAAAATATTCTTTTAGGGTTATTATTATTTACTATCAACACGTCAACTTCAATTTTTTTAACGTGTGGCGAGCGCATGGACTTTGTATATGTATACCTCTATTGCATGGGCATGGGTGGCCCTTTGTGTTAACTTACCGTAATAGTTTATGACATTTTCTTAAAAGTTCTGTCAACACAATATATTAACACCTATACTCAAGTGACAGTTGTCACCGAAAACATGTCATTCTACCTCTAGAAAAATTCACTAACCACTAAAAGCAATATTTCGCCAGTAAGAGGGGGTCGAATGAAACCACCCGTTTAAGTGGAAAATCTACTAGGCTGGCAAACATGGGGCGGACAGGTTCGGGCGTCCCTCCGATGTAGGTATGGGGGTAGAACCCTCCATAGTCGATGGTCCGACTCTAACGTATTTTTATGTTTCGTGAGGCTTTGGCCATCTAGCCATCAGCCTAAATAAGACACGAATTCAAATATTTTTGACGGTCAAACGAACTTACCTTAAGTGAAGTTCGACCCATAATTATATGAGGCCTTCGTGTCCGAACCGAGTCCTAAATTTACTTATAGATATATGTGTCTCTAGTGATCGTCATTCACACGGATTTCAAAGCTTAGTATTATTTTAAAAAATAAAAGCATTTTTCAGTCTGGCAACACATATGTCACCCGTTTCCGTCAAAGTCCGCCATATGTCATTTAAGTTCAAAGTTTAATATTTTATGGGTAGATCCAAACTTTGGATCCAGGGTTGGGAGGGCTGGACTCGGTTCGGACACGAAGGCTTCATATAATTATGGGTCGAACTTCACTTAAGGTAAGTTCGTTTGACCATCAATTATATTTCTGCCTTCGTGTCCGAACCGAGTCCTAAATTTACTTATAGATAGATGTTCAAAGCTGTTTTATTTATAAAACAATAAAAAGTATAATATTACTAAATTATACTTCCCTGTCTAAGTAAATATATTTTTTATTTCCATATAGTAGGAAGGTACTTGCTAGGTTTTGGATAGATAACAGGTATCTTAAAGAATAATAAATAATCAGTAACTCTTACACTGTATGTACTACAATAATAATAAAATAAACACATTAAAATTACCCTGCGCAGTCGGGTAAATAGGTGTAAGATAACTATGAAAAGGTGTAAACAACCTAGAGATATATCTACAACCAAATAAAACCTTACGAATTAAGCAAATCATCTTTCTTTTAGCTATTGGGTCTATTATAGAGCCTTTTTCTTATAAGCCTACATTTTGGGTAGCAAGTGTTGCAGCCTACATAAATACGTATAAATCCCTCAATCAGCTAGTATTGTCTTGAGCTATCTAACCAATCTAAGTTTGTGTTGAATATTTTCTGAATAAAGTTTTATGAAGCTTTGGAACAAAGAAGTATTACTGGAACATAAATTTTTAGTCAATTTTAAATAACTAATCGAGCAAGGTGCAGGCTGGACAGTGGACATATTTCAGGATTGAACTTGAATTAGACAGGCAGAATCCCAATTATTCTGAAAACTTTTTTATGGAGCAGTTTTTATTCTTTCTGGATTTTACTAAAGTTGTGCAAACATTACTTTAAAAACTATTTCAAACTTCAAATCAGAGATTTGATGAAAATTGTGCTCTTTTCTATCGTGCACACTATAGTGCTAAATATATTTTGTGTGTTAATATCAATATTATTTATGTTAACATATATAGAAGACAGAGTAGGAGTGAACCCAATGTCCAGTAGCTAACACTGTAGGTAAAGAACTGTATATTTATTATGGTTATAATAATATACTTTTCAACACACTTGCTCATAAAGTGGCTCTAATTTCACTGCAATTAGGCACATAATGACACCTATAATCAAACTGAGACTTTTTGTTTGCTATTATTCACTAGTGAGTTATAGATTTTTTTTTTCAATTTTGTTGCTAGAGTTGCTTTGTTCTTAAAAAAGTTTCGATACAAAAAAGATCGTATTCAATCGTACTAATAAATTAATACACAAATATGGCTTGCTCATTTCATGCAACTTCGTATTTAAATAGATCATTTCAACTTGTACGTGTTTAATAAACAAAACTTTCACTCAAATATAACTTTGGTTTTCTCTGTAAAAACTTTAAATACCCCATTTTGTACGTGGCTAAAACGCTATCCACGACAAACCAAAGAAAAAGAAACCTAATTTTTTTAGTCCATGGCCGATCGCCATTGTAAGATGCGAGCGCATAGGAAAACGAGGCTGTATGGGCCTAGATCCTTTTGCCTTTTCCAAATTATATAAATAAAAAATTGGAAAACCAATTAATTTTCCCCGCCATTGCGAATGATTATTTTAAAATGATTTTTTAGTATTATTTATTCACAAGTGTGTTGAAAAACGTCGTATGATACACGTGTGTATTGATGATTACCGTCCTCGGCTCTCTTATGACCCTCGCCTACGGCTCGGGTCTCAATGGCGCCTCAGCGGTAATCACCAACTTTACTCACTTGTACCATAATGTACTATACTTATTCTTTATGAAACATTCTCTTCAGATGGTCCGAACACAAAAAAAATGATCCCTATAGTAAGGCATTTAGACAGATTACGTCATAATTGTCATCAATTGTAAAATTTTTACATTCATCGTAATAGTGACTTAACTTGTTAATTTATAAAACGAAGGGCTGATCTGCCTGAGTTTGGTGTGGCACAAATTGTTAACTGAATTTAGAAATGGCGAAAAATTTCATACTGATATCCTAGACAGAAGTTTCAACATACAGGTATACCCAAAGAGAATATAACCACTAACGTTTTAGGTATACCTAGGCACAGATATTACAATACTGTAGGTACAAATAATATATGTTTTTTTTTTAAATATTTTTGAAAAAAAATATTACCAGTATATACATTACACAAAGAGATTAAAAATATAATACCTAGGGCATAGAGGGGACAAAGCGAGGAAAATTTGAAGCCAAAAGTTATTCCAAGTGGAATAAGTTTAGTACAATTTCGACCGAATGACAGCTCGCGTTCATACTAACTGACATGATGCTTGAGCTTTAAACATGCTTCTAAGTTTTGTATGAAAATATTCCCAATGCCCCCTCTATGTCCTATTATATTTTAATCTCTTTGACATTACAGGATCAAATTGCTTTCATAAATGTCAATACTCTGAAACACAGAACACTTTTACAATACCTGGATGTACATACATGCCTGCCTGGCGTCTCCCTGCCATCAGAGTAAGCTGCTTGTATAGGTAGAGAGTGTAGGTTCCTGAAAGGGTAAACCAATAGTTTAGTGGGGCCAAAACATTGGAAATTGAGGGAATTTTGGTACATCAAAATTCTTCTTGGACTATCAACTTAGATCAAAACAGTTTTATCTAACACTATCAATACCCAATATTTTTCCTATTTTTAGAATGAGTCTTACAACTGTGCGAATACTACTGCAAATCCATTAATAAACCAATAAAAATACCTGTGACAGGTTTAATCTAGGTTCTTGCAAATGAATAAATTGTTGATTGTTCCAAAGTATTTATACTCAGCTAAAATCCTTTTTTTTTTGCATTAACATAAAGCTTTCTAGATTCCTTGTAATTTTCTTTAGAGGTAATATATGATGCAAGCATATTTGAAAATATACTCATTTTTAAATTCTAACTATTGCATGTAAATAGTAGTTTTTATTTGTAGATATATGTATATATTCATATCTTTTAATTTTATTCGCACCTGAGAAATGTGGAACAAGATTTCTTCTCTAGAGATATTCCTACTATAAGTACCGTAAGTACGTCATAAGCAGGAATGTATACAAATATACCTACTGCATCCATGGTCGTACGTAAGCGTAAGTGAGCAAATTGAGTAATACCCATATTATTTGTCTAATTCAGCAGTTATCTTATTTATTCGAAAAAGTATTTCAGAATGATGATAGTCTTTGCTCTTCTGAAAAAGAACTCAAAAAACGCTATCGCCATTACTTCCAGGTAATTATGTTAGTTTCTTCTATATTCTACTCTCCTTTAACATTTTGTTAATTACGAGACTGTATTGATCTTATTCGATTAGGTATATTATCACCTTACCGTTATCTATCACCATTATTTAAATAATGCAAGATATTTTGATCTTACAATATTTCTGGTGTCCCAACAGCCAGTCGTACTGAATGGCTGGGTATGCTGTTGTAAGGGTAGCAAAAATTTGAACAATCACTCTTGTCTTACAATGTCGTAATAGTTGTTTGAACAAAATTAATTTATATTTTAATATACCTAATAATTTTCTTGAGTCAAACATTCTTATAGAAAATCCATCAGAATTTTAAGAATCCTACAAATATGCAAATCTTGCTTGTGTTATTAACTTGATTACCAGATATGGTACTGTGTTCAGGCCCAATGGGTGAACATTAATTTATATAATACAAACCATCCCATAAAACAAATCTAATATTTTATTGTATGTCATCTTCATGAATAGAAAAGAAATATGTAACCTTTAAATAAATGCTGGACATCACTGGATTCATTAAACTAATGATAGATCTTACATCTTCCAACTTGAAATGGTTTTGTATGTATTTATTTATTTTTTCAATTTTTTGAGGTTAATTATGACTTTGAAAAAGTTATTTGGTTTTGCTATGTACTAGAAATACCTTAGAAATAAATTGATTAGAATGTGGGCCACAACGTGAGATTCCTTCACATTCTAAGAGTCTCAAGATCTCTGTAGGTATGCCTCTGGTTATTGTATGAATTTCCTGATTGATTATATACCTATATTTAGTCATTGTTTTGGAGGCTTTCCTAAAGGAATGCTGTATCCCGAAATGTAAGACAGATTCACTTTATCCTGAGTGTTTTCCTCCAGTTATAATGAATAGTTAAAGTCCTCCACAGTGATAAATTGACCTTTAGCGATGATTTTTGTGTATTTGTCTGCTGCTGCTGCTGAAATCTTTGCCCACCAGCTGCCACTCAACTTGTAGTCTCATCTGCTGTGGCTGTGGAGGCGGGCCCCTTCAGTTTAAAGTATCTGATTTGGGTTTGTTGTTGATGAATCTTACTTTGAAGATCATCTGTTGTGGTGTCTGATGTCGCAATTCTTAGCTGTTTTTGCTTATTTTATTTGTGGTTTTATACTTTCAAATAAATTAGGTATCACCGAACAAGAAATTTCTTGTTTTTGTCCTTTGCCTCAAGGATAGTTTCTTTCGCTGTCTTTAAAACATTAGCCAGGACCGGGCCTGTATTGTTTCACAGCAGCTGTTAATCCTTGAAATAATGCACTTAAGGATTTTGCAATATTACATAAGTATTTTGTTTCGACTTCTAGACATCTACATACCTATATATATATATATATATATATATATATATATATATATAATATTATTAATATTTTATTTATTTTCGAAATAAATAAGGGTCCAAAGAATATCTCGTGAAAAGTGGGTAAGTATATCCAGAAATGGAATACCTGTACCTACCCCATCGCGGATAGAAGGCGTGAGATTGTATTTTTCCGAAATAATAATTGTTGTTTCCAGCATCAGCAAAATAACAACCTTTTGAGCTGGAGCCCTGCAGGCAATGCGTAGCACCCAATTAGCAGAAGTGAGATTGCAATTCGACAACCTCTTGTAGACAGTTGTGTAACATGTGAATTTATGTGAAGCAGTTCGTGTTATTTTCAGAAAATTATCCTCGTCTGGATATTCTCTCATTTCTATCTCTTGTTATCTTCTACACAACTTGTGACTGACTCTCGACAGCTTAGACGACGAGGATGGTGCAAGCCCATCAATTATTTCTATCGCACGAAATCCTGCTGATCAGCATCTGTCCTCTCTTTTAATGTCTTGAGTAACGTTTCAATATCCTCACGGAGTTCCTGCAAGTCTTCATTTTTCCATTTCAGCATCTTGAAGTCTTTTAAAACCTGAAAAAACAATTTTATAAAATTTACCGTAGTGAACAACGAACACGGAAACACGTAATGACATATGGCGGACTTTGACGGAAACGGGTGACATATGTGTTGCCAGACTGAAAAATGCTTTTATTTTTTAAAATAATACTAAGCTTTGAAATCCGTGTGAATGACGATCACTAGAGACACATATATCTATAAGTAAATTTAGGGCTCGGTTCGGACACGAAGGCAGAAATATAATTGGCTTATAATATCCTTCTGTTCCACAGACCTAGAATCACGCCTAATGGCTAGTATCTACAGAGTCCAGGACACAATTTCACATTCAGAGCAAACAGAAACAAGAAATATGGGTAATGAGCTCAGAGGTAATGAGGCGTTTTCGGTGACAGCTGTCACTTGAGTATTCAAAGGTGTCAATACAAGGTGCTATGAAGTGTGAAGAACTTTCATGGAAACTAGTACAGTAACACCCATGCCACACGTTAGAAAACGAGAAGTTGACATGTTGATAGTAAATAAATACTATTACCACTCAGAATTTTTATTGCTAAAAAAGGTTAAACACGGTTTGCAGACATGTGCCGTCGACAGAGGCGTTCATTATCAAAGAGTATAGTAGTATACATGTTCATAATATCCAACTGATGAGACCTTTAAGACAACAGTGGATTAGAGCTACCGATAGATGTTTAACCCAAAATTGGGTAGAATCTGACTAAACTAAATATTCCTGTGTTTGTTGTTCTAACAAACAGGAATATTTACTCAGATTCCACCGATTTTGCGTTTAACATCTATGGTAGCACTAATCCACTGAAGTGGACTTGTCTACAGTCTCATCAGCAAGGCCGCGCCGACCCCCCACATAGCGCCTGTGTGCGAAACCTATGAAGCGCCTCTTTTTTTCACGAATCTTAATTATAAAAAAATAGTAATAAAACACAATTGATTTTTAATTGTTACGGTGCGCATTGTAACCGCGCGGTTCTGACGAATTAAGATTCTTCTCCTTATTATAAAAAAAATAATGTGCTCTTTGCCCACACTTTCGATTGAATGACCTTCAATTAATGGTGAGCATGTGGTCCTCCGTACCACCTCTTAATTCTTTTCGAAAACCACCTAGAAGTAATGTGACGGTGATTGTGACGCTGATTTCTGCTATCATTTTGATTGTGACGGCTTCCTCGCAGAAGGATGGATCAAAATAGGTGGCACGGAGGTTCACATGCTTTGTCTATGGTTTTCAGACAAATCGTCGAATTCCAAGAGAATCACACCATGTACCGGCGAAATTAACATTTTAAACCAATGTGACGGAATATGTGACAGCTACAAACACATTCTTTACATATGTGACGCAATAGGGACAGAGAAATAAGCGATCTTTTTTTCAGAAGCATGTCTTGAGTTTGGCCACCATTTTAACGTCAAAAATCCTAGTGAAACATGCATTTAAATAAAAACCTAACAGGAATTCGAAACTATTTAGTCAAGACAAAACAGCTCATAATATGATTTCCACGACTACTTCATTATTTTTTAAGAAAAACTTGAATGAATTTTTCATATACACGAATTAGGGTGACCAATGTCTTAGATCACTTTAGGACATTCATCTATAAATAAAAAAAATGAACTCTCATCGGCTCTAAATTCAAAAGAATGTTTGCTGTCAGTACAACGAATAATAATAATTTAAAAAACGAATAAACACGCTGTAATGGTAAACTGAAATAAAGCTAAAGAAATATTTATATTTTATTCTCTTGGAATTCGACGATTTGTCTGAAAACCATAGACAAAGCATGTGAACCTCCGTGCCACCTATTTTGATCCATCCTTCTGCGAGGAAGCCGTCACAATCAAAATGATAGCAGAAATCAGCGTCACAATCACCGTCACATTACTTCTAGGTGGTTTTCGAAAAGAATTAAGAGGTGGTACGGAGGACCACATGCTCACAATTAATGAAGCGTTTTCGGTGACAGCTGTCACTTGAGTATTCAAAGGTGTCAAGAGATGGTGCTGAACTAAACTTTCATGGAGCTGTCATAAGGTAGTACAGTAACAGCCATGTCACACATTAAAAAACGAGAAGTTCACATGTTGATAGTAAATAAATATTAACACTGAGATTTTTTTATTGCGACAATCTATCTATTTGCAGCGACTACGACATATATTGTTTTTATTTTCAACATGCGTACATGTGCGATCGTTCAATGTAGAAATGGAGGCGTTCATACATATCTAACTGATGAGATCTTAAAACAACAGTGGATTGGAACTACCAGTTACTACTACTACTTACTACTAGGTTTTCGAACCACTGTGTAAAGCAGAAGAGATCACACCAACCACAAAAAATGTAAAATTTTACAAATAAACAACACGTCTGTCGGCATCAATAGCTGTATATTTTCATGACCCTTGCATTCTTTTGAACAAAAAAAGTCATCATTTGATGACGACATCTATCTTTACAGATTGAACTATTTTTTCTTTTTTGAAAAACGCCTCTCTCGTTCTTTATAGTCGGCCTCTCGGGGAATCCCAGTGACCCCACCCCGCCCGCTCTTGCGTCGCAGGCATCCTTTGAGTATTAAACCAACCGGAGACGCCACTGACAGGCATTCCCCTTGCCAAAAAAAAGTGTCGGTCAACGCGCACATCAAAAGAGCCGCCATAAGTTTGTTGAGTTTATGAACGTAACCCTTTGAGTATTAAACCAACCGGAGACGCCACTGACAGGCATTCCCCTCTGCCAAAAAAAAGTGTCGGTCAACGCGCACACCTGTTAAATACAACTAGTTTTATTAAGTTCACGGAGTGCTTGGATTGATGAATGTATTTGTGTGCATCTAGTTCAAGCTAGTGTTTAATTGTTTTGTCAAAAATTGCGATTGTTTTAACATTATTTGTGTTTGTTTCCTCGTCCCCCCCGCAGAAATTGGCAGACTTTTTTGCTAATGAACTAGTGCGCGTGACCTCTCCCGTTGGTTTAATACTCAAAGCAGGCATCGCATCGGTCGGGTTGCGTCGCAAAATGTGCACTTCGCAAAATGCGCACTTTTCTAGGGTGTAAGCCAGCTTTTTTGTCTCGAAGCGCGTTTTAGCGCCTAGCGCTAAATCTAGCGCTTTTTTAAATGATATGAAACTATAATATAGAAATTGGAGTGAAGTAAAAGACTCAAAATATGCCTCTAGTCTAGTAATGTCCTTTTAAAGAAATATTCTCCTTAGCAATGAAAGTTTTTTCATAACCCCACTCGAACGCTAATATTGAAAGTGTACAATGAATGTCATAAAAAAAAATTTGCGACATTCATCATCATTCAATATAAAAAAAAAAGTTTTTTTTTTTTATCTTTGTTTTATTTCATACTATCATAAAATTTATTTTTATCTAAATAGGTACCTACTCATTGTAACGAGCAAAATTATTTTAATGTAACTATTCAATATTTATATTAGTGTTGTATATCAATGGAATTCTCAAGATTAGTACTTCCAATTATGTAAAACTATCATATCGATATCATATTGATGCGACGACAAATCGACATGAAAAAATATGGTCGTAGCTCGTCGGTTTTTCGCATTGATTTTACAGTCCCTTTTTTTGAGAACTTTTAATTATTAGTTGTAATTTAGTTTTCATATAAATCAATTCTGCATATTATAAGCTATCCTGACGTAATTTTTATTTTCGTGTAGCTGTAATAGTTTGGCTGCTATCATGTTTTTAGTAAGAAGGTAGCGGCCGCTCGGTGTGTTTTTCCGTGCATCGCGAACGCGGGCGCTCAAGGCATTTGTGGCTTAGCGGAGCGGACGCTCAACTGGATATGGTATGAACTGAACGGTGAGCGTCAGAATGGCTGTTTGTCTGTCGCGTTGGTCAATGAGAGTTGATTCAAAAATTGCTACATACAATAAATAATTGCTACATAGGATGTATACCTATTCTAGAATAAGAAAATTGTTTTGACCAGCTATTCTAACGTCAGGTTGGCTGGTCAACTTCTAGTTCAGAGTCAAGTACGCAGAGTTTCCCAAAATGTGTTGTGTCTAATATATAATTGCTACATAGTTACTTCATTTATATATTTTAGTTGTAGCTTCATACGTAGGTAGTTACATCAAACAAAAAGATGTAGCAGTTATTAAAATTTACCCAAAAAAGTGCCGGACAAATTTGTAAGTGAACTGAAGACACTCTTTAACTGTTTTCCTTCACAAATTTGTAAGGCACTTTTTCCTTGAATCATCAGCCTACTGCAAGAAAGGGAGTTGAACATAATGGCACTGGTTGATAATATGGCACATTGTTAGTGTGGCATTTTGCGAATGTGGCATTGTGCGCCTAATCCGTTCTATTTACTTTCTACAAGTACGAAATCATCGTGTAGCCCAAATGCAGAAATGTGCTATATTTACAGAGATACAGCAGTTGCACTGCTAGGAAGACATCATTATGGCAGCGCCACCAACCCCCCATTATATCTCTCCTAAGCCGCGAGGGTACCAAATCCAAGACTAATTCGTATGTGGAGTACGAAATGGGTAGGTACGTAATGTATATTTGCTCCACATGCCAATCAGAAGCCGTGGCGCTGCTAGGATGATACATACGAGCAATGGTGTTATATACTATTATTTTTATATTAAATTTTTTTTAACATCATTGCATACGAGGGTTTATGCAAAGTATGTTCCCAAATATTTTTTGTTCTCTTTTATTTGACTACCTATGTATATTAGGTGTGATTTTAATTTCCTGGAGGTAAGCTAAATAGGATGTGGTAAATTGTATTTTTTAAAGATAATAAAGAAAACCATCAATAAAATTATATAAGAACTTAAATATTTATTGTTCATAAAATAACAATAAAAATCAGATAATGCAATAAAATTATAATGAAGAACAATTTTTAGAAAACTAAACATAGAAAGAGATTAAAAATATTACTTACTTACCTAATAATTAGCAGTAGCTTCGTAAGAACGAGCCTAAGAAGGCAAAGCACCTAAAAATTCTCAAATCCCATTTTAAATAATGTTTACATCAATTTAAAACTGAATTAACAGGAAATTAGCTGACTAAGAAGCAGTGATAGCCCGGACGGTTAAAGAGCCGGCCGAAAATCAGTGAGGCTCGGGTTCAAATCCTGGCATGTACCAATGAGTTTTTCAAAAAACTTACGTACATATTTATCACTAGCTCGACGGTGAAGGAAAACATCGTGAGGAAACCCGCAGGTCTCAGAATTAATTCTGAGACATGTGTAAAACAGACCCGGTCCGGCGATAGGCTCACCACCTATCACGTTTAGGGGTCCAATATATCTCGTGAAATGTGGGTATATCCAGTAATGGAATACCTCTGCCTACCCCCTCGGGGATAAAAAGGCGTGAGATTATATATATATATATATATATATTAGCTGACATTAAACAAAAAAGGGTGTGAATAGGGTATAACCATGAAGCTTATAGTTAAATAGATTATCTATTCTTGTGCTTAGATCAATGTAAGGATGCGGTGAGTGCTTGCAATGCTATGCTTCTACATTCACTCGTTTGATACACATTAATCATTTCATAATTACATTGAAAACGAGTGTAAAAAGAATGAGTGCGACATTTTATTTTGCATCTGTCGTGTCCGCTGTACTAGCTTCTTTGGAACATGCAAGCGCACCATTTATAGAAGTACTATGCACAGAATAATAAATAGTAACTACTAAATCTAGGTTACCATAAATTTTACAAATGTTTTATTGTGCGGTTGAGTCGGCAATACATTCCATAAAACTAGAAGAAGACTTATGTAGGTAATATTTAGAATTTATCACTTATCCAGACGCCATTTATTTAGATTGCTGGTAGTGTACAGGCTGGGGATACATTGATATACATGCTAGAAAAATCGTTAAAAAATACGGAATAGGTACAGTCAAGAGCACAGGAGCTTGACACATGGGACTTTGTAACATTCTTATTAACCGACTTCAAAAAAGAGGAGGTTATCAATTCGTCTGTTTTTTTTATGTTTGTTACCTCAGAACTTTCGACTGGGTGAACCGATTTGGTTGGATGATTCTTTTTTTACTTATTTGAAAGCTGGTAGTAATTTCATCCAGTTGTGACAACGGGAACAATCGATGGCATCCCTGAGAAAACCTTATAAGTTGAAGATTGAAGTCATTTTTTTTACTCTTTAGAGTTCTTTGTTATTACTACGCCTTAATGGACTTGCACTACAAGTGTTCATGACTGTGCTCTTGACTGTACCTATGTGCATGATAAAAGAAACAATATATGAAACGCAATTAAAAATACAGGGTAGGTAATTATATCATATTTTTGAATTTATATTAGGAAAAGAGATTTAAATATTGGCAAACATAAAACTAGAAAATCACCATAGAAAAAAAGCCTTAAAATAATAGATAGGTATTTAATTAATCTACCCTACCTTCCATAGTTCTTGTAACTCTATTATTTTTATGATATTTATATATAACGATTGAAAATAATGCACTTTATAGATACTAAATATAATCTAAATACCTAGACTAATGATTGAATTAAAATGACCTATCTATGTATGCACTTCTACGCCACTTATTAAATTATATACTAAACCCAACCTTGAGTTGCTAAATACGGATCCATAATTTTATCAGTGATCATAGTATAATAATGGCTTTGGAGTCCGAAAAACAACATTTTTAATTTAAATTTTTGCGCAATTTGCGTCTAGGGCATGGATACCGGTATACCGGTATATCGAAATACCGGTATACCGGTCAATTTTTTCGGTATTTTGATACCGGTATTTGAGGATGAAATACCGTTATTTCGGTATTTGGAAAAAAGTGCTCTTTTTTTGCAAGGGTTTATAAAGACCATGCAGAACCCTCGATTTCTATGGTTCATAGTGTTGTTCATACTGCAGATGAGTTTTCATGACACGAATAACCACGATTAAAGAAAAAAAATCACTACAAAACCAACTGCGCAAAACACTGCATGCACATATTATACTAGCTATACACTTCTGCTCTAGCTGGTATTTTATGATATTGCTTTTAGTTGTTAATCTAATGTTTTACCCATACCACAAGCATTGAATCAGAAATGGCCTTTTCAGCTGCAGGTTACATAATATGTAACAAAATAAGATCATCACTCAACGACGCAAGTTTGAGCGCGTTGTGTTTCCTTCGTTCGATGTTCCAACAAACGCGATCTGCCTGATTGATGGCGTTGAGTTAATCTGCGCCTGCGCCTACATTTTGGTTTATTTTAAAATAATTTCTTTCGACGATACCTTCATTTTCAATTTTATTTGGTTTTAATAATACGTTCGTATTCATAATATCGGCTATGATCAAGAAAGATTTTCAAAATGTTTACTACAAGTTTTCTTATCATTAGAGAGTAAAACTGATTTTAATACCTATTTAACCCTTTACTTGCCCTTTTCCCATTATTTGGGGTCGGGGCAGTATGTTTTTTCCTTCCATTTAGATCATACGTCATATCTACATTCAATTCCATCTTGCACATAACATTGTTTACACAATCCACCCATCTTTTCTTTGGTCTACCAGTCTTTCTATAGCCTTCCCCATTCATATCAAGCACTCGCCTTACAATATTACTCTCATCCCTCCTCATTATATGTTCATACCAAGACAGACGATTATCTCTCAACTTCTCCATCACGGGTGCTACTTTCAGACTTCCTCTTACGTATTTATTCGTAATTTAATCCATTCTGGTTAATCTACACATCCATCTCAACTTTCTGATCTCCGCTGCATGCAGTCTCCTTTCATCCTCCTTGTTAAGGGCCCAATCTTCCAATCCATACATGACGACAGATCTTATCATGGCCTTTCATACTTTTCCCTTTAGTTTGAGGGGCATTCAGTCGCCATTTCATCCACCCCGAGTTAATACTGTGATTTTAATACCTATTTGATTGTGATAATTTGTGTCAATGAAACAATATTTGTAAATATTTTTTGGATTTTCTTTCGTATTTTCTTTGGTATTTTTAAGGTATTACCATTACTTTAATAACTCATTTTGTGGTTTCTAGGGAGTTGATAAATAGTTTGTGTTTCTGACATATAGCATAGTTCTTGTGATCATTTAAACAGTAACCAGCAGTATTTTAAAAAATACCGAAAAAATACCGAAATTTCGGTATACCGGTAATTGAAATTTCAATACCGGTATCAATACCGGTATGAAAATCATTCCGGTATTCCATGCCCTATTTGCGTCAGATCAAAAAAAATTTCTTTTGATAAACTCAACAGAAGCTTGATAGAACAGTATTGTAACAGATCCGGTACCATATAAAAAGCTGCGAGCTCTAAAAGTGGCAGAAAACCATCTTTAGGTAGTTTATGCAAATATATGAAATCTTTAAAATGTTCCAACGTCTCTTTCGTTACATCTTTAAGGTCCACAGTGCCCTCGGCGGCCTCTTTCCATGGTCCCGTGAGCATAGTTCTAAATACAGGACTGAAAGCCCACAACATCATTCTATGCATGCGAACTGATCCATCTTTTCCTCGCAACTCAAAATCAGCTGAATCCATATCTTCATAAAGAGCCGCTAGAGATTCATATGGGCTCATAGGAATTATATCTAATTGAAAAGTAATAGCCAATTCATTACTACTACCTCGATCTAAGTGTTGCCAAAGGCCATCATCATTTTTTAGCATCACACTGCAACTGTTACCCCCATAGGATATATTGATGACATAAAGAATATTTTCATTGTTATTACTTTTGCTGAATTTTACATATTTATTAAAAGTAACATGCTTTTCAAAAATTTCAAATTTTGCTTGGACCTTTACTAATCCGGCGATAATTAGTTCTTCACTAGTTACTGTTCCATATGAGCTAATGGTATAAAATGAGCCTTTTATTGAATTTGCAGTATAAACCAAATTTCTCACTTGCATCCTGTAAAAGATAAAGCCATTAAAAACAAAACTTGTCAAAAACCCAAGCCTCGCAACTCAGTTCTTCTACCGTAAAAAGTTTTGAGATCCATGTAATACCAAGTCGGTTAATTTATTCAGTCCCTACTAAGGGACCTTCTGTCTTAAATTATTACGTAATTAGCTAAACTAACAACATCTTATAGTGACCATATCAATAATAAAAATATTTTTTGTTTTAAATAAATAGATTCTGAAAGCCCACAAGCTAACTCGTGAAAAGTAAGTAGGTATTTCCAGAAATCAAATACCTTTGCTTACCTCCTCGGGGATAAAAGACGAGAGATTTGTTTCTTACTTACGCAAATATAAACAGTGAAAACTATATAGTTACTTAATATTTTTTTGAATTTTCATACTAATACCTATGAGTACCTACTTAAATCTCTATTATAATACGTAATACGAATTAAGTATATTACTTAGTATTAGTATACGTAATATAGTATGTAGATAATCAAGTAAATTCAATAACTGTAACTGATTGAATTATATAAATCTTTAGAATTTTCAGACTAACTAAATATGAGTACTTAAATCTCACGACAAGCTATTATTACATAATAAATTGTGTAATGCTGTTTTAAGACAGTAAAAGTTTTAAAGGAAAACTTGATTTTATTCTTCTTATTATTATTATATTATAAACTAGCGACCCGCCCCCGCCCCGGCTTCGCACGGGTACAATGCTAATACTAAAACCTTCCTCTTGAATCACTACAGCGTGTTACCGAAAGGGTATATCAAGCCGAAAGTGGGTTGTTAGAGACATCATTTGGAACAACATTCACTATGGGACCAACTTGATCAGAGCAACTTTATTGTTCACTCCGCCATACAAATCAGCTGAGCGCTGAACCCGAAATGTACTGAGATGAGAAAAATAAAGTTGCTCTGATCAAGTTGGTCCCATAGTGAATGTTGTTCCAAATGTTGTCTCTAACAACCCACTTTCGGCTTGATATACCCTTTCGGTAACACCTTGTATATCTATTAAAAAAATTATACGTGGGAGAGCCATGCTTCGCCACGCTTGGGCCCGGCTCGACCGGAGTGATACCACGGCCTCACAGAAAACCAGCGTAAAGCAATGCATTGCGTTTCGTTGAGTGAGTGAGGTAACCGGAGGCCCCAATCCCCCCTTCCCCTCCCCTCCCCCTACTCCCACCTCAAAGGTCGGCATCGCAGTTGTGACTCTTGAGTTGCAGGTGTCCATGGGCGACGGACGTCACTTACCATCAGGTGACCCGTCTGCTCGTTTGCCCCCTTTTTTATCATAAAAAAAAAAACGCATCAAAATCCGATGCGTAGTTTTAAAGATATAAGCATACATAGGGGCATAGGGATATAGGGACATAGAGATATAGGGACAGAGAAATCGACTTTGTTTTATACTATGTAGTGAAGCTTGTTAAGTTTACAAGTTATGTCGTTTAATTACTGAGTTAATATGCCCATCTTCCAGCTCCATCATTAGACCCTGGTTACCCTTTAACACCAAAGTACCTACTCGTCAAGATGAATCATACAAGTCCAAACTCGAAGGGTTTACTAGTAGTCATTAAGGAGTTGCGATATTCACCTCCTGGCTCCATCGTCAGATCAGCTCGGTGGTAATATAATATTGGATTGTCTTGTCACGAAACTTAAATGAGTACTTATACCAAATTTGAGCTCAATCGGATAAAGATATCTGCTTCAAAATAAAGGTTTACATGTAACTTTGTAATCCTATACAATTATATGGGATACAAAGTTATTTATGCAGTTGGTGTATCTAGAAAACTGGACCGAAATTGCTAAATTTTTGAGTTTTTGCTTGATTTATACACCAAACACGAATTTTATTCTAAATTTGAAGCTTCTACGACTGCTAGAAGTGCCTTAGAGTTTTGATGATCGGTCAGTCAGTCAGTGAGTGACAAAATTAGGAAACTGACTATTTATAATTCTTAAACTAGGTACCGGTTCAAATTGGATGAAATTTTAAATATACTGTGTTTATACAACGCCTGCTTGGTTACTGAAAATTCAGGCTTCTAGTTTTATCCACAATGAAGTTATAGGGGGTCGAAAATGGCCTGAATTGCTTCGAGAAAAGGATAGTACGCCCGTGCCGCTTTTTTGCTCGACTTGGCGGGGGCACTGCCGTGCCCCCAGATACACATATTAATGTAGTAGCTACTTAGATAGAAAGGTACCTACATAGAAGAGATTGGCGAGGGGAGAGATTCTCCGGAAAAATTTGTTCCAATCGCGCTACTGATAGTTTAATAAACATTAATACAAAATTATTCCCGAGGGGGTAGGCAGAGGTATTCCATTACTGGAAATACCCACGTTGTATTGCAGTACATACGTACCCTGTAAAGAAAAACCTGTTCGCACTTTATATTAACAAATCATAGGAATTACCTATGTCATGCCTTCATGTGTGAGGAAATGATTAGGTACCACATCAAAGTATTATTTTCCCACAACATACTTAAGTGTTCTCCTGCATTGGTACATTTTATGAACATTTATATCATTACTAGCAGCGCCCCGCGGTTTCACCCGCGTAGTTCCCGATCTCGTGGGAGTACAGGGATAAAATATAGCCTATGTGTTATTCTGATGTATCATCACTACATAGTATAAAACAAAGTCGCTTTCTCTGTCCCTATGTCCTTATGTCCCTTTGTATGCTTAAATCTTTAAAACTACGCAACGGATTTTGATGCGGTTTTTTTTAATAGATAGAGTGATTCAAGAGGAAGGTTTTTATATACCATATATACCGAAGCGAAGCGAGGGCGGGTCGTTAGTAAGCTATATAACTGAAAAGTTGCATCAAAATCCGTTCAGTTGCGTGAAAGAGCAACAATCATCGATACATCCATACTCACAAGCTTTTGCGTTTATATAGTAGGATTCAAGGGTTTGTACCAAAGTGATAAAACCGGCTCAGTGCGAGTCGGACTCACGCACGAAGGGTTCCGTACCATTATCTATAAAAACGGCAAATCACGTTTGTTGTATATGGGGCTCCCTTAAATATTAATTTTATTGTTTTTTTTAGTATTTGTTCTTAAAGCGGCAACAGAAATACATCATCTGTGGAAATTTCAACTATTTCAACTATTACGGTTCATGAGATACAGCCTGGTGACAGACAGACAGACAGCGGAGTCTTGGTAATAGGGTCTCGTTTTACTCTTTGGGTACGGAACCCTAATAAAGAAACTTATACTGGTGCTGCTGTCTGTCACAGCTCCTTATCTGCTAATGCATTAACTTGAAACACCTTCAAATAATCATTGGCCATTTTTTTTATATAGGTAAGTACATAGTATATGAATGAAATTAAAAGATATACTTACCTACTTATATCTATACATATAATAAAACTCTACAGGGGCCGTGTCTGTAAATGAAATATTTTTTGAAAATTTTAATGGTAGTACTATAGTTATCGATATAGATACCGAAACACCAATTTTTAGAATTTTTGTCTGTCTGTCTGTCTGGTTGTGCACAATGTGCACGCATCACTCAAAAACTAATGGACGGATTTTGATGAAATTTGGTATGCAGATAACTGAGTACCCGGGTCAACATCTAGGGTACTTTTTATTCCAGAAAAATATCTCATTCCCACGGGAAAATATAAAAACTGGGTAAAAAGAGAAATACGTACTATTCCGAAACGATAACACCTAGAAACTTGAAATATGGTGTGTAGGTGTCTCATATAACGTAGCCAACCGCTATTAAGGGATTTTTGGAAATTCCCACGGGAACGGGAATAATCTGGATGCGCGCGGGCAACGTCGCTATGGGAACCCGCTATTTGAAATACATTGCAACACTACAATAACACTATAGTATAAAGGGATTTTTGGAAATTCCCACAGGAACGGGAATAAACTGGATTGAGTAATGATTATATTTTTTGTTTGTTTGTATTGAAAAGGCTCCGATATCTACTACCGGTTTTATCGATTTAAAAAAATCTTTTGGCCAGTGGAAAATGTACTTTTCTGGGAGTAACATGGGCTATAATTTTCCCACGGGAACCGGCCTAACCACAAACCTGATTTTAAAAATTCTTTCACCAATTTAAAGCTACATTATCAGGGAGTAAAAAGCCTCTATTTTATTCCCGTATTTCCACGGGAACGGGAACTACGCGGGTGAAACCGCGGGGCACTGCTAGTTATAACTACAATTCTTTCCACCTTATGACAGTAAATATTACAAAAGAAATAACACAATAAGTATACCTACCTACCCTATTCTCTAACTTTACACTTTTTTTAGAAAGTATCAAAAATCTTTACCAACAAACCTAGGTAGTCTGCGGTTCCAGAACTTAATAAACTTAGTTGCGTTTTAGTTGTATATATAGCTTGGTAGATATATTAACTATTAAAAACCTAAGTTTTCAGTCTGACCCGCTTTTGGCCTGTTTTTATCAGAGATTTAGGTACAATACAATACAATAACTCTTTATTGTACACCAAAAACAACACAATATGGATACCAACATTAACTAAAGTACAATGGGCGGTCTCATCGCTTTTAGCGATCTCTTCCAGACAACCTTAGGATGGATGAAACTGAGAGATTAGAAAACTAGGGTAGACGGTGCACTATATATTATTGAACACACTCTTACATACTATTACATCCATAAATAAATAGGTATATAAATAATATATATTAAATAAATTAAACAAGAATAGAGAATACTTTCACACATACTTGAGGATAATAATAATAGGTACTTACCTACTTAAATATAATAAGACATTATATTTTAATATCTTTGTTTTTTTTATCTATTATAACTACTAGCGGGAGCCCAGCGGCGTTGCCCGCGCGGAATTTATCCCCGTTCCCGTGGGAATTTCCCAAAATTACTTCATAGCGGTTACCTACGACATTATTATGACACCTACATACCTACCATAGGTATTTCAAATAGCAACGTCCCGCGATTTCACCCGCATCAGTCCCGTTCCCGTGGGAAAATTATACCCTATGTTACTCCCAGAAAATTCCATTGGTCAAATAGGTAGGTAGGTATGTATTTTTAAAGACTCGGGGTGGAATTGTACCTAGGTAGGTACCTACCTATTTTACGCGGGTCCAGTAGGTATATTCCCGTTCCCGTAAGTTTCCATAAATTCCTTTATAGCGTTTTCCTATGACATATTAATATTACTGTATAAGACATGTACCTACATACCATATTTCAAGTTTCTTAGGTGTTATCGTTTCAGAATAGGTACACACACAGGTACCTACATATTCCTCTTTTTAACCAGTTCATAAATTAACCCGTGGGAATAATATATTTTCCCCCTACCTACCCTAGATGTTGTCCCGGGTACCTACTCAGTTATCTCTATACCAAATTTAATTAATCAAAATCCGTTTAGTAGTTTAAGCGTGATGCTTGCACAGACAGACAAAAAATGGTGTTTTCGTCAACTATGTTAAATAAGATCATTGGTTTTGGCAAAGATATTAAAGTAAGGATAAGTTATATTCATACTGCTTGCGTTTGAAAATTGATCCCCTACGAGTGTGCTACAACATGTACATGCCTACCTACTTACTTCTTACGAGCCATTTACACGAGGGCAATCCACTAAGACTGCATACAAAAAAAACGTGAGGACAATGGAATGGATTGTCCTCAAGTTTTTTTTGTATGCAATCTTAGTGGATTGTCTTAGTGGATTGCCCTCGTGTAAATGGCTCATTAGCGTATGATGATGACGGGGAATGATGATACGGAACGAATAAAAAAGAAAAAGAGAGCTATCTGTTCAGAGTTGCGCTTAAAATACGACTTGAAATACAATTCGACTAAATAAAATGTGGTTAATTAACTACATTTGTCGGCCTCATTTTCCGTGCTCTAGTAACATATCTACGTCTTTCTATATATAACTAGTGGCCCGGGCAGACGTCGTTCTGCCACCGTATAAACCATCCCTGGACCCACTCGAACCCACACAAAAAGTTTCATCAAAATCGGTCCGGCCGTTCTGGAGTTATAGCGTCAGGAAGGAAAACCCGACTTATTTTTATATAGTAGATATCTTTGGGTTTTGGTATCTAAATCGATAGCAATACCTACCTACCTAGGGCTGCCATCACCTACATGGGCGTAGCTAGGGATTTTTCCTAGGGGGGGCCATGGCCCCAGCCATGAATCGGCCGGCCACGGCGCGCGGCGCGGCAAGATAGTATGTAGGAATCAAGTATGGATTTCAGTTATCCTATCCTATTATACTAATTATTTTTCTTTTATCTGTGTTCTGGCCAAAACTATGTAGTTTAAGTCACTAATATAGCTAAGTATAAGTAAGTACACTGACAAGAGCTCCGCTCTTAAATTACCAACAACAAGGTAAATCAAATCGACATTGAAGTAAGGAAAAAAGAAACCAAAAATATATAAATAAATCATATGCATCTGGATTGAGGGACCATTTTTCAAATTATTGAGAAACAAAATGACCCTTACAGGACATTTAAGTAGTAAATTTACTTAGTAAAAATTTGGTAAAACTTAAAGCAAAGATTCTTAAATTTAGAAACAAAAGAGTTATGGTCAAATAACTTCCCTCAATCCTGACTCCTTTATAAAGCGGCATAGCCTAATCTCAGAAAGTACTATCCCTGGGATAATAATTTTTATTTGAGAATTTAGTTAAGATTTTCTTAAAAACATTAAAAAATTCCCAAGTCTTAAAAATGCGATAATACAGATTTATGGCGGTTTAGCTTGGGCCCTCAATTCGTAACTATCTGTACTGATTAATCAGTAAAATATGAGTTTATCTAAGGAAAGAGATTAATGAGTGTAGAAGGCTTAGCCTAGTCAATACTGCCGAAAATATTGGGACCTCGGTTCAGACGTCTTAAGAAAATTCTAATTTTATTTAGTTTTTTACAATCAACTTTTGTGTCGTTATTTGTTTTATTTAATTTACCAACGATATTGAGTGATATTGAACTCAAATTTATATTAAAGTCGTATTAATCTCTTTCCTTAGATAAACTCCTTTGTTTGGCTGATTCCTCAGTACAGATATTCACGAATTGAGGGCCCAAGCTAAACCGCCATAAATCTGTATTATCGAATTCTTAAGATTTGTGAATTTCTCAATGTATTTAAGAAAATCTCAACTGAATTCTCAAATTAAATTTATTATCTCAGGGATAGTACCTACTTTCTGAGATAAGGCTATGCCGCTTTATGCAGGCGTCAGGATTGAGGGCCCAAGTTATTTGACTAACTTTACCAGTTTTACCAAATTTTTACTAAATGCCTTGTAAGTGTGTCATTTCGTTTCGCAATATTTTGAAAAAAGGGCCCTCAATCCAAATGCACATAAATAGGTCCATTCCACGACCTTGAAATTAGAAAAATATGTTTTCTAACTATTTTAAGTTTTCTGTGTTTAGCTTTTTGAAGATGGTTTTCGATTTTGGTAGTTGAGGATGAAGTTATTTTAGGTATGAGGAAGGGTATTTTTCTATGGTGGGCCCACGGCTTTCTAGGGTGGGCCCGGCCCACCCTGGCCCGTCCCTAGCTACGCCCATGATCACCTAAATTGCCGACGCCGGATAAACACAGCAAAAATCCCGGACATTTGGGCGAAATATGGTTTTTTCCCCGGACACCTCTGATTAAGTATTTTTTGCAACAAAAATAAAAACATCTTGGTATTACAATCGAATGAAGTACTTACGTATGTAACCGCAACAAATAATAGTCATTTTACAAGCCTTTATTAAATAAATTGTTTCATTTTATTAAATTTTAATAAAATAAAACACTCTTTCTGAGGTAATATGGTTGGTAATAGAGCGTTCGATCGTCGACTATTTTGCAAAGTCTTCTTGAATGCGGGTTATTGTGGATGAATTTCTAACTAAGATTTATTACAATTTATCGCTTATCTATAAAAAATGGATTTCCCCTGACAACAAAAGTGTCCACTGTCAACAAAAGCGGACACTTTTCAAAAACCCCTGCCGGACGGCCCCCGGACGCCCTTCAAACTAGGACAAATCCGGGGAATCCCGGACGGATGGCAGCCCTACCATTGTTTCTCAAAAATATTTGAAGTAGACGCACAGCCCCGAAGAGTTTATTATATTTATAGATAGGTATAGAAGAAACTGGCCTGACTGACTGATCCATCAACGCACAGCCAAAACCACTGGGTAGACCCAGTCTGTACAGAATCATGAAATTTTGCACAAAGGTACCACAAATGAGTAATGACGTAAGTAAGCACTAAGAAGGCATTTTGGTAATTCCCACCGAAACGTGAAAAAACTGATTCAACGCGGGCAACGCCGCTGGTCACCCGCTAGAGAAAGGTATCCTCACTCACTGTGAAATATATAAACAATCTTATTGAAGTCTTACCTGATGTAGTTGTAGGCCTTGTCGGTGAAGATGTGTCGTAGTTCTGAAATCTGGCTATTGCTCAAACTAGGATGTTTTATAAACTCAGTACCCAGTGAATTATTTATAAAAGTACGTCGCATAGAGAACGCACGCGCAAATCAAGAATCAAGAGTTAAATGAAATTGAAAAACAAGATGAGTGAGCCACACCTTGAAATAGTGTTGCCAACAGTTAAATTAACTCTCCACCAGATTCCACATCTAAAACCACTAGAAAACCACTAACGGAAAAACGACCCTACTCTCAGAGTCGCTAAATCCCCTAAACACTTTTTATTAACAACATTTATTTATGTCAATTACACATTGCACAATGCTCTTCTAGATTTCATCGATAATTTTTGTCTCAATTTAAATAATTTATTCGTGAGAAAAATAGCCGCTTTTAGTTTCCTCTACCAGATGGCCTATTTAAAGTCATTAGACGAGAATCGGGGGTCTGTTCCACACAGAAAATAAAAAATATATCTAAAGTTACATATAAATAAAGCGCTATAGTTACCTTTTCAAAAGAGAAGAGATCTTTCGCAAGTAGGTACCTACTAGTTTCTAGGAATTTTCCACTATTTCATCAACTAAAGCGGTAGGTAGCGGACTTTACTATAATAAGGACGTCGTTGGCTAGAGTAACGCACCTTTCCACTTGGCGTTAGAGAAGTATGATTACATATGGGGACAAAACCAAGCTCGCAAATTGCCATTAGAGGATGCAGCAGTAAATATATATATATATATATATATATATATATATATATATATATATATATATATATATATATATATATATACGGGTTAAAAACTAAATTCTACTACTAAAAGGGGGGTCGAAACCACCAGTTTTAGTGGAAATTCCACTAGGTTGGCAACACTGCCTAGAATGCACCATTGGAATTGTAAATAGGTATTTCCCCGGTTGGGCGGCAGTGTTGCTAACAACATCTAAAACCACAAAACCACTAACGAAAAATGACCCTACTCTCATAGTCGCAAAATTTTCCATTAAGTAAACATTTTTGTTTGTAATTACGAAATAAAGAAAACTATAGGTACCTACTTAAGTAAGTATTTTTTTTATTAAGAACCGTCACATACATATTTTAAACTAGCACCGCTTTCTAAAATTCCCTTCATATTGCAGTTGCCTACGACATATAAGCCCTAGATTTTGACCCAGGTACTCAGTTATCTCGATACCAAATTTCATCAGAATCCGTCCAGTAGTTTTTGCGTCATGCGTGCACAGACAGACAGACAAAATTTTTAAATAATAGTGTTTTTATATCTTAATCGATAACTTGTACACTACCACCTACCTTCATCTGTTTATCTCAGTTACATATATCCTAGGGTTGTCTGGAAGAAATTGCTGAAAGCGATAAGACCGCCCATTGTACTTTTTTTTAGCATTGTGTCACGTCTTGTTGCATATTTTTATTGGTGTAGTATTTTCCCGTGGGAATGAGATATTTTCCTGGAATAAAAAGTACCCTAGATGTTGACCCGGGTACTCAGTTATCTCCATACCAAATTTCATCAAAATCCGTCTAGTAGTTTTCGAGTGATGCGTGCACAACCAGACAGACAGACAGACAGACAGACAGACAGACAGACAAAAATTCCAAAAATTGGTGTTTCGGTATCTATATCGATAACTATATTACACTGCCGTTCAAATTTTCAAAAAATATTTAATGTACAGACACGGCCCCGTTAGAGTTTTATTATATGTATAGATATAGATACATAAAATAATGCTTGCTGTTGTTTCATCATCATCAACCCGTAACAGCCCACTGCTGAGCTAAGGGTCTTTCCTCACACATGAGGAAGTATGGGCTTTAATCTCCCACGCGAGCCCACCGCGAATTGGGAGATGGTGTTAACACCACTTAACACTATAACAGTCAGAATTTTTCGAGCCACCCAAGGGTATCTGACATGGCTTAACGACTTCCATTGTGCGTAAACACAACGAAAACCGGGACCAACAATTTGACGTGCCTTCCGAAACACGGAAGCGCTCGTAATATAAAATACCACTTGGCGGTCACCCATTCACTGACTGACCGCACCCAACTTTGCTTAACGAGTGTGATCGTTATAAACACACTGGCACCACAGGGCTACGAGCGCTTCTTATATCTAGGCTGTTGTTATATCTAATGGCAATTATACCTTTTGAACGGTAGGTATTCTAAGAAGAAGAAATAAATAAAAAAATATAAATGAGACGCGCCCAATTAAGCAACATCTATTTTGGTAGCTCTAAACCACTGTTGTCATATGGTCTCATCATTGTCAGTTATACGGCGTTAGCTTGACTTCTCTGAACATACGCTTCGCCTGCGCAAACCCCCTCGTACTGTCAAATAGTCGCTAAAAAATGTTATTGCGCAGCCATTTGCGCAACCTATGAGCTTTTAGACGTATAACGCCTCAATTTTTACAGGTAACGAGGGCACATCTAATTATGAAACATAATATTTATTGTTATCGCCGCAAACCGCAACTGGATAGATTTTGTATAAATTTTTGTAACAATAAGATATTCTTTTAGGGTTATTATTATTTATTGGGCAAGAACGCGAAAAGATGTACAGTCAAGAGCACGCTAAGCTTGACACATTGGACTTTGACCCGGCCCTGTATTCTATGGCGCGCAGTACAAATCAGAGCTCAGCTTAAACTGGTAGTGTCAAGCTTGACTTGCTCTTGACTGAACTACGCTCAGACCATGGATGGCGTTGGTCGTTGAGTTCATGCTGTAAACTAAGAGATGGCGCTGCTACGATGAAATAACGCTAATTAACCGGAGAGTAAAATATGACAGAGACTAGGAGTTATAGAGTTCTGTGGACAGAGAGGCTGGAAGGAGCTAGATGCTCTTTGGTGCGGAAGGCGGTTGTCATGGAATTGTGTTTTGTTCAAGAATATAAATTGATATCGAAATATTTTTATGTCTTATTCTGAACCATTCTAACAGTACCTAAAACTTTTACATAAAATTTCAAAAACTGACTGTTCTAATATTCATTTATTTAAATTTCTTTTATTTTGAGAAACAACGTTATTTTTTAAAATAATATTATACATATTATTATTATATATATTTTAAACTTTCTCTAATAAAATGATTATTTTTAGCAACTTAGGTTTAGGGTACAGTCTCGTAACAGGACATGCTCACAACGAACAGGACCCTGTAAGTATGAGTTTACATGACACTAAATATTAGGATAAACTTTTATTTAATACCTAATTTGGAATCAGATCGTTCAATCAATATTAATCATTTTAGTCTTTAATTAGAACTAGAACTTTAATTAGAACTAGAATTAGAACTTTAGGTAGCCCAAACAACTGACATGGGCTCCGTGTTTTTATTTATTTTTTATAAATACGTAGGCGATAAAATAAGTGCCGTGTTTACTTATTTCGTATAGTTTTGTCGCCGGAACGTGTACAAGTGTTGTCAAGATGGAAGCTTTTGATTTTGGGCTATCATAACACAAGTTGTCTTCGCAGCTGTTTCGTTGCTTTTGTGTGCCCGAGCAGCTTGAATGGTCTCCTGGAGTAGCAGAGTGGCTGGTGTTTAAAGATGTGTTGTGACGTAAAGTGTTGAAAATTGATCTTGGAGAAGTTTAAGAATCTCGAAAACTTTTACTTTTTACTGCATTTTCACACAGCTTCGGTGCGCTTCTGTTATCAGTGCCATCTGTGAATTTCTACCCGAACTAGTTTGTCTACTGTAGATCGACCTCCATCGATCGACCATCGAACGCAGAGACCGACGTGCGTGCAGTAAATCAGCCATCTGCACTTTTGGTCGAGAACTACCGAGCTTTTACATCTACAGATTCATCGAGGAGCCGTCCATCCCATCTAGTCATTATGTAGAAATTTGATGCGCTGTTTCTCCGGTAGAGGACTGAAGCTTCTCGGGATTTTTAAATAAATTGTTTTAATATTAGGTACATGGCTTTTGTAATAATGGTAGTTTCTGGCATATTTATTTTTGGTAATGTATTAAATGTATTAAATTAATTCATTGAAATCTTGTATTAAATAGTTAAATTTTTTTTTAAATTAGTCAATTGTAACCTTTTTTTTCTTCTTTTTTTTTTGTGTATTTTATTAATTTGACGTATTTAAGTTTCTGACCTATTCATTTATAGTAATGTATTAAATTAATTCATTAAAATCTTGATTTAAATAGTTTAATAGTTTTGAAATTAGTCAATTTTAATCTTTTTTTTTTTTTGTGTATTTTATTAATTTGACGTATTAAAGTTTTTGACATATTTATTTTTGGTAATGTATTAAATGTATAAATTTAATTCATTGAAATCTTGATTTAAATAGTTTAATAGTTTTTAAATTAGTCAATTTTAATCTTTTTTTGTGTATTTTATTAATTTGACGTATTAAAGTTTTTGACATATTTATTTTTGGTAATGTATTAAATGTATTAATTTAATTCATTGAAATCCCGATTTAAATAGTTAATTATTTTTTAAATTAGTCAATTGTAATCTTTTTTTTTTTGTGTATTTTATTAATTTGACGTGTTTTTTAATAATTGAAATCTTATTTTTATACATTTTTTGTATGTTGTTTTGTTGTATTACTTGTATTCTACTATGTCAGTGACTCAACCAGATCCAGTGTTTTCATCCGCGGCATCGCCAGAGATTCCACTCTCTTTAGATGGAAATTATAAAAAATGTGAGTTGTGCAGTTGCCCAAAATATTTTAAAGGCGATAGAGGTCTTTGTATCCATACGAGTAGGATTCACAAGGCTGGTAGTTCTACATCTACATCTGACGCTGTCCAGGTTGACCAGGTACCTAATAATGGCTCCCTTTCTCAATGCTCTTCTCATGCGGGGCCATTTTGGAATTATCTAGCTAAATGTAAAAACAAGATACCGGTTGTTAAAAGAATTCCGCGGGGTGCGAGATTGTCTGTCGCCGATAGTTTGAAATTAGTTATTGACAGGGTTGTGGCGGAAGGTACTGTGAATAGTTGGGAAGATCTTTTAACGTTTTCTTTTAAAGTTTTACATGTAACTAAAAATGACAAAAATTCACTATCTTTAACGAAAAAAATCAAAAACAATTGTTTAAATCATAATGTTTTCAATTTTAACAATACAAAGCATGTTTCCAATGTTGGTCGCACTAATTTAGTTAAAAAAATTGAAGGAAAGGTAAACGATGGCGATTTGAAAGGAGCTGCAAAGATGCTATTTTCCAGTGACACGTTGGCTCCGTACAATGAGGAAACAGTTCGTTTGCTGGAGTCAAAACATCCAGTTCCAGCAAATACTTCTCAAGGCTGCCTAGATTTCACTCAGTCAGCAGACATTACTCCACAAGTTTCCACGGACAATGTTTTGCAGTCCATATTGTCTTTTAAAAGCGGTTCAGCGAGTGGACTTGACGGTATTTCTCCACAGCATTTGAAGGATTTAGTGAGTGGTACAAATGGTGAATCTGGCAGAGCTTTGCTGCAAAGTTTGGTGGCTTTGATGAATCTGATGCTTTCGGGTAAAGTAATTTCTGACATCGTTCCACTGTTGTACGGTGCCAACTTATGTGCCCTGAATAAAAAAGGAGGTGGCATACGTCCTATAGCTGTAGGTTCAACTTTGCGCCGTGTTGCTTCTAAGATTTGTTCTCATTGCATTCTACCGCAACTCAGCAAGGAATTACAACCCAAGCAGTTGGGCTTTGGTTCTCGTGGCGGGTGTGAAGCGGCTGTGCATGCAGCAAGAGCATTCCTACAATCAGGTGGGACGAACGTTCTGCTAAAAGCTGATGTAGAGAACGCGTTCAATTCTGTGGATAGAGTTTCCTTCCTTAACACGTTCACTGTCCACGACCCCATTTTGAGTCGCAAGTTGACTTTTATGACCAGTCCACGCCTACTGTTGGAGTCGTGTTCTTCTTGTGTCTTCCATAGCTAATAACTTCGTTGGACTTGTGAGATAAGATTTCAATTTGTTTTGGACGTGTGGGGAAAATACTCATTATTTCAGTACCAAAAAAACATGTTTATTCCATCCAAGTACTTAGCAAAGTTGATATTTTAAAAGGGAAAAAAAAGTTGGACTTGGGGTTTTTTTTACAAAGTGTCTATTGGACAGTGAACGTGTTAATGAGGCAAGACAGCGTGTGCCAGCGATTTACCCATATCTCTACCAGTGTTATAGCTCTCCCACAAAGCTAATCTATAAAGACCATTCTATGAACTCTGCGGTGGGGTGCCAACAGGGTGACCCTCTGGGCCCTGCTATTTTTTGTTTGGCTATAGATCCTGTAATAAGGTGTTTAAATTCGTCGTTCAATGTTTGGTACTTGGATGACGGTACATTAGGCCCCCGCTGGGACGGTTCTTGCAGATTTTCAGTCATTAATAAACGGTTTTGCAGATTTATGAATGCGCCTTAATTTTGCAAAGTGTGAGCTCTTTATTAATTCAGATGTCCCGTCAAATGAAAGAATTAAGATATTGGATGATTTTAATGCTTTGGCACCAGGTATCAATTTAGTTAATGAAGAGTCACTGCGTTTGTTGGGTGCTCCAGTTTTAATGGAAGGTAATGCTTCATACATAGCTGATCAGATACAACTTTTTAAAGATTGCTCTCCGCTTTTATTTGATATTTGTGCACATATGTCAATTTTTATCATCAGGTTTTGTCTGTTTGTTCCCAAGTTTACATATGTGTTGAGATGTTCTTTACTGTGGCAGTGTATTGAACTGCTTTCAAATTTAGATTTCTTGTTAAAATCAACGTTATCACAGATTCTTAATCTTTCCATTTCTGATAATGCTTGGGATCAGGCCACATTGCCAGTAGGTTTGGGGGGTTTGGGCATAAGATCGGTTACGTCTGTGGCTCTTCCTGCGTTTTTGTCTTCCGCTCACTCTACATGCGCGCTATTCGGAAAAATTATAGATCCATGTTTGGATCCCGTTAGCGTGTGTGGAGTGACGGAGGCCTTGAATGCTTGGAGGGATTTCTGCCGTGCAGATTTACCTTTGCGCCCCAGCATACAGAAAATGTGGGACACTCCTATTTGTAAGAAGATTCAATTCAGTCTCCTTTCAAACTGTGATAACTCAGTGGATCGCGCAAGACTACTCGCTGTTGCTGAGAAGGAGTCAGGGTATTGGTTACAGGCGTACCCCTCTTCCAATTTGGGAACTTTGATGGACAATTGCTCTTTTTCCTTAGCAATAGGTTTACGTCTTGGTCTGAAAATAGTCGAGCCTCACCGATGCATTTGTGGTGGTCAGGTGAACGATTTGGGGCATCACGGTCTCTCCTGCCAGAGAAGCGCGGGTCGCTTTTCGCGTCATGCATCTATCAATGACATCATCCGTCGGGCTTTAGTTACAGCGAATATACCAGCCATTCGCTAACCACAGGGACTATTTCGTTCAGATGGGAAGAGGCCCGACGGATTGTCTTTGACTCCGTGGAAATTCGGTAGGTGTTTGGTGTGGGACGCGACTTGTGTGGACACCTTGGCTCCTTCTCATCTCGACGGAACCTCTGCGCATCCTGGCGCTGCTGCTTTAGCAGCTGAAACACTCAAAAAAAGGAAATATCTGGATCTGGTTCAAACTTATAATTTCGTCCCATTTGCCATAGAGACGTTGGGTCCGTGGGGCCCAGAAACAAAACTTTTTGCTAATGAGCTCTCAAAGCGTCTCATCGAGGCAACACAAGATCCAAGAGCTGGCAGCTACTTTTTTCAAAGAGTATGCATAGCTGTCCAAAGGGGCAATGCTGCCAGTTGTATGGGTACGTTGCCTCGATGTGATGCTTTGGAAGAGGTTTTTAATTTATAATTTTAAAATGTGAAATTAAATTAAATGTATCTCATTTGGAATAAATAAAATCAATCATTATTAGAACTTATAAATAAAAAACATTTAGATAATTCGTAGAAACTTGAAATATGGACCGAAAATATTATTTTTTATTTATTTATTTGTTCCAATGCACAAAGTATATACAAAAAAACAAGATTTAACAAACAAGATCCTCTTTTGCCTTCACACAGTAAGAATATATGTAAAGTAAATAGAATTTACAAAAATCCAAGTGTACAGCATGTAAACCTTGCTTTACGTGGTACTGTTCGTGACTTTCAAGTTCAGCCTATACGTTACACTTACCACCACGATGGTAACGGAAAGGAGGTAACGGAATCGGGTACTTCAGAAACAAAACTATAAATTTTTCACGATTGATAATATTCAGCACACATTTTCTTACATTATAGTATTCATATATAGTTAACTTAACTTTTTCAAATAATATATGCCTTGTAAATACGTATTAACATCAAAAAACAAGTAAATTTACACACCGGACAGTGCCCGAAAAAACACAACCTCTCACCAAACGCCGAAAATGAAACAGCTTTTTTGAATAACCATAATAAAATTGCAGTTTTTTAAACTTGAATTTTTATATGTTAATATGGTTAAATATGTAATATTTTAACAAATATGATATTACAATTTCATCGAAAACCAAATAACATCGTAACAACTCTTTTAAAACATATCAAAGTCGCGTAGCAATACGTTATTACTTGGGGACATGTAGAAAAGTCCAATGTACATCTTTTCGCGTTCTTGCCCTATTATCAACACGTCAACTTATTTTTTTTAACGTGTTTCACGCGCATGGACGTCGTATATGTATGTATACCTCTATTGCATGGGCATGGGTGTTACCCTTTTGTATTACCGTAATAGTTGATGGCATTTTCTTAAAAGTTCTCTCAACACAATATATTAACACCTTTGAATACTCAAGTGACAGTTGTCACCGAAAACATGTCATTCTACCTCTAGAAAAATCCACTAACCACTAAAAGCAATATTTCGCTAGTAAGAGGGGGTCGAATGAAACCACCCGTTTAAGTGGAAAATCTACTAGGCTGGCAACCATGGGGCGGACAGGTTCGGGGCGTCCCTCCGATGTAGGTATGGGGGTAGAACCCTCCATAGTCGATGGTCCGACTCTAACGTATTTTTATGTTTCGTGAGGCTTTGGCCATCTAGCCATCAGCCTAAATAAGACACGAATTCAAATATTTTTGGCTTATAATATCCTTCTCTTCCACAGACCTAGAATCACGCCTAATGGCTAGTATCTACAGAGTCCAGGACACAATTTCACATTCAGAGCAAACAGAAACAAGAAATATGTAATGAGCTCAGAGGTAATGAGGCGTTTTCGGTGACAGCTGTCACTTGAGTATTCAAAGGTGTCAATACAAGGTGCTATGAAGTGTGAAGAACTTTCATGGAAACTAGTACAGTAACACCCATGCCACACCTTAGAAAACGAGAAGTTGACATGTTGATAGTAAATAAATACTATTACCACTCAGAATTTTTATTGCTAAAAAAGGTTAAACACGGTTTGCAGACATGTGCCGTCGACAGAGGCGTTCATTATCAAAGAGTATAGTAGTATACATGTTCATAATATCCAACTGATGAGACCTTTAAGACAACAGTGGATTAGAGCTACCGATAGATGTTTAACCCAAAATTGGGTAGAATCTGACTAAACTAAATATTCCTGTTTGTTGTTCGAACAAACAGGAATATTTACTCAGATTCCACCGATTTTGCGTTGAACATCTATGGTAGCACTAATCCACTGAAGTGGACTTGTCTACAGTCTCATCAGCAAGGCCGCGCCGACCCCCCACATAGCGCCTGTGTGCGAAACCTATGAAGCGCCTCTTTTTTTCACGAATCTTAATTATAAAAAAATAGTAATAAAACACAATTGATTTTTAATTGTTACGGTGCGCATTGTAACCGCGCGGTTCTGACGAATTAAGATTCTTCTCCTTATTATAAAAAAAATTATGTGCTCCTTGCCCACACTTTCGATTGAATGACCTTCAATTAAAATGAGGCGTTTTCGGTGACAGCTGTCACTTGAGTATTCAAAGGTGTCAAGAGATGGTGCTGAACTAAACTTTCATGGAGCTGTCATAAAGTAGTACAGTAACAGCCATGCCACACATTAAAAAACGAGAAGTTCACATGTTGATAGTAAATAAATATTAACACTGAGATTTTTTTATTGCGACAATCTATCTATTTGCAGCGACTACGATATATATTGTTTTTATTTAAAACAACTGTGGATTGGAACTACCAGTTACTACTACTACTTACTACTAGGTTTTCGAACCACTGTGTAAAGCAGAAGAGATCACACCAACCACAAAAAATGTAAAATTTTACAAATAAACAACACGTCTGTCGGCATCAATAGCTGTATATTTTCATGACCCTTGCATTCTTTTGAACAAAAAAAAGTCATCATTTGATGACGCCATCTATCTTTACAGATTGAACTATTTTTTCTTTTTTGAAAAACGCCTCTCTCGTTCTTTAGAGTCGGCCTCTCGGGGAATCCCAGTGACCCCACCCTGCCCGCTCTTGCGTCGCAGGCATCCTTTGAGTATTAAACCAACCGGAGACGCCACTGACAGGCATTCCCCTCTGCCAAAAAAAAGTGTCGGTCAACGCGCACACCTGTTAAATACAACTAGTTTTATTAAGTTCACGGAGTGCTTGGATTGATGAATGTATTTGTGTGCATCTAGTTCAAGCTAGCGTTAAATTGTTTTGTCAAAAATTGCGTTTGTTTTAACATTATTTGTGTTTGTTTCCTCGTCCCCCCCGCAGAAATTGGCCGACTTTTTTGCTAAGGAACTAGTGCGCGTGACCTCTCCCGTTGGTTAAATACTCAAAGAAACTGTGGGTACCTGGGTGTTTCTCTGGAACACGGTTTTATTGTGTTTTTTATCAAAGAACGTATCAAAATATTTATATATTTTGACTATATTTGCATGTTGTATGTAACGTAACTCTGACTATCGAGGACTACTGGTAAGATTACTCTCAATAGATAACTGTATGATTTTAGTCGTCAGACAACCCCAAATCTCATTAATCTGGTATGTCCCAACCCCCTTTTTTCCGGACTATTATATATTTTGTGGAGCTACAAACTGCGGTAAAGACGAGATATTGAGCTGTATCGATATTTCAGAAATTGCTTTTACGATTTCTATGTATAACTGCTTACAAAAGACTTGGTTTTGGAAGCTACGGATTACCGTAGCTTCCAAAACATTAAAATTATTTAAAAATGTCCGCGACCCAAATCATCATTTGTCTGGGCTAGTACGTCGCTGTGTGTACTGTGTCTATAGAATATCCAAATCAAATAGACCGATGCGCAGCCGCTTGCGCCAACGATCCGCTAGATGTCAGAGTGGGAGGCCGTCCGATTGCAGCTAATTTGGGGGAGATAATTTTGATAATATCTCGTGATCTGGCTTTTGTAAGGTAAGTATCCTAATTAATATGTCTTTATTTATTTTAATAATCTAAAACCGTTAGAGTTGGTGATTTTTTATAATATTTCTCCAGGGTTTAGCGTTTTATAAATTGAAGTAAAAGGGTTCTTCTTATTTTCAATTCAATATAAGAATTTATTTTCATCAAAAGTCTCATAAGTCTGGTACTCGTTAAACTGTTTTTGTCTGGCTGATTTAGGCAGATGAATTAGTATAGGCCAGATAAATTATGAAAATATTAAAGCAAATAGAACAAAGGTATAATTAATTATATATTACCACTAATTTGGTTATTAATTACCGTTCCAGAACCTAGTCTACTGTGCCCAATTTTGATAAAATATGATAAGACGTTTAGCTGGGACCTGAGACTGAATAATTCCACGTTTGCATGTATAATATTATTAGAGATATAAAATAGATTAATTGAAAACAATAAATTATTAAATGTCTTTTTGCAGATTATTTTTGATTTGAGAGAAGAAAGGCTAAGAAAAAACAACTACAAATAACTATCAAACTATCTGTTTTTGCACTGGATCTTGTAGATCCTTACAAGACCCCTCAAGATCAAGTCTTTGTTCAAATTTTGAGACATACTAAAAGGACAAGATATTAAAGATGTTGACGAGTTCTCAGAGCTCATGAACTGAAATTTGATAATTATAATTATAAGAAGAGTCTCTAAATATGACGTTTCTGAAAATGATTTTCTTTTTGTAAAGAAGAACGTGGAATATAATATGATTGCTATTCGAAAGCTTAGCTGCACAGAGTATCACTAATATAATAACTACATTAAAACCCTATAAATAATATACATAAAAAACTACAATACATAAAATAAAACCCGTAGGAAACGAAGGAAACAAACAAGACTAATAAAGAAAACGCAAAGAGTAAACTACAGCACATACGAGTATAAAAGAAAAATCAATAAACAAAAGAACGAAGACCAAAATTCATGGGAACATAATAATCAAAGTAATACTGAAGCGGGATGTGTAGGTTCTACTGATGTTCCCAAGAAGAATTCATAAAAAAATAAACTAAACAAAAAGAACCGCCATTATAAAAGAAATTACAGAAAGGAAAAAAAATAATGAAATAACGAATAGAAAAAAAAAGAACACGTGCAGAAGATAAAACCACGTGATCTAGATTCTAGAATATTTGACTTTTTCTTAAGATGGCAATCAAGGCTTGAATATTAATTTAGAAAATATAGATCCGTATGTAATCGACGATGATGACAAAGACTCAAGTATTTTTTTAAATATTTGTTTATTAAAACTTTCTAGATTGTGGAAATAAGACTGATTAAAAGGATAACTACTATTTGCTTAATTCAATAATATTAAAATTGGTTGCCTGTAAAGTCGGTATACGGGCGAAAGTTTTACGTGACAACTATCTGTCTCTCTCGCTCTTAGGCGGGCTAACCATGCCCGAGTGGAAGGGACGCGTGCCTCTCACTCGCTCTCATTGTGAGCGCATAACGTGAGCGGAGCGTAACGCAGTTTCTTGAAGTGTCACCCGGCAAACCAATTTATAAGACGTTGTCACGTCAAAAGTAAGGAATAAAGCGTTTCATACTACTTCTTTCATTAAACTTGTTTTTTCTCTTAGTTTAAGTGTTTTTATGATTATTTGCGATCTAGTACAAATTTCTTGGTTATTTTTATAGTCTAAACTTTCTCGCTGCCTATAAATTTCTAGTAACCTTTGTCAAAACATGTATAAAAAACTAAGCATTTATTACAAGTATTTTTAGAGTTCCGTACCCAAAGGGTAAAACGCGACCCGATTACTAAGACTGAGTCAGAGACAAACGGTCTGTCCGTCTGTCTCCGGGCTGTATCTCATGAACCGTCATAGTTAGATAGTTGAAATTTTCGCAGATGATGTATTTCCGTTGGCGCTATAACAACAGATACTAAAACACAAAATAAAATAAATATTTAAGGGGGCTCCCATACAACAAACGTGATTTTTTTAAGTTTTTATAGATAATGGTATGGAACTCGCACTTGGCCGTTTCTTTTGGATAAATAAATCTAAAAGGTGTATTTAATTATTAATAGTTAAGAGAATGAGTATTTGGATACCACACTGATTAAAAAGTATTAAATTGTATGTAAATCTCAATGGGTTTATCATTTAACTGGTAGACCCTCATTTGTATGGTAAGAAAATATCATTTGTCTGGTTGGTTTCTAATTCACCTGGTTCACTAATTTATCTGTACAATATAACTCTTGTGCTGCTGCAAGCCAAACGTGGCCCTCGTGATATATACATATTAGTGAGTTTCTCGCAATAAATAATTTAAGCAATCCAACATATAACCGAAAAAAAAGTGAGCCATATGATTTAGTCAAAACCACTCGATTTCAAATAATCACCCACCTAGTAGGTAAGTACTTTATACCATAATATATGAACTTTGTTTAGTTCGAGCAATTAGCCAAACCACAATCTAAAAAAACCACCATGGGTATATGAATTCAATAAAAAACCATGTTAACTATTTTTAGTTATTTATTTACTTAATTTACTTATGAATAAACAACCGGAGTGCAAATTTCAATAAATACCTACTATTTGATGTCTTATCATACTTACTTTCACCATCAAATTTCAGTGCTCGAATATTTTTCCTTTTTAACATAAAATGTATGGTCACCCTCTTCCATTATACAGATAATGGTACCGAATGTGTTTATATTAAATTCCTTTACAGATACTGCATGGATCTCTATGAAATTTTGCACACTTATTATTCGATGGATAATAAATCGTTGTGCAAGTTTCTGTTTCGCTAGCTTGTTTGGTTCCAAAGATGTAATGAGTGAGGTTAGCTGTCATTTCGGAGCTTCCGACCTGAATTATTCGTAAACTGTAGAACTACATAAAAAACGGGCTCCATACGAATTCCTAAATCGAGAACTACAAAAATTTTCTCAAACAACATACTATGCTAGGATGCTTCGTTGCAGAGAAAACACTGGGCTACACCGTTCTGATTGTTTTTAGAAAGAGTGCAAAATTCTATTAAACCGTAGAACTACATAAAAAACTAGCTCCATACGAATTCCTAAATCGAGAACTACAGAAACTTACTCAAACAACATACTATGCTAGGATGCTTCGTTTCAGAGAAAACACTGGGCTACAGGGACCTGATTGTCACGCACTTCAAACGTGAATTACTGCCAAAATATCGAACTACGAATTATATTCTTTGTTTTTCTGTCTACTACCTAAATATAATGTAACTTTGTCTAAGAGCAAACGTCCGTTACTGCCCTAATTACTGAGATCTCGGGGCCACACCGACCTGATGTTTTCTAGCTTTCAGGTCGAATAACTCCTGAACTATAGAACTACAAATTCAAAGAGATGTGTTTTTGACTACTACATTTTCACTACAATAATTTAGGCCACTCGCCAGCTCTGTAGCTCCGGGGTTCCAAGGTTCTGAAGTCAATAAAAAATCACAATGCGTACAAAATCAACTCTTTTTGGTAGGTGGATAAAAAAAGGACTTTATTATTAAAATGAAAACCTTGTATATTAAATTAAATGATTTTAAAGTATATACAAATCAAGGAAGTGGTCATCACCATACACAGGAGATCATCACCGTTCATTATTTTTAAACGGTGATGATGGGTATGGCGTTGACGACTTCGACGTTTTCAGTTGATTATTCTAGAATAGTCATAGTAAAAGTATTTACCGCTGTGGACAAGCATTTTACGTTTAATTTGTTGTTGTAGGTAACAATAGTAATATTATTTTATGTACTTACTTTGAATGGCACAGCCTGACGGAGATGAGGCAACTTTGTCTAAAAACTTTTTATGATACACTTGCGCCAAATAATTATCATTTGAAGAGCCCGCGTGTGTTGACGTGTACTTCTCTGCACAGTTTGCTACGAAGGGAGGAAGTAAGGCGGATAATCATAGGTCGTGTTGTTACGTATACTTAACTAACTTCACTTTGATATTGCCGCGACGGTGTTGACGAATTTTCAAAGAGATTTAATACTAGGGCATAGAGGGGACAAAGCCCGAAAAATTTGAAGTCAAAACTTATTCCACAGTGGAATAACTTGAATAAGTCGTCCGAATAACAACCCTCGTTCGTATCTCGCCAAAATAATTAAATATGCCGAGATGCGCCTTGCTAGGTTGCAAATCACGCTACGCCAAAACGCCTGGAAGGGATTTTAGTTTATTTTCGTAAGTATTTTTCATATTTACTCAGAAAAAAGAACAAAATGAATAATTTTCTTATATTCGTTCTAGAACATTCTGCTGATATTGTAAATTAACGCCCTCTGCTGTTGAGTAGCTTATACCACTACTTCACTACTAATTAGTGATGTGGTGCTGTTTATCGACTTTTGTTATCGATATTTATTTATTAGGTAGAAAATATAGGCATACTGTTTTTAAGAATATAAACAGTTTAATAAATGATTTAATATCAATATAGAAACATATATTTTTTAGTTCAAAAATGTTATAGATTTCCTGCAGTAATTAATGAAGCGCATCAAAAGTGGATTCAGTTTGTCCAAATAGAGCACAACGAAGATAATTGGGTTCCATCTGCTGGGTCAAAATTATGCTCGAAACATTTTAAAACTACTGTCCGAAGAGTTTATTAAAGGTACTTAGAGACTGGCGGCTTCGTTTGTTGTCAAGGAAGACCGCGATCTCGTGTGACAACGTTTTTAGATAGGGACCGTCTAAACTTAAAACACTAGGTGGCCCGATAGATGTGTCCGGGAGTGTAGTAGGTATAATTGAAATTGATTTTGTTGTATATACCTATACTTTGTCAATAAACTGATATTATCGATACCTTGGTATGAAATAGTAACATCCCTTTTAATCAGCGTGACCTCTACCGGTCGATAGCTGAAACAACTTCTAATTGTTTGAATACTTGTTTCAGCTATTGAAATCTAGATACCAGCACTGACGCTTAGGCTTCAAAGTTTTGTATGAAAATATTCCCAATGCCCCCTCTATGCCCTAGTATTAAATCTCTTTGCGAATTTTGATGCTAAAAATGTATTTTAATTTTGTGTATTTATTTTATGATGAAAATTTTATTTTTTTTATTATGCAATTAGATAATATGGTGAACAGAAATTAAAAATAAAAATCTATGTAATAACATAGGATTGTGGAGATTTTTGGTCGGAAATGTAAATAGTCGCATTTTTTTCACAGTCGGTGATGATTTCGATACATGTAATAATTAAATTATTAAAAAACTAAGTACCTAAAGGAGATTTTATTATAAGCACTTCAATAACAAATATAAAGGGAACGTCAAAAATAGTTCCGACTTTCCAGCACAAGTTTATTTTTTTTTATACAGACCGAAATATGATTTTTTGACAGATTTTTAAATCCACCCAGGCATCGCATCGGTCGGGTTGCGTCTTTGAGTATTAAACCAAAATGGGTAGGTACGTAATGTATATTTGCTCCACATGCCAATCAGAAGCCGTGGCGCTGCTAGGATGATACATACGAGCAATGGTGTTATATACTATTCTTTTTATATTAAAATTTAACATCATTGCATACGAGGGTTTATGCAAAGTATGTTCCCAAATATTTTTTGTTCTCTTTTATTTGACTACCTATGTATATTAGGTGTGATTTTAATTTCCTGGAGGTAAGCTAAATAGGATGTGGTAAATTGTATTTTTTAAAGATAATAAAGAAAACCATCAATAAAATTATATAAGAACTTAAATATTTATTGTTCATAAAATAACAATAAAAATCAGATAATGCAATAAAATTATAATGAAGAACAATTTTTAGAAAACTAAACATAGAAAGAGATTAAAAATATTACTTACTTACCTAATAATTAGCAGTAGCTTCGTAAGAACGAGCCTAAGAAGGCAAAGCACCTAAAAATTCTCAAATCCCATTTTAAATAATGTTTACATCAATTTAAAACTGAATTAACAGGAAATTAGCTGACTAAGAAGCAGTGATAGCCCGGACGGTTAAAGAGCCGGCCGAAAATCAGTGAGGCTCGGATTCAAATCCTGGCATGTACCAATGAGTTTTTCAAAAAACTTACGTACATATTTATCACTAGCTCGACGGTGAAGGAAAACATCGTGAGGAAACCCGCAGGTCTCAGAATTAATTCTGAGACATGTGTAAAACAGACCCCGGTCCGGCGATAGGCTCACCACCTATCACGTTTAGGGGTCCAATATATCTCGTGAAATGTGGATATATCCAGTAATGGAATACCTCTGCCTACCCCCTCGGGGATAAAAAGGCGTGAGATTATATATATATATATATTAGCTGACATTAAACAAAAAAGGGTGTGAATAGGGTATAACCATGAAGCTTATAGTTAAATAGCTTATCTATTCTTGTGCTTAGATCAATGTAAGGATGCGGTGAGTGCTTGCAATGCTATGCTTCTACATTCACTCGTTTGATACACATTAATCATTTCATAATTACATTGAAAACGAGTGTAAAAAGAATGAGTGCGACTTTATTTGCATCTCTCGTGTCCGCTGTAGCTTCTTTGGAACATGCAAGCGCACCATTTAGAAGTACTATCCACAGAATAATAAATAGTAACTACTAAATCTAGGTTACCATAAATCTTACAAATGTGTGTGGTTGTGCGGTTGAGTCGGTAATACAGTCTATAAAACTAGAACGAGACTTAAGTAGGTATTATTTAGAATTTATCACTTATCCAGACGCCATTTATTTAGATTGCTGGTAGTGTACAGGCTGGGGATACATTGATACATACATACATGTTAGAAAAATCGTTAAAAAATACGGAATAGGTACAGTCAAGAGCACAGGAGCTTGACACATGGGACTTTGTAACATTCTTATTAACCGACTTCAAAAAAGAGTAGGTTATCAATTCGTCTGTTTTTTTTTATGTTTGTTAGGTACCTCAGAACTTTCAACTGAGTGAACCGATTTGGTTGGATGATTCTTTTTTTATTTGAAAGCTGGTAGTAATTTCCTCCAGTTGTGACAACGGGAACAATCGATTTCATCCATGAGAAAACCTTATAAGTTGAAGATTGAAGTCGGTTTTTTTACTCTTTAGAGTTATTTGTTATAACAATCGCCTTAATGGACTCGCACTACAACTGTAAAGCTTCATGACTGTGCTCTTGACTGTACCTATGTGCATGATAAAAGAAACAATTCATTAAACAATTAAAGTAATTAAGAAACAGGGTAGGTAATTAAATCATATTTTTGAATGCCAAAGTGATTTCAATATTGGCAAACATACAACTCGAAAATAATCATCGAAAAAAGGCTTAAAATAATAGCTATTTAATTAATCTACCCTACCTTCCATAATTCTCGTAACTCTATTAATTTATAATATTTATAATGATTGAAAATAATGCTCTACATTATACCTATATAAACTAATGATTAAAATAAATTGACCTTCTTTCTATGCACTTCTATCAAATTATATGTTTCCCCAACCTTGAGTTGCTAAATACGGATCCATAATTTTATCAGTGATCATAGTACTATATTGGCGAAGGAGTCCCAAGTACAAATTTTTTAATTTTAATTTTTGCGCAATTTGCGTCAATTCTAAAAAATTTTCTGCTGACAAACTCAACAGAAGCTTGATTGAACAGTATTGTAACAAATCCGGTATCATATAATAATCTGCGAGTTCTAAAAGTGGCAGAAAACCATCTTCAGGTAGCTTATGCAAATATAGGAAATCTTTTAAATGTTCCAACGTCTCTTTTGTCACATCCTTAAGGTCCACAGTGCCCTCGGCGGCCTCTTTCCATGCTCCCGTGAGCATAGTTCTAAATACAGGGCTGAATACCCACATCATCATTCTGTGCATGCGGACTGATCCATCTTTTCCTCGCAACTCAAAATCAGCTGAATCCATATCTTCATAGAGAGCCGCTAGAGATTCATGTGGGCTCATAGGAATTATATCCAATTCAAAAGTAATAGGTAATTCTTTACTATTTTCTCCATTCAATTGTTGCCAAAGGCCATCATCATCTTTTAGCATCACACTGCACCTGTGTAGCCTTTCCGTCCGAAACACAATAGTACTATTATAGGATATATTGATGACATAAAGAATATTTTCATTGTTATTAAATTTGCTGAATTTGACAAAGCTTTTAAAAGTGCAAGGCTTTTGAAAAATTTCAAATTTTACTTGAACCTTTACTAATCCAGCGATAATTAGTTCTGGACTAGTTAGCGATGATCCAGTTGAGGAACTGGTATAAAATGTAGCTTTCATTGAATTTGCAGTATAAACCAAATTTATCACTTCCATCCTGTAAAAGATAAATACACATATTAATGTAGTAGCTAATTAGATAGAAAGGTACCTATACATAGAAGAGATAGGCGAGGGGAGTGATTCTCCGGAACATTTGTTCCAATTGCGCTACTGATAGATTAATAGAAATTAATAACAATTAATCCCCGAGGGAGTAGGCAGAGGTATTCCATTATTGGAAATACCCACTTTGTATTGCAGTACCCACGTACCCTGTTGTAATTGTAAAGAAAAACCTGTTAGCACTCAAACAAATCACTGGAATTATGTTATGCCTTTATGTGTGAACTGTGAGGAAATGGTTACCACATCAAAGTATTGTTTTTTTAATAACAATGTAGAACTCTCTTACTACGCATACACACTGTTGTGCATACCTAAGGTACATTTTATGACCATTTATGTAATTATTCATTAGGGTTTGACCAAAGTGACAAAACCGGCCAAGTGCGAGTCGGACTCGCGGACGAAGGGTTCCGTACCATTATCTATAAAAACGGCAAAAAAATAACGTTTGTTGTATGGGAGCCCCCTTAAATATTTATTTTATTGTTTTTAGTACCTAAGTACCTACCACTTTGTTGTTAACAGAAATACATCATCTGTGAAAACTTCAACGGCCTAGCTATCACGGTTCATGAGATACAGCCTGGTGAAAGACTGACAAACAGACGGACGGATGGACAGCGGAGTTTTAGTAATAGGGTCCGGTTTTACTCTTTGGGTAGGGAACCCTAAAAAAAGAAACTCATGTAACGCATCAACTTGCAATACTTTCAAATAATAGGTAGGTAGTTACTCAGTTATCTCCATACCAAATTGTTTTTGCGTGATGCATGCACAGACAGACAAAAATTACAAAAATTGGTGTTTTGGTATCTAAATCGATAGCACTACCTACCTACCATTGTTTCTCAAAAATATTTCATCCGACAGACACGGCCCCGTTATAGTTCTATTATAATTATGTATAGATAGGTATAGAAGAAACTGGGGGTCTAAAAAGGCCGTTTCGGGTGAATCATAATAGAATCATATTATGATTCATATTTGAAATCTTAAAATGGCCACATAATGACATTTTCATCATTCAGCAATTCATTCATCTTTTTGACAGTTTTCTATGGAGATTCGTAAAATGGCTCACAAAAGCAGAATTGCAAAGTGTCAAATAGCAGAATCCAAGCAGAATCACTTTATGTTACTCAATACCAAAATTTTTCAATTCATTTTGTTGAATTTTGTGAAAATTAAATAAAATTGACCGATTTGGGTTTATAAAAAAACTTTCCCAAGCACGCGCGAGTGACGGAGAGTATTTTATATCGCCTGCAAAGTGCAAGTTTTCGAAAAATTGAACTAGCTTTTGAAATGCCGGACTCAGACTTTGTTGGACCTCATACTCAGACCTTGGAACCTTATTTAACCACCCGTAGTGGTGAAATATGTACTATGTATCTCCAAGGTAAGTGCAAGAGTCATAATGGTTACATTTATTAAATTAGGTAGTAGTAGATGATACAAGTAACTGTGCCAGTTTCCCTAAGTTCTAGAGAACCTATTTCATTCTTATCTTCTCTACATTTCAGAGTTAAGTGCACAGTATGGGACACTGACTTTAAATATCTAAAGTATAGAAGCTAATTATGGTAGAGCAAAGCACCATTCAATCTTGAGCAACTCCACGCTGAAAATGTAACAGTGTAGTTCTTTTAAAATGTGAATTTTACTTTAAGTATTTTAACCGATGCCATGGGCTCATCACCTATCATGTTTAGGGGTCCAAAAAAATATCTCATGAACAGTGGGTATCCTTCTACATATATTTTAACTGATTAGGTAGCTGTTTCAGGTCACTAAGGTTATCCGCTACATCCAATAAAATTAGTTTAATCAGCATTATGAGTTCTCGGTTTTATGACTTTTCTTTTTCTTTTGTTGTATAATGTATTCATTAAAGTCCATTTTCTTGTAATAACAAAATTTTCTATGAGACATGGGATAACACTAATTCTGTCCATTGTCGGTATTTTATTTATAACTTTTCAAAATTTTAAGTATTAAACTTGGGAAGTTCGAAATAATTTTATAGCCTTTTTAGGAAATAAAGTATTTATTTTGAAATAAAATTGTCTAATTATTTTCATCCAAAACATGTAAATTATACATTAATAATAGTTTTTACTTTTAATTTCAGGTGTGTGACTCTGACTTAAATAGTATAAAGTATTACTGCTAGCCACGGTGGAGCGAATCATGATTCATGTGTGTAGAAGCACCAGCCGCTGTCCCAACTTGAAAAACTCCATGCTGAAAATAAAACAGTGTGTTTTAATTTTTATTAACATCTACACATTTACTAAATTATCTCTGAGTTTTGATAGTGAATATTTAATTTATGTTTCAGGTGATTCAGTTATCCCCTATGTCCAACACAATTGACACTTGTTAGAAATATAATTCTCTGTAATGGTATGCTAGACATGGGATACTCTGTGGATGGTCGTGTCAATTGTAAATGACACTAACTGTCATTTACGATCATTCCCTTCATCATCGATCTCTCGGCTCGCTCGGCCACGTTTTGTGTTTGTGCTGTCCAAATAAATATAATATTAATGTAATCTCAATACATCTTAATAATTGTGACTTATTGATATGCTACTTTGATTCTGAGGAATAAAGAACGCCATATCAGTGTACACCGATGTTTATTTTTGGAACCACGCTGTCTTCGTTATTGTAGAATTTGTCACGGACAACCGCTGCGCATCGCCACTCGCTTCAACAACACTAAGACCAATTCTCTTCAACGACACTACATTGAACTGCATTGTGAAGTAACAGCATTGACATTATGTATTAAGAAGTAATTACTATTAAGCAGGCTAATCAATAAGAAAGAAAGGCTATGGTAACTATGGTTTGCACTAGCTGGGCAAGCAGCGGGTTTACGGGAGTGCAAGATAACAATACATGACCAATGTTCTGACTTTGATTTTATGATTGTTATTCTGTTTACCATTTCTATTAAAGTCTGTTTTCTTATATTACTAAAGTTTCATTTGTGTCCACCGAGAGAAATCAATACCTACCTTTATTTTTATTGAGGTCCAATATGTGTCAACAATCTTTAAAAGAATCCACAAGCATTCCGAAGTTCACTGCAATTAGGTGGAAAGCATGGGCACTAGGGGCACGGGCTGCAACTCACTCCACTTGTAATCCTTGAAGCCTCCGAAATTCACACAGAGGAGTTAGTGGACGACCTAAAGAAAATAAAAATTCTTTGTCAATGTAATGTTTCACAAAACTTTGCACAATGATTCATAAGCATTAAGAATTGTAAAAATAATAAGGTAGGTAGGCACTTACTTTCAAATTAAGTTTGAAAATTGGTTCCAATTTGCAATTTGAAACAAATTATCGGTATGTTTATTGAGATGTTTACAACTTTGTCCAAAGGAATGCCTCCATGGAATCCAAAAGTGAATAATTTTTTCTCCAGAGTAAGCCACATATTGATGATTGAACATATTTTTGTTAAAATATAGGTATTCTAGGTAATCTACATATCACAAATAATTTCTTAGTTTGTTGGATGTCCACTTATGGTACGGTCCAAATTGCACTTTCTGCGCTCGTGTGCGCTATATTCATGCAAACAACTGTTCAAATTGCGCTGTGGTACGCTGACATGAGCATTGTGACGTCATCGATGACGTCATCGATTGGTGCAAACAGTGCTAACAACGAGGAGGTAGTGCAATGTCTCCGGATCTGTCAAACAGTTGTCAAACTTCAATGTGCGTGGTGTTTTTTTTCCCGCGAACTTTTTTCATATTCGTTAAGTAATCGATTAATTAAAATTAGGTATGTCGTCATTAATATTAACAGAAGCATTACATTGTGAAGCTTCGGGGGACACTATACGACTCAAATACGACTGAATTTAACTTCAGAACAGTATCAACCTAAATATTAAAAGAACTTTCATTTTTGACAAACGAAAACCTGTTCAAATTGTTTGCATGCTAACAATCGTAATCATTTTGAACAGTCGTGTGCGTGCTTACGAACGTATTTACTATTTGCACAAAACGGACCGCAGCCTTAGACCACAACTTAGACGTGTAAATTGTTGCCAGTAGAACAAAAAATAAATATTTGTAAGATTCAATTTAGGTTTTGGACACGTAATCACAATCATTGGAATGATTTTAAGTGTATTTTGTTGATAAACATAACTAAGCATTAAATCCTATACGAATAGGTACTTACTTATAGTAATAAAAACAATTACCGGTAAAGTGTTGGTTTTCGTTTTTTTCGTGTGGCAATATTTTCACCAAATCTGAATCTGCTGATGAATTGAATTGTCAGTGAATCACCAAAATGAGGGGACCATTTTACGAAATTTAGAGGAATTGCTTATGAATTGCTGGCAATTCATAATAGGAATTGATTTCAGAGGAATTGCTCAAAGTGGCCATTTTAGACCCGCTGGCCTGACTGACTGATCTATCAACGCACAGCCAAAACCACTGGGTCAAAGAGTAGGTATAGTAGCACTGGGTCTAGTCCAGAATCATGAAATTTTGCGCAAAGGTTCCACAAATGACGTAATTAAGCTCTAAGAAGGCATTTTGGTGATTCCCACCGAAACGGGAAAAAACTGATTCTACGCGGGCAACGCCGCTGGTCACCCGCTAGTTATTCGTAGCCCGCTAGTATAAACAAAGGTATCCTCGCTCACTGTCAAATATATACAATCTATGAAGTCTTACCTTATGTAGTTGTAGGCATAGATAAGAATATGTAGGTACTGTTGTAGGCCTTGTCGGTGAAGATGTGTCGTAGTTTTGAAATCTGGCTATTGCTCAAACTAGGATGTTTTATAAACTCAGTAGGTACCCGGTAAATTATTTATAAAAGTACGTCGCATAGAGAACGCACGCGCAAATCAAGAATCAAGAGTTATGTGCCATTTACACGAGGCCAAGCCACTAAGACAATCCACTAAGACTGCATACAAAAAAAACGTGAGGACAATCCATTCCATTGTCCTGACGTTTTTTTTGTATGCAGTCTTATGTGCCATTTACACGAGGCCAAGCCACTAAGACAATCCACTAAGGCTGCATACAAAAAAAACGTGAGGACAATCCATTCCATTGTCCTGACGTTTTTTTTGTATGCAGTCTTAGTGGATTGTCTTAGTGGCTTGGCCTCGTGTAAATGGCACATTAGTGGATTGTCTTAGTGGCTTGGCCTCGTGTAAATGGCACATTAAAATGAATGAAATTGAAAAACAAGATGAGCCACACCTTGAAATAGTGTTGTGTTGCCAACAGTTAAATTAACTCTCCACCAGATTCCACATCTAAAACCACTAGAAAACCACTAATAAACGAAAAACTACCCTACTCTCAGAGTCGCTAAATCCCCTAAACACTTTTTATTATCAACATTTATTTATGTCAACTAGCGGATGCCTAGCGGCGTTGCCCGCGCGGATTCCGTTTATTCCCGTTCCCGTGGGAATTTCCGAAAATCCCTTCATAGTGGTTGCCTACGACATATTAACCTACATACCTACCATATTTCAAATAGCGGGTGCCCAGCGGCGTTTTCCCGCTTGGATTTAGTTTATTCCCGTTCCCGTGGGAATTTCCAAAAATCCCTTCATACCAATTTCCTATGACATAATTATCAGACACCTTCACACCATTTTTCAAGTTTCTATGTGTTATCGTTTCGGAGTAGTACGTATTTCTCTTTTTAACCAGTTTTTATATTTTCCCGTGGGAATGAGATATTTTCCTGGAATAAAAAGTACCCTAGATGTTGACCCGGGTACTCAGTTATCTCCATGCCAAATTTCATCAAAATCCGTCCAGTAGTTTTTGCATGATGCGTGCACAACCAGACAGACAGACAGACAGACAGACAAAAATTCAAAAAATTGGTGTTTCGGTATCTATATCGATAACTATATACACTACCGTTAAAATTTGCAAAAAATATTTAATGTACAGACACGGCCCCGTTAGAGTTTTATTATATGTATAGATTACACATTGCACAATGCTCTTCTAGATTTCATCGATAATTTTTGCCTCAATTTAAATAATTTCTTCGTGGGAAAAATAGCCGCTTTTAGTTTCCTCTACCAGATGGCCTATTTAAAGTCATTAGACGAGAATCGGGGGTCTGTTCCACACAGAAAATAAAAAATATATCTAAAGTTACATATAAATAAAGCACTATAGTTACCTTTTCGAAAGAGAAGAGATCTTTCGCAAGTAGGTACCTACTAGTTTTTAGGAATTTTCCACTATTTCATCAACTAAAGCGGTAGGTAGCGGACTTTACTATAATAAGGACGTAGTTGGCTAGAGTAACGCACCTTTCCACTTGGCGTTAGAGAAGTATGATTACATATGGGTGATAAAACCAAGCTCGCAAATTGCCATTAGAGGATGCAGCCGTAAAAATATATATATAATAATATATACGGGTTAAAAACTAAATTCTACTACTAAAAGGGGGGTCGAAACCACCAGTTTTAGTGGAAATTCCACTTGGTTGGCAACACTGCCTTGAATGCACCAGGGGAATTGTAAATAGGTATTTCCCCGGTTGGGCGGCAGTGTTGCTAACAACATCTAAAACCACAAAACCACTAACGAAAAATGACCCTACTCTCATAGTCGCAAAATTGTAAACATTTTTGTTTGTAATTACGAAATAAAGAAAACTATACCTACTTAAGTAAGTATTTTTTTTATTAAGAACAGTCACATACATATTTTAAACTAGCACCGCTTTCTAAAATTCCCTTCATATTGCAGTTGCCTACGACATATAAGCCCTAGATTTTGACCCAGGTACTCAGTTGTCTCGATACCAAATTTCATCAGAATCCGTCCAGTAGTTTTTGCGTCATGCGTGCACAGACAGACAGACAATTTTTTAAATAATAGTGTTTTTATAATATCTTACTCGATAACTTGTACACTACCACCTACCTTCATCTGTTTATCTCAGTTACATATATCCTAGGGTTGTCTGGAAGAAATTGCTTAAAGCGATAAGACCGCCCATTGTACTTTTTTTTTAGCATTGTGTCACGTCTTGTTGCATATTTTTATTGGTGTAAAATAAAGAGTTGTTACTTACTTACTACCGCTGAAATTTTAAAAATAAAATGATGTAGGTACCTACAGACATGGTCTTTTTAGAGTTTTATTATGTACTAGCGGATGCCCAGCGGCGTTGCCCGCGCGGATTCCTTTTATTCCCGTTCCCGTGGGAATTTCCGAAAATCCCTTCATATGGTTGCCTACGACATATTTAAGACACCTACATACCATATTTCATATAGCGGGTGCCCAGCGGCGTTTTCCCGGTGTATTCCCGTTGTCCCCATTGACGATATCCCCATGATGGGGACAACGGGAAGTCAAAAAAATTTCTTCCCGTTGTCCCCATTATAGGGATACGGTAGTGGGGACAACGGGAATTTCACGTGTCGATATCCCCATTAAATCTGTATTTGATTTTTAACCTTAGTTTTTAAAGCAGCAAGAAGAAAAACGACCATATATCAGTAAATTTTTACCAGCCTGGGCCTCTTGTGACATTAACAAAACGTAAAAATCGTAACAACGGAATTATTAGTTAGAAGTTTGTGAATAGGAATATCGATAGTTGATTTAGTGGAATATTCTAGCGGGATATATTCTCCGCTGTCATATATGTGGTTTTAGGGTAGCTGGTGCTAGAAAAATGATAGCTTGTATAATTATAGTAATAGATTAGAAATCTGGTAGACGGAATCTAAAAATGAGCACTCTATCTTTAATTATGGGTACGTATTTGAATGTCTAAAATTAAAAACCTAACGTAAAATAACCTACGTTTAAAATCCCTTAAATCTAAATACCTAATGGTTGACTTAAAGTGAAAATACCAAAAGGTTAAAATGTCAAATAGATATATTACTGAAGTTCAAAAGGATAAAACTTGAAATACCTATGTACTAAGTCCCTGAAATAGATTAACCTCACAGTTAATTGACCAAAATGACAAATACCGATATTAAATTATGTACATAATCTACTTTATAACACATTTGCTCGTGAAAGGAAAGGTCTCTTATTTCATTAATTTCAATATCGTATTGTATTTCATTATGTACTTGTGCGTTATTGTAATGTAAATCGCACGGTTCATCAAGATCCTCCGTCTAAAAACGAACGGTACTTTTTAAAATCTTAACAAATACTTTTTATGCCATAAAAGTGGTCAACATTTTATGAATAAAATTAACTTTGGGAGATAAAATATAATAAATAAACATTTAATACTTTAATTTAATTAATTTTGTCAATGAATTACAACCATTTATCTGTAACAAAAACACAGAAATAATAATTTATGTACTATAATAGTAATATTAGCTATTTTTTGTGCCTTTGCCTAAAAAAATGCTGATGCACGCCCATCGCTAATTTGTGAACAAATAAAAATTATTCCACGCGCTTTTTCTTTTCGCTGTTTTGTTTTTATTCGTTTATAAAAGTCCGAGTTTTATTTATTTCCTCGCAAATATGTTATAAAACGTCGTGCGCTTTGATAATTACAGCCTCTGCTTTCTTGGAGCCCTCTCCTACGGCTGGGGCTAGCAATTTCGCCTCGGCTGTAATTTTCAACTTACCGCACTTATACCATAATGTACTATATCATATTGTATTATACTTACCTAACAACGGTTAAAATAAAACATATTTATTTGTTGCTCATAAAAAAAAACTGACATCAAAGATCTTCTGAACCTAACCAGTTCAAATAATTTCTACTCTGGTATTTTGAGCTCGCTTCGCTCGCTATCGCATTAAATATATCTATGATATCTCGCAAGTGGTGCATTATTTTAAGATTTTGACCATTTGGTATTTAAAATGTTGGTATATCAAACTTTGTCGTTATAACTATAAAGATTTTGAATATTAGGTATTTAGTCCAATCTGTATTTAGTCCAGTAAAATTATACATTACCGCATGCGTCAAATCCGGTAGTTCTGATTTTTTGCAGACTTGTTTATGATGTTGGCTTAATGTATAATCCAAGTTTGTGACCTCGAGCGCCGAACGCAACTTTGTCAAAAATCGAAAAAACCTCGAAAAAATGTTTTATTTTTTTTATTTTCGCGATTATAACCCTAAAGGAGTAGTTTTTGAAAAAACTTTCTTAGGACGTTTTTAAAGTAGACTAAATTAACTACAATATGATACTAAAACTGTCTCTGTAGACCCAATAGTTTCCGAGATTTAGCCTTTCAAAGCTTATATTTTTTTTCGATCTTAGCAAATTTTTGCATTTCTGTCGTTTTGAAATGTTGCCCGCTACTTCGTTCGTGTTATTTTGGGATAAAAAGTAGCCTATATGTTAATCCGGGTCCTGATCTATCTACCTACCAAATTTCATCTAAATCCGTGCAGCCGCCAAGTTTATTTCTTTCTTTTATCACATAGATACTACACTAATCTATACTAATATTATAAATAGGAAAGATTAGATTTTTTGTACGTTTGTTACGAATAAACTCAAAAAGTACTGCATCGATTTTAAAAATTGAAAGTTAGAATATCCCTGAGTAACATAGGCTATATTTTATTCCCGTATTCCCATGGGAACGAAAACTACGCGGGTGAAACCGCGCGGAACCGCTATTATATAATAGCACTAACGGTGTTGGTAACTAATAAACTCAAAAACTACTTGGCTGATTAAAAAAATTCTTTTATCAATGGAAAGTTAGAATATCCCTGAGTAACATAGGCTATATTTTATTCCCGTATTCCCACGGGAATGAAAACTACGCGGGTAAAACCGCGCGGAACCGCTATTATATTATAACACTAACGGTGTTGGTAACTAATAAACTCAAAAACTACTTGGCTGATTTAAAAAATTCTTTCATCAATGGAAAGCTAAAATATCCCTGAGTAACATAGGCTATATTTTATTCCCGTATTCCCACGGGAACGGAAACGACGCGGGTGAAACCGCGCAGAATCGCTTGTTTCATATATAATAGTGGTTCCGCGCGTTTTCACCCGCGTAATTCCCGTTTCCGTAGGAATAGGGGAATAAAATAAAGCCTATGTTACTCAATAGTAATGTAGCTTTCCATTGGTGAAAGAATTTGTAAAATCAGCTCAGTAGTTTTTGAGTTTATTCGATACAAATACCGTTAGTGTTATAATATAATAGGGGTTCGGCGCGGTTTCACCCGTGTAGTTTTCGTTCCCGTGGGAATACGGGAATAAAATGTAGCCTATGTTACTCAGGGATATTCTAACTTTCCATCGGTGAAAGAATTTTTTAAATCGATGCAGTACTTTTTGAGTTTATTCGTAACAAACGTACAAACATTCTAATCTTTCCTATTTATAATATTAATTAGTATAGATTAGTGTAGATATCTATGTGATAAAAGACAAAAATAAACTTAGCGGCTGCACGGATTTAGATGAAATTTGGTAGGTAGATAGATCAGGACCCGAATTAACATATAGGCTACTTTTTATCCCTAAATAACGCAAACGAAGTAGCAGGCAACATTTTAAAACGACAGAAATGCAAAAAATTGCAAAGTTCGAAAAAAAATATAAACTTTGAAAGGCTAAATCTCAGAAACTATTACGTCTACAGAGACAATTTAAGTATCATATTGTAGTTAATGAGGATCAGTAAAGTTATAGCAAATCCATTAGAAATATTATCCACGTTATTCTTTATGATATAAGAGTGATATATCTTTTTGAATTATCCAAATCGGACCATTACTTACGGAGATATTAAATAATAAACATATGCCGCTCCTGTCGCAAAACTCAATGAGCGCGGGAGCATGGTGACGTCACTGTGACGGAACCGAGCTCGGCCGGCCGGCCGGCACTCACGATTTGAGGAAGCGGCGCGTAATATTTGTGTTGTTAGAGTGTAATTTTGTGATATTTAAGTATAAAACAAAAGTACTTACATAATATGAGTAAGTACTAATAAAGTAGAAGCAGGTTTTGTGCAAACTCAATTCTATAACCTTCCAAAAGTGGATTCTTTCATGGTATTTGATTACCTAGGTAATCATTCTAAGTTGGTTGGTCATTCATAGTACTCTTTGGGTTGGTCGTTGGAAACTACAAAGGTAAGGGTGCTGCTTATTTATCTACGATTACGTACATACGTAGTTATTAGTACTCTTAAATTTGGTAGTGGTTGGTAGGTGTAAGAAAGAATGAATATAAAGTGTAGGTACAGAGACGTATTTAGAACTTATAAATTTTGTTTACAGTATCTTGATAAACGAAAGTTGTTTTTTGTTTATTCATACGTAGGTACATCATTACGCGGATGGCTTTTTAACCTATGTACTTGCACTTTATTTAGTGATCTACACTTGTTGATCAAGGTATGACAGAAACCTGAATATTTGTTGACAACAGCTGGTTTTTTTGCCATCTCGCTTTTTGTTACAAGTCAGTCGCTCAGTATGTACTTAGGAAGGATGACTTGGTATAAAGCAATTTTTTAGTATTTCTTACCTCAAAAATAAAAACGGAACCCTTATAGGATCGTTTTCTTGTCCGTCTGTCTGTTAAGAAAATCTACTTCCCATTGGTCTAGCTAGAGCTATGAAATTTGATAAGAAGCAGGGCCATATGACACAAGTAATGGAATAACATGAATGCACCCCTGTTGAGTAAAGGATGCTAGGTGCGGACTCACGCACGAAGGGTTCCGTACCATTTATCTATAAAAACGGTAAAAAAACATGTTTGTTTTGTGGAAGCAATTATTTAAGATCTGTGAAAAAGTACAAGGAATCGTATTTAAAAAAATATATGGGAGTACCCCCTTAAATATTTGTTTTATTTTAAATGAATTATTTATTTAAAGTGTATTATAACTAAATATTCTGTGAATATTTGAAGCAGGTAGATACCTGTTGCCGTTATCAATATCGAGCAAACATAAGCAAAAAATATTTGTTGTATGGGAGCCCCCTTAAATATTTATTTTATTCTGTCTTTTAGTATTTTTTGTTATAGCGGCCAGAGAAATACATCATCTGTGAAAAATTTAACTGTGTAACTATCAGGGTACATGAGCTACAGCTTTGTGACAGTCGGACGGACAGCGGAGTCTTAATAATAGGGTCGAGGTTTTTTACACTTTGGGTACGGAACCCTATAAATTCACTTCGCTTCGATTCAGCTATTCACATAATATGCTTTTAGAACTTTTCTAGCTGCTCCGGTAGACACCGCACATACATACATACATACATACACATACACACGTAAATTTCGTTGGCAACAGCCCTTTCGTAGAATACGAATTTGCGCTAAAAATATTATTCACTCTTGATTTTTACCCGAGTACGTCCCTGTGTCATCGTATTATCCTTTGAATATTACACAGAAATGGGAACGAGCAAATAGATAGGTACCTACGTAGGTTTATCCACAATACTCAGGAAAAGTAAGGTATGTTTCTATAAATACAGCAGGATTAAAAGAAGAGAAGGTACACTACACGTACCACCTTATTTAAATGAATATCAACTAAATAATAGGTATATTATAGTTAGGTAGGTACGTACTTCGAAATGATCTTCAAAGTAATGTCTTGTAGCCTGGGCAGAGGGTGGAGTTTTAACATCTCTTTTTACAACGGAATACCATTTTTTACGAAGTTTTGGATCTTTCGGCACCTTAAAAATAGTTTTTCTGGCGTTTTTATAGAAGTGTTTGTACATTTCGGTACTATACAATATTTGCACATAGTTAAAAACTTGAATTAGATATAAATCAGACACTTAATTTCTTTTAAAAGTCCCAATTAAAGGAACAAAACACTTCGCGCCTTATCGCTGCCTACGGCTGACTCGCGGCTTCCGTCACAATGACATCACCGCTACCGCGGCGGCTACTCGGTGAACTTCGCTAGGAATTCGGTCATAACTTTGTCAATTTTTGTCGTGGAACAAAAATTTTTGTACTGTATGTTAAGGATTTCTTAGCTCTATAAATCTGCATTCTCAACTAAAAACGTTACGGATCCTCATTTAGTCTACTTTAAAAACGTCATTGGAAAGTTTTTTCAGAAACTAGTCCTTCAGGGTTATAATCGCCAAAATTTGAAAAAAGAACTATTTTTTCGCAGTTTTTTCGATTTTTGACAAAGTTGCGTTCGGCGCTCGAGGTCACAATAGTACATTATGATATAAGTGCGGTAGGTTGAAAATTACAGCCGAGGCGATATTGCTAGCCCGAGCCATAGGCGAGGGCTACAAGTAAGCAGAGGCTGTAATTATCAAAGCGCACGTATGTCATACAACGTTTTATAACACATATGCGAGGAAATAAAATAAAACTCCGACTATGGTAAACGAATAAAAACAATATAGCGTTAAGAAAAAGCGCGCAGCGCGCATCATCATTTTTTTTTAGGCAAAGGCACAAAAAACAGCCAGTATTACTAATAAAGTAAATTAATATTTTTGTGTTTTTGTTACAGATTAATTGGTTGTAATTTACTGTCAAAATTAATAAAATAAAATAACTATTTACATAAATATTTCTTTATTATATTTTATCTCCCAAAGTTAATTTTAATCATAAAATGTTGACAACTTTTTTGACATAAAAACTGCTGAGATTTTAAAAAGTACCGTTCGTTTTATGACGGAGCATCTTGATAAACCGTGCGTTTTACTTTACACTTACCGCACTTGGGCGTAATGAGATAGAATACGATATTGAAATTGGTTAAATAAGATACCTTTTACGAGCAAATGTGTTATAAACTTGGATTTTACATTAGGCCAACATCATAAACAAGTCTGTAAAAAATCAGAACTACCGGATTTGACGCATACGAGCCCATACATTCAACCGACAAATTTACTGGACTAATTATAATCTTAGATATTTTGTAGGTAAGTATTTGCTGCCTAGGTATATTAAAATATTCGTTTCTTGCTGGCTCTTCTCGGGATACCAATAATGCAGTACCATTTGGAACCAGCAACGCGTCGGTGGAGATGGGCTGCTGTTTACATTTAGCCAATCTTCATGGACGAGTTTAGAGTGCCTTGTTACTATAAACTATTGACCTTTCTAAGTGTATGTTCAATACCTACTGAAAATAAATGCATTTGAGTTTGAGTTTAGGTATTTAGATTTTAGGAATTTTAAACGAAAGTTATTTTACGATAGGTTTTTTAATTTTAGACATTCAAATACGTACCCGGTCACATACAGAAATAAACTCAAATAACATTCTTATCCAATGGCAAAGGAACTAATAAGCAACCCTCAAACATTCAAAAGATTAAAAAGAAAAACGCCTCAAGATCTAATCTGAGAATAGAACAAAAATGTTAAGTGTGGAACACTGGTCCCATTTCTCGCAATACTATATCTATTCTTATCAAAATATTGCTGAATGTCCAAGGACAGATTGTAGTAAATAAAAGAAGAGTTAAAAAATATCAATGGGGACAACGGGAAGTATTTTTAATAATTTTCTTTCATTATTTCAATGGGGACAGATAGTGGGGACAACGGGAAGTATTTTTAATAATTTTATTCAATTCCCGTTGTCCCCACTCAATGGGGATATCGTCAATGGGGACAACGGGAATTCACCGTTTTCCCGCTTGGATTTAGTTTATTCCGGTTCCCGTAGGAAATTCCGAAAATACCTTCATAGTGGCTGCCTACGACATACTTAATACACCTACATACCATAATTCAAATAGCGGGTGCCCAGCGGCGTTTTCCCGCTTGGATTTAGTTTATTACGGTTCCCGTGGGAATTTCTAAAAATCCCTTCATATCAATTTCCTATGACATATCAGACACCTTCATACCATTTTCCAAGTTTCTAGGTGTTATCGTTTCGGAGTAGTACGTATTTCTCTTTTTAACCAGTTTTTTTATTTTCCCGTGGAAATGAGATATTTTCCTGGAATAAAAAGTACCCTAGATGTTGACCCGGGTACTCAGTTATCTCCATACCAAATTTCATCAAAATTCGTTCAGTAGTTTTCGAGTGATGCGTGCACAACCAGACAGACAGACAGACAGACAGACAGACAAAAATTCCAAAAATTGGTGTTTCGGTATCTATATCGATAACTATATACACTACCGTTAAAACTTTCAAAAAATATTTAATGTACAGACACGGCCCCGTTAGAGTTTTATTATATGTATAAACTAGCGGATGCCCAGCGGCGTTGCCCGCGCTGATTCCGTTTATTCCCGTTCCCGTGGGAATTGCCGAAAATCCCTTCATAGTGGTTGCCTACGACATATTAACCTACATACCTACCATATTTCAAATAGCGGGTGCCCAGCGGCGTTTTCCCGCTTGGATTTAGTTTATTCCCGTTCCCGTGGGAATTTCCAAAAATCCCTTCATATCAATTTCCTATGACATATCAGACACCTTCATACCATTTTTCAAGTTTCTAGGTGTTATCGTTTCGGAGTAGTACGTATTTCTCTTTTTAACCAGTTTTTATATTTTCCCGTGGGAATGAGATATTTTCCTGGAATAAAAAGTACCCTAGATGTTGACCCGGGTACTCAGTTATCTCCATACCAAATTTCATCAAAATCCGTTCAGTAGTTTTTGAGTGATGCGTGCACAACCAGACAGACAGACAGACAGACAGACAGACAAAAATTCCAAAAATTGGTGTTTCGGTATCTATATCGATAACTATATACACTACCGTTAAAACTTTCAAAAAATATTTAATGTACAGACACGGCCCCGTTAGAGTTTTATTATATGTATAAACTAGCGGATGCCCAGCGGCGTTGCCCGCGCTGATTCCGTTTATTCCCGTTCCCGTGGGAATTGCCGAAAATCCCTTCATAGTGGTTGCCTACGACATATTAACCTACATACCTACCATATTTCAAATAGCGGGTGCCCAGCGGCGTTTTCCCGCTTGGATTTAGTTTATTCCCGTTCCCGTGGGAATTTCCAAAAATCCCTTCATATCAATTTCCTATGACATATCAGACACCTTCATACCATTTTTCAAGTTTCTAGGTGTTATCGTTTCGGAGTAGTACGTATTTCTCTTTTTAACCAGTTTTTATATTTTCCCGTGGGAATGAGATATTTTCCTGGAATAAAAAGTACCCTAGATGTTGACCCGGGTACTCAGTTATCTCCATACCAAATTTCATCAAAATCCGTTCAGTAGTTTTTGAGTGATGCGTGCACAACCAGACAGACAGACAGACAGACAAAAATTCCAAAAATTGGTATTTCGGTATCTATATCGATAACTATATACACTACCGTTAAAACTTTGAAAAAATATTTAATGTACAGACACGGCCCCGTTAGAGTTTTATTATATGTATAGACTAGCGGGTGCCCAGCGGCGTTGCCCGCGCGGATTCCCTTTATTCCCGTTCCCGTGGGAATTGCCGAAAATCCCTTCATAGTGGTTGCCTACGACATATTAACCTACATACCTACCATATTTCAAATAGCGGGTGCCCAGCGGCGTTTTCCCGCTTGGATTTAGTTTATTCCCGTTCCCGTGGGAATTTCCAAAAATCCCTTCATATCAATTTCCTATGACATATCAGACACCTTCATACCATTTTTCAAGTTTCTAGGTGTTATCGTTTCGGAGTAGTACGTATTTCTCTTTTTAACCAGTTTTTATATTTTCCCGTGGGAATGAGATATTTTCCTGGAATAAAAAGTACCCTAGATGTTGACCCGGGTACTCAGTTATCTCCATACCAAATTTCATCAAAATCCGTTCAGTAGTTTTTGAGTGATGCGTGCACAACCAGACAGACAGACAGACAGACAGACAGACAAAAATTCCAAAAATTGGTGTTTCGGTATCTATATCGATAACTATATACACTACCGTTAAAAATTTCAAAAAATATTTAATGTACAGACACGGCCCCGTTAGAGTTTTATTATATGTATAAACTAGCGGATGCCCAGCGGCGTTGCCCGCGCTGATTCCGTTTATTCCCGTTCCCGTGGGAATTGCCGAAAATCCCTTCATAGTGGTTGCCTACGACATATTAACCTACATACCTACCATATTTCAAATAGCGGGTGCCCAGCGGCGTTTTCCCGCTTGGATTTAGTTTATTCCCGTTCCCGTGGGAATTTCCAAAAATCCCTTCATATCAATTTCCTATGACATATCAGACACCTTCATACCATTTTTCAAGTTTCTAGGTGTTATCGTTTCGGAGTAGTACGTATTTCTCTTTTTAACCAGTTTTTATATTTTCCCGTGGGAATGAGATATTTTCCTGGAATAAAAAGTACCCTAGATGTTGACCCGGGTACTCAGTTATCTCCATACCAAATTTCATCAAAATCCGTTCAGTAGTTTTTGAGTGATGCGTGCACAACCAGACAGACAGACAGACAGACAGACAGACAGACAAAAATTCCAAAAATTGGTGTTTCGGTATCTATATCGATAACTATATACACTACCGTTAAAACTTTCAAAAAATATTTAATGTACAGACACGGCCCCGTTAGAGTTTTATTATATGTATAAACTAGCGGATGCCCAGCGGCGTTGCCCGCGCTGATTCCGTTTATTCCCGTTCCCGTGGGAATTGCCGAAAATCCCTTCATAGTGGTTGCCTACGACATATTAACCTACATACCTACCATATTTCAAATAGCGGGTGCCCAGCGGCGTTTTCCCGCTTGGATTTAGTTTATTCCCGTTCCCGTGGGAATTTCCAAAAATCCCTTCATATCAATTTCCTATGACATATCAGACACCTTCATACCATTTTTCAAGTTTCTAGGTGTTATCGTTTCGGAGTAGTACGTATTTCTCTTTTTAACCAGTTTTTATATTTTCCCGTGGGAATGAGATATTTTCCTGGAATAAAAAGTACCCTAGATGTTGACCCGGGTACTCAGTTATCTCCATACCAAATTTCATCAAAATCCGTTCAGTAGTTTTTGAGTGATGCGTGCACAACCAGACAGACAGACAGACAGACAGACAGACAAAAATTCCAAAAATTGGTGTTTCGGTATCTATATCGATAACTATATACACTAAGGTAAACGCAGCTATCAACGACCCATCGAAAATCTGCAGGTATTGCCGACCCATTCAGCTTATTCTTATTTTTATCGGTTTGGAACGATTTGAGTCACAAGAGAGTATAATATACACACATGTTTGTATGTTTCCTAATTAATTTACTAGTGTTAGTGTACGTAGGTACACGGGAATGTGACCAAATACGTTAGTTTCTGTGAACGTAGCGAGTGCGCCGAACGTGTCATACTAACCCTTACTTCCTCAGGTAAGTACTCAATTTTTTTGCTTAAGATATTTTATATATAAATATTTACGTTAAGTTTATTCTGAATAACTCAACATATTCCTTTATTTGTATATTCCACATTTCGCAACTAAATTATTGTGTTTTAAGGGATTTCAAAAAGTATTTTTGAAATTAAAATAGAACGGCAATAGCTGCAGTGCATTTTAGTAGTGCAGTCATCACCGACCCATGGATCGGCAATGGCTGAGAGGTTATTCTTTATTTTTTCCCTTTTTCGTTAATGCTTATAATAATTAAACAAGTTTTTATAACACCATTTCAATCTTATGTATTCTAAAATTATAAGCATCTATTAGCGACATACTCCATATTATACTATAAACTTGTTTTTCCGCAATAAACTGCCACGCATTATTAAACATTTAGATATGGGGTATGAAAGAAACTACTTAGAGTTTTCTTCGCATTTATATGAAAATGGTGTATATTTTTATAGTTTAGGACTAAATCAATAAATTATTGTATTAAAACGGATGGGGAAATATATTACAATAAATATCGATTATTTTTCGTGGCTCGGTAAAAGATTTGTTCATTTTTTTATTTAACACTAATTAACGATCCATATGAATCGGAAATTGCAACAAAGAGAAGCTATCACCGATTCTATACCGATTAATTGGTATTTTTTGATTAACGGTATGTAATGTCTAAAAGTAAAGCTACTAATATGTTTTAGTATAATGATTTGATTCAATGAGTTAGGTTAGGTTTAATTTAATTTAATGTCATTAAATTTTATTTTCATTTCATATCCATAAAAAATCTACTGAAGACTTGGCTGTATGTATAGTTCCCTTTGCCTACCCAGAATGGGTGAAGAAAACAAAAAAACCTCTGCTTTTAATCTTTTACGGTTGGCGCGATTTTCCAAAAATGTTAGTTGAGTTTATTGTATTTTTATTATTTTATTAAATTGCTTAATTTTTTCGCAACTGTATTAAAAATAGTTATTAAGTACACGTGCGGAACCGTCATTGCAACTTGTTCCGACAGTCAACCCTCACCTTCGGCTGCGCTAAACTTGGGAAGTTCGAAAAAAAATTATAGGCTTTTTGGCAAATAAAAAAAGGGTTTAAGTTATTTTGAAATAAAATTGTCTAATTATTTTTATTCAAAACATGTAAATTATATATTTATAATAGTTTTTACTTTTATTTTCAGGTTTGTCACTCTGACTTAAATAGTTTATAGTATTAGTGCTAGCCACGGTGGAGCAAATCATGATTCATGTGTGTATAGAAGCACCAGCCGCTATCCCAACTTGAAAAAATCTGTGCTGAAAATAAAACAGTGTGTTTTTATTTTATTAACATCTACACATTTACAAAATTGTCTCTGAATTTTGATAGTGAATATTTATGTTTCAGGTGATTCAGTGATCCCCTGTGTCAAACACAAATGACACTAGGACCAATTCCCTTTAACGGCACTACATGGAACTGCATTATGAAGTAACAGCATTGACATTGTTTTAAGAAGTAATTACTATTAAGCAGGCTAATCAATGAGAAAGAAAGGCTATGGTTTGCACTAGCTGGCCAAGCAGCAGGTTTCCTGGGGCGCAAGATAACAATACACGACCTATGTTCTCAATTTGATATAATGAATGTTATTCTATTTACCATTTCTATTAAAGTTAATTTTCATAAATTACTAAAATTTCATTTACGAGTATGTCCACCGAGAAATCAATACCTTTATTTTTATTGAGGTCGAAATGTGAAAACAATCTTTTAAAGAATCCACAAGCATTCCGAGCTTTACTGCGATTAGTTGGAAAGCATGGGCACTAGAAGAAGAAATCTACATAACAATAAATATCAAGTTGGTTTGGTTGGTATTTTTTTTTATCACCCCTTACAGGGTAGGCAAAGGCATTACGCCATGCAGCCTCGTCATTAGTTAATGATATCCTGGAGTAAATGGCTCTGCTTCAGAGTCCATGCACAAAAATACAGTGTCTTCAACACTTTCTACATCCTTAACTTGGTTATCAACAGTAAATAATAGCATTTTTACTGAAGACTTCATTGTGACTTCTTGAGGCTATCCAAAAATGTCCATATCTCGCATTTTATCCAATTTTCCCATTCACTGCACACTTTCACGGACACTTGCCACATAAATAACTATCACTATTATGATGAGTCAAAACCCGAAATACACAGCAAAATGAAAATTATACAAAAAACATGACGTCCCTCTTCGGATTCCCGCCAAAAAGTTTAAAATCAAGTTTATCAACATTTTCAGATTATTTTAGTAACTATAATTATTGTAATGAATCAAGTACAAAAATGAGAAGCAAATAAAAGTAAACGGGACATTTCGAAAACGGGATGTTTTGGGAAAGCGATATTTCGCTCAAATTAATAATTATTTTGAGAATCGAACGTGTAGGTAGGTATTCTGTGAAAAAATTATGCTTTATTTACTTAAGGGTCGGTGTTAGATTCATAAAAATCGGTAATAGCTTCAAAGCGTTTCGGGTGGGTCGGTAATAGAAACAATTGACTTCAACAATCCTTTGATTATTTTTTCAATGAAAACATGATATTTATAAACAAATGAAAATATAAATATAAAATATACAATCCATATTTAAATATCAAAATAAAAAAAACTGGTGTGTTTGCAACCACTACCCTTAATTCTAATAATCAATTTCAAAACTTGCTTAAGGGGGTCGGTAATAGCTGCGTTTACCTTACCGTTAAAATTTTCAAAAAATATTTAATGTACAGACACGGCCCCGTTAGAGTTTTATTATATGTATAGATATAGATACATAAAATTATGCTTGCTGTTGTTTCATCATCATCAACCCGTAACAGCCCACTGCTGAGCTAAGGGTCTTTCCTCACACATGAGGAAGTATGGGCTTTAATCTCCCACGCGAGCCCACCGCGAATTGGGAGATGGTGTTAACACCACTTAACACTATAACAGTCAGAATTTTTCGAGCCACCCAAGGGTATCTGACATGGCTTAACGACTTCCATTGTGCGTAAACACAACGAAAACCGGGACCAACAATTTGACGTGCCTTCCGAAACACGGAAGCGCTCGTAATATAAAATACCACTTGGCGGTCACCCATTCACTGACTGACCGCACCCAACTTTGCTTAACGAGTGTGATCGTTATAAACACACTGGCACCACAGGGCTACGAGCGCTTCTTATATCTAGGCTGTTGTTATATTATCTAATGGCAATTATACCTTTTGAACGGTAGGTATTCTAAGAAAAAGAAATAAATAAATAAATATAAAATGAGACGCGCCCAATTATGCAACATCTATCCTGGTAGCTCTAAGCCACTGGTTGTCATATGGTCTCATCATCATCAGTTATACGGCGTTAGCTTGACTTCTCTGAACATAGGCTTCGCCTGCGCAAACCCCCTCGTACTGTCAAATAGTCGCTACAAAATGCAATGATGTTAAATATAAAAAGAGGTAGATTTCGTACTACAGCGCGATAACTGAGGCCGATAAATGTTGCTAATTAGCGCAATACTGTTTAGTCGCGTTATAGCAGCGCATGAGTAAGCGCGTGCCGAATGTGCCTATCATAACTACTCGCGATATTCTCAAAATGCCGCATTGTGTACTGCGAAAATGCAAAAACTATGGTATAAAAATAAAAAAGGACCAAGGAGTTACATACCACGCGTAAATACATAAAAATGTCGTCATATTTTAATATTTTATCAAAATTACATCATATTATTAAATATTTGAAATTATGGTTGAAAAGGGATAGCGAAAATGGACGGCAACTGCAGTGCGATAAGGCCAGATAGCGAGCACGTCCGCCATTCATAGATTATTCAATCAGAAGCGAAGTCGTAGGCACAATTTACAACATCATGTACTTAGTTATAGCCTTACGGTTAAAGAGCCTGCTTTAAGGCTGATTCATGTATGTTATATTAAAAATTAAAACATATGATGTAAATGAATTTCTTAACATATAATTAATTTTATTTAAGGTTTTTATAATTGTATATTATGTATTATTGTGACTAATTTCCTACACAGTGTTTATTGTTTGTGGAATAAATATAATTGAAATTGAAACCAGTGTAACATGAATCAGCTTTTACATGATTAAAATCAGTGAGGCTCGGGTTCGAATCTTGGTATGTACCAATGAGTTTTTGAAAACTTACATACAAATTTATCACTAACACTCGACAGTGAAGGAAAACATCGTGAGGAAACCCGCAGGTCCCAGAATTAATTCTGAGACATGTGTAAAACACACCGAGTTTTTGGAAAGAAGTTCCTTAACGCGCGTTGTGAAAAAATTAAGACCAAAAGTTGTAACGACACTTTTTATAACGACACATTTTGCTATAGTTGTAAGCCGTGCGGCGTGCGCGTGTCTCTCTCTCTCTCTCTCTCTCAGAAAGATAGTGACACCCGGATGGAACTTCGTTGATGGTGATGATGATAATGGTGATGATGAGATGATGGTGTTTATGAAATGATGATGATGCTGATGAGATGATGATGATGTCATGATGATTATGTGCTGCTTCTGATGATGATGATGGTTGATTGTGATGCGATGATGATGATGATGAGATGAGATGGTGATGACGAGATGATTATGATGAGATGATGATGATGATGAGATGATGATGAGACGATGATGATGATATGACGATGATAAGATGATGATGAGGTGATGGTGTTGATGATGATGATGCTGATGATGAGATAATGGTGATGAGATGAGATGATGATGATGACCGAAATTCGTTCCATCCGGGTGTCCCTTGACACCTCTCAAGTTTTTTTACACATTTTTTGGTTATATTTTTAATAATTTTACGAATATAATCGTGTCATATTATGTAAGTATTATAACTATCAGCCACTATTATGTTTTAATGTTATCCAGATTGCCAAGTGACGAGCTTATGTGACATAAATGGATCAGCAATAGTCAGCATAGCACAGGCGGAAAGAAGTGAATATGATTGGTTACCTACAAAAAGCCAAACATACCAAAGAAAGAAAGAAAGTTGGTGATTGTAAGCCAATAGCTTGTTTTATTTAATGTCCCTACTGTTTGCATTTTTCACCTAGTCTATGTTGCGTTGACGTATTTTAAACGCAACTCTTGACAGATACTGTCTCTTTCTATATCATTCGTTCCGTATCATCTTTCGCCGTCATTGATGTATCCTATAAATACGCTAAGAGGTAAGTATGTACATGTCGTAGTCACTCGTAGCGGAACAATTATTTAAACCAGCGTCGTATGACTATACGCCATCTTGGTATTTAACATCATTGACAAAATGTTATTGCGCAGCCATTTGCGCAACAAGGGCCACATACACGGAACGATCCGTCTGTGAGATCCGTCTGTACGATCCGTCGCAACAAAATTGACGCCCATACACGGAACGATCCGTCTGTGAGATCCGTCTGTACGATCGGTCGCAAGCGATCTGTCGTGCTGCCAAGAACTGCCAAATTAAAACGGCCACACTGTAAATAGGCGTTTAACGCCTTCATTTTTAAAGGTATCGAGGGCACATCTAATTATGTTGAAAATAAACAACATAATATTTATTGTAATCGCTGCAAACCGCAACTGGATAGATTGTGTAAGAATAACTTTTTGTAACAATAAAATATTTTTTTAGGGTTGTTATTATTTACTATCAACACGTCAACTTATTTTTTTTAACGTGTTTCACGCGCTTGGACGTCGTATATGTATACCTCTATTGCATGGGCATGGGTGTTACCCTTTTGTGTTACCGTAATAGTTTATGACATTTCCGTAAAAGTTCTCTCAACACAACATATTAACACCTTTGAATACTCAAGTGACAGTTGTCACCGAAAACATGTCATTCTACCAAAAATCCACTAACCACTAAAAGCAATATTTCGCCACTAAGAGGGGGTCGAACTAAACCACCCGTTTTAGTGGAAAATCTACTAGGCTGGCAACCACGGGGCGGATTGGTTTGGGCGCGTCCACAGACCAATAAGATCCGATGTAGGTATGGGGGTAGAACCCTCCATAGTCCGATAGTCCGACTCTAAAGTATTTTTATGTTTCATAAGGCTTTGGCCATCTAGCCATCAGCCTAAATAAGATACGAATTCAAGTATTTTTGGCTTATTAACTTTCAGTTCCACAGACCTAGAATCGCGCCTAATGGCTAGTATCTACAATGTCCAGGACACAATTTCACATTCACTTTGACTTCATCTATCCATAGCAGCAAAAAATATTTAAATAAAAGAGCAAACAGAAACAAGAACTATCGGTAATGAGACCTTTTTGGTGACAGCTGTCACTTATGTATTCAAAGGTGGGCTTCTTGGAGGGAATCCGAAGAGGGACGTCATGTTTTTGTGAGCATGTGGTTATCCGTACCACCTCTTAATTCTTTTCGAAAACCACCTAGAAGTATTGTGACGGTGATTGTGACACTGATTTCTGCTATCATTTTGATTGTGACGGCTTCCCCGCAGAAGGATTCATCAAAATAGGTGTCACGGAGGTTCACATGCTTTATCTATGGTTTTCACATAAATCGTCGAATTCCAAGAGAATTACACCATGTACCGGCGAAATTAACATTTTAAACCAATGTGACGCCATATGTGACAGCTACAAACACATTCTTTACATATGTGACGCAATAGGGACAGAGAAATAAGCGATCTTTTTTTCAGAAGCATGTGGTGAGTTTGGCCACCATTTAAAGTCAAAAATCCTAGTGGAACATGCATTTAAATAAAAACCTAACAGGAATTCGAAACCATTTTGTCACGACAAATAGCTCATAATATTATTTCCACGACTACTTCATTATTTTTTAAGAAAAACGTGAATAAATTTTTCATAATATACACGAATTAGGGTGAACAATGTCTTAGATCACTTTAGGACATTCATCTATAAATATTTGAATTCGAACTCTCATCGGCTCTAAATTCAAAAGAAATGTTTGCTGTCAGTATAACGAATAATGTAATGGTAATAATGTAATGGTAAACTGAAATAAAACTAAAAAAATATTTATAAAAAGTATACGAATTAATGGAATACCTTTGCCTCCCTCTCGGCGATAAAAGAGTTAAGTAATTAACGATACAATTTATGTTATCGTAAATAACACTGGATAGACATTAGCACAATTAGACTTATTAGTAATAAAGTGATAATCTCACGCCTTATATTATTGTAGGCAGAGGTATTCCATTTTTGGATATTTTTGGACCCCTAAACGTGATAGGTGGTGAGCCCATCACCGGACCGGGTCTTTTACACATGTCTCAGAATTGATTCTGGGACCTGCGGGTGTCCTCACGATGTTTTCCTATACCGTCCAGCTAGTGATAAATAAGTACGTAAGTATTAGAAAAAGTCATTGGTACATGCCAGGATTCGAATCTGAGCCTCACTGATTTGCATCATGTGAAGCGGGCTCTTTAACCGCAAGGCTATCACTGCTCTTGAGATTAGATTAGACTAATTACTTTTTGAAATATGTTTATTTTTTTAAAAACTATAATCAAAATTAATAGTTAAAAAAATTAAAAGACCCCAATCCGATTTAAATAATAGTTTAAAATAATCGTCATAGGAGCAGTAATATGTATAGACAAAAGAGAGAGTAGATTCTTTTTATTTTGTCAATGTAGGTATTTTCAACTTTAATATTTAACCAGCCACTTATTATTTAAAACTTCTGCCTGATACACCCAAGGGTCATTTTTGCGAGCAGCAATCTTTTTCCACCCCTTGGCGACAAAGCCCTCTCTTATAGACTAGTATTATAATATCTGTGCTTATAGTAACAATGACAATTTCCAAAAAGTGTTCCTTTCTTGTTTATTACCATTTTGTGTCGATGAATGGGTGGGAATGGAAAAAAAAGACGGTGTTACTGGCTTCTCATTGTTTAACTCTAATTAGGGTCTTGGTAATAAAGCTTGAGCTTACAAGCTACAATTAAACAAACTACAAAGGCGTACATGTATTATTACAAGTTGTTTGAATAAATACAATAATAAAAACTTACTGTCTTTTATTGAATTCTTCATTAAAATTTTCAATTATAAATAGTTATTTTAAATAAAACATACTTAGATTATATTGGTAGGTAGACAATAAACACCCCTCCTTTACCGTTTGCGAAGTGCCTACCGCACTTCAGTATGAAGTACTTTCAGACAAGAGGGTCGACTCTGAATCAGTCCTAACAAAATCATAGTCACCCTATACAGTAACTTTCCATAGTAATGGACAAATCCAATTTTCTCTGAAACGAATAAAGTAGTAACGGAAATAATCTTACGAGCTATTTGTCGCGACAAAACGGTTTCGAATTCCTGTTAGGTTTTTATTTAAATGCATGTTTCACTAGGATTTTCGACTTTAAATGGTGGCCAAACTCACCACATGCTTCTGAAAAAAAGATCGCTTATTTCTCTGTCCCTATTGCGTCACATATGTAAAGAATGTGTTTGTAGCTGTCACTTAAGGCGTCAAATTGGTTTAAAATGTTAATTTCGCCGGTACATGGTGTAATTCTCTTGGAATTCGACGATTAATGTGAAAACCATAGACAAAGCATGTGAACCTCCGTGCCACCTATTTTGATGAATCCTTCTGCGGGGAAGCCGTCACAATCAAAATGATAGCAGAAATCAGCGTCACAATCACCGTCACAATACTTCTAGGTGGTTTTCGAAAAGAATTAAGAGGTGGCACGGACAACCACATGCTCACATGTTTTTTGTCTATTTTTCATTTTGCTGTGTATTTCGGGTTTTGACTCATAATAGTAATAGTTTATTAAGTGGCAAGTGTCCGTGAAGGTGTGCAGTGAATGGGAAATTCGATAAAATGCGCGGGAAGGATATTGTTGGATTGCCCCAAGAAGTCACAACGAAGTCTTCTGTAAAAGTGCTATCATTTTACTGTTGATAAACAAAGGAGGGATGTAGAAAGTGCTGAAGACACTGAATTTTTGTGCATGGTCTCTGAAGCAGAGCAATTTATCTAAGATTAAAACTTTTATCCTGAACTTGAAAACATAAGACTTGGCTTTTTAGCCTTACAACATTCGGATCAGAGAAAATTTACAACAGACTAGGCTGTATGGGCTAGATCCCTTTGCCTTTCCCTAAAGGGACAAATTAAAAAAAAAAGACAAGAAATTTCAAAATTTCAAGAAATTTTTACCAATATGGGTGATACGACGGCCGAAGATTTTCAGAATATAAATATTAACGAAAAGGCAGGATTCTAAACAATTTTATTTAGCTTGAGACGGTATTTCTGTATGTGAAACGAGTGATGTTAAAGTTGATTAATTTTTGTGATCGTGGTCGGTGTATTGTGCGCTACGAACAGGGCTATGCCACATGGGTTTGTAGGATTTCGTCAGCTTGCAGCTGGAGTGCAATATTTGTTCGGTCTTACCTTGGACAGTTTCGACGTCAAAGCCTAGCATATTCACTAACAGAACAGAGATTATCTATAAAATATTTATGATATAAAAAGAAAAACATTTTATTACTAATAAATTTAGGTAGTTTCATTTCCTTTCTGTACAACAACGTTTGTTAACTAGCTGCCAAGCGTGGTTCAGAGTATAATTTGTGTGTTCATAGATTATTTAGAGATAAGGATATAAATTTATGATTTGTGGACTTATGTCCTTTGGAATGAAAAATTAGATTTCAAGGTTAGTGGTAGTCCTGTAGTTAGAACCTGCTTCTCATTCGTGAGGCTCCGGTTCGAATCCTTGCGAGGGCATGTACCAATGAGTTTTTCAAAAACTTACGTACATATTTTTCACTAGCTCCACAGTGAAGGAAACCATTGTGGGGAAACCTGCGGACCCTAGAATTATTTATTAGGCATGATTAACAGCACCTAAGTCCGGTGATGGGCTCACCACCTATCACTTTTATTTAGTATTTTTTATGTATTTCCAGGAATCGAATCGAGATTAATAATTTGTTTTATATTTCATCTTCCTGTTTGACTGAAACTAAATTATTGATTTACAGTCAAAAACAAAAGCCATGAAAGAGAAAAAGAAGAAAGAAGAGACTTCGGGAACTGTCTCAGAGATGAACCCTTGGCCGGAGTACATTCAGAAACGCATTGACTTGTGGGACAAATACAAAGCACATTATATTGAGCAACTTGCCGCTAAACCAGACATGAGCATCGTTGTCACCCTGCCCGATGGGAAAACCGTTGAAGCAAAGGCTTGGAGATCTACACCGTACGATGTAGCTAAAGGCATAAGGTTGGAAACGATTCACTGATATTTATTCAGGTTAAAACTGTAAAGTTCTATTTTAATTCAATCTTAAATCACTTTTCAAGGGATTTTGATGTAAATAGCAGCTACAACATTATTGTTTATTCACATTATAAATTATTTTCGTTCTTCGTGAATTGTATTGTTGCAAGTTTTGTGTCCAATTATAAAAAATTCATGTTATTCTTTGTTTTGTATCTTTGCCATTTTAACTTGTCAAGCAACAATTTGCAGACATAATAGGACTTTATGTTGTCCTTGTCTGTCCATGGGACCCTGCTGCATAGCTCATTGAAAATAATAAATATTTATTATTGTAAAATATTTTCTAAACGATTTTTTTTTGGTACACATTTAGTTTTTGCTCTAATGGTAACTAACAACTTATTTCTTGCTCCCAAGCGAGTTTTGGAGTCAATAGTAAGTATAAGATTGCTTTGGGATGTTATGTTATTCCACAATTATATATATATCTACTTATAAAAATTTTAGATTACTGCTGCCCAGTGCCTTGTCTGGTTATATAGAAATAAAAAAAATTGTAAACACATCTTATAAGCCTTGTCTTCACAGTACGAGCTCACTCCATCTGTGTTAATAGAACATCATGCTATTATCGGTATTTGTAAATGCGCGTTGTTCGCAGCCAAGGCCTAGCAGACTCTACGATCATCTCTCGTGTGAACAACGAACTGTGGGACTTGGACAGGCCGCTGGAGGGAGACTGCAAACTGGAGCTGTTGCGGTGGGACAACACGGACGCACAGGCCGTGTTTTGGCATTCCTCAGCGCACATGCTCGGGGAGGCTATGGAGAGGGTATGTTATTATCATTTCTATTTTTTTTTGCTTAATGTAATACCATATATAAAACTAACTTAAAGTCTAGTCTTTACAGGTATCTACAAACACTGTCAGGGTGTAGCAATCGATTGGCTATTTTACATATTTATAATGTTGTAGTAGCTTGTTTAAGTTTGATTTCGATTTGTGTGTGAATCTAATAATTTCATTAAGTCTGGAATCTCAACATTGCATATAAAACAAAATCGCTTCCCGCTGTTGGCACGCTTAGATCATTTAAACCAATCCGCATGAATATCCGCATTGATTATTGCGGATGCGGATGCAGATGTCTAAATCTATGCGGAAGCTCCGCATTTACGGATGCGGAGGCGAATATTCGCAACATCCCTGATCGGTATCTCATAAATTTGAATTGTTTTCATTTCCCTGAACATTATATTTGTGTATTCTTAGGTGTATGGAGGCTGTCTCTGCTATGGGCCGCCCATTGAAGAAGGTTTCTACTATGATATGTACTATCCGGATAAAGGAGTAAGTTCTATTAATTATACAACGCGTCACAGAATAAGCACGCCAATTAGTATTAAAGAAAAGATGCATTCATGCTTAAGTTTTGTTTAACCTAATTTCCTAAATAAAGAGCAATAATAGTATGGTTTCCTTAGGTAGACCTAAATTCAGAATTATTTTTTCGAAAATTTGACATATAAAATAGCTGACATCAATTAAGTAGTCGATACTGAACAAACTAATTTCAATAATTGCGTTTATGCTGTTACATATTGTATACCTCTGAAGATATTTGTTGTAATATACACAATTAGTTACAGAGAATAAACGGCAAATGAATTAAAATTATTAATATTATTCGTAGAATGCGTCGTCAAATTATTGAACTATCCAAAGCCATTAGTAGATTCGTCGAGACGTTTCTTCAGTCTGCAACTATCTATTACACAATAGTATTGTACCTACATTGGTCGTAGAAACTCTGTAGTATCCGTAAACAATAAAAACTCTCTTCAAACAGTAGGGCTTTCCAAATTATCAATTTATCATGGACTAGCGGTTCTGCGCGGTTTCACCCGCCTAGTTCCCGTTCCCATCTGAATACTGGAATAAAATATAGCCTATTTTACACACGGATATTCTAGCTTTCCATTGGTGAAAGAATTTTTAAAATCAGTCCTGTCATGTCCTGTCAAAAAACTGAGTATTTGTAACAAACATACAAAAATACAAATCTTTCCTCTTTATAATATTAGTATAGATTTCAATATGATGACGAAATACTACTTTCAGATCTCCTCAACCGACTTCCACGTACTAGAAGGTTTGGTGAAGAAAATAGCAAAAGAAAAGCAGCCGTTTGAACGGCTAGAGCTCACCAAAGAACAGTTGCTGGAAATGTTCGACTACAACCCGTTCAAAGTGAGGATTCTTAAGGAGAAGGTCGATACACCCACCACCACAGTGTATAGGTGCGGTCCCCTCATCGACTTGTGCCGGGGACCCCATGTCCGGCACACAGGGAAGGTTAAAGCGGTCAAGGTCACTAAGGTATGTTACTTCTGTTTAGTTTTTTAGAGTTCCGTACCCAAAGGGTAAAAACGGGACCCAATTACTAAGACTTCGCTGTCTGTCCGTCCGTCTGTCTGTCACCAGGCCATCTCAAGAACTTATATACTAAAATCAAAATAAAATAAATATTTAAGGGGGCTCCCATACAACAAACGTGTTTTTCTTGCCGTTTTTATAGATAATGGTACGAAAAAAGAAATGTTACTCCCCGAAACGTAAGCTTTACATTGGGGAAAGTATTTTTTAAATCCGCTAGTTCGTTGCTATGTCTGTTAGGGCACAATTGAATTTTATTTCTGTGTGGTTCAATTTCCTGCTTCAGTTTAATGCATATTTAAAATCTACACTGTAATATTTGTTATAAAAAGATTTGTATTTTTGTATGTTTGTAATGATTAATGAATAAATAGAAACTGGAATGGTTGCAAAAATTCTTTCACCAATGGAAAGCTTACTTTTCTAGGAGTAACATTGGCTATAATTTTCCCACGGGAACGGGATTTACAGTGTTAAATAAAGGTATAGCAGATTCTTACAGGCACCATTTTCTAGAACTTCGTACATATTTATCACTAGCTCGACGGTGAAGGAAAACATCGTGAGGTAACCAGCAGGTCCCAGAATAAATTCTGAAGCATGTGTAACAGACCCGGTCCGGCGATGGGCTCACCACCTATCACGTTTAGGGGTCCAAAGAATATTTGGTGAAAAGTGGGTATATCCAGAAATGGAATACCTCTGCCTACCCCCTCGGGGATAAAAGGCGTGAAATTATTTATTTTATTTTAAGTTTTTAATTTTGTAGAACTCAGCCACATACTGGGAGGGCAAAGCGGACGCAGAGTCGCTTCAGAGGGTGTACGGAGTGTCGTTTCCAGAACCGAAGCAGCTAAAAGAGTGGGAGACGATCCAGGAAGAGGCTGCCAAGAGGGACCACAGGAAAATTGGAAGGGTGAGTTAGAAATAACTTTTTTTAATCCTAGGAAGGGAAGGCAAAGGGATCTCAAGCCATACAGCCTAATCTTTATATTTTTTATTGGATATTATTAAAGTTCAAGAGTACCCTAAACCGAAGAGCATGTATGAAAGGAATAATGAAAGTGGACGAAGCGAAACAAGTATTTAAGGATCGTAGCAAGTGGAAAGAAGTGGTCTCTGCCTACCCATACGGGAAACATGCCCGAAGCACTGCAGAAGCGGGGCAGCCCCAACAACATCCTGAAACCGTTGTTGTATTGGACTCGAAGCGCGCTGACGGCCTTCTGCGTATAACTGGTCCACAGGCTGCACGTGTAAAATACTTGACAGTATGCTTTGAAAAGCGTGATTTTAACCTGTTTACTACAACGTGCAAACCTGCGCACCAGCATATTGCATCGGACCGCCATCGCTCTGCGTTCCCTTTCTATATCGACTTGGTCCTTAAGGTCGTCGGCGACAAAATGCCCTAGGTATTTGAATTTAAAAACCCGTTGTAGCTGAACACCTTTCAATTTAATGGCAGGTACGGACTCAGGGCATTTCCCACCGGCGGCCTTAAACACCAAGTATTCACTTTTTTTGACATTGTAAGTCAGACCGTGAGATAGTGCATACTCTTCACAGGTGTAAAGCAACTCATTCAACGCTCTGATGGTCGGGCTCAGCAAAACCATATCATCAGCATAGCTGATGTTATTAATAGTAACATCATCTATGCGGCATCCGATGCGCTTGCTACTCAGCCCAACAATCAGGTCGTTGACATATAAATTAAACAACTTGGGAGATGTAAGCCCTCCTGTCTCACTCCACAGTCAAGCTTGTACGGGCGTGAGAGTGCATCGGCCCATCTTACACAGTTTTCCTGATTACCGTACCAATATTGAAAGATTCTCAACAGCTCTGCAGGTACGCCTATTCCTCGCATCTTGGACCAAAGCACATCATACGATACAGTGTCAAACGCCCGTGACAGATCCAGGAAACAAGCATACACGGGCGTCCGACGCTGCGTGTAATATTGTACAGTATGCTTTAAGCCAAGTATTGCACTTTCCGTAGATAGTCCAGGACGAAATCCGAACTGTGCGTCGTGTAGGTCTAGGTATCCGTCCAGAAGGGAATCCAATAGGCCGTCGAGGACCTTTGCTAAGACAGTAGCCAGGGAGATGGGTCGATAATTGCTCTTGTCGGCTACATCGCCAGTCCTGTTTTTTTATTAGCGGCACTACAATGGTGCGCATGAGGTCTTGAGGGAGATACGAGTGCCCCATGCACAAAGAATAAAACATAGCTAGTATACGAGGAAGGTGGACACCCGCGTGCCTCAGACATTTGCCACTTGTTTTGCTGAAAAGCGCACTAAGTCCGGGCCCCGACAAGTCCCTTCATCGACCACCCCTAACGATGGGCCAAGAAGTGGTTTCACGCTGAAGTGCTCAACAAACATGCTCGCGATAGACTCGGGCTCGTTGGAGTCACCGACGCTCACAGGCAGGCCTGGCCTTATTTTTAGCTTATTCGTAGCTTTCCAGAACTTTCTAAAGTTTTTGGAGGCGCGATGTGATGCAATAATATCTAGCCTTATTTGCTCCTGGTTTTTTTGACACCAAGTCAACCGAATTTTAAAAATTTTACGGCTAATACACATTTTTTCATACACACGGCCAGTAGTAGGCATGTTATGTAAGAGCCATAACTGATAGTCAAGCCTGGCCTGCGCATGTACTTCCCGAACATGTCTGTTCCACCCCACCACACGTAGTTTGCCACCCTTCCTATTCGAACCACTAAAACCTGTATGCGTCTGCACAGCGGCCTCAGATAAGACAGTAACAATGTTTTTATACATATCATCTAATAGCTGCCTATGCTCATGACTGGTGCAATGCATATCGCCACACTCAGTGAACTCCCGGGGAAAATCAATTAGTCTCAGTTTGCTATGGCTTAGTTCCTGAAAACTAGTTATCTGCTCCGTATCCCTATCACCCCAAATGATTTTATTACATCGAGAGTAACTTTTAGTCAATTTAAGCTTAACTAAGTCAAGTTGACATTCAACAACAACAGGTAAGTGGTCAGACATATACACATCCTTATATACACTTATACTAGTAATAGTTGGCCGGGCGGCTTGCGTGACGACACAGTGGTCAAGCCAGTGCCGGCACCCATGCGCTTCACTGACAAAAGTGCATGTGTCCGTGGGATTAGATGAGATTAGATTAGAGGAAGATATATAGATTTAAGTATGTTTATCAGTTGTCTAGTACCCATAATACAGGCTCTGTCTAGGATGGGATTGAAAAACCGTGAGTAAATTCGAGTCCCAGAATGTGTTTATAAAGAGCAGTAATAGCCTTACGGTTAAAGGGCCTGCTTCACATGATGATAATCAATGAGGTGCGGGTTCGAACCTGGCATGTACCAATGAGTTTTTCTAAACTTACGTACATATTCATCACTAGCTCGAAGGTGAAGGAAAACATCGTGAGGAAACCCACAGGTCTCAGAATTAGCATGTGTAACAGACCCGGTCCGGCGATGGGCTCGCCATCTATCACGTTTAGGGGTCGAATATTCTCGTGAAAAAGTGTTCGTATTTCCAGAAATGGAATACCTCTGCCTACCCCCTCGGGGATAACAGGCGTGAGATTATGATTATAATGTGTTTCTTTGTTCCAGGAGCAAGAGTTATTCTTCTTCCACGAGCTGTCGCCTGGCTCGTGCTTCTTCCAGCCTCGCGGGGCTCACATCTACAACACCCTTGTCAACTTTATCAGGGAGCAATACAGGTTGCAATTACATTTTATTGTACATCTAAAAAAATACAAAATAGTCTATACTAATATTATAACAAAGAACTCTAATAAAGATTAAAAAAAACCGACTTCAATCTTCTACTTATATGGTTTTCTCATAAATGCCACTGTCAGAACTGGACGAAATTAAAATGGAACCAATCTGTGAGCACCAGCTTTCGAATAAAAAAGAATCATCCAAATCGGTTCACCCAGTCGAAAGTTCTGAGGTAACAAACAAAAAAAAACATACAGACGAATTGCTTTTTGAAGTCGTTTAATAAAGAGGAAAGATTTGTATTTTTGTATGTTTGTATCTTTGTATCTTTGTTCCGAATAAACTCAAAAACTACTGGACCGATTTTAAAAATTCTTCCACTAATGGAAAGCTATAAGCTAATATCCCCAAGTAACATAGGCTATATTTTATTCCTGTATTCCCACGGGAACTAAGCGGGTGAAACCGCGCAGAACAGCTAGTTAAAATATAAAATAAATAATCTCACGCCTTTTATCTCCGAAGGGGTACGCAGAGGTGTAACATTTCTGGATACACCCACTTTTCACGAGATATATTGGACCCCTAAAAGTGATAGGTGGTGAGCCCATCACCGGACCGGGTCACACATGTCTCAGAAATATTTCTTCGACCTGCGGGTTTCCTCACGATGTTTTCCTTCACCGTCGAGCTAGTGATAAATATTGTACGTAATTTTTGAAAAACTTATTGGTACATGCCAGGATTTGAGCCTCACTGATTATCATCAAGTGAAGCAGGCTCTTTAACCGTAAAGGTAGATTTCCGTGGGTCGCAGCGCGCGGCTGATGCGACAATAGTCAACGTATGGCTACCTTAAGGCAATACTAGTAGATTATACACCGAGGGGACAAAGCACTGTTTTATGTCACGGGCGCGAAATTGAATCCTGAGCAAATGAGGGACTCCAGATTTAAACGGAGTCCTGAGTGCAGCGAGTGATTCAAGCTCGCCCAAGACGAAAACAGCTTTATCCCAAAGGTGAATACTCTACTTTTCTCACCTTTTGCGAGACAATAAAAAGCAATTCTACTTAATATGGCTTGTAGTGGCTTGTTCGATTTTCAAATAAGTTATTTTTGCTGTAGGTCTCTATGGAACATTTTTTCATACGAATTCATTTTAACCCGCCGGGTCATAATATTGTACTGAATCTCATTATAACCCGGCTAAAGCCAAAAGACATAATTTCTTGCTTTCGGTGAGGTTTATATGATATATAATCCGGCTTTGTCGAGCATGTGGTGTTAGTTACCTACCCATTTACTAATTCCAGGGTCCGTGGGTTCCAAGAAGTGGTTACCCCGAACATGTACAATTCCAAACTTTGGCAGACATCCGGCCACTGGGCCCATTACGCAGAAAACATATTTTCTTTCGATGTCGAGAAGGAAACGTTCGCGCTGAAACCCATGAACTGCCCCGGCCATTGGTGAGTCTTCAGATAATCCAACTAATATTATAAACACGAAAGTTTGCATGTATGGATGTTTGTTCCTCTTTGTCGCAAATACTACTGAACGGATTTCAATGAAACTTTACATTTATATAGCTTATACATCAGAATAACACATAGACTATATTTTAATCCCGTATTCTTACGGGAATGGGAACTAGGCGGGTGAAACCGCGGGGCGCTGCTAGTAATAAATAATAATAAATTGTGAGACATGATTCACACACTGTTATTCAGTCCCTAAATAGCCAGAGCCTGTACTATGGGTACTAAACAACTGATAAACATACTTAAATAAATATTAAACACCCAGACACGAAGTCAACAGACATGTTCATGCACACAAATGTTGGCCCCGAGCGGGGATCGAAACCGCGACCTCCTACTCAGAAGGCAGGCTCACTACCAACTGAGCCAACAGGCCCGTCAAAAACCAACGTGTTCGATTCCTGGTTAGGAATAATGACTTTTCCAATCCAAAGATGCAGTATTAGTTTTCATCAAAACCGGACTCCTTTGAGCACTCTTCTCGGGGTACTGCATTTGAAACCAGCAACTCGTCGGTGGAGATGCGCTGCTGTTTACATTTAGCCAATCTTCATGGACGAGTTTCGAGTGCATTGTTATTATAAACTATTTGATGACGTTTCTAAGTGTATATTCCATACCTATAGAAAATAAATGAGTTTGAGTTTACTTTTCGCTTTTCCTCATAGTTTCTGATTTAGCCATCCACGCCCACTTGAAGAAATTATCTCTGCGCACAGTGAACAATTGATCATGACCCTGAAAAAAAGATGTTCGACAGCTGGGGGCCAATTCCACTAAACGTCAACGGTCAAATACTGTTGGAGGAACCGACTGCACGAACAAACATTTTGAAATTTTCACCGGTGACTAGAGCCATAAGGATTATAAATAATGTATCACAGATTTTAGATGTTTTTAGTTGTACATTGGAGGAATTTATGAGGATAACATTGTACTGTTTATGTAAAAGTGGTGACTAGATTATCGTATTGGGAGTACTCCTGTAAAGGTAATTTATGTTGTAAATAAAATAAATAAATAAATAATAATAATAACAGCTGGTCTCATTATTTTCTTTGTTTCCTTTACATCCAGCCTGATGTTCGACAACCGCACCCGCTCGTGGCGCGAGCTGCCCCTGCGCATGGCCGACTTCGGCGTGCTTCACCGCAACGAGCTGAGCGGCGCCTTGACCGGCCTCACGCGCGTGCGCCGCTTCCAGCAGGACGACGCGCACATATTCTGCGCGCCCGCGCACATCGAGGACGAGATGGTGAGATGCTCAAAAAGAATCATTCAAAGTGTATATTGGACTCGTTTTTGCAAACCACCTAAAACTCCTAATTTTAAGTTAGTATTCTTATCCACCGCTTTGGAAAGGAAAGGGACAGAAATAAACGCCATATTTATTTACAACGTCACATTCAAATACACATAGCAACGATGTAAGGAGGTCATGGATAAAAGTGACAGATAAGACATCAAATTAGTCGGTTTTTCCATGTTTGACATTACTCTATAATCTATGGTTTGTTTCTGTCATTTTTCTTCCGTATTCTATAAAGAAGGATAGTCTAACTTAAAATTAGGAATTTTAGGTGGTTTGCAGAATCGAGTCCTTTGTATACCTACTGAAATAAATGAATTTTGAATTTGAATAAAAAAATCTTACTCCTTATATCCCCGAGGGGTTTGGCAGAGGTATTCCATTTCTGGATATACCCACTTTTCACCAGATATTCTTTGGACCCACCTATAAAAAAGAAGAAAGAAAGAAACTTTTTATTCGGCTAAAACAAACAAACAAACACGGACTCGCGCGCCAAGGGTACGGGTAAGGGTAGCGGGCACAAAAACGGGAAGTGCCCGCTTAAATATTAATTTCGTTCTGTTTTTTTGTATTTCTTGTTATAGCGGTAAGAAATGCATCTGTAAAAATTTCAACAAAAATTCTTTACAAACATACAAATTTTTCCTCTTTATATTATTAGAATATACTACACTAGCGACCCGCCCCGGCTTTGCACGGGTGCAATGCTAACAGTAAAACCTTCCTCTTGAATCACTCTATCTATTTAAAAAAACCGCATAAAATCCGTTGCGTAGTTTTAAAGATTTAAGCATACACAGGGACATAGGGATATAGGGACAGAGAAAGCGACTTTATAATATGTAGTGATACCTAGAGAAGTAAAATAAGAAATGTCTCAGATCAAAGGCGAAGCCGAGGTCTACAATCATGTGATCTGATTCTTTCTTATTTACTTCCCGATGTGTGTATACTTTTTTCTGCTCGACGGGGGTTGAAAGCGGTTCGTTTAGCGCAGCGGGCCGAAAGTTGCCGCTTTCCGGAGAGATGAAAAAGACGATTCCGATAGATCCGATTCCAATTATAAATTGACAAAGAGGGCTCTGGATTTAGTGATAACATTTGTTCCGTAAGATTAGGCACACAATGCCACATTCGCAAAATGCCACACTAGCAAAATGCCACACTAGTAAAATGCCACACTAGCAAAATGCCACACTAGCAAAATGCCAATTGACATCAGAACCTTGGAGCCCCGGAGCTACAGAGCTGGCGAGTGGCCTAAATTATTGTAGTGAAAATGTAGTAGTCAAAAACACATCTCTTTGAATTTGTAGTTCTATAGTTCAGGAGTTATTCGACCTGAAAGCTAGAAATCATCAGGTCGGTGTGGCCCCGAGATCTCAGTAATTAGGGCAGTAACGGACGTTTGCTCTTAGACAAAGTTACTGTAATATTTAGGTAGTAGACAGAAAAACAAAGAATATAATTCGTAGTTCGATATTTTGCCAGTAATTCACGTTTGAAGTGCGTGACCATCAGGTCCCTGTAGCCCAGTGTTTTCTCTGAAACGAAGCATCCTAGCATAGTATGTTGTTTGAGTAAGTTTCTGTAGTTCTCGATTTAGGAATTCGTATGGAGCTAGTTTTTTATGTAGTTCTACGGTTTAATAGAATTTTGCACTCTTTCTAAAAACAATCAGAACGGTGTAGCCCAGTGTTTTCTCTGCAACGAAGCATCCTAGCATAGTATGTTGTTTGAGAAAATTTTTGTAGTTCTCGATTTAGGAATTCGTATGGAGTCCGTTTTTTATGTAGTTCTACAGTTTACGAATAATTCAGGTCGGAAGCTCCGAAATGACAGCTAACCTCACTCATTACATCTTTGGAACCAAACAAGCTAGCGAAACAGAAACTTGCACAACGATTTATTATCCATCGAATGATAAGTGTGCAAAAATTCATAGAGATCCATGCAGTATCTGTAAAGGAATTTAATATAAGCTCATTCGGTACCATTATCTGTATAATGGAAGAGGGTGACCATACATTTTATGTTAAAAAGGAAAAATATTCGAGCACTGAAATTTGATGGTGAAAGTAAGTATGATATGACATCAAATAGTAGGTATTTATTGAAATTTGCCCTCAGGTTGGTTATTCATAAGTTTTAACATTAAGTAAATAAATAACTAAAAATAGTTAACATGGTTTTTTATTGAATTCATATACCCATGGTGGTTTTTTTAGATTGTGGTTTGGCTAATTGCTCGAACTAAACAAAGTCCATATATTATGGTATAAAGTAGTTACCTACGGTTTCTTTTGTGCAAAGGAATAAAAAAGAGTTGTTCATCTGACTTTCTATATTATAAAAATAAGTGTCGTGTGTAGCAGTCAATAATTATATAAGTATTATTATTAAGAAGCAGGTATACAACACCCGAGCTTGGCTCTCCAGTATATTTTTAGAGACTCTAAAAATACACGTAATTTTGGGTATGGGTTAGTTTAAACATTACCTCGTTTAAATAGTTGCTAAAACATCACTTGATTACTGGACGATCCCTGAAACATATCAATGGCCCATGTTTTTCAAATTAGTAGAATAGAACCTGCTAGAAGTTTATATTAAACTAGCGGCGCCTAATAATTTCACTCGCGTCAGTCCCGTTCCAGTGGAAAAATGTTACTCCCAGAAAAGTAATATTTCCATCGGTAAATTTTTTTTTAAGACACATGGTCAACTCTTTTTTATTCCTTTGCACAAAAGAAACCGTAGGTAACTACTTTAAATACCATAATATATGAACTTTGTTTAGTTCGAGCAATTAGCCAAAGCACGATCTAAAAAAACCACCATGGGTATTTGAATTCAATAAAAAACTATGTAAACCATTTTTAGTTATGTTAAAACTTACTTAATGTTAAAACTTACGAATAAACAACCAGAGTGCAAATTTCAATAAATACCTACTATTTGATGTCTTATCATACTTACTTTCACCATCAAAATTCAGTGCTCAAATATTTTTCCTTTTTAACATAAAATGTATGGTCACCCTCTTCCATTATACAGATAATGGTACCGAATGTGCTTATATTAAATTCCTTTACAGATACTGCATGGATCTCTATGAAATTTTGCACACTTATTATTCGATGGATAATAAATCGTTGTGCAAGTTTCTGTTTCGCTAGCTTGTTTGGTTCCAAAGATGTAATGAGTGAGGTTAGCTGTCATTTCGGAGCTTCCGACCTGAATTATTCGTAAACTGTAGAACTACATAAAAAACGGGCTCCATACGAATTCCTAAATCGAGAACTACAAAATTTTTCTCAAACAACATACTATGCTAGGATGCTTCGTTGCAGAGAAAACACTGGGCTACACCGTTCTGATTGTTTTTAGAAAGAGTGCAAAATTCTATTAAACCGTAGAACTACATAAAAAACTAGCTCCATACGAATTCCTAAATCGAGAACTACAGAAACTTACTCAAACAACATACTATGCTAGGATGCTTCGTTTCAGAGAAAACACTGGGCTACAGGGACCTGATTGTCACGCACTTCAAACGTGAATTACTGCCAAAATATCGAACTACGAATTATATTCTTTGTTTTTCTGTCTACTACCTAAATATTACAGTAACTTTGTCTAAGAGCAAACGTCCGTTACTGCCCTAATTACTGAGATCTCGGGGCCACACCGACCTGATGATTTCTAGCTTTCAGGTCGAATAACTCCTGAACTATAGAACTACAAATTCAAAGAGATGTGTTTTTGACTACTACATTTTCACTACAATAATTTTGGCCACTCGCCAGCTCTGTAGCTCCGGGGCTCCAAGGTTCTGATGTCAATAAATGCCACACTAGTAAAATGCCACACTAGCAAAATGTCACACTAGCAAAATGCCACATTAGCAAAATGCCACATTAGCGAAATGCCACATTCGCAAAATGCTACCCTAACAAAGTACCATATTATCAAAATAACAAGATAAACATTTAAAAAAAACATTCGAGAATATGACATCATGCGAAAATGGCATTTTGCTGATGTGACATTTTGCGATGTGGCGTTTTGCGAATGTGACACTGTGCGCCTAATCCGTTCCATATTGCAGCTGGGATGTCTGGAGTTTCTGGACCATGTCTACTCGACTTTCGGGTTCACGTTCCAACTGAAGCTGTCCACTCGCCCGGAGAAGTACCTCGGGGACCTCGCCACGTGGGACCAGGCCGAGAAGGTACGATCAGGGCCCCAATTCCACTAAATGTCAACGGCTATAGTTGGATGAAAATGACATATCAATGGTCAGACAATGGTGTTATTTTGAGACTCTTAAGAGCAAATAACACCATCGACTGACCATTGACATGACATTGTCATCCAACTATAACCATTGTCATTTAGTAGAATTGGCCCCCTGCTGTTTGATTTCGCTTGTCAATTTTACACAAAATTTGATTTGCATCTACAATGTAATCTTGAAGAGCTCTTTGGGCTAATTCCACTAAATGTCAACGGTTTTAGTCGGATGAAAATGACATATCAATGGTCAGACAATGGTGTTATTTTGAGACTCTTAAGAGCAAATAACACCATCGACTGACCATTGACATGACATTGTCATCCAACTATAACCGTTGTCATTTAGTAGAATTGACCCCCTGCCCTTCAGTTAGTTGTTGGCTCTTCTCGGGGTACTGCATTTGGAACTAACAACGCGTCGGTGGAGATAGGCAGCTATTTACATTCAGCCAAAGAGTCCCTTTTGACGATTGTTTCGAAGTGTATTTTTTTTTACATACAGAAATAAATGAATTTTGATTTCGGCATGGCAAAGAAATAAAAAACGACTTCTATGAATATCACTAAAAATATCATCTATGTTTTTAGACTGAAATTTTTAGACTTTTGTTGATTTTTTAAAACCGCTCGACCGATTTCTATGAAATTTAAATAGCACCACGTCTGAAGTAGGATCTACCAAACAAAAGAAGAATCATCAAAATCGATTCATAATTTAAAAATAAAGATATAGACGAATTGAGAACTCCTTTTTTTTAAATCAGTTAAAAATAAAAATAAATCCTCTTCACAATATTAGTATAGATATAGATTGACATTCCTAAGTGTATTTTTTTACATACAGAAATAAATCAATTTTGATTTTGACATGGCATAGAAAAAAAAAACTGACTTCAATCTTCAACATATATGGTTTTCTCATGGATGCCATTGTCAGAACTGGACGAAATTAAAATGGGACCAATCTGAAAGCACCAGCTTTCATATAAAAAAAAGAATCATCCAAATCGGTTCACCCAGTCGAAAGTTCTGAGGTAACAAACATAAAAAAAAAACATACAATCGAATTTTAATAATAATAATATAATAATAAATTGTGGGACACAATTTTCACACGGTTATTCAGCCCCAAACTAGGCAGAGCCTGTACTATGGGTACTGAGCAACTGATAAATCATACTTAAATAAATACTAAAAACCCAGACACGAAGCCAACAGACATGTTCATGCACACAAATGTTGGCTCCGAGCGGGGATCGAACCCGCAACCTCCGACTCAGAAGGCAGGGTCACTACCAACTGAGCCAACAGGCCCGTCATTTGAATTGATAACCTCCTCCTTTTTGAAGTCGGTTAAAAAAAGGGGTACGTTGTTTCCAGGCTCTGGGGGATTCCCTGACGAAGTTCGGGCGGCCGTGGCAGTTGAACCCGGGCGACGGAGCCTTCTACGGGCCCAAGATCGACATCACCATCCAGGACGCGCTAAGGAGGTCCCACCAGTGCGCCACCATACAGCTGGATTTCCAGCTGCCCGAGAGATTCAACCTCACCTATGTCAGGTCAGTTTTTCAACACACTTCAAATAACATTTATTTATTTGCAATGTATAGCACACAGACAGAGCCAGCCAAACAAAACACTATACAAGGCAACAGAAGAAAAAGAAAAAGAAAAAAAATACAGAACACAAAAATAATCACATAAAAGTAAAACACAAAATTATAATTCTAAAAATTCACAAAACTTTCTTGCGTACACTCATCCATCCATCCAAAACAAAGAGTGCATCGAGAACATACAACTGTCAAGAGCAAAAAACCGACTTCAACCAATAATACTCAAAAAAATACAGTCGATTTAACACCTCTTCCTTTTTTGAAATGGGTTAAAAAGGAGGTTATCAATTAGACTGGATGTTTTGTTTGTTACCTCAGAACTTTCGACTAGGTGAACCGATTTTGATGATGATTTTATTTGAAAGCTGGGTTCTTCCCGTGTAGTCTCATCTGTTCCAGTTCTGACAATGGCATCCATATAAGCACTCCAGTATGCAATTTTTCATCAATGTTTTCTTATGACGTTATCACGTAAAATTATCGTTCGTAAACTGACTTTACAAACCACTTTTTTTTGGCTTTTTGGCGGGAATCGGAAGACGGACGTCATGTTTTTTGTATAATTTTCCTTTTGCTGTATATTTCGGGTTTTGGCTCATATTAGTGGCAAGTGACCGTAAAAGTGTGCAGTGAATGGGAAGTTTGATAAAATGCGAGGGATGCACATTTTTGGATTGCCTCAAGAAGTCACAACGAAGTCTTCAGTAAAAGTGCTATCATTTTACTGTTGATACCCAAGAGACTGATTTTGAAAGTGTTGAAGACACAGAATTTTTGTAAACTAAAGACTTGAAAACTGAATTACTTGACACTGGCAAAATGCTAAATGCGGTGCCCAAAGAGGTTGGAAGAAAATCATTCTCTTTCCTAAAGAGAAACTTTTTCTTTAAACGTCTTTGGCGGTGCCATTATACTAAAAAATAAAATAAAATCATTTTTTTAATAGTGAAACGGTTACGGTAAAGAGCCTGCTTCAGACGATGCAAATCAGTGAGGCTCGTTCGAATCCTGGCATGTACCAATGAGTTTTTCAAAAACTTAATTACATATGTATCACTAGCTCGACGATGAAGGAAAAACATCGTGAGGAAACCCGCAGGTCCCAGAATTAATTCTGAGACATGTGTAAAAAGACCCGGTCCGGCGATGGGCTCACCACCTATCACGTTTAGGGGTCCAAAGAATATCTGGTGAAAAGTGGGTATATCCAGAAATGGAATACCTCTGCATACCCCCTCGGGGATATAAGGCGTGAGATTATTTTATTTATTTTTTAATAGTGAAACCGGCGACAAGAAGCGGCCTGTGATTATCCACCGCGCTATCCTCGGGTCAGTGGAGCGGATGATAGCGATCCTCAGCGAGTCTTACGCGGGGAAATGGCCGCTGTGGCTCAGCCCGAGGCAGCTGAGGGTCGTGCCCGTGGGGCCGGCGTTCGACGAATACGCCGTGCAGGTAATATTGGAAAAAAAGAAAAATAACTGCCAAGTGCGAGTCGGACTAGCGCACGAAGGGTTCCGTACCATTATCTATAAAAACGGCTAAAAACCACGTTCGTTGTATGGGAGCCCCCTTAAATATTTATTTTATTCCTTTTTAGTATTTGTTATAGTAGTAGTCAGAAATGAATAATTTACGGAACCCTCTTTAGGAACTGCTGGTAGAGTGTTATCAACGCTGTCAAATCGTTGTCTAACTCCTACATTGGACTCGATTCTGCAAACCACCTAAAATTCCTAATTTTAAGTTAGCTCTATTTTTTTCCACCGCTTTGGAAAGGAAAGGGACAGAAATAAGCCCCATATTTATTTACAACGTCACAAATGTCAAAATAACAAAGTGGAACGTTATGGACGCATTCGAATACACTTTTTTAGCAATTTTAGCAACGATGTAAGGAGGTCATGGATATTAGTCGGTTTTTACACGTTTGACATTACTCTATAATCTATGGTTTGTTTCTGTCCTTTTTCTTCCGTATTCTATAAAGAAGGATAGGCTAACTTAAAATGAGGAATTTTAGGTGGTTTGCAGAATCGAGTCCATTACTTATCTAAACTAATATTGTAAAAAGACAAGATTTGTATGTTTATAACGAATAAACTCAAAAACTTCTGGACCTATTTAAAAAATTCTTTCACCAATGGAAAGCTAAAATATGCCTGAGTAACATAGGCTATATTTTATTCCCGTATTCCCACGCCGCAGTGAAACCGCGCAGAACTGCTAGTAGTAATATAAATAGAACATGCAAAAAATAGGTAGTTACGTTAGTGAGTACCGTTTGCCCCAGCTCTCTCTGCGTGCACTATAACAATGTATGTTGCAGGTGAACGATCAGCTGTTCGCCGCCGGGTTCATGTCCGAGGTGGACACCGACGCGGGGGACACCCTCAACAAGAAAGTGAGGAACGCACAACTGGCGCAGTTCAACTACATCCTCGGTGAGTGACGTCATCGACATATACAAAGGAAAAAATAATACCACCAGTATACGGAATTTTTGACGTAAAACGCCTGAGCCGAGCGTGAAAGCGAGCGCGCGATAGAGAGGCACGATCGTCCTGCGTTCGGCTTGTGATGCATCTATCTCTCTTCCACTCCAGTATGCAATTTTTCATCAATGTTTTCTTATGACGTTATCATGTAAACAACCAATTTTTTTGGTTTTTGATTCTGTTTTTTTGCATGGTAAGTATTTGAACGAAACACTTTATGTGGGGTCATTAAAATTTGGAATAAATTAATATAGCTTTACGGTTTAAGAGCCCGCTTATCATGAAGATAATCAGTGAGGCTCGGGTTTAAACCTGGCATGTACCAATGAGTTTATCAAAACTTACGTAAATATTCATCACTAGCTCGACGGTGAAGGAAAACATCGTGAGGAAACTCGCAGGTCCCAGATTAAATTCTGAGGCATGTAATAGACCCGGTCTGGCGATGGGCTACCACCTATCAAGTTTAGTGGTCCAAAGAATATCTGGTTAAAAGTGGGTATATCCAGAAATGTAATACTTCTGCCTACTACTGAATAAAAAACCGGCCAAGTGCGAGTCGGACTCGCGCACCGAGGGTTCCGTACAACCTTGCAAATTTATGGTTTTCGTAATTTTTCCTTTATCTATGCTATAAGACGTTGCTTCGTACCAAATTTCAAGATTCTGAGTTCACGGGAAGCACCCTGTAGGTTTTGATTCCCTTGCAAGTGTCGAAAATTTGCGGCATAAACGGCTGTATCTTTTGATTGCGTTGGCTTAGAAGTTTGATATTTTCACAGCTTCAAGGGACAGTAGACCTGAGTAATTGATATAAATTTCAGCTTCATACCTCCACGCGTTCCTGAGAAAAAGGGTCTTGACAGACGGACGGACGGACGGACAGACGGACAACAAAGTGATCCTATAAGGGTTCCGTTTTTTTCCTTTTGAGGTACGGAACCCTAAAAAGGCGTGAGATTTTTTTATTAGCCTATGTATTGTCCCACTGCTGAGCAAAGGCCTCTCCTTCCTCCCTCCATTTATCCCTATCCTGTGCCTCCTCCTGCCATGTCTTCGAAAAGGCGTCAAGTTCATCCCGCCATCTCCTTCGGGGTCTGCCTCGGCGTCGACGGCCATTAGTTGGGACCCAGTTGGTGCAGATTTTTGCCCATCTGTCCGACTGCATACGACAAACGTGGCCTGCCCATTCCCACTTCAGCTTGGCAGATTTTTCGCCGACGTCAACGATTTGGGTTTTGGAGCGCAGCGTTGTGTTCTGGACTCGGTCAATCCTTTGTACACCCAGTATGCTGCGCTCCATCGCCCTTTGGCAAACCTTGAGTTTGGACTTCTGTATTATTTATTTATTTTACTATTTTCTTTTACAGTCGTAGGCGAACGAGAGAAGAGTTCAGGAACAGTTAACGTCCGCACGAGAGACAACAAGGTGCACGGCGAGATGTCTGTGGCTGCCCTTATCGACCACCTCAACACATTGGTCAAGGACAAGACACTGTCGGATGACAGCCAGCTGCTCAAATAAGACACTAATCTAGAAACAATTATCACAGTTTTACAATGCATACAGTTGATGTTAATAAACATTAAGTTTTAGATCATTGTTGTTTTTAAATCGACTTCAAAAAAAGGAGGTATGACCGTATATATTTGTGGATAACATGGTCGTTTATGAACCGATTTTGACGATTCTTTTTTTGTTGGAAAGGGGACATTCTAACGGTGGTACCATGATAAGGAAACCAGGATCTGATGATGGCATCCCAGAGAAATCGAGAGGAACCTTTGAAAATCGTAGTGGCGACTACTACTTTTTAGTTTCCCAGTTTCAAGTAGTTTTTTTTGTTTAAAATTATTCAAAGTCGAACTACAGGTTCAGACAGAACAGTTTATTATATTTCACTACGCCACTTTTTTTTAACTCTCGACGTAGAGGTTTAACGTGTGGATCTGTCAAAACGTAGGTCCCAACCCAATCGAACCTGTTTTGGTTTTTTTTTGTTAAGGTGACTTGATCGACTGAACTTAGCCACCACATACGTCAGAAAAAAGTTGTTAGCCACTATTAAAAAAAACTGTTCAGCTGTTTAAAGATCGCCAGCTAGCCTACTTGATAAGGTTGATTCGAAATTTGGTATCATTTACTTCAATGCAAGAACACGGTAACAATGCATGATGCAGAATCACTTGGAATGCCCATTTTTTGTGTCGGTTATTTTATAAATTCAAATTTATTAGTAACACGCTCTCATTAGCCTTTAGCCTCGTTCTGCACAAGTAGGTTTCTACCTTATTCGTAGGTTTCTACTGTAAGGATTGTAAAACTGTGACTTCTGTATTCTAATACGTCATTGTTGTCAGTCCAACTTAACAGCTATATTTAAGTGGAAACTTCAAATTAGATGCGTCTCAATCTAGCTGTCCTCAAGGGCGGATCCAGCCTTGTAATTAGGGCTGAAGTCCAGTTCAGGAGTCAGGACAAGCTCCAATTTGATTACAATAAAACATTAATAATAAGACAGCTCATAGTGGTATTAAGCTTGTCATTCGCGAATATGAGCAAATATATATTTTATTAAAATCAAGGAACTTAGAAAATCAATCCATGAATAAAATTCGCCTTTGGCTGTCATTGAATTATGTTACAAGAGAACATCTTTGACCATCTATAGGTTGGCCTGTGAAGAATATTGACAAAACACATGTATTCCAATACCTTTCGGACCATCAAGTTGATATCGCGTAGCAGTTTCTGAATCTTGTTGCATAAAATGCTAACTTTATGGTATGTATTCTGTACCAATTCTTTGTTTTATTATTTTCTAGTTATTGAAATTCATTGTCGCCTTTACGTTATATATAATGAATAGTTAAAAATTCATATTAAACTTTCAGCACCTATAGTTTAAATGTAAAAAAATATTTCAAATGTAGTAATTTATTTCGTAGTTATGATTTCTTACTTCATTCGTGATAAGATTTGTAATATAAGAATTACATTCAGCATTTAAGGAATACTGTTCCAAAACTAAAGGGTATTTATTTTAAATTGTTTCTATTAATTAAAAAACAAATTAAGTTTGGCGGTCTATTAATAAAAAGATATAAAAGCATTTAAAGTGTTTTAATTTCTATAAATATAGATCCCACACTGGCTTGGCCTGGGTAAGTAAAATGGTGTATACAATCTCAAATGTTAATTGTGACAAGTCTAAGAGCAGCCCTTGGCATATTACTAACGAATCGAGCGATCTTAAAGATTCACGATCTTATAAGAGACCATTCGATTCGTTTAGTACCTTAAACTTATGTAGCTAAGACTTCGCTGTCTGATCGTCCGTCTGTCTCTCACAAGGCTGTATTCAAAGGTTGGAAGAAAATCATTCACTTTACTTTTTTTTTAAAACGTCTTTGGCTGTATTTCAAGAACCGCGATAGCTAGACTCGCACAAATATTTATTTCTGTTGCCGCTATGACAACAAATACTAAAAATAAAATAAATATTTGAGGGGGCTTCCATACAACAAACGTTTTTATAGATAATGGTACGGAACCCTTAGTGCCGAGTCCGACTCGCACTTGGCCTTTTTTTTCTTGTAATAATGTTTTTAATACACTAGCAGCACTTGGTGCTGATACGTGTATGTACATGTTCGGTGAAGATACTGCAATTTACGATCTTCGTAACTAACGACATTGCGCGGTGTCACTTGACAGCGATTGCTCTGAGGTACAGTTCGGCCGTTTTAACTTGGCTATAGGCTCCGCCTGCGCAAAGCGCCTCGTACCGTGGCTTTGAGTATTAAACCAACCGGAGATGCCACTGACAGGCGTTTCTCTCTGCCAAAAAAGTTCGGTCAACGCTCATACCTGATAAATTCAAATAGTTTTTTCGAGTTCACAGAATGCTCAAATTGGTTGTTTCTGTGTGTAAATGTACTTGTGTGCATCTAGTTCAAGCTAGTGTTTAATTGTTTTGTCAAAAAATGTGTTTGTGTTAACATTATTAGTCTTCGTCTCCTCGTCCCCCTTGCAGAAATTGGCAGACTTTTTTGCAAAGAAACTAGTGCGCGTGACGTCTCCTGTTGGTTTAATACTCATAGCCAAATGGTCAATAAAAAATGTGCAACTTCCGAGTTGCCAAGTCAAAGCGACCGTATTGTGACGGCCGGAATATCTCAAATCGGAGTACGGTACCACATACCATATCTAGGCACATAGGCAGTAGCGGCGCGACGCGGTAACCATCTTTTAGAGTTCCAAACCAAAAGTGTGCCAATGGGATCATATTGCTAAGACTCCGCCGTCTGTCACAGGAATGTATCTTTGAGCCGTAATAGGTATTGCAGTGCCTAAACTAGGTCTTTCTTGATACCACATATGTAAATAACATCTAAATATAAAACATAAGGATGCAATTAAATAAGACGTTTAAAATTTTCAGTGTGTGTAATACTTCAGCTGCAATAACTAATAATAATAATAAAAAGTTAGAAAGAAAAGGAGAGCTCCGCAATCCGCATATAGGCGATGGTTTTTTAGTCTGTGACGGAATAGAACCCTTTCTATACAATTTCAATCTCTATACATTGACATTGACATTACACTTTCAAACTGACCTAATCAAAATTTTGTATTGTTGCTTTTTATTTATTGTGTAGTTCAAATATTTTGTGACGGCTTCCCTTGGGCTGTGACAGAATAAACAGCCAGTCGCAGTCTCGCAGCTGTGACGCAGTGCTGAGTCATGGCCCTTTTGCTTGCACGATACGCTACACGCCAATTTCTTGTGTACAGGTTTTTATTTCTTTCTTTTTGTTTGTATTGTACGTGTACGTGTGTTGTCCAAGCCAGGGCTTGAAAGCGGTTAAGGTTAAGGGTTAAGCTAGCGGTATAAAATTACGGTACCGTTTTGATTTAAAGGTAGAGCCAATAAGGTAAGAATTGGGGTTAAGGTACCGTTTTTTACTAGTACCTCACCGAAATCATTTTCGGTACCGAAAAAACGCGAACGAGTGAGACTTCAGCGCGACGTTGCCAAACCGCTCGGCCGAGGCACGGGCGCTTGCCGCATGAAATCTCATTTCTTGCATATTGCATTATTGTGTGCTGTGGTGACGTGACGCTTATATTATAACTCATATATTCTAGGTACCTACCTATATAAAAGTACGTTGTTTTAGCAAAGTTTTATCGACTGTTAAATACATAGACATATATTGCACTAATGGGGAAAAAACTAAAAAACCGGCCAAGTGCGAGCCGAACTTGCGCACGAAGGGTTCCGTATTCATTATCTATAAAAGCGGCAAAAAATCACGTTTGATGTATGGGAGTCCCCCTAAATATTTATTTTATTGTATTTTTAACAGATTTCAAAGGCCAATGCCCAAAGTGCCCATCAAATGCCTGGAATAAACAGAAAACATTACTAGCCCTAAAATTCATTCATAATAAAATATGAGTAATAAAAGTATTTTTGAATATGTTTAACTAGGGTGAAAATATAACGTTTATTTTAATACTTATTTTGATTGTTGTTTAATTTCCTGTTTCTGACATAACTATTTTCGGGGACGGAAAAGGTTATATAAAAAGTAGCATTGGAATATTGAATAAAATCTAATTATTTTAAGAACTACAAAATAGTTTTAATATCTTTATGATCACAAACAACTGACATTTACGAAAAAATTAAAATATGAAATGTCGCTCACTCGTTGACTCCATTTGTTTTCGTCTTGTATTTTTAGGATTTTTTTATGATTTATTATTTTCTGTGACTTTGGCTATTATTATTAGGATTTCGATGTTTTCTTCTTACCCGCTACGTACCTATTTGCAAACACAGACTTTGATTGAACCCACCTACTTGGGTGTGTATTGAGAAATATGTTTGTTTTTAGCTCTAAAAATTACATAGGTTTGTTATTGAGTGTTATATTATTTATTTTAATAAAGCTTTGAGATATATTATTTTGTTTACTTTATTGCTCGTCAATCTTCTCTAGGTACATAGTATAAAACAAAGTCGCTTCCCGCCGTTTGTACAGTCAAGAGCACATGAAGCTTTACACTTGTAGTGCGAGTTTGACATCTAAGGCGATGATTGTACGTTTGTATTGATTGTATTGAACGTTACAAAGTCCAATGTGTCAAGCTCCACGTGCTCTTGACTGTACGCTAGATCTTCTAAACTACGCAACGGATTTTAATGCGGTTTATCTTAATATATAAAAGAAAGTCGTGTTTGTTACACTATTTATAACTCAAGAACGGCTCAACCGATTTGCCTGAAAATTGGTGTCGAGGTAGCTTAGAGCCAGGAGACAGACATAGGATACTTTTTATTACGATATTCCTACGGGAACGGGAACTACGCGGGAACGAAAACGGGAACTACGCGGGTGAAACCGCGGGGCGCTGCTAGTAGTAGTATAGTAGAGAGAATCCAAGAATTACAAAGATCTGTAATGTGATTTCGCGCGCTTAAACCGAAGCGAAGCGAGGGCGGGTAGCTAGTATACATATAAAACAAATTCGGGTTAGTAATACCTGTGGTCTTTGAGTTGTTGGATTAGTCTTGTCCTACTTCGACATAGCCTATCTTTTTTTTATTAAAATGTTTTAAACTAGGTTGTGCCTAGTTTTTGGATAATAAAGTAAATTGTTAATCGATTTCTGTTGACTTGAACTACAAATCAATGTAGAATTGATCTTTGTTTAACTCAGGCATTATTTTGTATGGCCAATGGGCATTCCCCTTTGGAGGTTTCTCAATTCGTCCGTATATATACCTACCTATATATTTTTATGTGTGTTCGCGAATAATCATGTAACTCAATTTTGAAGCAGATATCTTCAACCAATGTAGCTGAAATTTGGTATACTTACTTATGTAATTTCGGTGACAATGCAATATTTATGGTATCACCGAGCTGATCTGACGATGGAGGCAGGAGGTGGATATCGCAACTTCTCAATGACTCCTCTTAAAGTAATTAAACGACACAACCCCATCGAGTTTGGGCTCGTTTGATTTGTCTTGACGAGTACTTGGGTGTTAGATGGTAACCAGTAACCAGGGTCTGACGATGGAGCTGGGAGATGGCAATAGGAAATATTTTCCTTCACCGTCGAGATAGTGATGAAAATGTACGTAAGTTTTTGAAAAACTCATTGATACATGTCAGGATTTGAACCCGAGCCTCACTGATTGTAATCATCTTCATCAGGCTATCACTGCCCTTTTTAGTTTGTTTGTAGGAGTTAAGTTAATAATCAAAAATAAAATCAAATAACTTTTATTTCAGGCACAAGCTATATTATTGTATATTAATTATTGTTGTTAACTTCCTCCTGCGTAGCATTACAAGAGGAAGATAATGGTTTGAGTAGGATGTCTGTTTGTCTGTCTGTGGGTCTGTCGATAGGATATCTCCGGATCTACTGGACCGATTGACTTCAAATTCGGTCAGTAGATACCTTAGGTCAATACCTCGATCGAGTTTGAATTTCAGACCCGTGGGTCAAAAGGGACTGGGCATTTCAGACGCGTGGGTCAAAAATGTAAAAAATTTCAAAAATCTCAAAAATGTTAAAATCTCAAAAATGTCAAAACTGTCAAAAAATGACAAAAAGGTCTAAAATGTCAAAAAGGTCAAAAATTTCAAAATGGTCTAAAATGTCAAAAATGTCAAAAATGTCAAAAATCTCAAAAATGTCAAAACTGTCAAAAATGTCAAAAATGGCAAAAAGGTCTAAAATGCAAAAATGTCAAAAAAATTCAAAAATGTCGAAAATGTCAAAAATGTAAAAAGGTCTAAAATGTCAAAAAGGTCTAAAATGTCGAAAAGGTCAAAAATGACAAAAATCTCGAAAATGTCAAAACTGTCAAAAAATTTCAAAAATGGCAATACGGTCTAAAATGCAAAAATGTCAAAAAATTTCAAAAATGTCGAAAATGTCAAAAATTTAAAAAGGTCTAAAATGTCAAAAAGGTCTAAAATGTCGAAAAGGTCAAAAAGGTCAAAAATGACAAAAATCTCAAAAATGTCAACTGTCATCAACATCATTTTCGTTGTTGGCAGTAAACAGGTGGAAGTTTGTCCATAGAATTACATTCTCTCGTTATTGTTGTTATTAGTTCTTGTTGTAGTGGTTGTAGTTGTTAGTCGTCGTTGTTAGTCGTAGTTGTTGGTCATAGTTGTTGGTCGTAGTTGTTGGTCGTAGTTGTTGGTCATAGTTGTTGGTCGTAGTGGTTGGTCGTAGTTGTTGGTCGTAGTCGTTGGTCGTAGTCGTTAGTCGTTGTCTTTAGTCGTAGTCGTTGGTAGTAGTCGTTGGTCGTGGTCGTTAGTCGTGGTCGTTAGTCGTGGTCGTTAGTCGTGGTCGTTAGTCGTGGTCGTTAGTCGTAGTCGTTAGTTGTAGTCGTTAGTTGTAGTCGTTAGTCGTCGTTGTTGGTCGTACTTGTTAGTCGTAGTTGTTAGTTGTAGTTGTTCGTTGTAGTTGTTATTTGTAGTTGTTTGTTGTAGTTGTTAGTTGTAGTTGTACTTGTTAGTTGTAGTCGTTAGTCGTTGTCGTTAGTCGTTGTCGTTAGTCGTAGTCGTTAGTCGTAGTCGTAGTCGTTAGTCGTAGTCGTTAGTCGTCGTTGTTAGTCGTAGTTGATAGTTGTAGTTGTGAGTTGTAGTTGTTAGTTGTAGTTGTGAGTTGTAGTTGTTAGTGTTAGTTGTAGTTGTTAGTTGTAGTTGTTAGTTGTAGTTGATAGTTGTAGGTTGTTAGTTGTAGTTGTGAGTTGTAGTTGTTAGTTGTAGTTGTTAGTTGTAGTTGTTAGTTGTCGTTGTTAGCCATTCTTATACTTATCCATCTAAAAACAAAATCAAGACTAATCAAATGAGCCAAAACTCGAGGGGGTAACGAACTTTCATTACAGAGTTCCTACCACCTTCCAGTTTCATCATCAGTCAGACCCTGGTTACCATTGAAAGACAAACTACTTGTCAAGACGATGCAAACGAGCCCAAACTTTTTGTCGTTTTATTGCAAAGTTTCTTTGGCCACCTTCCAGCTCCATCATGTCACGTGATTTACACATGTGTGCAAAATTTCAGCTCAATCGGTAACCGAGAAGTGGATCAAATTTAATGACAAACATTGTGATTTGATGACAAACATTGGGACGGGTGAAACTAAACGAGAGAATGTAATTCTATGGACAAACTTCTACCTGTTTACTGCCAACAACGAAAATGATGTTGATTTGAGAAGTAGACCTCTGGCGCCTGAGCGATGATGATGGATGATGATAATAATTTTGATGATGATTGATGATGAATCAATCACCCACCCACCCTTTCAACACCCACCCTTCCAACAACCATACATCCTTCCAACATCAACCCACCCTTCCAACACACCACCATGTTCGATAATGCTGTTGACCACATTTTAGACCTTTTTGACATTTTAGACCTTTTTGTCATTTTTTGACAGTTGACATTTTTGAGATTTTTAACATTTTTGAGATTTTTGAAATTTTTGACGTTTTTGACGCACACACCCTTTCAACACCCACCCTTCCAACAACCATACATCCTTCCAACACCAACCCACCCTTCCAATACACCACCATGTTCGATAATGCTGTTGACCATATTTTAGACCTTTTTGACATTTTTGACATTTTAGACCTTTTTGACATCTGTCTGTCTGTCTGTAGGATATCTCCGGATCTACTGGACCGATTGACTTCAAATTCGGTCAGTAGATACCTTAGGTCAATACCTCGATCGAGTTTGAATTTCAGACCCGTGGGTCAAAAGGGACTAGGCATTTCAGACCCGTGGGTCAAAAATGTGAAAAATATCAAAAATGTCAAAAATCAAAAAAAACTTAAAAATGACAAAAATGTCAAAACTGTCAAAAAGGTCAAAAACGTAAAAAAATTTCAAAAAATGACAAAAATGTCAAAAAGGTCTAAAATGTCAAAAATGTCAAAAAGGTCCAAAATGTCAAAAAGTTCGAAAATGTCAAAAAGGTCGAAAATGTCTAAAATGTCGAAAATGTCAAAAAGGTCAAAAAATGACAAAAATGTCAAAAATGCTTTCGTTGTTGGCAGTAAACAGGTGGAAGTTTGTCCATAGAATTACATTCTCTCGTTATGTAATAAAAGCTTGTCGCGAGATCTGAGTACTCATATTTAAGTAAATGACGGGCCTGTTGGCTCAGTTGGTAGTGACCCTGCCTTCTGAGTCGGAGGTTGCGGGTTCGATCCCCGCTCGGGGCCAACATTTGTGTGCATGAACATATCTGTTGGCTTCGTGTCTGGTCGTTTAATATTTATTTATGTATGTTTATCAGTTGTTTAGTACCCATAGTACAGGCCCTGCCTAGTTTAGGACTAAATAACCATGTGTGAATTGTGTCCTACAATTTATTTATTATTATTTATTTAAATATATAAGTAACTCTAACTGATAGAATTATTTTTTTAGAATTTTCAGACTAAGTAAATATGGGTACCTACTTAATCACGCGACAAGCTTTTATTACATAATAAATTGTGTAATGACGTTTTAAGATAGTAAAAGTTTTAAAGGAAAAGTTTATTTTGTTCTTTTTAGCGCATTAAAATAAAAGCTTGTTTTAAAAATTCTTTTTTACTCTTAATTTATTATATACTTTTTAGTTGGATTTAGAATGGCGTCACGTGGCTAGCCCCGCATTTTCATCCAAACTAAACATGTATACAAAATTTCAGCTCAATTGGTTATCTTTCAGCTCCATCATCAGACCCTGGTTACCATCTAGTACCAAAGTACTCGTCAAGACGAATCAATTGAGCCCAAACTCGATGGGGTTATGTTGTTTAATAACTGAGTTCCTATGGCCATCTTCCAGCTCCGTCATCAGACCCTGGTTACCATCTACCACTAAAGTACTCGTCAAGATAAATCAAACTAGACCAAACTTGATGGGGTTATGTCGTTTAATTACTGAGTTCCTATGGCCATCTTCCACCTCCATCATCAGACCCTGGTTACCATCTAGTACCAAAGAACTCGTCAAGACAACTCAAACGAGCCCAAACTAGATGGAAATATGACGTTTAATTACCGAGTTCCTCCTATAGCCATCTTCCAGCTCCATCATCAGACCCTGGTTACCATCAAGTACCAAAGTACTCGTCAAGATGAATCAAACGAGCCCAAACTCGATGGGGTTGTGTCGTTTAATTACCGAGTTCCTATGGCCATCTTCCAGCTCCATCATCAGATCAGCTCGGTGGTACCACAATATTGCATTGTCACCGAACTAACATAAGTATACCAAATTTAAGCTCAATCGGTTGAATATATCTGCTTCAAAATTGAGTTTCAAGATTCCACCCGAACATACATAGTTACATACATTGCAAGTTAAATAAAAGCTTTTAATAACATGTCGCTCAACTAGAATTCTCGGTCAAGCCGGCGCGCGATGCCCCGGCGTTCGGCGTGGTACCTATACCTAAAGAAAACCTTTATTTAAAAATTTAAGTATCGTAAAAAAATAATGGTATCGTTATTTTGCACTACCAGAAAATAGCAGTATCGTTATTTTGCACTACCAGAAAAAAGCGGTACCGTTATTTTAAGATATCGCAATATAAAGGTATGACGTCATACCCCTAACCGTTTTAACCTAAATTTTTTCGGTTATTCAAGCCCTGGTCCAAGCAAATAAATGTTCTTCTATTCTATTCTATTCTTTGTATGGGGGTCTGACTCACATTGGCCGTTTTTCTTTGCTACATGAACTAATACGGAACCTGTCGCAATTGATACTTCTCCGCGCGCCGCTACTGCCTGTAAGGCGCTTGTAACAGTGAAATACCGCATCCCAATAAAAAAAACAAGATACAATTTTACTAAAATGGTAAAATAAGATTAGTAGTACATACTAACAAATACTATTTGGCTATAATAAATAATTTAATTACAATCATTTAATATGAATGAACATACAATGTGTCAATAAGGAATGGGAAATGGTCTCTCTCTTTTTCACAGCAAGACATAGTTTAACTACATGTTTTTTCATAAATACATGTCAAAATCATATTCATCTATAAACAAAGTATAATATAGTACTTTGGGTAAAAATATTTACCTTACTTAACTTAACCTAACTTATAGAATACTCAATTAAATATAATACATTTATCAAAGCCAGCCTATACAGTCACATTATATTGTTTCTCTTACATAAATTGTCTGTATGGAATGTCAATGAAGGGAATAACACATGCACATGTATGTATGGATGTTAGGTCCTTTTTCACGCAAAAACTACTGAACGGATTTTGATGAAACTTTACAGTTATATAGCTTATACATCAGAATAACACATAGGCTATATTTTATCCCCGTATTCCCACGGGAACGGGAACTACGCGGGTGCGCTGCTAGTAGATAATAATACTATGTCAATTCTGCCCAAATACTTACATTAGATAAAGTATATTTATGTATTTATTAATAAATTATTATATTAGATACAGTCAAGAGCACGCTAAGCTTGACACTTTGGACTTTGACCCGGACCCTGTATTCTATGGTGCACAGTATAAATCAGAGTTCAGCTTAAACTGGTAGTGTAAAGCTTGACTTGCTCTTGACTGTACTATTTAGATCATAAACCTTAATAAATTATTACATTAATAATTAGATTATAAACCACCCGCACCCTGTATAGGAATACTATTAGCTATAAAAAAAAGTTACAATTCACATTAGTTGGTAACACCGCCTCGAGAAATGTTCAAGGTTTCAAGGTAACGATAATATAACGCGTTTGGCGCGATTATAGTTCCTATACATAGTGCTATTGTCTATTTATATGACACTAGCGATCCGCCCCGGCTTCGCACGGGTGCAACGCTAACACCAAAACCATCCTCTTGAATCACTCTATCTATTTAAAAAAAACGCATCAAAATGCGTTGCGTAGTTTTAAAGATTTAAGCATACAAAGGGACATAGGGATATAGGGACATAGAAAGCAACTTTGTTTTATACTATGTGACCTAGTGATGTATTAATGAAGGCTGATTCATGTTACAATGGGACTGGTCCGGGCCGGGCCCCAGTGGAACGGTCAACGTATACTTTTGGTATGAAGCGCTGACCCGGACGGGGCCCGTCCGGGACACGGCGTCTACATGTCGAGGCGTATTGTTAGGATGGTTCACCTCGGACGGGGCACGGCCCGTTGTAACATGAATCAGCCTTTAGTCTTGAATCCCACTTTCACGCCGCCTGCTTTAAATATCTACTATATAAAAATAAGTCGGGTTTTCCTTCCTGACGCTATAACTCCAGAACGCACGAACCGATTTCCACGGTTTTGCATTCGTTGGAAAGATCTCGGGCTCCGTGAGGTTTATAGCAAAGAAAATTCAGGAAAAATTTCAACAGAAAAGCGGGAAAATCTTATAAGCATTGCACCCGTGCGAAGCCGGGGCGGGTCGCTAGTATTATAATATAAATTACATAGAACTCTAAAGAGTAAAAAACCGACTTCAACTTATATGGGTTTCTCATGGATGCCATTGTCAGAACTGGACCAAAATGGGACCAGACGTGAAGCACCAGCTTTCAAATAAAAGAAGAATCATTAAAATCGGTTCACCCAGTCGAAAGATCCGAGGTAACAAACATAAAAAAAAACATAGTCGAATTGATAACCTCCTTTTTTGAAGTCTGTTGAAAAACATAACTAATGTAAATCTTGACATATACAAACCGGTTTTAATACTGATAATTAATTAAGAAATATTATATAAAGTTAGCCCATAAATATCGATTCGAGCAACTCTAGTGGAACTACGTCTCTACGCATGACGTCACGAAGAACTGTCAATAATCCCGCGCATTATGGTTGACGAGCTCTTTGGCGACTATAGTTAATTGATATAAGTTTGCCAGAGTCTGAAAGTCTGCAACTTATAAACCATCATAAGCAAAGAGATTAAAATATAATAGGACATAGAGGGGGCATTGGGACTATTTTCATACAAAACTTTGAAGCATGTTTGAAGCTCAAGCGTCATGTCAGTTAGTATGAACGCGAGCTGTCATTCGGTCGAATATGTACTAGACTTATTCCACTTGGAATAACTTTTGGCTTCAAATTTTTCTCGCTTTGTCCCCTCTATGCCCTATTATATTTTAATCTCTTTGATCATAAGGCTATCGCGTTATAAATGAATCCTCTTAATAATAAATATAAATTAATTAAAAAAGAAGTTAATTCAGATGAATGATACTCGAGCCAGGGTTGAGGTCGATTTATGTTCTCATTATCCAAGTCCATAACTAACGTATAAAAATATAATACTGTTCAGAAATTTTACTATTTTATGCTTCATTTTCTACGAGAATATCATTGCTTTGGTCTTTATCTAGTTCTTCTATTTTTGGTTCTTTGCTCACAGCTTTCGTGCTTTCGAAATTTTTGCATAGATATTGTATCTGAAAAAAAGATAAATATTATTTTAATAGACATATATTTTTTTATCTATCTGGAATTGGAATTGTAAAAAGCGGTGATAGCCTTACGGTTAAAGAGCCTGCTTCACATGATGAAAATCAGTGAGGCTCGGGTTCGAATCCTGGCATGTACCAATGAGTTTTTCAAAACTTACGTACATATTTATCACTAGGGCGACGGTGAAGGACAACATCATGATGAAACCCGCAGGTCCCAGAATTAATTCTGAGATATGTGTAAAAGACCCGGTCTGGCGATGGGCTCACCACCTATCACGTTTAGGGGTCCAAAGAATATTTGGTGAAAAGTGGGTGTATCCAGAAAATAAAACAAGGGTAGGCAGATGTATTCCATTTCTGGCAGAAATTTTTTTTTTTTTTTAAATCAATTTTTTATTCAGGCTTTTAATACAAGGTATTATGTCAGCCTCATAATGTCTGACATTCTAGGTAACAAAACAAAAGATAATAAAAAACAATATACGAACTAAATATCTATGCAGCGGCACTTCGTTCACGAAGGACTAATTTAATATATTTTAGAATAATTTTAAATTGTACAGTTACACAATTTCGCAAGATTATATTAATACCCCCATTTGTAATGTCCAGACTCCCCATAACGCTCCTTCGTAAACGAAGCAACCGCTCACATTCGAAAAGGTGCAACAAGTCATCATCTTTCTGTTTACAGAAGTCACATAGTGGAGAAGGTTTGATGCGCATCAGAAAATAAAATTTATTTAAAGGTATATGACCTGATCGCAGCCTTAACGCCAAGACGAGATCCTGCCTCGATAGATCAGTACAATCAAACCAGGCCCTACTTTTTGGTTCTGCGTGGATAGTTCTTCTGGCAGAAATGGAATACATCTGCCTCAGGAATATAAGGCGTGAGATTATTTTTTTGGAATTGTATCTGTAGGCAATGATAACTAAATAAAAAAATCAGGAAATATAAAAACAGTCTATTGGACACGAGATGTCATGACAGTAAGACATGTCATAACAGTTAGCCTTGTTTTTTTTATGACACTCTAAACGATATAAATAGTGATGACATTGTTATAAGCATAACTTATAAAAGTTGCATACAACAAGACACGACATGGCAGTTGGTCAAGCCACAACAATAGGGCATTTCACTGCCTATTTAAATGAGTTACTTTTTATGATGTATCAAAATGACAATTTACTATTGAGAATGTACTCAATATTGAGTTGTGACGTCATAAGTAGTCATTACTCATATGTATTACTCAATTGCATAACTTTTTTCATTGTTTTGTTCACTCTTTTGGAAATCTTAGCAATACCTAGATTAGTTATATTAGAATTAGACGGAGTCCCGGGGTTTTGTCTGTCGAATATTCAGCCTTCTATACTAATATTATAAAGAGGAAAGATTTGTATTTCTATATTTGTATCTTTGTGAAGAAGAAACTCAAAAACTACTGGACCGATTTTAAAAATCCTTTCACCACTGGAAAGCTAGAATATCCCTGAGTAACATAGGCTATATTTCCTTTATTCCCGTATTTCTACGGGAAAGGGAACAATGCGGGTGAAACTGCGCAGAACCGCAGTCAAGAGCAAGTCAAGCTTTACACTACCAGTTTAAGCTGAGCTCTGATTTATACTGCATACAGGGCCGGGTCAAAGTCGAAAGTGTCAAGCTTAGCATGCTCTTGACTGTACCTAATCTTCTTATATATAAAAATAAATCCCTATTTCCCTTGGTCACGGCATCACGCGTGAACGGCTGAACCAATTTCGCTTAATTTTTTTTTGTTGTGTTTGTTATTGTAAGAAGGTTCTTATGAAAGAAAAAAATAAGAAAGTTGTGCGATATAACTATATCGTACCCTTAAAGGCAAAACCAACTAACTGCAGTGAACATAGTTTCGAGTAAATTAGTTTTTAATATTTGATGAGAAAATTATATACCTAAATAGTGCATTTTGACTTTGTGTGTTGTTTTTTATATTACGCAATCTAATCAGCTATTGTATAGTGTAATAAAAAAAGATAAAAAATATAAAGATCCCAAAAAAAATTTGGGAAATCCATCACGGGGGGGTCACTTAGTTGGTTTTACCTGAATTATGTAAAATAGAACTTATTTCTGAAAGGAAGCCCTGTACGCTTCTGAGTCGAATATTAACGTTTTAAATAAGAAAAAATAGATTACTTACAAAAACAGCAATACAAATATAGCAAAGGAAGCAGCCAAAATAAAAATAAAATCATTTTTATAGTTGGTTTTGCCTGAATAAAATTAAGACTGGTGTGCGGTTATCTACAGGTGCCAAATCTATTAGGGCTTCATTTTATTTATTTTTGTATGTAGAGCTAGAATTTGCGTACCTTTTCATACCCCTATCTTCCTATACATATAAAATCTGTAAAAATCAAATGTTTTTAGTAAAATTCACACATTTTTACAAAAAAAAAGATAGGCAAAACAGTCCTCTAGAGCGTAATAATGAAAGTATTAAAAGGGGGTTGTGAATGGAGTGTCAGTAGTGGCTAACCTAGGTCTACATGATCTTCGAAACTTCGATATACTGAAGACAGCTAGATACTAGCTTGAATGAGTCACTGGGTGGAGTACATCTTTTGGGTGAAGCGCAAAACATGTACAGGTTCATAGCAGGCAACGTTCTATTATCTCTACCTACCCTATGACCTGAAGAAGGTTTGATATCAATTAAAATATCAGAGGATCACATTATAAACGTTTATTATCAAATCAATTAAAAATACTTAATGATAAAAATCGACATTAAGATTCTTCGGCGGACTCCACATCTACAGAGTCTGAAGAAGCTGTTACATAAGGCACGTAATCAACACTATTTGTATCAGTCGGCAAAGTCTCAAACCAACCGTGGTATTCATCAGGTATTACTCCTTTCTTGCAAAGATTCACTAGGTCTTTCTTTTTTGCTACCGAAATAGGCCGACCGAATATAATTGAGTTAACAAAACAGGCTCCAAGAAATTTACCCAAAACAATGACCATGTCATCTTGATTAGGTCAAAAAACAAGAAAACTTCACGACTTGTTGACTTTTATAATTAAGTACTTTTAATTGATTTGATAATAAACGTTTATAATGTGATCCTCTGATATTTTAATTGATATATAACCTTCTTCAGGTCACAGGGTAGGTAGAGATAATAGAACGTTGCGTGCTATGAACCTGTACATGTTTTGCGCTTCATCCAAAAGATGTACTCCACCAAGTAACTCATTCAAGCTAATACCTAGCTGTCTTCAGTATATCGCAGTTCCGAAGATCATGTAGGCCTAGGTCAGCCACTACCGACACTCAATTCACAACCCCCCTTTTAATACTTTCATTATTACGCTCTAGAGGACTGTTTCGTGTATCTTTTTCTGTAAAAGTGTGTAAAGTTTACTAAAAACATTAGATTTTTACAGATTTTATATATATAGGAAGATAGGGGTATGTAGAGTTACGCAAAATCTAGCTCTAATACAAAAATAAAGAAAATGAAGCCCTAATAGATTCCGCACCTGTAGATAACCACACACCAGTCCTAATTTTATGCAGGTAAAACCAACTATAAACATTATTTTATTTTTATTTTGGCTGCTTCCTTTGCTATATTTGTATTGCTGTTTTTGTAAATAATCTATTTTTTCTTAATTAAAACGTTAATTTTCAACTCAGAAGGGTACAGGTCCCCCTTTCAGAAATAAGTTATATTTTACATAATTCAGGTAAAACCAACTAAGTGCCTCCCTGCGATAGATTTCCCAAATTTTTTTTGGGATCTTTATATTTTTCATAATTTTTTATTACACTATACAATAGCTGATTAGATTGTGCAATATAAAAACAACTCACAAAGACAAAAGTGTGCGATGCACGCACGACGTGCGAGCGAGAAAAACTATTAAACCCGGATAGTTGGTTTTAGCTGCAGCAATTATCAAAACTGCAAAACTAATACCTACAGTAAAAAGCAACTAAAGTGAGGATAAATTGTTTTACCAGTATACAAATTCAAAACATACATATTATGTCATCAGTTAAAAACAAATAAAGTTATTTAGTCTGTATTGCATCTATAGATAAAGTCTCTTTACTGGTAAACGTTTGGGGAAACAATAGTTTAAAGTAACGTTAGTTGCTTTTTCTTGTAGAAATTCTGAATATGTTTGCATTTAGCTGGTTTTTCACCTAGCTAACTTTGAAACTAAGCCGGATAGCGGATAACCGGTTTTACTAGGAGATAGAGCTCAAAAAGACGAATCGAATGGTATATTTAACTCATTTTTGAAAAAAGTGTCGGTTAGTTGGTTTTGCCTTTAAGGGTACGATATATAGCTATAGTATGTCAATGGCCTCGATTCTGCAGACCAGCTAAAATTCCTAATTTTAAGTTAGCTCTATTCTTTTCCACCGCTATGGAAAAGAAAGGCACAGACATAAGCGCCATATCTATTTACAATGTCACAAATTTCAAAATAACAAAATTGAACCTTACGAACGCATTCACATCTTATTCAAATACACGAGTTTAGCAATTTTAGCAACGATGTAAGAAGGTCATGGATAAAAGTGACAGATAAGACATCAAATTAGTTGGTTTTTACATGTTTGACATTACTCTATAATCTATGATTTTTTTCTTCCGTATTCTATGGAGAAGGATTAGCCTATTCTTCTTAAAATTTGGAATTTTAGCGTGGCTGCAGAATCGAGTCCAATGTTTCCATAACTCACAGTATAGATAAGTCCGGCGACGCCGATGGCCAGGCCAGCTAAAACGTCCCACCAGTGGTGTCGGTGGTCGGTCATCCTTGACACGCCGCAGTACACTGCCGACACCACGCTTACGAATTGCGCTACCCTGCTCCATGAGTCAGACGGACAACGGCGATACAAGTAATACTGGAAACAAAATTATTATTATCAGGCAAGTTTACAACTGATAAACGCCTGTATCCAGGTGTTCTCCACTCAAGCTTTCATTACAGGACAGATAAAAAAATAGTCGCAATTTTTTTGCCATTTCCAAGGAACACATGAGTAAAGTGTCATCACCTTAAAAGAAACAATAAAATAAGTTTAAATGGACACATTTTTAATTATAGTGTGCTTAGAAATTTAGGTCTTTATTAGTCTTCAGGCTAGATTGTAATTCAAATGAGGTAATATTTTATTACGTTATTAATTTTTTTTCAAGTTTCCATTACTTTTTCTCAAATTTAACGGATATCACTAACCCATTTATTTGGCGACAATAATTAGCACCTGCTTTATTGATATCCTATCAAATATATTATTGGATTTATCATATGACCTAATAATGATAGTATGTATCAGAATTAGCAAGTAATCTGGGGTTATCCTTGCGCATCCCACTTTTCCCATTCCCGTGAGAAATTTAAATGGCCCAGTTAAAACATCACGTGCGAGTAGCTTTACTACAGCGGTGTCACTTTTTACTACGAAGGTGTTACTTTTTACTATGTTTGTGTCACTTTTTGACACCGATTGCTCCGAAGTAACCAGAATATAACACACCTGGCGCTTCTGATGATACTCACAGCGATAAATATTCCTGCATGCAAAGCCAGAGACGTATGACCCGACGGGAAGCTCTTGTCTGACTGATTGATCCAGTGCACCTTGGTACATGTGTAACTTGAGACAAAGTCTGACCTGAAATTATATAATGTGCAATGTTATAAGCTGGCTAGCTTATGCATTCGACTTCGCCTATGTCCTTTCTGTAGCAAATTTCTTCAAATTCGGTCGGAACAAAGAGACAAGTAGCATATTTTGTAATCATGAAAAAGTACAGATATTCAGTATATTTTGATCATGTAAGTATTTCACTATTGTACATACTGTATTTTATTTTGCGATTTCAGACTTAATTAAAAAAAAATTAAAGGGGATAAAATAACTGTGTTTTTTTTAATGTACTGCAGTATCCTTGATGTGACTTAGCTGGTTTTTAATATTAATCGGTTAAGAACCGCCGCTTCCAATTGGAACCGAGACACAATTAAAAATCTATTATGTCTGTGATTCATGGTCTGAGAGGTTAAATGTATTTTTTCAAACATACCCTTCACAAGTAGTAGCTTCTTTCGGTTTGCAAGTGTCGAAGAAATGTGGCCGTGGAGAGCCGACGACCAATTTCAATAGCTGCACTGTCGTCAAGTTTATTAGGAAACCGAACAAGTACTCTCGGTACCATCGCAGCGCCCTCCGGCGAGACCTCTCTTTATCGCTGTAGTACTTTCTCTCTACTATTAACAGCTGCAAACATAAATTACAACGCGTAACAGAATAAACGCAATTCCTCATACACCCCAATTAGTAAATGAACCCCAATTAGTAAGAGCAGTGATAGCCTTACGGCTAAAGAGCCTGCTTCACATGATGAAAATCAGTGAGGCTCGGGGTCGAATCCTGGCATCTACCCAGAATGAGTCGACGGTAAAGGAAAACATCGTGAGGAAACCCGCAGGTCCCAGAACTAATTCTGAGACATGTGTAAACAGACCCGGTCTGGCGATGGGCTCACCACCTATCATGTTTAGGGGTCAGAAGAATATCTCGTGAAAAGTGGGTATATCCAGTAATGGAATACCTTTGCCTACCCATTTGGGGATTATTTATTAATTTTACTTGGAATAACAACAGCTTAGTAAATTATCGAATAACCTTATTTTAACATTTGTAAAGTCAATAACACATAACCCCTCTAGTGTGGCGAGCCCCGCTGCGGGGTTCTGTCAAATATCAATCAAGTGTGGCAAACCCCGCTGCGGGGTGCTGCTTACCCGCTCATATTTCGCGCCCATACACACTGGGAGACTGTTTTTATCTCTGTTTCACTAATTAAAACGTGTTAAGCGAGAAGGGAGACAGCTAGCAAGCCGTCGTTTATGTACTTTGTAGAGGTAAAAACCCACTTGAGGCTGTTTTAAAGATAGGCACCATTTTTGTTCTACTGTTAAATCTTTGATTGTGTAAAATATTTGTATGAGAGTTATAGATATTGTACTTTTTATTTGTAAATAGTATTATAAGGTTTTCATGAAAATGGTCACTAAGCTCAAAGGTGGTTTGTTTAAAAAATATAGTCCAAAACCTCTTCTACATTTAGGTACCCCGGTTACACCACCTGTACAACTTTATTACTACACAAATATTACAAAAGTACTTATTTCTTGGTAGCAAACTTAATTATAAAAACGTTCAGTTTGATAAAAGGGCTTCTGCTAGACCAAGGGATAATAAAATGCAGTTTTAGTGGAGGTTGGGCCCCTAAAAACCCTTGACTGTGGCGAACCCCTCTGCGGGTTCCACACTCAATGCAAATCGGCCATTTTGACTCCCACACTTGAGGGGTTATCCACAACTTATGTGACTTACACAAAAGAAATATAGGAAGTGATATAACACAAAACAAAAATGGAACAGTTCAGTTGTGATTCCTGTGATAGAATTTAAGAATTATAATCATATTGCATAGATTATCATTAGTAGTAGTAAACCTGCATATAGTAGATTACTGATTGCGGATAGAACTATAAAATAAAATATATAATATAATATACTAGCGACCCGCTCCGGCTTCGCACGGGATGCTAACACTAAAACCTTCCTCTTTAATCACTCTATCTATTAAAAAAGCTGCATCAAAATCCGTTGCGTAGTTTTAAAGATTTAAGCATACATAGGGACAGGGACATAGGGACAGAGAAAGCGACTTTGTTTTATACTATGTAGTGATTATATTGTATAGATATACTTACAACAGCCAACGGCAACAACAAACAAATACCTATCAACAACTTCCAGTTGATAGTATCACCGGTGTAAGCATGTGATAAAGCTGGATCGTTGCAATAGAAACCCAACTGGCCACCGGGGAGTACACGCAATTCAACTATCACGAATATGGTTATTACTGGAACAAAAAGAAGGTTATATGAGGTGTTAATTAAGGACAGGTTGGCAAAAATATAAAAAAATAATACTCCAAATCGGTTCACCCTGTCGAAAGTTCTGAGGTAACAAACATAAAATAAAAACTATACAGACAAATTGATAACCTCCTCCTTTTTGAAGACGGTTGAAAACTAAATCTATATAAATAAAAATGAGCTATATAAATAAAAATGCATTGATGTTTGTTAGTCTGATTAAAACTCCAGAACGGCTGGACAGATTTTGATGAAACTTTTTGTGTGGGTTAGAGTGGGTCCAGGGATGGTTTATACGGTGGCAGAACGACGTCTGCCCGGGCCACTAGTTAATAATAAAAAATTAATAATAACAACTATTATCATTAATTATGTAAATAAGATAATACACATACCTCGATGGAACCGGTTCGTTTTAGACCATATAAGTTTCACGTTATCCATGATTTTTTCGATTTTCTTTTAGATAAGAGTGTACCATTGAACTACTACATACAGCTCAACTCATAAACTTACAGATGAGAATTCAAAAAGCGTGACTCATTTTGTCATTCTGCTCTGTGCAAAATCATTTTTATCAGGTGTAGTTGTTTGTTTAGTTTGCGTAATTACGTTTATCTTGTTTTCTTAAGTAAGGTAAGGCTATACAATATTTTCATTTACTCAGATTAAATTTACTATGTTGCCAAACTGCCCTGTCGGTAAGAGCGCAATTTTTTGTGATAAAAGCCAATAAATATTAGAACGACTGAGTGTTTGGTTAGAATATTCACGCAAACTAAAGCAGTTAAAGATATCTGTGAACTAAAGTCGCAACTCGCAAATCGCTTTTCGCAATCGCAAAATACCTATGTCATTTCTCTAAAGGAAAAATTCAAGGAAATTAATATACTGACACTGGCGTCACAGTATATTTACGAAAACGTATTGTATGTTAAAAAGAATATATCACTTTACAAAAAAAATTGTGACAGACATTGTATAAACACTAGAAATAAGAATGAACTGGCTGCTTGTGTTAGTCGATTATCTAAAGTTACCAAATCATATAAGGGTCAATGTATACGCTTTTACAATAAGATTCCCATTGAATTACAAAATTTGCCTCTTGACAAATTTAAAATAATAGTTAAGCAAAAATTACGTAAAAAAGGCTACTATAAAATTACAGACTACTTAGTAGACCAACATGCATGGGATTAACCGACTCGACGCTATGTAAGGCTATTAATTATAATTATTATTGTAAACGATATTTATTAGTAAGACATGAGATTAAAAAGAGCTGCCCTTGAGTTTCTTGCTGGCTCTTCTCGGGGTACTGCATTCGGAACCAGCAGCTCGTCGGTGGAGATGGGCTGCTGTTTGCATTTAGCCAATCTTCATGGACGAGTTTAGAGTGCCTTGTTATTATAAAATATTGACGTTTCTAAGTGTATATTTTAATACCAATAGAAAATAAACGATTTTTGAATTTTGATTTTTTTTTTTTTTTTTTTTTAATTTATCCCATTAGGGAAAGGCAAAGGGATCTAGCCCATACAGCCTAGTCTGTTGTAAGTTTTCTCTGATCCGGAGTGTTGTAAGGCTAAAAAGCCAAGTCCAATTTAAATAATTTCTCTGGTCCAAAACATAAAAAGGCCGAAAGGCCAAGTCTTTCTTTTTTTAATATATATTTTTATCTCTTCCTATATTGATAAGGCCGAAAGGCCAAGTCTTTAATTTTCATGTTCAGGGTAAAAGTCTTTCCGGGTTAGTCCAATCCAGAATTTGTCATATCCGTTTAAGTGTCCAATCCAAAATTTGTCATGTTCGTTTAAGTCAAATATCATTGATGGTGCTGTTTATATATTCAAATATGCATGAATAAAGTGCCTGATTCTTTAGCATGTCTTGAATTTTGAATTTTGAATTACGTCAGTCAGTTCTCTAGTTTGTGAATATAACGGGCCATTTACACGAGGGCAATCCACTAAGACAATCCACTAGGACTGCAATCTGCATACAAAAAAAACTTGAGGACAATCCATTCCATTGTCCTCAAGGTTTTTTTGTATGCAGTCTTATGAGCCATTTACACGAGGCCATTCCACTAAGACAATCCACTGAGACTGCATACAAAAAAAACTTGAGGACAGTGGAATGGATTGTCCTTTTGTTGTTTTTTTTTATGCAGTCTTATTGGATTGTCTTACTGGATTGCCCTCGTGTAAATGGCCCGTTACTGGACTGCCCTCGTGTAAATGGCCCATAAATGGCTTCGTGTAAATGGAGAGAATCCACTGCAATGGATTGTCCTCAGCTTTTTTTGTATGCAGTTTGGATTGCCTTAGTGGATTGTCTTAGTGGAATGGCCTCGTGTAAATGGCCCATAAATGCGTTATTGCGTTGAAAAAGTTTGATCATTATCGACTCTGCCTGCCTGCTTGCTCCTGCTGTTTGTTTAAAATAACATGTTCGAACAATAAATATAGACCAAAATAAATGTTTAAAATTATGTTAAAATTGTACCTTAAGAACAAATTCTTGCTATTATGTAATCATTACAGAATGTTTTTTTTCCTTTTCTAGAAAAGACAAGTTAGAAGTACAGTTTATGAACGAATTCGATAATGTCAAATTTGTCAAAAGTGCAATTATTTTGACATTTTGTATTCATTTATAAAGCTAGTAGTAGTATTTATAGAACTTTTTAACAACAACATGAGATATTTATGATAATTTAAATTACATAGGTATTTATTTTAAAAGTTCAATAAAAACAAATAGGTACAAAATGCAGTAAATTTAAAATATGGGTTTTTAATGAGATGAAAACTAAGACTTGTACCTGCATTTAATATTAGTACCTATGGACAGTCTACGTACACAAGAGCACGCTAAGCTTGACACTTTGGACTTTGACCCGGCCCTGCATTCTATGGCGCGCAGTACAAACCAGAGCTCAGCTTAAACTGGTAGTGTCAAGCTTGACTTGCTCTTGACTGTACCGAGAAAAATATATTTTATGGTATTGAATCCATTATTCATGTGTTTGCGCGTGAAGATGCAGATTCCTGTATGTAATTTTACTTTATTTCACGAGCTGGATTATTTGCATACAGAACTGATAAGAATACAATAATAAATACATACATAATCTCATGCCTATTTCCATTGGAGTAGGGAGAGACAAAAGACTGCCACTTGCTACGAACCTGGCACATCTCTCGTGCTTCCTTCATCCACATCCATGAAACGACTCATGCATGCTCGTCGGGTTCGGGTACCTACTCTTTAACTGGCTTTTCTTCAATACATCGTCGATCTGACTGACCGATGTAGTAAGTACGCCTAGGTCAGGGGTCTCCAATTAGTTTCGCTCGGGGTCCGTTGAAATGAAATGACCATCGTGGTCCGCACATTTTATTTATGATGGGATGAAATTATCCCCGCCCTCGCGAGACCCCGCAATTTATTTATTTACTTTTTGGAAGATTATCAGCTTTTATAACAAATTGAGTAATATAAGTTAAATAAGTCAAATAACATTATTCCGCGAAATCTTTCTCGCTCGCTCGTTACTTCGCCCGGTTTTCGAATTGACGTCAACAAAGATAATGAGCCATTTACACGAGGGCTCCAGTAAGACAATCCACTAAGACTGCATACAAAAAAAACTTGAGGACAATCCATTCCACTGTCCTCAAGTTTTATTTGTATGCAGTCTTAGTGGATTGTCTTACTGGATTGCCCTCGTGTAAATGGCTCATTATGCGGGGGATACATTTTTATTAAATTACGTAAATTACTGTGTCCGCGGTCCGCACAAAATGGGTCGGCGGTCCGGATGCGGACCGCGGTCCGCCATTTGGCGACCCCTGGCCTAGGTCATCCTCTACCGACTTGACAAGAATGGTTAAGCGAATTAATATTATTTATTTATTATGGGCTTCGTCCAGCGACGGTTGTATTGGAGCACGTTTAAAACGTGTTTCATATGACTGCGTAGGGTTCACGCTAATTCCTACCAGGCCAGTAGAGTAGGTCTAACGGGTAGCTTTAGTACCATCGCATAATTCCAGAATACCTAAATATACAAGTAGTTCGAGGACAGTGCCCTGGAGCGGCTGGAGATGCATATTGGTTTATTTTGGTAATGGTATTTTTTAAATGACTCATCTATTGCTATACCTACTCACCCTGCCGATAGCACACCTGTTAGCAACTTTGCCCCACCTAGTGGTAGTGTACCTGTAAATAGTACCTAACTCTGGAATACTAATTTAGACCCAAGCTAAATACCTACTGCTGATTCGTAGAAATAATACTTCTTGCCCCATAAATAGTTTCTAAAAACATCAATGGATGCTTGTGTCACAGCATCATTTTACATAATGAAAGGTTATGCAAAATTGTCGAACAATGAGCGATTGTGTGTGCGCAATCGACCCCGTTACCCAGCTAGCGCAGGGTCCCATCAAGGGGGTGACAAACAAATAAATAGACTAGCGACGCTCCTGAAAGAAATTTTATTGTTTAGTTCACGCATAATCAATTTTAAAATTGATTTAACTAAGTAGTTATCTAATGTAAAAGTAAGTTTTGAGGCCGCTAATGAATGAATCCGTTCCTTATTCAGCAGTTTTTAAGAATTATTGTTATTACAAAATACATCGTAAATATCTGAAAAAAATAGTATAAATCTAAAAAAACGCCAACATTAATCTACCTACAGATACCACTTATAAGATTAATGTTATTGTCTAGCAAATGCAGTTAAACAGTATTAAAACACATTTATATTGGTTTCGGGCAAAGAGATTTAAATATAATAGGGCATAGAGGGGACAAAGCGAGGAAAATTTGAAGTCAAAAGTTATTCCAAGTGGAATAAGTCTAGTACAATTTCGACCGAATGACAGCTCGCGTTCTACATTTTTGACGAATATTTGGCTGTATTTATTAATAAGCTGCGAATGTATTTGTGCCGTCTGTAATTTTTAGTGTTTTAGTGCTTTAAGTAAGGGTTAAGGGTAAGGCAACGGGCGCTTTGGTGTAAACTGTAAGTCTGTTGCCTAAATGTATATAAATAAATAAATAGATAAATAAATAAATACTAACTGACATGACAAGAAGGACATGACGTAGGCTTCAAAAATTTGTATGAAAATATTCCCAAAGCCCTCTCTATGCCCTATTATATTTAAATCTCTTTGGTTTCGGGTAGGTCCTTTCAATGAAAGTTTAAGGTCCGATTCACATCTATGTGAATTGTGACGTGACATGACATAATCTGTTTTGATTGCGCGTAGCTCTGGCGTCGTTTTGAAGTTTTGCGCATTATATTTATAAGTAACTTTGTAACTACTCATATGGTACCTTATAAACAAATATATTTTATTTTCCTAAGGTAGTCGAGTGACTCACTAAGATAGTTAATATGATAAATAAATAAATAAACTGTGGGACACCATTCACATACGGCTATTTAGTCCCAAACTAGGCAGGGCCTGCACTATGGGCATGGGCGCCGGCAGAAATAACTTTCAGGTGGTGCAGATTTTAGTTTTCTTACAATCTTCGCCGTATTATGATGATTGTTATATTGAATGATTTGTTGATGTTTGAATGTTGATGAATTGTATGATTGTTAATAAGAAATTTAAATTTTAGTCAGAAACATCTGAAGCCCAGTTTATTTTATGTTCGAGACATTTACAAATTTCTGACTATTATTAGAATAATAATATTTCTGAATATTTTAAATTTATAAATTTATTTCAATAATTCCTGTTGATCCCGAGATTCCCAAGGGGTGCAAGTGCACCACCTGGCACCCCCCGCCGGCGCCCATGACTATGGGTACTAACTAAACAACTGATAAACATACTTAATACTTTAATACAATATATTAAACAACCACACACGAAGCCAACAGACATGTTCATGCACACAAATGTTGGCCCCGAGCGGGGGATCCACGACCTCCGACTCAGAAGGCAGGGTCACTACCAACTGCACCAAGAGGCCCGTAACTAGAGGATTCGATCCCGGTCGATTTTTCTAATCCCGGGATTTCGGGATTATCTAAAGTTAATCCCGGGATCCCGGGATAGTCCCGGGATTGTATTGGTAATGGAAAGTGGTAATAAAAAGACAGTAAAACATATCAAAATAAATTTTTCATATCTCAAGCATCAACATTCGGCCCGCTGCGCTAAACGAGATTGCCGCTTTTCGCCTCTGTCAATAAGAAAGCCTTGTGAGGACATAGAATATTTAAGTTTTAAATCTTTAAAAAGGCGGTTAAACAAAATTATACTTTCTTCTTATAAAATAAACAAACTGGGCCTAGTTTGTTCTGTAAATAATTTATAAAACTAAAAATAAACTTCAAAAAATCTACTGATTTAGACTTATTTAGATAAACTATAAAAATATGCTAAAGAGATCAATGTTTATAGGTATTGTAATGTAAATGTATCAATCCCGAAAATCCCGGGATTCATTAAATTTGATCCCGAAATTTTCGGGACTAAAATATGACCGGGATCCCGGGATCCCGGGATCGAATCCTCTACCCGTAACGTACCTAGTTAGTAATTTATTATGCCATTGAAATGTGATGAAATAAATGCAAGGATTTTTTTTATATTAAATTAAAATTATTTATTTTAGACATCCATCCATAGGTAGATATTTGTCCTTAAATATCATGCTTAGTAATAATTTTAGACTATGTTAGTCAGAAATAAAATTATTAAATTTCAAATGTACTTAACTAGTTATCTACCTAAATGTAATAAAAATAATTCATACTTATTATTTTTTCCTGTTAAAGCGTAAATCAAGCCTAAGAAATATACGAATCACAGATCCTATCAGAATGATTTAAAGGAACACATTAAATTCAATCCTTAATTTTGATAGTAAACATAAAATTGGTTGATCAAGGGATGATATAGAACCTATTTTGTTTAACAAAGAGGCTCGTTCATCGTTCAACTGTTTATTTTTTAAATCATCGTGTGTGGGCAACGGTAAACTTTCAAAAGTCCTAGCGGGATGTTGGCTAACCACGCCGTAATCGCCTTTAATTTATAACGAATGTTAACCCAAAGTTAACAGATAAAAACTGGCTCTCGGATTAGTATTAATGAAGGGAAATTATGAGGCGGTTTGTGATACTGATAACAATTTTATGGTGGTTTTGCAATGATATTTTGGTGGGATGGATATGGGAAATAGTTGGTAGTCTTTTTGCTATTAATATTCGGCGTATGCCGAGGGACTAAAAATGCTTAAACAAGCCAAACATTGAAGTTTTGATAATATTTTGTAGTCTCTGAAACGAATCTAAGTAAGTATATTCTATTCCTATAGGTAAGCACTATAAATACCTATATGTACCTAAAGCAATAGACATATTAACACCTAAAGGGAGAAACTTAGGTATACCTACCTATCTATTGGTGATTGACTGATCGATTAAAGCACAACCGAAAACGCTGTGTCTAAAAGCATGAAATTTTGCAGTAAAGTTGTATTAAATCAGCCCTAAGAAAGATTTTTTTTGAAATTTCTGCGGAAATGGAAAAACATAATTGAACACTAGAACTAATAAAGTACCTACCTACATTAAGAAACCTTGTGTTACGTTATCTTTTTGTTTCTTAATAACATTGAATAGTTGAATCTAAACCAGTTGAATGGCATTTTTTTAAAACATCACTAGTAATATACATATCAAAGAAGATTGCAGAGGCTATTGAAATACTTACTTCAATATTATGTAGCTATACTTATTAAAGTGTTTTGATAAAACTTGTACAGTAGATGACGGAAGTGTCCTCCTCCAAACATATATAAGTATTTAATGACTCTTGCGACGAATCGAGCCAACAGTGATCGCTGAAAAGAAGATAGATATTATTTTTCGACATACTTTACACATGGCCATTAATATTCAGTCCCAAACTTGGCAGAGCCTGTACTATGGGTACTAAACAACTGATAAACATGCATAAACAAATATTAAACATCCAGACACGAAGCCAACTAATATGTTCATGCACACAAATGTTGGCCCCGAGCGGGGATCGAACCCGAGACCTCCGACTCAGGAGGCAGTTGTAGGAATATTGCGGTCTTACAACTATGAGTACTTATCTCTATGCAATCAAATCGAACTATTGCTCTGTTATTATGTGAAAGAAGGACCAACAATAAAACATATCTACTTAACCTATTACATAGGATAATAAACCAGCAGCGCCTCGCGGTTTCACCTGCTTAATTCCCGAATACCCTTGGGAATATACGGGATTAAAATATAGCCTATATTATTCCCTGATACTCGTAACTTTCTATAGGTGATGGAATTTTTAAAATCGGTCCAGTAGTTTGTGAGTTGGTTCGTTACAAACATACAAAACCTTTAAGAAGAGAGCGTACCTCAAAGGCCGGCAACGCATTTGTGACTCTTGAGTTGCAGGTGTCCATGGGCGACGGTAGTCACTTAGGTACCACCAGGTGACCCGTCTGCTCGTTTGCCCCCTTTTTTCATAAAAAAAAAGTCTAAATAATTTGGTTCTTTATAATATCAGTGTGGAGAATCATATAGGTATTACAGATATTCTAAGATACATAGTTGTATCATACCAAAGGTCTATAAATTATAATCCTGTGTGCGGATGCTGACACCTTAAAATCACCCGATACCACTTTTCAGGTCAGCAGTACATCGCGTATAATTTCCCAACATTTTTAATTTGTCATTAGCATAATTCCATGAACGTTGCGTAATAAAGTGTTAGTCCTACAGGTTGTTTTAACTTGTCCATCTGTAGACGAACGAGAAGAATTTGCTTGAGGGAACAAAACCAAGGAATAATTATAGCTATAAAAAAAATAGTTTATTTCGTTCCGACAATTGGTTTAAAAAATGGTGGCTGGGGCCAACCTAGTAAGTAAAAAATATCTGTCACAGGCAGCCCCGCTCTTCCTTAATAATAGCATACAATTTTATTTATAGGTTTAAGATAAAGGAACATTTTATTTTCTTAATATTAATTACGTAGCATGCAAGAAGTGAGGGTGTGGAAGGTGTATGTGTGTGGGAGAAGGTGTGTAATTGTTTATGTGTGGTATTATTATTTACTCTATATTATGTTTCTCATAATAGTAATCTATCTATTTTACCAGACTGCGGAGAAACAAAAAGGTGAGTTATTTAAGGTGTCTTTAATAAATTACTCTCATTCGTGAGGCATAAGTTCCAATCTTTTACCTACCATAGATTTTCTAAAACTTACGTCCATATTATTTGCCACTAGTTCGACAGTGAGAGAAAACGATGAGAGGAAACCCTCAGATCCCAGAATTGATTGTGAGGCATGTGTACCAGCACCCCGGTTCGACGATGGGCTCACCATTTACCACGTTTAGGGGTCCGCAAATACCACAATATTTTACGAGAAGTGGATAGGTATTTCCAGCACTGGAATACCTCTGCATTTCCCCGATAAAAGGCGAGAGCTTATGTATAATTTTTTATTTTTGCTAAATTACGTACGCAGAAACGTACGTCATCATCATCATCAACCCGTAACAGCCCACTGCTCAGCTAAGGATCTTTCCTCACACATGAGGAAGTATGGGCTTTAATCTCCCACGCGAGCCCACAGCGGATTGGGAGATGGTGTTAAGCTAGTGGCCACTTAACAGTCAGAATTTTTCGAGCCACCCAAGGGTATCTGACATGGCTTAACGACTTCCACTGTGCGTAAACACAACAAAAACCGGGACTACTATTTAATGTGCCTTCCGAAACATAATCGTAATATAAATGCCACTAGGCGGTCATCCATTCACTGACTGACCGCACGCAACTTTGCTTGACCAGTAACGTATACCTACGCTGAGGCATATTTTCAACCACCTGTATATATCTAATTCAATACGAGCACTACCTAAGTCTTTTTGATTACGAGAATGTTAGTTTAGTTGGCAGCTTCTAATAATCGAAGATGACACATTCAGGCTATGTTGAGAACCGGAACGGAACTATTTAAATAGAAAACCGTATTTAAATTTTCATTGACTAAAGTAAACTAAACGCTGGCTAATTTGAAACTGTTTGAACAAGTGATGAAAACGACGAAATAGTTTAAAACATTTGGAATAATTAATCGATTTCAATCATTTTATTTATTTGCAAGTACGTATTGTGGTCGTCGGTCCACCTGAAGGGGGGCCTGCCCACTCTGGTTAAGGTCGCGGGAGGCCGCTGGATGCGGGCGGCGCAGGACCGGACGTGGAGAACCTTGGGGGAGGCCTTTGTCCAGCAGTGGACGTCTATAGGCTGAAATGATGATGATGATTGTGGTCTCTTAACTCGTCCATGGAGGTTGGCTGAATGTAAGCAGCAGCATATATCCACTGACGAGCTGCTGGTTCCAAATGCAGAAGAGAAGAATCAGCAACAAACTCAATTTCACCTCTTTCTCACACCATCTTTATTTTACCTTCCGTCTTCTACACCCTTCCACTTCTTGGTACCCGCCCTTTAAACTAATTATAAATATTACAACAGAGCAGTGATAGCCTTGCGGTTAGAGAGCCTGCTTTACTTGATGAAAATCAGTGAGGCTCGGGTTCGAATCCTGGCCATTGGCGTAGCTAGGGATTTTTCCTAGGGGGGGCCATGGCCCCAGACATGAATCCGCCGGCCGCACAGCAAGGTGGTCACGACTATCGGCGCATGCGCAACTATGATAGGTATCAAGTATGGATTTCAGTTATCCTATCCTATTATACTATTCTTTTTCTTTTATCTGTATGCTGACCAAAACTATGCAAATAGTTTAAGTCGCTAATATAGCTAGGTATACACCGACAAGAGCTCCGCTCTTAAATTACCAACAACAAGGTAAATCAATCATCATCCGTGTATTGTAAATGCAGATTGTTCATTTGTATCTGTGGATAGCAGGTTGGCTAACGAGATAGACACAGTGACGAGTAGGTCATTCGGTTTCGGTATTTGAAGACGAAGTTATTTTATGTAAGAGAAAGGGTATTTTTCTAGGGTGGGCCAACAGCTTTCTAGGGTGGGCCCGGCCCACCCTGGCCCCCTCCTAGCTACGCCCATGATCCTGGCATGTACCAATGAGTTTTTCAAAAACTTACGTACATATTAATCAATAGCTCGACGGAAAAGGAAAACATCGCGAGGAAACCCGCAGGTCCAAAAATTCATTCAGAGGCTTGTGTAACAGACCCGGTTCGGCGATGGGCTCACCACCTATCACGTTTAGGGGTTGAATATTCTCGTGAAAAGTGGGTATATCCAGTAATGGAATACCTCTTCCATTATATACCTCTGTCATTATAAATAATATTACGATTTACGATTGATTCTTGGTTTAAAGCAATAGATCCTACTCTAGATCAGTATCAAATATCGAGCCTTTTGCGGTTTCCCGATGTGTGCAACCATGTGAAATGAATATGTTAAAATGATCTCGCCTTTTGTTTTCATTGACCCAATAATAATTTACTTCCCACGGTCGTTTGGTTATTAACTCGACTCCACCAGAAGCGGGAAGCAATGTTTTCAGGTGTAAGAGTCTATTGGTCGTATAATAGAGTCGAGGCTGCTATCTTGTCGTCAATCTCGAAGCTTCAGTGAATGATCTCAATACCTACGAAAGTATTATAGTAGGTACTATTTATTATACAGGCACTAACAGGCTATTATGTAAAAAAAAGTTTTTTGGCATTCAAATTCTTAGCTTGACGGACACGTGATAGGCAGTCGAGGGAACTCCGTAACTAGATTCTGCCTAAAATTAATAATTAATAATAATAATTTGTGGGACACAATTCACACACGGTTATTTAGTCCCAAACTAGGCAGGGCCTGTACTATGGGTACTAAACAACTGATAAACATACTTAAATAAATATTAAACGACCAGACACGAAGCCAACAGATAGTTCATGCACACAAATGTTGACCCCGAGCGGGGATCGAACCCGCGACCTCCGACTCAGAAGGCAGGGTCACTACCAACTGAGCCAACAGGCCCGTCAAATTCTGCTTTAAGACGAATAAGGCCAACGCAGGGTCTATGGTGGCTTTGTAAAACCACAGGTAAACGTAAAGATGATGATTGATAAATGTATTGGGATTGACATTAGCGCTCGACTTGTCATTCGCGCGGCTTAGCGCGACCAAGTACAATTGACGCAACGCTTTAAATAAGAGCTCACTGAGACGTAGTTAGACTAGTTAGTACCAGCGATTCTGCGTGGTTTCACCCGCGTAGTTCCCGTTCCCGTGGGAATACGGGGATTAAATATAGCTTATGTTACTCAGGAATATTGCAGCTCTTTGTCGGTGAAAGAATTTTTAAAATCGGTCCAGTATAGTTTTTGAGTTTATTCATGACAATCATACAAGAATACAAATCTTTCCTCTTTATAACATTAGTGTAGATGTATGACTCGTATCAAAAGATTATTATAAGTTTTATAGGAAAACAATTTTTAGTTTTTTAGTTTTTTCGTTTGCCATTTGGCCAAGGGGGCAGTATCTACTCGCCAGTTGTAGGGCACTTCTAATTCAATCAAATCGGTGTAAACTCTAATAGTATTAATTGTAACTTCTCTCAGCTTCCTGTAGAGCTTTAACAGTTTCTGATTAGCATTGTTAACGTGTTCGCCGGAAAGCTGCACGTTCGAAGATTGCATGTCGAAAGCTTCTATAAATAAAAAAAAAAACTAAAATATTTGTATCAGTTAGTCTGTGTTCTCTACATCGCGATTACTTTCAACAAAATTCGTTCAGTTGTTATTGCTTGATAGAATAACAAATGTCCATCCATCTATCTTCACAAACTTTCGTGACATGTTTTTTAATTTTATAATATTGTAGTAGATAGTTTTTTTGGAGTTTATAGTTTGTCTACTAGACCTCTAAATCTTTCTTTTATAAACACTCCTTCTTATAAACACTCTAAAAAATTTAAGTGGCTACCTACCTATAACGCTTAAAAAGATACAGCCTTGGGACAGACAAGAAGACAGCAAAGCCTTAGTAATAGGGTCTCGTAAGAACCCTTTAGATACGGAACCCTAAAAACTTATAACATTACGATTAGGGATGAGTTTACGCCCATGGGACTAAGAGAGATGCGGGCGAGGTCGATATCCTCGACCGTGACTAGTTATGGGAATTTAATTAGAGTTAATTCGTTATGGTTAGTCAAAATGAAATAATAGGTAATTCTTTTAAGTGACCAATGATATTTAATTTTAATAATTTCTTTTATTTACTTAATTTTAGAGAGACCAACAGCTATAATAATGGATGATCAATGAATATGAACATCAGAAACCGAATTAAAGGTCTTCAAAAGTACATAGCTAAATATTTTTAAAAAGCGATAAGTATTCGTAATAAGTGCGCTAACAGTAGGTAAGTACGTTAGGCTTACAAAATATAAAGGTATCTTAAATTACATATGATAGACTAAAGTCCTGATTCAAAATACTTAAAATAAGGATATGTTATGGTACAAGCAGACGGGTCACCTGATGGTAAGTGACTACCGTCGCCCATGGACACCTGCAGCTCAAGAGTCACAAGTGCGTTGCCTTTGAGGTGGGAGTACGCTCTCTTCTTGAAGGTATAGGTAGGGTATATCCTACAAATGTAAATGTATGTTCGTTGGTTTGTACTTTTAGGCTGCGGACTGAAGTAATTTTTTTGCATTGAAATAGTTGAAGACCGTTACGTGACAGATTGACTGTTTTGACTAAAGGCGGTGCCAAATAAATCGACTCACATACCTACTACATAGATATACCCGGAAAACAATATCATCCAAATGACGCAGTCGGTTAAAAGATACTAAAGATTTTTGCTGTTATAAAATAATATCCGTCTAATAAAACAACATTATGAAAATCTTCTATCCATTTATTTTGAAGACAGACACGACATTCAAACATACATTCTAGTATCTGAATATATTTACAGCCTTAAGCAAATTAACAAATCTAAAAATGTCATACTTGCGTTTAGCAACGGAATGTAACTCACAGAAGAATCTGGGTATTAGGTGTGATTTACATTAATCCAGTGGCGAGACGAGACGAGGCCAGACGAGTACTGAAGTTATGCGAGCAATTAATAAAGAAAATGCACTAAAAATTACATTAATAGCTCGCCAGCCATCGTCATAGTATCCGTTTAACACTCCATATTTGCATAAATACGGTTCAATATTACACAAAGAATTATTTCAATTCTCGTCTCGCACATCCTCGCCAATTCAGACCATTTCCACCGAAGATGAGCTAGGAGTGAATTGAAATTTTATTGAGATGTTGGTAGCCCCCCGGATTAATATTAATCAGCCAATAACAAAAGCATCAGTAGCCTACGAGCGGACAAGGACTATAATCCTATTGTGTCTCATGTCGGCAGTGGCGGGGCAAGACAAAAATTTGGCGTGGGCAAGATACATTTTGCGAGGCCCCCTGATGGATAATGAGAGAACAGTTTCTTTTAAAGAAAAAAATTTTTTGAAACTAACATTTATATATATATAAATATATTTAATATTGTTATTACGTCTTGTATACCACAAACAATTAAAGAAACTGAAATTTTGCTGCTCTTAGCCATACTGAACTCCTCTCCTCACCTTAGTAAAACTCCTTAGTGAGGCCAACTATTTGTAATACTTAGTCAAATAAACTAATCTAGTTCTATTGTTTTTATTCTTTATTGCTTGATAAGTAATTATATTTATATTTTTGCGTTCGGGGCCTTAGAGGCGCGAGGCCCCTTGGACCGCGAGGCCGTAGGCGGTGGCCCACGTCGCCCACGCCTTACGCCGCCACTGCATGTCGGATACTTGACATGTCCATTTTTAATATTTTAACTAAGTATTTAAAATATTACTTTATGTTGGTGGGTATCGTTTTTTACATAAAATTAAAACCTAACTAGACAGGTACTTTACAGTGAATACTGTCGTCGATATTTATAAGCTATTAAAACTTATTGCATAAATAATAAACCTAATGTAAAGGCTGGTGTACATCGTATGGCCTCCATCATTTGCCAATAGTAATTTCTTGGTTGGTCCTAAAGTAACATATTCACATTTAAAAAAATAATCATCTCATTCACAAAATTTGTTTTCCATAGGAAAAAATGTTCGCATTTATTTTTAGAGGCCGACGTAATGTCGCGAATCTTAAAATGTCTTGCATTTTTGTACATAAATAATAATAAAACATAAATAAAATTAATAAGTAGAGTATCATGCATGATTTATATAGAAAATATGATTTGAAGATTCTGGTAAAGTCGGTTTTAGTTTTAGAAATTTTTAAGCCTGTTCTAAATATGTTTTTTTGTTGCACACAAATCATATTTTCTCGCAAAACATCTAATTTCATAATAAGTATAGGTACCTACATCACTGGTCTAAAGCTTATACCTAAACGTTGCAAACTCAATGAAAAGATTCGATTCTTTATCATCTGAACTACGCTTAACACTGCGATCGATATTAAGTAGGTATTTTAAACATCAATATTACTAGAAATTGGTATCACAATTATAACGTAATTGCATATTTATTGCTTACATACATGGTGATGAAACTAAACTACTACGTGTCCTACTGGAGCTTGCCGTTATGCGATAAGAACTTTCCTCTTACCGACCGGCATACTCCAGTGGGACACGTAATGACTTGTTGTACCTTAAAATTTTGTTTGATACATAAATACTAAACACTATGTGGTAATTAACTTTGTGATAGAACAACTTTTTTTTCAAAGAATTTAAATTGCTCAGACCTAATATAATACATAGATACGTTTCACTACTATCACGAAAAATTGAGGTCTACAATTTAGAGCGCTACAATACTTCCTCACGTGTGAGGATACCCTAAGCACAGCAGTGCTCCGTTACGGGTTGGTGATGATGATAATTCAACAGCGATTTTTGAGCGTAAGCGATGTCGCAACTACACTACAAGCAACAGAATTCTCTCAGAATACAGAACAAACCAGAAACCGGCACCGCGCTTAAAACTGAAGCCACAAAACCACTCTTAAATAGAGTGGTCAATCCTTTGCACATAGCGCGTCGTGACGTATTGTACTTAAGTAAGTGTCGACTTTAATGAAAAATGCCTTTTTGTGACGTTTCCGACGTAAAACTCCCGACTGTCAACTTCCGCGGCAAGGAAGTGGGGCGGGTGCGGGATGTAAGTATTGGCTTTTAGACGAGGGTATGTATTTATTACTGAGCGCGGCATATGGTTTGCACTGTATTCTAAGAGGATCCTATTATGACTCTATATATCAAATTGTTGCATGTCCTCCTAGCAGCGTAAGACGTTCGCTTGGACAACGCTTACCCTCAAAAATGTCTGCTCTGATATATCTGATAATAGCCGACGCACACTAACTGGATGGCACGGCATGGCACAAGAAATACTGTAAAATGACATGAAATCATTTCGGGTGAATATCAACCCAAAATAAGATCTAAGAATATTAAAATAAGGTTAAAAATTATTTGTCCTTTCTACTTAGTGCCATGCCGTGCCGTCCTGTCAACGTGCTGGGCTTTCGACTACTACCTAACTACCATAATAATATGCACATCTAAAACGTTAACTCTCATAGTAAGAGTCGTCCTAATAATGAAAAACCGTTCGTTTGTAACACTGCTTTTCTCAATGTGATCCATCGACATTAGAAGGTTGAAAAAGAATAGTCACAATGCGACTATGATATTTTTCTACATTTTATATTCTGTCTCGCAAAAAGGATCCTACAACCAATTCTCAAAAGGTCCAATTTGCGATATCCGTAGGTTCATAATTATGGAACTATTGTTCATAATATTATTTTCAGTAAATATCTCTGCTAAGCCTGACGGTTGACTGGTAGGTATGCCTATAGGCATTAAGACCATCTGTACCAGTTAAAGGCAGTAGATTTTTAAATAGTCGATGTAAGCTGAATTTTCATTCTCTTTTCGTGTGGTGGTTCTTTTGTCTCATACTCTCTCATGTCTTACTATCTCATACTTATTGACCTATGCATTTTTGCGTTAACTTTTATAATCTCGAAATTCTGCATTTGGACCTTTCGCGAATGGACATCTTCTGAATACGAAAAATGCATCGAATCCATTAAGCTCTAAAACAAGTAACACGACACTGTATCACTCTAGCACTACGATTGAGTCAAATCACTGTCCACCCTGTAAGCTGCCGCTTACACCGGCTCGGGCTAGGGCCTCAACACGTGTGTTCTGCTCGGAAGCAGGTGCCTGACTGACTGCTGGTTGTTCCCATCGCTGCTGGAGAGGTCGCTGGTGCTCACCACAGTCGGCTGCGAGAAGTTCTTGCAGAGGACTAGGATCTGCAAAAGAATGAGATATTGGATAATCGCTTGGATAACAATAGTTCTTTATTTGGAGAATAAGATCCGTTGCTAACAATTATACCTTTTCATTCTACTAGTATTATTAACGCTAAAGGTTATGAGAATGGGTAGGTGTTTCTTAATCTTTCTCTTTAAAACTACTAAACGGGTTTTGATGAACGTTTACAGTTGATACATCGTAATATTCACTTACACACCTTCCTTCAGATGCCTACTTAACTTCAACCTTGGACAGCATGACCCTATAACAGGCAGTGAACGGCATTGCCCGGGCAATATCCCTTTTTTCTTATTCCCATGAACACCCGTGAAATGCCGGTGAAGATATCAAACAACCTTTGAAGGTGACTACATCCTAAAAGCTACAATCGAAATTTTCGCTTCCTAACTCCAGTAGCTAGAGCTGTAAATTGATAGGTCAAATAGTCAAGAAATTTTCTAGGTGACAGATTGTGAGTCACACTTACTTACATCCCTGGGTTAAGTGCTGATTCTGTCTTATTACTTCAGAGGTTCCAACATGGTTCCAACTTACCGTGTACAAAACGCTCAGCATTCCTGTTGCTGCACCAAAAAGCACGTCCCACCAGTGGTGCCGGTGGTCTGTGATCCTCGTGAGGGAGCAGACTGCCGCGTAGATGAGGCATGCGGTCTGGACAAGTGGGACGATGAGGACCGACCGGTTCCGCCAGCTGAACGCTCGTCTTTGGAGATACCACTGTCGAAGGAAATTTGTGTTATAATTTGCACAACGTAGGCTCATTGTAAAGGGTGCTGGAAGTGGTGACAAAGGAACCCTACTAACCCAGAATCAGCTGAGAATATGATATTATACGTATACAGATGCTAACAGACCCGGATCAAAAACTCATATTTTCTGCCTTCTATTGAGGTCACAGTACAGTGACCATGTTGGTGATCACTAGTTCAATGAAGGAAAACATCGTAAGGAAACCTAGAGGGTTCAAAATTTGCTTTGAAGCTGCATGGTTGGTTGTCAGACAGGTTCCCTGAGTTGTTGTTGTTGTTTTTAAGGTATCTCAGACGATCACGAGCAGTGGCTGAGAGCAAAGGGACATTCAGTATTGAGAGGGCATGAAGCAGCAAAGTTGTAAGCTATAACTTGACCATTATAGCGCTTTACCACGCCTTAGGCGGCGACAGACGTGTGCGGGGAGAAGAATGGAGACAGAGGAGAAGGCATAGCCAAGAGGCATTGTACTAATAAATCGAATGATCCTATGGACCATTCCATGAGCCATTCCGCAGAGCCAATCCAACAATGGCCTCGCGTAAATAGAGACAGATCACTGCATTGCATTGTCCTCAAGCCTTTGATGAAGCCAGTTTGGATTGGCTCAGTGGATTGTGTCTTCCATTGGCCTCGTGTAAATGGTCCATTATAGATTGACAATGTATTAGGTTAACAAGAGCACGCTGATAGTGATGATGAATGCTTGGTATAATTACAAAAAATATTCGTTGGGGCAAAATGGTCGGGGCATAACAGGATATCATGTTTTGCCCCGTCTTTGCGAAATGTGTAGATTTTTTTTTTAAAATAAAGAAATAAATGAATAATATCACGCCTTTTATCCCCAAGGGGGTAGACAGAGGTATTTAATTTCTGAATATACCCACTTTTTACTTTACACAAAATTCAGCATCCACTGAATAGGCATCTCAGTCTAAACCCTAAACTTCAACTATTTTAGAGGAGACCTCTTTGATCAAGGTTCCTGTGACCGAAAAAACTCCGGAGAAAAAATATCAAATGCCACGTTTATGGTTTCTCCTGCAAACCTCATAGAAATATCAAAGGAAGATAATTATGTACTCTTTTTGCCCCGTGCAATTTCCCATTATGCCCCGAGCTATGGGGCAAGATGGGAAAATTCATTTTCTTATTGTTTTTCTTAATAACCAAAAACTATGTGATTTAGAGAGCAAAACAAGTTAATTATATAAAGTTGATTAGTTAATGTTGCTATCTATGTAAAAGTTAGTTCATTAAATCGTTCAATTTCCTTTATATGATTTTTTTTTCCTTAGATATCCCGTTTTGCCCCGGTCTCCCCTACCAATGAGTTTTTCAAAACTTACGTAACTACGTATTTATCACTAGCTCGACGGTGAAGGAAAACATCGTGAGGAAACCCGCAGGTCCCAGAATTGATTCTGAAACATGTGTAAACAGACGCGGTCCGGCGATGGGCTCACCATCTATCATGTTTAGGGGTCCAAAGAATATCTCGTGAAAAGTGGGTATATCCAGAAATGGAATACCTCTGCCTACCCCCTCGAGGATATAAGGCGTGAGAATATTTATTTATTTATGGTGATAATTATTAATGCTACTTACAGCTAAGAATACACCGCAGTATACAGATAGAGACGCGTGCCCCGATGGGAAGCTGCGACTGGAGTCGATCTGCAGGTATCTGGAGTACTTCGTCGATGTGCAAGTGAATGTTGCCACGAACTCGGAGCTGAGGAAAAGCAGTCATTATTATTCATTAAGAAGCAAAGACGAAGTCATGGAGTACCATCCAAACTTAAATTAGGTATGTCAAAGGGCGGTTACATTCAGACTTGAAGATACATCCTAAAACGTCCAAGCATGCAAGATGATGGAACTTATAAGTTAAAAAAGTTTTTTTTAAGTCGCTAGTTTGGATTAGCAAACTTAAAAAAGTGATGACAACAAAATAGGACAACATAACATAAAACTATTTTGAAATTAAAATTTAGTTCAGACCATATAGGTAATCTAAGAATATGTGTTCAGATTTCCCATTACAGTCAGAGATCCCCGTCAACGCAGTAATTCTTAAAAAAAATGGCTGCACTTTTAAATTATTAAAAAAAATATATAAATACTTACTCATTGCAAGTTTTAGCTTTGTCAGGCTCGCATAAATCGAAGAAGGTCGGCCTCTGGGTGCCAACAACGCATTTCAGCACCTCAAAAATAACCACGTTGACCACTGCGCCATATATGTAGTCTCTATAGATGAGACCAGCTGCTTTTGCGCTCACGCAGAATTTATTCTTCTTCAGGGTATATTCGTCCTCTCGATGAAGAGCGGATTCTACTGCCCATACCTGCAACAAAAGACGAACGTTTAGTCACTTCTCGAATTGTTCAATGGTCCATTCCATTTAGCTGCTGCTGCAGCCAGTGAGGTTTGTAAGGATAGATAAATTGATGTTTCTTAGTCTTTAAGGCAGAAACTTCCGAACGGGATTTTATGAAACGTGCAGTAACAACTGGTACTTAAATGTGTATTTAGTGGGTTTAACTTAAAAAATCTAAAGACAGTGTGTGGATTTTACCTGCGTGCGAAGTGATTTAACTTAACGCGTAAGCGACGCAATATACACGGCGCCTACGACGTTTTTCTCGCGAGTTGGTACACTGCCAGTGCTCCTCCCCGTGCACGGCTAAGTTGTGCTTGCCGAGCTTGTGTTTGCGTTCTACCTACATATTTGTTGTTTGTTATAAATTAACACTACTGAAAATATACTCTTTTTCTGACTGTCAAATAATAAATTAATTTACCATGAATATGCAGCAAGTATGGGGTTGTTGTGAGAACAACAGTGGGCAAGAAGACAATTCAATAGACTGCTCGCAATGTGGCAAAACATATCATATTGCATGTCTTGTCGACACACCAAATTCTAATATTACGGATAACTGGAATTGCTCGACCTGTGAAGCACAAATCTCAAGACAATCAAACATTAAAAATTCCCCTATTCCCAATGTTTCAATGATGAGAGGGAGCAAGAGACCTGCCTTACAATCGCCACCTTCGTCCCAAGTGATGACGTCAGATGATGTACGCTGCATTTTCAAAGAGGAGCTGAAAACTTTACTTCTTGAATTTAACAAAAGTGTACACAGCATTATAAATAAGGAGTTGCAACCGATTAAGCAAGAGATGAGCGAGTTTCATGATTCTATGATGTTTATCAACAAGCAGTACGAAGAGATGAGAGCTGAACAGGTAGAGGCCAGAAAAGATATGAAGGTGTTAAAAGAGGAGAACGTAAAATTGAAAGAAACTATTGTAGACCTAAGTTCCCGCATTAATATTGTAGAACAACATGCAAGATCAAACAACCTCGAAGTTCAATGCGTTACAGAGAACACAAATGAGAATGTCTATACCATCATCTCTCAGTTGGGACGTGTAGTAGGATGTGAGCTGAAGGAAAATGAAATCCCGCATGCTACTCGAGTGGCCAAGCGCAATAATGATAGCAAGCGCCCACGCTCCATCGTAGTACAGCTCGCTTCTCCAAGAATACGTGATCAGTTACTAGCTTCTGTTATTCAGTACAATAAGAATAACCCGAAAGACAAGCTAAACAGTGGTCACCTCGGTTTTGGCGGAGAAAAAACACCGATCTACGTCGTTGAACACTTATCTGCTTTTAACAAAGACCTCCATGCGGCGACTAGGGTCCTAGCCAAGCAAAAAAAATACAAATACGTTTGGGTGAAAGGTGGAAAAATATTCGTACGCAAAACTGATGAATCTGACGTGGTTTATATCAAGAATAAGGACTATTTGAATAAGATAATTTAATTTTAGCATTTTGTCAACCTGATTTTTTTTTTCTATTTATCTTTGTTAATTAAATTTTATTAAGCATGTTTTTATAATTAGTAACGTAAAATTCAACTGCCTAAAAATCTATTATCAAAATTCTAGAGGTTTAAGGACCAAAACAGACACATTTTACAAAAATATGAGTTGTAGTGACTACGATATTATTGTTTTAACTGAGACTTGGTTGAATGAATCAGTGCTGAATGGCGAGCTGTTCGATGACAGATACGTAGTTTACAGAAGAGATAGGGAATCTGGAAAGAACGGTGGTGGAGTGGCAGTGGCCGTATCAAATAACTTGCATTCAAAGCGAGAAAAGATTTTGGAAAGTAGGACTTGCGAAGATCTCTGGGTTACGATAAATATTCCAATATCAAAAACTGTACGTAAAATGGCTCTCTGTGCAGTTTACCTTCCCCCACCGGTGAAGAGATGTACTCTAGATCTGTTCTTGGATAATTGCAACAATGTACTTGAGAATATGGATATGGATGTATGTTTTATTGGGGATTACAACATGGGTATGATAGATTGGAATATTGTTCGACAGAATATAAATAATTATTCATTGCCTAGTATATGTGACACATTAATTGATTTTTCAAATGTCAACAACCTAGAACAACTTAATAATGTACCTAACATATCTAATCGTACACTAGATCTTGTATTAACCTCTATACACTCAGGCAATGTAACAGAAAGTACTACACCACTTACTGTCATAGATAAACTTCATCCTCCTCTTGATATAGTTTTCTTATTCGGGGATGGTCCAAGTTTACCATATAATACTGCACAGGAGAGACCAAACTATTATAGGGCTGACTACAAATCAATATGCGAATATTTGAATGAGCTGGACTGGGACGAACTTTTCAGAAACCAGGATAATGTTGATGATATGCTTGAGGTTTTTTATGAGGTAATAAGAGTTTCGATTAAAAAATTTGTTCCTTTTAGAGTACCTAAGAAAAATAAATTCCCTCCATGGTTTGATCGTGTTTTAATAAAAACTTCTAATAAAAAAAATAGATTAAGACTACGATATAACTTGTATAAAAATCCTCTGGACAAAATCGAGTTAGACTTGATTAGAGTACGTTGTGAAAAATTAGCGAAGGAACGGTATAATAATTATAAACAAAAGTTGGAAGACAACCTTTTAAGGAACCCAAAGCTGTTCTGGACACATAACAAAGCCAAGCGAGGGGGATCTAGTACTTATCCACGTTCTATGAGTGATGGTACGAAAAGTTCATCTGAGGGGAAAGAAATTTGCGAAATGTTTGTTTCCCACTTCTCCTCCAACTACAGCCGTGATGTTTCTACTAGTGTTGAGCATGGGTCGGTGCTGCTTAGATCCCTGGAAGGTAACAGTCAAAGTCTCACATCCCCTATTATAAGCAAGCAATCCTTATTGAATAAATTGAAGCAGATCGACTGTACGAAGGGAGCGGGGCCAGATGAAATTCCTCCAATATTTATCACTTCATGTGCGTCTGCTTTGGTTCAACCCTTACTGACTATCTACAATCGATCTTTGAGTTCGGGTATTTTTCCGTCATCTTGGAAAATTGCAAAAGTCGTGCCAATTTATAAATCCGATAACTCTGAGTGCGTAGCTAATTATCGTCCTATATCTATATTATCTCATTTCGCAAAGGTACTTGAATCTTTAATCTGCCCGTGTATTCAAAGACACTTACGATTATACCTAAGCGATTTTCAGCACGGCTTTGTACCATCCAGGTCAACTTGTACGAATTTGCTCTCGTTCACGGAAACTGTAGTAGGGGCTGTTGACGCAAGCAAACAAATTGATGTAATATACACAGACTTCAGTAAGGCCTTTGATAAAGTTTCTCATGACATATTAATTAAGAAGCTTTCTATATACGGATTGTCAGGGTCCTTGCTTAGGTGGGTGCAATCTTACTTAAAGGACAGGATATTCTATGTAGTTTTAAATGGCTTCTGCTCAACACAGCGCATTATTACGTCAGGAGTTCCCCAAGGGTCACATTTGGGCCCTGTTCTGTTCAATTTTTTTATAAATGACATCCCTGAATGCTTCCAATATTCAAATGTATTTATATACGCGGACGATCTTAAGTTTGCACGTACTATAGAATCCGTCGATGATAGCATACTTCTTCAAGATGACTTGAACAGACTTACCGAGTGGTGCCTAACTAATAAGATGTCCTTAAACGCTAATAAATGCTATTTCGTAAATTTTTCACGGAAGCAAAATATATTAAATTTCAATTATAAAATTAATGATAAAAATATTAAATTATTAAAGTCCATTAGAGATTTAGGGGTAATATATGATAGTAAACTTACATTTAAGATTCACATGGACGCTGTTATAAAAAAGGCCTCTCGCACTTTGGGATTTGTATTGAGAAACTCCAAGGACTTTCGTGTGAAAACAAAAGTTATGCTCTATAATAGTTTGGTTAGGAGTACTTTGGAATATTGCAGCGTCATATGGAACCCACATTTTGCTATACATTCACTGCGCATGGAGCGCATTCAGAAACGCTTCCTTTGGCATCTTTCATTTTCTGTCGGCAGGGTTAGGAAAGATAAGTCTTACCAATCGAAACTGCAATACTTCAGAATTGACTCGTTAAAAAAGCGAAGAGATATACTGGATGCATTACTTATGTACAAAATCGTAACCCATAAAGTTGATTGCCCTTGTCTATTGAGTCTTGTAAATTTTAGAGCTCCCGCGCGATTGCCACGTCATCCCATTACACCTGTCTGCCCACCACGAAGTACTACTGTGTTAGGAAGTAATTCACCTGTATCAAGAATGTGTAAAATAATAAACACTAATAGTGGTCTCATTGATATGTATTACGACTCAAAACAATCATTTCGTAAGTCAATACACAATGCCATAGGATTGTAGGTTTGTTCTTTATTATAGAATTTAATAAAAACCTGTCATGTTAACTAACTACTTAGTAAGTAAATCACATTTAACTGTTATTAGATAGTGTATTAGTGACGAGTTATTTTGCTCTGTTGCTATAAAATTGAACTACTTAAATGACGCATGTGGAGTCCGTCTATAAGTAGGTGTTGCACTCGGCATGCTCTGTGTTATATTAGTTTATAATTAATAACTTGTACTAGTGTAAGCACCTGTTGATGGACCAAAATAAATAAAATAAAATAAAAAAATAAAATAAACACAAACATCAGAATAACATATCTGCTACTTTTTCAAAAGCTAGTACTAGATTTGTGAAACTAACTTTTTTTGCTACTATTTCACAGCAAAAATATTCCAGTTTTCATCTTGAAGAAGCACGGAACGTGGACGAACTTTTTTTGCTACTATTTCACAGCAAACATATTCCAGTTTTCATCTTGAAGAAGCACGGAACGTGGACGAAGTCGAGGGTAAAAGCTAGTAAGCTAAGTACTTACAACAAGGAATGGCACGATGACTGTCAGTGCACCGATAAATGAGATAGAGAACGTGTCCCCCGAGTGTGGAAACGAGAGGGAAGGATCGTTGCAAATGAAGCCGCTGCGGCGACTCGGCAGCGCTCCTACTTCCAGGAGAATGCAGACCGCTGCCACTGTTGACAAAGACAGAACACACAATTAGTTTATCTATCCATAATTTAGGTACCTACCTACTTGTTTTTTATCGTTCAGGTGGTAGAACGTTGAATTATTATTTAAATGTACTCTTGAGAATACTCAAAAATATTAAGAGGTGATTATGAGCCCAGAGCCCTATTTGGCTCTGGTGCTTACAGACATGCGTTTCAGACAATTTCGAAAAAAATCCCCACATCTGTGCCATAATGAGGTTTACCTTTCGAACGAACCTCATATCAAAAGACTGCCTCAAAACTTATTAATTTGAGAGCCAACCAGTCCTCACTACTTGATCCTACTGTTGCAACACGAAACCGAAAGGCTTTGGACTCAACCAACATCAAAGTGAACAGACCAGTAATGAACCGAAATAACTGTAAATAAACACACTAAGCAAACCTAATTTAGTAAGAGAAAGTAAATTGGAAGACAAAAAAATCTCGTGGGCGATTAATGTGCCACTCCAACTTCCACTGACAGCACAAAGCTGAGCTATCTGATGCAGGTAGACAAAGATAACATTAAATAAAAAATTTATAAAACCCCCGACACAAACAATATAAGTATATAGCTACTAAGAACACTCTTGATTAAGTCATCTTTCAAACAAAAAAAAACTAAACCACAATCGGTTTGGTCGTTTGGGATCTACGAGTGAACAGAGAGATCAGATACCTACACAAATACACATATTACACAGAAACTCACGTCAAACTTATAATACTTAGTTCTGTTTTTCATCGGGGGTTAAAAATTAATAACACGAACGGGAATAAGAAGACAAAATAAAAGATGGATTCTAAGAAGGATACAATACAATAGAATACAATAACTCTTTATTGTACACCAAAAACAACACAATATGGATACCAACATTAACTAAAGTACAATGGGCGGTCTCATCGCTTTTAGCGATCTCTTTCAGACAACCTTAGGACGGATGAAACTGAGAGATTAGAACTATGAAGGATGATATGGGCAAGAAGAAAGTGAAAGCGGATATAAAGGTTTATGCGGATGAATGGAAGGAGATGTAATATGTCATCCATAACGCCATCATTTGGTGAACAAGATCGTAAGTACTGGGATTTAAACGGGACTCTTAGTCCTATTAAGAGCATTAAAAAATTTGCCTCATAAAAATTTAAAACAATAGTTAAGCAAACATTACATAAAAAAGGCTACTATAAAATTACAGACTACTTAGTAGACTAACATGCATGGGATTAACCGACTCGACGCTGTGTAAGGCTATTAATTATAATTATTATTGTAAACCATATTAATTACTAATAAGACATGAGATTAGAAAGAGCTGCCCTTGAGTTTCTTGCTGGCTCTTCTCGAGGTACTGCATTGGGAACCAGCAACTCTTCGGTGGATATGGGCTGCTGTTTACATTTAGCCAATTTGTTGACATTTCAAAGTGTATTTTACATACCTAGTGAAATAAATGAATTTTGTATTTGTATTGAAGACAGTAGGATTTATAGTTGGCTTTACTGTATTAATAAACGCTACATCGCTTTGTTAAAGGAAAATATTAGTCGAATAAAATTACAAATGTATGGGATTTAGATGAGCGGTTGACTTGTCATGCACGTGTCAAAATTTAAACAATACGTAGTCTTTAATAATTACGAGTAGTAGTAGCACAGTTTAACAATAGTAGTTAGTATTAATTACAATGAAACGCCAACTAATCAAATGAAACTTGAGTTTGCCAATTGTCTAGCGGACAGTACTACCTTCTATCAAATAAGTTAAATAACCACTCTAAAGAGTTAAAAAAACCGACTTCAATCTTCAACTTATATGGTTTTCTCATGGATGCCGTTGTCAGAACTGGACGAAATTAAAATGGGACCAATCTGGAAGCATCAGCTTTCAAATAAAAAAAGAATCATCCAAATCGGTTCACCCAGTCGAAAGTTCTGCTGAGGTAACAAACAAACAAAAAAAATATTAAAAAAATACAGACGAATTGATAACCTCCTCCTTTTTGAAGTCGGTTAATGATTGAAGTATGGTGAATAAATCTTCACTCATGGTATCCCACCAGGTCAACTAGTCCAGGCAATGAAGCGGATTTTTGTATGAAGACCCCGACATTAATTCCTCAGTCGATGAAACTTTGCAGGATTGTAGTATAGTATGAGACAATACTTGCATAAAAAAATAAAAAAAAAAACCTAACCGAAGTTAGGTATTTTTACTGAAATACTTATTTATTTGATATCTTTGTTGGGAAAAATGCTCAGTCAAAATTTTCTTCGCCAGCAATATTCATGTGTGTTAAGAAAGCTATATGCGAAATATCCAAAAAAATCTCCTGGTAGAAGCAACAAAACTCAGACGTATATTATGTACCTTGCACGGGAAAATTGCTCAGTCCATTTTCTTAACTGGAATGTAATTTAATAGTCGCTTTGGACTTACAATAGGAAAATCCAAAATAAAAACTTAGAAATTATCAAATTATCAACCAAAAAAAATTTTTTCTTAGTATAAAAACCTAACTTCGGTTAGGTTTTTTTTTTGGATTTTTTTTATGCAAGAATTGTCTCATGCTATACTACAATCCTGCAAAGTTTCATCGACTGAGGAATTAATGTTGGGGTCCACTACCTTTATTACTAGACTAAACGTTCCAGTTCTTACACAATGTCCGCGGAGCGATCAGGTTCATTAAACATTTTTAGATTAAACACATTACGTAGGCGATATCAATTTACAAAATCCATAACATGGGCGTATAAAGAAGGCGATGTCTTGGTATACCTACAGCTCAAGCGCCGGTAGTAGTCACTCGCTTGTAGTGTAACGTGTATCGACAAACGTTCCGCCTGATACATTTGGAAGAATTGTGGTTTGAAAGGTTATGGCCCCCCGCCCCTAACTTTAAGCTATCTGAAGCCAGTAGCGGTTATTTTTTCGGCGCTCTCATCGGCACGGAATTGTTATAAACAATGCCTTTCGCAAAATGACACATTGGAATTTCGTAAAATGCCACATTCTCAAATTGTCACATTCTCAAAACGCCACATCGCAAAATGTCACATTAGCAAAATGCCATTGTCGCATAATGTCACATTCTCGAATGTTTTTTTATGATTATTGTTTAGTATTAAGTTGTAATGATTCTCTTCGGCATTCATAATTACAGTTATATTTTTAAAATTATTTTATGTTAAAATAAATGGCAATTAATAAAGAATGTAATGAAATACTTAAATAATTAATAACGTTTTATTTTCTAATTCATAAATCATCGGCCTACTTCAAGAAAAGGAGTTGAACAATCTTGTTATTTTGATAATATGGCACTTTCTTAGTGTGGCATTTTGCTACTGTGGCATTTTGCGTCAATGGCGCATTTTGCGAATGTGGCACAATGCCTAATCCAACTGAGCAAGCCGGTTTCTACCACGAAACACTGTGCGTGTGGTTGGTAAAACTGTACACCGCGCAAACCTTGCGGGGCGCGGCTTGCGCATTTTCATTTGGCCTGCGCAAGCCCGGCCTGCACGCACTTACCTCTGTGTGGTTGGTGTTCCGTGTTCAAATGTCGTGCTTAGCGACTACCATACGAGTAAGCTTTACCATCAGTGGTATAAAAGAAACTAACCAAACCACACGCATGACGGTTGATAAGGATAATTGTTAGAAGAAGTAACCTAATACTGAGTCAATTCCAAATAATGGGAAAATCATAATGAGGAAATAGTTCTCGTGGATTATAATGATTAAGTTGACTATCAGAATAAATTATGTAAATCAATAACACTTGGAAAATAATTAATTCTACGTTTAATTAATGGTTTCCCTTTCATTTGCATAATCAAATGCCGTGAAGGGAACTGCATTTTCCAATAATTAAGCGAATGGGCGATAAATGGCTAATCGAAATCACTTATGTATTTAAGTTGTGACCCAAAAAGTTGAATATCTTACTGTAACAGATTTATTTCTAAGGTAAGGTTTCTAAACATTCCCGAGATATCAATTCCCTATACATATTACGTAAATATTCAACATAAATGATTATTAACACCAATTACTATTAAACTAAATAAAATATTACGAAATTATTTCAACATAATTGAAATAATAACATTGGAATAAAAAAATTACAACCTAACGTAGGGAAGTTTTAAATGTTCGTATCATAAAAACACGAGATACGAGTGTATTCGGATACTGGCATCAAATCAGTGGATCGGAGCGCGGCTTATATTGAGGACGTTCAGGATCTATTACTATAGTATGCATGTGGAAGTGGGAAATTAGGCCAGTTCCAATTGCAACTTCAATGCATCCGCAGTTGTACCTCCGCTCCTCAAACGCACCGCGCGCACGCGCGGCGTAGGAACACACGTTGTACTTTTGCGCCTAGTGCCCTCCCTTCTCAGTGGCAATCCAGGATATAAAAGTATATCTAGATATTGAGTTAAAAATCATTTGTAAAGAGAAAGAGGGCAACGCCTACAAACTGCATTCCGACAAAATAAAGTTAGGTATGAGAATAATAAGTTATGGAACGCAATACATATTTATTTCGAAATTCAGTAACTGAGAGGGTCCAGTTTCTTAATGAGTTGGATTGTCTCCCGTGTATTTTCAGCTTCAGCAGGAAATTGATAGTTGATTGTAGGAATATTACCTCCGTTGTTAGTTAGTCTATGGTTAACTAGCAACTGCCCGCGAATTGGTGTACCTACTTTTATCAGATTAGTAAAGCTAAAAATTTACGGATAATGTAATTACGGATTTTCCTAAATTAACGCCATTAGTAGCAGCCTACTTTGAAATATACCTACTGACATAGCAAATATCGCGGTCGCAGGACGGTCGCACTATAGTCAGAGTAAGATCCCACTATAGTCGCACTAAGGTGCTTTTAAAATCTCAGTACTGTCGCAATAAGATCACTTTACGATCTCAGTAAAGTCCCACTATAGTCGCACTAAGCTGCTTTTAAAATCTCAGTACGGTCGCACTAAGATGCTTTTAAAATCGCAGTACGGTCGCACTAAGATGCTTTTAAAATCTCAGTACGGTCGCACTAAGATCACTTTACGACCTCAGTAAGGTCCTACTTAGGGTTCATTCCCGGGAATTCTCGAGCCGAGAATTCCCGGGAAATCGTTGGGCTTTGTTCCCGGGAAATCAAGCTCGAGAAAAGTCGAGAACTCGAGAAATCATGTACCCATATAGAAATTAAATCGTCGTTTGTTGTGTTGCGTGGCGACGCGGGCCAAAGCGCAGCGGCAAACTTTGATCTCGCTGCAAGCGCTCTGGCGTCATTTTTCCACGTGTTTCGACTCTAGCCAAGTATAGTTTACGTAGTGAGTGTTTCACAGATTACGTGATAAATTAAAATCAAACAGGTAAGTCTTTTCAATTTTATTAACGTATCACAGCTTTATTATTCATATTATTTTTTTCAATAATATAATTTATAATATGATTTTAAATTTTACCAGGTAGGTACGAGTCTATCTGTTCTTTTCTATAATTTTTGAGTCAAACTTTAATACATATATTATTTTTGTTTTATAGAAGCTATTTTTGTTTACAAGTTTTAAGTAGATTTTTTTCTAAATAACCAGCCAAAAATGGAGCTGTGATTGTAATTTAATTATAAGTTATGATACTAACATTTTATTTCATGTAGATTTTTGTTTACCTTAATATAAACTACTTTTGTTTATAAGTTCTAAATAACCAGCCAAAAATGGTGCTGTCATTATAGTTATGAGTCTGAATAATATTATTTCTCTATTAAAAAAAAAAAATTAGCTGATTCATAAAATTAATGTTTTTAAATATAATCAATAGAAGTTTTATAATTAATTTGATACTTTTGTTTGAGAGGAAAACCACTAAATTTGTTGACGTCACTGGAACCAAATAACATGAGAAAACATAAGTTAATGTAAATTTCTCGACAACCCGAGAAGCCCCGAGAAATTAGCCTCGAGAATTCTCGAGACCCGAGAAATTGAAAAGCTCGAGAAATCATGAACCCTAGTCCTACTATAGTCGCACTAAATCGCACTGATCTTGGAGGTTACTTGATTTTTATTGTGTTAATTTCATTAGATTTTGTAGAGGTTCCTTCTTGATAAGGAATCCCAAAATCCGGATTTGCTTGAAGACTCCTTTGTAGAACTACCACAGAATATGTAGTAGTACCAAAAATATTAAAATATATTAGGACATAGCCCCCTGCATTGGGAATATTTTCATACAAAACTTTGAAGCATGTTTGAAGCTCAAGCGTCATGTCAGTTAGTGTGAACGCGAGCTGTCATTCGGTCGAAATTGTACTAGACTTATTCCACTTGGAATAACTTTTGGCTTCAAATTTTCCTAGCTTTGTCCCTTCTATGCCCTATTATCTCTTTGAGTAGTACTAACGTAAAACTACCTGAACTTAAACGTATTTTTCGATGCGAGTAAGTAGTTAAGTAGTTGCACCTTTAAACGAATACTTACAAACACAGCAAGTTTTATTAAATTAGCATGGAGCATTGAGTGACCCGATTCCGACGTTTTACAAACTGACGAAATAACTATTGCCACTCATTCTACATCCTATGCGGAAGCATTAAAGTTTAAATTGCATTTTCTGAACCGCAAAACTTACGTTTGTACTTTATTCGGCTGTTAACACATTAGATAAGCACCTGCGTAGTAACGGAAGTTTTAACATGCTTTTATTTTCATTTTAGCGTATTGCATCCGCCGTGCCTGTTTTTTTGCGTGTTGTAAGAATCTTGAACAAGTAATATTCTAGTGACCTTACAATACTACATAGAACAAACTAAAGCGCCATAGACGACAAGCAAAGTACGTAACGCTACAAGTTCTAAACCGCGCTATCGAAGTTTTCACAGGAGTTTGTATAAATACAACTGTCCGTCATCAATCGTTGGACCGCGGTACCCAGGCATGATCACCTCAAGTTCAAGTTCAAGTTCTTTATTTGCTTAGAATAGGTTTACAGGGTCTTAAAGTAGGTACATTTAATTCACTATTCAGCTAACATACATTAGCATGCAAATTTGTGGTCAAAAATTCATGCACACTATAAAAACAGTAATTAATTAACCACTCCTTTAATTTCCTAGTCATAATTTTAGTGGCACCCTTTTTGAATATATCAGGAATGTTATTGTACGCCTGGACACACATACAATAGCAACTCTTTTGGCACAATGACGTCCTTGGACAAAACTCTGTTACTATTTTAAAAGGGAACCTTGTACATCTAGGGTTCAGTTCCATAGCTGTTCTAAATAATGTTTTATGTTGCTTTACAAATTTGAAGATTTCAAGGATATACATTCCAGGCAAAGTTAGTATCCTCAGCCTAGTAAATAGTGGCTTACATGTTTCATATGGCCCTTTACAACATATAGCTCGTACACATTTCTTTTGAGCTATAAATGCCCTTTTGATATTTGCACCGTTACCCCACAGTAAAAGTCCGTAACCAAGGTTCGAGGCAACGTAGCCATGGTATGCACTTAGTGTTACATTCTGGGAGGCTATTTTAGTTAGCCTTCTAAGGACGTAAAAAAATCTGTTTATTTTACTACAGACTTTGTCAATATGATAAGTAAAGTTTAGATTGCTATTCAATAATATTCCCAAGAAATTTATGTTGTCAACTTTTTCTAATGTTGATCCATTATATTCTATATTTAGTTTAATTTCTTTACGTCCTTTTATATTGAATTTTACAAACTTAGATTTAGTCAAATTTACATGTAGATTATTAATATTGAGCCAGTCAACTACGTTTTTAATTGTATTGTTTATGTCATTTTCATAAGCAATTATATTGTCTGATTTAGATTTAATAGTTATAGAAATGTCATCTGTAAACATAATACACGAGTGTTCAGTAACATACGGTAGGTCATTTATGTAAAATAGAAATAGTAGTGGACCTAACACACTACCCTGAGGGATACCAAATTTCGTAGTTCTAAATTTAGAGCGGTAAGATGTAGCAATATTTTTGCTATCTAACCTATTAATCTCAACACATTGCTCTCTATTTTCCAAATATGATATGAGCCAGGATAGTGCGAGTCCTCGTATGCCATATTTTTCTAGTTTATCCAATAGTATTTCATGAACCACAAAATCAAATGCTTTGGACATATCAAAAAAGAGAACCGTAACAAGTTGTTTCATGTCCAGTGCACCAATAACGTTGTGTATTAAATTAAAGCATGCTAAGGTGGTGGACTTTCCTCTGGCAAGATATCTCCCCTTTTCACGATCGAGAAACATTTCACCTCCGCTCCTCCACAATTTCATCGTTGGAATGACGTAACTGCAGTCCGCTGGTAAATAATAGCCTGTCAGGTAATCGTAATAGGCCATAGTGACATTTCATGTGAAGGTCTGGGAGTAGTTAGTTATCGGACTATGTAGCCCGGAGGCAGCCAGATCAGACAAAGGACTTCAGGTGGACTACGAGGTAGGTTCTCGAATATGCCTACTTATTAAACAGTCCGACCCCCTAGTAGTAAGCCCCACTCGGCTAGATTTGCTATCTCTAAAATTTGGCAACCAGAACAAGACGCGTGAAAACCCCGGATTTTGATCCCAGGACCAGGACATGTCAACAGGTTTTTAAAAACATAGTGTAAAAATGTACCTAACAAAACAATCTTATTGCAGTTTTGTTATGTTGCTCGCGGCGTCCGGCACAGTGCGTGTGTCGCGGTCAAAACAAAACTTTAAATTTTCAAACCCAGACTACGAATGAAACCCAGACACTCCCCGGACGTCTTCTAAACTAGGACAAATCCGGGGAAACCCGGACGGATGGCAACTCTACACGGGGCCCTTTAGTGTGTTAACGGCTTTGGTCTGTTTCGTTAAAGCAATTAGCAATGAGACTATAGGGTCATTGCACATACACAGAGCAATTTCTGATTATACTAGCACTATAACTTCTGACCTAATAAACGCAAGAATTTGATTTGTTCTAGATCCAGAGGTTGTAGTTAGGGTTACAATCTTGTATTTTTTGTATGCATATAAAAAAATATAAGCCAATGTCTGTATCTAATATCTATACTAAGATTATAAAGAGGAAAGATATGTATTTTTGTGTTTGTTACGAATAAACTGAAAAACTGCTGGACCGATTTAAAAATTCTTTCTCCAATGGAAAGCTAGAATATCCCCGAGTAACATATGCTATATTTTATTCCCGAATTCCTACGGGAACGGAAACTACGCGGGTGAAACAGCGCAAAACCGCTATATAGGATATAAGTATTTAAGAAAACCTAATACCTATCAGAAGTTATTAAGTTTAGGTACTGCCGGTCCATCTATAAATATAAATAAGTAGGTAAGCATATTGTTATTGTGTTTGATAAATAACTGCACATAAACAGACACATCCGCTTGTTTTCCTACAGACGGTGTGTATATTTATAAAATCTCACTTCCTGTCATTAAAGTCTGCTTTTACCGATTCATCGATAAATTTTGAAACATCACTATTGTCAGCTGCTAATTGTAACCATGCTAACTAATACTATAAATGCGAAAGTGAGTTTGTTTAGTTTGCTACGCTTTTATGCTTTTAAGGCGTAACAAAAGCGTAACAAACAAACAAACAAACCACCGAACCGATTTAAAAAATTACCACCATTAGAATGCTACAATATCCCTGAGTATCATATGCTATATGATTTCCCACGGGAACGGAAACGGCACTATTAGTCTACTCTAATATTAGAAAAGGGGATTTATATTTTTGAGTGTTTGTAACGAATAAACTCAAAAACTATTGGACCGATTTTAAAAATTCTTTCACCAATGAAAAGCTAGATTACCAGGGAGTAACAAAGGCTATATTTTATCCCCGTATTCCCACTGAACGGGAACTACGCGAGTGAAACCGCAGAGCACTACTAATAGTTTATAACTTGGCGGTTATTGCTCTGCGACTTAGCATATACCTTGATTATATTCGTAAGTACCATTCACCAGGTAAGACATTCAAAAGCACAGGGGACCATAAACTCAAGTTATAGACTTACAATATTATGTTCCTCCATAGTAATAGCCCTGAGGTAAACTACCATAAACAGAGAAATCCGTCAGCGTTGAAAGGCGAAGTCTTAAACCTTATTTATGATGCACCAAAGGGAAATAAAACTCTTCGTATAGCTAGAACTGCTTTCTATAATTGCATTATAAGTATTTCATGAAACCGCAAGATCGGGACTAGAATTTATGTATTTGTTATTCATATCTTGGATACGAAAGTGAAATACAAGGTTTTATTCGAACAACAACAAATATGCAGACACAACCATCACCATCTGTGAAAATTGAGAAATAGCTTTTAGAAGAAACTATTGCCCTCTCTGCCCTCTGATCGCCCCCAGCAGAGTGCGATAGGGACAACTGCTAATCAGACCGATTATACCAACTAAACCCTTGACCAGACCGACTTTTCGCATTCTCCTGTTTTCTCCTCCAAAACGGAGCCGATTCTATTATTTTCGGTATTGAAATTTAAAGGAAGAGATCTATGTTTCTATAATTTTTTAACTTGTCTGGTAGTCGTCATCACGACGCCAAAAAATGGAGCATATTTTTAGCTTTTTGGAAGTGTACCTCTTTCGGTTTTTTTTTTGAAAAAAGTAAATGTCAAGGGCATGCGTACAGTAGACCTAGGGGCCAATTCTTGGATTTTATGAAAAAAAAATTGCTGTAGATGCATTGTCCAGGAAGAAAATAGCGAAATTCATTTTTATGGAGAAAATGCAGCCCCTATACACTCGTGTCATCGTGTGTCATTATTTTTGTGACTTGCAGACCTCTTGTTGAGTTTGTACGGAAATTGTCACAGCTTCAGTGACTAACCACTCTATCTATAAGTACCTAGGTATAAATCTACCTATTGCAGTAACTTTATTTCATAACAGGGAAATAATCAGCGCGGATTGCCGTGGGGTGAACGTTTCATTGAGAAATTGAATCCACTAGATGTACCTAATCATAATATTTAATATTATTACATTTATTTACTATTATATTACCTATTTAACCACCCTGTAAATATAAAGGCAAGTTTGTATTTCCTGCCTTGGCTGTATAAGTAATATTTCCTTCGCATCGTACTAAAAAATGTGTAACTTTCTATTCCAAAGAGAAACCCCAGAAAAATAAGATGTCATCGAGCGGTTGCCAAAGAAAGCCCAGCAGGCCAATTCCACTAAATGTCAGCCATTGTCATCGAACTATCATTCCATTATGCTGCAACTGGCAACTATGACATCTAATTTGTATTCCACTAAAATCATAGTGGCATAACAATGGAATGACTATGGACTACGTTAGGTGTTGCCTACCATATATAACTATTACTACCATGCGTGTCATTAGTTTTTTTTCGGGTTTTCGGCACTAAAATCTTTAGATGATTGATTTTATTTATGGTACATGTGACATTTCGATAAGTTTTGAAGAAACTTGTGTATTTTTGTGCATAGACTCTGAAGCAGAGCTAAAATCTGAATTTCGTGTCGTGTTTAGGGCTGATGGCTAAATTGCCAATGCCTTAAAATAAGGGGAAAAAAGCAATCACTGGACAGCGCCATTCCATGGTAGGAATAGTAGAATACCAAAAGTGGTCAACAATGATAGTTGAATCATTGTGAAAACTGACAGTTAACAGAATACGAAAAGTGTCAAAATTTGACATAATATCACCATTGAGTGACCACAGTCATACAACTATCACCGCTGTCATTTAGTAGAATTGGCCCCCTGTTAAGTTGACATTTTGTATTATTTGAAGTTATAGTTAGTTGAATGACATTTTAATCGCTAAAAAAGTTGAAGTTGACCCGTCGGGCTCAAATAAAAATTATTACAATAAAAATTGTTGTCTGTAAAGTCGGTTTACGGTCGATAATTTTTCGTCAAAACATCATAAGAAAACATTAATGAAAAATTGCATAGGTACTGGAGTGGAAGAGAGATAGATGCGTCACAAGCCGAACGCTTAGGCCGATCGTGCCTCTCTATCGCTTGTTCCGTGCTCTCGCTTACACATTCGACTCAGGCGGAACGTGACACTTTTGCGTGCGTGCAGCCGGTGTTCATCGATTTATAAGACGTTATCACGTCCAAAATTGTATTTATTGTTTCATCCAAATGTTGCAAGCCCCTGAATGTTTCTCAAGGCACTTTAGATCACACACATTATCCAATGTTGATTGTTGATCAAACATCGGACAATGTAAAGGATATGGTTCCGAAGAATCCTTACAAACTATGGGGCCTTAGTAAGCCGATACCATGGTGGAAGTTTACATTACACATGACAAACTCACACAGACATTCTGAGTAGTGCCCGGTCCCAAAACTACTGGCTTCAGGAAACCTAACAAATATCGAAAACTAATTGTTTAGAGACACAGGTAAAAGCTAGTCTACACTCGACACTAATATTATACAGAGGAAAGATTTGTATTTTTGTATGTTTGTAACGAATAAACTCAAAAACTACTGTACCGATTTAAAAAATTCTTTCACCAATGTTAAGCATCATTATCAGGGAGTAACATAGAGTACATTTTGTTAACGTATTCCCACGGGAACTAAGTAATTGAAGTGATTAGCCAGAACACGTTTACCGCAACGATTTTTGGTTCTTCGCGAGAGATTATTACCTACTATGACGTATAATTAAAACGTATGTATGACTACTTATATAAAAGTAGGCATCCTACTAACTTAATTAATGAATCTTCCATCTCACTTTATTATGTATCCGCACGAAGACAGAATACTAAACGCTGTCCGGGAAAGTAGCAATGAGCCCACAGGACTTATATGGATTAAGTTAGGTCCAGACTTGTAATGAGATATTCCGGTGGTTAGGCTTGAAGCCAGTGTAATGATACTTACTAAGTTATTCCCTTTCAAGTGGGATTTTAGGAAAACCCCGGCTTAGAGAAGAACGAGTTACGAGTAGATACCATATTTGAGCGGTTGCTTTGATAATGATCCACAGAAGTTAATGTAGAAGTAACATTACTTATCTGTTTGTATACCTTTTTTCGGCTTAAACGCTGAACCGATCATGATGAAATTATAATATTAGTTTTTCCCGCGACACACCGTCTCTGTCCGTCAGTAGGGACAGTGACCTAGTTACAAGAAACATATTTTAACCTAGATCTGAAATGATACAACTTTGAACCATTGAATTTTGTGCAGTATTTCTTGCAAAGAAATATAACAGACTGGCAGATAATAAAAAATTCCAAAAATAATTTTTTTGGCTTCTATTGATTCTTCTATTCAAAGACCCCTCAAATTAATTTTTCGTAATTATCTCCTATGTAAAGACATCGCGATCTGCCAGTTACCATTTTATTATATTACTAGCGACCCGCCCCGGCTTCGCACGGGTACAATGCTAATACTAAAACCTTCCTCTTGAATCACTCTATCTATTAAAAAAAACCTCATCAAAATCCGTTGCGTAGTTTTAAAGATTTAAGCATACAAAGGGACATAGGGACAGAGAAAGCGACTTAGTTTTATACTATATGTAGTGATGTACCTATTACTACAGAATATGTAATAGTACTATATTACTTAGATGTTGTGGATTGTGAGTACTCACAGAACCTACAAAGAAGTTACAAAGTAATCTGTAATCAGTACAACGAGACGGATAGGGCAAGAAACCGTTTTGACTTTGACATTGTGGGATCACTCATCTAATATGTTTCAAGATAAAACAGCGAGATAACATTTTGTGGCACTCTCTTTATCGTACCGTCGACAACAGAAGTGGAATGATAACGTGCATTACGAAATTAAAGTTTAACAATGAATTCTTTTGAAATATAGGTTTTGTAATACCTTTGTTTTGAAATTCTGAGACTGTTGTTATTTTTTTGCACATGCCAAGTATCTAAAGTAAGCACACACAATACGATTACGTATCTATTGTCTTTATCGCTCGTGGACATGTGATGATTGACTATCTACTGATAAGTAGAAACATAAGTAGGTACTTTTTAAGACGGTGTTAACAATAGGTTTTTTGATTTTTTATATATGATGATAAAAATGTTGCATTCCTTTTTTAAATTATTTTAAATGTGATAAAAACATCTCTCTTCAGACCCAGATTCACGTTCTTTCGACACTTCATTTCCATACGATATCTGTAGTGCCGTTTCACTTTTTTCTATATTAAACCTACGAGACAGATATATGGTTATTGACTACGTTATTAAATCTAAAGAAATAAATAATCTCACGCCTTTTATCCCCAAGTTAGGTTTCCCATTTCTGGAAATACCCACTTTTCACGAGAATATTTGACCCCTAAACGTGATAGGTGGTTAGCCTAACGCCGGACCGGGTCTGTTACACATGACTTAATTCTGAGACCTGCGGGTTTCCTTACGATATTGTCCTTCACAGTCCAGCCAGTGATGAATGTGGGTACGTATGTTTTTAAAAAACTCATTTTTACATGATTGGATTTGGACCCTAGTTCCACTGATTATCATCATGAGAAGCGGGCTCTTTAACCGTGTAAGGCTATCACTGCTCTACGAGAATAGGGAAGCAGAATTGACACACATCCGTGAAATTTGTACTACGTTTATTCACAAAACTATTTACGTAACTACTTAATTAACCGTAATAAAAACGTATTTTTTTTAACAGTTATTGTCCTCACTGTCCAATGTCGTGACACAGTGCCACGACAGCGGTGTCAGCGTTATGTCAACAATGTCAGGTATCGGATGTCGTACGTGTCACGTTTCGGCCACCCAGATAGAAGTCGAGACCGGACCATTATTCTTATTATCTAACTATTGGATCCCGTCTGCAATGCCCATATTTGACGGTCCTTGGTTCAGTTGGTAGACTGCTTTCTGAGACAGAGACTGCGGGTTCGATTTCCGCCAACCATCTTTGTATAAATAAGCGTGATTGTTGATTTCTTCTTGGGCTGTTTTGTTTATATGTATTTATTCATGCTTATCAATTGTTTTGTTTAGTACTCATAGTGCAGGATGAGAATAATTTTGGGAATAAAGAACCATAAATGTAGAAATAACAAATATCGATTTAATCAAACTCTATCATTATTGAATGACAGACAAAGCACAGCCTAAACCTGTCGGTCTAGTAGTATGGAGACTTTCACAAGAGTTCTGCAAGTCAATAAAACGTAGATAAGCGCGTAGATAAGATTTTTGGAAAATTACACTTTACTAGCGACTCGCCCCGGCTTCGCACGAGTGCAATGCTGATACTAAAACCTTCCACTTGAATCACTCCATCTATTAAAAAAAACTTCTTAAAACTCCGTTGCGTACTTATAAAGATCAAAGCATACATGTCATGGGGACAAAACGCGGGAAGCGACTTTGTTTTATGTATGTAGCGAAGAGAGTCAAATAGGGGATATCTTTTTATGGATTTTTTACATTTTCCATATGAATGAATGAGTCTATCATTTGATTTTGTAAAGACAATCGGTATGAAGCACTGATAATACCTTATGCATTTAAAAAGCCTAAGCTTAATGACATCAACTAACGCGTGCCTACTGACTGCTCCGTTGTCTGTGGCATCACGTAACGACTTTAGTTGCGTCTCCAACTAAATTTTCGCATTATTAGTTGAGATTAGTGTCGATGTAGAAATACAATTTCTACTTCGTATCGTATGTTGTTTATATTACATTTCCACAATAATGCAATATCCGCCGGTTACCTGGTTTATCGGCCAGTCTGTTGGGCTTGCCGCTTACCTTGCGCAGGCGACGATAGGTTTACTATATTATTTGTATTCGTTACCGGTTAAATAATTTATGGTGTACACTGAACATCATCACTAGATTTATCTTACTTGAAGGTGTGTTGCACTGTGTTGTAAGTCAGAATTACTGGCTTCACCACAATATTATCGTGGTACGAAATGTTCTATTTCCGGCCAGCTCTATGGTCAGTAGTTACTTCAAAAAATCTAGAAAAGTCCATAGATTCCTCGTAAAATAGTAATAATTTTATTGAATGAATAATTTCATGGTACAAAAATAATATGTAATAAAAAAATTCATTGACTTTCAGTATGGCGTCGCTAGCCGCCATATTAGTATATATGTTCCTATAGTCTATTTCACGTAGCATGGGTTCGTTGACAGTTCACATTTTTCCGTTCCACGAACTTCTTTCGACTAATAAAAATATTTGATGAAAAAATTATTAATATTTTATAATTTGATCATTGCAAAAATACAATATTTTTTATTAGTCAAAAGTAGCATAAAAGGGAAAAATGTGAACGGTCACCGAACCCATGTTACGTGAAATAGACTATAGTGGGTTGCAAGCAAAGATATTAAACTATTATATTTTAATCTCTTTGCTTGCAAGTCTTGCAATTCTAAGTGTAAATTGTAGTTTTGTACCAGCAAACAAAGTATTAAAAATTTATACTCTAAAACTGTTTTGTGTTTAAGCTATTTTTCAGTTTAGCCTACAAGAACTTGACCAAGAGCCAATTTTTTTTTATGAGATACGCGGTCGGACCATGCAGTGTCTATGCGCTGGCAAAAGTAGCGGGGACATGCATCATAATCTACTTATACAAATTTTACCGCGTAGAACCGCTGGTCTACACTAATTTTATTACGGGTGAAAACGCGCAGAACTGCTAGTCTTATACTAGCGGTTTTGCGCGGTTTCACCCGCGTAGTTCCTGTTCCCGTGAGAATACGGGAATAAAATATAGCCTATGTTACTCAGGGATATTGTAGCTTTCCATTGATGAAAGAATTTCGAAAATCGGTTCAGTAGTTTTTGAGTTTATTCCTAACAAAAATACAAATCTTTCCTCTTTATAATAATAGTGTATAATATAGTCACTCCTTTTCCCCAAGAGTAGAAGACACATTTAGTTTTAGCCGGCTATAAATAGGCGCAGTCGGTAAAAGTTGGTTAAACTTAGGTGTAACCTATATATTTTATCGCCTTCTAAAACTAGGTGGTAGCTAGTCCCAATCGGGTAAAACTAGGTCTAGCCTTCATCATACTGGCTGCAACTAAATATAGACTGTCTCTTTTGAAGCTAAACTGGCGCAGGTTACCCTGTATTTCTGCCTACACCAGTAGTAAATAGGCGTGAGATTATATATGTGTATATGTAAAATACCCGCTAGTCCTACTAATATCCTATTAATATTATAAATTGCGAAAGTTTGTACAGATGGATATATGGATTTATGGATGGATGTTTGTTCCTCTTTCACGCAAAAACTACTGAAAGGATTTTGATGAAACTTTACAGTTATTTAGCTTATACATTAGAATAACACATAGGCTATATTTTATCCCCGTATTCCGTATAGCTTACGAAAACAATACAAATGTCACAAGATAAATATTTAAGACTTCCTCATATGTAAGAAACGACCCATAGATCAGTGCAGTAGCAAAATCTTTAAGTGGAAACCGTAAAACGGTATGTGGTCAGTGCCGGTTTTAGAACTACCAGCGCCCTGGGCGAAATTCCAACGGTGCCCCCCTTTACGAGTATCTGGCATTCTAACCCTACCGAAAAAAAGGCAAAGGACAGAATTAAGTAACCATTTTTTTTAAATAAAATTGTCCTGTTCTAGCCTTTTTGTCGGCGAATGCTCTTATTAAGACTCCCAAGTCCATATTTTCAAAATTTAATTTTTGATTAACAATGTTGAAAAGTCTGTCAATTTAGATTGGGATAGTGTCGATCGCAGATAGGTTTTGATCAGATTACGCTTGTAATAGTCTTGGGCATAGTAGTTCACCATTGAGAGCGCTCAATTTAGTCACAGTCCTATCGCGAACTAGTTCGTTCATTTAGTTAGTTTTTTTTATTTTTTTATATATGAAGTTACTCGTAGTTTAAGAAGAAAATGTTTTTCATATTATAATTTCGAAAAACTTTAACTATAGATGTAATAAGAAACTCGCGTAAGAATGGCAAGAGTAAAAAACAAATTGTCGTTTAGCCATGCAGCGCCACTCAATAATAGAGCGGACTTCAGAAAAATACATATTTAAAAGAACTAAGAGCGAGACTGTGGACGAACTAGTTCGCATAGTTCACCTAAAAGAGCGCTCTTTCGAACTAGGTCGTTCGCGAACTACCCAAGACTAGCTTGTAAGAACTCCTTTCACAACTAGCAATCGTTACAGGTATAATAATCTTGTGGCGCCCCATTATTATCTGGCGCCCTGGGCGGTCGCTCGACCGCGCCCTACCCTAACGCCGCTACTGTATGCGGTGAATCTTTTTCTTCCTGAAAGTAACAGCGCACAACCGTATAATAACTTAAGCTTTATATTATTCGCGGGTGTGTCATAACTTTACAATACGTGGTACTCCAAGTATTTCCTGAATGCCTTTCAAAATTTCAAACGCTCCTGACTTGGAAATAATCGAAACAATGCGGTGTTTAAACAGAGGCAAGTAATCTTGGCTTAGATAAAATACCCGTAGAAAAGTTGAATGTTTCTGTGCATTTTTCTTTTACCGTTTCTCTCTTGGAATTTATTATTAAACTAGCCTAACTTTTGCTCGCAACTTCATCCCCGTACTGACAAAGTTAGAAAACAACATGTATGTATGTATAGAATAGATACTCGGTTTTTAAGCGGTGTATCAAGGTTAAACATACAAGATTTTATGTTTGACCTGCAACAATATAACTGTGCAATACAAAAATGTGAAAAGCGCATCATTTTTCGTGCAGTAGATACTTTTTGGGTGATACGCGTACTAACATACGGACAGACAGACAAACATTCTATAAATATTTGTTTGAGTTTCATGTTTAAGTTTTCTTACATAAAAAAAAAATCTCACACCTTTTATCCCCGAGGGGGTAGGCAGGCAGAGATATTCCATTACTGGATATACTCATTTCACGAGATATATGTATATTGGATTGGACCCCTAAACGTGATAGGTGGTGAGCCCATCGCCAATTAATTCTGAAACCTGCGGGTTTCCTCACGATATTTTCCTTCACCGTCGAGTTAGTGATAAATATGTACGTAAGTTTTTGACAAACTCATTGGTACATGCCAGGATTCGAACCCGAGCCTCACTGATTTACGGCCGGCTCTTTAACGGTAAGGTCTTTCTTTTTCTTACATAATATCTCCTATATTAGCAAATTACAATTTTTTTATGTTTTGTTGTTCTATACATAATATATTTTTGTTCTATTATTATTTAAATGCAAAGTTCTATTATTATTAACGAAATTTCTTTCGTTACAGTCGGTAAACGTTACCAATACCGGCCGGTAGCGCTTGAAACAGGGGCACTAGTATTTCCACTTACCCAGCAGCAGTATCGGCAAGTCGATGAGCAGATGCCACCAGTAGCTGTGCCGCGCCTGCATCTCAGGAGAAGGGTGCTCCGGTGACACAGCCTGCCAGACAAAAATAATCCTTAATAATCATGGTAGTCATAATCATATTCAGCCTACGTATGAGATAATGTATTCGGGGTAAGAACTTTATTGCTGATGAATGGAAATTCAAAGCTTTAAAATTGTGTGTGAATGTGAAAAGTAGTATTCATATTACTAAGCAGTATTAAAAATTTGTGTTAAGTACATATTCATATTTTTAAATATCTTTCGCAAAAGTTTTAAAAACAACAACTTGGAGAGCCTAATTGCTTAGCAGGCGCTATTCAATCAGGCTTTTATCCGATAACGTGAATGTTTCTTTAAACCTTCGCTTAGTAGTTTATTAACCATTCCGAATTTTAGGTTCCTAGCTCATTCTCTGGTGATGATATTAGCAACTAGTGAATTTCGAGATTTCTTACGAAAACCTCAAAACACCACCTAATTACCGATAAGCCGTTACCGATAGGTAAGTAAGATATGAAACCGGCAGTGCCGAGGATTAGGTAGTCAAATGGCGCGTGGCGTGACTGGTGTGTGTGACTGACAGCTTTTGTCACAGTATCTCGTAAACCTAGTTGCCGGCTATCTAAGATACTTCATATAACGTTCGGAAACAACAGTTCTTGTACATAGAGTCACATGTGGAATAGGTGAACGGGTACGTTAATATGAGCAAAATAAATCGAAATTTAAATCAGCTAGTTATATCAGCCTAGCTCTCAAAAAAAGATATGCAGCCAGTCTTCTGGGCACTTTACCACAAGGTTTCTTTGAAATATTTTTTAAAATAATCTAAACAAATGTACGTTATCTTTGTACCTAAATAAAGGTTTTATAAAAGGTACAGAAGTATAAATTAAAAATTATTATATTTATCTAAAATAGGAATCTGAAATTCACTTATTAAAGACTAACAGTGTTCTATTATAATTAATATATTATCAAACATTGCCATATTATGGTATTTTGTTTAAAGTAATTAATTCATAACACGAAATCAGTTACATTACATAATACCTATGGTTATATTTCGCTGCACTTGATAGGATAGGAAGGATGATGACATATGATAGGGTAATTGAGAGAGGGGGTATCAAGTGAGGGGTAAGGAGTGGTCATACTGTATGCCAATACTAATCACTATACTGTGCCAACAGAATAGTTTATAGCTTAGTTTAAGTGCGTTAACACAAATAGTGAAAACTGAACGAGCCTGGTGCATGTAGAGTAGGGCCAAGTTTCACATTTTTAAGAGTATCACGATGAGGGTGACATGTTTATAAACAAAACCCTCAATAAATAAATAAATGATTTAAAAAAACATTAGTTTTTACTAAGGATTTTCTCAGTTTATAGAGGCGGCAAAAATATATTTCTATACGGAGACGAAATTAACATTTTACACAGTTGATGTTATAAATTTCTACATCCAAAATTTGCATTACAACTCCAAAAGTGAAGTCCTGATTTCTACCTATCAAACCTGTACAAATATTTTTTATATTAATAATGAAAATACTTCTTTGAAGTTGGTAATATTGACCGTTCCTGCTCATCAAAATCAACAAATCTCTGCTCTGCATAAACGCAGCTTTTTACTTTAGTTATCGGTGTAAATGCAATGACGCAACGACCTGACTGTTGACGCTTACAGATTATAAAGGTCACACATTGGACTTCCGTTAATATTTGATCAGAGTGTGATTGTTTGACATAAACATTGGATTTCGATCTTGGAATGGATAGTGTACCAATGACGAAACAGCAATAATAATTGTATTTGTGTTAAGAGGCTATTTACTTCTAAGACCATTTCTTTGTCCAAAGCTAGTACAGCAAAAAGATAAAAAAAAAATAAGCTATGTTAAATAGATGCCGAAAGTTTCCTTTGACGCCGCATTATCTAGCAATGATAGACAATCCAAAACAAAAATAAGTGTTTATCTCTATTCTCTACGGAAGGTGCCATTTGAGAGCCCGATTAATTATAAAACAAAATAAAATCGCAAATATCAAATTTAACGTTAAATGGTAACCAAATGCCATTTGCCGCTGTTGGATATGGAAAAAGAGACTGCTTCACATGATGAAAATCAGTGAGGATCGGGTTCGAATCCTGGCATGTACCAATAAGTTTTTCGAAAACTTACGTACAAGAATAGAGAATATCTCGTGAAAAGTGGGTACCTATATCCAGAAATGGAATATCTCTGCCTTCCCCTTCGGGGATAAAAATGCGGGAGATTATTATTTTTATAAAAAAATGTCTTAGATACTGTCTAAATATATATATCAGAGGCCTGCTGTAGAGAATCGTCTTATTTTTACCCGACTGCGCCAGAAGGAGGTTTATGTTTTTCAAGAGTATGTATTTGGTGTTTGGACCTATTCTGACTAGACAATGGCCTTCAAAAACAACAATAAGTACTTACTATAAATTAAGTCATAAACTTACGAGATCCGAAGAGGTAGCTAAGTATTAAACGAGCGTGAATCTGGCATAAGGCAATAAAATGAAGAAGATAAATTGAATTTATTGAAGTGGCCATTACGAACTGGTATAGGTATGTTAACCAAAGCTGGCAGCACACCAATGTAATTTTTATACAGTTTGTTTTAAAATCTGAGTAAGGAAGGGTATATTCTGATAAAATAGTAACAAAAAACTCTTAAGAGTAAAAACCAATAAAAAATGAATAGCACTAAAAATATCATCAATGTATATTTTTTTTAGACTTTTGTTGATTTTTTGTAAACTGCTCAAGCGATTATGATACAATTTAAATGGAACCACAGTTTAATTATGATCTACCGAACAAAAGAAGACCCATCAAAATCGGTTCATAATTTATATAATATGTATGTTACGGAATAATCGCGTAACATACATACAAAAAACTTACTAATTAAGAACCTCCCTCCTTTTTGAAAGTCAGTTGAAAATACAACACCACGCTATATTTAATAACGCAGTAGACATTATTCGCCCTATATGTGATTAAATAATCACAGACTACACAAGCACATGCATATTACATGCCAGCTTTAGTTAATCGATCTGTACTGGATGCTTACAGATTAATATAAATTTCAGAACACTTTATTTTATTGAGTACGAACTTGGCTCTTCCACTACAACTGGGATTCCCTTAGTAGTTAACCGAACACCTTTGGAATAGCGATTAAAATAGCATTTTACCTAAACTCACCAGTTTTACTGTACTTCATGTTTGTTTACTACGGGGTGGTCTGGAATCCGTACGCCTCTATTCTGTAGTTTGTAAGATTTAAGACGTGTTTGTGCTGATTGTAGGTTTAAGGTATTTTTCAACCTTGTAAAAAGTATGGCATAGTTGATGCTGACAAATAAAAGTTGTGTAAATACATAAATGAATGTCTTTTCATGATCTATGTAGGTAAATGTATAAACGAATAAACTGACTGGCTGACTGACTGATCGATCAACGCAAAGCTGTTCCAAGTTTCATGGTAGTAATATCTAGTTAAATCGTCTTTTGAAAACCTCATGTATAGGTACTGTTCCATATTAACTTCAGGACACCTGTAGTGCCTTTTATGAACTTATCAATTACATCCATTCTAAGGTTGTCTGGAACTTCTGGAAGTAATCACTTAAAGTGCTAAGACCGCCCATTGTACTTTTTTTTTACTTTTTATCATAGTTTTACTGTTGCTGTATAATATGGTAGCTATCTACTTAATAAAAGGCGCAAAGCTAAGTAAAACTAGGTGTAAAACTTTGCTATTATTTAACATTGTAATGTTATTCAGCGTAAATACAAATAACTTATTGTCAAAGTATTTAGGCCGCACATCCACGCAACAGTTAGATTCTAGGCATTAACTTAGGTATGCGGCGTGCTAAGTGTACGACTCATAAATAATGGCATACTACCTCACATTGTTCTAGCTCCAAAGTATCTATAAAGTGTGGGAATTCGAAATCTACTGTCACCTTAAGCATAACAGACAGACAAACACCGATGTTTCGTCAATGATCGTATCTTAGACCTGTATTACAGAATTATTCTCAAGCTTAAGGACAGTCAGAAAGAGATGGCTCTATATGCCTTGCATAAAGCTGTCTCCTCTAACAGTGGTCAAGAAATAGTTCCAAGCTTGAGGACGGGTCTAATACTACAACTGAAAAAACATTTTTCGCAATACCTAGACACACCTCATCAAACATTCGTAAGACTAAATGTTAAGTTATTTTGTCTCCTTTTTCAAATCTTTCCTCCCATGAGAAAATATGGACTACTAGCAGCGCCCCGCGGTTTCACCCGCGTAGTTCCCGTTCCCGTGGGAATATGGGGATAAAATATAGCCTATGTGTTATTCTGATGTATAAGCTATATAACTGTAAAGTTTCATCAAAATCCGTTCAGTAGTTTTTGCGTGAAAGAGGAACAAACATACATCCATACATCCAGACATCCATCCAAACAAACTTTCGCATTTATAATATTAGTAGGATAATCTCTCACGTGAAATCACTATAGATTGGCATAGTCTCTGATTGGGAAATAGTGTTAGGCTAGTAGCTCAGTGTCAGTTTTTTCAAGCCACATAACGGTATCCAATATGGCTTAAAGACTTACATTATTATTATTATTATTACACATCGAAAACCGGGACCAACGATTTACCGTGCCTCCCAAAACACAAAAACTATTTTATACTCGATGGTGAAGTATATAAGTAGGTATAGACTTCTTTTGCTAACCTACAATATAGAGGGAATCAGGAAAATTAGTTTTTGGCACAGAACTTGGCTATCCATTACTGTGCAACTGTGTGTCCAAATAGGAATGCGGATTCAACGTGTTGTTAATATTAATACTTTTGCTAATGTTGACCGTGAAGGGTGGAATACGGGGCTAGGTTTTAAGTTTATTTTTTTTATTTTTTTATTCTTTTTTTATTTATCTATTAAAACCACAAAAAACTGAAAGATTTTCTGCTAATGACCATTTTTACTAATTAAAGGATTTTTTTTAGTTAAAAATAATGATAGAGTAAACATAGCAACTTAAGAATTAGTAAACCCGTTTTTTTTATATTTTTTTAAGACTTAGGTATACATAACATTGCTTTTTAAGCTATTGCATAGCTTCTATCGCGGGCCTTGAGCGCGGGGACCGAATCCAGAAATTCCGTAACGAAAAAACCTCACGCTCCCCACTCCGACGGGCACGGAGGCGTGGCTTGTTTATTGGGCATACCTAATCCAAACCCAAGTTATGATAGTAGATGGATGGACGGACGGACGGACGGGCGGACGGACCGACCGACCGACCGACCGACCGACCGACCGACCGACCGACCGACCGACAGACTGACGGACGGACGGACGGACGGACGGACGGACGGACCGACGGACCGACCGACCGACCGACCGACCGACCGACCGACCGACCGACCGACCGACCGACCGACCGACGGACGGACGGACGGACGGACGGACCGACCGACCGACCGACCGACCGACGGACCGACGGACCGACCGACCGACCGACGGACGGACGGACGGACGGACGGACGGACGGACGGACGGACGGACGGACGGACGGACGGACCAACCAACCGACCGACCGACCGACAAACCGACCGACCGACCGACCAACCGACCGACCGACCGACCGACCGACGGACGGACGGACGGACGGACGGATGGATGGATATTGCATAGCTTCTATCGAGGCCGTGCATTGTCTAACGTCGTTTGTTTTCGGCAGTCTTGTTGATAAAAAATGCTATGCAATAGCTTTACCGCGGCAGTCCCCGAGTGCCACACGTCTTTTTTGGTTTTTATTTTGTTTTTCATGCGTATATATATTTTTTTATTTTTACATTGCTGCGCCCTTTTAGGGTTAATGTGTGTACTGTATATTTACCTATCATCTGTATACTCACATTGTGCAATAAATGATATGAGTATGACTATGACCGTCAAGTCCGAGTTGGATTAGGACACGGAGGTTTATTATAAGTAGGCATTAGAGTCAATCAATCCATTTAATTAGTTGTGGGACTGCATAACTACGTTTGTAAAAGATTTGATCGGTGATTTCTAAAATTATCCTGGTATTTTTGTTCTTTAGTTTTTTTGCTGCAAAGTAGCTTTTTCAATGTCTCAAATGTGATGCCTTAGATTTACGGGTCTGTAAGCTCCTTAATAGAAAACTCCGCTACTTTGTAACATAAGTATGTTGGGTGTATTAAATAATGCACAGTATTCCTGAGGTGAGAAGTACGTGTCATAAGTCGCGTATGAGTCAATAGAACTCTGCCCGACCCACTAGCTGTTGGGAACGTGTAAAGAAGTGCAAGAGAAATCCTATGAAATTCATACGCAAAGTTTGTTGCATATTATTATAATTATTCGACGAGAGCCAAAAAATAAATCTCACGCCTTTATCCCCGAGGGTTTAGGCAGAGGTATTCCATTTCTGGATATACACTCTTCACAAGAATATTCGACTCAAAAACGTGATAGGTGGTGAGCCCTTCGCCGGAACGGGTCTTTACACATGCCTCAGAATTAATTCTGAGACCTGCGGGTTTCCTCACGACACGATGTTTTCCTTCACCGTTGAACTAGTGAGGAATATGTTCGTAAATTTTGAATAACTCATTGGTACATGTCAGGATTTGAACCCGACCCTCCCTGATTATCATCATAAGAACCGGGCACTTTAACCGTAAGGCTATCACTGCTCCTAACTAACTTATATGAAATCGCTGACCTATACCCAAACCAGTGCCGAAGCTAGCCTTTAACGCGACCGCTGCGAGCTTCTATGTATAAATTCACTCTTGAAAAACCTAGTCGTAGTTGCCCGTCGATAAAAGTGACAATTTCTATAAAATGTCTAAGGGTCTGCGCTGAACCCTGTGGCTAGGGACCGCTGGCACCGCCCTAGCTACGGCACTGACCCAAATTAAAAAACACGCCTTTTATCCCTAAAGGGGAGGCAGAGGTATTCCATTTCTAGAAATACCCACTTTTCTCGAGAATATTCGACTCCTAAACGTGAATTTGGTGAGCCCATCGCCGGACCGGGTCTGTTACACATGCCTCAGAATTAATTCTGAGACCTGCGGGTTTAAGATAAACTTTATCAATAACTTTTATATTACTCTGGAACTAAATCACTAAATCATAGCATGTCATCAATAGGTAGATCTACACCGATAAATCTTGTTCCCACACATCAGTGTGAAGAAACAATCTTGTAAATCAACATAACATAACACACCGACGAGAATAACATTCCGCGTCAATGTAACACATTCCCCTTTGGAACATCAAACGTTACAATAACGAGCTGTTGTAACTGTAACGGGTAAATACCGTTATGGGAATCTTTGTTGGTTAGGTGAGAGAGTTCAGCGAAATGTGTTATTTTGTAAAACAACTTTATTTACCTACACCTATTAATTATTGGGTGCGGTCTGTGTCTGATAATTTTGTGTCTGCTTGTCTCTGTGTCTGCCTATAGCTGTGCCTGTCTACCATTTTATTTTTAAGCGACTGAACCCATCTTTATCTGTAGCAAGGAGATAGCTTAGATATGAGACAGGTATTGATCTTAAACGAAGTCGAAGGTAGAAGCTAGTGTTCAGAAATGTACTTGGCTTATGCATCGCAGAGTGTAGAATAAGCTGTATTTCTGAGTCATAAAACATGTTTTCGTATAAACTCTTTAATACTTTGAACCTAAAACTTATTAAAGAAGCTTTGATCAAAATCAAATCGGCTACGAAAAATCCTCGTGACAAATTGCCCATTGTTTAAAAACAATACACATTATTTATAATAATCCCGCTAAACTGTCCGTGATGTCATACGCATAACAATCACGCAGGTGGACAGAATTTGCAATTCTGCGTTTGCGCATATGGTATGGCGTCCGTTGACTAGCTGTCAAGCTCAAAAGGAAGCTGTCAAACAGCCATTGACTTAGGTAGGTTTAGTCACCCGGTTTTGCACTTATGGGACGATTATTTATAGCTTAATGCGCGTTATTATTGGTGGAACACACTTCCTACTGGACTGTTACTAGTAATGAGCAGTGATAGTATCTGTTGGAAATTAGAACCCATTTGAACGCTTTCCGAGAGACATCTAGCGATGAATTATCTAATTAGCCAGTCAGTTTTTTATCTACATAACTAGCGACCCGCCCCGACTTCGCACGGGTGCAATGCTTATACTAAAACCTTTCTCTTGAATCACTCTGTCTATTAAAAAAACCGCATCAAAATCCGTTGCGTAGTTTTAAAGATTTAAGCATACATAGGGACATAGGGATATAGGGACAGAGAAAGCGACTTGGTTTTATAATATGTAGTGATGATAGTTAAGAGAAAAGATTTGTACTTTTGTATGTTTGTAACGAATAAACTTAAAAACTAAATAAATACATAATCTCATCCGATGGGGTAGACAGAGGTACTTCATTTCTGGAAATACCTACTCACTTTTCAAGAGAATATTCGACTCCTAAACGTGATAGGTGGACGACGTAAACGTGAAAAACTACTGGACCGATTTTAAAGATTCTTACACCAGTGGAAAGCTACAATATTCCAGAGTAACATAGGATAGGTATATTTTATACTCATATTCCCACGGGAACGGGAACTACGCGGGTACACGCACATCTAGTAATTTATATACAAATATAGATGATTGCATCGGATATCGTATAGTATCGTATTCGTAACGCTAACCGACTCCATTCCCGAACTAAAAGGTTCATTAATTAAGCCAATATTTAACCCAACATAATTGTCCAACAATAAGTAATGGCACTCATTAGATGGACACCAGATGAATACTTCAAAGTTACGCTATCAGTACTCAAGGAAGCACAGCTACTAAACTCGTGCGAATTTCGACTTTATTACCATGGAGTAAGAGGGAGTTACTGGTGTAACTTTGGCCTATTATGGACATAAATAAAGAGAGGTCGGGACGGGTGAACGCTTCGTACTTCGGCCGATATGTAAAGAGATTGCAATACAATGCTATTTCCTAGATTTTATTACGTAGCAAGAATGTCGTGGACAACGGTCTCTGTGATTTCGGTACTCTGTTATAAATCACTAGCTTTGGTTTTTATTAGATACTAGCGACCCGCCCCGGCTTCGCACGGGTGCAAAGCTAATACTAAAACCTTCCTCTTGAATCATTCTATCTATTAAAAAAAACCGCATCAAAATCCGTTGCGGAGTTTTAAAGATTTAAGCATACATAGGGACATAGGAATATAGGCAGAGAGAGCGACTTTGTTTTATACTATGTAGTGATATGAGTTTCCACAACTATTGAGATTAGGAACTGACAACTGATTATTATCAAAATAAACTTTAGCCGGGGATAATTGTTTAAATCGGTTACAAAATATACCTATAGCAGACGGCATGCTGCCGACTTCTATTATCTTGTGCTCTGATTGTATACTCGTACACCTATTATCTACACTAATATTATAAAGAGGAAAGATTTTTGTTTGTTTGTTTATAAGGTTGTTCGTATTGAATAGGCTCCGAAACTACTGGACCTATTTTAAAAATTCTTTCACTAATTAAAAGCGTAACTTGCTGTGAGTAACATTTATTATAATTTTACCACGGCAACGGGAGTTTCGCGGGTAAAATCGCGCGAAACAGCTAGTGATAAATACATGTACGGGCAAAGAGATTAAAATATAATTATATTTTAATCTCTTTGTGTACGGGATTGACATAAGCTGCAAAAAGTCTCATGATGTGTGGTACGGAGAAAGACGTGGATGTGTGATGAATGGAATGTAATAATGATTTAATGAGGTAGAAAAGTGCAATGTTGGGAAAACTCTAGAGTATTTTTTAGTTAGCTATTTACATAATTAACAATAGAAAACACGGAAAAGACACCAATGAAGTAAAAAATAATAGTATCAAAAAGATTATGTTACAGGAGGTCCGCAACAATGTTAAGGAGTAAGTAAGTAACAACCAAAGAGATTAAAATATAATAAGGCATAGAGGGGACAAAGCGAGAAAAAATTGAAGTCAAAAGTTATTCCAAGTGGAATAAGTCTAGTACAATTTCGACCGAATGACAGCTCGCGTTCATACTAAACTGACATAACAAGGACATGACGCTTAGGCTTCAAAGTTTTGTATGAAAAGATTCCCAATGCCCTCTCTATGCCTTATTATATTTAAATCTCTTTGGTAACAACTCTCTTTATTGTACACCAATAAAAATATGCATCATGTGACAGAACGATAAAAAAAAATAGTAGAGCTGCTAGGATACCATTAAAATGTGACCAGTAGTTACGGTTTCAAAGAAGTTTCGATCCATTATTGTCTACAATCGGACTTTCTAAAGTCCGCACCGAAATTCCCACGAACACGGAAAAAAACGCTCGAGTAAAACCTCGGTTATGAGCTAGATTTACATAACATTTTAGGTATTAGAAGTGCTTATATAAAAATCAATCATCAATCAGTCAATCAGTCCAATATATCTCGTGAAATGTGGGTATATCCAGTAATGGAATACCTCTGCCTACCCCCTCGGGGATAAAAAGGCGTAAGATTATATTATTATTATATAAAAATACAAAAAGGCCTCTTGACCTTTGCAACCAATAAAATATAATAATTACATAATACTAACACCCAATAAAAGTAACGACGGTTTTAAAAGCAATTGAACGTGCAGTTAGGCAATGCAACGCCGATTACAGAGATTAACATCAGCCTAAGGGCTTACACGCGGTACACATAGAAAGCGCGGGAGCGGAAGCGAGCTGTCACCAATGTATTTTACGAAAATGGCGGCACTTTTTTTCTGTGTCTATAAATATGTATCGCTGCTACTCGTATATCGGTTCTGGGAAATTCTACATTTAGGCATTTTAACTTTACGCGAAATCAAGTTGATGGTTCGAAAGGGTATTTTCGACCGACTTCAAAAAAGGTTCTGTATTCGTTGCGTATGCTTTTTTTCCCTTTTTTGGTATGTTAATAAATAAAGCGATTTCGAATTTTTTTTCGTTTGATCGGGTGATAAACTTCAAAGTTGGTGCCATATACCTACTGTAAGGCCGTTATTACTTGAAAGATCTGAAGTTGCGCAAATGGCTGCGCAATGACATTTTTTAGCGACCATTCGGCGGTTAGAGGGGGTTTTGCGCAGGCAAAGCCTATGTTCAGAGAAGCCAAGTTAAAACGGCCGTACTATAACTTGTGTTGTATTGAATATTTAAATAATCGTTGAAGTTGGTTTGTATTTTTGTTTCAATTGTTGATAATAAATTATCTAGACCAGATATTATCGAATAAAATCGCTTCAGCGCCCGCTCCCGGCACCGCCTGTGAATACTCGCAGCTTTAGTCCTAAGCTATTAAGCTGATAAAGCAAACCACTGGCGCGACATTAGGGCACGCCGTTAACGACGTAACTGGTGAATCATCCTTAACTAATTTGATCTGTTAGTTAAGCTAATAAGGTCATTAACTGTTACTGTGCACGACTTTCATACAAGTGTTTACTAAGTTAAAGCTGCTAGTGTGTAAGCGTAAAAAACATCTGTCTTCACAACATAGTCAATGATTGGCATATGTTGACCTGTTCGTTCAATTAGTAGCGACCCTGTATTCTGAGTCAGAGGTCGCGGGTTCGATTTTCCCCCGGTATCAAAATTTGTGTGTGTAAATAGAAAGCCACTTGTGACCTTGTTGGGTCTGAATGACAACATGTGAATTATACAAATTTAAAAAGATACTATACCATATCCACACGATACAGTAGTATAAGAGTTATGTCATTCTTGGATCCATTTCTTTTTAAATGCTAAGCTAATTGAAGTAGCCTTGATGAGCCGATTAACTAATCGTTTGTTAAAAATGTCGCGCCAGTTACATTAAGATTATGTCTTTTGTTCTGATAATATAGCGTGCACCTCCTTTGTCTATGTTTTAAAACTCTTACTATGTGTTTTTATGATTTCGTCAGGTTGGTAATGAAGTTTGAATAATTTGGTTAATTTGGCATTTAGCGAACTTGTTATTTTTGTGCAAAATGTCTACCTTGAGTATAATTAACTGTGTTATGTGTGTCTGGGATCTACAATAGGCATTTTTGTGCCGAGATTGGTAAAAAAAAATGCTGTTTGTAAGATGCATTCTGCCTGATATATCCCTTTGTCAAAATAAAACAAAACTTAATGGTTTTTTGTTGACGGAGTAGAGTGTAAAAATCATCTCTTGTAAATCGAGTTGATTTTGAAAATCGGATTTCTAGACGATTCTGTCGTTGTTTTGACCAATTTCCTAACAGCGGAGTACAAAAATGTGAAAACCTGTATTTGGCCTTTTTAATATTTTACTTAAATTTGTACGGCTGTTGGTTTTCCAGAGTTCTACAACATTTTATTTTTTCTTTCTTATTTTCTATATAGTTACAGACATTGTTTAGCTATAGTTAGTCAGACGTTCAAGCGCGTCTGTTTGTTCAATCGCGTGCTCATCACATTAGTTAGCTACGCTCCACTTATAATGACTGGGTTTCTAAGACTAATCATTCAATCAATTAGATTAATATTTTTTCGTAATTGTATAGAGGTAAGCGAGTGATTTATGATTACTTTAAAATTAATTTGAGCTTCCTGATCTAAGCAACGTAATCATAATCACTATTGTGCATAAATAATAATAATTAATAAATAGTGGGACACAATTTACACACGGTTATTCAGTCCTAAACTAGGCAGAGCCTGTACTTTAGGTAGGTACTAAATAACTGATAAACATACTTAAATAAATATTAAACGAACAGACATGTTCAGTCACATAAATGTTGGCCCCGAGCTGGATCGAACTCGCGACCTCCGACTCAGAAGGCAGTGTCACTACAAACTGAGCTAACAGATCAATCAAATAGCATTTGGTTACCATTTAACTTTCAATCTGACGTTTGCTATTCGAATTGCGACCCAAAATCGTGCCAAAAGAGATCAACAGTAATTTTTGTTTCATGATTTTCTCTGCTAAATAAGGCAGCGTTAATTTCATATCCCGTGAAGAAACTCAGGTGGTACGATATTGTCTATTCATCGTCTCTATACATCCTTAATCGCAATTTGCTTCACTTTGATGTACTTAGATTGCAAAAGCAAAATGTCAAAAGGTTTACCCTGTACCGCCGTTAGTATATGTAGAGTTAGAAATGACTGCATAATAAACGCCCATTTAAGACGAATACACATTAAAGATAGATATTATGGTCCCTGCGGTATAGTTAGCGGGAAGCTGCTGGAAGAAAGTCGAGCAAACGGTCGCTCTAGAAGACAATGGGGAGGTCTATCTTCAGCAGTAGACGTCATGCCTCTGACAAGACTATGATGATTAAAACTGGACACGTAAAGTAGCTTCAAAATAATGAAATGAAATGTCTTTATTGTGACTATGGATATTACATGCAATGCAGGTCTTCAAAAAAATTATTTGGAGCTCTGTGGTCTACCGTCAGGCATACAGTATTTGTTTATACAATTAAAATCAATTTGAGATCAGCATCTAACAATTTAACAAATTACACAAAATCTTAATTTTAATGTCAGATAATTAAATACAATTTTAATGTCAAATACTAATAATAAAGCAAAGTCATATCCAAAATAATAAAAACAACAATAATAATATCACATGTCCTTTTGTTATCACTTTGAGGTAGACTCGTTAAAGAATTCTGTACACTCGGAAACTACAGTCTTGTGTACACGGATGATGTACGCGAAATACTTCTGAATGATAATGTCATGTCAATTCCCAAACGCATTGTATTGTGGCAATTCGTTTAACACGCCTATTAGTTTCACATAATGAGGAGTTAAGTGTCGTACGTCTTTTACTTGCACATGTTTACATTCCAAATCAGAATTATTGTCAATTACGACCGTAGTTGCAATCAATCGGTTTCATGAGGTACATTTCTTCTGATGTACTGTCATAATTACCAGTGTCTACATATAAAACAAGCATAAGAACCGTACTAAATACGCTTAATAACACTGTCTACGACTGAGACCTACCTACATGTCAGATACCCTTGGATGGCTTGAAAAATTCTGACTGTTAAGTGGCCACCAGCTTAACACAATCTTCCAATCCGCGGTGGGCTCGCGTGGGAGACTAAAGCCCCTACTTCCTCATATGTGGGGAAAGGACCCTTAGCTCAGCAGTGGGCTGTTACGGGTAGGCGAAGAAGAAGAAGAAGGACTACCTACCAATCTCTAGATGTTAATTCTGAATTAAACTTTTGCAATAAAAAAGTCTACCTAATCAAATTCACTTTTAAAATTCAGAAGAATTCCAAACTGCCCATTGATAGTGATTTTAAAGTAGCTTCGGAATGTGCCAAAGAAACGGCTTCATAAAGGGTATCTTATCGACCACGGAACCTCTACTCTCCACTAAACGGGTCCGGTATGAATAAACCATGAATTAACTTTCCGCTGATGTATCTTTTGTTAGTTTAGTTGGCGGTGGTGCTGCCTACATGAGGCGCTGCGTAGAGCTTCCAAAAATGTCGACAGTTGTAACGTATCGATATTTTGGGCCCACTGACAAAGTATGATATACTTCAAAAAAAAGGAAGGTTATCAATTCGTCTGTTTTTTTTAAGTTTATTTTCATCTTTTTGCAAGAGTATGTTTCCGTTTCCGTTTCCGACCCGAACCCGAAGGTGGTGAGGCCAGTCGAATAAAAAAGTGTAACATGTTTGTTGAAATCATCGACATTCGACAGACACTTAAATTTTATTATATTGTTATAGATATTGATCGATAGCAATTTCTCAGATTTTGCTCTTAACATTTTATTGCTCACTTTCATCGTAAAATGCGTTTTAAATTATCGACGCTTTCACATCACTAATGTTATCGAATTTTGTTTGGAATATAAAGTTTTGTGTAGTGTTATTGGCTGCATTCACGACAGATATGAATTCGAATTGATTCTGATATACATAAACATAAATAGTGGTTATTAGGGCGTTCTATTTTGTAGGTGCAATGTACTGCAAAATGAACCTTGTCGCTAAAAACATAGGATATCATGAATAGTAACATATTCATAGCGTTTTCAATCTAGTCCAGCGCAGAATCAGAAATGTTTAGATCTAGAAGTGGATTAATAACGACTAAGTCAAAATTCATATAACAATAGGATAGTTATGTTTTTGTTTTTATTTAATCTTTTAAAAGATTATCTTAAAATGTCTCTAAAACTGCATTTAGATTCTAATTTTACAACAAATTTATTACTTTCTAAATGGAATTCAAATTGACAATGAAGAAATTGATCCTAGAATATTAGATAATAATACATGATCAGTCTAATAAATCATAGGTAGATATATTAGAATGTAATAAATATATTTGAATCATTTTGTATTTGATAAGGACATAGGATAACAGCTATGCGTATATATAAGATCCTAGATATTGATATTGTAATATGTCTGGCGAATCCATATCCAGAAAAACTGATATTTTTGCGTCTCTACTGATCCTACTCAAAACGAGAAAGCGTGTGAAATATTTAGTTATTTAATAAACAAAGGTAAAATATTTACTTATTTCTTGTTTAAACATCGAGCATAGATACAGAACACTCATAACTCTTGACTCGGAGACGGTTTTTAGCAATTCTGCTTTTTTATTTACTTCGGAGCTGCGAATGCACGGACAGCGTGCACAGACCATTTATTATTGTTATTTGTTGCCTGCAGGGCCATTGACGCTAGAAAATAGCACTCGTGACCACTTTTTGCGTAATTTAATTTCTTTTGATGTTGCAGCAAAGAAAGCTTTAGGGGACAAAGTACAGTAAAGTCGGTGGAGATGGGCTGCTGTTTACATTTAGACAATCTTCATGGACGAGTTTAGAGTGCCTTGTTATTAGACTATTAATGTTTCTTAGTGTACCTTTTGTACCTACAGAAACTAAATTATTTTTGACTTTGACTTTGAGTTCTGGAGATTCATCGTTAGCCTATTAAATATTAAATTGATGGTGATTCTTCATCATCAACCCGTAACACACAGACAGCTCGCGTTCATACTAACTGACATTACACTTGAGATCAACGTTTTTGTATGAAAATATTCCCAATGCCCCCTCTATGCCCTATTATATTTAAATCTCTTTGTACATGACCCTTTATTAAAGAGCCAAAGAGTATTATAATATGAGTGGCCGAGCGGCCAAGTTCACCTGATTTCAGTTACGTTTATCCATAATCCATATATCAATAATATTGTAGTGTATTTTTATTAAAGCGCACTCCCAATTCACTCTTTCGTCCAAAGGCAAGCGGCAAATAGAACCTAGAGCGTCTAAATATTCCTGCTTTTCAAAACCGAACTTTATTTCTACCAGCAAAGAGAACTTGAACATTTATTCTGTCCACACCGTTCTGACTTCTGTCTACTTATCTCTTAAAGAAGTGGCGTTTAGAAATCTTAACGGTTGTCTAACCGTTCATCGAATCCTATAAATAATCTATAGTGCGTTTTAATGACTGCGTTATTCATTTTAAAATGTCATTTATTGGTTGCCCACTTCTATTCTTGGCATAATTATGGAGAACAGTAGCTAGAGCTATTCTATGAATTATGGGCATGAAAACAGCTTAAAAGTATTTTAAGTACTGATGACGTGATACCTTAGAATACGGCAACCTTTTAAATAAACTGGTAATACATATATAAAATACTGGCAGCGCCCCGCGGTTTCACCCGCATAGTTCCCGTTCCCGTGGGAATACGGGAATAAAATATAGCCTATGTGTTATTCTGATGTATAAGCTATATAACTGTAAAGTTTCATCAAAATCAGTTCAGTAGTTTTTGCGTGAAAGAGGAACAAACATCCATCCAGACATCCATACATCCATCCAAACAAACTTTCGCGTTTATAATATTATATATATACGTGTTATTCTGATGTATAAGCTATATAACTGTAAACTTTCATCAAAATCAGTTCGGTAGTCTTTGCGTGAAAGAGGAACAAACATCAATCCAGACATCCATACATCCAGACATCCATCCAAACAAATTTTATAGTAGGATATGCTCACCCCTTTTTCCCGTCGGGGTAGGCAGAAAAAATAGACTACAACATGCACCATCGAAACGTAATTTAAAAAATGGTCTCAACTATACATGACCTAAGTTTAAATATTAAATCAATAATTTCCTACCATCAACTCTGGTGAACAAAGTGAAATGGTACGCGTATCACGCATTACATCGGTAAAGTCTACCGAAACAAAAGACTGTCATTTGACAGTTTCCGTTTAGAAAGCTGTAGGTAATGTAACAGTTTAGCGTATGTAAGTTGTATTTCTGGACTTTTTGCCATTGAAAAGTCAATAAATCATAAGTTTTCATAACAATATATTATTTTTCAACACACTTGCTCATAAAGTGGCTCTAATTTCACTGCAATTAGGCACATAATGACACCTATAATCAAACTGAGACTTTTTGTTTGCTATTATTCACTAGTGAGTTATAGATTTTTTTTTTCAATTTTGTTGCTAGAGTTGCTTTGTTCTTAAAAAAGTTTCGATACAAAAAAGATCGTATTCAATCGTACTAATAAATTAATACACAAATATGGCTTGCTCATTTCATGCAACTTCGTATTTAAATAGATCATTTCAACTTGTACGTGTTTAATAAACAAAACTTTCACTCAAATATAACTTTGGTTTTCTCTGTAAAAACTTTAAATACCCCATTTTGTACGTGGCTAAAACGCTATCCACGACAAACCAAAGAAAAAGAAACCTAATTTTTTTAGTCCATGGCCGATCGCCATTGTAAGATGCGAGCGCATAGGAAAACGAGGCTGTATGGGCCTAGATCCTTTTGCCTTTTCCAAATTATATAAATAAAAAATTGGAAAACCAATTAATTTTCCCCGCCATTGCGAATGATTATTTTAAAATGATTTTTTAGTATTATTTATTCACAAGTGTGTTGAAAAACGTCGTATGATACACGTGTGTATTGATGATTACCGTCCTCGGCTCTCTTATGACCCTCGCCTACGGCTCGGGTCTCAATGGCGCCTCAGCGGTAATCACCAACTTTACTCACTTGTACCATAATGTACTATTACTCTTCACACGGATACAAACTGCCTGAAATCAGAACCGGAAGAGGAAGACAGCTAGACACTTAATATTGTGTCATCAGTAGCGGGTACTGCACACGCAGGTAGGACGTGAAACCGGCTTTAACAGACTTAACCAGCTTTAAGAGATTATATGAAGACCCTGTTGCCTAAATTGTAACCTAGATACCGCAAGTAGGGTATCAGGTTTTAGAGCAAAACCGTGAAAGTTACGACTTTGCGGTTACGACGTACCTTTACCTACTCGTAGCTTATTACGTCACAGAGTTTCAGTAAAGGATCATAAAAAAATATTCAGAGTTCACGACCCTTGTAAACAAGGGTTGTTGCAAGGTTGAGTTTTTTATAGTATTGGTAAGTTAGTCGTTTTCAGAAAAGTTAGTCACATACATACAGCTCACGCCTTCTTCCCACAGGGGTAGGCAGAGACGATGGATTGCTACTTTGCTCGACCTGTGCATACTTCTTTTTCTTCCTTCACATCCATAAGCATTTTCATGCACGCTCTTATATTTTTATACATTTTGGAGGACGTCACTAATTTGATCCGTGAAGGTCCTGGGGCGTCCTCTTTCCTTGCATCCTTCAACATTCGCGCCATAAATCTCTTTCGTTACTCTGCTTCTTCCACTTTAAAACAAAGTGATATACTGTTGGAAGTGAGCCCGCCTGTCTTGGCCTGGGTTTGTTTCTGGGTCAGAGGATCAAAAATACCAATGTAAGTATTTACCTATATACTCGTAATATTTCTTAGGCATGTATATAGGTGCCTTATACTAGCGATGGACTGGCCAACATTCTGTTATGGTCTCCAAAAAATTTTACTTAAGTATAATAACAAACTCTAAAGAGTAAAAAACCGACTTCAACGAATAGCAATTTTTAAACTTTTGTTCATTTTACAAAAAACCGCTTGACCGACTTCGATAAAATTTAAATGGAACCACTTCTGAAGTATGATCTACCAAACAAAAAAAGAATTACTGAAATGGGTTCATAATTGGCGGAGTAATCGCGTAACATAGGTACATACAAAGAACATACAGTCGAATTGAGACCTTCTCCTTTTTGAAGTCAGTTGAAAAGAGGGAAATTACCCCAAATGGAATACCTTTGCCAATGAGGCGTGATTTATTTAAAACTCAAAAATATAATAAAATAAGATAATTGAGATGGTACAAATTGATAATCAGAACCTACCTGCCTATCTAGTTTTTCATCGAGATGCTTCGCTATAACCTAGGCCTCTTCAAGGCAAGAGTGAATAGGCATTATCTAGGCTCCATCGTCGTCTGCATCATCACTTTCCATCAGGTGAGATGGCAGACAAATAGTTTGCCTATTATTAATAAAAATAAAAAAAACACAGTTTGTAATACTGTAGGTACTTATATTTGAGTCGTTTGACCGATGTGGATGAATTTATGAATTCGAAACGTCTGTCTCTACTTACCCCGACACAGGGCCTGATTGAGGTATGCACAAAGGCAAATAACCACTATAAAGAGTAAAAAAACCGACTTCAATCTTCAACTTATATGGTTTTCTCATGGATGCCGCTGTCAGAACTGGACCAATCTGGAGCACCAGTTTTCAAATAAAAAAAGAATCATCCAAATCGGTTCACCCAGTCGAAAGTTCTGAGGTAACAAACATAAAAAAAGTACAGACGAATTGATAAGCTCCTCCTTTTTGAAGTCGGTTAAAAAAACACTCGCTTTCCGTTTATATTTGGACCACACGCGTGACATTGACAGATGCACGCCGTGAAACTTAACCCACACAACCTGTGGCGCCAGTCACCCGAGCTTTCGAGTCCTATGAGTCAAGTAAACCTCGTAACTCTTGGTAACTACCGTGGGAAAGTACTAAGCATCACTGATAGCTCTGTTGATTGTGATTTCTATAACGGAGGAAAACATCGTGAGGAAGCCCCAGAACTCTTCTAAAACAAGTATAGCACCCGGCCTGACGGGCTGACCACATGTCATGAAGGGACCAAAAAAAAAAAATATAAGTTTTACATGACTATTCCCGAAATCAATGTTTTAATTTGTACAGTAGTTTGTAGATAGAGTTCTATGCTTTTATAAATCTTCTATGCATACAATAAAACTGTAACGAGACCGTGTCTGTACATAAAAGATTTTTTGAAAATTTCAGTGGTAGTGTAGATAGTTAACGATGTAGATATCAAAACACAATTTTTTGACATTTTTGTCTGTCTGTCTGGTTGTGCACGCATCAAGCAAAAACTACTAGACGGATTTTGATGAAATTTGGTGTGGTGATAGCTGAGTGGCCGGGTCAATCTAGAGTACTTTTTACCTCGGGAGAATGTCTTCCCACTGGAAAATATAAAAACTGGTTTAAAAGAGAAATACGTACTACTTACTCCGAAACAATAACACCTGGACACTTGAAATATGGTATGTAGGTGTCTTATATGTCTTATGCAACCGCTACGAAGGGATTTTTGGAAATTCCCACGGGAACGGGAATAAACTGGACCCGTTAGTGTCAAATAAATACGATTGCAATTACAACCTATAAATATACAGAGGCCTCACATTTCTCGCCTTTGCCGTCCCTACGTGTGTTGTCCTGACATACTCGTATTATGTGAGTCCGTATGTTTTAAATCGGGAAAGTACCTAATCTCTCGTCATAAGAACCAATGGCTATTGTTGGACAATGAAACCACAGGAAACCTATACCACAGTTCGTCATGTTATTGATTATAAATTATAATTAAATAATTATTATATTGATTAATTTAAAAATAGTTGGTCACTGTCATTGGGCATTAGGGAGGCCACAATTCTGGTATAATTATTTCCTTACTTTAACAGGAAAATATGGACATGTCTCTATTACTAAGTATATAACTATTTAGTTATTTACATAAACCTAATGTAGGTAAATTATGTTCCCTACATTCAATGAGAGTTTTCCTGAACGTTAACAGATATACCTACCTATCTAATATAATTGTTTCGGAGCACGTATAACAGCACCCAGTAAAACTTAGTAGGTACCTACCTATTTTCATTTCGGACATTTTATTAATAAAAATGTACTTACCTATTTATTGACTAATAAAAAGATCATAGACGTTTGTAAATTGTAATGAATTTTATTAATTTCACATTTTTTTTAATTATCGATGGGAAACTATATGGAATAGAAATGGATGGAAACGAACGAAACCGAATATAATATGGTTGATAGTAGCTACGCCTATCGTACATCTCGATTATTCTCGATCCACTATACTATTTTTATGTATGAAGAGGAAAAATCCAGATAAGGAGTACTCGTATCTGACTGAAACCAAGAGAAATGAGAGTCGTTTAAATGTGGATGAAGTTTTGTTTCAGAGGTTTGCATGAGCATGTGGGCAATTTAATCATCTATGATGTCGTCTAATTCGTGAAGAAAAATGGCTTAAGACTATGTTTGTATGTACTTTTGTTGAAATTGCCGACTCTACAATATAGTTGGGCAAGATAGAATTACTACAATTACGTATGTAATAAATTTGGTAAATCACATCAAATTAAAACATAAATCTTATAAGAGCGGTAGAAAGGGGCGTAGCCGATTGTAATGATCGCATTCAGTAACGGTTGCGCCGGCGCACCTAACAGCATGATTTATGGTTAGGCGTTGATTGCACTATGCACTAGGCTTAATTTACAAGAACGCAGTAAGAAATGAAAAATTGGGAAGCATTTTAATCACATTTACACTGATAATTTATCCATAGACAGAATATATCAACACGAAACTCGGCTGCTGAATCTAGAAAGATAAAATGTGGCATGAAGGTTGCTTTTCGACGTAGATAAGTATTGGGATCTTGCAATAATTCCACGGCGATGAGAAAATCGGGATTTACGGAAGCAACATCGCTGGGGTCCTGTAACACCGATCGAATTACATTACTCATATTTTATTTCAACTATTTTAGTACCCATTTCCTGAAATCCATAACAAAACATAACAAAACAATTGGTTGCCATAGCAACCCGTACAACGCTCAAAGCCATTACTTTGACTGCAATTAGTAATACCAACTTAGCTCGCCGATGCACATACCATTTTCATCCTTATTATTACTACCATAAACTTACAATTAGCCGCATTTTTAAATATGAAAGAATGTTGGATACGGTTAATTTACATTTTCAGTTAGATTAATGGATAATGGATCTTACTGTGTGTAATGAAGAGATGTTTTGGGTGTGCGTTTAAGTTTGCTTATTGCAAAAGGCGCCGGCGCCGACTCTATTTCACATAGTTTGTTGCACTTATGGTGAAGGGTTATTCCATTGAGTTATGGTAGTGGTTTTATTACGTTTTTAGGTAAAATTGCATAAGACATAAAAAAATAATAGTACAGTCAAGAGCAAGTCAAGCTTGACACTACCAGTTTAAGATGAGCTCTGATTTATACTGCGCTCTATAGAATACAGGGCCGGTTCAAAGTCCAAAGTATCAAGCTTAGCGTGCTCTTGACTGTACACATACACAAACGGTCATTTATTACTCTTGGTGTGATTCCTACACATTCAAATATCAAAATGTTTTCTTTCAATGCAGGTGGCTTATAAGTCCACTTATTGAAAGTCATTGCAACTCCGCCGCTTCGACATGTGTTATAAGTAGTTGAGGAGAAGAAGAGGGGGAAGAAACAAAGATTACAACTTACATGCTGTACTGGAGAAAACTTATACCAAACACAATTGTTATTAAAATACTCATCTTACTTATAATACTCGAGCGAGTTTTAATACAGCGTGTCCAAGAAAATTACAGCAATAATAGATTACATGAGATATCTAAATGGAAATTCGGAAAATTTTCATTTAAAACTGGGAGTTTAATATTTATTTAAGTATGTTTATCAGTTGTTTAGTACCCATCATAGTACAGACTCTACCTATTTGGAACTGAATAAAAGTGTGTGAATTATGCCAAGATTTATTATTATTATTTAAAATCCGTTGAGTCTTTTCGGAGTCTCTTCGAGATAAAGTTTCAGACCAACGTAATTATTAACCATTTTTAATAAAATCATTGTGTAAATAGCAGATTTCATAAATTTACCATTTTGCATAAATTTTGAAAAGACTGAAAGACTTAAATTTAATTACCGTATTAGTACAGGTATTCAGTTTCCTGGGTAGATTAGACCTCTCTAGGACACAAATGTTTAAGTTACGAAAATAGCCATGGACTTAACATGCTACACAGGCGCTTCTGAGTACTATTTTTAGAACTTACTGGAAGAGACACGACGTCGTTCGCTTAAATTAACTAATTACTTTTATTATTAACTCACTGAAGTGGGTAACCAGTGTGTCCGTCATTAATTTTAATTAGTAACGTAGATAGAATGCTCTTCCATAGCGACAAGGAAACATCTCCGGCTAGGTGATCATGCCTGGGGTCCGACGCTTGATACTGGACAGTTCTATTTACCTATACAAAGTCTTGTGGGAACTTTGATAGCGCGGTTTAGAACTTGTGTTGTGACGTCACGTGCTTGCCGTCTATATGGCGCTACGGTTTCTATGTAGCAGCCAAAGAGGTTGGAAGAAAATCATTCTCTTTCCTAGAGAAATTTTTCTGTAAACGTCTTTGGTAGCAGCTATAGATGTTTTTTTATTTTTATTTTTTTAATGGCACCGCGTTTTGCATTTTGTCAATGTCAAGTAATTTAGTTTTCAAGTCTTTGTTTTATAGTTTAAACTTAGTTCAATCGTTCTGATTCAGGGACCTGCACAAAAATTCAGTGTCTCAACACTTTCTTCATCCCTCCCTTGCTTCTCAGCAGTACAATGATATCACTTTTACTGAATACTTCGTTGTGACTTCTTGAAGCAATCGAAAAATGACTTATTGAATTTACCATTCACACTTTCAGGGATACTTGCTACAAAATGTACTATCACTAATATGAGTCAAAACTCGAAATATACAGCAAAAATTTAAATTATATAAAAAGCATGACGTCGCTCTTCGGATTCCCGCCAAAAAACACTTTAAGTAGTTACTTACATTAATTATTTCCGATTGATACCAAGATAAGTAGGTTAAGATAACGATTACACCCAGGAAATAGTTAGCAATGCAACCATGCACAACTGCTTTTACCACTCTCCATAAACAACGGGCTGAAACGTCTGTCTGTCTGTCTATCTTGCTAACAGGAGGATTGATGAAATAATCGATAATTCCGGTACACCCTATTTCAACACAGATCGAGAGATCATTTACCGTGAATTTATTTTGTTGAGTAGTATTTTGTATTTCATAATTGTATTTATAGTGATGTCATATGATAGTAGTGATTATCTTCTCATTTGTGAAGCTTGGGTTAGAATACTGGCATGTAAGTTGTAAACTTAAAAAACTTACCATTTTGAATAGGATAAAAACTATCATAATGTTCAACTATGTTGAGTTATAAATATGTAACCCGACTTCGTTTTCTATACAGAATCCTACTAATATTATAACCGCGGAAGTTTGTATACATGGATGTTTGTTCATCTTTCACGCGGATTTTGATGAAACTTTACAGTTATATAGCTTATACATCAGAATAACACATAGGCTTATCCCCGTATTACCACGGGAACCGCGGGGCGCTGCTAGTATATACGAGTATACCTACTTGTATTCTATTAGAACGGAGTCTAAAGAACAGTGCTAAGAAGAAATGATGTGTAGATATACATTAATCAATAATCGAGGAGCCATTAACTCGCCCGCAGGGTTTGACGGATAGACAGCTGCACAAACTCTTGTATAATAAGGATGTTAGAGGGGGCAGGGCCGGCGCCAGGGCTTGCATCAGGGGGAGGAGTTTTCCTAAAAGGTAAGTTTAATTTTTCAAATCTTTTTCTATAAATTAATATTAATTAAATTCCTTACTGGTTACTAATAAATAAACAACGTAAATAATAATAAAAACGGTTCCAGGGTAATTAAAGAAATTATTAATACTCTGAGAACTGGAGCCAAAGGTTAAGCCTCTTTTATATAGTCAACAATTCAATTTCGCTTCAGTACGTCAATGTAATGTATCTATTTACATCAGTTAAAAAAAATCTGAATCTAATCAGTAACATAGTTTTTAGCAAGAATACTTACAAACCACTTTATCTATTTAAAATAAAAGTATAGATTATTGTAACGTAGTCTGGTATGTGGTTACACGGCGTAGAACATATATGCTAATGACCCAGTGTCATCAGCTGGTAATTAAAAAGATAATGAATAAAAACATTATCACATTTATCTATCTAGGAACAGCTATTAAGAGTTTCATCCATCCCAATGTTGAAGCCCATTGTACGTTGGTTAATGTTGAGAAGAGTTGTTGTAGTGTTGTATTGATGTTTTAATTACGTACAATACAACAATAAGAACAGATACAAAAATGCAAATCGATGTAAAAAGAGCACTCAGGGGGTCCAAATAAAATTCCTGCCTAAGTCCATCTCTGTGGAAGCAAGGTTTCCTTGACGGGGGAGGGAACGAAGAGAATTAACACTTGTGATGAAAGTAACGCAGTGGCACTGCGGGCTTCGATAATAGTTATAAGTATGCAGAGCCGGCACAAGTAAGTTTTGCGCCCTAGGGATTTTTTTATTTTTATTTATTTATTAGACGCACAAAACATTACAATTAAAGAAGTAAGTACTTATAGTTAGTCTTAATATTACAAATATGTTCCTTTTATGATTCATATTAAAGAAGCATTGTAATGAAACAGTTCTGTATGAAACAGAGTATTGATTTAAATGGTGATCCTTAAAACAAAGTGTCATTTTAATTTATACACAGTAACTATAAAATATCCTCCTATTTCAATCCTGATTTGCTTGTAGATGTTGTTACTTTGGTAAAACATCGGGACATCAGTTTCATTCAATTCTTTCTGTAGTCTATATAAGTGTAAGTTTTAGTAAAATTTTGGTTCATTCATCTGAATGTTGAAGATAAAAGTCAAAAATCATTTATTTTGTGTAGGTGCAAAAAGGGGTTTGACGTTGTAGGACAAGTTCTTTTTAAGTCATTTAGAAATGTGAATAGTCTAATAACAAGGCACTCTAAACTCGTCCATGAAGATTGGCTAAATGTAAACAGCAGCCCATCTCCACCGACGAGCTGCTGGTTCCAAATCCAGTCCCCGAGAAGAACCAGCAAGAAACTCAAGGGCAGCTCCTTTTAATCGCATGTCTCACTATGCTATGATATTGCCAACTCTCGCGATTATTTTCCCTGAAAAAGTCCTAAGAACTGATATAGAGCCAAACCTGAAATGAGCTCGCACTAGCAATTCGTGCAAGCCTGTCCCATAACCTCGATATGGCGCCCCCAAATTATAACGCCCTTGCCGTCGCTTATACGCATGGGCCGGTCTTGGTTACGTAAACAATTGTTCACTCCGTTTCTTTGGATTTCTTTATTATTATCTAACATATGAACAGTGATAGCTTTGTTAGAAATGAGTCCAACTCTCATGCATGAGGTCTGGATTTGATTCCGGGTACTAGCTCAACGGCGAAACAAAACATTATCCTACATTGAATTAAATCATTTGATTTGATTATGAGGGAACCTGAAACTTTCAGTGGTTTTGCAGAGGCTGCATCCCGTTCCAGTGGTACCTAGATGGGCTCAACGCGTCGAGGGAGCTATGAGCTATTAACAGCTGAAAAGTCGGTAACTTCGAGAAATAAAATCCCATAAGCGTGCGAATAGGTATATACTTAGTTAGTAAATTCAACATTAATGTTTTGAAACTGATGTTCTTATTTGTAAAATATAAACGTTTCTGTCATAAATATTGTACTCGTAGTAGGTTAGTGTTGTTACTGATACCTGTTTTATTGTGTTCTCAGTGGGAACGGTGAAGGGTAAGGCTAAGAATTTTTCTTTTTATGTTAACTATTGTGTCAAAAATGTCTGTATCCGTTTGTTCTCCAATAAATAAATAAATAATAGTTTTTGGGAGTTTACTACTTAAGGTAATCCGCAACAGGCTTCGTCAAAATCTTTCTGCTTTAGCTTATTTATTTATTCACATTAAAGCTGGGCACAAGTAGCCCAATGCATCTGACATCAATGCTTGTGGTCGTGGGCTGAGGTTGAATTACCTTCAGTACAATCATGTCGTCAAATCTTAATTTAAAATTGTGGGTGGAATAAACAAGAATTATCGTCGTAGTTTTAGGTGATCTACAGACTGTGTCGCAATAGCTCCAAGCGTCACGTTTTTGGCATTCACATAACGAGAATCGTGCGTGAAAATAATGTACCGAGCTCAAATGTCGCTGTTACATATTATGATGTGACTTGTGAGAATCATATTGTACCTGTCAATGTTAGTTTTAGTACCAAGACTCCGCTGTCCGTCCGTCTGTCTGTCCGTCTGTCAGAAGGTTGTATCTCATGAACCGTGATAGTTATACAGTTGACATTTTCACAGATTATGTATTTCTACTGATGATGTATTTAAACAAATGAATAAGATAAATATTTAAGGGGGTTCCCATACAACAAAAGTGATTTTTTTCGCCGTTTTTATAGACAATGGTGGCAGGAAGATAGTTTACATCTTGAGAAAGGAAGGCAAGTAGCCTTCATCCAAAACACATAGGTGACGCAACTAAACTAAATTTAATAATAAATAAAAAATGAATAAACGTGTATTACTACTTAATAAATACTAACAAAATAAGACACTCCGAGTAAGTAATAAAATACTTGTGTTGTGTTCCCCGTGACAATTCTAGCGGAGTAAGTAACAAAATAACAATAATAAAGTTCTAGTTATAAAGCATTTTACAAACAACCTTAAAGTCTATTCCTAACTTAATTTATGTACATGTGAGTGTTTGTGTAAAAATATAATAATAATAAATGTACTATGGTGTCTCATAATAATTTATATTATATTCTCTCGTTTTCATTTCGTTAAAATATCTTGCGTTATTTTCGTACCCGATTGTACATCTTAACTCGAATACGATCAGAAATACCTATCTCATTCAAATATAGTCTTTATAATAATAAAATTAAAGCAAAACATGAGCCTCTATAGCCGGTAAAACAGGTTTATTTTTAGACCTAAAGTTAAGACCCAGATGCCTAGATTAGCCAATTTCAAGCTCTGGACTGATGCAAACGCTGATTCTTATCTGCTATGAGACAACTCTATACTGGTTTAAGACTCTGCTACCTCATTTATTTTTTAAATCTATAGTATTTGGAAGGCGTGGGAGGTTAAGAGTCATACTTCCTCATGTGTGGGGAAAGACCCTCAGCTTAGCAGTTGGCTGTTACATACGTTTACAGTGAGTAAAACGAATTAGATGTTGCAAGCAAACAATTAGCAAACAACATCCTACTAATATTATAAACGCGAAAGTTTGAGAGTATGGATGTACCTATAGATGTTTGTTGCTCTTTCACGCAAAAACTACTGAACGGATTGTGATGAAACTTTACAGTTATATAGCTTATACATCACAATAACACATAGGCTATATTTTATCCCCGTATTCCCACGGGATCGGGAACTACGCGGGTGAAACCGCGAAGCGCTGCTAGTATGAACTGAGGCAGAGAAATGTTCTCAAGTAGGTATACCACACGTACCTATACCACGCGCTGGCAATCAGCGTAGGATGACCTCCCACAAGGTGGACACTTGGAAAGATGACCTGGTTAAGGTCATAACTGAGATTGCGGGAAGTTGGACTCGGGTCGTTTTAGATCGTCTGGAAGACAATAGGCCTAAATTCAGCAGTGGCTGAGATGATAATGATACGGTTGTCAACCATACTGCTAAAAAATACTTTTTTCGCTCTTTAAAACTTTTACTATTGTATAAAAAAAATACTTACAGAATAGTGTTTTCATCCGGAGCCACAAAACATGTGTAAAGAAAAGGATTTCCATAATGAATGCAAAGTGGTGGGATGATAGAAATAGAGCGAACATAGCGACTTATATTTTATTTTAAACTTGGTGGTCATTTATTTTTATTAGACTCACGGATATTAAAAAAAACATTTTCTTTATTTTACATTCTTTTTTGTACACCCTTTTGTTGTCAACCCTAGACGAATCATGTCAAATTATGGTAATAAAAGACGTATTTACCTATACAGTTGTACACTTTCAAGCAATCGTAATTTGTTAAGTTTCCACACAAATATTTGCTAAGAGAAAAAAAAAGTTTGTCAATAATATAAAATACCCCAATAGAAAATGAGTGAAATCACAAGTGAAAGTTAGCGAGGTAAAGCCTAATTCAACAAATTGTATGTTGATTACTATAATCATCGTTACCTAGCTAATCGGGTAACATTACGTTACGTTACGTAATTAATTTACGTTACTCTGTGACGGAAAAGTTTACGTATAAATCTGCTAATGTTATATGGATGTAAAGCCGTTTGTATGTTTGAAGGAGATATTCTGGAAATCAATGAGGAAAGCATGTGTTAAGGCACGTCACGTCACGTAAGGGACGTCCTATGATAGAAATGTTAATGATGATGACTTATATTATACTAGCGGCCCGCCCAGATTTGCACAGGTGCAATGCTGATAATAAAACCTTCATCTTGAATCACTCTATCTATAAAAAAAACGCTAATCTAAGCATACATATGGACAGACAGACAGCGAAAAGCGACTTTATTGTATAGTAGTATGTAGTGATGTGAAGCCCATAGGTACTCATTGATGGACATTGCTGACGGTTTAAAGATGTTGAAAAAAAATTGCTCATTTATCCTAGAGAATGTTGAAAAAATTGTTATTATCGTTGAAATTATACAAGAAATTTTTTGCATAAGTAGGTACATATAATTAAATTTTTGAAAATTTTCCGATGTTACCCAAGACTATCCTAGGGGGTCGGCACAGGTATTCAGTTCCTGGACACCACAAAAGAAGAAAAGTGTTCTCCACTTTATTTTTCGGACCCCTATACCCGTGATTGTGTTGTGCCCACATGCCTCAGAATCTATTCTGGGACCTGCGGGTTTCGTTATGAGGTGTTACTTCACTAGTGGTAAATATGTACGTAAGTTTTTGAAAAACTTATTGGTACCCTCACCAGGACTCGAACCCGAACCTCACGTTTGAGAGGCGAACTCAATACCAATCACTATCACTACTTATACTACTAACTACTATGATGATATTGGTCATATATTTTTTAAGTTAGGTACCTACTAATGATGTCGTCACAGTATATACTATAATCAATCAAATACTAAATAAAAAATAAATGTCACGTAAGCATACCCGCAGGCAAAGCAGCTATAGTCCTTATCAATGTAAGACCGGAAAGAAAGGCAAGAAACTTTCGTAATGTTAGATTTCCTGTATAAAAGTATTTTATTATTTTTATTTTACTTCACGGTTTTAACACCGTTTTATTGGTTACTAGCAACGCCCTGTGGTTTCACTTATCAAGGCACGTGTAGGGGGCCAAAAAATATATTGGTGAAAAGTACCTAAGTACTGCTGATCCCCTTAGGAATAAATGCGCTAGCAAATACAAATTTATTTAATAAGTAATAACTTAATATTTAGTCAGTAAATGAAGTATATAGTTTAAGTAGCCGTGTGCGTGCCCGATCAAAGGGTTTCAACTGACGAATTATTATACAATACTAGTGGCCCGGGCAGACGTTCACGGTTCTGCCACCTTATAAACCATCCTTGGACCCACTCGAACTCGCATAGAAACATTCATCAAAATCGGTCCACCCATGTAAAACTAAGACTAAAGAACAGTAATGGATTTTTGATAAGGGATTAATTTTTTTTAAGGGATTAGCTTCCAAAAATCCTTTGTTCAATTCATGAGCAAATTTTCATACTTCTCAAGATACCGGTTTAGGCTGTGCGTTGTCTGTCAGTCAGTTACACAATATTAGAGTTTTCTACATTAGTTAGTAATCAAACTTTAAAAGTTTATTTTTTTGAGAAATTATATTTATCCCGCCTATTCGCCACTTCTTGTACACGACTTGTATTAGCAAAATATTTGCATCGCTTGATGCGAATTTTCAAACGTTTTCGCATAGGTATCACATTGGTCAGTGGCGGGCCCGAGTCGATAGGTACCTAGACGGGTGGACAGTTGATTTCATTCCGAATCCACAAGAAACTTAAAAACTCTATTAGATTAAATATGTTTAGATTTATCTGAGTAAAATATAAATGTAAACAGTATTTATTTAATAAATGTGTTATTGAAATTATTTTCTTTCTTAAAGGCTGAATGCAAAGGCAATGCACTCATGCATTGAAACTGATCTCAGGGCCAGAAAGATAAGTAAAGGACATATAGGTACAACAGTTTATATACGGTAAATAACGGCGACACATTGGCAATAACCTCCCACGCAAAGAGATTTAAATATAATAGGGCATAGAGGGGGCATTGGGAATATTTTCATACAAAACTTTTAAGCCTAAGCGTCATGTCCTTGGTAATTATGTCAGATAATATGAACGCGAGCTGTCATTCGGTCGAAATTGTACTAGACTTATTCCACTTGGAATAACTTTTGACTTCAAATTTTTCTTGCTTTGTCCCCTCTATGCCCTATATATTTAAATCTCTTTGCTCCCACGCGAGCCCACCGCGGATCGTGAGATAATGTCCCTGTTCTATGGGAGCCAACATTTATTTATCTACGAACAGTTAAGTGAATGGTTTACGTTTAAAAATATGTATTTGACGTGGGATTTATTTCAATGTACCTACTATCGGTTCCACTTAGTGGAAGTGCGAACAATGCAGGACTACTTATCTATATCTACCTCTTATCTTAATAGGTACCTAATGATTGAGTTTAATATGTCAAACCTATAGAGCAGTGATAGCCTTAAGAGCCCGCCGAAAATCAGTGAGGCTCGGGTTCGAATCCTTTCATGTACCAATGAGTTTTTCAAAAACTTACGTACATATTTATCACTAGCTCGACGGTGAAGGAAAACATCGTGAGGAAACCCGCAGGTCTCAGAATTAATTCTGAGACATGTCCGTCGATGGGCTCACCACCTATCACGTTTAGGGGTCCAATATATCTCGTGAAATGTGGGTATATCCAGTAATGGAATACCTCTGCCTACCCTCTCCGGGATTAAAAGCGAGATTTTTTTTAATTTATTTGTCAAACCTAAATGATTGACATATAAATTAAACGAATCGACCTTATAAAAGAAAAGTTTTTTTATAAGGTCGATTCGTGCGTGCGAATAGCTGAAAAAAATATAGTCTATGTTGTTCTGATATATGACCAATACTGTAAACTTCATCAAAATCCATTCAGTAGTTTTGCGTGAAAGATCAACCAACATATATACAAACTTTCGGCTTTATAATATTAGTAGGAATATTAGGATTTACTGTAAGTTGAGTATATATTTCACTACTTAAATGTTTTTATTATTTTCGGACTATTCTGCCAAATTTTTTGCTGCTTAGCCTGACGGTTGTCTGGTAGATAATGCCTTTAGGTATTAAGTTAGCACAACACATTGGTAGGTACATGAAGTTAAAAAATAAACAACAAATATTCAAATAGCTAAAACACGGGTAGTGGGTTAACTAAAGATGGCTACTTTAACACAATGTGGAGTCAATAATATCAGCCAAATTGCTCGTTTCAGGGTCGCTAAAGTTCAAGGCGCCTGATAAAGTTGCATATAAATACAACACCCACTTATCAATACAAAGTCGGTTACGAGAAATAAAAAAACACAAGCTTTGTTCTGTAGTAGACATAATAATATGAAATATCGTTTTAGTACAGTAAATTGGTTTAGCGACATCACTACATCACTTCACTACATAGTATAAAACAAAGTCGCTTTCTCTGTCCCTATTTCCCTATGTCCCTATGTATGCTTAAATCTTTAAACTACGCAACAGATTTTGATGCGTTTTTTTTTAATAGATAGAGTGATTCAAAAGGAAGGTTTTAGTATTAGCATTGCACCCGTGCGAAGCCGGGGCGGGTCACTAGTAAAATATAAGTTACATTCACGCCTTATCCCGAAAGGGTTCGGCAGAGATGTTCCATTTCTAGATGTGTTCAATTTATACCAGTGTATTTTTCAAACCCCTAAACTTGTGGTGAACAAGTTAAGGGTACTGTTACATATAGGTATGCCTCAGAATCAATTCTGTTATTGTTCGTCCCTACAAGTTAAAGAAAAAAAAAATTTTTTTTAATTCTGAAAAATGTGCATTTAATATTTTAAAAGCACAATCCCACATACATTTCACATGCATTGGGTGATGTCATAACAGCATTAGCAGTGGAATGCTTTAATTATCAAATGTGTTGTTAACCTCGTGATAAGCTAATTTGATCTCTAAATTCCCAAATGGTTCTAAAGGTTTAGACTGATATCGTGTGAGATTTCATATTAATTATATTTTTTATTTACACTTATAATAATAACCAATGTTGTGTTTGTTAACTTTGTTTTGCTGGATTTCCTTAATAAACAAATATTGTTGTGTAGAAAACGGTTAAGTATAAATCTATTATATATAACATAATTTGTATTACTATTCAGTTTAACCCTTCTGTCTCTAAAAAGGCAGATAAGTTCATGAAAGAATCGAATTATTTTTAATGTAGAGTCAGTAGAGTGTACGTATAAGTAGATACAATTAAAAAGTTGACCTAACTTTAAACTTACCAAATAGATTCTCCAATTCGGCTTAATCGGCCGCAAATATTGCTAATATTTGCTCCATGTGATTCCAAATTTGGACCATTATTAAAAAAATAATAAACTCAAAATCCACTTCACTAGACACCAAGTTATAAAGAAAACAAACCTTTTCACTCAAATCAAATATTTTTAAACTTTTCAAAAAGTTTTTAATAAAAAGCTTGTTACTTGGAAATAAAAGAAAATAATTATTTGAAATTTAAATTTTCAAACGTCGATCGCGTATTCGAAATTTGAATTCAAGCAGCCAGGCGGCGCGGCGCGTTAACAAACTACGGAGTGCAGTCGTTGACTGACTCGATTCGAGTACTCGACTGGGTGAATCGAGAACGTCTAAATTAGAGGTACGGTAAGTACACCCATACCGAAATACAGGCTTAACAAGAGGGACACCGATAGAGTTTGTTTATTATTGTTTAAATTTAACGACTAGGCAAAAATAATGCTAAATGGTTAGGAATCCAATTTCCTAAAAAGTCTACGTAGGCAAGAAATTTGAAACTACAGAAAGTTTGAAAACTTTTGCCAAATAAATTAGAACCAATAAAATCATAACACACTAATTTATTACCAATTAACAGACATAATTATTATAATCGTAAAAAATACGCACGAATATGATTGCTGTGGTGATTTTACTACTCCACAATAGATGGCGCTTTAGGTATACTTCTACTATTCGCCGACAGATGGCGTTAAAATCTTCATTTTGATAAATGCAACAAAGAATAGATTTTGTACAATACGAGTACCTAGGTATAGTAAGAAAGATGAACTATGAACCTATATCCTAACTGGCATATGGACTCAGATAATAGGTGGCTCTTCAACATTAAATGTGATTATATCTGAGAAGATGGAGGGAGACTAAATTTATGGGCAGGTTCGAGTAGATACTTACTACTCAAATTTTAAAAGAAGGAATTTCAGAAATCCGTCGATATAATCATATTTGAATACGAATAGATAATTGTATCGAAATCAAATTATTTTGGAAATAAATAATAATTAGTTAATTAAAACATTAAGTTTAAACATTTATTTTAAAGTTAAAACATTTACCTACTCATCAGAAAACCACCTAATTATTTTTTTTAGGTTAGATTTTTTCCAATTTTCTAAATATTAAAACAAATAACCAATGTTGTGTAGGTATGTTCTATTAAACTACTGGACAGGTTAAAAATTTCCTTCACCAATGGAAAGCTTAATTTTCTCACGGGAACGGGACCTTCTACACAGAACAGCTAGTAATAAATTATACACGCGAAAGTTTGTGAGGATGGATGGAGGGATTAGGTACTCAAAAGTGATTCAGTTGGTCTTTCACACAAAAACTACTGAATGGAATTCGATGACACATAAGAGTCACTTAGCTAGCTATCAGAATAATAAAAATATTTGGTAGGTAGGTAATCTTTTTATTCTGGAACACGGGAGAAGACGAGGGAAAAGCTAGTATACGTGTGAGCGTGTGACGCACTGTACACAGATTGGGATTTGTTTGCATGGAAACTGTTTGCATGTAATCTCATTACTGTGCAAATCGGTTTTGAAGGCCAGCTACACTATTTCGTTCGAAAAAGTATTAAATATTTTCAAAGCATCGCTTAAAATTTGGATTCCTACGACTACGTACCTAGACGTAGAACTCGAACACCGATGGTTCTAGATATATCAGTTCATATTTTAAATTATGTGTAGGTATCATAATTATAATAATAATCATTTATTTCAGACATTTAGTCCATACATGATAAAATAAGATAAAATATCACAAACACAATTAAAATTTAAGACGTAGAATATTTTTTTATAAAATTTATTTTGGGCTTTAAAATCAAAGAAAGTAACGTCAAATGTTATCAAGCCTAAAAATTTTTCATAGCCATACAAAGAGATTAAAATATAATAGGGCATTCGGAATATTTTCATACAAAACTTTGAAGCATGTTTGAAGCTCAAGCGTCATGTCAGTTAGTGTGAACGCGAGCTGTCATTCGGTCTAAATTGTACTAGACTTATTCCACTTGGAATAACTTTTGCCTTCAAATTTTCTTCGCTTTGTCCCCTCTATGCCCTATTATATTTTTCACTTCTCATGCTCTAAAAGTACGCCAATATAGCCCTACGAAGCGGGACTAAAGTGGTCACTAGGGAGTATAAAGTATTTTTTTTTTAATTTCCTTAATTAGAAAAAGACAACCTCAAACAGCCAGTAAATATCTGTAGAGTGTGAACCATCTTCATTGCGAAAATGTGAAGAGTTTTAGTTCCATGGTTTTTCCGCGAAGAAGGTGGCGCCATGTGTTTTATCTGTGACAGCCTGACAGGTTTAGAAGAAAAAACTGACCGCGAAAATTTCTGAATTTTTGTCGAGTGTAAATTTGTTGGGTTTTAAATAAATTTGTACTAAATTGTCAATTTTTCTCGCACTCAAAGTGAAAAGTACAGTTTGCACCTCGAGACTAAACGCCAACTTAATATACCCTCGGTTTCATGACTCCCGAGCCGTTTAGTCCCTCGATATAAAATATACTATTAATCTCTTTGTAGTCATAAAAATTTTGCTGGGCATCCCTAGTTTTATGAAAGTCTCGCGTGACATAAAGTAAGTATTTAATCCATTAATTTCTCACTCTTTCACATAGCGCTTTGTTTAACTCGTATGGCAGCTAGATGCAACTGATTGCTATATCTCAGAAACTAATTACATCTAGAAATCTAGACTGTAAGGTAAAAGTCAGCGGTGCATTGACACTATTAACGATTGAAGCATTTTCTCGCGATAATGGATAACTTTTAATAAAAATAATTGTACCTAAGGAAGATCAGGAGTGCGATTTTTGAATCTCACTGGTCATATCAAAATCACCGGTGACTAAAATTGTCACCGATGACTTTTATGTCACCATTTTCCAAAAGCCGTATTTTTGCAAGTCACACGCTGTTTTCAATAAATCGTCGCAATCACAAAATATCACAATCGAGCCCCGCTGCTAATTCGTCCGAAAAACATATTTTGGCACTTTTGGCAGATGTCACATACGTCAACTGTCAAAAACAATCGCATGGTGATTTCAATTACGAGTGGGTAGGGGCACTCGTAAATCGATATCATAGGTATGACAAATGTAGTCACCGATGAGTTTCAAAAATACGAACTTTCGGAAATCACTCACATCGGTGAGAATTAGTCACTTGGTGAGATTCAAAAATCGACCCCCTGACCTTCAGAGAGGATACTTTTTTGCACCAGTCGGGTTCGAGACGATGGGACCCTGGGGTCCTGAGGCCAAGCGGCTATTTAAGGAGTTGTCGGCGCGTCTCATCGAGGCTCTGATGGATGCCACAGAGCGGTTTTCTGGCACCAAGATTGAGTCTCGCTATCCAGCGTGCTAATGCCGCATCGAGGAGACGCACTCAATGATATTTTTTATATTTCAGTTGTTTGTATGTTCATTTAAGCAAGATTAAAAAACCTGATAACCTACTTCAGGAATATAAACGACAGTCAAAGTAATGAGAGAATCGCTTTTATCGAGAAATTATTTTAGATTGTGTGCGCCGAGGCGTTGCACTTAAAACGTTATGTGTAGATTGTAAAGTGTTTGGATATCGACCTCAACATCATCATCACCCATCACCATCATCACCACCCTTCGAGTTGATGTAATTATCGTTGTTAAAATAATATTCTAATGTATTTTTTTTGCATTTTGGTAGTTTTTTTGTATTTTCAGTTGGTAGTGACCCTGCCTTCTAAGTCGGAGGTCGCGGGTTCGATCCCCGCTCGAGGCCAACATTTGTGTGCATGAACATGTCTATTGGCTTCGTGTCTGGTCGTTTAATATTTATTTAAGTATGTTTATCAGTTGTTTAGTACCCATAGTACAGGCCCTGCCTAGTTTGGGACTAAATAACCGTGTGTGAATTGTGAAAAAAAAAAAATATCCTTACAATGTTTTCCTTTACCGCAGAGCTAATGATTTAGTATGTTAATTTCTAAAAGCACACCTATAATATGCACGAGAACCCTCTTGTGTATAATATGTCTTTCGACTAAGGAAGTTTTAGGACACTTGGGTCAATCGAATTTCATAACAGACTTCAGTTAAAGTTTAAATGAAACAAACATTATTTTATCAAACATCGTTTATTTAGACTCGTGAAGTTTTGCTGATTTGATGCAGAAGTTCAATTATCAATATAGGTATGGCCAAATGAATTTGATTCGGCTATAACTGCTTACAGTCATAAAATACTAAAACAATAATCGAATTCGCATATTATTTTAGCTGTAAAATTATTGCAAACATTCATTCATGAGGTAGACATTACAATATTTTGCAAGTGACCCGATTACAATCGGAACAAAGACTTGCTATAATACCTACCTACTATAAACGATACCGTATTTAGTAAAACGTTTATTGAATAAAGCACGCGAGTCATTCCCAACTATGAGTAAGGGCTATTTACACGTAATACCTACTTAAAGTAATAGGCACATATCTACGTGCAATATCGATAATATCCTTATAAGGTCCTTTTAAATTAAGTTCAAATATTTTGAGAGACTGTCAAGTTAGAAGCCTCACCATGGAATTGAGCTGTTCTGATAATGTCAAACAACTCTTCCTAAATAGTGCCAAATAGTGCCCGAAGCATATAAATAGTGCTATCATACTTTCGGAGATATTCAGGTCGTTCAGTGAGGCTGCTATCTTGACGTCAAGATAGCAGCCTCATCTCAGTACACAAAAACCACAGCACTGTTCTTGAAGAACTATATACCAAAAAAACTCTTCTTAAATAGTGCCTTGGATTTGCAAAGTTTCAGAATTAGTGCTTCAAAGGAACCGAAGATATTAGGGTACATTGATGAGGCTTCCAACTTGACGTCAAGCTGGAAGTCACATCATCAACGAGGAAGAATTTCGAATCGAGACTAATGCCAAAAATCTCTTCCTAAATAGTGCCTCCGGAATCAAAACAAAGCGGAACGATTTAACTTGTATTTTAGTCAATAAATGATGATAAACTTCCACGTACATTTTGGATTCGGTACAGATAGGAATAAACCAACTAGATCAAAATGGAGGCTCAGCTTTTTAAAGAACAACATCTCAGAATGTTTTTTTTTGTTTTTTTTTTTACTAACTAACTAGATACGTATAACTCGATTTTGTTTGAAAAACTAAAGATAAAAAATCCACGAAAATGAAGTTTTTAATGGACCTGTTGACATTCATCCTAAGATAAAACAATGGTATTGTTTAAACCAAACACAAGCCTCATCAATGTACCCTAATATCTTCGGTTCCTTTGAAGCACTAATTCTGAAACTTTGCAAATCCAAGGCACTATTTAAGAAGAGTTTTTTGGTATATAGTTCTTCAAGAACAGTGCTGTGGTTTTTGTGTACTGAGATGAGGCTGCTATCTTGACGTCAAGATAGCAGCCTCACTGAACGACCTGAATATCTCCGAAAGTATGATAGCACTATTTATATGCTTCGGGCACTATTTGGCACTATTTAGGAAGAGTTGTTTGACATTATCAGAACAGCTCAATTCCATGGTGAGGCTTCTAACTTGACGGTCTCATATTTTGAGGGTACGTCTTAGATAAAATCTAAGGGGATACGTACAAATATGTAAGTAAGAGAAATAAAATTAACATGAAGAGAAAAAGAACGTTAAATTTTTCTCATTTTTTTTATGACAAAAAATATTATTTTGTAAACATGCTTTTGCATAAACCGTGACTCACTACCGCATTAAAACGCCACTTATGACAACTTTTTTTATTTGTTTTGGTAGGTAGGTATTTTAGCAGTTTTTGATTGGATAGTGTGTGTTGTTTATGTACCGAGTGTTAGTTTGTTTTTTAATTTTTGTAATAATGTCATATCTAGTGAAGTAGCATATGAAAAATAAAAATTAGTGCACAAAATAGTTTCTTGTATTTTTCGAACCCCCCGAGGATAAAGCGCAAGCAAACGTTTTTTATTTATATGTAGAATAATGTAACTTGTTTAGGAATACGTCTTGTCTTTGGTAATCTATTATTTTATGATGCGAAATTGGATGAGTAGGCACGTAGTTTTAATCACGCCATCGGTATTCACTGATGGCACTTGTAATTACCTGTATTTCTACATTCCTACATTAGATCATAATAAAGTTTTTAGATGATTTGCCATTTACATTGAACTTGCTTTTGGACGGCGAAACAAGTTTAATACATTATTTATTTATTTATTCATTTCTAGAATAAGTTTGAGGACTAGTTTTGGTATAAGATAGGAATAGATCGATTCTTACAGCAAAAATAAATCAAATACGAAATCGCTTTTGTTAAACTTGGAGAGGCTGTGTGCGTCAAGCTTTATTGACCCCAACTCCCAACAAACCCCCAACATAACACCAAACCCCCCCCCTCACATTCCCACACATACAACAGGCACATAATATAAAAATGTACCCAAATTTTTACCTAACATAAAACTAGGTACCTTACCTATCTAGTAAAAAAAAGTTTGTTATGCATTGTCTGAAAGTTTTGATTATACTATGTTCGCTTTCTATCATTTTCCTTTGCTCATCAATTGACTAAAATTGTCTAATTACCCTCAATCGCAGTGTTGTGTTGCAGATTTTTTTTATTAACTAGGTACTATTTTCAAATAGGTACTACAGTAGGTGTATAAATAAAAAATTTTTTTTTAGTATGTACCTAGCATTCTTATAACAAACCATTATTTATGTTACAATGACGCTTAGTAGGTAGTACCTACTAAGCGTCATTGTAACTTAAATAATGGTTTGTTATAAGAATGCGTCGCTTTTAAAATAAACACTATTATTATTATTTATTAAACGTGACAGGTACCTACATACGATAAGTCCATTTATTTAAAGGCATTGCAAAGCAAATTAACTAAACCGTGTAAATCAGCCATTACAGATAGTAATTTTGTCAAATGCAAAATCCTACCAATACGATTTACTTACTATTGAATACTGAATTTAATTACGATTTTTAAGAAACTTTACAATTATATAGCTTATACATCAGAATAACACATAGGCTATATTTAATTCCCGTATTCCCACGCGAAAGGGAACTACGTGGGTGAAACCGCGGGGCGCTGCTAGTAAAATATCTAGCTCAAAAGCCAGGCGCAGTTGCAAAAGCATGCCTTATTCCTGTTGAACAAGTGAGTGAACAAAGAATACAAAACGACGAATAGCTGGGTCATTGATACCGCATCCTGTGGTCACAATAGGCAGAATGGGTCCATAGCAACTGACCGCGTATTGGTGCTTCAATGGCGCTAGTGAAATGTCGAAAGAGCAAATAATATTGTGAGACAATTTTCACAAGGCTATGGATTTATGGGAGCCTTTAGTAGTTCCTTATGGCATGTATCAGAATGACCGGAGTTTCAAAATGTCCAGTTGTACAAAATGACCGGAGTATCAAAATGTTCAGTTATACAAAATGACCGGAGTATCAAAATGTCTAGATGTACAAAATTACCGGAGTTTCAAAATGTCCAGTTGTACAAAATGACCGGAGTATCAAAATGTTCAGTTATACAAAATGACCGGAGTATCAAAATGTCTAGATGTACAAAATTACCGGAGTTTCAAAATGTCCAGTTGTACAAAATGACCGGAGTTTCAAAGTGTCCAGTTGTACAAAATGACCGGATTCGAGGTTCAAAATGTCCAGTTGTACAAAATGACCTGAGTTTCAAAATGTCCAGTATCACCTAATAAACATTTAAAAAAATAGATGCTTGGGAAGCGGCTTAAATACCCACCAGACGTGGTGGGAGCCAGACGTCAAACCCCTAAACGCTCACGCCTTTATGTAGGTACCCCGATGTGTTCGATTCCTGGAAATATCGGGTCTTACTTGCATTTAGCCTTGGCGAGCAGAGCACCGTTTCATATATATTTTTTGGGGTCGGACTGGTTTCTTGGCGTTCTTTTGCTTCACCATCGAACTTATAATAAATATGTCTACGTAAATTTTTGGATAACTCTTTGGTACAGGCAGGAACACAAAGCTTCACACTTGTAGTGCGAGTCTGACCTTTAAGGCGATTGTAAAAAGAACGTTCCAAGTTGTTCAAGCTCCACAATGCTCTTGACTGTACACACCAGCTCTCGATAGGATATGAATTAAATAACTCGATCGTCGCCTTGACTTATTAAATCCAATTCATGAACCTGTTCGTACAAGGTGAGGTAGCAAGCAAGTTGCCATTTAAGTTACAATTTAAAAAATATGCAATACTAATCCTCTGAGGATTATATCACTAGTAAGATCTTCCTATACGCTTACAATACTTTTCTACCTGTCTTTTAGGATTCGAACTAACTTTGATTCTAGGTACGACAAGCTAATCATCCAATTCATTCATTTTCAAATTTGTAAAATTTTTGAACTCAAATAGATTTTAATTGTATACCTATATAAAGACATTATTTATGATGGTAGACCACAGAGCACCCGCTATTTTTTATCCTGTGAGTCACAGTAAAAACATTTCATTTCGATTTTATGCATTTTTAAACAAACGGAGGACTCGGAGTAGGTTCTCAAGTCAACGCTTATTTAATTTAATGTACATTTTTAGTGAATTCTAGGACCACTTTTTTACTGTAAGGATTCACTAAAAAATCCAATCAAAAAAGAATTATGATTATCTATACTAAAAAAAACTGTAACACGATCGTTTTATTTAAATAAGGACTGGCTAGTCATATTATGTGTTACTTTTTAAACCGACTTCAAAAATGGAGGTTTCTGAATGTTGCGGATAACTTCGCAGTTTATGAACCGATTTCAATGATTCTGTTTTTTTTTGGAAAGGTGATATCCCGGTGGTATCATGATAAGGAAATCTGGTTATAGCATCCCAGAGAAATCGAGGTGAACCTTCGAAAATCGTAGTGACGACTAGCGCTTTTTTATTTTTTTTAGTTCCCTGTTTGTTTTTTGTTAATTTTTTTATTAATGATCTGTCAAAACGAAAATTTAATATGGAAAATGTACCCTACGTACGTCATGTGCGAGTCCAGATCGCACTTGGCCGATTTTTAACACGTTTTATTTGAAAAAGTCGGAGTGCAATACGTACCGTTAAACCACAGAGCCTTAAAAATAACCTGTTGACGCAGCACAAAGGAATTCCCAAGCAGTAATATTAAGGATGCCGAAGCCTTATAAGATCAACAATCAATATTGTGCTTTATCTTCTCGTGATAAGATCTACTGTAGCTGGCTACGGTAGCTGTGTTGAGCTGAGCGTAAAGCAGGTAAAAACCGTTAATATTTAAAAGTTCTCGCTAAGTCCATCCTTTAGTACTACCTGGTAATACTTGTTCATAATAAGTGCGTTAATAAAATTCTTATATAGACTATAATAAGTTGATAATACTAGCACGACGGTGAAGGAAAATAAGATGAGGAAACCTAGGTCCCAGAATTAATTTTAACCTATAAACAACTGGTGAAAAGTGGGTATTTCAAGAAATTGAATACTCCGTGAAAATACCTTTTGTTTTAAAAAGGTTTTAAGATGTGTGTGTGTGTGTGAGGTGTTAAGATTCAGCCACTTCCAAATTCATGTAGACTTGTACCTAAGTCTTGCAACCTCGCTGGCAGGCATTGAATTTCGGCAAAATGATTAATATATCATTGCTATATCCGTATATAGGTAGGTAGGTAATTATCTATATTTCTATAATATCCTAAGTAATGAGCACAATTTCACCCGTATAATTCCCCTTCGAGTAATACGGGGATAAAATATCACCTAACTTATACTTCCTGAAAATGTAGCTTTCATTGGTGAAAGAATTTTTAAAACCGGTCCAGTAGATTTTGATTAAGTAATTATATTTCTTAAAAACACACAAAAATCCTAATCTTTCCTCTTTACAATATTACTAGCAGCTCCCCGCGGTTTCACCCGCGTAGACAGTGGCGGATTTACACATTTACAAAGAGTAGGCTGCAAAGTTTTTGCCGCCCCTGCTTCTAAAATGGACAGTCCCTAGACTACGTCGTCCTTACGATGTGTTGCTCTGTGTCTCTGGTATCAGAAAACCGTCAAAGGTACAGAAATATTTTAGATTTCTACGAAGTAGCAAAGACAAAAATCCTGAAATTTGCCGCCCCTAGAATCTGCCGCCCTAGGCTCCAGCCTACTCAGCCTGCTGGTAAATCCGCCACTGCGCGTAGACCCCGTTCCCGTGGGAATAAGGGGATAAAATATAGCCTATGTGTTATTCTGATGTATAAGCTATATAAATGTAAAGTTTCATCAAAATCCGTTCAGTAGTTTTGGCGTGAAAGAGGAACAAACATCCATCCATACATCCATCCATACAAACTTTCGCATTAAAATATTATTAGGATTAGTGTAGATAGGTAACGCTTTCTAGAAAACGGCTCAAACGAATTAGATAAAATTGATGGCATTGGTCTAGTTTGGTCCCATCTCTGGGAAAACTTGTTTTCTGCTAGTTTTAAATGGATCTTGTTGTCTAGATTCTGATGGCTTTTATAATTGGGATTACGGGCCATTTATATGAGGCCATTCCACTAAGACAATCCACTAAGACTGCAGCATACAAAAAAAACGTGAGGACAATCCATTCCATTGTCCTGACGTTTTTTTTGTATGCAGTCTTAGTGGATTGTCTTAGTGGATTGCCCTCGTATAAATGGCCCTTTAGAATCGTCTGACGGTAAGACGACTAATGTAATGCTAATGAATATAGCAGATGTTAGTAGTTACCTGCGTCGGAAGCAATGTATGTCAATATGGAGCCCATTGCAATTAAGGTTGTCAGTCAATAGACAATAATAAGCCTCCTGGTTGAATATTACAACTTAGTTGAACATCCAAAAATGAGGAATTAATAGGTACATTTATTTTAGTCGTAGTAAAAGTAAGTCTTAGTAGGTAAGTTATATTCAAGACTTTGAAATTCTGCAGTTTTATAATTATAAATTTACATATAAATAACCATAATAGAAGAACACAAGCTAAATTTTAAATATAAACAATGGATCAATCCTATGTGTGACTGTCTGTGTGCTAGGCAGTTTGTGATTCAATCTGATTGTATGTAGAATTGTATTGCATAATTTCATTACAATAAATTGTAGCTATACCATTATTATTAGAAACAGACGCACCATTTCTTTATTATGTAGCTAGGTTAGATAAGTATAGAAGACACTTTATAATTGATTTGTATTACGTCCGCATTTAACGATAAAGCATTTGCTAAATTTAGAACAAATAACGTGAGTAAACAACATCCCATTTTGCATGAAGACTTTTGATCTTTATGCAAGAATCAAACTTAAACAAAACTAGTAGAGTTTAATATTCAAGTAAGTAGATCCTTGCAAATTAAATCCATATAAAACAAGCATTGCGACGTCATTATACCTACTTATATGACTACTTGCTAGACTATTTACACAGCTGTTTGTTTTAAACATTCTTAAAGCCGTGAAAAACCATTTTAAAGAAATCGAAAATGTTGTTGATTTAATTAAATCGATTGCTGATTCGAAATCGATTAACTTACAGCTATATCCAGTGTCGAAGTCGATGACATTCGAGTATCCATGCTATCTATAGTAAACACTCCATCGCCACTCGGAGATGGCAACACTTTCGCACGCCTCGGCATCGTAAAACAAAACACTTTTGTCCTCACCATATTAAAAAAAGAAATAAATCACTTTTTAATTCAGAAATCGGAACTAAAAACAAATATGGCGCCGGTTATTTGGATTTGGAACGCGACGTACGTGCGCGCGCAGAAGGTAGTGCGAACGAATGACAGGTTTAGGTCATTATGGCGCGAAACGTGGTTAGTGAGTCATCGTGACCAGGTACAGCGATTAAACCTTTTAGATAAAATGCTTTTGCTGTTAAAAATAAACGTAAAATAGTTTTTTATGTGGTTCCCACAGCACAGCACACGGCTACTCTATTGTTTTCTGTCCACACGTTTGTTTTTGTTCCGTCACGGTCTTTTATGATAGGATTTGTTTTATAGAAATTGAATAATTTTTTGCTGTAGGAAAAATGTAATAATACCACGTATTAAGTATTACATTTTTGGGCCATTGTGAGGTTTCTTAGGTAGTACAATACTTTGAGTACTTACACAGACCGTTTGAAAATGAAGCAAATAAATTCGCGAAAGAATTCATTATGCCAATAAAAGTAAAGTAAACAAGCGTGTGAAGTTTGTTTTATCTTGGAAAAAAACAGGACCGATAAAAAAGTCTCTCCCAAGTTCTTCGTTATCTCCCAAGATAGAAAGAAACAAAGATTTTTTTATTTTTATTATTACATTCCAGGAATACTTAATATCCCAAAATATCAACTGCATGTAACTCCGTTAGATAGTCTGCTATCAAGAGCGAAATCAACTGTGTAATATTGGAATTACAATTTCTAATGAGCCATTTGCAGTGAAAGTTGTATCAATAGTTGCGTAAAGGACACTTCGCTGATTCACACTGCCCGTAAATGGAGAGAGTCACGTACCTAGCCGAAATCCTAACTAATATATGAATCCTATATAGTAATATGCGAAAGTATATTATCTGTCTGTCTGTTTTCATTGAACTGATTGACAAAGTTTTTTTTCAATTGGTAATTTTGCAACTACAACCATTTAAGTTCCAGAAAAAAGCTTAATTAAACTCATAGTCAAAGTCATCGAAATTTAAAATTAAATTGATTATTAAAGATAAAGTTCTTAGGTATAACTGGTTAAAACTGACTTTCAAAGAACGCTCTTATCTATCCAGTTCAGTGTGTGTTCAATTGACAGTGTCAAATTGAGAATTTTACCACTTGAAATTTGTACATTTGAGAATGGGTCTAACTAGGAATGTTCCTAGTTGAACATGTGGTTAAGGGTGTGTTTAGTTGAGTATGTGTTCAGCTAAGAATGTGTCAAGTTGAGAATATGTACCACATGAGCTTGTATCCATTTCAGAATGTGTTTTAGGTGTGAAGATAAAAACGGATAATTTAGCCAAAATAGTGACCATTTTAATTAATCTTAAATACATTAATAAATATAAATCCGCGTCTGATCCCAAACGAGTTCTTTTAAAGATTAAAAAATAAGTAATTATTATTCTCGGGAACGTCCGCGTCGTGTTCTTAGAATACATTTATTATTCTCGATGATTCAAAAGGAATGCGATACGATCTATTTCGTAATTTATTATTATTAATGTTGATTTCGTGAAGATTCTGTAAAATGTTTTAAAAGCGCACCATATTTCCTTATGCGTCATGGTGGGTCTAGGAAATTCTCATAAAAATTAAGGTAAATGTAGATTCCCAATTCTCGTCGGCATGTCAGATTGTTTGACTCTTTTTTAAATGTAAAAGAAAATACTTGATTTCTTTCACTTATGGTGCGAGACAATTATTTTACGGGAATCCGGTTCCGTATGATTCTGGTTTCTACAGGTCTACCAATTAACTGAGACAGTCCCTGAGGTAGCTACGCGGTGCGGGAGGGGTGACGTCACAAGACTGACGGTTTTAATCAAGTCGTATGCAGCGCGACAATGTTGAGCGTGTGACGTCATCTGTGAGGTGTTCCGCGCAGCGCATCTACGACGTTAAGGCTGGTTTACACACTATTTAGTTAAGTTGGTCAGTAGATGACGACGGACCTGTTGGCTCAGTTGGTAGTGACACTGCCTTCTGAGCCGAAGGTCGCGGGTTCGATTTCAGCTCGGGGCCAACATTTGTGTGCATGAACATGTCTATTGGCTTCTTGTCTGGGTGGTTTTATTTAAATATGTCTGTCAGTTATTTAGTACCCATAATACAGGATCTGCCTAGTTTGTGACTAAATAACCGTGTGTGAATTGTGTCTAAAAAAAAGATGGATATTGCTTCTATAAACGGGTATATGAATACCAAACCTTATAGTGGGCAAGCAATGTTCATCTACTGACCAACTGTATAAACCACTTATTAGGAACCGTCTCAGACTTGTAGCTGCCCGCGTGACGCTGTACAGTCAAGAGCACGTGGAGAATGACACTTTGGACTTTGTAAAGTTCTTATTACAATCGCCTTAGAGGTCAGACTCGCACTACAAGTGTAAAGTTTCATGTGATCTTGACTGTAATACTAAGCTAATTTATATTCACACAAAACAATACTCAAGTATTAAATAATCTAATCCAATAATATTTAATAATAATCTTGTCTTATTTAATATCATTGCAAGTATCCCAATTAAATACCAAGGTTATACTTATCTTGTCAAAAACTTAATAAACTTTAGTTTTTCTCGTAAACTGGTGGGTTTTTGGCGCTATTTTGTCGTTATTGTCCCTAATTTAAAAAAAAGACGCGTGGCACTCGGGGACTGCCGCGGTAAAGCTATTGCATAGCATTTTGTATCAACAAGACTGCCGAAAACAAACGACGTTAGACAATGCACGGCCTTCAAGCCACACCTCCGTGCCCGTCGGAGTGGGGAGCGTGAGGTTTTTTCTCGTTACGGAATTTCTGGATTCGGTCCCCGCGCTCAAGGCCCTCGATAGAAGCTATGCAATAGCTTAATAAAAAAGTTGTCCGTTACTTTTTTACGGCTAAATCGGTGGATCTATATCTAGATAAAATTCGGCATTGCTGAGTTTTCATCTTGAAGAAGAGCAAATGGTACTTTTTATACTCAATAGGTTGAAGATATCTGCTTCAAAATTAAGTTGCAAGATTCCACCATTCAACCCGATAAAAGCTTGTAAAAATCCATCGTTCCTATCGGACGCGGTAACACTGTGCGGTTTCACCCGCGTAGTTCCCGTTCCCGTTGGAATAAATCAGGTATATTCTAGCTTTCCATTGGTGATAGAATTTTTAAAATCGGTCCAGTAGTTTTTGAGTTTATTCGTAACAAATATACAAAAGAGAAAAAGAAAGAGAAGTGATAAAGTGATAGCCTTACGGTTAAAGAGCCGCTGAAAATCAGTGAGGCTCGGGTTCGAATCCCGGCATGTACCAATGAGTTTTTCAAAAACTTACGTAGGTACATATTTATCACTAGCTCGGCGTTGAAGGAAAACATCGTGAGGAAACCCACAGGTCTCAGAATTAATTCTGAGACATGTGTAAATAGACCCGGTCTACCTACCACACCTATCTACTACACCTATCACGTTTAGGGTTCCAATATATCTCGTGAAATGTGTGTATATCCAGTAATGGAATACCTCTGCCTACCCCCTCCTAGATTATTTATTTATTTATTTATAAACAAACAAAAATACAAATCCTTCCTCTTTAAACATATAGTACCTAGTCTACCCTACCTAAATGACAAAACAGTAGGTACCTGGGTCGTTCTTCTTTTTTAGCTACAATAGTTTGTCACTCACCTCATTTTGTGTCATATTGCCATATTAGATTGTGGATTATTATGTATTCATTGTTTGAATTTATCTCCTCATCGCTTTGTACCTTTTAATACTAAATAATCTTTAACTTTCTGTAGCCAATAATTTTTTTGCATGTGTTTATTTTTCACTAAATACCATGACAGAGTGGTAATCCATAATGATGTCCTACCTAAAAAGGACCACTCTGTCACAGTGTTTTCTCGAAAATCGCCACAAAACAAAACATTATGGGCATGAAAACAAAGATTATAAATGATCCACATGAAAATTTAATGCATTTGCAAAAAAATATCTAACACTGAAATTAAAATATTGTTACTTGAAAAACTCGAAAAACTGGAAAACACCAATTCATTGTCACAAAAAAAGAAGAACGACCCACCTACCGACGACAAGTTTGTCCATGGATATTATAATATAATTGTATCAATTAAATACTATCCTTATGTGAAATTTGGTTTTCCCACTCAAAGTCACAAATGTGGTTATGAAACGTCGCAATAACCTATCATTTCAAAATTAGTCATTTAGTCCATTGTTTAATGTCATTGTCGGTCAGCCAAGTTTGCAAGTAGGTACATGCGGTAGATACATACCAGTTAGAAGTTAGTACCTAATGATACTGTGTGTAAATAGATTATACGATCACTAAACAACCGATTTTCTTTCAGATTCACCATCAACACGGATATCTATAAATTTTGGTTGAAATACTAAATAAAACTTACGTGCATATTTATCACTAGCTCGACGGTGAAGGAAAAACATCGTGAGGAAACCCGCAGGTCTCAGAACTAATTCTGAGACATGTGTAAACAGACCCGGTCCGGCGATGGGCTCACCACCTATCACGTTTAGGGGTCCAATATATCTCGTGAAATGTGGGTATATCCAGTAATGGAATACCTCTGCCTACCCCCTCGGGGATAAAAAAAAAGGCGTGAGATTATATTATTATTATTATTATTGGTTGAAATAGTGTTTTACGTTACCAGCTACTTAAAAGGAAATACATGAATTTAATCAATCTACAGTAATATTATAAAGAGAAAAGATTTGTATGTTTGTTACGAATAAACTCCAAAACTACTGGACCAATTTTAAAATTTCTTTTACCAATGGAAAGCTAGAATATCCCTGAGTAGCATAGGCTATATTTTATTCCCGTATTCCCACGGGAACGGCAACTACGCGGGCGAAACCGCGCAGAACCGCTAGTATTAATAATGGAGCTAGCAAGCGTTACCCAAATAGGTATACTTATACGCAACGCAAGTCCGAGTTGTAGCATTTTGCATCAATATACGTAAATGAGTTTACATGTTATGAGAAAGGATATCTATATTGATATTAAAGGAGATAATAACCAAAGACCAACACATGCATACACAATCTCACGCCCATTTCCCATTGGGGTAGGCAAAAACAATAGACTGCCACTTGCTACGAACCTGACTAATCTCTCGTGCTTCATCTACATCCATCAAACGACTCATGCATGCTCGTTGGTTACGGGTACCTACTCTTTATCTGGCTTTTCTTCAATACATCGCTGACCTGGTCAATGTAAGTACGCCTAGGACGTCCTGTACCGACTCGCCCATAGACAACACCCTTGTATATTTGTCTCATTAACACCTAAGTACAATAACACACACATTTGAAAAAAATGCTATGTTTATTCAATTATAAATATAAAGTTTCAGTAAACCACCAGAGTCTCGTGATACAATCATGTTAATATGATAGCGTCATCAGAATATCCTGTGATACATGACAGCGTTATCAGAATATCCTGATTTGCTCAATGCGTTTGAACAGTTTGATTTTCATCTGGATGACAGCTAGGAGCCAGTCGACGTTGAGGAGTACGTGGCGGACGTCATGGTCGGTATGTTGACCCTCTATACGGAAAGTCACCTGAAACCATCAATAATGAATTAAAATTATTATTGTTTAAGAAAATAGTGAGGAAACCCGCAGGTCCCAGTAAAAAAAAAGTGAAAAAACATTTATTTTCTGTAGGTACAAAAAGTAGACTTCGAAAGGTTAATGGCCTAATAACAAGGCACTCGAAACTCTTCCATGAAGATAGGCTAAATGTAAACAGCAGCTCATCTCCACCGACGAGTTGCTGATCCAAATGCTGTACCCCGAGAAGAGCCAGCAAGAAACTCAAAGGCAGCTCTTATTAGTATTATGTAGTAAATATGGTTTACACTTAGATAAAAGCAAAAGAGGGCTTACAATAATAATTTTGATTAATAGCCTTACATAGTGTCTAGTCGGGTTAATCCCATGCATGTTGGTCTACTAAGATTAAAAAAAACTGCATCAAAATCCGTTGCGCAGTTATAAAGATGTAAGCATACATAGGGACCGACCGACAGCAGGAAGCGACTTTGTTTTATACTATGTGTACTGATTAAAACAGTCAGTCAAATCTTGCAACAAATTTGGACTACACTTACCACAGGTATAGGGTTTATGCCACGAGGTTCTATCAGCTTGTCCTCGATTCTGAAGAAGACGGATACGGTGGCTTGAGGCACTGGATATCTCACGTTCGGCTGGCTGAACAACGCCTGTAATTTATCCAACTTCACCCTTAACTTTTATCATTATCCACTTGCCCTTTAAAGGTAGACTTCAGTAAGTCGCGGCTGATCGCAGCCGCGCGCGACCGATCGCGTGCGACGCGCGCTGCTGATGCGACAAGTCAGTGTCTGATAATGTAGCTTTCCTAAGGTGTAAGAATTTTTAAAAAAGGTATACTTATGTAAATCAAATCGGTCAATATTAGTGTAGATAAAATATAATACATTTAAACACCTTTGCATATACCTATGTATTATATTTGTCTATCTCATTATCAGCCAAGAACCGCCCCGATAACAATTAAAAATCAATTGTATTTCTCATTCTTGGTCTGAGAGGTGAGTGCACTACTAAAAGGAGACGTTTCAAAGCGTTTCATGAATGTATGGAGACTGAGCCTGCACCATGTACACCAGTTTTTTAGATAAATATAAATAAAATAACTGTAGTTTTATTCATGATTTTGATCATATTTGTCTAGTTTCGTTGTACTTTAATTTTCATTAAACTAGCATCGCGGCAACCGAAAAAAAAATTGCGACCTGACCGGTTAAATGACAATTGACATTATTTTGATGTTTGTCGGACTCATTCACAATAACATGGAAATTGAGCTTAAAGAAGTTAAAAGACATGTGGCACTCGGGGACTGCCGCGGTAAAGCTATTGCATAGCATTTTGTATCAACAAGACTGCCGAAAGAAACGGGTTGTTCCCAGTCCGCCGATCGGAACTCCGATTGGTAGGGACGAGTGGGAATATTTTTTCCCACTGCTCCGATTGTTTTTATGTTGTTTCAATAACCCCTTTTTTCGCCAAAAGTACAGTCACCAATAAAATAATAAAGTTGACTGTCTTGGTTGGTCTGACTATTTCATTTCATTTGATTTGATTCGATTCGATTCGATTCGATTCGATTCGATTCGACTCGACTCGACTCGACTCGACTCGAATCGACTCCGACTCCGACTCCGACTCCGACTCCGACTCCGACTCCGACTTCGACTTCGACTTTCGACTTTCGACTTTCGACTTTCGACTTTCGACTTTCGACTTTCGACTTTCGACTAGGGATGCAACGATACCGATGCCGATAATCGTAAACCGCAGGTTATCGTTATTTTTGACGATCATCGGTATCGTAAAAAGCATTACGATTTATAACGATTCTTAAAACTAGATTGATGTAAAAAAAAACGTGAAAAGGAATGCAAGACAGCATATTAGATGTTTGCGCTGGCATCACTTATGGCAGTATCTTTCATATTTTTGACGTTTGCCACTGACATTGACAATTTGTGACGTTTGTTTTTCGCGCGAGGTTTCTTTACCCATTGGTTAATATTGTGTTGTGTGTGGTATCTATTTACTGTTTTTGTACGTCTTGGTGTTGTTTATAATAGAAAACCATGCCAAAAAGGCACGAACACAGTGAGATATGGAAGCATTTTTCTAAAGGCCCACCAAATATACAGAATAAAGCTGTTTGTAATTACTGCAAAACTGAAATTTCACAAGGTGGCCAAAATGCTCTATCCAAAGGTTTTACTACCACAAACATGTGGACACATATGCGACGTTCTCATCCCAATGAATTTAATCCATACGGATATAAGAAACAGACTCAAACCAGATAATTTATAGTACATTATGATATAAGTGCGGTAGGTTGAAAATTACAGCCGAGGCGATGTTGCTAGCTCGAGCCGTAGGCGAGGGCTACAAGTAAGCAGAGGCTGTAATTATCAAAGCGCACGTATGTCATACGACGTTTTATAACACATTTGCGAGGAAATAAAATAAAACTCCGACCATGGTAAACGATATAAAAACAATACAGCGTTATGAAAAAGCGCGCGGCGCGCATCATAATTTTTTTTAGGCAAAGGCACAAAAAACAGCCAGTATTACTAATAAAGTAAATTAATATTTTTGTGTTTTGTTACAGATTAATTGGTTGTAATTTACTGTCAAAATTAATTAAATTATATAATTATGTACAAAAATATTTCTTTATTATATTTTATCTCCCAAAGTTAATTTTAATCATAAAATGTTGACAACTTTTTTGACATAAAAAGTCTTTGCTGAGATTTTAAAAAGTACCGTTCGTTTTAAGACGGAGCATCTTGATAAACCGTGCGTTTTACTTTACACTTACCGCACTTGGGCGTAATGAGATACAATACGATATTGAAATTGGTGAAATAAGACACCTTTTACGAGCAAATGTGTTATAAAAATTTTTATGTTTTCTTAACAAGAATTTAAAAGAAATTGATTTTAATTACGACATTTAGGTGGTAAATTGACCTTAAAACTTAAGTAAAGTTGATTTTACTCAATTGACTTGTTTTATTAGATGTTAATTAAATAATCGTAATGCATTCGTTATCGCATTCGTTATCGTATTCGCTATTACGATACATTCGTATCGGTATCGTAATAGCCATATCGTTGCATCCCTACGACTTCAACTTCGACTTCGACTTCGACTTCGACTTCGACTTCGACTTCGACTTCGACTTCGACTTCGACTTCGACTTCGACTTCGACTTCGACTTCGACTTCGACTTCGACTTCGACTTCGACTTCGACTTCGACTTCGACTTCGACTTCGACTTCGACTTCGACTTCGACTTCGACTTCGACTTCGACTTCGACTTCGACTTCGACTTCGACTTCGACTTCGACTTCGACTTCGACTTCGACTTCGACTTCGACTTCGACTTCGACTTCGACTTCGACTTCGACTTCGACTTCGACTTCGACTTCGACTTCGACTTCGACTTCGACTTCGACTTCGACTTCGACTTCGACTTCGACTTCGACTTCGACTTCGACTTCGACTTCGACTTCGACTTCGACTTCGACTTCGACTTCGACTTCGACTTCGACTTCGACTTCGACTTCGACTTCGACTTCGACTTCGACTTCGACTTCGACTTCGACTTCGACTTCGACTTCGACTTCGACTTCGACTTCGACTTCGACTTCGACTTCGACTTCGACTTCGACTTCGACTTCGACTTCGACTTCGACTTCGACTTCGACTTCGACTTCGACTTCGACTTCGACTTCGACTTCGACTTCGACTTCGACTTCGACTTCGACTTCGACTTCGACTTCGACTTCGACTTCGACTTCGACTTCGACTTCGACTTCGACTTCGACTTCGACTTCGACTTCGACTTCGACTTCGACTTCGACTTCGACTTCGACTTCGACTTCGACTTCGACTTCGACTTCGACTTCGACTTCGACTTCGACTTCGACTTCGACTTCGACTTCGACTTCGACTTCGACTTCGACTTCGACTTCGACTTCGACTTCGACTTCGACTTCGACTTCGACTTCGACTTCGACTTCGACTTCGACTTCGACTTCGACTTCGACTTCGACTTCGACTTCGACTTCGACTTCGACTTCGACTTCGACTTCGACTTCGACTTCGACTTCGACTTCGACTTCGACTTCGACTTCGACTTCGACTTCGACTTCGACTTCGACTTCGACTTCGACTTCGACTTCGACTTCGACTTCGACTTCGACTTCGACTTCGACTTCGACTTCGACTTCGACTTCGACTTCGACTTCGACTTCGACTTCGACTTCGACTTCGACTTCGACTTCGACTTCGACTTCGACTTCGACTTCGACTTCGACTTCGACTTCGACTTCGACTTCGACTTCGACTTCGACTTCGACTTCGACTTCGACTTCGACTTCGACTTCGACTTCGACTTCGACTTCGACTTCGACTTCGACTTCGACTTCGACTTCGACTTCGACTTCGACTTCGACTTCGACTTCGACTTCGACTTCGACTTCGACTTCGACTTCGACTTCGACTTCGACTTCGACTTCGACTTCGACTTCGACTTCGACTTCGACTTCGACTTCGACTTCGACTTCGACTTCGACTTCGACTTCGACTTCGACTTCGACTTCGACTTCGACTTCGACTTCGACTTCGACTTCGACTTCGACTTCGACTTCGACTTCGACTTCGACTTCGACTTCGACTTCGACTTCGACTTCGACTTCGACTTCGACTTCGACTTCGACTTCGACTTCGACTTCGACTTCGACTTCGACTTCGACTTCGACTTCGACTTCGACTTCGACTTCGACTTCGACTTCGACTTCGACTTCGACTTCGACTTCGACTTCGACTTCGACTTCGACTTCGACTTCGACTTCGACTTCGACTTCGACTTCGACTTCGACTTCGACTTCGACTTCGACTTCGACTTCGACTTCGACTTCGACTTCGACTTCGACTTCGACTTCGACTTCGACTTCGACTTCGACTTCGACTTCGACTTCGACTTCGACTTCGACTTCGACTTCGACTTCGACTTCGACTTCGACTTCGACTTCGACTTCGACTTCGACTTCGACTTCGACTTCGACTTCGACTTCGACTTCGACTTCGACTTCGACTTCGACTTCGACTTCGACTTCGACTTCGACTTCGACTTCGACTTCGACTTCGACTTCGACTTCGACTTCGACTTCGACTTCGACTTCGACTTCGACTTCGACTTCGACTTCGACTTCGACTTCGACTTCGACTTCGACTTCGACTTCGACTTCGACTTCGACTTCGACTTCGACTTCGACTTCGACTTCGACTTCGACTTCGACTTTACTTCACTTCACTTCACTTCACTTCACTTCACTTCACTTTACTTTACTTTACTTTACTTTACTTTACTTTACTTCACTTTATTTTATTTTATACAATGCACGGCCTTTAAGCCACACCTCCGTGCCCGTCGGAGTGGGGAGAGCGTGAGGTTTTTTCGTTACGGAATTTCTGGATTCGGTCCCCGCGCTCAAGGCCCGCGATAGAAGCTATGCAATAGCTTAAAAATAGTATTATTTCAATATGATTTCATGCGGATCCATTGAAGTTTAATCACTTTTGTGCAAGTAAAATAGATAGAAATGATTTTTTCAAATATTTTTCTGATAATCACTAGATTTTTCTCTATTTTTTAAGCTGGTGTACATTGTGCAGGCCCAAAATGAAACGCCTCCTTTACGGCCTACGGTAGACGTCGGCCGCACGCGTGCGTCGCACACTTCCTGCTGGTTCCAAATGCAGTACCCCGAGAACCAGCAAGAAACTCAAGGGCAGCTCTTTTTAATCTCATGTAGTAAATATGGTTTACAATAATAATTATGATTTTACATAGCGTCAAGTCGGTTAATCCCGTGCATGTTGGTCTACTATGTAGTCTGTAATTTTATAGTAGCCTTTCTTTATGTATTTTTAAATTAATATTTTTGCTTTAATAATAATAAGTATAATAGTAATATATGTATAATATGTATAATATGTATAATAGTATCTCAAAGTAACACTGATAGCCTTACAGTTAAAGAGCCTGCTTCACATGATGATAATCAGTGAGGCTGGGGTTCATATCCTGGCATGTACCAATGAGTTTTCCAAAACTTACGTACCTACATTATTCATCGCTATCTCGACCGACGGTGAAGGAAAACATCGTGATTAAACCCGCAGGTCTCAGAATTAAATCTGAGACATGTGTTAAAAGACCCGGGGGTCGATTTTTGAATCTCACCAAGTGACTAATTCTCACCGATGTGAGTGATTTCCGAAAGTTCGTATTTTTGAAACTCATCGGTGACTTACATTTGTCATACCTATGATATCGATTTACGAGTGCCCCTACCCACTCGTAATTGAAATCACCATGCGATTGTTTTTGACAGTTGACGTAGTGCAATCTGCCAAAAGTGCCAAAGTATGTTTTTCGCAAGAATTAGCGCGGGGCTCGATTGTGATATTTTGTGATTGCGACGATTTATTGAAAACAGCGTGTGACTTTCAAAAATACGGCTTTTGGAAAATGGTGAAATAAAAGTCATCGGTGATAATTTTGGTCACCGGTGATTTTGATATCACTAGTGAGATTCAAAAATCGCACTCCCGGTCCGGCGATGGGCTCACCACCTATCACGTTTAGAGGGTCGAATATTATCGTGTACTACATTGGGTATTTCCAGAAATAGAATACCTCTGCCTCGGGGATAAAAGGCGTGTTTATTTTTATTTTTTTTAAATAGTACCTCAAAGTAATAATACTGCGAGCACTCGTCCTGTGAGGATCCCTGATACTTTAGCACGTACATGAGAGAGTCTGTCAGCCTCCACTTTCTCTCGATGGCGTCTATCAGGAATTTCTCGCTGTTGATCGCGAGAGGAGGACCCAGTGCAGAGAGGGAGAGTTTCGCCGAATGCGCCACTAGGTCAACACAGTCTGTAGAGTTAAGATATGAATAAAAATTAAAAGTAAAAAATATAAAAAATAGGGGGTAGGCAGAGGTATTCCATTACTATATATCCCACTTTTCACGAGATATTCTTTGGACCCAAATACGTGATAGGTGGTGAGCCCATCGCCGAACCGGGTCTTTTAACACATGTCTCAGATTTAATTCTTGGACCTGCGGGTTTCCTCACGATGTTTTCCTTCACCGTCGAGCTAGAGATAAATATGTAAGTAAGTTTTGAAAAACTCATTGGTAAATGCCAGGATTCGAACTCGAGCCTCACTGATTTTTTATCATGTGAAGCAGGCTCTTTAACCTTAAGGCTATCACTGCTCAAAAAATGTAAAATGGTTTATTATTTCTTTCACGAGATTTAAAAAACTAACAAAATAACGCTAAGATAACCGTGGGAGAGCCATGCTTCGGCACGCTTGGGCCGGCTCGACCGGAGTGATACCACGGCCTCGCAGAAAACCAGCGTAAAGCAATGCATTGCGTTTCGTTGAGTGAGTGAGGTAACCGGAGTTTACTGGAGGCCCCAATCCCCCCTTCCCCTCCCCTCCCTTCCCCCTACTCCCACCTCAAAGGTCGGCAACGCAGTTGTGACTCTTGAGTTGCAGGTGTCCATGGGCGACGGACGTCACTTACCATCAGGTGACCCGTCTGCTCGTTTGTCCCCTTTTTTTATCATAAAAAAAAATATATAGTAGAGAAAAGATGGGAGACAGGAGCCCAAACTAGGATAACCTGTGCTATGGCACTGCTGGCTCCTAATTAAATAATAATTATAAATTGTTTCATAAAAATAGGTAAAAGAATAATTGACCCTGAATTTGTCATGATTCTATCGGCCTGAAGTCTTTATTTTGTAACCCATTAGGTTATTTATTTATTTAATAAATAAATCGTGGGACACAGTTCACACACGGTTATTCAGCCCCAAACTAGTATTTAAATAAATATGAAACACCCACACACGAAGCCAACAGACATGTTCATGCACACAAATGTTGAGCCAGAGCGGGATCGAACCCGCGACCTTCGACTCAGAAGGCACGGTCACTACCAACTGAGCCAACAGGCCCGTTGAGGGTAATCAACAGGACATAGGTACATTTCGAAAAATTTATTCTTAACACAATATGAAAAAAATGATTAAATTAAAAAATAGTAATTAATCGATATGCAAAGTATTAAAAAAACACTTAATTAAAAACAAAATATGATATATTATTGATGAAAAAAAAAAACAAAAGCTATTACAGCCAGTAAAAAGAAGTAACAGTTTTCCTCTAGCTGTTGTCATCGTTTTGTTTGACAGATGGATGATAATTTCCAAGTCAATCCTTCATTTACCGCTTTTGGATCTTTATCTCACGTTTATACATATACCAGTACCAGCTTGGCTCCCGGACTCTTCAATAGTTTTTCCCTTAGTCCCTAGAATAGACTGTGCAGCGGTCACTTTATTTGTGTCTTCAATGCCCTTTTTAAGAGTCGCAACATTTATCTCTTCTACATTCTCTTCATGAGTATTTTCTACATCTTCATTTTCAACTTTAGTAGTATATTTACTAGTCTTCCCAAGTGTATCTTTAACATTGTTAGTTTTTCTAATAGCCTCTTTAATAATATCTTCAATGTCGTCTTCTAAAGATTGTTGAAAAGAATCTCCAATCGCCTCTATAACAGTATCTTCAGAACCTGTATCAGAAGGCGATTCACTTAATGTCCTCTTCGAATGCTATAACCAAGGAAGAATTAAAATACTGATATTGGTCCTAGCTGCTTGATTAATGATTACTTAATTACAAACTACATCGGGACAAAACAACTCATCATAATATTTTAACGTTTCATCTAAACATATATTTATAGACTTATTTGGTTGAGTTTAGTTAAATAGCAGACTTATTTTATTTAACTTACACATTACATGTTATTCTACCGAATCTACCACAAATTTAAGAACAAATAAAAATAATATGTAAAAATGGCAAATATATAATACTTACAAAATTACAGAAAAATGTTCGAAGGGCTCAATTTTCAATGCAGCACAGAATTGCTAATTTTGGAGAAGCCATTTTTGACGGTACTGTCACCCATTCAGTTAACATAACTCTGATTTTACCGACGAAAGATTGTAAGTATTAAAAATAAATTCACACGCAAAAATCTATGATTTATGTATGAATGAGCAGTGATAGCCCGGACGGTTAAAGAGCCGGCCTAAGATCAGTGAGGCTCGGGTTCGAATCCTGGCATGTACCAATGAGTTTTTCAAAAACTTACGTACATATTTATCACTAGCTTGACGGTGAAGGAAAACATCGTGAGGAAACCCGCAGGTCTCAGAATTAATTCTGAGACATGTGTAAACAGACCCGGTCCGGCGATGGGCTCACCACCTATCACGTTTAGGGGTCCAATATATCTCGTGAAATGTGGGTATATCCAGTAATGGAATACCTCTGCCTACCCCCTCGGGGATAAAAAAGGCGTGAGATTATTATTATTATACTTATGTATGAATATAGCGGGTGTCCAGCGGCGTTGCCCGTACGGATCCAGGTGATTCCCGTTCCCGAGGGAATTTCCCAAAATCCGTTCATAGCGGTTGCCTACAACATATTATAACACCTCCATACCCTATTTCCAGTTTCTAGGTGTTATCGTTTCGGAGTAGTACGTTTTGCTTAAATAAATAATCTTGCGCCTTTTATCCGCGAGGGGGTAGGCAGAGATATTCCATTTCTGGAAATACCCAGTTTTCACGAGAATATTCGACCCCTAAACGTGACCGGGTCTGTTACACTATGCCTCAGAATTAATTCTGAGACCTGCGGGTTTCCTCCCGATGTTTCCTTCACCGTCGAGATAAGTGATTAATATGTACGTAAGTTTTGAAAAACTCATTGGTACCTACATGAAAGGATTTGAACCCGAGCCTCACTGATTATCATCATGAGAAGCGGACCCCTTAACCTTTATTCGTTACAAATGTTTGTTTGTTGTGTGTTTGTTTTGTTTTAAATTGTGGGACACAATTGGGTAGTTGACAGCATCGAAATTAAATTGCGAGTAGTCATAAATTAAAAAGATTATCCCAAAACACCTCAAAATATGTATTTCGATTTTCAATTTACAATTATAGCAAATTTAAAAATAATAAAACAATCAAAAAAAGTGCTGCAATTGAGTACTACAAACTATGACGTCACGGTTTGCTATTTCAGTACATTTTCCATAGTAAAATTTCGTTTTGACAGATCGTAAAAAGTAACTGATTTGACTAGGTAGGACACAACCCTATTCACACACGGTTATTTAGTCCCAGACTAGGCAGAGCCTATGCTATGGGTACTAAACAACTGATAAACATACTTAAATAAATATTAAACGACCAGATACGAAGCCAACAGACATGTTCATGCACACAAATGTTGGCCCCGAGCGGGGATCGAACCCGCGACCTCCGACTCAGAAGGCAGGGTCACTACCGACTGAGCCAACAGGCCCGCCAAATCATCTTTATCTTTACATATAATAAAACTCTAACGGGGCCGTGTCTGTACATGAAATATTTTTGGAAAATTTTAACGGTAGTGTATATAGTTATCGATATAGATACCGAAAAACCAATTTTTGGAATTTTTGTCTGTCTGTCTGTCTGTCTGGTTGTGCACGCATCACTCAAAAACTACTGGACGGATTTTGATGAAATTTGGTATGGAGATAACTGAGTACCCGGGTCAACATCTAGGGTACTTTTTATTCCAGGAAAATATGTCATTCCCACGGGAAAATATAAAAACTGGTTAAAAATAGAAATACATACTACTCCGAAACGATAACACCTATAAACTTGAAAAATGGTATGTAGGTGTCTTATATATGAAGGGTTTTTGGGAACTTCCCACCACGGGAACGGGAACAAACGGTATCCGCGCGGGCAACGCCGCTGGGCACCCGCTAGTCATCAAATAAATCTTTTCACTTTATAATATTAGTGTAGAAGTTTAGATGTAGATACAAGACGTACCTAGAATGTCTCGTCTTCGTGTTATGTACTACTAGCAGCGCCCCGCAGTTTCACCCGCGTAGTTCCCGTTCCCGTGGGAATACGGGGATAAAATATAGCCTATGTGTTATTTTGATGTATAAGCTATAAAACTGTAAAGTTTCATCAAAATCCGCTCAGTAGTTTTTGCGTGAAAGAGGAACAAACATACATCCAGACAAACTTTCGCATTTATAATATTAGAGGATTGTAATTTCTCCGACCAAACTTACGCGCAATTTGAAACAGGTTCTGCCGTATGCCTAGCTTTTCCTGTGCTTTGTTGAGCACCGAAACCACGATGTTGACGGCTTCGTCTTCATAGGAGCGGATTTCTGGTATATTCATTGTAATCGGAGTAAATGATTTGGAAAAATGGAAAAATATTGTGTAACCTATCCAAGAGGGTGACAGTTTGACAGCTCTGTATTTTTTTTATTGGTTTATGTTCGGTTGTTAGACAGACTCTTTGGTGGTTTTGGTAATCCAAAGATTTTATAACCTCTAAAGTAAGGTAAAGTCAAAGAGGTTGGAAGAAAATCATTTTCTGAAACTTTTTCTTTCAACGTCTTTGGGTAAAGTGTTTGTTTAGTGTTTCACGAGCCTGTTGGCTGAGTTGGTAGTGACCCTGCCTTCTGAGTCGGAGGTTGCGGGTTCGATTCCCGCTCTTGTGTCTGAGTGTTTAATATTTATTTAAGTATGTTATTAGTTCTTTAGTATCCGTAGTATAGGCCCTGCCTAGTTTGGGACTAAATAACAGTGTGTGACTTGTGTCCCACAATTGTATCATTATATAAGTAAGCCTGAAAAACTTTTTTGAAATATTATACATGCTTGAGAGTAGACCCCAATGTGTTAGCAATGATCAGTTGATGGAAGAATAATCTGTAGTTAATAGGCCTAATTCACTTTTTACGCGACTGCCCGACAAGGAGGGTAATGAGCCATTTACACTAGGGCAATCCACTAAGACAATCCACTAAGACTGCATACAAAAAAAAACTTGAGGACAATGGAATAATGGAATTAGTGGATTGCCCTCGTGTAAATGGCTCATAAAGGCTGATTCACGTTACACCGGGCCGGGTCCGGGCCGGGCCCTGTCCGGGGTGGGAGGCACGGTCAAACATCTATAGTATACTTTTGGTATGAAGTGCTTGACCGGGGCCCAGCCCGGACCCGGCCCGGTGTAACGTTAATTAGCCTTTAAGCTAAACATTATTGTCAAAAAAAAGTGACACTATAAACACCGTTACGTGGAAAGGCTGTCTGAGTTTTGTCACGGAATGGGTATATCAATGCGTCACTACAGGCGAAAGTAAATACTTACATGAAATACAATCAATACTATGTCTGTGAGTCATCGCTTGCGGTTCGGAATAATGTTACGAGTATGTGTTTGCCGAACAAATACTTTGTATGGTAATGATATGCATAAGCATAATTCGCGGCTGGCTACGTACCTATACTATGTGTATTACCCACACAGACAGACGGACGGACAGACAGACAAAAATAAAAAATAAAGTGTTTTGATATCTAAATCGATAACTACTCGTATCTACAATACGGCAAACATTAAAAAAAATCATGTACAGACACGGTCCCGTTACAGTTTTATTATAATACTAGCGACCCGCCCCGTCTTCGCACGGGTGCAATGCTAATACTAAAACCTTCCCCTTGAATCACTCTATCTATTAAAAAAAACCGCATCAAAATCCGTTGCGTAGTTATATAGATTTAAGCATATACAAAGGGACATAAGGACATAGGGATATAGGGACAGAGAAAGCGACTTTGTTTTATACTATGTAGTGATAGTGAAGTACTCTTATACCTATAGACTACTAAAGTCAAGTTTTATGTATCATCTTTGTCTGTTACAAATATATAATAATAATATAATCTCACGCATTTTTTCCCCGCGGCGGTAGGCAGAGGTATTCCATTACTGGATAGATAGTGGTGAGCCCATCGCCGGACCGGGTCTGTTTGCACTCATTTCATTCTGAGACCAAATAAATTTTGTCCTCCTATAACTCTAGAGTTTTATGCACTTGTTAAACGAAGTAGGTACCTACCTAATGTTTCATATTTTTTAAAATTTTGGAATGTAATCTCTCTAGCTGATCCGTCATGGCGTGTTCCCCTTAGATCCAGTTTTTGCCGTCCCCGTAGGATTTTGTCCATCTGCAGACGTATTCACAGAGACTCGATACCGTTTCCGTTCGATTCGAGTCGAATCTAACGACATCGGAAACGAATCTATCGAGATGGGCTGATGTTGGTACCTATCGAAAACTAATGTCACATATGACAGTCTTATGACAGTCATATGTGACATTAGTTATCGAGTCTCTTGTGAATACGTCTGCTGAACATCCGCCCGTAAATGATCACGCCCTTCCCTCTAGGGTGCTGGCAGAAGTATTCTATTTCAATTTCTAGAAGTAACCCCCTTTTTTTAACGATTGAGTACCCTTTGAGTGAGTACCCAATAATGATAGAATAGGTGGTGAGTTTATCGCCCATCCCAATTTTGGAGCTTGCGGGTTTCCACACGATGTTTTCCCTCACGAGGTAATGGTAAATAAATATGACTCATTTAGATTAAATTTCTCATGGAATGAAACTGCTATCTAAAAAAAAATATACTTAAGTGTAAAGTACATCCTTATCACTATCTAAAAGACACAATGTATTTTATCTACATCTGTAAGAAGTATCATTCTATTTCCTTAATCGGAGTTACGCTCTATTCCCTTCTCTCTGGCGGGTATCGCCTGTCTCTGGTCGTGAACTTGTAGAAGTTGTATTTTGTGTTTATAATAAACTACTGTTATAATACTATTGAAACAGTGTTTTCATTATATAATTTTACAATATCGAAGACAATGAATGTCTCTTTTTGCTGAGTGGCTGTTTTAATTTCAAGTTAGTGCCATAAGTTTTTACTTGACATAAACCGCAAAATGTGAAATAGCATTTAAACTTACAAACATACTGACACCTGTAGGCTTACTAAACTCAAACCAGGATTTATTCATTGGGTAAAAGGGACGTAGATATAACTCGACATAAGCGCGTCTCTTTCACTCAACGGAATGAAGCCGGATTCGCGAATGGTACTCCTTATACGGTACTGATTGACCCACAAACTCGGAGTGTGACGGACGATACTACAACTTACATAAGGCTAGGTGCACGTCTGTCACACGTTTGTATCAGTTTATGGCGTGTCATATCTTAATTACATGTCACTAACTTAATATCTTGATCAATTTGTTCTGAATACACTTTTTAGGGTACCTCAAAACGAAAAACGGAACCATAAACATATTTATTTATTTCTAGTTTAGAAGCGACTTTTTTTTAATATTTGGAATCCAAACTATAAATAATAAATTTTTCTAATTTTTAATACTATATTTTTCGGACCCCGGGGTGTTGTTTTACATGTATCAGAAGTAATTTGGGGCCTGTGGGTAAACCAATCATCATCATCAGCCTATATTTGTCCACTGCTGCACATAGGCTTCCCGTGATGAGCGTCATAGCGCCCTGTCTTCAGCTCGACGCATCCGTCTGCATGCAGCCTTTCGCAGATCGTCACTCCAGAACACTACATGTGGGTAAACTAAACTAGTGATCAAGTCTTAAGTTAGTGAAAGGTGATTGACTTGCCAAAGTGATACAAATGTAGATCCAGCCTAACGAACAGAAACATGTAGGTACGGATCATGAATCATAACGTAATACGTCTATCATTTCTACTTCTATCATACCTTGGGATATAAAGATACTAGATGTAGCAAGATTGACGATTCTGTAGCAATCTAACTGATTGACTGACTGATCTGTAAATCTTCGTCGATTAAATAACTGCCTCTGAAAAATCATCTTTTTTTTTATTATTTCCTTTTTCTATTTAACTAGTGCTTTTCATTCCTTTAACTCCCTGGCACTTGAAAAAGCGTTTCCAGCAGTCGGTGCTGGCGTTAAAGCAGAAATTTGCAACAAATATTTCTCCGCCACACTTTAACATTTAAGCTTATCAGAGAGAGACGTGGGTGTTACTTCGAAGAAGGGGAGGCCTATGAAACGTGTCCTCGGATGCCCGGAGAGTCCCACGAGCCTCCTAGGGCTTTCAAGAAGCTAGAGGGGTGCGAAAATATCAGAATTTTGAAGGTGTGATTCCGTAGCCGACCGCAGACCGCAAGCGGCAATGACAGACCGCAGGCGACACTAGGTACTGGTTTCTATGTACTTATTTTTATAAAATTACTTCGGTAGATGGTGACACCGATGTCTACCGCTGCGGTCGAGTCCCATCTTGACTTTTATAAAAATTCAACTAATTTGTTATTTTTAAATCTGTGACATTGACCGCGTTGAATTCGCTTAATCTCTTTCCCATGGGAATTTCCAAAAATCCCATCTTAGTAGGTACTTACTTAAAACTTTGTTAAAATGACATGCTTCCAGACAAAGGCCTTTCGGCTGTGCGTTGATCCATCAGTCAGTCAGCCAATCATTCAGAAATCAGCTTATTCTTTTAGATACATAGAAGATTCTTTTAACACTTATTTCAAATAACCCGTATTATATAATAAACATTGGAACGCTACACGTGTGCGAGGCGACATTAGATTATCTTACAAAAGTAAGAGTCGCTTCCAGTATTTTATCAATCTAAACGATACCCAGTCAGTCGACGACCAAGATCGCATATCAACAGTTGAGCGGTCGCGTTATTCCAACTGACATTCTTATTCGTAAGAAATAGTCGAAATAAGTAGTGTTCTTATATTAAAAATGGGTGCATTAGATTGTGTGACGGCTAATGGCGGACTTAGGCCTACTGAGAGTACTAAGTGTTTACTGTAAATTTAACTGCTTCTTCATGTCTGGATGTTACGGTGAGTTGTTGACTAATACGAGTAGGTACTAACAGCTATGAGAAGGAGTGATAGTCCTGTGGTTAAAGAGCTTCTAGTGCGTGGGGCTCGGGTTCGGAATCCTGGCGAAGGCATGTAAGAAGTTTTTCAAAAACTTACTTAAGTACCTACATATTTATTTATCACTAGCCCGAACGGTGACTGAAACATCTTGAAGAACCAGGCCCCAAAGTTGACCGGTTAGAGGTCTAAAAACACAATGGTGACAAGTAGGCATCGGGGAAAATGGCGTGTATTTTAGGTAGGTAACTTCTACACCACCTCATACATGGTTATTTTAAATTAAGTGCAAATATTAGATCAATTAATGAACAAGTTTTTTTTTTTTTATTAATTTTTATTTTTCCTTCGCTACTTTACTATATAGCATTCATTGATTATTACAAAAATTAAAAAAACAAAGTAACTCGCTGTACATAAATAATACACGTTACAATTAATCCCTTATTAAATACTTAGTTGTTAAAAGTTTGTATAGATATTCATCCTATTAGCACGCTGCTAGTTGTAAAAAGGTAGGTACCTAAATACTTGGCTATAAACTTGATTATTTACTTCCGCAGTTAACACGTGGCCGTCTACTGCGTTCTTATCAAAATAAAAATACTTAATCCTTCTAAAGTTCTTATGTTCTTGAAAAACTCGTTCGTACATGCCCTTACCAGGATTCGAACCTGAGCCAGTCCAGCTATCATAGCTCTCTAAGAAAGTATTTTTATGCTTCTTAGTGTGAATCAATGATCTCCCTACATGATATGCATGCGTGTTGTATGATTAAAGCTGATAAGATAAAAAACGAGGCAAACACCTGATCATGACTGTTCATTGTTTCTAATAAAACCGGCCAAGTGCGAGTAGGACTCGCGCACGAAGGGTTCTATATGGCAAACAACTGGGAGACCCCTTAAATATTTATTTAATTCTGTTTTTTAGTATTTGTCGTTATAGCGGCAACAGAAATACATCATCTGTCAGAATGTCAACTGTCTAACTATCACGGTTTATGAGATACAAAGAGATTAAAATATAATAAGGCATAGAGGGGACAAAGCGAGGAAAATTTGAAGTCAAAAGTTATTCCAAGTGGAATAAGTCTAGTACAATTTCGACCGAATGACAGCTCGCGTTCATACTAACTGACATGACAAGGACATGACGCTTAGGCTTCAAAGTTTTGTATGAAAATATTCCCAATGCCCCCTCTATGCCCTATTATATTTAAAACTCTTTAATGAGATAGGTCCAGCCTGGTGACAGACGGACAGACAGCGGAGTCCTATTAATAGGGTCCCGTTTTACCCTTTGGGTATGGAAATCAATGATCTTCCTACATGATATGTCACCACTTTCTCACCTTGATCCAAAACAGGCTTAAATAAAGCAAGGAGACGTTTCAGGAATGGACGAGTTTAGTGTGCCTTGTTATTGACGTTTCAAAGTGTATTTTACATACCTACTGAAATAAATGAATTTTGTTTATTTGTATAATGTATGGAGACTGGGCCTGCACCATGTACACCATTTTTTTAGATAAATAAAAATAAAATAACTATAGTTTTATTCATGTTTTTGCTAATATTTGTCTAGTTTACATTATTTTTAGTGTATATTATTTTGACGTTTGTCGATCTATTTCTCAATAACATAGAGATTGAGTGTAAGGAGTCAGAAATAGTATTATTTCAATAATAATATTAATAATGCATCATCATTGAAGTACAATTACTTTTGTGCAAGTGAAATAGATGGAGATGATTTTTTAAAATATTTTTCTGATAATAACTAGATTTTTCTCTATCTTTCACGCTGGTGTACAATGTGCAGGCCCAAGATGGAACGTCTCCTTTGATATAAACAGTCTACAAGCTTACTTTTTAAGGAAGTCCTCTCTCACAAATGAAGTAAAACTAAACCGGTACTGGGTGGTACGTACTAGGACCTTTTTGACCAACCTCCGAGACGCAAGGAGGGTAATATGTTTATTATTTGTGGCGCCCTAGAGCCCGAAGATTTTGACGATTCGCGTCAATCGATTGACTTTAATCTTGTAAGCAGTGCCGGTTTTAGAACTACCATCTACCATCTAGGCGAGATATCTGGTCGAGATTTCAACGGCGCCCCCTATTTCCTTGATCTGCCATTCAAATCCAAACTAAAAAAAGGCAACGGACAGAATTAATATTTTTTTTTATAATATTATCATTTTCTCGCCTTTTCATCGGCGAGTTCTCTTAAGACTCCAAAGTAAATGTTTTCCGAAATTTCATTTTCGATTAAAAACGTTGCCAAGTCTGTCAATCTAGATTGAGATATTGTCGATCGCAGGTAGGTTTTGATCAGCTTACGTTGAAAAAACTACTTTCACCACTAGTAATCCTTACAGTTTTTTTGTGGTGCCCCTTTATATCTGGCGCCCTGGGCGGTCGCCCAACCGTGCCCTACCCTAACGCCGCTTCTGCTTGTAAGTGTCACTAAAGACATTACAGTAATAAAAATTTTATAAAAAAAATATATAGGAACAACGTGGTAACAACCCAGGCGCCATACTTGTCTTATAATTTACGGTTGCTTACTTATAATACTTGCTAACCTTTGAGTATTAAACCAACCGGAGCCGCCACTGACAGGCGTTCCCCTCTGCTAAAAAAAACTGTCGGTCAACGATCATACCTGTTATATACAACTAGTTTTTTTGAGTTCACGGAGTGCTCGTATTGGTGAATGTATTTGTGTGCATGTTTAATTGTTTTGTCAATAAATGCGTTTGTTATAACATTATTTGTTTGCGTTTCCTCGCCTCGTCCAGAAATTGGCAGACTTTTTTGCAAAGAAACTAGTGCGCGTGACGACGAGTAACTGATTTTCATGTACGTGCAAGCAGTACCACAGACTAAAAGTTGCAATAGACTCAATTATTTTGGAAGTGTGCCTATGACCTCCGCAGTCATTAAATGGAGTCAAAAGCCACAATTCGGGATCAGGTTACAGAATTCGCAGCGAATTAAAATTGCACTAAATTAGCACTAATTTAGTATCCAATTAGGTAGGTACTCATTTAAATGCATGTTTAGTAGCATAACGTCATGATCAATAACTCCAGGCGTATTCATGGAGACTAGATACCGTTTCCGTTCGATTCAAGTCGAATCTATCGACATCGGAAACGAATCTATCGAGATGGGCTGATGTTGGTATCGAAAACTAATGAATCGAACGGAAACGGTATCGAGTCTCCGTGAATACGCCTACTAGTAGAGCTATATTGGATCTTATGAAACTGCCAGTTTGTATGATGACTTCCAAGAAAATCTAATTTTTCATACAAGCATTTTATATTTTTTTCCGGGATTAAAACATCACAATCTAGCAAAATTGGGTGTAAAAATAAAATAAATATTTAATCTCACGCCTTTTATTCACAAGAGGGAAGGCAGAGGTGTTCCATTTCAGGAAATACCCACATTTCACCAGTAAGTATAATTTTTGAACCTCTTAACGCGATAGAGGTGGTGAGCCATAGCCGCTATATTTTACTGGGCTATATTTTTAAAGCGTGTGTGTGTGTTACAGAAAATAATCTTTAATCAGCAACTATTATGCATTGCATAAGTACATTATACATACTTACAGCATGGTCATATGGGCGTAGCTGGGGGGGGGGGGGCAACAGGGTGGGCCAACAACAGGCTGGGCCGGGCCCACCCTAGAAAAATACCCTTTCTCTTTCATAAAATAACTTCATCCTCAATTACCGAAACCGAAAACCGCCTTCAAAAGCTAAAATAATTACCTACTCATCGCATGGTCTAGTAATATCACTGCTTGCCAGGTAAATCTAAATATTGCAATGAAAATTGTAAGCTTGCGTTATCACGGTGTTGCAATAAGAATACTTCCCCACACTGGCGGACTAAGGTACGGGGCGGAAGGGGCGGTCCGCCCCGGGCCTCTGGTCCTGAGGGGCTTCCAAATTTAGCGAAAAGGTCTCTTAACCAAATCCTAAACAAGGATAAAAGGCAATTGGGTGTTGGTTAGATGCACCATGGATACAAATACGATTAAAGCTACACTCAATTTGGAGCCCCCCCCCCGGACTAGAGGCCCGCCCCAGGCCTGAGCTTCCAAATTTTGCCAAAAGTTGTAGTGATCAAATCCTAAACAAGGATAATAGGCAGTTGGGTGTTCATAGATACAAATACGATTAAAGCTTCGCTAAATTTGGAGGCCCTCCCAGGACCAGAGGCCCGCCCTGGGTCTGGGGCCCTCCAAATCCAAAAGTTCTAAGACCTAGGGAGGCTCATTCAGTTTTTCCACCCAGGGCCTCCGTCAGGCTTAGTCCGCCACTGGCTCCCCATGTTTTGATACAGTAACACAGTACATATTTGGTATTTCAGCAGTATTGCACGTTGATAAGCAAACGATTGTAGTTGAAACGAAAGAACGTAACTACCTAGTTATGCACTTGATTTGCATTGTCAACAATAGGGTACCTTTTGAACTATATTTTTACATCAACTTTTATCGGAAAAGTTCTAATTACATATCGGCGTTAATTTAGCTAAAAGATAGGGCACACCGAAACTTTAAAAAAAAATGGTCATTTTTTTCTAAATCTATAGTTACAACCAAAGAGGTTGGAAGAAAATCAAATCATTCTCTTTCCTATAGAAAATTTTTCTATAAACGTCTTTGGTTACAACAATAGTGCCTCCATCTAGCGAAATTTCTTTGCTACTAATTTAGTCGTTCTACTCGATAATAGATGGCACTTTATATCAACAAACTTTTTAAATTTATGATGTTGATGATGATGAACCATCATGGAATATTTTTTATAGAATAATTATTTATTAATAAACATTTTAAAATATCACAATAGTATCAATCTTATAGTAAGTTACCGTTCATTAGGGTGACGAAAACCCTTGCTTCCTCCTTGCACATTTCATCCTTTGGTCTACCCGAAACATTCTAAAATACTTATTAATTGAATAAGTTAATAATTTATAAAAAAAATACTTAAGTAACGTAGAAGTACAGTGACAAATATTAGAATAGGTACTATAGTATACAGTTAAGTATCATCTACATAGCACTCTTTGAGTACCTAGTTAATTAACTGTGATTCACAGCAAACTTATCTATTGAGGCATGGACGTAGAAAAAAACATTGTTTTTTCTACGTCTATGTATTGAGGTAATCTTTGACGGTGCATTTACCTACAATATTACGAAATTACTTGTCTTAAAATTACCTATTTGTATAAATTGTATTCACATTTCTTATTAAGTCCTATACAAACAATCCCCTTCTGTTGCAATACTGCGTACCTAGAGATAAAAATTGTTCCAAGAACTGTGCCACTTTACTTTGTTACAAATTGACTAAAAATATTTCCAAAAATGCCTGTTTGTTAATGACATTTTATAGCTAAACTAGCGGATGTCCAGCGGCATTGGCGTAGCTAGGGATTTTTCCTAGGGGGGCGGCCATGGCCCCAGACATGAACACAGTAAGGTGGTCACGACTATCGGCGCATGCGCAACTATGATAGGTATCAAGTATGGATTTCAGTTATCCTATCCTATTATACTATTCTTTTTCTTTTATCTGTGTGCTGACTAAAATTATGTAGTTTAAGTCGCTAATATAGCTAGGTATACACCGACAAGAGCTTCGCTTTTAAATTACCAACAACAAGGTAAATCAATCATCATCCGTTTATCGTAACAATTATATGCAGATTGTTCATTTGTATCTGTAGATGGCAGGTTGGCGAGCGAGATAGACACAAGTGATGGATAGGTGATTATTCTAGCTTTTGAAGACGGTTTTCGTTTTCGGTAATTGAGGATGAAGTTATTTTATGTAAGAGAAAGGGTATTTTTCTAGGGTGGGCCAACAGATTTCTAGGGTGGGCCCGGCCCAGCCTGGCCCCCCCCTAGCTACGCCCATGTCCAGCGGCGTTGCCCGCGTAATTTTTTTTCCCCCGTTTCCATGGGAATTTCAAAAGATCCCTTCTTAGTGTTAACTTTGTGCAACATTCCATGCTTCTAGACCCATGGCTTGGGCTGTGCGTTGATCGATCAGTCAGTCAGCCAATCAATTTCTTCTTTTTATATTATACATGATCATTTTAAATTAAATGCAAATATTAAAAGGGTATATCAAAAAATTTACAAGGAACTGTTTTCGGCATGATTTTTATTTTTCGTCTTTACCTACTTGATAACATCGATCATTACAAAAATTAAAATTAATAATAAGCGAAAATATCAAAATAAATACATAAAGCCGACAAAAGTGGCGTTTTAGTGGGGTAGTGAGGGGTTTTTGCAAAACATGTTTACAAAATATATTTTTTGTTACTTTTTTTCTCTTTGAAAAGAAAAGAAAAAGAAACGAGAGATATTTAGTCCTATGATGAAAATTAGTCCTGTCAACTTTCATAACGTGTTTAATGCATGTAAAGAAGTCACGACTAAAATACAGCCTCTGACAGGACTTAATTCGGTAGGTTATCTTCTATCCCTTTTCTTTTTTTGAGGTAAGACAAAGACAGGACTAAACCAAAAACAGTTTAGTCGGTGTAAAGCAGAATTGTTTATCATTGCTAACTAAAGCGGCGACGTAGAATAATATATCCCTTATAGGTACTTCCCTTAAATAAGACCTAGGTTGTTAATAAGTTTAAATATAGTAAAGGGCATTGCATGGCGCCTCACAGCCACAATTAAGTAAATCAATAAATAAGTAATATCACACAATGTAAAGTCAAGTTAATTTATTTGCTGTTTGAGTGTGTGGCAACCAATAACTCTGTGTCGATTATCCAATACCCATCTTGATTTATACGCTAGGACTTAAACAGCACTGTGCAAGAGAGAGCCAATAAGCACAGTATGAAGTCGCTCTTGCTTGTAGAGATTCTGGGTTTTCAAGAAAGATAAAATTATCTTTCTTGAAAACCCAGAATCTCTACATTTAATATAAAAAATAGAGGGCAAACGAGCAGACGGGTCACCTGATGGTAAGTGACTACCGTCGCCAACGAACACCTGCAACTGAGTGACAACTGCGTTTCCGGCCTTTGAAGTTTGAGTAGGGGGAGGGGGGAGGGAAGGGGAGGTGGAAGGGGGGGCGCTGGGGTCTCCTGTTACCTCACTCACTCAACGAAATGCAATGCAGGAAATAGGCAGAGACTTACGTACATAATACATATTTATCACTAGCTCGACGGTGAAGGAAAACATAGTGAGGAAACCCTCGGGTCTCCGAATTAATTCTGAGGCATGTGTCACACACACCGGCGATGCGACCTATCACGTTTAGGGGTCTAATATTCTGGTGGAGAAGTGGGTATCTCCACTCTCCAGAAATGGAATAATTATTTATACAGAAAATAATTGATTCCATACTAATAAAATACTTCATGATGTTATGGACTACGTCTGAAATACATTATTATTATTGTAACATTTAAAACTGTGTATGAAAAAATGCAACTGTATAACGACTGGTCAGTAAACACGAGTATATCTACTGACCTACTGCCTACCCTACTGCGACTATAATGTGAAACAAATAAAAGTAAAGATATACCTACTTAGGTACAAACAGCAAAATATTTCGAAATTTAAAACATAAGTAGGTAAATCCCGCTAGCCAGCTCATCACTGATAAACATAAACAATAAATTATTTACCACAAGTACTGCAACGTCACAAAACAAAATCATGTTCAAAATCACGTAAAATGTTTTCCCCCAATATGTACCTTCAAATGTTTGTTCATTACTTGATTCTACTGTTTGAATTAAATATAAGTAAATTTATAAATAATGTGTCATTGATTGACCTCATCATATTATACATTTTCCTGTGTATAATGTTTCCTTCAATAATATAAATTAATATATTCTATTATATCACTAAGTGATAGATCTATTTAAACATAAATATTCAATATTCAAACGATGTTTTCTATCCATATATAACTATTGTCTACATTGAAAATTAATTATCTAATTATTATTTATAATGAATTATTAGTGATGCTATTTATTAGCTCAGCGGTACATAAACTCGTCCGTCATCTCTCGTTTACGTAGTGTTCTTTATAGCTACAGTAACTACAGTTGGTATCTTTGTTTGTTCTGTAATAATACCTAGTGGTTCTGCGCGGTTTCACCCGTGTATTTCAAGTTGCCTTTTTAGATGACTTTTTTTGATAACATTTAAATAAAGACCACCTCTGAACTATGATCTACCAAACAAAAAAAGACTCATCAAAATCGGTTCATAATTGGCGGAATAATCGGGTACCATACCTACATACCTTATATTTTAACAATGCCTTGTCAGTACATTTATGAAAACATTATGTATGTACGGAAAAACATATTACTGATATTACTGTATACTAAAAACTGTGACAGGCATAATTGTAATCCTAGGAATAAAAATAAACTAGAGCAACCTCAGTCACGATTAAGTAAAATTAATAATTCCTTTGTGGGGCTTTGCATACGCTTTTATAATAAAATACCAGAAGATATTTTGAAATTGCCTGAAACTGTGTTCAAAACTCATGTTAAACATGTACTTTGTAAAATGGCATATTACAAACTAGACGACTATATAAATGACAATGATGCTAGGAACAGATTTCCTCCAGTCCAGCGCAATACGATAGCGAAAAACAAACGAAATTATGTAATCAAATTTAGTATTAAGTAACAATTGATTAAAAGAATATTGTGTTGAGGAGTTTCTTGCCCCGCTTCTTCTCCTTAACCATACATGCTGAAGCGGTGGAGTTGAAATGACGTTCAATAAGTGGACTTGTAAGTTCCTATTTTGAATAAAACATTTTGACTTTGACTTTGACATATACGTATAATAGTACATTATGATATAAGTGCGGTAGGTTGAAAATTACAGCCGAGGCGATATTGCTAGCCCGAGCCGTAGGCGAGGGCTACAAGTAAGCAGAGGCTGTAATTATCAAAGCGCACGTATGTCATACGACGTTTTATAACACATTTGCGAGGAAATAAAATAAAACTCCGACTATGGTAAACGAATAAAAACAATACAGCGTTAAGAAAAAGCGCGCGGCGCGCATCATCATTCTTTTTTAAGAAAAGGCACAAAAACAGCCAGTACTTATTACTAATAAAGTAAATTAATATTTTTGTGTTTTTGTTACAGATTAATTGGTTGTAATTTACTGTCAAAATTAATTAACTTAAATAATTATGTACATAAATATTTCTTTATTATATTTTATCTCCCAAAGTTATTTTTAATTTTTGAGCAGTGATAGCCCGGACGGTTAAAGAGCCGGCCGAAAATCAGTGAGGCTCGGGTTCGAATCCTGGCATGTACCAATGAGTTTTTCAAAAACTTACGTACATATTTATCACTAGCTCGACGGTGAAGGAAAACATCGTGAGGAAACCCGCAGGTGTCAGAATTTATTCTGAGACATGTGTAAACAGACCCGGTCCGGCGATGGGCTCACCACCTATCACGCTTAGGGGTCCAATGTATCTCGTGAAATGTGGGTATATCCAGTAATGGAATACCTCTGCCTACCCCCTCGGGGATAAAAGGCGTGAGATTATATTATTATTATTATTATTAATTTTAATCATAAAATGTTGACAACTTTTTTGACATAAAAACTCTGCTGAGATTTTAAAAAGTACCGTTCGTTTTAAGACGGAGCATTTTGATAAACCGTGCGTTTTACTTTACACTTACCGCACTTGGGCGTAATGAGATAGGTAACGATATTAAAATTGGTGAAATAAGACACCTTTTACGAGCAAATGTGTTATAAAAAAACTTACAGTTGAATTGAGAACCTCCTCCTTTTTTAAATTCAGTTGAAGACGGAAAACTTATGAGCAAACTCGCGTGCTGTCAGTTCAGTACAGAGCAAAGAGATTAAAATATAATAGGACATAGAGGGGGCATTGGGAATATTTTCATACAAAACTTTGGAGCATGTTTGAAGCTCAAGCGTCATGTTAGTTAGTATGAACGAGAGCTGTCATTCGATCGAAATTGTACAAGACTTATTCCACTTGGAATAACTTTTGGCTTCAAATATTCCCCGCTTTGTCCCCTCTATGCCCTATCATATTTTAATCTCTTTGGTACAGAGATAACCTTACACCTTAGGCTCGCGCGTGGAATGATCCTTTATTTATCTTATGCCTTTTTATTACGATTTACTGCGGCGAGGCTGTTGAAATATTAACTTTATTTGTCGGCGGAGGTGTCGGAAATAATTGTGCATAAGGCGATTCACACACCAAGGGTGGTATTGCAGAATGTAAGTTAAAAGTATGAATATCTTCCTGAGCTGAGATGCCAGTGTAAGTCGCTTCCCCTTGTAATTATGGTGAATTGGAGCTCTAAAGTCCAGAGAGGCATGTTCACTATACAATGTTCCACTGCTCTTCTTTTGCGAGCGTTCCATTTTTAAATCGGCATAATTTATTTTTTATTTTATTTTTATTTTATTTATTTAAAGGTCTAAATACTAACAGAGTTTTGACTTATACTAAGAGCTGTAAAAACCAGCGAAGGCTTGTGAACAGCTAGTGAGTCCGGAATTATAGTCCGGCACTTATAAAGTAAGTAGGTACATGCACAATATCAATGCTTATTCCAGAATATAATCTAAGTTCTTATTGTTTATGTAATACTTTTTAATATTTTTGACTGCTTTAGAGCTGGCGAGGTACATTTCTTGTATGTCTTTTGGAAGGCAATTTATTATCCTAGGTAAAATATAGTTATATGTTCTTTTTCCATAGGTATTATAAGGAAGTTTATATTTGAGGATGATGAGTCTACTCAGAATGGATCTTAGTTTATTGCATATGTATGTTATGTGTGGTTCCCAATTAAATCTGGAGTCAATAACTAAACTAAACTTATAAATGACAGCTGTAAAATTTCAGAGTTGCAATATTATGTGCGAAAAAAAATACACTAAATTTTAGTAGTGCACTGTTATTGGGATAGACAAATATAATACACTGTTTTATATACAAAGGTGTATAATGTATTTTATTTATCTACACTAATATTGAACGATTTGATTACATAGGTATATCTACCTATTTTAAAAAATCTTTCACCTTAGGAAAGCTACATTATCAGGGAGTGACATAGTCTATATTTTATCCTAGTATTCCCACGGGAAAATAGGATGGTGAAACCGCGCGGAACAGCTATTGTGTGGGTAAAAGTAAGTAATAATGATTCAGCTTGAAAACACTACAAAACAACAAATCTTTCTAGGACAGACCGGAAACAATCATGAAAGACCAATTAAATAAACTTTCCTTTACAGCCGTAGAAATTACTGGTCACCTACGTTATTGAACAAGGTATTAAACCAGGTTAAAACAGTAACTACGTATTAAATGACGTAAAATAATTGGTACGCTCAGTACAATTCTCGCAATAATTACAAGAATGTTTAGAACAATATCACATTAAGGCTCTAACGTTTTTGTATTAGAGCCCAAGCATTTGACCAATGAAATAACTTTGACATAGTTCTAAAGAGTGATGAGCTCGGCTCCTGAACTTGGGCGAGGTTGAGGTTTTCCTTAGTACTGCGTATTACTCATTGAATGTTATATAAAAGGAGTTGTTAATGCTCTGATCTTCGTATTAACATTATATTGTTATGAGTGTAAATAAGTAAATATTTATTGTATTCAGTAGTTAAAAAGAACCTTTTTTAGTAACGACACAATAAAGTGTATTAGTGACTAGTCTATTCCACTAGTGTTAAAATTCTTGGTCGTTTTGTGCAACTTCAAAATGGTGCAGCAAAATTACGTGATAAGGACAAGTATTGAAAGCATCAAGAGGATTGCGTCAATGAGGACTTCTGTTAAACAGGTATTTTATATTTTCTTCTTTACTTACTTCTAGCTCTTCTTCTAGAAATTTCGCTTTACACAGCTGAAATCTACTAAATAGATTTTGGCAGGGATTTAACAGTTTGAAAAATAAAAGTCTAACCTTTAAAAGAAGCACGCTGGGCAGTTATTAAGTTGTATTTTATAACATAACTAGCGACCCGCCCCGTCTTTGCATGGGTGGAATGCTTATACTAAAACCTTCCTCTTGAATCACTCTATCTATTAAAAAAAACCGCAAAAAATCCGTTGCGTAGTTTTAAAGATTTAAGCATACAAAGGGACATAAGGACATAGGGATATAAGGACAGAGAAACCGACTTTGTTTTATACTATGTATATTGATTCGTTACACGAACTTACGATAATACAGTAAGTAATTATCCTTCTTGATTCACACTAACGAACCTCTAATCAAGACATCAGATAGTAAAAACCAGCCAAGTGGGTATCGAGCTCGTGCACGGAGGGTCTCGTAACTGTGGACGGAATGGCTATAGATAAATATCTATGTATGTAGGATCTATGTATTTTTTTGAACCGCATTTTTGTTAATGAGCTAAAATCAGTATTAGTGATCGAATTTTCCTGTAATATTTGCCTAAACTTCTAGCAACTCGAATTCTGTATAGCCTGTATCATGGGGAGTGCTCCGAGGAAATTCTCGGACTTATCCGGCCGCAGCGTTTCGCCATCATCCACAACACTTGGATAGTTTTAAAGAGATTAAAATATAATAGGGCATAGAGGGAGCATTGGGAAGATTTTCATACAAAAACTTTGAAGCTCAAGCGTCATGTCAGTTAGTATGGACGCAAACTGTCATTTGGTCGATTTCCGGTCGAATCACACTAGACTTTTTCAATCTTGTAATAACTTTTGGCTTCAAATTTTCCTCGCTTTGTCCCCTCTATGCCCTATTATATTTTAATCACTTTGGATAGTTGGCAATCCACCGATGTGCGATTTTCACAAAACTTTTTGCCTTGTACAACCGATCTGTGTAACAAATTGTCTCCTGCGATATTTCCGGACCGATCAACCTTCAAGAAGAGAGCGATACCAACCTCAAAGCCAACGCACTTGTTGCAGGTGTCCATGGGCGACGGTAGTCACTTACCATTAGGTGACCCGTCTGCTCGTTTGCCCCATTACTATAAAAAAAAAAGACGTGTGGCACTCGGGGATTGCCGCGGTAAAGCTATTGCATAGCATTTTTTATCAACAAGACTGCCGAAAACAAACGACGTTAGACAATGCACGGCCTTCCATCCGTACGTCCGTCCGTCCATCCGTCCGTCCATCCGTCCGTCCATCCGTCCATCCGTCCGTCCGTCCGTCCGTCCGTCCGTCCCTCCTTCCGTCCGTCCGTCCGTCCGTCCGTCCGTCCGTCCGTCCGTCCGTCCTTCCATCCGTCCGTCCGTCCGTCAGTCCGTCCGTCCGTCCGTCCGTCCGTCCGTCCATCCGTCCGTCCGTCCGTCATTCCGTCCGTCCGTCATTCCGTCCGTCCGTCCGTCATTCCGTCCGTCCGTCCATCCGTCCGTCCGTCCATCTGTCCGTCCGTCCATCCGTCCGTCCGTCCGTCCGTCCGTCCATCCATCCGTCCGTCCGTCCGTCCATCCGTCCGTCCGTCCGTCCGTCCGTCCATCCGTCCATCCGTCCATCCGTCCATCCATCCATCCATCCAAGACAATGCACGGCCTTCAAGCCACACCTCCGTGCCCGTCGGAGTGGGGAGCGTGAGGTTTTTTTCGTTACGAAATTTCTGGATTCGGTCCCCGCGCTCAAGGCCCGCGATAGAAGCTATGCAATAGCTTAAAAAAAATAGATTTTTCGCTTTTCTTACTTTAGAGATAAGGGATGATGAAATACACTCGGCGTCAAAAAAAATCGCACCTTTGCCTGGTACCGCAGGAGTACTCGCCGAACCGAAAAACGACTTAGGTTCAGTTGCCGAGCAACATCACATTGTCGCATCCCCGATTGCAGTAATGCGATCATTTGAGCGGCTTCATCAGGGGTGGTATCCATCTTAAGGAGTTTTTTTATAGTCAGCTCTTTTCGTGTGTCTTCCTCAACGTCCGGACAACGAATAATTATTAACTTTTGACCCGTGTTGACCCTTTTAGACCCCTAAAAGATAGCGCAACTAGCGGCCCTTTTGGATATGCATTATTTTTGTATAAATAAATAAATAAATAAATAAATTGTGGGACACAATTTACACACTGTTATTCAGTCCCAAACTAGGCAGAGCCTGTACTATGGGTACTAAACAACTGATAAACATACTTAAATAAATACTAAACACCCAGACACGAAGCCAACAGACATGTTCATGCACACAAATGTTAGCCCCGAGCGGGGATCGAACCCGCGACCTCCGACTCAGAAGGCAGGGTCACTACCAACTGAGCCAGCAGGCCCGTCAGTATAACGTCGTTATTTGGGTGAAATGTTTTTTTTTATGGCATAATAGTACATTATGATACAAGTGTGCTAAGTTGACCATTATATACCAGGCGATATTGTGTGCGCACGAGCGAAAGCGAGTGCGCCATAAGAAAGCCGCGTATATTATGGTCACAGGCACACGTGTTTCATACGACGTTTTTCAACACACTTGCTCAAAACGACGTTTTTCTGAGAAAGAATGAGCGTTCTTGCCGGTTTTCCATTTAAAAAATTTTTCATAGCCCGCTAAATACATCAAAATACTATCGCACGCGTTACGTATGTCCGGCGGAGATAATAATAAGTTTTCTTCATTTTCTTCACTTGAAGTAGACATTTTCGTTAATATTAAACTTCACAATTAATCCAAACTTCGTCACAGCCGACAATTATTTACGAAAAATGGCGCGTTCGTTGTTTTTTTTCTTGCCGTGATACCGATGCGCGCGCAAGGCTAAGGTGCGAACTAGATCGGCCAACAGCCAAGATTAAAAATGTAATTAAATTTAAATGTAATGTTTAAAACAGAAATTACAGAAAATTTTAAATGAATTTAAGTTATTTTTTAATAATAAAGCTGGATTTACCATTTACTGTTATTTTTCGCATAAATACTGTTTGTTGCTAAAATAAAAAGTTATAACCCGACTAATTTATATCGCTTCTTCTTCTTCTTACTTACGACTTGGTACTAGGGTACAAATGTAAATTGGTCGGGTTAATAAACTAAAGGCACTCGTTCAATAATATACTGGAAAAGCACGCGTGTTTAATATCTAGGATTATGAGCCAAAAATCGGTGGAATAAAAACGTCGTTTTGAGCAAGTGTGTTGAAAATAACTGTTATTTTCAATATCGTTAAATTAATGTTAAAAAAGATAGCTAATAGTCCCATCATCATTGATTCTAAATGGGATTAAAAGTGGTTTGAAGTATTATTTTCCAAAGGTGCGATTTTTTTGACGCAGAGTGTATATTACAAATGGATGTAGAAGTCGCACGTGAAGGTTTTATTTTTAACATTTTGGTAAGGAACCCTAAAACATTACAACAACGACATATTAGTACTACCTCTTTACATTACTACGAGTCACATTAGTCACCCAACGAAAAATGTGATTTCCTTTTCACATCTTATCTGATAATATGTGATAGTATATCAAAAATTTACAGACATGTGTGTCATGTAAGTAATTCAGTATTAGTCACATAATGAATTAACGTGTGATTGTTTATTTTATTTTTATTAATTAGCATTCGGTCAATTGTAAGAGAGTATCTATAAGTGCCGGATAGTTCGACATGAAATTGTTTCGTAGATACAAATATATTGAGGTATGTACTAAATACAACGTATATTTTTTTATAACACATTTGCTCGTAAAAGGTGTCTTATTTCACCAATTTCAATAACGTATTGTAACTCATTACGCCCCAAGTGCGGTAAGATGTAAAACGCAAGGTTTATCAAGATGCTTCGTCTTAAAACGAACGGTACTTTTTAAAATCTCAGCAAAGAGTTTTTATGTCAAAAAGTTGTCAACATTTTATGATTAAAATTAACTTTGTGAGATAAAATTTAATAAAGAAATATTTATGTACATAATTATTTAATTTAATTAATTTTGACAGTAAATTACAACCAATTAATCTGTAACAAAAACACAAAAATATTAATTTACTTTATTAGTAATACTGGTTGTTTTTTGTGCCTTTGCCTAAAAAAAATGCTGATACGCGCCGCGCGCTTTTTCTTAACGCTGTATTGTTTTTATTCGTTTACCATAGTCGGAGTTTTATTTTATTTCCTCGCAAATGTGTTATAAAACGTCGGCTCGGGCTAGCAATATCGCCTCGGCTGTAATTTTCAACCTACGGCACTTATATCATAATGAACTATTGTATCACTGTGTTACTTGTTGCATATTTTTATTGGTGTACAATAAAGAGTTGTTACTTATATTTTTTATAAATTACAAAACATTTTTCATCGTAATAAAAATCGAAATAGGTATTTTTTTTTATACATCGGTGGTTGGTTGTCTGTAACGACAATATAACGACTGTAACGACTATAACTGTATTTTTTTTTATATTTTTATACTTATTAGGGTGTATGAGGAATTGCGCTTATTCTATAACGCGGTGTGTATATTTTAATGAAAGTGTATACACCGTATGGTGTATACACTTTCATTAAAATTTTCTCCCGTAACAATCCACTTAGTTCTGGATGGAGCCACTTTAGCTGTAAGCGGGCAATTTAGGAGATCATTAAGTCCCTTTCGCGCCTAAAAAGCTATTACGCGCAAATGTACCTCATTAGTTCGGTGAAAGGTCAACAACGCGCCGCTTTACCCTACACTGAAGCGGTACTTCGGATTTTCGATACTTCTTCTCGTTTTGTGTTTCAACTTTTTTTGAATCATACAGCCATGTCTCTGAATGATGTTAAAGATATGATAAACTAGCAGTTGCCTTAGCGTGTCCTATATATTCCCGTTCCCGTGCGAATTTACAGTCACTTTTTATTGCTTGCTTACGCCATATAATTTAAGGAACCTTTGTGCAAAATTTCATGCTTCTAGGCCCAGTGGTTTCAGCTGTGCGTTGATCGGTCAGTTAGCCAGTCGTGTCTTCCTTTATATTTAAAGAAATAAATATCAATACCATATGTTTACCATATGATGAGAAAAATTAAAATCTATCAGAGTAAGGACTAAGGTTAACATTTTCTACATGGTATATACAAACGCTTGCCATAGCAGTTTCTGTCTATTAAACTATGAAGTAATAATTCCCCGAACATGTGTAAGCTTAGTTTTAACCTTGTGCCTCGGAAATTGTTGTTAGTTTAGGTCAAGTTGGGGTGTACTTAGGACTGCCGCCCTTGTAATTTTCAGCGAAGGCAGTCTGTAACTGCGACTGAGTTAGTTTTCCATAAATTACTAATTGTTGAATTCATTTCTGAGTTACTCGTTTATTTTTCATACCAGCTTTTGAACGTGACTTCGAATGCGTTCCAGAATTATAAGCAGCCTATATTTTTGAGCAAGATGTAAGCCATATCTGTCAATTTGACGTATTTAGCCATGAAATTAAAAAATATATACTGTTGCATTAATTGTATTTTTTTTATTTACTAGCGCGCCCAGCGATGTCTGCGTTTTTTGATCAGTCTAGTGAACATTTCCTTTTTAAAATTGAAAAACAATTTCTTGAGGGTATTTGCCCTACGTATAATTTTTATTTAATTTTAAATAATAATGATCTAGGTTACATATTAGTTTTGTTAATTTCGTGATCATTGAGTCAGTCAATTCGTCTGTATTTTTTTTTGTTACCTCAGAACTTTCGACTGGGTGAACCGATTTGGATGATTCTTTTTTTATTTAAAAGCTGGTGCTTCCAGATTGGTCCCATTTTAATTTCGTCCAGTTCTGACAACGGCATCCATAAGAAAACCATATAAGTTGAAGATTGAAGTCGATTTTTTTTTGTCATCTCGTTGATCACGTACAAAGGTAGGAGTTCATTTTCGTCACAACTTAATTATGACACAAGTGAAGAGCAGTTTCTTCATGTATTCACAACTTCATAAATATTTCAGAGTAACAATATGTAGTTAAAATTGGTCTCAAGCGAATCCATTTTTAATAAGTATATGTATGTACCAATTTGAATATTATAGTACACTATTTTTGTTTCAAGTAAACTTATCTTCGTTGTGTTTACGCACAGTGGAATTCGTTCAGCAATGTCAGATACCCTTGTGTGGCTTGAAACATTCTGACTGTTAAGGCCAGGTATTCCTGCAGCAGTAGGCATTTAGTGCTGTCACGGGTCGCGCGCAAAATACCTAGTTAGATCGGACGCATCGGCAGTGAACTCGCATGACCCCGCCAGCGACATAGAATAGAAATTAGCAGTAGCATAATTTTATTTGACTTTAGAAATGCATTTTATATATTATCAAACTTTGTTTATGGTATAGTAATAAATTAGAGTTACGTAAATAAATGAAGTAACTTCTCTGTTTTTATTTTGTTTGTTTATATAATTATTATAGCTATTATGTGTATACATCATGGTGACAAAAATCAAAAATCGAAAATTCTGTTTGACATAAATATTAGGTCTTTACCAATGAAATTGCCATTTTGTATGAAAAAATTGAAACGAATTTTTTTCATGTATTTTTATTTGTATTAATCGAAGTAATCAATCACCTATGCAATTAATGCATCTTTTGCCAACGCAGTGGCAGTTCATTGATCCCTTCTTAAAGAAAACAGCTGGACGGGAGGCAACAAATTCTTCAAAGGCATTTTGTACTTACTGCCTCTCGGGTATTAAATTTTTTTCCCACCAAGAAGTTATCCAAATTCTGGAAAAAGTTGTAGTCTGTAGGCGCAAGGTCTGGTGAGTAGGGCGGATGACGGGGAGCTTCCAACCCCAGTTCTTGCAACTTGGAGACCGTCTGCTGTGCAGTGTGAGGTCACGCGTTGTCGTGCAGGAGCAGCGGAGACGAGTGATTGACCAAAGCTGGTTGGAGATGTGCCTGCTTCTCCATCGTTGTGTTCAGTTCTTCACAGTATACATCTGCAGTAATGCTCACCCCGTTTGGTAAGAAGCTGTGATGAATCACACCGGCGCTAGACCACCAAACAGGTCACTTCATCATTTTTCTAGGGGTAAGTTTTCGTTTAGGCCCTAAACGAAAACGTTATCAAACAGAATAAATTTCTCATCGCAGGTAACAATGCGGTTCAAAATTCCTTCATTTGTGTATCTGTTGAGCAGTGCAAGGCACGTCTCGACGCGTACTTCGCGCTGGCGATCATTGAGTTCGTGGGGCACCCTTTTGTCAAGCTTTTTTACCTTGCCAATTTGACGCAAATGGACCAATATTGTTTTGACGCTAACGTTGAAAGCTCCTGCGAATTCAGCCGTAGATTGTGTATCATCAGCTTCCATAATCGCCTTTAATTCGTCATTGTCGACCAAAGTCTTCGGAAGACCGCGAGGTTTATTTTTTAGGTCGAAATTTTCAGAACAGAAGCGAGCAAACCAATAACAGATGGTGCGTTGGTTTGTAGTGTCAGCTCCGTAAACGTCGTTGATGTTGCGTGCCGCTTGTGCCGCGTTGCTGCCACGATGGTACTCATATTCCATAATTACTCAAATTTTTAACGTATCCATGATGACGAAAAAGATTAAAATGCGATGAAAAAGTTGGTGCCGTAAGATCTAGCGCACCATGACCCAGCAACGTAAACATCAATTAAAGGGTAGCCGTTCTTAGTTCGACCTTCTGCGATAGCGATATCCTTCTCCACTTGAGCTGCTTCTTCGATTCCATAGAAGCATTAAAATTTGCCGTCTTTTTCTATTTTTCAAATAATTCATCTTCTAATTTGGAATAGTATTTTGAGCTGAATACCGGAATATCCATCGCTCAACATAATTCCTCAAATTGAGAAAAGCCAATACCGGAAGCCACAATGCCAGTAGTGGCGGCTGTATTAAGATTAACTTGATCTCTATCTTTTAGGTCTTCAGAGTTAATCGAGCAAAATTTCTTTGTAAATATTGCATTCAAAATGAAATACTGATAAAAGTCCTCGTCGTTTTTCACTGATCTAACGGAATTTTCCTAAGGTGCAGTTAAATAAACCCTTATGACGAGCTTTCTCTTGTAACTCCTGTAAAATGTAATTTATATCAACAATTCGCCATCCCGAAACAGGTTGAAATACATTTTCTTTGAATGCATACTTTACGATAAGTGAGTCTTCCGCCTCTTCAGTATCTCTGAAACAGTGAACAAATATAGTAAGTATTACATATTTTAGATTAATATTAGTTATCTATATATTTTTTGATGTTAGCATAGTGAAAAGTTAATAGACTGACAAAATACACATAAAAATATTAAGATAAATGTTATCATTTCAAATGTGATCCTTACGTTAAGATTCACAGTGTCGACAAGATCGACAGAATTTAATTTACTGACAGAGTTTTCGGACACGTCAGCCATGTCAGACAAGTGCCTAAAAACAACTTAAAACATTAATGTTAAAACATTTCGTTTTGAATGCAATCAAGACCAAGTTAATCTTAATACAGCCGCCACTACTGGCATTGTGGCTTCTGGTATTGGCTTTTCTCAATTTGAGGAATTACGAGTATGTTCAGCGATAGATATTCCGGTATTAGCTCAAAATAGTATTCCAAATTAGTCATGACGATTCGATGAAGCCCAAACTCGATGAGGTTGTGTCGTTTCATTGCGAAGTTCCTATGGCCACCTTCCAGCTCTATCATCAGATCAGCACCATGTCATCATAATATTGCATTTTCACGCGATTTACACATGTATGCAATATTTCAGATTTAAAAAATTGACGGCCTTACCCACCTTCATACATACATACATACATATGCTCACGCCTTTTTCCCGAAGGGGTAGGCAGAGACAACAGCCACCCACCTTCATATTTCGATTTATTTGATTACTTGCCTAATTTCAGTTGAATTATACCTACTGATATTCTTATACTATGGCATGATCTTTTTATGAATTTATAAATGATATTGAAGTAAAATGAAATTTAATGTGATTGTGTCAAAGTCGAAAATGACATAACAAATTAAACATTTACTTACTTCTTCACATATATTTTGAGTTAATTCTTTTTATTTATTAATTTTATAGTGGTAAACGCCTTTTTTCGCTTTCGTTGTTTATTACCCATTATGGATAACTTGCAACAAATATATCAATTCGTCAAAACTGATTGATTGGTGCAAAAAATTGTCACGGAAAAAATTGACACAGGTCCGTCATCCGTAAGCGCCAGCGCGCGACTGAACACGCCAGCTAAGCCACCGCGCTCGTGCATTTTGTAGTTTTTTCAACATAGTGATTATAAAAATCATTTTATAAAGTCAAACTCTGCGAATTTGTCTAGAAATATTTCATATCTTTAATCTAGTACAAAAAATAAATGTAAAATATCAGTAGTTCAGTCATGACATAGAAAAAATAAAACAAAAAGGGGTAACTTTGAAATTTTTTTCTATCGAGTGAAGTTCATCAAATCGTGTAACCGAATGCGACTTTGACTAGAGTATGTCCTTAAGTTATATATATCTTTTTTTCAGAATTTTAAACACTATTTTCTATGTCTCAGATGATTTTAAAAATCACAAAAATCGGCCTCGCTTAACACCATCTCCCAATCCGCACGTGGGGTCGCGTGGGAGATTAAAGCCCATACTTCCTCATGGCTGTTACGGGTTGATGATGATGATGATGAAACTTAACTTATTGCCAATTTTACCTTAAAGAATGGAACTAAAATCTGAAAATATACTAAGACTAAGATCGTCTGACCTATTTAAAAGCATTTGACAAAACCAGATCCTTTTCGATTTTAATGGTGCATAAGAACAAGATATCTCAATTTAATTCCTACTTTAGAAGAGATTTCTATGAGCACGAGATGTTCTTTGGACCCCTAAACGTAATAGATGGTGAGTCCATCGCCGGACCGGATCTTTTACACACGTCTCAGAATTACGAAACGGAATGCCTCTGCCTACCCCCTCGGGGAAAAAAGGCGTGAGATTATTTTTATTAATTTTTTATTTAATTGCAAATCTTGTTTTTGTATTTCTTTTTCTGTATTTTATTTTGTTGCAAAAATAAAGAGATCTCTTCACACTACTAATAATAGGGCAGCCAAAATAAACGTCGTCGTGATCTTCGTAGTAAGGGCAACGGTCCTTCAGATTTAAGAAGTGGCGTGCCTAAAGGTCAACGGTGTCCTCGAAGGTCAAACGAAGACCAAGGTCAACCCCAACCTTGGCGGCCGCGATCGATAAGATGAAAGTTTAGAAAGTTGTAATGAATGGCCATCTATTTGTGGTGACAATAGGATTTGTTCGCTTTGATGACAGTAGCTGTATTGGTGTATAATTTGTTGGGTGTAATCAAAGATATTATTATTATTATTATACCTATATAAAAGGAGAAGCTAAATCTAAAAATCAAGGCCCAGCCCAAACCGCTGAACATAGAACCATGAAATTTTGTGTGTAGGTTACGTTTATAGTGTAGATGCTCGCTAAGAAATGATTTTACGAAATTCAACCCTTAAGGGGGTGAAAGAGGGGGTTGAAGTTTGTATGGGATAGTGTGATTTCTGCGTGTATCAACTTTAAACTTGGCACAAATACTCTTTAAAACACACTATGAAATATTAGTTCTAGGATTTTTTGAAAATCATCCTCCAAGGGGGTGAAAGTAGGGGATGAAGTTTGTATGGAAAACCTTCATTTTTGGGTGTATCAATTCGAAACTTTGTAAAAATACTCCTCAAAACAAACAACAAGACACGTATTTCCGGATATTTCAAAAACCATCCCCTAAGGGGGTGAAACAGCGGAGTGGAGTTTGTATGAAGACGTGTTGTTTTTTACGTCTATCAACTTCAAACTTTACATAAATACTCTTAGAAATAAATTATGAGATACACATTTTTGGATTTTTCGAAAATCATCCCCTAAACGGATGAAAGTAGGGGTTGAAGTTGATACAAAAAGTTTATTTTTTGCGTCCATCAACTTGAAACTTGGTACAAATGCTTCTGAAAACAAACTATGAGATATTAGTTTTAGGATTTTTCAAAAATCTTCCTCCAAGGGGGTGAAAGTGGGGGTTGAAGTTTGTATGGAAAACCTTCATTTTTGGGTGTATCGATTCGAAACTTTGTAAAAATACTCCTCAAAACAAATAACAACATACATATTTCTGGATTTTTCGAAAATCACCCCTTAAGGGGGTGAAACAGGGGATTGGAGTTTGTATGGAGACGTGTTTGATTTTTACGTCTATCAACTTCAAACTTGGCACAAATACTCTTAAAAATAAATCATGAGACCCGTGTTTTAGGAATTTTCGAAAATCATCCCCTAAGGGGGTGAAAGTAGCATTTAGAGTTTGTATGGAGACGTGTTGTTTTTTACGTCTTATCAACTTGAAACTGGGCACAAATACTTTTAGAAATAAATGATGAGACACGTTTTTTTGGATTTTTTGAAAATCATCTCTTAAAGGGGTGAAAGAGGGGGATAAAGTTTGTATATGATAGTGTGATTTCTGCGTGTGTCAACTTTAAACTTTTTACAAATATTCTTGAAAATAAACTTGATATATTAGTTCTAGGATTTATCGAAAACCATCCTCCAAGGGGTTGGGGGTTGAAGTTTGCATGAATACCTTCATTTTTGGATGTGTCAATTCGAAATTTTGTAAAAATACTCCTCAAAACAAACAACAAGACAAGTAGGTATATCTCGATTTTTCAAATTGTATGGAAACGTGTGGTTTTTTTACGTCTATCAACTTGAAACTTATCACAAATACTCTTAAAAATAAATGATGAGAAACGTATTTTTGTATTATTTTAAAATCATTCCCTAAAAGGGTGAAATTAGGGGTTGAAGTTGGTATAGAGAAGAGGGGTTTTTTGCGTCTATCAACTTGAAACTTGGCACAAATATTCTTTAAAAGTCTCCATACAAAGTCATTTTTTTTTGATAATTTACTATGGGTTGCTAGGAGAAATTTGTTTGTGCATCCCAAAATGTCGAAAAAATAAATGTCCACCCGTGCGAAGCCGGGGCGGGCCGCTAGTTATACCTATATAGAAAGACGGGTGTAATCGTGACCTGTTTTGCTGCAATACTCGTACTGCGAAAGTCTTTCAGCTTTACCACCTAACTTTATTGAAAGTAGGCGGTCATTTTATCATTTTATATAATAATATAATCTCACGCCTTTTTTTTTTATCCCCGAGGGGGTAGGCAGAGGTATTCCATTACTGGATATACTACCCACATTTCACGAGATATATTGGACCCCTAAACGTGATAGGTGGTGAGCCCATCGCCGGACCGGGTCTGCTTACACATGTCTCAGAATTAATTCTGAGACCTGCGGGTTTCCTCACGATGTTTTCCTTCACCGTCGAGCTAGTGATAAATATGTACGTAAGTTTTTGAAAAAACTCATTGGTACATGCCAGGATTCGAACCCGAGCCTCACTATTTTCGGCCGGTTCTTTAACCGTCCGGGCTATCACTGCTCATTCATTTTATATATTTTATTTTATTGACAGTTATTAAGTAATTAAAATATGCTTTGGTGAGCGTAGGTATCACTTGAGAATGGCTGCACCGCACTGGTTTGGTATTGTTTTAAATGTTTGAAATGGTCCGCAAAATGTTTTTAGGGAAAGAACACGTAAGTATAAAAGTTGCCCGAAAGTGCTTTTTTATAGGATTTGGACCTAACACGGCTACTGAGTCTGTAGATAACAGTTTACATACATAGGTACATAAGACATACATACATACATAATATGATATATAATACTCTCAGAATAAATTATAATGTTATAATGTAAATAATAATAATATTATAAAAGAGACTCATACCTGCAGACAAACTGTCATAAACAGTTTTGCAGGGAACTGTATTAAATTAGTGTTTAAGAAAGAACTTTGTTTAATAAATAAATCCCATCAAAAACATAAATGTGAAATAAGAGCCAAGTTCAATATTATGCCTTGGTTGTTGACTTCAACGACAAAAGAAGTGAGATCTAAATGGGTGCCAAGTTCAACGGTCAGTCCTGAAATTTATTTATAACAACATAAAATATCATTTCTTCTTATAACTTAGGATAATATATTGTAGCCTAATGTCTGACTTGGCTAGTTTTCACATACGAATTATTATATTCGATGGTTAGTTTCTACCAGCAAGCCAAATTTTCGGAATAATAAAATAAGACACGACAAGTAACAGGTTTAGAACCTGCGAAGGCTATAATAAGTATTATGTTCAATGGCTAGTTTCTACCAGCAATAAGCAATAGCATAGCATTTTGTATCAACAAGACTGCCGAAAAGAAACGACGTTAGACAATGCACGGCCTTCAAGCCACACCTCCGTGCCCGTCGGAGTGGGGAGCGTGAGGTTTTTTTTCGTTACGGAATTTCTGGATTCGGTCCCCGCGCTCAAGGCCCTCGATAGAAGCTATGCAATAGCTTAAAAATTCACGTGTATTTTTGCGCTTTGTTACAGAGGCAAGATTTGGAGTCGCAGCAGTCAAAATCCACCTCTGATGGGAAAAGCAGTGTATGGTGGACAGTGTGCATTGACATTCCACTCATATTATTAGGTGAGACAATCCAAGCACGTTGACGGGCCTGTTGGCTCAGTTGGTAGTGACCGTGCCTTCTGAGTCGGAGGTCGCGGGTTCGATCCCCGCTCGGGGCCAATATTTGGGTGCATGAACATGTCTGTTGGCTTCGTGTCTGGTCCAATGGCGACCGACTATGCCAGGGCGCATTACTTTATTAAAAAACTTCAAAAAGGAGGGTTATCAATTAGACTGTATTTTTTTTATGTTTGTTACCTCGGAACTTTTGACTGGGTGAACCGATTTTGAATATACTTTTTTTATTTGAAAGCTGGTGCATTCAGATTACTCCCATTTTAATTTCGTTCAATTCTGATAATGGCATCTATGAGAAAACCCTATTACTCTTAAATTTGCATTAAGTAGGTGCGCAAATTATTCGTTGAAATCGGTTTTTTACTTTTTATATTTCTATGTTATTTGTACAGTCTCAAGAAAGCATAAAAAGGAAGGGGACTCCAATGGAATCGATCTTGTAAAAAATATAAGTTCATTTTTGTAGGCTCCGACCGAACTGTAAAATTAATTAAAATAACACCAGGGATTTCTTTTTGGGATCGGAGTGTATTTTTTGCCTATTCAGAAGCAAGAGATAATGTTCTTATTAACATATTAATTTATTCCTCTCACTTATTTTTTATATTTTTATTACTATACAGTAAATGGCTAAAATCCAGAATTTATATCAGTGATATCTACTTTTAATTTAAAGTAGATATTACTGATATACATTTTGAATCATAATGCAATTGTAGTATCTTATCTCACCTACAGTTACCTTACCAATATATAGTTACTGTTATCAGAAACCAGTTTAAATGAATATTAAACCTGCCTACCCCTGTGGGAAGAAGGCGTGAGCTGTATGTATGTATGTATGTATTAAACCTAATTTTGTAAAGGTACCAAACCGAAGATATTTCATTCCAAGAACCATTATAACGAGTAACTTTATTGATCAGATCTAAATAGAACTTTCAATATTCCAATACAATAAAACCCGCACGTGTGAACTACCGATAGCTCATTTATAGAACAGAAATAATATATTGATCAAAGAGATTTTAATCTATAAAATACAATATACTGAACATACAATTTTAGGCAGCGCTGCTTAGCAGTAACGTTTAATTTTCAATAACACAGCTGCATGCGTTGATTTTTAAATTGAGAACATGAAAGATAAATGACAGCTCGTTTTATTTTTTTAAATATGGCTGACGGTTATTTTAGGTTTTTTGTTTAAAAATCGAATATGTAATTATTAAACGCAAGCCGGGACCATTTAGGAGTAAATTAAAAAAGGAACCGTTAACCGTTGATTTAAACTGTTTTTAAACATTCTACATTAAACACCCTTAAAACACGATTTTGAACCGTAATAGGTAGACATTTGAAACTTTATGAAAGTATTACTAAGGCTGAAAAAAAAATTGAATTCAAGAAGATCACCACATAGGAAAGGCAGTTTTCACTAATGTAAAGAGCGATAAACGAAAAAGGTTTTTGTATAGTATACTTACAGATTTTTTCACCAATCGTTTAAAATAGATTAGTGTCATTTATCGCTTCTAGAGCAAAGAACCAGACAGATTTTTTTAATCTAAAAAAAGTAGTAAAAAACTGAGACATGTGTGGGACCTCACAGGATTGCATGTGGCAGAATGCACGCAATCGCATTGGAGTCATAAAAAAAAATCGGCCATTGAACTCTGATTTAAAAATATGGAACAAGGTTGAAGAAAAGCAAAAGCTTTAGACGCCATTTTTTTAAATAAAAATACTTATTATTACAAATAATTTAAATGGGTTTTCAATAAAATTATGTAAGAATAATAATATAAGTTTTACCTATATTTTAAGTATTAACAAGATGTTAGATATCTAAATAAATAAATATAATTATACCCACTACCTACTTTCTATAGATAGAATAGTTACATAGATATCGTATATATGTGTATGAGATACGTAGGTAGCTAATGAATACATCAAACGCATTTTATAGCAATGGTCATATCGTACCTACGCCTAGCTTTAATACGTAATAAAATTTCGTCACCATTTTAATTCAATTACATCACATTTTTAATAAACCCACAATGTTCACGTTCGTCCGCATAACGTAACCATTAAAGCCACTTAATATGTATATTTTAATTACATCCTCTCTGTTCCAGAGGAGAAAAAATCTTCGATAATCCTAATATTCACACACTTTCTACCAATTTACATAATAAGTGAGGTTATAAAACTTGTCATAATAATAAGTATTTCTTGAGCAACTTCAGTGGAGTGAATAGTGTTTTGGTATAACCTTTTTACTCGGCCACGACAAAAGAAAGGTTTATGATTTTAGCGGTTTATACTTAGGTATAGGTACTAGTAATGTGTGTATTTTTTTATGTTCCGAAGTAGCACCTAAACAAACTGCTCATGCGATTTTTAGAATAATGTGTCAATCGATTTGATTATGGGTCGGTTAACATAATATGCTACATCTTTAAGCAGTCGGGTTTTGTTTTCACCAATAGATGTAATAAAATCTTATCTATCTCAAATAAAAGGTTAAATAGGTATTATATTTAACATCATTGATCGTAGGTACCTACAAAATATCCCAGGCTCTCTAACCTGTGGCGTCTTTCCCTGTACTCTCAACTATTTTAATCAATGTCTATTTACCGGCATTCGATTACACGGTCATTATCGATACGCGTCATAATCGATTCGGATAATTAATCGATCCGGTACGCTGTTTCGTAATTGTATCGGTTAATAATAGGGTGCGTTGACTTTTATTTATGGATTTCTGTTGAATAGGCAATCAAAATAAATTTTATATATATAACTAGCGACCCGCCCCGACTTCGCACGGGCGCAATGCTTATACTAAAACCTTCCTCTTGAATCACTCTATCTATTAAAAAAACCGCATCAAAATCCGTTGCGTAGTTTTAAAGATCTAAGCATACAAAGGGACGGACATAGGGATATAGGGACAGAGAAAGCGACTTTGTTTCATACTATAAAAGTGATAAGTAGGTACTTAGAAGTAGGTAGGTATATCTCTTTTTATCTACCTATTTCTAAGTTCTACACATTTTTCAACCTTAAATTAACTATGCTAATTAAAATTCAGAATATTATTAAAATAAATAAGTAGTAAAACATCATTAATCAAATACAACCACTAAAGCCATCTAGTGTCGAGTAGCGGAAATACACAATTAAATCCGCACTGGATAGGTAGAAAATGTTTTTGGGTTAATATAATATTAGCTCTGAGTTTACCATCACTAAAATAATCAGATGCCCAAAAACTTCCCACTACTGATCACAGTAGATATAAGTATGTATACATATTATTATATTGCTGCTAATAACATTATGTTTCTACTTGGAGATGAGCATTTTTGGACACTTGAATATTTTTACCAATTGTTTAGTGTTGGTAACTTTGAGTGCAGCGCGTTACATAATACCCACCTAGTTGAATCTCCTTGGTCGTTGCGGTATTCCGCGTGGGTTGCAACGTGTGGAATGGAATAAACGTCGGTTGTTCATCCTGTTACAACATTACGTCACGGGTTGGGTGGTTGAGTCGACAAAATATCTCGCACGAGCGGATTTCGATGTGTCTACCATTGCCGGGTTTCCTCGGTACGAGAGCTCTCGAGTGGCAATCCCATAGATTTGGCATTCTACGTATTCGACTAATTTTTATGTTTGACAAAGCAACTTAGCGAAGTTCCAAGACCCTCAGTTCATCCCTTACTATGCATTTCTTACAGTCGTACTGCTCGCTCTCCTCTTCGAGTTGCACATCATCCCGACCAATAAGGGCGGATTCTACTGCAATGACCCACGGCTCTCGTTCCCGTTCACTGGCGACACTGTGTCAGCCTCTGTATTAATGACCGTTGTCCTGTTGATGCCGTTAATTGTTGTAAGTGTTAAATTATCTTTGATCAAAGTGGAATCATCCACATTGTATGCCTATATCCTATATTTCGGTCAGTGTGTATTTTTTTGAGAATGTTTAACATGATGAAGCAATTGTAGACATAAAATGAATATTGGAAAGCCGGTAAAGATGCTTTAAGAAAAAAAAACAATATATTTTGCACCTATAATCCTATAATACTGAGAGAAGGGAAAACGGATAAACGGACATAAATATTCTTATCACATTTATTTACAGATGTTCGTAACAGAGTTCATTTTCTTCGATTTTGAGTCCACGCAGCGAACTCGCGTGTACCAGGCATTCAGAAATACAATGTGGTTGTACCGTAGCTTCATGTACGGCATGTTTTTCAACTTCGGCGCGACGGAGCTATGCAAAGGGATCATGGGTAGCCCCAGACCTACCTTCTTCGATATCTGTGAGCCTGATACCGCAAAAACTTGTATTGGGTAAGTGACGGTTTATTTCCAAGCCAATTTCAAACATAATATATTTAGCAATTCAAAGTTGCTATGTAAAGACAGCTGGACAACTGGCGACTACAATGCCATTAGTAATACATTGACCGTCCAGATTCTTAGATATTTTTTTGTTTTATTCGTAAAAAAAAACACTATATAGTCGTAGTTGCATAAGGTCAAGGCATAAAATGCTTACCGATTCTTAAGTTAAATTAAAAACTATTTGCTTCAAATCTTCCAATACTTGAATGATAAAGTACCTTCTTCGTTTCAGATCACAATTCGTCAGCACTTTTGAGTGCACATCAACGAGATATTCGGCGTGGATGCAGTCGGACTCCTACCACAGCTTCTTCTCAGGACACACTTCTTTTTCTGTCTACAGCGCATTGTTTGTAGCGGTAAGTGTACACTGCCTACTCAATTGACTACGATTGTGAAATGCTGTTTGTTTATATAATATTCAATTCCTATAAAATAGTATCCTACAAGGCAACAACACTTTTAACCAGTGCCCTGAAAGATTTTAATCAAGGTACTATAAATTTTTCAGTGCCCATTGTAAACGCCTTATAATCTAACACTGAATTAGAATTATAAAATAAATAAAAATAAAATAAATATGCCTAATCCTTTTTCCCAGAGAAAGTAAGCAGAAGTATTAAATTCCTGGAAATACAATAAAATAAAACAACTCACACTTTTCACAAGTATATTTTTGGACCCTTAAGCTTGACAGGTGGTGAGCCTATCACCCATTCAAGGTGACTGCTTTTGTTTGTTTGAATTGAATAGGCTCCGAAACTTTTAGATTTTAAAACTTCTTTCACCAATGGAAAGCTACATTATCAGGGAGTCACATCACATAGGCTTTATTTTATTTCCGTATTCCCACAGGAACAAGAACCGCTAGTTTATTCTAAAACTTGAATCACCGTCTACTTACAGTGGTACCTCCAACGCCGTGCCTTCGACTGGCGTCACCGCACTGTGTTCCTGGTACCAATCCTGCAGATGGCGTGCATCGCTGTCGCCGTTTTCTTCTCACTGTCAAGAATCACGGACAACAGACACCACTGGTGGGATGTAGTCACCGGGGCTGTCATCGGCGTCGTCATTTTGTTTTATACGGTAGGCTTAAAAGTTCATTCGAAATTGAACAAAAACACCGTGAGGCATGTAAAAGATGAACTTATCGCCGACTTTAGATCTGAAACGATAACATTAGGGATAGCACCTTTATTTGTAACTACGTTCCCGTTCCCGTGGGAATACGAGGATAAAATATAGCCTACGTGTTATTCTGATGTATAAGCTATATAACTGTTAAGTTTTATCAAAATCCGTCCAGTACTTTTAGCGTGAAAGAGGAACAAACATCCAACTTAGTTACATTTATATTTAGCACACATACTTTTGACAGCCCTGTTGGTTCAGTTGGTAGTGAACTAGTGACCCTGCCTTCTGAGATGGAGGTCCCGGGTTCGATCCCCGCTCGGGGCCAACATTTGTGTGCATGAACATGTCTGCTGGCTTCGTGTCTGGGTGTTTCGTATTTATTTAAGTATGTTTATCAGTTGTTTAGTATCCATAGTAGGTACTCGTAGATACATGCCTAGTTTGGGACTGAATAACCGTGTGTAAATTGTGTCCCACAATTTATTATTGTTATTATACTTACTTATTTGTCTTTCTTTGTTCACAGGTATTAGTACTCTGTAATAACTTCTCAACATCAACGAAGTCCTCTAGTGATGTCATCAACAACAGATAGCAGACAACAGTATTACTAATAAACAACCGAAGTTTACCAAAGTCATCTAGTTTAATAGAATTTATATGTAGGTATATTAGCAGCGCTCCGCTGTTTCACCCGCGGTTGCGTTAGTCCTGTTCCCGTGGGAAAATTATAACCCATGTTACTCTCAGAAAGAATTTTTAAGACTCTCATGTGGAATTTTATTACAAATAGCGGGTGCCCGGGTCAAGTTTATTTTCGTTCCCGTAGGAATTTCCAAAAATCCCTCTGCGGTTTCTTATGACATATAAGATACCGCATATTGTTTTATTATTTTGATATCATTATAAAATGAATAGGTACCTATTAAAATACATTTTGAGGTGTTTTCGGATAATCTCTTTGATTTAATGATTATGACTCGCAATTTAATTAACATGCAGTCAAATACCCAATTGTATTATACTTATTAGGTATAGCGTACATACTTTTATGACTTTAATCGCGTACCAAATACAAATTAAAGTTTTTATTCAATAGAGAGGTTTTATATCTACCTACTTATTGAACGACATTACAGTAGAAGATTCCGGATAGAAATATATATTGCCTTTCCTCGAGTGAGCTATCAGAATTATGTACTTTCTCTTACTGACTGTGTAAGGCTGATTTACACACTGTTTAGTTAAGTTGGTCAATAGATGGATATTGCTTCTACGAGTATATGAATTGAATACCAAACCACATAGTGGGCAAGCAATGTTCATCTACTGACCAACTCAACTAAACAGTGTGTAAACCAGCCATTAGAAAAAAAAGTTTTGAATAAGTATGTATATTGTATACCTATTTTAGGAAAGTGTTAGATTTATATTGGTGCCATTTACACACATTATATTACTTATAACTTTTTTCTTGTCTGTTATTTTGAACCACAAAAGTCACAATAAAAACAATTATTCATATTTTATTGACATTTGACCCCAGTCCATCCTGAGATAAGAGTTAATAAGAGTCTAAAGTCATCATGAGACCAAGCTCGTTGCACTAGTTAAGGCTGGGCTTAAATTTTTCGGTCGAATCAGATTCTGAATAAGAATTCTTAAGATTCTAGCACATCATACAAAATGAACTGTCAGTACGTATGTATGTCATCCATAATAAAACAGCATAAACATAATAATATGTAGGGGACTCAGGTGGACTCACTTGTAATTTTATAACAACTAGCGCCATCTGTTGCCGGGTAGCGGAACGACACACTTACCACACAAAATTAATTTTATTGATTTATTACGTTTTGTGTGTTCAAACGTCACTCTTTCGCTGTTTTTGGTCTTCTGATTAATGTTAACCCGTCAAGTAGGTACCTATCTATTTATTTACCTACGTTTACGATTTGAATTGGGACACAAAATAGCGCCGTCCGCGCATACAGAACGGATAGGTACCAACAGTTATTTTTGATTTACATTTGCTGGATAACGCGGCGTCAAACTATGAAACTTAGCTGGTGGTGATGTGCAGTGCGTCACACTTATCTAGGTGCAATCGCCTCAATCATAGCGGTGTCCCACGTGCGATGCAACGTGTAGGATGCACCTCGTTATTTGTATGTTCATCCTGTTATGTAACATTACGTCACAGGTTGGGTCAAAGATATTAAAGTGAGGATGAGTTATATTCATAAAAATTGATCCGCTACGAGTACTTAAAACATGTACAATGACTTACTTCACTTAGGCTTTTTACAATATGTATGTATTTTATTATTATTATCTGTCAAGACTTGCGCTTGAAAAACGAATAGGTGAAAACTGCAAACATTGCGACTAAATAAAATTAGGTCAATCACCTATGTCTGCCTCATTTTCCCCGCTCTAGTAACATATCTACGTCTTTTATATATAATTATCTTTGGTTTGGGCCGGTGGTTGAGTCGTCAGCGCTCCCAAAGTGTCACTCTCGATTATGCGCGAGCGCATTTCTGTTTATCTAGATTTGCTCTCTACGAGTAAACCGCCTATTTCTATTGTAAGATATTTTTTAACAATCCATTTCTTTTACTTTGCCAATATATTTTTTTAATACTTTGGCAGCCAGTTGGCTCAGTTGGTAGGTAGTGACCCTGCCTTCTAAGTCTTAAGTCGTGGGTTCGATCCCCGCTCGGGGCCAACATTTGTGTGCATGAACATGACGGTTGGCTCCGCTTCTGGCCATGTCTATCAGTAGTTTAGTAGGTAGCCATAGAACAGGCCCTGCCTAGTTTGGGACTAAACTACCGTGTGTGAATTGTGTCCCACAACTTATTATTATTATAGACCAGTGATATGTTTATGACAACTACAGAGTAGTCTGGATTCTAGCTACCTGAATACTATCCGTCTTACCTGTAGTCTTACGTAGTAGGTAATCAACTGCCTGCCTGCCATGATGATTGGCAGAAATAATTACTATTTGTTTAAAGCAAGAGCAATTCAACGAATTCCCATACGCTTTTCAACGTTCAATGGGCCATTTCATTTCGAGTGCCCGAGTGTCTACAGAACAATAGTGATGTCAATGAAGCGAGCCGAGTACCTACAGACGGAACGATTCGTTTTCTTGTTTGCCTACCGTATTCCGTATAAAATTTACGAAAGTGTGTTTGTTTGTCGTTAAATCGCGTCCCAAGTTTCAAAAAAGCATGTAAATACTTTTTACGAGTTGAAGTTGAATAAGTTTTTCAAAAAACTTAAGTACATATTCATCACTAACTCGACGGAGAAGGAAAACATTGAGCGGAAAAACGCAGGTCCCAGAATTAATTCTGAGGCACGTGTAAGAGACCCGGGGCCTTATTGTGTATTTATAATTTTATTGTAATCCTAATCGTCTTTATTTGACATTTGTTATTGACAGATGTATGTACGCTGTACGGAAGCAGCAACAAGCCCCCCCCCCCCGGTCCGGCGATGGGCTCACCAGTCACCACTATCACATTTAGGGGTCGGATATACTCGAAAAATGTAAGTATTTTCAGAAATGGAATACCTCTGCCTACCCTCTCGGGCAAAAAGGAGTGAGGTTATTTAATCATTTATACTTTTTATCTTTCCCTAGTTTTACAATCAGAACTGAACTCAAAAGGCAATAACTTACAAATGATAGAATAAGAGTACTCGAGACTACCATCATTTTAAAATACCTCAGTAGCAGAATTCCATCTCATAAATGCCTAATCCTTTTTTGAAAACAAAGAAACTATCCGAAAACTCTCAAGTCGTTAGATGTGATAGACACCCTGCATTTGATAACTTCAACTACCTACCTACTACTAGTGTATAGCCTAAAGATTTGGTTCACTTTAGGCCCTAAACAATCTCCTAATCCACAGTGCGCTGGCTATATCCTCGTTCGTAAGGCGAGACTACAATAGCTGGGCTATTACGAGTTGATTGTACGGGTAACTCAAGCCAATGGCAACATGAGACCTACCTAGGCCAATGATCATTTCGACCTAGAGTCATCAGATAAGACGATTTGAGATGAGACGACGGCCGCATAACGAGAGCTTCTTCTTAATACCTACATCTTCTCGATGTTGCTGAATTATCATCATCAACCCGTAACAGCCCACTGCTGATCTAAGGGTCTTTCCTCACACATGAGGAAGTATGGGCTATAATCTCTCGAGCCCACCGCGGATTGGGAGATGGTGTTAAGCTAGTGGCCACTTAACATTCAGAATTTTTCAAGCCACCCAAGGGTATCTGACATGGCTTAACAACTTTATTTGTGCGTAAACACAACGAAAACTGCTGAATTATGTCAGGATAGAATGGAGCTAATTGACGGGCCTTTTGCATCATAGAATTGGATCCCTTAGACCCAAGCTTACCAGCGTGTGCTTGCGACTCCGTCCGTATAGCCTTGATCCAAGGCATAAAACAAGAGGTCCTCCAAGTTGAATTTCAAAGAAACCAAACAAAAAATGCCGTACCTATGCATTGTCTAACCCAAAGAGATTAAAATATAATAAGGCATAGAGGAAACAAAGCGACGAAAATTTGAAGCCAAAAGTTATTCCAAGTGGAATAAGTCTAGTACAATTTCGACCGAATGACAGCTCGCGTTCATACAAACTGACATGACAAGGACATGACGCTTAGGCTTCGAAGTTTTGTATGAAAATATTCCCAATGCCCCCTCTATGCCCTATTATATTTAATCTCTTTGGTCTAACCATTTCCCAATCATTTTTTTTGTTACATAAGAAGCTTTGATATAAAGGGTAATAGAAGCAATTGGGCATCTCCTGTCTCCGACATTGACTTTGAACTTGCGGGAGGGTTGCGATTCCGTGATTGGCTAATGGCCGGCCAATGGCAATGGCCAATTTCAATGTCAGCCGAAATGATGCGCAGAATTGCTTCCTCGATGGAGCATTTGCTTACGTGCTTATCCTGGTTTGGTTTGACGTCATCTGCAATATGTTTGGGAAATCAACCACTTACCAACCAATTTGTCTTTATTTGTTAACTTGAAAGTCCCTGTAATAACTTCTGAGCATCTTCGAAGATATCTAATGACGTCATAAAGGGAAGACAGCAGTCTACAGCCTCAGCCTACAAACTCATCTAGTCTCATGGAATTGACATGTGAATACCTAAGTTGTAGGATTTGATTTTTATTATAGTAGGTACACTTGTCTTTTGTCTTTGTTCGCGATTACGTTTGATAGCACGCCATAAACAGATTGTTGCTTTAGAGTTAAATATTATGTTTTTTAAAACTCATTGTTACTTGCTCTCTCCAGAATTGTTTTACAAGTTATGTTGTATAGTATCATAATATAAATTGTAACGAGGTACTCCATATCCTGCCTCCTTTCTTCCTAATCTTATAAAATTTTGCCCTTTATCTGGCTACATATTTTAAATTTTAAATTAGAATTATATCTTTCTCTTCAATTCTGTTCAACGGCAGCGTCAGTACTTACCTTGAGCTCGACGGTCCGAGCTAACATCTGTATTTCTTTAAATTAACTTCTCTACATACAGAAGCTCCTGTATAAATAGAATATATTTTGCTACATGCAAATTGTGTTACGACGAGCAGACAGACTTGTCTGCTGCGACACGTCTGCAGTGACAAAGTTGTGTTTCCTTCATCTTCAGTCTTCTTCATAAAATAAATGTCATTGGCTGCTGAACTTCTTTTTTTGAACCCCGACCTTTTCACTTCATCTTCATGCTCTCCATCTCTACGTGCTGGCAGGTTTCGGCCGAGGAGTGGGCCGCGCCGCCGCATAGTAGACTGGTCTGTGGAGATTTCGTTTATTTTGTCGTAAGAATTTTTGATGTAACTTACACAGGCGTGCAATAAATATACTTTGCTTTTGAACTAAAACAAAACTGTGTCATCCCACTAGCATTATTTGAAACTGCCCTAGGGACCGTTTATAGGACCCTCTATGAGCAATCGTAATAATACACATTGCGCCACCAAAGGGCTATTATGGGCGATTACCGAAATGAGGATGTTGGATTCGATCCCGTGTGAGGCAACGATCAATTTAAAACCGAGTCTGTTATGACGACTCGATTTATGTGTTTCGTGAATCGTTGCGTAGGAACCGAGAAGAATGTTAAGGTTTATTTTGGCAGATCTGTGTTGCATCGAACTATTGATAGTGTTGTTAGTACGGAACGGAATTTGTCAATAGGTACTTATCGATATACTAGCGGCCCGCCCGGCTTCGCACGGGTGCAATCATAACACTAAAACCTTACTCTTGAATCACTCTATCTCTTAAAAAAAAACCGCATCAAAATCTGTGGACAAAAGGACATCGGGATATGGGACAGAGAAAGAGACTTTGTTTTATACTATGTATAGTGATGATATAGCGGTTCTGCGCGGTTTCACCAGCATATAGTTCCCGTTCCAAAAAAATATAGCCTATGTTACCTAGGGATATTGTAGCTTTGAATTGGTGAAAGAATTTTTGAAATCGGTTTTAAAGTTTATTAGTAACAAATATATCTACAAGAATTCAAAAATACAAATCTTTCCTATTTATAATAATTTTTAACAACGTAATAGAATAAGCGCAATTCTTCATACACCCCAATTAGAATATAAAAAAAAATATATATCATGCCTTCGAAATTTAGTTGTGTCGAACCAATTCTTATATAAAGAACAATAATAGCACACTTCCATAGGTAGCACTAAATTCAGCTATTATAAAAATAGCTGAAATCGATTAAGTAGTCGATACTGAACAAACTAATTTCCGGAATTGCGCTTACTGTATGGTAATATTTATAACTAGCAGCGCCCCGCGGTTTCACTCGCGTAGTTCCCGTTCCCGTGGGAATACGGGGATAAAATATAGCCTATGTGTTATTCTGATGTATAAGCTACATAACTGTAAAGTTTCATCAAAATCCGTTCAGTAGTTTTTGCGTGAAAGAGGAACAAACATCCATCCAGACATCCATACATCCAGACATCCATCCATACAAACTTTCGCATTTATAATATTAGTAGGATTGAATTCATGACCCTTAGTAATGACGCAGAAGTGACTTCACATAGAGAGACAAGATTGTGTAATATCTCCAATTAAAGTATACTTAATTAAGATCGTGAAATTAATTAGTTTGCATCCCGTGTTATCTGGACGTGTGAGAGACATGTTTTGATAAGATGCGCGGGCGCTTCAAAGTGTTGAGTCAACTGTTACTTTGACTTGCTTAGAGATAAACTCTTGGCTTTTCTTGTTATTGATGTGTGTTTAGTAATGTATTCATTCAGTGTAATAAAAAAAAAACTCACGCCTTTTATCCCCGAGGGGGTACTTTTCACGAGAATATTCAACCCCTAAACGTGATAGGTGCTGAGCCCATCGCCGGACTGGGTCTGTTTACACATGTCTTAGAGTTAATTCTGGGACCTGCGGGTTTCCTCACGATGTTTTTCTTTACCGTCGAGCTATTGACAAATATGTACTTACCTAAGTTTTGAAAAATTCTCGCCTAAGTTTCAAATACTCATTGGTACCTAAGTACATGCCAGGATTCGAACCCTAGCCTCACTGATTTTCAACGTGTGAAGCAGGCTCTTTAACCGTAAGGCTATCACTGCTCTTTAGGTCAGAATATGAAGTAAAAAAATATATCATTTCTAGGCCTACAGATCTTTTATTATGACATTTAGGCATAACGCGACTCAGTCAATCCATGCCTCAGGTATACCCGACGTAAAGGATGTAGCCTGCATAATAGTAACAACAGAATTCTGAAAATGATCGCTGCCAGACTAGACTGTGTCTCAGAAAGGGGTTCAGAGGGATTCAGAGACACTGGATGGAGCTAATAGGTCTAAGAAAATAAATAGATTAAGTAAATAAAAAATACAATATAACATAAATACATAAGTACTATTGTTACTAACAAAACTATGGACACAAGTCTGAAATAAAGTTTTATTATTATTATACGTCAGGGAAGTACCTACTACGGTCTAACGGTCCCTTAGAGTTTTAAAAATCAAGCTTCCTTCATTCAAAATGACCAGGAAGTAGTGGAACAATAGAAGACTGCATACCATTCCTGGATAGCTATAGGGCTGATCCTTTGACAGAGATAGCTGACAGCCTTCTAGTAACCTGAAGCCTCGACCAAATGCACTGACAGCTCTTTGATAAGCTGTCTCGCGGACAATAATAATTGTGTATTTATTTTTAAGCGACTTCAAAAATGGAGGAGGTTTCTCAATTCGCCCGGTTTTTATTACGTAACGTCGTCGTTTATGAACCGATTTTGATGATTAGTTTTTGTTGATAAGGAGATATCCCGACGGTGGTACCATGATAAGGAAACCAGGATCTGACGATGGCATCCAAGAGAAATCGAGGGGAACCATCGAAATTCGTAGTGGCTAGTTGCTTTTCCTGTTTGGACTTTGGAGTCGGTTGTTTAAAATAATAATAGGTACTTACTTTTAATTAGTCAACTGTTTACACGTCCAGAACTCAGTAATTTATGTCCCTCCTATGTGGGACTAAGCCGTCAGTAAATCACAATAATGCGCAGACGTCGAAATAAATCTCAGTTGTTTTACGGATGGGAGACAACGTGAGTATAGCCACCCTAACTCTTTATGTCGGTTTGTTTGTTTGTGCTCGACGGTGAAGGAAGACATCGCAAGGAAACCCGCAGGTCTCAGAATTAATTCTGAGACTCCGACGCCTAGGTCATGAAAATTTGGACTGTAGATTTCTCCAAATTTTCAAATAAGAAAAAAAAGTCTCTAGCTTTAGTAGTTTCGGCTGTGCATTGACGAGTCAGGCAGTCGATAGTTTTTTCTTTTTATAAAATAGCACAGATATCTAATTAGGTATAGACTTTACCAGGGAAACCCTAAGTATGACTAAACGACTAGTATCGGTAACGGTTAGCCACCGTTGATTTAACCCCACAATGCACAGTCACGGCACGACGCATTCGATGAGTCATTTTTAGCAAGGGTGACGCGAAATGCATTATTATTTTATTTTTAACGGTCAAAAAGTACATTAATTATTTTCGGCATCATGTTTCCTGTCTGTTACAAGATAAGGCGATGTTTTATTGCAATACTATAAATTAACGGGAAACATCTGCCGAAACGCAAATGAAAGTAGGTCGATAGTAACAACTAAAAAATTTATTGTTGTTGCACGTCTTTACGTGCAATTTTATTTCTGTGTTTGACTATTCCTACTGTTAATAGTGGTAGTAGCTATCTTGGTTACGTATTAAATTGGCTGTCAAGGAATTCAACTAAGAACTAATTCTGCTGCCAGATTTGTTATCTATCTTCTGTCCTGCTGGTTTTCTAACGATGTTTTTCTTCATTGTAAAGTTGTGACAAATATCGACGCAAGTTTTTGTAAAGCTGGTTGGTAGGTACCTACATGCCCCGAAAGTGTGCAGTAGTATTCCATTTCTGGAAATACCCACTTTTCACGAGTAGTGGGTACCTACCTATATTCGACCCTAAGATACTTAAACGTGATAGGTGGTGAGTAGGGCTTCCAATACCGGGATCCCGGTATTGGCTAATACCGGGATCCCGGACTTTTTTCGCCTTTTTTCAATACCGGTATTGAAGTGTCTAATACCGGGATCCCGGTATTGGTTATTTAGTTTTATTTTTAGTATAAACTTTACAGTTACACATACAAGAGCATAATAATAATAGTTGTACATATTTTATTGTACTTATTTTGTATAAATGTAGGTTTTATACCAGTAATTCAGTTCATATCAAGGTTTGCACGCCCATCCTCGTTGTTGCTAGGCATAATCTTTTGTCTAAAATGATTCTCCTGAAGAAAACAGTTTATTCTTACAGTATAACCTATCTGTTGTTCCCTTTTATATTTTTAAGGGGTCCGGTTTAAGTAAAGTAAAGTTAGTAATTCCACAATTCGTGCGTCTTATTTTATTTGCTTTTGTCAGTAGTTTAGTAGTTCATTCAACATTTTGGATATGAAAATGAAACTTACCTGAAGTAGGTACTTAACTACTTGGTTTAACTATTGAAGATGATATTATAAAGTTTTAATTATAAATAGATACCTATGTAATTTTTCAGTCTGTCATACATTGTACATAAGAGATGACACGTATAGTGATTTGGCCGAATACCGAATAACCGGTCACGGTCTTGACCCAAGCGCCGAATATTCTGCTTTGATGGAAATCAAGTAACTAGGTAAACATTTGGCGGATGACATTCTCTTTCTAATGCATGCGCTGTGCAAGCAGCACAAACAGGGGCGTGCAGATGGGTTTATTTGTTTCATTTCGGAATTAATCATGTCACACACGCATTATTTCTTTATTTTACTTCAGTTCGTCCAAAGCAAAACATCGTACCGTTTAATTGATAATTTGCTATTCGGCAACTTTGTTCATAATATTCGACCGAATATCCAATCTTAAACAAAATTACCAAATACCGAAGAGTAACTGAATATTCACAGCATCTTTATTGTACACAATATACTTAGCAAATTATCATAATAGCAAATAAAAGAGATTTTTTTCTTTTATTATATTTTCTACGTAGAATACGATTAATCATAAAAAAAGACATTAACTCCTGTTGTGACTAATCCTGGAATAGGTTTTCGTTTTCATTTAAAGTGATATTATTAACAAAGGGTGATTTTCAGTAAAACAACTGATGGTTTGTGTTATTTTCTTCATAAAATTTGGCATTTGCTGCTTGAAAAGAAAAAAAATCTGAACACAATTTCAATACCGGGATCCCGGGATCCCGGTATTGGAAAAAAACTTTCCGGTATTGATACCGGTATTCAAAAAATCCGGTATTCGAAAGCCCTAGTGGTGAGCCCATCGCCGGACCGGGACTGTTACACATGCCTCAGAATTCTGAGACCTGCGGGTTTCTTCCCGATGTTTTCCTTCACCGTCGAGCTAGTAATAAATACGTACGTAAGTTTTTCAAAAACTCATATGCCAGGATTTGAACCCGAGCCTCACTGATTATCTTCATGAGAAGCGGGCTCTTTAACCTTAAGGCTATCACTGCTCCTAATAAATGCAATATAACTAATTAATTTTATTTACAAAGTCAGTAAATATTCACTTATGACGTTCCAAGATCACCGAAAGTGGCCTATCATATCGAGCACAAAACATGTTCTAATTACACTAATTTGGCCGCTGATTATTTTAGCAGAGTGCCGTCACCGGGCCGATGGCCGGACTTCGTAAACATGTGCTAATTGCGCCCAAATATTGCATTGTATTATAATAATTAATATACATGCAAATGTATTCGCAATCACATGCGTCCAATTTTATAGAAACGAAATTTTTGACATTTTCGTTTAGTTTTACGCACCCTCATACACACACGTGCAACACCCCCCCCCCCACACCCTCACAAACTTACAAGCACATAAGTACCTAGACATGGCCGGAGAAGGCACAGGATACTGATAAGTGGAAGAAGGGAGGAGAGGCCTTCGCCCAAAAGTGGGACAAGATATAAGCTGACAAAAAAAGAACCTAAGGTAAACGCAGCTATTACCGACCCCCTTAAGCAAGTTTTGAAATTGATTATTAGAATTAAGGGTAGTGGTTGCAAACACACCAGATTTTTTTATTTTATATTTAAATATACATTGTATATTTTATATTTACATTTTTACTTGTTTATAAATATCATGTTTTCATCGAAAAAATAATCAAAGGATTGTTGAAGTCAATTGTTTCTATTACCGACCCACCCGAAACGCTTTGAAGCTATTACCGATTTTTATGAATCTAACACCGACCGTAAGTAAATAAAGCATACTTTTTTTCACAGAATACCTACCTACACGTTCAATTCTCAAAATAACTTAAACCCTTTTTTTATTTGCCCAAAAGCCTATAATTTTTTTTCGATCTTCCCAGGCTGCGCTAGCCGAAGGTGAGGGTTGACTGTCGAAACAAGTTGCAATGACGGCACGTGTACTTAATAACTATTTTTCATATCTCATACTCGGAAAGTAGTGTATGTTTGATCTGAGTACCGGGTCGGAAGCGATGATTCCCAAAACAGAGAGATTCAGGGCTGTGATTCCCGCCCTAGGTCGGAAAAGACTCATAGTTATTGCTTCCGGCCTTAGGGCGGGAATGAATTAAAAAAAATAGTACTACATTTGGCAAAGACGTTTAAAGAAAAAGTTTCTCTAGGAAAGAGAATGACTTTCTTCCAACCTCTTTGGGTACTTAGTAGGGATACGAAACTTTTTACATCAATTAGAATAAGAAAAAAAGGTGCGGCCTTGTGAGGTGTAGGTATAAACAACAGAAAATAGTCAGCGCGCGGGGCGGTACGCGTTCCATATTTAAAATTTAAAAAAGATTAATAATTTGGTCAGCTGTTACGAACTTCAAAATCTTGTTTTTCATCGACACTAATAAGCAATAACGCTATTACTCGGCTAAAAGTAGGTACATATTATTATAAAGAGGAAGGATTTGTTTGAATTGTCTATGATGTAGTATTCAAAGACGTTTAAAAGTAAAAGTTTCTCTTTCTTTCAACCTCTTTGCTTGTATTGTTGACAATTTTGTTTTTTTTTTGTAGGTGTTATTGCGTTTTTGCATGTCTGAATTTTTGTAAAATAGTTATTTTTTTTTGTTTACTTTCCTTGAATTCGAAATGAAAAGTAGAGTGTTTAACACGGGTGAAAGTTATCAATTCCTACTCAGACTATATCCGCCCTCGCTACGCTCGGGCGTCTAAATACCTCGTATGGGAATTGATTCCTTCCGACCCTTGTATAACAATCTACTATTTAATACAGTTGCAAAAAATGAAGCAATTTAATAAAATAATAAAAATACAATAAACTCAACTAACATTGTTGGAAAATCGCGCCAACCGTAAAAGTTTTTGTTTCCTTCACCCATTCTGAGTAAGCAAAGGGAACTATACATACAGCCAAGTCTTCAGTAGATTATTTTATGAATATGAAATGAAAATGAAATTTAATGACATTAAATTAAATTAAACCTAACCCAACTCATTGAATCAAATCATTATACTGAAACAAATTAGTAGCTTTACTTTTAGACATCACATACCGTTAATCAAAAAATACCAATTAATCGGTATAGAATCGGTGATAGCTTCTCTTTGTTGCAATTACCGATTCATATGGATCTTTAATTAGTGTTAAATAAAAAAATTAACAAATCTTTTACCGAGCCACGAAAAATAATCGATATTAATTGTAATATATTCCCCCATCCGTTTTACTACAATAATTTATTGATTTAGTCCTAAACTATAAAAAAATACACCATTTTCATATAAATACGAAGAAAACTCTTAGTAGTTTCTTTCATATCCCACGTCTAAATGTTTAATAATGCGTGGCAGTTTATCGCGGAAAAACAAGATTTTAATATAACATGGTGTATGTCGCTAATAGATGCTTATAATTTTAGAATACTTAAGATTGAAATGGTGTTATAAAAACTTTTTTAACTATTATAAGCATTAACGAAAAAGGGAAAAAATAAAGAATAACCTCTCAGCCATTGCCGATCCATGGGTCGGTAATGACTGCACTACTAAAATGTACTGCAGCTATTGCCGTTCTATTTTAATTTCAAAAATACTTTTTAAAATCCCTTAAAACACAATTATTTTGTTGCGAAATGTGGAATATACAAATAAAGGAATATGTTGAGTTATTCAGAATAAACTTAACGTAAATATTTATATATAAAATATCTTAAGCAAAAAATTTTAGTACTTAACTAAGGAAGTAAGGGTTAGTATGACACGATCGGCGCTCTCGCTGCGTTCACAGAAACTAACGTATTTGGTCACATTCCCGTGTACCTACGTACACTAACACCAGTAAATTAATTAGGAAACATACAAACATGTGTGTATATTATACTCTCTTGTGACTCAAATCGTTCCAAACCTATAAAAATAAGAATAAGCTGAATGGGTCGGCAATACCTGCAGATTTTCGATGGGTCGTTGATAGCTGCGTTTACCTTAGTTAATTTTTTCTCAAATACTTTGACAAGTAAATAGTTAAATTAATATTTTACCCTACCAACTTCCGTTGGAGAGAGACAAAGATAGCATGTCACAGGATCTACCTAGTTTGGGCTCCAGTCTTCACTAATGTTCATCATGTCATCTTAAAAATTTCAACTAGTTTAATTATGCTACATGGACTGCGTGGAGAAAATAAAGCTTTTTTCATTTCATTTTAATTTTATAATATCATGGAGATCTGCTAGATTCGTAGGTAGCGGTCTTTTGTGTCTGCTTACCCCGATGGAAATAGGCGTAAGATTATGTATGAGATGCGAGGTATAATGCAACATTTCTTTGATATAAGTTTTCAGGGTTTCGTTTTTAGCATTTTAGTTGTACAGTCAAGAGCACGTGGAGATTGCCACATTGGAAGTTCTTATCTACAAGTGTAAGCTCTCGACTGTGCGTAACTAGAATACACACAAAAAAACTTTGTGCAGGATATTAACAACCTTACAAATCCACCAGCATCATAATCTCACCCAGAGGGATTCCAATGCCTGTAGGTTTATGGTACGGAAACATCGTGAGGAAACTACTACTGTATCTACTACATGTAAAATATTATAAGGATTATGTAGCTTTTGCGTGTTTAACAAATAGTCAACTAAAAAAGTTTGTAGTGCCTACCAATCTACCTACGAGTAGGCCGAGACATATTTTTTGTAATGCTTATAAATCTTATAATACATAAAGTCCTTAATACAGTATGGTCTTAATAAATTCAATTGTTCACGATGATTAGTGACTTAGATCTGGCCTACATCCGGCATACAATCCACAATGGCCTATAGCCGTACCTACTAGGTCAAACCACACCAGAGATTTTCCTCCTAACAGTTTGTACCTACCATAGGTAACTATTTGCCCCTTTTAAACGGTCTTATTTAGCTTGACCTACCATGCCCAAATGATTTAGCTATTCTAATGTAACACTATTTAAAACAATGGTAATCTTGTTGTTAGCATAATCATAACTAATATTACACCTTTCCTTATTTCCCTTTCCTTTCTTAGCGTTTTTTTACGGTTTTTTTGACGGGCCAACAGCTCAGTCGGTAGTGACCCTGCCTTCCGAGTCGGAGGTCGCGGGTTCGATCCCCGCTCGGGGCCAACATTTGTGTGCATGAACATGTCTGTTGGCTTCGTGTCTGTTCGTTTAATATTTATTTAAGTATCTTTATCAGTTGTTTAGTACCCATAGCACAGGCTCTGCCTAGTTTGGGACTAAATAACCGTGTGTGAATTGTGTCCCACAATTTATTTATTTATATTATTTATTTATTTTAATATTGTATAGATAAAAAGTATATCTACCTACTTAATCTTGGTTTGGCTAAGTATTTTTTTTAACTGCAATTTTTGTGTTTAATCACGTTTATGGGTCCAATATATCTCGTGAAATGTGGGTAAGTATATCCAGTAATGGAATACCTCTGCCTACCCCCTCGGGAATAAAAGTGAGATTATTCATTTTATTTTTGTGTTTAATTTAATAGTCTGCTAGATTATCTAGTTAGGTTAGGTTAGTACCTACTACCTAAATAAGAATAAAATAAAAATCTGTCAAAAAAAATTGACAACTGCGCCCTTACGTGTGTTGATCTGTAGAGAAAACCTTTGTCAAGGGCTTACTGCTACTAGTGCACGTCCTATATCGATATCGATACCGAACTATCAGGCTCAGTAGTCCGGTCGTATTAGAACACCGAACAGCGGGTCTAAAAAGGCCGTTTCGGGTGAATCATAATAGAATTCTATTTCGATTCATATTCGAAATTTTCACCAAATACGAATCTGCTAATGAATTGAATTGTCAGTGAATCACTAAATTATGGGATAATTTTACGAAATTTAGAGGAATTGCTTAGGATTTGCTGAGAATTCAGAAAAGGAGAATTGCTCAGAGGAATTGCTCAAAGTGGCCATTTTAGACCCACAGTTGAGACAAAAAGTCTCAACAGTCCGGGACCGAACTAAATAACCGAACTACTGATACACGGCGAAATTCTCAACAAGGTACTTATGTCCTGGTTTAACATCCGTTGCTATGACCACTATGACATAAAATGCCACTGTCCTCGCAGAGACGTAGAACAAAGGCTAGTCTAAATTATAATCCTTCAGAATCATGCTGTTAGCATAATTCGGGTCATTGCCCGCCGCTCTAACGGTCCATACTTTCATGTTAATGGAGTTTTTTTTGTGGCTAAGGCTAATATAACGCGACTCCTCGTTTGGAGTCGTCGAGACACAAGTCATCATTTATTTATGTTTAAGTACCTAGTCATTTTGATCGATTATTTTATTGAATGTTAATTGTGTCGTTTTTTGCTATGACTTGTTTGGTTTTGCAGGCACATTTACCTACTTAAAGTAAGTAGGTACCTACCTAACGCTTTCTTTCGGTGTATAATAATAACCATAAAATATGAAGATCGCTATATGCCATGTATTAACTTTAATTACCTCCAAAAATATTTAATATAGGTAAGTTTTTTTTTTTCAGTCAAGCACAGTGCGGTTCTAATACGCACCCGAACAATTAAAAATCAATTGCGTTTCATTTTATTGGCTTACGAGGTAAAATGCATTTCTGTAGTAAGTACTTACCTACGACGTCATAAGTATCTTATCTTACACAAGTTATGACTCCCATGATAGGCATGCGAACTACAGTCTTGGAAAAGTTAGATAGGTACCTACCTTTTTTCCTATTTTTTTATTTTTTATAATTAGGTAAGTACCTATAAAAAATGTAGGTAATCACTACACAGTAGCCATCGCTAAAATATAAATACATTGACAAACAGACACCGTTTTATAATAGGTGTAGGTAGATAGTAGGCAGAGCATGTCAAAATTGCATTAACAGAAATACGATACTGCAATGCACACATTCTAAATATACTTTAAACGATTCAAATCATTCCAAAGCTTTCCAGCTCAATTTTAACACCATAATAAATTAAAATCTAAATTTAACTAAAAAATAAAAAATAGACTAAACGACTAAGCTAATGTGTCAAAAACTAACGTGAGCAGCGACAGGTTGAAATATTAACATTGAGCGGGGCCTGTGATGAAAGATTTAGGAGTAAACCTACCTAACTATTTAATTTTCCATTAATAGATTTTTTATTCTTTAAGATGTTTTACGATTTTGTGCTATCAATTTTAGTTTTTGTAGTGAGGTCTATATACCTATAGATATTTTGTTTATTTTGGCCTCTACTTTTCAATTGGTAGGTATTTATGATTCAAATTTACCTATTAAATTTATATTGTAGTAGTATTATTTGTTATTGAAACATTTAAAAAAATAAGTAAGTAAATAGGTTAAACTACTTACTAGTAAATAGGCTAGCTACCTATTTTGATTTACAGTGTTTAAAAAAGTTGCCATATGCGTATAAAATGTGCACATTTGTTGCAAGTTGTAATGTAAGTATAGGTAGCGACTTAGATAGTAAGAATCCTTATAATATCATTATAATTATCTTCTCTATTTAATATACTTACCTTAAATAAAATTGTACTTCATTTCACCTCACTTTTCTCTTGTTTGCTTAATCAACGAACGGAAGTGTGCACGCGCACTATACAGTGTTTTCAAATGCATCCTATTTAGAGGGGGTTTTGTATAGAAATCCTTTGTGGGACTTCGGACGTTGATGTGATAATCCTGTCGTATTTAACACACAATGCTGCCTTGCTGAGGTGTTGTTTCGAAAGTGTGGAGTAGGCTTCCTTTTTATTTATTAAGTAGGTACCTACCTATAGGTATATTTTTATTTTTAATAAGTAGGTAGGTACTTAAGTAAATAATCATTTTCTTTGAACAAAGCAAAGTAAGTAGGTATTAATTTTAATGGCCTTGTATATTATAGTCGTAGGCCTCATAAATATTAAAAAATGTGAAAGTAACGCTGTGCATTTATAAGTGGGTATATTGCACCCGTGCAAAGCCAGGGCGCATTTACCTTTATAATTTTTTTTTATATATAAAAAATAATTAATAAATAAGTTTACCTATTTCTAAAAATCAGACAAACATTCGAAGATTCCTAAAAATCTATCTGAAACATAGTATCTAGCGGCGGCGCTAAGCTCGACTCTTTTTATCCGACGTCACCAGAAGAAGCGTAATGTTTCTAGTTGTTATGAAATCACAGAAAGTATTTATCATAGATGTAAGTACAATAAAAAGTTGTCAAAATTACTTACTTGAAGTCTACTCTGTGTATTTCTTTGTTTCATATTGCACTTGAACCCGACGTATGCGCGTGGGCAGCGTCTAGACAAACAAACATACAGTTTTATAAATATTGTATGCAGTGAGAGACCAAAATAGAATCCTTTTACAGTTTTCTATTAATGGTTGTTTTGACTACGTAAATTAAAATAATTGGGAAACTTTTTGGTGGGATTGTGGTCGATTTATTTTTATTTTAATGGCTTTTTTCTTTAATTTGTATTCATGGTGTAAGTGGAAGGGAGACAACACTTTCTAATTAAACGTGTAAATAGGCAATAACATTGTAAAAACTAATTAGGTAAGTAAGTGTAACACAAGTGTAAGACTTGTGTTACACTTAGTTTACTTTTGTGTTACCTAGGTATGTACAGAAAAGTTTTTGTTCCTTGTGGTCAATGATATTTAACATCATTGCTTGTGATGGTTAGGTAATTAGTAATTACTTATAATTGAATTAAAAAATATATATATATTATAATTATAATATATAATAAGTACTTAAGTTCGATTTTAAAAATCCCTCTACTCTAGTGTTGCCGTAATGATATAGAGATTGATAGAGGTAGGTACTTAGATGGTAAAGTTGTCTGACACGCTGCCTATTGTTTTTCTAGCTGAGGGGTAATAAGTGGAGGGTGCTTCACGTCGCCTAGTTCCTATTCAATGGGTGTTGGTAACTGTGTCCACAATACAGACATGCCTAAACCTTATTTTAGCGAGTGCGATTTTTGAATCTCACTGGTGATATCAAAATCACCGGTGACTAAAATTATCACCGATGACTTTTATGTCCCCATTTTCCAAAAGCCGTATTTTTGAAAGTCACACTCTGTTTACCAACATGCAGAAATTTTACAATGTCAGTCAGACACAATTTTACAATAAGTATTTAGTAGATTAGGAAGTATTCACTAACTTACCTCTACCGTTAATGTACTAGCTCGGTTAGGAGCCGGAATCAACGGTCTGAATTCTTCAATTAGAGCCCGCACCAACGGTTTCGTAAGCAGATAATATTTTTTAAATTTCGCATTATAGGTACATCGCAAATGCTTGCTCGTGATGAATTCTTTCTGCGACGCCTACCGAAGCTGGATTATGTCGACGGTGAGGAACGTCGCCGTTGTCGTCGCTGTCCGTACCCGTCGTCATCATAATGTACTCCTCCAGTCTTGCCATTTTTTATATTTTGAATAAATCGTCGCAATCACAAAATATCACAACCGAGCCCCGCTGCTAATTCTTCCGAAAAACATACTTTGGCACTTTTGGCCGATGTCACATAGTGATTTCAATTACGAGTGGGTAAGGGCACTCGTGAATCGGTATGACAAATGTAAGTCACCGACGAGTTTCAAAAATACGAACTTTCAGAAATCACTCACATCGGTGAGAATTAGTCACTTGGTGAGATTCGAATGGAGACGGGCGTCTTACTTAATTTGATCAGCGTATCGCAGACCACTGCACAAGCCCCTCCCAACTCCTAAATCAGGCCATAACTATCAGTGTTCAACCCTCTGCGTATTTACTCCATTGGCCTTCTTGAAGTGGTCAATGGTCATCCACCACGGCACTTCCTACTCAAGATTAGTCTCTGACAGCAGCAGACATGAGTAGCTCACTGCTTTTTCGCCTTTCTAAGGCTTGCTACAGGACCATCTGCTCACATCAGGGACAGAGCAGGACCGTGGACTGACTGTAATCCGATAGGAGCGTAACAAATAAGTTGATGTGTGTAGACTAGTTCATACAAAATATATCCTAGATATTTTTTCGAGCTCCAGTCAGAACCCATCCCGATCCTGGATTGCACTGTCTCTGATGACCGCTTTATTTGGTTAGTAGGTATTTGTATAAAATATCTCCTCTTGTGTATGTTATCTCCTAATTTCGAGATTTGAGGGTAGGTACCTACCTACTTATAATAGTACAATTATTGTAATTAAAAAGATTTAGGTAGGTAAGTGTTGAAAAAAAAAACACGTATTTTCTAGGATTCTTGGTTATTGTAAACAATTGATGACTTATTTTTTTTACTTTTCAGTGAACTCGTGTATGTTTGTTCACGTGACGTATAGTCTAAAGCATTGGAAACTCGACCAATACGATTAGAAATCTCGGCCAGTGACGACGGAAGCAAGTCTGAACAGCTTTTGCTGGCGAAGAGAACATCTGTAGACTGTAGCATCTACTGTTTGTTTGTGATACTGACACTTGTGTGGAGCTACAACGTATTGAGGATGCTTTGAAGATCAATAATATTAAATCTTTTGTAATTCGAAAGTTTGATTAGAAGAGCTGCTGCTTTAATGATACAGCAATGTTTGAAGCATTACTGAGCAATAAAATATTGCCACAAGGATTTTAGATCGTTTTGTTAGGGAGTCGGGTAAAGTTAGATGTAGGTACCTAGTACCTATGCATGCCTATGTAAGCAATAATCATGATAAATATAAATTCAAACTCAACTGCAAGGATCAGAAATCCATAAATTAAGTTATCTTGACTCAAACGATACAGCAATCAGCTTTTTTGCTTTTACCTAAGGGTCTAGCGCAACGCAAGCATTCGCAGAGACTGGCTGAGAGATCACTCACTGGACAAGTTGCTGGTTAAAACTAAAAACTTAGAGTTTTCATACATCTTGCTTGAGCAACAAGTCATGGACACATTGCCAATACCAGCTCACGAAAGGAAAAAAAGGGCTAAGTATAAGTAGATACAGTTCCAGTCATAATGGATGGTTTACAAACTGTTTAGTTACGTTGGACAGTAGATGAACATTGCTTGCTCACTCTGAGGTTTGGTATTGTTATAGGTACCCGTTTATAAAAGCAATATCCATCTAACTTAACTAAACAGTATGTAAACCAGCCTTGAAGCCTGCGCAGACGACGGACTTTGTCCCCGTATTTTTTTGTCCGCCAAAATAGAACGCTTACAACTGTATCGAGTAACGCACACGAGGGATTAAAAGTATGGCATACAAAAAGTCCCCCGAATAATCGCGGACACCGACGGGTGGTACAGGACAAAAAGAGACGGACATCTTTTTTTACGATTCGAGGGACTTTGTCCTCCGGGGACAAAGTCCGTCGTCTGCGCAAGCTATTAATGTAAAGTTCCGTTGCTGAAACTACAAACAGAATTTTAATAATAATCAAATTAAGTTGTTTTTCGAGAACATGATGCCCCGAATGTCCCTCGAGACCTTGAACTTGCAGCGTTCAAGAGCGAGGATATGCCAAAACAGAGGGGCTCGTGAATTGGCTAATATCAGTAATAGTCCAATTGGGCTCTCTTCCTTCATTCCATGTCACTGGTTTAAATGATTTACCGTGTTTTCATTATATAAACGATTTGTTGTTTGCTTTTGCCGGAGACAAAAGATCTGAGAGCATTTTGTTGTAAGAACAAAGAAAACTGGCTTTTGTATTATTATTTTACTAAAAGAGTGGGTAAGTATGCACTTCCTTATTTTTGATCGACTCTTCGAGAATTTTAGACACACTAACAATAATAATTTGTTATTTTGTAAAAGTAGACAATTTATTTTTGTAACTTGTTTAGCCAATAATTACCAATTTGGGGATAGATTTTAATCTCTTCATAACTCTCATAATATTCTGCTTTCAGATCATGTGCCTAATGCAGCAGAGGTCGCTGCCTGTCCTTTTGATTTTACTCTGTTAATCACTGTTCTGCACAATTAAATTTGCAAACCGGATTTATATATCTTGAAGTATGTAAGCAAAGTTTGTATTTTTCACATATTCGCACAACAATGCCTGTACCAAAACAAAATTAAAAAGTCAGTGAGCATAATTATACTATAGTAACATAATACGACGGGCCTGTTGGTTCAGTTGGTAGTGTCGACTGTCGGTGTAGTCGAAGGTCGCGGGTTCGATCCCCGCTCGGGGCCAACATTTGTGTGCATGAACATGTCTGTTGGCTTCGTGTCTGGTCGTTTAATATTTATTTAGTATGTTTATCAGTTGTTTAGTACCCATAGTACAGGCCCTGCCTAATTTGGGACTAAATAACCGTGTGTGAATTGTGTCCTACAATTTATTATTATTAATATTATCATTGTAAAAAGTAGACTTGTCAATGTTAGGCTCGGTCAGTTAGTGAATAGGTGATCGATCACGAAGTGGCATTATATATCTAGATGGGATCTTTGTTTCGGAAGGTAAGTTAAATCGATGGTTCCGGTTTTCTTTATATTGATTACAATGGTAAGTCATGTACTTCAAAAATGAAAATTAGAAAAATTCAAAGTTGACAAAGTAACTGTGGGCTGTAACAGGTTAATCTAATAAAATAGTTGAGTGCCTAGCTAGTGAAACCAGTTACCTAGGTAGGTAGGTAATTTTTATCATCTGTCAAAACGCAAATTTAGCTAAGAAAATGTAACCTAACTTGGTCAAGACTTGAACGGATCAACTGCAATTTTCTACCAGTTTTCTAATACTCGTGGTAAATTCTTGGTCTTGCAACACTGACCTCGCTGTCATTTTCTGCGTTTATTTTGCGCGATAAAAGTGCCAAACAAACTTATTAACAGTAATAACACTATACACTATTTGTATATGGCTATCTCTGTTTGTAGTTTCACTGTTATACAAAACACGCTTTTGACGTGAGTTTGGCTGCGGTCCGTTTTGTGCAAATAGTAAATACGTTCGTAAGCACGCACACGACTGTTCAAAATGATTACGATTGTTAGCATGCAAACAATTTGAACAGGTTTTCGTTTGTCAAAAATGACAGTTCTTTTAATATTTAGGTTGATACTGTTCTAAAGTTAAATTCAGTTGTATTTGAGTCGTATAGTGTCCCCCGAAGCTTCACAATGTAATGCTTCTGTTAATATTAATGCCGACATACCTAATTTTAATTAATCGATTACATAACGAATATGAAAAAAGTTCGCGGGAAAAAAAACACCACGCACATTGAAGTTTGACAACTGTTTGACAGATCCGGAGACATTGCACTACCTCCTCGTTGTTAGCACTGTTTGCACCAATCGATGACGTCATCGATGAAGTCACAATGCTCATGTCAGCGTACCACAGCGCAATTTGAACAGTTGTTTGCATGAATATAGCGCGCACACGAGCGCAGAAAGCGCAATTTGGACCGTACCATTCGTTTGCAGTGTGACAGTGATTTTTGAAATTTCGGTAACGGTTGTTGCTTGTTTTGTGTTTTGATTCAATTTCGTTGAAATTAATTACAATAGTTGGAAAATGAGTAAACAAAACGACATCGGTGATGAGGAATTTGTACCATTCCTTCATAATTTGGGTGTGGAGACTTACAAAAAGTCATTTGAATGGATGCTGCAGGACTCCGATTTCTCTGGTGTTTTGCGATGGTTGTACAATAATTTAGACCACAACAATGCTCTGACTGCTCGCGAGGAATACAGGTACGTGTGTTTTAATCGTTCAAAATAATATAGGTACCTACTACATTTCTTTAAAAATAATATCCAACAATAAATTGTAAGAATACATTTTTCAGATTTCTAGAGTTAGAAAAAAAGGGACGTCTTCTACCTCAAGACGAGTTAGACTCCACAATAGCATCAATACAGGACCAATACCCGGGTATAAGTTTACCAGGCGACAAGGAAGGGATAGTAGACATCAAACAAGACATTGTGATGCAGAAAGAGAGACTGAATATGTTAGAAAAGCATGAGATAGTAGTGAAAGATTTAGTCAGGCAGAATGAGTAAGTATTCTGAGTAAATATTAGACTAAATTGTGCTGGATAGGGTAAAGTCAAAGACCATACTGCCTAGTCTTCAGTTAAGTTTATCTGTAAATGGCTCTGCTTAAGAGTCCCTGGATAAAAATATTATTAATAGTAATCAATAATAGTAAAACAATAGTGTACTTTTACTGAAGACGATTCAGCGTCTTCTAGAGGCAATTAATAAACTTTAATCCCACGCATTTCATCCAATTTCCCATTCACTGTACAATATCACGGACACTTGCCACAAATATTATGTTTCATTCATTATTTTTATTAATTGCGGAAAATTCCGCCAAATTATTTCTGCTTAGCCTGATTGACTGGTAGATAACGCCTCTAGGCATTTAGTTCATCATGTGTAAAAAGAAAAATAAAATAAAAATAAATAATAACTGGGAACTTTTAAAAATTGTGAGTTTGGGTCATTTGATTTGTTTCAACAAGGGCTATAAATTGTTTTAATAGTTATCATTCATTTCAGGGTAGTAAAAGAAGGCCTGAATGTAGAACTCACAAAATTAAATGCGTTGGCGCATCAGTATGCTGAAGACGAGTCGTCTTCTGGCGAGGAATGCCTCAAGCTTGCTGAGGAGGTGGAAGGCATTACAGAGAGTGTTGTGGATGTGATAGCAGGCACCCTTGACTTGTACAGCAACTGCCATGTTGATAAAGTATGTTGTTTATGATATGCATTCATGATAGACATTCCTAGATCTAGAATAGATGTTTGTCTCCTTAGCTTTTAGTTGTTATCTTTTGTTGCCTATGTTTTTTTGGGTACTTAGCTGTAAGTTTTCCTAAAAGTAAATAAATAAATAATTTTCGAAAATACAAAGCTTTGTTTCAAACTGATCCTGGTATAAACATTTACAAACAGTCTATAAAAAGTAATATGATGATTTGATACCTATAAAAATATTGTCTAAAATTTCTGGTTAATTCTGTTAATACTTACTGGACGTATATTCGAATGTATATTCTTACTTTTTAAAATACGTATTTCAGGAGATAGCAAAGAAATTCATAACATTCGGTCCACTAGAAGCGTACAGGCAGTCGCAAGCTCTGTTCAGGTCGCATTTCGACCTGTACACATCTAAGAAGTTTGGCAGTAAGCAAAACAACAGCATGACTGACGAGGACCTTCGCGCTGCCCTGTTCGAAGCCAAGAATTTGGAAGATAGGTAGTGAACATATTTAAGAATCAAGCCGAGTGCATGTCAGGCTCAAGCCCCGAGGTTTCCATACCCCGTTTAACTATATTTGTGAAACTTATTTACTAAAACCGACGGACATGTATGAACCGATTGATGGATGTGGATGGGGCGCGAGAGGTGTGCCAGAATCGTAGCAGGTGGCGGTCTATTGTATCTGCCTACCCCTTCGGGAAAAAGGCGTGAGCATAATAATATGTATGTATCAATGCATGTTTTTATCGAAAAATGAGATTTCTGTCATACAGTTCGAAGTCCTTAGCGAGCCTACACACATTGCCCTTTAAAATATTTCATGTTTTACTTTAAGTTTAAACCATCATTTCCTGTATGTGAAAGCACCATAGGTCTTTTTTCCTTTTTAATTTGTTAGGATATCTGCTCTAATATAATAAGTAATAATATAGGTAGTCAGTTGAAACTTTTACGTGTCATATTTCCAGATTAACAGACGCTCTCTACGCGTATGTAGAGTCGAAGGCAGAGCTGTGCGGCGAGCAAGCGAAAATCGACCTTGTGAACAACTACACACACGTCCATCCTAGCCAAGTGTCGTAAGTACACCAAAACACATGGAAAGATAGAAACTTTATTTTACATAACAAAAAAATAACTAAATTACAGAAACACATAAAAATAGCTAGTGCTAGTATAACATATTTTATATGGTTTCTATGCTTAAGTCAATAGCTTTGGTTTCTAATGGTCTAGAGTCTAGACTATTAGAAACCAAAGCTATTGACTTAAGACTAGACTCTAGACAATATCCTTTGTTTCTCATTTTTATTGTATTCATAAATAAAATTATTATTATCATATTTTTAAAGACTACATTTACTTATGAGTACATTTAATTTTGTTGAGATACGTTTTTCATTTTTCTCCATGTTACAATTTCGAAATTTCGGAAAAAACATCGCTTTACACTATAAGCTATGATTATACATAAAGGAAGATATAACAATACAGAGTGAAAACCGAATTACAAGCAAACACAATAATAATCTATATAAATAAAAATGAATTGATGTTCGTTAGTCTGATTAAAACTCCAGAACGGCTGGACAGATTTTGATGAAACTTTTTGTGTGGGTTAGAGTGGGTCCAGGGATGGTTTATACGGTGGCAGAACGACGTCTGCCCGGGCCACTAGTAATAATTCTAAAATTCCCGAGGCATATCCATATGTTTTGATGTCAATGACCTCAAACCAATCTACCTTCTCTGATCACTGCTTATGATCCCTACTTTGAATAAAAGCATTTGGTTCTAGGGTGCTCTCAATGGAAATCCAAACTGCTGTAGACCTGCTAGTTCAAGAGGAGTCGATACTGGAGCAACAGATGCAAGTCACCATTAAGGACTTGGTGTCATCCCGGACGAAGTTGGCTGTTGATACCATCACTAGATCGGCACTGGCTGTTAGAGAGTGAGTACTACTCAGTACTCTTAGGGTATCATATCTTACAATTTGATTGTCGAACCGTTAAATTAGTTACTTTTTATGTTCTGTCAAAAACGAAAATTTATTATACTGAGGTGTGCACCAATGTTATGTAAAACAATAAAAAAATCTATGCTTACGCTTTTTAGCCCTTTGGTAGTATGCAGAGGTATTCCACTTCTGGAAATATCCACTTTTCACCAGTATTTTTTGACCCTTAGTGTCTTTTCACACGTACCGGTTTCCGGGTAGCCGGCGCCGAGTACCCGGCAACCGAAACGTGTGAAAAGGCACTTCAAAGTGACAGGGGGTAATCCTATCGTCGGACTGGGATGCAGCTGGAATGTTTTACAAATAATTGTAATATAATAACAATAATTTATTTGACACAAAAAAAAAATATTTTTTTCTTATACATTACTTAAGACTGCCTTGTTACGTTTTTATGTGTACTTTTTGTACCTACAGAAAATAAATGATTATTCACTTTTGACTTTTAGGTTATATTTTATCCAACGGGAACGCAAACTAAGCGGGTAAAAGGTGAAGCTAGTGATAATATTATAATTAATTTCAGACAAATCCACACGGACTTAACGCACCTGCTAGACGCGTCGCAACAAGCCTTAGCGCTGGACCGGCTTCTTTACTGCGCATTGCGACACGAACAGCGCACAGTGGAGGAGTTCTCGATCTTCGCATCCCATCTAAGGCAGCACGTGGGTGGAGAGAGCGAAGCGGTCGTTGCCAGGATTGTAAGTAAATCCTACTTCCTCCTAATATTATAAACGCAAAGTTTGTATGTATGGATGTCTGTTCCTCTTTCACGCAAAAATTACTGAACGGATTTTGATGAAACTTTACAGTTATATAGCTCATACATCAGAATAACACATCCTACGAATATTATAAACGTGAAAGTTTGTATGTATGGATGTTTGTTCCTCTTTTACGCAAAAACCACTTAAGGGATTTTGATGAAACGGTACAGTGATATAGCTTATCAGAATAACACATAGGCTATATTTTATCCTTGTATTAAATGATGGTAGTAAATAAATAATTGTAAGACACAATTCACACACGGTTATTTAGTCCCAAACTAGGCAGGGCCTGTACTATGGGTACTAAACAACTGTTTAACATTCTTAAATAAATATTAAACGACCAGACACGAAGCCAACAGACATGTTCATGCACACAAATGTTGGCCCCGAGCGGGGATCGAACCCGCGACCTCCGACTCAGAAGGCAGGGTCACTACCATCTGAGCCAACAGGCCCGTATTAGCAGAATTAATATTAAGTAAAGTTCTGTAGATGCTTGAAATGACTTTATTTCAGGATTCCATGAACGAAATATGCTCCGAACACGACACCTGTGAACAAAAGCTTCAATCGACCGACTTTCTTATAAATACACTATCTAATATACTAGAGCATTCTGTCACCGATGCTGCAGTTTTGGCCAAACTATACAGCGAATTGCAGAAGAAAACTGAAGATCTGTATGAAGATGTTAAAGAAGGTTTTAGAAAGAAAGACGAGGCTGTGGTTGCTTTGTAAGTATTTTTGTTAGGAGTTTGACGATGAAAAGAAAGAACCATACATCTATACTATCTTTAATCACTACATAGTATAAAACAAAGTCGCTTTCTCTGTCCCTATATCCTTATGTCCCTATGTCCCTTAGTATGCTTAAATCTTTAAAACTACGCAACGGATTTTGATGCTGTTTTTTTTAATAGATAGAGTGATTCAAGAGGAAGGTTTTAGTGTTAGCATTGCATCCGTGCGAAGCCGGGGCGGGTCGCTAGTAATATTATAAAGAGGAAAGATTTGTATGTTTGTTACGAATAAACTCTGTAACTACTGGACCGATTTTAAAAATTCTTTTACTCATGGAAAGCTACAATGTCCCTGAGTAACATAGGCTATATTTTATTCCCGTATTCCCTCGGGAACGGGAACTATGCGGGTGAAACCGCGCAGAACCGCTAGTATATAATAAAATTGTTACTGGCCGACGTCTACATATGAGCAGTATCTGTATAGGAGATATTTAACAAAACCTTATATGAGTAGTCTTTTAAACTTTCTCTGGGTATAATATTACAAAATATACTATAAACTAGCGGATGCCCAGCGGCGTTACCCGTGCGGATTCCGTTTATTCCCGTTCCCGTGGAAATTTCCGAAAATCCCTTCATAGTGGTCGTCTACGACATATTTAAGACACCTACATACCATATTTCAAATAGCGGGTGCCCAGCGGCGTTTTCCCGCTTGGATTTAGTTTATTCCCGTTCCCGTGGGAATTTCCAAAAATCCCTTTATACCAATTTCCTATGACATATCGGACACCTTCATACCATTTTTCAAGTTTCTAGGTGTTATCGTTTCGGAGTAGTACGTATTTCTCTTTTTAACTAGTTTTTATATTTTCCCGTGGGAATGAGATATTTTCCTGGAATAAAAAGTACCCTAGATGTTGACCCGGGTACTCAGTTATCTTCATTATAAATTTCATCAAAATCCGTCCAGTAGTTTTTGAGTGATACGTGCACAACCAGACAGACAGACAGACGGACAAAAATTCCAAAAATTGGTGTTTCGGTATCTATATCGATAACTATATACACTACCGTTAAAATTTTTAAAAAATATTTAATGTACAGACACGGCCTCGTTAGAGTTTTATTATATGTATAGATTGTGGGACACAATTAACACACGGTCCTAAAAACAAAATACTAACTGGCAACATTAGTTTATCCCACTTTGGGATATATGTGTTTTTCGGGATTGAAAACTGCTTAAGTAAAGATGAACAGAGATAAATCATGAAAGAACTGCCTTACACACTTGTTATTTTGATGTATGAGCTATTTACTGAAAAGTGTCATCAAAATCTTTCACCACTTTTGCTTAAAAGAGTAAAAAAGCCATCAATCCTAAACTTTCTCGTTTACAACAGACCTAGAATTAAAATCCGGTTTAATCTGGTTTTCTAGTAAAAACTCGACGAGACCCCTGAGAGAGTACATATGGGACGGGTGTACCAAAAAGCCGAATTGCTGGCAGCGGTCAGTGGCGAAACTGACACACTCTCTGCGTCAGGAGATAGATGCTGTCGAGAAGAGGATAGTTGACACCGGCGGCAGCTTCACCAGTGTCAAGGTGAGAAATGTCCGGTGTCAAGATGAGAAGTATAATTCTCAAAGTGGAAAGTGTCCAATGTCGAGGTGAGGTGTGATGTGTCACGCACGACGGTGTCTCAAACGACGAAAGTCGCAAAGTGTTTAAGTAGGTGAGGATCGTCAAGTATCACAGTATAGCCGAGTTTCACTGTGTGAAGAGACCAGTATCAAGTTAAAATTGGTCTACTACTGTTTGCATGCTAATCTCAAAGGAGACGTTTCATGAATGTATGGAGACTGGGCCTACACCATGTACACCAGGTTTTTAGATCAATATAAATAAAATAACTGTAGTTTTATTCATGATTTTGCTCATATTTGTCTAGTTTCGTTATACAATAAACTTTAATTTTCATTAAACTAGCATCGCGACGATCGAAAAAAAAAATTGCGACCTGACCGGTGAAATGACAATTTACATTATTTTGATGTTTGTCGAACTAATTCACAATAACATGGAAATTGGGCTTAAGAAGTTAGAAATAGTATTATTTCAATATTATTCCATGCAAATCCATTGAAGTTTAATTACTTTTGTGCAAGTTAAATAGATGGAAATGATTTTTTAAAATATTTCCTGATAATCACTACATTTTTTTCTATCTTTCACCCTGGTGTACAATGTGCAGGCCCAAGATGGAACGTCTCCTTTAGCAAGACATGTTTTGTACTGAATATAAATTATTTTCCAACTTCTCATGTACCATGTTTTACGCAAGTCATGGTGAGCTGAAAAGCGTTTACTATAGGTGGGTATAGTAGAGTATCAACAAGTGTACTGTCTCTACAAGGAAAGTTTGCAGTCAAGGTGAGAAACCTCCAGTCCATCACTTCAATGGACTCGTTGTCTGGCAGTTTAGGGATCCGAAAAACATACTGGTGAAAAGTTGGTATTTCCAGAAATTAAATACTTCTGCCGTACCATTCAGGGACAATACGTGAGCATATTTTTTTTTAGTGTTATGAAGGTACTAGCTGACCCGACAGACGTCCTGTACAACTATCAGTTATGTCAAAACTTTCATTTTTTTTCCTAAGAACCTCCTGACTATAACAAGAATTAGCGAAATTGGTTCAGCCGTTCACGCGGGATGTCGTGACCAAAGAAAATAGGGATTCATTTCTATATATAAAGAAGAAGATTAATCTTTGTTGTTTTATATTTCAGAATGGCGACAAGCAACATCTCCGCAAACTGTGGCAGTGGTTCTTGACTGACGAAGCGCGGCTGCTAGCTGCCACCAAAGGCTTCCAGACTAGGAATTTCTCGTGATAAGTATTATTATTCGTTCCACGACGGTCTAGACTCTAGACAATATGGTCTAGACTGTAGACGAGACGGTCTTGACTCTAGACAAGATGTTCTACACAAGTTGGTCTAGACTCTTAGACTAGGTGTTCTAGACAAGTTGGTCTAGACTCTAGACAATATAGTCTAGACTCTAGACAAGATAGACTACACTCTAGAAAAGATATACTACAATCTAGACAACAATAGACTCAAGACAAGACCAACTGGTCTAGAGTCTAGAAAAGTTGGTCTAGACTCTAGACAAGATAGTCTACACTCTAGACAAGATGCTTTAGACAAGTGAGCAACTGTCATTAGACAGTATGACAATTCGGGATGACTTGCGAATACCATTATAGTGTCGGCTTTTGTAAACTTATAGGCAAAGAACCATTGTAGGGCATAGTATTCTTTAATATCTTTTATGACAAAAAATATCGCCTAGCAAGAATGCCTTTAACTTTCTATAATATTCTTTGTTGTCTTACTGTGGTGTTTAAGAAGACTCAGATTTTCCTATACTTAAATTAATCGGTAACAGAAAGAGGTAGAAGTAGTAAAAGATGAAAATTTTGTACATTATCATTGTATTGTTCACCACAGACCAAAATTTACTTGTTTAAAAAGTATTATTATCATTCAAAGCCTTAAGTTATTGTATCTTTTTGTAAAAAAAAAATGCTTGAACCAATTCACGCAATAAATTTTTTATATAAGACCTTCTTTTATGCGAAATTATAAAAATAAATAACCAAGAACATAAAAAATATCTTTATTTTTACTTTATAACTACTTACAGTTAGGTTACAGTATAAAATTCCTCTATAATAAATACTAATTGATCACAATACTTGTACAGTCAGCACCTTTATGCTCAAGAAGATTGCATTGACTATACAGGGAATTCCCCCAATTGTCTTCTTAATTTAAAAAGTCTTTATAAAAAGTTGTATAAAAAATTTACAGTATATTTAAAATTACGGTTTTTGAAGACAGTATAACAGGACAATAAGATAACCTAAAAATAAAGCTCAGATTATATCTTTGAGAAATTGTGTTTAAAAAAACTGGCATAGACTTTGAACCTATCAACATACATACATGTATGATAATTGTATGATCCAAAAACATTTGCTCCTAAGATTCGATGTGTCAAGAGAGAAAATGTTTATTTGGACAAGTTGGATCTTTGAGTATAAATACTCGTAGTACTTATAACTACATAGTATAGAACAAAGTCGCTTTCTCTGTCCCTATATCCCTATGTATGCTTAAATCTTTAAAACTACGCAACGGATTTTGTTGCGGTTTTTTTAAAATAGACAGAGTGATTAAATAAGGTTTTAGTATTAGCATTGCACCCGTGCGAAGCCGGGGCGGGTCGCTAGTTCATAATAATGACTACATCTTCTAAATTCAACAATAAATACATATTGCCTCCGACTGCATGAGATTGTTGTAAGATTGTGCAGTAGATGATCTTTACTTCCTACTTCACTATAGTCTATTTCACGTAGCATAGCTTCGGTGACAGTTTAAATTTTTTCGTTTTACGGTTACTAATTTTGATAACTAAAAATATTTGATAAAAAATAAATCATATTTTATTATTTTATCATCATAGCAAAGATACAATAATTTTATTAGTCAACATTATTATCATTAAAATAGTAAAATGTGAACTGTCACCGAACCCATGCTACGTAAATTAGACTTTAGTGGATCATCTTGTTTCCATCTTATAAAACAGGTCAGGTTTATGCTTTACCTTTTTTTTATCATTTTAAAAATGTAAAATGAAAATCAAAATAAATTTTTAGAGGTTTTTTGCATAATCTCGACATAAGGCTGATTTTTCAATAGTCAGTTATATTATAAGTTATCTGAAGAATAAACACCACCTGTCACTTTTCGTCTCTATTGTATCAGACAGTGACAGCATCAATATATTCTCCAGATAAGATTTATCTGACGATTGAAAAATCAGGCCATAGTCAAATACTCTATTATAGCTGATTGTGATTCAGTCCCAAGTAGGTCTTGGTCTTTTTCGGATCATAGCGTCTTCTGGAGCGATGTGTATAGGATTGGTGAAGTCGACTTCGATGTGTTCCGGTATTGAGTCGTAGTAGGTCACGTGGTCGTTGCTGTTCGCTGAAAAGAAATTGGTTGTCTGTAAAGTCGGTTTACGAAAGATAATTTTACTTGATAATGTCATAAGAAAACATTGATGAAAATTTACAAACTGGAGTGGAAGAGAAATTATGACGCATCTATCTCTCTTCCACTCCAGTATGCACTTTTTCCTTAGGCCAACTTTCAGCTTTCAAACGCTTAGGCCTATCGTGCCTCTCTATCGCTTGTTCCGCTTTCTCGCTTGCACACTCGGCTCAGGCGGAACGTGACACTTTTTATTGCGTGCAGCCGGCGTTCATCTATTTATTAGCCGTTATTTATCCCCGAGGGGGTAGGCAGAGGTAATCCATTTATGGAAATACGCACTTTTTACTAGAATATTCCACCCCTAAACGTGATAGGTGATAGGAAGAGAGAGGAGAACTATATTTATTTGAATTGCATTATATTTATTTGTCTATATTATATATTTATGTGTCTACCTATTTTTTAGTCGATACATAGAACGAAAGCGAAAATCTTTCTTTCTTTGTTACACTAACAGAATAAAAAACCGACCATAAAAAGGACCCTGACCACCATGTCAGGGGACAAATATGTGCGGAACATTTAAAAAAAAAAAAAACGTGATAGGTGAGCCCATACCTCAGTATTGATTCTGAGACCTGCGGGTTTCCTCACGATGTTTTCCTATGTATGTTTTGAAAAACTCATTGGTACATGCCAGGATTCGAAACCGAGCCTCACTGATTATCATCATGAGAATCAGGCTCTTTAAACGTAAGGCTATCACTGCTCTTTTTATTCTCCACGTTTTTACAGTCATTCCTTCATTAGTCCGACTATCTACGCGACCGTTCGATTTATTTTGGCTTGCACCCGAGTCTTAGTTTCGCAGGTATATTTTTAGCCACAAGGAAAAATATTAAGTTGACCTTCTGTACGTTAGTACTATCTTTATTCTGTGTCCATAAGTGCTAAAATCCTCACCTGTCAAATTCAACCTAGCAATAATATCTTCCAAGTGTTGTTGGTCTAATGTCGCCTTCACGGTCATCCTGTCCCTGTTCAAGCTTCGGCGATGGCGCGAGGAACGCCGGGTGATGCGCGTTGTGTTGCTTCTCGTCAGAAGGGGCAGAGTGAACACCATCTCAGATAGAGGAGTGTTGTCAGGGCCGAATTCCTGATAAATGGAAGGTTACCTTTATTAAGGGTGATAAGTCTATACCTATATTATAAAGAGGAAAGATTTGTATTTTTGTATGTTTGTAAAGAATAAACTCAAAAACGACTGGACCGATTCAAAAAAATCTTTCACCAATGGAAAGCTACATTATCACTGAGTAACATAGGTTCTTTTATTCCCGTATTCCGACGGGAACGGGAACTAGGGTGAAACAAATAAGAAGTCATAGAAAATAACACCAATCACACGTACCAGGCACTTGCCGCTGACGCAGTACGAGGAATTATTCTTGGAGCATGCAGTACCGAGCGGAAACCAGCCCTCGTGGCCATTGACCAGGTAGAACCGGTGGGATACCCTCTCATCCTGACAGGCTATACGGCACGGCCGGTCTGGGTCTTCTATAATAATTAACATTTTTATCTCTACATTTTTTTTTCAAACGTCTTTGAATACGTTTTATTTATCTCATAATGTCAAATTCGCACAATGACAACTTCAAATCTTAGTCTAAGACTGGTAATCGTACTAATTTCATATTCTGTGTTATTGCAAAGCGAAATTTAAGTGGTCAATTAAGAAATTTAAGTGAGACAATAATAATACTTATAATAACATAGGTTAGGTATATTATGTCTGGCCGCCTTTTTTTCTCTTATTTACTCTAGTAAGTACTTTCGTAAGTTTGTAAAAGCGAAGTCATTACGGATAATAATAACGTGGCGACAGGTAAAAAAAACACGGCCAAGTGCGAGTTGGGCTCGCGCACGAAGGGTTCCGTACCATTATCTATAAAAACGGCAAAAAAGCACCCCCTTAAATATTTATTTTAGATTGTTTTTAGTATTTATTGTTATAGGCAACAGAAATACATAATTTGTGAAAATTTCAACTGTCTAGCTATCGCGGTTCTTGAGATACAGCTTGGTGACAGACAAACGGACGAACAGACAGCGAAGACTTAGTAATACGGTCCCGATTTTACCCATTGGGTACGGAACCCTAACATTAACCGTAAAAACATTTGGCTATTGGGACTGTTTTGCCTCTCAAAATTGTTGTCTTATCTTACCAACGGCAGGAGATATCTGCATGCCTAGCCCGGACAGCCTCCGAACCCTCTCCTTGTATTTAGTGCACACCATTGTCGCGTACTGGTATGGGGATTTCCGTTGTGTGCAGCCCTGCCAATGGAAAATCTTTGCTAGTACTTATAACAATAATTATAACGTAGCCTATCCATCATATTATTTGCCATAGCCTGTGTTATGGTGGGTCCCAACCATGCCACTTTAGGTTCACCTAGTGCGGCACTTTTAAATGGGTCCTGGCATGTACCAATGAGTTTAAAAATCTTACGTACATATTTATCGACAGAAGAAACATCATGAACAAACCCGCTGGTCCTAGAATAAATTCTGAGACATGTGTAACATCACTCTGATCTGACCATGGGCTAACCTATCACGTTTAGCGATCCAAGGAGTATACTGGTGAAATGTGGGTATTTCCAGAAATATTGTACCTGGGATAAAAGGTTAAAATAGTTTATTTAATTTTTTATAGGTAAAACATTTCACATCTGAATTTTCCGGATCCCTAAATGTGATAGGTGAGCCCATCCAGCCGGACTGGAATGCTGCCTTAGCATCGGTTCTCATCACCTCACATCCGGTCAAGCAAGGTCGTTGGTTCCCGCGGGCGCACATGAACAGTACATAAGCTATTACCCTGCGAAATTGTTACTGGAGTGGTTATTGCAAAAGGGAATACCTCTGGAGCTCATTCATGTTACCTAACAAACCGCAATTCCAAGATATACGGCATAACCTCACCAAGTCAGGTCTAGTGGTATCAGGGGTGCAGAGCTGGATGCTAGTCTGCCGCTTGGTGCCTCTGACGAGTCTAACCCCCGTACCAGGAGCCACGCAGTGGTAGTGGCACCCGCTGGCCGCCCGCCACTGGGAGCCAATGGCTCTCCGCCAAGTACCCGACGTCTTTGCTCTGGAAAATATGAGAAATCGTGCAGAAAAAAAACGTTTATTTCTGTTTCTTGGAAGACAATTTTTGCAGTGAAAGTTTGGGAGCATTTTAAGCAATTATTTTGCTTGTGCTACAAGGCTCCGCTAGAATAAGTTTCTATGTTGACTTGGCTGTGTTCATTAGTGGTTTTCTATGGGCCTGCTATAGCTCAAGGTCACTTCACTAGCCAAGATGCATAGCGCTAACGCTAGGCAAGTGCTTATATCAACCCCATACATGTCAATCTATAAAATCATTCGCTTCAAGTGCAAAGGCTACTACCAAAAAGGGGAGGTGTTAATCGCGCTGGGCTATGTCGAAGACTTCTGTTCGTCTATGGACCCTCCTGATTTGTAATTCGATTTTGTAAATACTGAGCATAGCCCTCTTCATAGCTTGTTGAGTGATCTTGAGTTTTTGTGTAAAAAGTTGTCACTTTAACCGACTTATCAGTGCTGTATAGATGACTTTGATTCGTTTAAGGATCTTCTGCGGTCGTATTCACGGAGATTTGATATTCGACTCGGAATAGGAAAATCTGTCGAACGGTTTCAAGATGGGCTATTCACAGATATCGGTATCGAAAACCAATGTCATATTTGACATAAGAATTCGAAACATTTTCCGTGGCTGTCGGAAACTTACACGATACCTAGCTATTTCAGTCTCGGAAAGCGTTCGAAAATTTTCGATAGATTCGACTACGGAACATTTCTCAGTCGATCTGAATCGAACGGGAACGGTGTCGAATCTCCGTGAATACGTCCGCTGATTTCTAATTCGGCACTTCCGTATCTCGCACAACTGACAGTCGATGTGGCAGAAAGATTCTGGTTAGGAACTATCTATTTCAAAAGAATAGCGTTTCACTCACGTGCCGATGTGTGGGGTGGCGGTTTGCAGCTGTAACGCCTCCCACTCGCAATCTCCTTGCCGAAGAGAGAACTCGGAGTCGGCATTCAATGCGCAAGTGAATTTCTGGAAAGCACATTGTAAATAGTCAAACAAGTCGTCTGCCGCTCTCGCTTACGAGGTGTTAGTAAGGACATTGATCTAAATCAAAGTAGTACCAAAATATATCTACAAAACCAAGGAACCGATGGCGGTTTCTTTTGTTTGATATTATGGAGTTTTTAATAATAGGAAACCGATAAAACAATAACCAGGTGCCCAAAACTATACCACTAATCGTCACCAAACTTATAATAAACAGTTTTTACTAATCATCTCTTTAAATTTATGGTTCTGCAATGAGGTTTTAATATTTTCTCTATAACTCCATTTGCTTATTAAATTTGGGAGCGTGACGCTCAAGAGAATAAAGTTAAGTTGGTAATTATTATCCGAGCACGCAACACACAAGTTAACAGCAAGAATATTCAATAGAATTTTTTAGTAGATTTTGTGCACTTTATACTGAGCTGCATTTTAGCGGCCGAGCGTCATCAGTCGCTCCCGCACCGCAGTAGGCTGATTAGGTGCGTGTTAACAAATTTATTAAATTTAGATTTTTCTTCATCACCAGTCCCTGCTACATCCTGTCTGATACAGTTAACCGTAAAGTAAAGTGACTCTATAAATTCCTCTAATATTGCATCACAAATAACCCGACTCGACGCTATGTAAGGCTATTAATTATAATTATTATTGTAAACGATATTTATTAGTAAGACATGAGATTAAAAAGAGCTGCCCTTGAGTTTCTTGCTGGCTCTTCTCGGGGTAATGGGCTGCTGTTTGCATTTAGCCAATCTTCATAGACGAGTTTAGAGTGCCTTGTTATTATAAAATATTGACGTTTCTAAGTGTATATTGAATACCTATACAACTAAATGATTTTTGATTTGATTTGACATGAACATATTCTAACATACCTGACAGACCCCAGAGATGCAGAACATGGGTGACATTCTGGAGCAAGCCGTGCCGTCGGGTAAACTCCACCCCCTTGATTTGTAACCCCCACCTCTCGTGTCACACCAAACTGCGCAGGCGCTGCTAACATCTGGAAGACAAAACATTCGGTTGACGAGGCTAATAATTGATGAAAATATAGCTGGAATGTTACGAGTGGCCCTGGGATAGGCAGATTGTGATGGACCAGAGTAGGCTCAAGATAAATATTTTTTGCATTGATGAAGAATCACATTCGCTGGACCTTCTATTCAACTGTGCTAGGTGCTTCACATGCAGATTTAAGTGCTCGTGCAACCAAGACAGGTGGAAAAAAGACAACTGAGTCCCAGTTAGAGATGATGTATACAGCATCTTCTGGTGTTCACTCATGGCTATACGCTCATGCCTATCCCCAAGGCGGTCGAAAGATAAATTCAATTCCTAGAAATAACCGTGACAGTTGGTGAGAATTTCCAGGGTTCGGGTTTGGGTTCTTCCCATGCCTCATGAGGCATGGGAAGAACCCAAACCCGTTTTTATCACGATGTTTTCCTTCACCATCGAGATAGTGATACGGTTCTTTTTAAAAGCTATATCGATACTGCCTTCACTAGGATTCTAAACCGATCCCCATGCATGTGGCAATAGCAATGAGCTCAATAATTGCCTTGCATTGATCTAGATAAATAGATAGCACTTCCTGCCCTTGGTGATGACACAGTTGATTTTGGACGTCAATATTGCACGTACCATCAGTGTCAATCCTCTGCAACCCAGTCCCAATCAAGTCAGGGTCCACGTCTCTTGCTCTCAAACAGATTTGGTCAGCGAACTCCCTCACAGTCATTCGAGGGACGTTATTACACTGAATAGAAAAACATTTGAAAGAGATTTGATTATTACATCATACACTAAGGGTATTTTAGACCAGATAAAGAGTACCCGAAACCGACAAACATGTATGAACCGATTGATGGATGCGGATGCGGCGCGAGAGGTATGCCAGGAACGTAGCAGGTGGCGGGCTATTATCTCTGCCTACCCCTTCGGGGAAAAGGCGTGAGCATGTGTAATATATGTAGGTATGTAGTTCCATGGGGACGCGATAATTTAACGTTCACGCGGAAATTACTCGTAAATTCTATATTACGCTAACCTGCTGCGCGTTGCACGATTGATATTTCTTGTCATTTCCTGAACAGTAGTTGTTTCCGTTGTCATGTCTGAAACCAAAATTTTAAAATTTGCATTATGATTATCGATGCGGTATTACCGCAGCAGTGTGTTCTAGACACAGACCCTTAACTGTAAATTTTCGGTTTGACTGTTTATAAAAAGTAACTGGGACATGAACTAGCCTATTCTTGAAAATTCATTTCCTCAAGCGACTGTTTTATAGTCTTCGGGAGCCCTTTAAAGAAGATCGAGGGAAATACAGCACTGACCTTGGTCTGTTACATCGTCTAGTAGCAACAGCGACGCCAGCCGCGGCAGGCTCTAAGGTGTCATCCACAAGACACGCAGACGCACACTCGGACCAGCCCGACCAGCGTCCCCAAGTACCTCTCTTGAGAGTGGACCCGGAACGCTCCACGCATTCTCCACCACGACAGTACTAAATCACCGAAAGATTCAACTTAAGTATGCATTAAAATCTTCGGTCGCTAATCAAACTCGACATCCAGACATTGGCATTGAATTTAGGTATACTTATCTGGTTTTAGTATAGTGATAGAAAATCTTAATATTGGACAGACATGCATAAGGAGTTGGACGTTTTTTCGCAAAAAAGGACACAGTACGGAAACGTATGAAGATGGTTATAGAAGAAGAGTCAGGTGGAATTTTGTCGTTGCCACATTTGAAGGACAGGCCGGAACTTAAGACAGATAGCTAGAAACCGATAGATAGAAACCGATCCAAAGCATCCCGAATTAAAAGTATAGGTAACCTGATTAATATCGTTGTATCTGTTATATAGCGCACACTTTTGATTCGAAGATCGTGAATGCTCTTACCATGTCATCACCACATCGAGTGCCTTCCAAAGCCGGATGAGACGTCCAGGTGTACCGTTCCCTTTGGCAGTGCAGGTCCCTGCAGATATCCTCCAGGTTCTGAGCAGCTGCATGGCGGCTACCTCGACCGTATTTGAGCATGCCTGAATATTTTTTTTGTATTGTAGACAGTATAATGCTACTTCGATTATGGAGTTTCAGGATGGTCTTGTATGATACCAAGAAGTGGAACCACTAGACCACTGTGAGCTGATAAAATATAATTTTAGTGACATCTATCTGAGAGATGACAAACACGACGCCAGCGTAGTTCTAAACCGCGCTATCAAAGCTTTCAAGACAGTATGTATAAATTGAACTGTCCAACATTAACTGTTAAACTGCTGTCCTCTTTCTCCCTTGTCGCGCCAGAGGAGCATTCCTCCTTCGCTTCACCATATTCAGGTAGATACTAATAGGAATCTTGTACTTACATTGCTGATCAGCATCAAATCTCTCTCCTGGCAGTATACCCTCGGCGCTGTGGTCTAACTGACCGGCTGAATTTCCATGATCCAGTAAGCATCGAGATTGCACTGTGCTGTTGAATAAATAATCTTGATTTAGGTACTTTTAACTTTACGAACAAGTTTGTGTCATATAGATATAAAAGAGGTTCCTATATGGTTCTAGAAACCGTCAGATAAGTACATAATTGAATACATAGCTCAAAAACCCTTACTCCAGAAACTTCTGCAAGTAGTTGCTGCTGCATTGGGACCAGGTGATCTTCCCGCTGCCAAGGGTGGGACTCATGATGTACGCGCTGGGGTCGCAGCCGTTATCTGCCAGTGGGCCGTCGTGTCGCATGCCCAGACTGTGGGCATAGAGTAAGCATTTGGAATAGAATATACAGCACTTATTGATGTTCATCCCGTTATATCTGAAGAGCAAAAACAATTGCTATCGAACACCTCTGAAGTTTAAAATAATTATAAAGGTAGGTACTATAAATATTTCCGAGGGTTTCTTTAGCGTATTTATAAGTTATTGATATTACTTCTTAGTTAATCAAACAAGGAGATGGTCAGTAGGTACGCGTGTGGGCATCCAGGACCAGCAATAGGCTTGCCACTTAATACCACGTTTAGGTCGGTAAAATACATTGGTTTTACCGACCGTATCACATGGAACGTATCACATCTGGAACGTATCACATCTGGTAACCTTCGGAGATAACATCAAGCGCAGTGATTTTATTAACCTTATTAACCTCTGGATATAGGCCCATCTTCTGCAACTTTAATATTATTATTTTTATCTATAGCCTTCTTACAATACCAGGCCAAGAGGAACTCACTTGTGTCCAATCTCATGAGCCACCACATAGACGCTCTCGAAGTGCCTCCCCTCGTTCACAGTACAGCTGCTGGTGACGGTGCACATGCCTGCCACTGGCGCTAGTCCTGGAATAGTTTATCCAAATATTAATTGCTATTACTGATTTGTGATGCCCCTTTATTTCTTATGACGCAGTGAAGGATAACATCGTGAGGAAACCTGCAGGTCCTACAACTGAGGCAGGTGTAAGATATAAGGCGAAGGGTTCACCTACGGATTACTTTTGCCAACACTCGGGCATAAAACAGGGATGAGATTAAACATAATTACAAATAAGTAACGTACCAACAACTTGACTGCTGACTTTCCCATTCTTATTAACGACGTACAAGTCTAATCCTGTGAGAATCAAGGCGTGGTCCCAATGCAGAGGGTCGTTGTCACCTGGGGGGTTTTCCAATCTCTGCCATGTACAGAAATTGCTCAAAAACCTGTCTATATCATGTGGTCGTTTAAGGTTCACTGGATCCTCGTGTAGGATTTCCAGTCTTTTCAGTATGAAGTTGACTGGTCTCCCTAGAGATTGATCGTGGTATAACAACTGGACGGCATTGATCATAGCTAAGACGAATCTCACCAATTCTCTCTCCGTTTCTTTCGGGAAGTTTATGGTCATGTGTTTGTATAAATCTCTGTCTACAAACACTGCTGTTTCAACAAAAATTGCTGGTAAAATTGCTCTTTTCTGTCTTTTAGTATCAGTTACTAGTTTCTTTATAAATGCTCCTATAGTTTGATTTCTATGTGCGAGATCTACTTTAAATCTTTCTACATTAGTTGTAGTTTCTGTGTCTCGTTTTCTCCTATGTTTAGACCATGTTCGTACAGGTTTAGGAGTGGCGGAGAATTTAATGTTGTCTCTTTCAACGCACGTCGATTCAGTTTCATCATTGTTCCTATTTTGTAGTTCAGCTATGTGTTTTTTGACTATCACATGTGCTTTTGAATCTTCAGTGTGGAATCTCTCAGGCAGTGGATGTATTAAGTAGTAACTATCATTTGATTTGACCAGTCCTCTCTGAAATCAAAATATTTGGATTAATTAAGTTTTTGGAGTTTTTCCAATCTATGTTGTGGAAATTCTGAGTAGGTAATATGGATCATTTCGGAACAAGTGGCTTGCAATGTAAAAATTCCATATCATCCCACAATTATCATTTGAACAGACTATAGCTACCACTTTAGTTAAAGAATAAAATATAAGGGGCTCCATGTGACACCTATTTTTTTTATCTTCAACTACTTTATTCGAAGTTTGACCACGTATTCAATGTTATGAGTGTTTGTTACTGAAATAAACACAAACGTTCACTTACCACATCTTCGCAAACATACAAAGCAGCGTCATCGCTCCTGTGGTAACAGAGATCCACCTCTTCATCTCCATGTTGGTCTAACACCACTTGGGTATTGTTGCTCCACCTCCTCATCAACAGGAACTGGGGGTCCAGGAACGAACTCCTTGGAGTCGGCTTCACATCCAGATGCTTCTTCAATGAAACTAGGTCTGGATTCTCGTGGAAAAGCGAGCGTTTCCGCCGCTTCGGTTGTTTTAGGTGCGCTATTTCGAATTGTGGTTCTGCGAAAGAAAAAGACATAATAAGTACGTATGTCAAATAAAGTTGGTAATTTTGTGCAGACTTGCGATGTATTGTGATTCATTTAATGCTTTGATTCGGTTTGGACCAAAGAGATTAAAATATAATAGTCTCTTTGGATTGGACACAGACTAGTAGGGACAGACTTTTAGGGTTCCGTACTCAAAAAGGTAAAGGGTAAAACGGCAACCTATTACTAAGACTCCATTGTCCGTCCGTCCGTCTGTCACCAGGCTGTATCTCATGAATAATAGTTAGACAGTTGAAATTTTCACAGATAATGTATTTCTGTTGCTGTTATAACAGCAAATACTTACTAAAAACAGAATAAAATAACATATAACAAACGTGATTTTTTGCCTTTTTTTATAGATAATACGGAACCCTTCGTGCGCGAGTCCGACTCGCATTTGGCCAGTTTTTATTAGATAGGTAATATGATAATATCTCACCATTATGACTGGCACCGAATAGGAATATTTTTTCCGACTCCGTAAGGTGTTCAAGAAGTTGTTCCGTATGTTCCTGAAACAAAGACAAAGAAATTGTGATATTCAATATTACGAAAGAAAAAATATGAGATGATTATGAGGGTAGGTAGGTTACCTAACTACCTACTCTACTTGGACCAGGAGTTTTTGACGTTGACACTGCAGACACGTGGCCTGGCAATAACACTGTAAATACTGGTTTGAAATAAACGGCTATTGTAGGTACCATTCCAGGTTTTGCTCATAGATTTCGAATTTTTAAGTTTTACTTCTAAATGTTTATATAAATACTTACGTGTACGTAGGTATGTGACACACCTTCAGGGGTAAACGTATCTTTAAAATTATCAAGGTTATTAAGAAGGATCAAGTATGAACAAAAGCTTCATAAAAACGACAAAAAGCTCCACCTATTCAAATAAATTTGTTTCCAGGAAGCAATAAACATCCTTCGACGTGGAAACCCCGAAAACTTCTCACCACAGACAACTGAACAGTACGTAGACACCGCTTAAGGCGGCAGGGGCGTTACTTAGTTAGGCTCTGCAGTACCTAATGGAGTTTCAGCCGTTCGATTTCATTGTAATCATCCAATCTTTATAATGGCAATCACTGAACGTACTTTTTTCAGTTTGATAATGTTACGTCTACGCAATATTAAGTTGTCTTTGCTCCTCGCAAACCTTGAACCGACTAATTACTGAATAAAACAATTGTTTATTCGTCATTGATATGAACCTCGACATAAAATTTTGACAATAGATTTTCGCACGCTGACGGTGAATAATCGGACTCGATGGATGGGAAAAGTTATAGGTGAAAAGCGAGACAAATAAATTGTGGCACCATTCACACACGGCCGTAGTCTCACAGACAATGCGCCGCATATAAAGAGACGCGCTTGCCTCGCTTAGGCTCCACAGCTACATAAGATAATCAAATAAATAATAACCATAACGGCACTTGTTTTTATGTACACATAAGATCTATACATTATCAAAGGATTTTCATCATCATCATCAGCCTATATTTGTCCACTGCTGGACATAAGCCTTCTCCTCCCCCTCTCATTATCCAGCATCAGCGGTGCCTGCAACCTTTCACAGATCGTCATCCCATCTGACCGGAGGGCGTCCTACACTACGTTTTGCCGACTCGCGGTCTCCACTCCAGAACACGTTTACCTAAACGGTTATCGGTTCTTCGCAAGATATGGCCAGCCCACTGCCACTCAGCTTACTTATTCTTTGAGCTATGTAACTTTGGTTCTCTGTCAGGTGTATTTGTTACGAATCCTATCCTTCAGAGAAACTGGATAAAAAAAGGAAAAACCTATTGCAGAAAAACTATAGGTATACTAAGGCATCTGATGTTAAATGACGTCTAAAATTTTAGACGCTCTATCTCACGTCTTGTAACTCAGGACAAACCCAACTACCTATTGTTTATCTTTTGATAAGGTTTTTTGAGATTTGTCTGCAGTTTCGAGTAATATTAAATAAATATATTCATATGGTGATTTTAAACAGCTCAATTACTATTGTTAAGAAACTGAGGAAGTGTAAATTAATTGCTTAATCAAAATATATTTATGATGTAATTAAGTATGATGAAGATAATAATAGGAAGCTTACTAGCCAACCAGCGGAACTCTATTGATTCTCTCTTGGTTATCTAGCATTGGAATTATGATCTCTACTTCAGTAGGTATAGAATACAAACCATAATGCAAATATACCATACGAGTACATATTTAATACAAATCATAATGCAAAAAAACGTCACATTAGAATATCCTACTTTATTTTAATAAGTATAAGTATTCTGTGTTCGTAAACACAATCTCTGAAACCCTACCGATTTTAATGAATTTGTTTGAATGTGTACACTTATCTCGAGAAGGATATTGTTCATCCTGGAAAACCACATTCTAAAGTTCACGCGGACAGAATTGCAAGCAACAGCGTCGCAGTTTTTTGCACTTGAATCTTGAGTAGGTACGGTCATAGGCTATTTTTCCTTGCAACGCAGACGAAGTCACGGACAAAACCTAGTTTGATATCAGGGTGAATAACAAGCAACCTTTTTAAAAGCTCACGCCATTATCCCACAGGGGTAGGCACAGACGATGGATCGCAACTTTGCTCGATCTCTGCATACTTCTTTGGCTTCCTTTACATCCATAAGCCTTTTCATGCACGCTCTTTTATTCTTCGCACTCCGGACCCTAGCTTTTTGAAGGACGTCACTAATTCGTGAACGTCCTTCTGGGGCGTCCTCTTTCTTTGCATCATTCAACATTCGCACCATAAATCTCTGTCGTTGCTCTTCTTTCATCCATACGTTCTACATGACCAAACCAGCGTAACATACCCTTTTCTATCCTTGTCACTACATCTTCTTTTAAGGGTAGTTCTTACAGTGAAGGAATTTTGGTGGGCTCAGCTCGTAGCTTCTAAAGTTTTAAATATTCCTGATTTGTTTTTTATCTGAGACAGTTAACTAATGGTCTACTATTTGGGCACTGAAATTCAGAGCGGTAAGAAACTTATTTCTTGCAAAAGTAAGCCCAAATGTGATCAAATTTGTCACTTTCCTGTGGGGCGATTTTCCAAAACTGAAGCTTTCTACCGGAATAATAAGCAAAATATGTACATAATCAAACAGATTAGCAACAAATTACAGTAAGAATTAATATAACTTTGCTAATACATAAAAAAAATATACGTAACTCCCTCTTTTTAATCATTTTTACATAGCAGAATAGAGGCGACAAGAATTTCATATCACATTCCTGTGAGCTAAAAAACATGATAAAACACCAACAATTTAAGCGATAAGCGAAGTTGCCTGACTTTCGATGCAAAGTGCCTACCTCAATGTGTCCATTGCCGCTCAATCCGCAGCCAATTAGGTAATCAGCCAGTCGGGACGGAGATTTCTTCTAGCGCAAACGTGTTCGGGTCAGACAAGTTCTCACTCGTATGGTAAGTACTTACGCAATCAATATTTAATTTTTTAAAATATTTTTAATAGTTTTGACTACTATACCTAGTGTAAATATAATAAAAAGCCTTGAAATTGCAATCAAAGACAGCATTTTTGTAGAATTAATGAAAAACCTTAAAATTACCACTTTCCTGTATATCACTTGTCTGAATCCAGTTAGACAGGAGAATGATAACACTGCAGGAAAATGATAAAAATTCACAGATTTGTTGTTCCTGTATGTAATAACGTACCTGAGAGATGAAAAATAGGTACTTTAAAGGATTTAAAGTACGTATGCCTGTAGTTGTTATTGTTTTATTTGTATATTACTTAGTTACCGGGACGAAACAAATATATTAGATTCCAATTGTCTTCTAGTTTTTGTGGTTAAATATTATTAACTTATTGATGACTTTTTCACAGAAACCAAAATGCCAACTAAGAAAGAGACGATCTGGGAAGAAATAACTAGTAATAGTAGTCAAGAACTACTGCATAAGCTTTAGACACTCAAGAGCAATGAATCAAATTTCGGAAACTAAGAATGCTAGCTTAATGAAACAAATTGTGTTAAATAGACAATATAATATCCCTTAAATAAAAGTAATAAAATTTCTGAGTCACTACATTTTATTTCATGTATTGCATATAAATAGCATCCTCACCAATTGACCATATATGGATCAACGTGTTCATTGAGGATTTCTTCCACATATCTTTCGCTAGTTGAAGAGCCATTTTCTTTAAACACCAGTTTTGTGCGACTCTCAGAAGCAATCAAGTACAGACCCATTTTCCTGGATGCATGCTTGCTTGAATCGTTCCCCTTGTCTTCTACATACTCTGTGTCCTCCATCGTGCTTGTAGCAAATACATTTTGATTCGTCGGAGAACATAACTTTTGACCAATCTTCAACACTCCAATTTAAGTAGTTATAAGCATATCTTAGTCTTGAAATACGATACCCATGCTCCAGTTTAGGGTAAGTGGTTTCAAGCAAGTGGTCGTCTTACTGTCCTTGGGTTACTTCCTCCAAGGCGTCGACATTATTTGTAAGTTCAGTTCTTCGATTACGAAGCATGGAGTTCACAAAGTATCGATCTTCTCGTGCTGTGGGACACCTGGTTCTACCTGTTTCTGGTCTGCGGAGGTTAGAGCCAGTTTCCTCAAAACGTCAGAGAACTCTTTGTACTGTTGATAGTGGCACACCGACAGTCCTGACTGTATTGCGTTGCTTCCGGCCGGTTTCCAGCATTGTGACAGTTCTGGTGCATTATTCAGGTGTGAGCGACATGATTACAGCTTGAATAATAAATATTGAACACTATAAACATGGTTTATATACCCACTTAAATCACAAATTAGAAACAAAAGCAAAATCAAATGCCAGTACCAAATCTTCGAAAGTATCCCTTTTTCAAATTTGATTTTCTATGACATAACTTCACTATTACTTAGATGTTTTAATACCTACATTTAAGGAGTATTTAAATGTCTATTAAACAAAAAATATTTCATTTAGCTGGTACTATTAGTTTCCAAGATTTTCAAGTATCTTTAAGTGACCCGGATTCTTTGCTCTCGAGTGAATTTTTATTAAACAAAGATTTGTTTAAAACGCTGATGATTGCTAGTGCTCCACTGTTTACTCTTTGTGATTATTTGTTTTTAAATAAACAATAAATATGGACATTTGTGTGTGATAATTTCACTTTCCTGGTTCTCCTCATTTTCCTGGTTGTAAATTAATGTTGTCATAGTGGTATTTTATATTGGTTTTCAATCCAAGGATAAAACATATATGTTAAGTACTATGCTATCAACTTATTATGCATTTTTAAACATTTTAAACCATTGATTTCATTTTCCTGTGCCACATCTCACTTGCCTGTCATGTAAAAATCTTAAAACGGCCATAATTTTAAAATTTGCAAATATTTTGTCTGACCCGCAATACTTTAGCTTATTTAAGTCATATCCTTGATGTCTGGCTAGTTTGTATACTAAATCTAGTAAAAAAATGTGTGGAACCAAAAAGGTCCAGTTTTATTCCTTCATAATGAGAACCACCCTTAAACCACACTTCACTCGTATATCCGCATCCCTTACTCTATCACACAATTTCATTCCAGCAACCTTTTTCTTCACCGGCATAATACGCCTATGCAAAGCTGCAAGCTGATTTATTGCTTTACTCTGTTGATATCATTTAATGATTTGAATATCAAACACACTTTCCAAAACAGTTTAATTTTGCTACATTTTCTCAGTCATCACTAGGGTTGAAAATGGTGAGAGATACATGTTTTTTTTGTTTATTTATTAGAGTACAATACAATTATTTTATACACCTGTAATACTTGTTTAAGCCAATTTATTGTTCATAATTTACTATCTGAGACATGTGTAAACAGACCCGGTCCGGCGATGGGCTCACCACCTATCACGTTTAGGGGTCCAATATATCTCGTGAAATGTGGGTATATCCAGTAATGGAATACCTCTGCCTACCCCCTCGGGGATTAAAAAGGAGTGAGATTATATTATATTATAATTTACTATCAGTGATAAAAATCTTACTGAAAAAGGACCGGGTATATCAAGTAGATACTCTTCGTGTAAGTATGTACTTACCTAATATTATTCCTAAGAATAATGCGGATAGTTTATCTAAAAAATCTAATTAAAACCTTAACTTATACTTATACATCCGAGAAACTGTATCTACCTATACAGGCGGTCGTCGATGATGAATTTGTGTATTTTACGTGTCATTTTCAACCCTAATCGTCAACCCACCTATCATCACATTAAAACACCCAACGTATCGCTTTCAAACGCGAGTCATCAACCGTCGACAGCAATGTAAAACTGCTAAATCATTTTTACTTTTACCTCATTAACGGGTGCGTAATTCTGCTTTCGTTTCTGCTATCCAATTTTTCACTTATTTCTGTGTAGTGTTGGACAATGCTGCATTTCGATTATTTCGTTTTTGATTTGGAGAAAGATAAGCACCTACTTAGGTACATAATAATTATGTGGCTGCTATGGTATCTAAGTAATAATATTAATCTCAACCGCAGTTTAAAACCACATAAACGGAAGTTACTGAAGGTAGGTAAACGTATGAATTGAAGCGATTGTTGAACGATTAATTATAAACAAATTGTTTTTTGTCAAAACAAGACAACATATCAAGCAAATAATAGTATAACTGACTGAACAATAAGTAGTAACCATAGACATAATATAATAAGGTCTATGGTAGTAACCGACACAACAACAGTTTAACGACATAACGTTTGATAACGTCTCACCACACAGTAGTCGGTGAAATTTTATATCGGTCTAAAGTAGATCCAAAATTCGGTATCATAATAATCTAAATTGTGTATCATGGAAATAACTATTTCCGAGTCGCAATTCGGACCGCGAAAGTGTATAATCGTTCCGTCGTGCCCATCTAGTTAGATGGTCAGAATAATAACAATGAAAGTATATCTGATCTTGTTACACAATATTCCGCTATGGTTGTTATTGCGTTTTTGCTTTTACTTCTTAATTTGTTTAAATTTATTTCGTAATGAGTTTTTTGGACAATCTAAACAAAGGTTCGCTACCGATTTTATGCAAATTTGCCACACAAAGTCTTGGTAATGTGTTAGAAATTGTTTAAAAATTTTTCATGGAACAAATGTTTTTTGAGCAACATAAACGAAGTTAATTTATGCCTGGTGGCGTCGAAGTTATGGTATTTTAGAAGGTAGATATTGTCAAATTGATATTGGTGAAGGAAAACATCGTGAGGAAACCCGCAGGTCTCAGAATTAATTCTGAGACATGTGTAAAAACAGACCCGGTCCGGCGATGGGCTCACCACCTATCACGTTTAGGGGTCCAATATATCTCGTGAAATGTGGGTATATCCAGTAATGGAATACCTCTGCCTACCCCCTCGGGGATAAAAAAGGCGTGAGATTATATTATTATTATATTATTATATTGTCAAAAATTTAAACCGTTTTTGATAACAATTTGATTCTGATACAAAACGAAACCATAGCAAAAACTTAAGTTCTTTTACAGCTTCTATAGAGTTCCAGGAGGGGCCTTATTGCCTATTTGTAATTGTAATCGTAATCGTCTTTATTTGACATTTGTTACGATTTTTATTTGTTAGTGCTTGCTCTTCTTTCACTGGCTGTATTGACAGATGTACGGAAGAAGCAATGTACTTATATCAAAATAAAGACTGCGATTACCATTATAAATAGACAATAAGGCCCCTGGTCCCGCCTGCTATGTGGCCAAGGCTTTACAAATAGGTAATCTCGCTTACAATCAAAAGTCAAAACTAGGAAACTCGATGACCTCGCAACTAAACGTCGACTCTGGCGACCTAAGCTCCATAGAACATCAGGTGCAGAAATGCAAAGGTCGTCGCCAGAACTAATCGTGAATGCACTGGGATCCGTCTGTCAAGGTGAATAGCTATTGAGGTGTTGCAGAAAGGAAGTTGGTTTAAGTTATGTCCATATAACTAATTCAAACTCAAACTCAAAATTAATTTATTTCAGTAGGTATACAAGATACACTTTGAAATGTCAATAACAAGGAACACTAAACTCGTGAGAGTTTACTAAACTACACTAAACAAGGCAAGGATGGCTATGCATAACGCTGTTCTGGTCCCGACGGTGATGTATGCGAGTGAATGTTGGGTGTGGCAAAAGAAGCATGAAAGCAAGGTAAACGCAGTGGAATTGAGGTCTTTGAGGAAAATGGGTGGAGTAAAATAGTGTGATAGAGTGAGGAATGCGGATATACGAGAGAAGTGTGGTTTGAAAGAAGATGTAGTGACAAGGATAGAAAAGGGTATGTTAAGCTGGTTTGGTCATTTAGAACGAATGGATCAAAGGAGAATAACGAAAGAGATTTATGGTGCAAATGTTGAAGGATACAAGGCAAGAGGACGCCCCAGAAGGACGTTCACGGATCAAATTAATGACGTCCTTCAAAAATCTGGTGTCAAGAGTGCAAAGAATAAAAGAGCGTGCATGAAAAGGCTTATGGATGTGAAGGAAGCGAGGGAAGTGTGCAAAGATCGGGTAAAGTGGCGATCCATCGTCTCTGCCTACCCCTGTGGGAAGAAGGCGTGAGCTGTATGTATGTATGTATGTAAACTCGTCCATGAAGATTGGCTAAATGTAAACAGCAGCCCATCTCCACCGACAAGTTGCTGGTTCCAAATGCAGTACCCCGAGAAGAGCCAGCAAGAAACTCAAGGGCAGCTCTTTTTAGTCTCATGTCTTACTAGTAAATATGGTTCACAATAATAATTATAATGAATAGCCTTACATAGCGCTGATAATACTAATACCTACTTGGTTTAGGTACTCAATAGCCTTTTATTGTGCAGGAAACGTTATTTTAAGAGGTATATTTATACTTATGGAGCTGAACAATCTCCAGTATGGGAGCAACTTCTTAAATAGTAAAAAGTTCAAATAAAATGACTATGTGTAAAACGCACTTTAAATATTTTAAAATCTTTAACCTCTGTCTGGATCAGTAGGTAGGTATCTATGGTAAAAAAATATGGTAGGAAGACACTGGAGGTAAAGATTTCTTAAGATAATAAACCCTCAAACAAAATAAAACACACATACAAACAACTCTTTCATTAAACTCATTTACGGTAAGACCCTCAAACAGGCGCTTAACAATTAATTTGTAATTAACCCTTGAGTGCCGATGCGAGACGAACAAGATCTTGATCCTTCCCTGCACACAATAACGGAGATCACACAGGGTTAGCAAAAATTGTAAAAGAACAGACATTCTTTGCATAACGTGTCATTTTATTTATACTAACCAAACCAGGTCCCAGAATTAATTCTGAGGCAAATGTAACAGACGTTGCGAATATACGTACTTTGAATTGATAATAGTTTCGAATACCTCTGCCTACCTCCTTTTGGATAGAAGGCGTAAGATTATTTATTTAACCAAACCGATTTCAATTTTTCACCACACGCGCTTGCTTAATAGTACATTATGATACAAGTGTGCTAAGTTGACCATAATATACAAGGCGATATTGTGTGCGCACGAGCGAAAGCGAGTGCGCCATAAGAAAGCCGCGTATATTATGATCACAGGCACACGTGTTTCATACGACGTTTTTCAACACACTTGCTTAAAGCGACGTTTTTCTGAGAAAGAATGAGCGTTCTTGCCGGTTTTCCATTTTAAAAATTTTTCATACTTACATTCGGCAAAAGACTATCACACGCGTTTTTCGCCTCGTTACGTATATCCGGCGGAGTTAATAATAGGTTTTCTTCATTTTCTTCACTTGAAGTAGACATTTTCGTTAATATTAAACTTCACAATTTAATCCAAACTTCGTCACAGCCGACAATTATTTACGAAAAATGGCGCGTTGTTTTTTTTTCTTGCCGCGATACCGATGCGCGCGCAAGGCTAAGGTGCGAAATAGATCGGCCAACAACCAAGATTAAAAATATAATTAAATTTAAATGTAATGTTTAAAACAGAAATAACAGACAATTTTAAATGAATTTAAGTTATTTTTTAATAATTAAGCTGGATTTACCATTTACTGTTATTTTTCGCATAAATACTGTTTGTTGCTAAAATAAAAAGTTATAACCCGACTAAATTATATCGCTTCTTCTTCTTCTTACTTACGACTTGGTACTAGGGTACAAATGTAAATTGGTCGGATTAATAAACTAAAGGCACTAGTGCAATAATATACTGAAAAAGCACGCGTGTTTAATATCTAGGATTATGAGCCAAAAATCAGTGGAATAAAAACGTCGTTTTGAGCAAGTGTGTTGAAAAATAAATTTATCTATCCCTAAGTATCATCGCGTTTTTATAACAGAAATAAACACAGAAACTAATAGATTTTTAGATACTTTTGGTTCACATTTAGAAATAATAATATCTGAAGTATGCTTCAAGAAAGATTTCAAAGAGGATTCAAATGTATTTGAGGATATAAAAGCGTTTTATCTTATGTAAAAAAAAAACTCTAGTAGATGATTTTGTTTTTCATAGTCTCATTCGTTCTAAACCCGTCTGTCGGCCGTTCGAAGGTAAAGCATATGTGCATTACAATAACCCTTAGTCAGTGCAGCACTTGTTCATGTTAGTAGTAGAGCATATTATTGACAGAATACGAAATTAAATAGTATCATACTTAAATTCGTGCATAATCGGAGTCAACCACTAGTCTCAAAATTAAGACCACCTTCACCCATCATCCTACGAGTAGGTATTCTAATATCCATAAAAAAACCATTAGACATGTTTGTTAAAAATGACAACTCTAGACAATTTTTTCAGTTTAATTTACCATTGACTTTAGTGTTAAAACAAAGAACTGGCAGTAAAATTGCGTGGAAATGATAAAAATGTTCCGGGTACATGCAAATTGGCTGCTGTGATTATGGAAAATGATATAATGACTATATTTTTTGAGTTTGACAAAAAAGTTGAAACTCTTAAGCTTATTGTTGAAGACACACAGTATAAGTAGCCAGGCAGTCAGGTAATCTTTAAAGATCAGAATGAATGCAAAAATGTTCAGATCTTAGCAGAATAAATAACAGCAAATACCTATATAACCGTTTGAAAAAAAGCACTACTATTGGAATTCCCTAGAAGAAATGACCTTTATGTTTTCTGGATATGGTAAGAGGACTAGGATTGATATGGTAGGAGAAGAAGGAGAGGGAAAGGGAGGGGATAAGTAGGAAGAGACAGGAAAGACCTTTGCCCAGAAGAGAGACAAAACGTAGTTGATTGAAAAGTGGTAATATAGATAATATTTCGAATATTCTTACTCCCATGCAGACGAATAGTCAAGTCGAAGATATAAACCATCTGATTCGCACGACTAACTTTGGTAGTGATTTCCACTGAATTGGCAAACTTGTCTGAACGACTGTACCAATTTGTCTGTGATATTAGCCGAGTAATTGTATGGACAGCCTTGCGCCTCTCAGTGAGGCTTCAAACTTGGTAGAAGTCCAGAATGCAAGCGGTCAGTTATAGAGTAAGTGACCACTTTTTCAAACTTTTCAAGGCTTATACAAATGAATCGGTGACGTCAATTATTCACGGTTTATTGTAGGAGGTGGTCGAAATGATTACGCAGGTTTAGTAATGTTAGAAGCGACCATCCAGTGTATGGGTCAGGCACGGACATGTACTAAGAAAGTTGGTATGCCATATCAAATACTCGTGAGTGTAAAATTCTCATAGTTAGGGCACAACCATGACACTATACAGCGCATACAGTGCATACAGCGACATGCGTGTTCAATAGAATAACGCCTTCAGGGTGCTGATGGGGCTGCCGCGACATTGCAGTGCGTTGGGTATATTTGCTGAGGCACATATTGATGGTTTCTCAGCAATTATCAGAAAACGCTCGTGTAGAAAATTATTTATTTATTTTTCGGAAAACTTACATCTAAAATAACATTGTGAGAAACAATAATGAACCAATTACAAGTTTTCACAATTAGAAACAATTTAAGGCACTATAGGGTTTGACAAAGGTCCTGTAACAGTTAATTTTTTTCAGGAAGTCACACAAATTAGAATAACTTAAAGAAATCCTCACATATATTATCCTTCTTAAATTTTGTTTTATACCCATAATTTCTCAAATGCGAAGAGAGATTCATAGCTCACCAGTAGGTTGTTAAGGGTTGATGATGCTGGTGATTTTATTTGAACTATACTTATCTAGACACCGATTTTCGATCGATGCTAAGGGTCAAGTGATTTGAAATTTGTCTTTGTTGTCGCTAACAAAATGCCAAGGAAAAAAAATGTTAATATTTTAATTCAATTCGCGACCTCTTATGACTTGTTTGCAATAATACCATCTATTGTATGGCAATTGTTTTGAGATACAAAAACCGCATGGCTGGCGATCAAAATTGCATCCTAATTGGGTTAGTAAGTTACGATATCTATTCATGGTTAATGTATTTTTAATCATCATCAAGTTTGAGTGTCTGGATAAAGATCGAATAATCAGCACTTTGAAGTGACAATTGGTAGGTCACTTAACTAGCTCGATATGCGAACTAGTTGTGGCAACGGGTTAAAGAATCAGGCAATTGAAGTGATAGTAAGCATACCGGATTAATAATAATAATAATAATAATAAAACTTTATTTCAGACTTGTGTCCATAGTTCTGTTAGTATGTTAGTAACAATAGAGCTTATGTATTTATGTTAGTATTGTTATTTCCATTTACTTATTTATTTTCTTAGACCTATGACTGTCTCCATCCAGTGTCTCTGAAAGGGACAGTCTAGTCTAGCAGCGATCATTTTCAGAATGCTGTTGTTACTACCATTAAAGAATCATCTAGTTGCTGTGACAATAAGTAAGACTACCTAGATCTACGAAGTGGCAATGGGTAGGTTACATAGCTTGAAATTTGAGAAACCACCTCTAATACAAAATCCATTTTACATAGGAATCAGTGGTACAGCTCTAAAAATGTTTTCAACATATTTAACAAACAGACTTCGACCATATAAATTGTCCTTAAGTGAAATGTAAATTTCGTTACAAATAAATGTCCATAAACCTAAGTCCAGGTAACTTGATGAATAGATAGGTATGTTGACAATGGTTAGGACAGATCGCTGAATAAGTTGAAGTGGCGAGCCACATAATCGCGTTTTCTACAAGTTTCTGATAGATTTTCGAGAGAAAGACGCAAGTTATAAGGATAGGCAACATTTTTCTGTAAAACTCAAACGCATTTATTTTCTGTAGGTATGGGAAATACACTTAAAAAAGTCAATAGTCTAATAACAAGGCACTCTAACTCGTCCATGAAGATTTTCTAAATGTAAACAGCAGCCCATCTCCACCGACGAGTTGCTGGTTCCAAATGCAGTACCCCGAGGAGAGCCAGCTAGAAACTCAAGGGCAGCTCTTTTTACTGTACTACGAGATTGACACGATGGAAATTTTTAAAAACAAGATTCTAAATTCACTCAACGTGGACCCTCAATAGAAACTTCAATTTTATAATTAAGACTTGAGCATTAAATTATTATAAATAATTATATTATTACATTTATTACGTAGATTATTATCTGCCAAGGATTTCGTACACACACAAGACATGTAACTATTTACAAATAAAGACGCTAATTTAAAATACGTAGTTAACAATCTTGAGGTCATTCATGTTGCATATGAAACTCAGCCTTTTAACTTTAAACGAGATGGTCAGTATAATGTTCTTCAAGTACATAATGACAGGGATACAATAACAAACAACAAATTGTTATTGTTCTGTAAGGCTGTAATAAATTATTGTTGTTATGAGTGATTTTACAAAGCTTAGACCTTAGAAGGCCTTAGAAGACCTTTCCTAGCGAAACTTTTACTTTTAACGTCTTTGCCCTGACCATTACAGGAAGGTACGCAGATTTTGAACTACATCCAACAATACACTATACAGGGTGACTTTTTTTACCGTCTGGAAAAAAATGTGGTGTGATAGGTAAGTGTAATAGATTCATTTAGCAATGTTACTTAAAAAAAAATCTAAAATTTATTTTTCTTGCTTGAACTAATATACATTACTCAATTGTCGTCAATAATACACACTGAGATATTTGAAATAGTATTTTAAAAAGAAACAGGCTCGTAGCTTCCATTTATGCGCAATCTACCAACAACCGCCAGCTGCGCGTAGTACTGTGCGTAGTTTTCTAGATTTTGTAAATTTAAACATGACTATATTTAACAATTAATCGCGTGTATAACTTCGGCTCTAGATACCTTATACGTCATATTTTTTTCCAGACGGTAAAAAAACATCTAGTATACATACTACTACCAATGCGCATCCAAATAATATAATATAATTGAACTCATTTCAATTATATTCCCATAGTAAACACTCATTACTATAGTAAACCCTCGTTCTGGTGTAGTCGGGTGAAAATTTTGTTGACATCAAAAGTTTGAACCTTAAGACTTAAATAGTTGTTTGAGCAGGATGAGGTTTCAAGATTAAGCTTCACATCTTTGTCTATGTACAGCATTTTCCCTCAATTCGGCTGTTCAAGTCTAACACACCTAATTAAAGTTATATCAATATAACTATCAGCCCCGTGGTTTCACACGCGTAGTTCCCGTTCCCGTGGGAATAAGGCGATAAAATGCCTGTGTTACTCTTTGATATTGTAGCTGTCTATTGGTGAAAGAATTTTTAAAATCGGTTTAGTGGTTAAGGCGTAGGCATAACAAACAAACCAACTCACTTTCCCATTTATAATATTTAAGATAGACTGTATAGTTGTGTTAAATTTCCAGTCAGTGTTTCTCCTTAAGTAATACACCACTCTATTTAAGTATCGAGCAGTAATCAACATAGAAAGGAAGCCAAGTTATAATTCTAGGCCCGCAATAAGTACCTACCTACTAGTACCACAGAATAAGTAATAGCTAGTACCTAGATACCACAAAATAGACTCGTTCTATGCAACCTAAATACCTGTTTTGGGCTAGGTTTGTCTACTCTATTCTCTACTAATTTGTATAATTCGGTGAGACAATGTTATGTATAAGGTATTTTTAAGTCGAGTGCAAATATTATAAGGCTAGGTAAAAATACGTAGGTAATAGAAATATAATGAACATATAAAGAAAAAGAAATACGTTAGTTTTTTTTCTTGTTGTTATGTAACAAAACAAAAAAAATATTGTAAACATGCTTTGCATAAACCTTCCCTACCGCTCAACGCCACCTTTGGCGGCCTCTTTTTATATTTTCGCTAGCAATTTTTTACTGGGTCACTACGTGCGTGGTGCGTGTCATCATCATCAGCCTACATATTTTGTCCACTGCTGGATATAGGCCTCCCCTATTAAGCGTCATAGCGCCATATCTTCAGCTCGACGCATCCAGCATCTGCCTGCAGCCTTTCGCAGATCCTCATCCCATCTGGCCGGAGGGAGTCCTACGTAGTGTGCGTGTATTGTTAGTTTTTTGTTAATTTTTTTTTTGTAATAATCAGTGTTATCTAGCAATGCAAAAGTTTCTTGTGCATTATTTTAATATTTAAATATCCCTTTAAAAACAACTTAAATAGATATAAATATTAGATATAAGTATGTAAATTATATGATAATAAATATAAAATTGAAAATAAACTTAGTTAAATAACCCGCGCGCCCCTAATCGTGCCCGGTGCAAAGGTGCCCATCACGCTCGCCGCGTTTCCGCGCTGGATTTTGATGGCCAGCCTCGGCACCAGGAACGATCCGGCACGGGAGTCACCGCTTTTTTCGACGAGCCTTTTCCCTATCTCTTTAACAAGGCATTTAGGCTCATTGCCTCAACTGCCCATAGTTTCGACCGCAATCGGCACAAATATGTAATGCGGTTCCAGACAAAGTCTTTAAATATTTTGCAATTAATTGAAAATGACCCATGTATAAGGCCGCAATTCTGCGGTACAAGCGAGCTCGGACGGAGAGAAATCCCACTGTGTCTACTAATGATTGATGGTGATTTGATACGAGAACGCAACCCATTACAACTGTAAGCTTGCACCTAACGTTGCAACAAACAAACCTACAATTACAATTGCTGTACTGTACCCAACTAAGCATATACATAATTACAGCGACAATACCGCAACAGCGTGAAAATTACAATTAATTACGAGGTATGCGCAAAATCCACAATTTAATTGCTCAGCAAAAACTCACTTATGTGCTTTAGGTAACGAACAGTATGTCACAGGGTAGTGGGAATTGGGGCGAGAATATGGAAATGGATTTCGTGCGACCGTTTTTTGTGAGAAATCTGATGCAGGGCCGGATTCAAGAGCAACTGAGGCAACGTAGCGTAAATACCAGCACTGGATCAATAGGCCGTATAGGATGCACCATGCGGCCTATAAGAGCGGCCTATTTCAGTAGCTACTCGTAGTTAGCTATCTTTAGTAAGCTGTCAAGTTCATTCTATGAATTTGCAGTTCTGTAGGTATAGAGAATTTAACGAAAACGTAATTGTTCATACGATTTTTTTTTATGGATTTACATCCAAAAATCTATCAGCCTCTTTGAGTATTAAACCAAAGGTCAGGCTAGACGGGATTCAATGTGATTGTATATACTTTTTTTTTGTTTCTATTTAAATGAAAGACTAATTCTATAATGGATATTTAGAACACATTTGCTCGTAAAAGGTGTCTTATTTCACCAATTTCAATATCGTATTGTATCTCATTACGCCCAAGTACGGTAAGTGTAATGTAAAAAGCGCGGTTTATCAAGATGGTCCGTCTTAAAACGAACGGTACTTTTAAAAATCTCAGCAGAGTTTTTAAGTCAAAAAAGTTGTCAACATTTTATGATTAAAATTAACTTTGGGAGATAAAATATAATAAAGGAATATTTATGTACATAATTATTTAATTTAATTAATTTTGACAGTAAATTACAAGCAATTAATCTGTAAAAAAACACATAAATATTAATTTACTTTATTAGTAATACTGACTGTTTTTTGTGCCTTCTCCTAAAAAAAATGCTGATGCGCGCCGTGCGCTTTTTCTTAACGCTGTATTGTTTTTATTCGTTTACCATAGTCCGAGTTTTATTTTATTTTCTCGCAAATGTGTTATAAAACGTCGTATGACATACGTGCGCTTTGATAATTACAGCCTCTGCTCACTTGTAACCCTCGCCTACGGCTCGGGCTAGCAATATCGCCTCGGCTGCAATTTTCAACTTACCGCACTTATATCATAATGTACTATTACCCCTCTCCTGTTTCTCGATTCTGTATCTGAGTCGTTAATCAATACTGCCAAAAGGTTACAAAATATTATGATATGTGAACTTATCATAAATGGAACAGTTTTTATTGAGAGTCAACGCAATGGAACACAATGTACTCGTAACCTGTCAAACTAAAGTCTTGCCAATGATTTTATGTCGTTTCTGCCTACCTTAGCAATAAACGGAAAATAATAATAATAATCTTATATAAAAAGCAATGCCACTTTTCGTTGTTATTTTATAACTCAAGAACGGGCTCACCTATCCAAACCAAATTTTTAGGCTTTATTTAGACTGTTTAGCAGATGGTTTATGTGAAGGTTGCTTAAAATCTGTCGAGTGGTTCTTCATTTATCACATTGCGAAGCAAAAGGTCGCTAGTAATATCTATAGGTAGTAGACTTTTTGTATGTTTGTAATGATCACGTTGGTTGAGCAATATTGGCTGCGGTCAGTTAGTGAATGGGTGACAGCCTAGAGTTATATCATGAACTCCTCAATGTTTCGGAAGGCACTTTAAACCGTTGGGCCCGGTTTAGAAATATCAGATTCCCTTAGGAGGCCTGAAAAATTATAACATTTAGATGGAAGCTAGCCTAACGCCAACTGACAATCCCGTAGTGGGTTTCCGTAGGAAGAATGACCCATGGCTCAGCAGTGGGCTGTTACGGTTTGATCATAATATTTAGATGATAAAATGTAGTTGGTAAGCTCAAGTAATAAAGTACTCAATTATTTTTATTAGCAAACACGAGCATTCGTTTAGGGATGTGACATTAATCGAAAAAATATATTATATTAAACTCGATATTTCTCTTTTTAATAATAATAGATTTTTGAAAAATCTGTAAATTTTATTGAAAATAAGCTATTGGTAAAAACCGATTATACCAAAGAAAAACATAAACTTTATGTTAGTGATTTTGCTTCAAACTTCATTCGTCGCACAGATGGTGCTGTTTACAAAAATCGATTAAAATGTGCAATTTTGTTTTTTTTTTATTTTATATATTTTTAAGAATATGTGTGAAAATATAATCGATTAACTAAAAATCGTTTTTTTTTTATATTTAAAAAAATCTATATTTTTTTCACATCCCTACATTCGTAACAAATACTAAACAGTCTTAGCTAGTTAGCACAGCGGGGAAACAACCGGCTTAGGAGAAAATGTTCTGTGCTATCAGTACAGCCGTAATTTACAAGAAAACGAGATACTAACTAAGAGATAATGCGCGAGCTCGTTAGAGATTGAAATACGATGGAAATGGAAAGATTAGAAAGGATAAAATAAATTTATTTTATTATAAATATTATAATAGAACTGCGAAATAATAGTGTCTGTACTTTAGGATCTTTTATTGCTTATTAATAAGTGTGATTAATTTATTATTATTTCATGACACGTAATCAATTCAATGCGAAACATATTATTATTTGCTCTGAATAAATATAAATAAATAAAAAAAATTAAACCATTTTTGACAAATATAAAAATAGGTGATGTCTCAAACTTATTGACAGCTCAAGATCAAATCTACGCATGACGGGATCCGCAATCAGAGCAAACTTCGCCAACAAGACCGGGGTGCCTCAGAAACAGTTCTGGGTCCTCAGATTTGCCTTGTGATATTATAATACAATACAAACTCTTTATTGTACACCAAAAACAACACAATATGGATACCAACATTAACTAAAGTACAATGGGCGGTCTTATAAGCTATATGTTTCGTACTAGTGATAAATGTGTACCGACATAAGTTTTTGAGGCTCTGTCTGTCTAAGAATCAAACCCGGGCCTCAAGCATGAGAGAAGGGCTCTCTTCAAACAGGGATATCACCGTTATTACAAACCGATACTACTATAGCGACTTGGTATGGATAGTATTCTAATATCTGTGGTATGGACCACACCCTATTCAAGATTCCAGTAGACCGTTAAACAGATATACAGCACGGCCGTTTTAACTTGACATCTCTGAAGTTGCGCAAATGGCTGCGCAGTAATATTTTTTAGCGACCATATGGCGGTAGGAGGGGGATTTGCGCAGGCGAAGCCTATGTTCAGAGAAGCCAAGTTAAAACGGCCGTACTGTACAAGTAGGTACGAGTATTTAAGTTGCAAATTATGGTGTCATAATAGTATTTATATTTAGTGCTTAATACAGCATGTCACAGAAAAGTTAGCAGTCTTTTGCAAGTTTATTAATCACGTGAAGAGAATAAAATTTTTTTTGTCTGTTTCGAAAAAATAGAAAATTTAATACCATTTTAATCCAAATAAACAGGAGTGATTTAAGGAGATGTAGGTACATTTTTATTGTATAAAAAATGTTATATATTAAAAAATGTTATATAATAATAATAATATAATCTCACGCCTTTTATCCCCGAGGGGGTAGGCAGAGGTATTCCACTACTGGATATACCCACTTTTCACGAGATACATTGGACCCCTAAACGTGATAGGTGGTGAGCCCATCGCCGGCCCGGGTCTGTTTACACATATCTCAGAATTAATTCTGAGACCTGCGGGTTTCCTCACGATGTTTTCCTTCACCGTCGAGCTAGTGATAAATATGTACGTAAGTTTTTTAAAAACTCATTGGTACATGCCTGGATTCGAACCCGAGCCGCACTGATTTTCGGCCGGCTCTTTAACCGTCAGGGCTATCACTGCTCAGGGCTATCATGTTATATATATATATGTTATTTAAGGTTGTCTGGAAGAGATCGCTAAAAGCGATAAGACCGCCCATTGTACTTTAGTTAATGTTGGTATCCATGTTGTGTTGTTTTTGGTGTACAATAAAGAGTTATTGTATTGTATTGTATAGAAAAAGTTGGTAGCCTAGTCCTTTCACATTCATTAGTTAGGTACTTTTTAGCATCAGTAAAATCGCTTTATTATTTAAAAATGCTTAGATAAAACGATTGTTTCATTTTTAGGACACATTTAGTTTATTGCTAGCTTGAAACTGTTGAAAGTAACTAAGTAGTTCGAGTAGTAAAGTGATTGGTCCATTTCCCCATGTAGATGTCGATTTTAATGTTCTGTGATGAGGAGTAGGTACCATAAAACTGTTATGACTATTATATTTTCTTGCCCCGCGGCTGGCCTCCTTCACTTTGAATTATTATCAATATAAAAAAAAAAACTCACGCCGTTTCTCCCCGAGAGGATAGCCAGAGGCATTCTATTTCTGGAAATACCCACTTTTCACGAGAACATTTGACCCCTAAACGTGATAGGTGGTGAGCCCATCGCCGGACCGGGTCTGTTAACTTACGTACATTATCATCGCTAGCTTGGCGGAAAACATCGTGAGGAAACCAGCAATTATTATCAATCGATAATAATATCGCCCGAAGAATCCAACTCGGATGGGCAGCGTTCGGGAAACTACGCGATATATTTTCGTCCAAAATTCCACAGTGCCTGAAGACGAGGGTTTATAACCAGTGTGTGTTGCCAGTGATGACCTATGGCACAGAAACGTGGTCCCTAACTGCTGGCCTCCTAGATAAGCTCAGAGTCACCCAACGAGCCATGGAGAGAGCTATGCTCGGAGTTTCTTTGCGCGATAGAATCCGGAACGAGGAAATCCGCCGAAGAACTAAGGTCACTAACATAGCTCTCAGAATATGCAAGCTTAAGTGGCAATGGGCAGGCCACATCGCTCGAAGAACCGATAACCGATGGGGAAGAAAGGTTCTCGAGTGGCGACCACGAACCGGAAGACGCAGCGTTGGTAGGCCTCCCACCAGGTGGACCGACGACATCGTCAAGGTCGCGGATAACCGGTGGATGCAAGCGGCAAGTTGCCGTTCGTTATGGCGTTCTATGGGGGAGGCCTTTGTTCAACAGTGGACGTCTTCCGGCTGATGATGATGATGATGATAATAATATGTAGATAATAGCATAAATTTTGATATCTCGCTCGAGATCGCGCTACTTGACCTGTCTACTATACTAGCAATGATGATAAAAATCGTCTGGACTATAGCGGGCTCATATTTTTATACTGAGTTACTTAATACGAAATTGGCGAAATATTCTAAATAATGTTTTTGTTTCCAATTCTGAGATAAGTACTTAAACCCAAAGATTATGAAGTCGTTAATACGTATCAGATACCCTAGTAGCCTAACACTAGCCTAATCCATGGTATAATATATATATATATTTTTTTATAAATTTAAATTGGCATAACAATAAGTCTGTTATAAAACATTATGGGAATACAGCAGAAAAAAACCATGCATAGCCTGACCCATTTCTGACCGGGCTAGTAAGTCCCAACTTTCTTCTAAGCTACGCTATAGCTCGCAGTGTGACTTGCTTAAAACATTTTACCCTAAAAAAACTACAACCATTATTTCCAAACGAGTACGAAACCGTACATACAATGCAACACCTCATGAATATTAACGATGGTGTCGGTCTGTCTGTTTCGCCGATTTCGTCACTTTCAAACATGTGCCCGGTTTGTTACAGTTGTTACGCTTTTTGTTGGGGAAAGGTTCTCTTTGTGTGTGGTTTATGTGTGTAATTAAGTCTGCTTTTCCCTTCGTTTCATTGGCATGATGAGAGTATGTTTAATGAGCAGTGTCAAAGTATATCTTTGTGATGCGAAACTTTCCGTGGACTTCAGGGCGATATCGTAAAGGTTTTATACAAAAAATATCTGAATCTGTTTCCATTTCCGTTCCTTTGGTAATTTCCAAAAATCCGTTCTTAGTTCTCACATGGCATAAGGAACTATTTACTTCTTTTATATGTTGGCATTTATTCTCTTTTTTACTAGACAGCTGTCGCTTACTGTTAAAATTTTAACCGCACGATATAACTGACGGAAACATTAAACTAAACAAAATACAGCCATAAGTTAGTAGGACTATTTAGACAGTAGGTATGTATATGAAGGTGACCATGAAATAAATGAAGGTTGTTTATAATGATTGATGTTACAGTTTATAAAATAAACCAACGGTTTTAAGAGTTCCGTTTGCTGTCATATGTACGAGTAGAAAGGTTATACGAGTAGAAAGGTTAGAAATAGAATATTACACATGTAGGGAAGTAAAATAAGAAATGTCTTAATCACATGTATTTGTTGACCTCTAAGAGAAATTAAAACTATAATTTTGCCCTTCCTACATTACGTAACGACTCTTGTCCGTTGGGAATTGCACCGCCTGGATCAATTGGGAATGGGATCATTTAGTTCAAATTAGACTATTTTAGAATGAGACGCTTTGGAATATGATTTGAGACTGAGACCATCCAGATGGGATTATTTGTAAAAGGGACTATTCTGGAATGGGACAATCTACAATAGTGTGGTTAGATGTTAAGTTTCATAACCGGTTAAAATTTTTGCAGCTTATTTTATGTTGTTAAAATTCGTACAAGTAAAATAATAAGACTTTCGATTTCTAACGTTTCGTTGGTGGTATACTTACAGAACCATCAATGCAGGAGTCCGACTCGCACTTGGAAGGTTTTTTGCTATTTACGCGATGGTAAAAACTAGTTAACGTATACCTACATAGATAACTATCAGATTAGGCACTTAATTTTGTAATTACAAGTGCGTTTCACATCGCTTTTCTATCAGGCTGACCTGACAATGACCATGATGCATATAGCTCACATATAGCTGTAATTATTAATTCATATTTTTTTCCTAAGACCATAGACTTAAAACCATCAGCCCACTTTATACACCAGTAAAAATCAGAATCGTGATAAGTCATAATTGCCTACGTTGCATGTAAACTTTGAATTGCGTCATTCCTGTTCCCATGTTACTCAAATTCAATTGGATCTTCATGATTGTATTCTATGGTCATGACGTGATAATAAAATTGCTTGGAATTTTATTGGATTTTGTTGTCACTTCTGTGTACCGTCTTGAATAGACCTTGGTGTCTTTTGTGTGAAGATGTCTTTAAAGTTTCTGATACACTACCTATAATATAAATCTATACATTCATGCCTCATCCCCGGTGAGCTCGAATATTTACAGAAATACACTTTTAAAAAGACACAGGTATTTGCAGTTTATTTTTAACATCCTTCGACTAGTAATAAATGCTTATTTAACGTATTTGTTACTAGCCGCATCTTGGCCTTTTGTATGAAGAGCAGGTTCACTTTTAAAAGTCCTATCCCTGTTATAAAGTCTGTTTATTTTAGCTTTTTTATAGTGGTATTGTTACGGAACTCTTCGTGTGCGAGTGCCACTCGCACTTGACCGAATTTTAGGAATCATCGCCAGCTTGACGCCATCACTCAGTGGTGACCCTTGGGCTGAGGTCAGAGTCAAATAGGACTCTCTAAATCGCCTGTTACGACACCCATGCGTAGTAGCAGCATTCACGATCGCCACTACGTGACTAATAACAATAGTTTTGTAATAATAATATTAATAAATGCCAAACAACATAACATTAAAAAAGTTTTAATTACGTATTCAAACACGATTCTTGTTTGATAGAATTGTTATTAACAAAGCAATTAATCAAACACTCAAAGTCATATGTGGACCAAAGTTAATTGATCGTTCATACATTAGTAACAATTATGTTACATTAGCTATTAAAATTTATTTATTACGATCAATTGCAAATGGTTTTAAGTCCTATTTAGAATACCAATTATTAAATGGAAATTTAAATAAAAAGAATGCATTTCAAAATGTTTGTTGTAAGTTGTTGTATCCAGAAGTAGGGTGACATATTTTCTGGTAAGAAGAGGTTCTTATGTTTATTAATAATTGTCGATGTAAAATATTTTTTTAAAGTTAAAAGTTGCTAATACGTATAATAATAATGTATCTTTGTTCAGCTTATTGCGATTTACGAAAATCTAACGTTACAAGTTATTATTTTCGTTTTACGCAGCAATCTACAGTCTACACTAATATTATAAAAAGGAAAGACTTGTATTATTGTGTGCTTGTAACGAATAAACTTAAAAACTACTGGACCGATTTTAAAAATTCATTCACCAATGGAAAGCTACAATATCCCTGAGTAACATAGGCCACCGAACAGTTATATATAAATCAAGTATACTGCATTGCAGGCACTCTCAAATATTTAAATCAAAACACGCCCATTTTGCATAACTATCGCATGCCATTGTACTAGACAGGTTTCCGAAATGCTGTGTTGTAATTCGATTTTGCTATGATCGATTTCGTGACTGAATTCGATTCGTGAGAATCGATATTACACGGGGTAGCCAAGAATAGATAACTTTAGTTTTAATTTAGTTGTAAATTGTGAAACTTATCTTAAACCAAGTTCTTAATAATAATAATAATTAATCTTTATTTCAGGCAATATTTACATTAGTAGATCTTAAATAACATAAACAGATGCCCATCACTATCACTAAATAGTATAAAACAAAGTCGCTTTCTCTGTCCCTATATCCCTATGCCCCTATGTACCTATGTATGCTTACATCTTTAAAACTACGCAACGGATTTTGATGTGATTTTTTTAATAGATAGAGTGATTCAAGAGGAAGGTTTTAGTGTTAGCATTGCACCCGTGCGAAGCTGGGGCGGGTCGCTAGTATGATATATATAGGTACCTTATATATAACATACATATAAAATAACAACTAAACTATTTTATTTTAATGTGTAACTATTAGTAGTTAGTAAACAATTTCTCTGCCTCAGTCTGCGGGTTAAATCAACTTCTTCATAGTAAGATGTTGTAAAACCAATTGTAATTCCAAATATTCATACACGCATGACTGGGAATATAATGTTGTGCGCGGAAGAGCGAGGCAGGCTGACATTATCTGCATTCTTGTGACGGAGATGCAGCAATACAACGAAGATGCAGCTAAGCGATAATGTAGGTAGGTACCTACAATACATCTACACTAATATAATTGAAGAGAGGAAAGTTATGTATTATTGTATTTTCGTATGTTTCTAAGGTATAAACTCAAAAACTAATAAACTAATTTTAAAAATAATATAATAAACTAATAAGAGTAACATAATCGGGTGTATAGCAAACTAGCTGTTCCCCGCGATTTCATCCGCGTAAAACCGTTTCCGTGGGAAAATCATAGCCAATGTTACTAGCAGAAAATTAGGCATTCCAAACATTGAAAAACAAAAAAAAGACGTGTGGCACTCGGGGACTGCCGCGGAAAAGCTATTGCATATCATTTTTTATCAACAAGACTGCCGAAAACAAACGACGTTAGACAATGCACGCCCTCGATAGAAGCTATGCAATATCCATCCATCCATCCGTCCGTCCGTCCGTCCGTCCGTCCGTCGGTGGGTCGGTCGGTCGGTCGGTCGGTCGGTCGGTCAGTCGGTCGGTCGGTTGGTCGGTCTGTCCGTCCGTCCGTCCGTCCATCTACTATCATAACTTGGCTTTGGATTATGCCCAATAAACAAGCCACGCCTCCGTGCCCGTCGGAGTGGGGAACGTGAGGTTTTTTCGTTACGGAATTTCTGGATTCGGTCCCCGCGCTCAAGGCCCGCGATAGAAGCTATGCAATAGCTTAAAAAAAATGTAAAAACCTTATGACTCCTGTATATGGAAGCACTAGATAATACGTATTATGTGTAATGTTATTAAGGATAATGTGTATTAAATGACTGGTTAATTTTAAAATTAAAGAGGTCAAATTATATAAAAAAATGTTGTTTGTTTTTTTGGTGGAATCTCTCTCTCCCTGACACGGAACCGATTTTGGTCACGTTTAGTGGTCCAAAAAATTAAAATATCATCAAAAAGTGAGTAGGTGATTATCTACTCCTAGAAACGCAATATGCTGCCCAAAGAGGTTGGAAAAAAATCATTCTCTTTCCTAAGAGAAACTTTTTCTTTAAACGTCTTTGATGCGGAGTGTTGTTTATGGGTACCTTGTGCGATTGTGAAGAAGGGTCGAGTTGGAAAAGTATAATTATGTTTAATCAAAGAGATTAAAATATAATAGGGCATAGAGGGGACAAAGCGAGGAAAATTTGAAGCCAAAAGTTATTCCAAGTGGATTAAGTCTAGTACAATTTCGACCGAATGACAGCTCGCGTTCATACTAACTGACATGACGCTTAAGCTTCAAACATGCTTCAAAGTTTTGTATGAAAATATTCCCAATGCCCCCTCTATGTCCTATTATATTTTAATCTCTTTGTGTTTAATGAATATGTTACCTACATCTCGGACACATCATGTAGTTATTAATATTACTGGCATTAGCATCAAAAGCTAGTACTGTGACACAGGGAAAGCTATACTATAGACGGTAAAAAAAATCACCTTGTATAATCCGATTAAAATAATATCTTAGCTATAGTATAGCTTTCCCTGTGTGCTTCACTCGGGTAAATGTATATTTAAAATTATGTAAAAAGAATTCGAACTATATGTTATCGAACATTAGATATAAATACATTTATTCACCATATTTTACATAGCATGACATATTATGTATCTATTCAATAGAAGTTATACATTCAAAAAAAGCAAAAACTTACATGATGACTTTTATACATCAATAAATAAAATAATAATAATAGTAATCTCACGCCTCATATACCCGAGGGGCTAGGCAGAGTCCATTTCTGGATATACCCACTTTTCTTTGGACCCCTAAACGTGATAGGTGGTGAGCCCATCGCCGGACCGGGTCTGTTACACAAGCCTCAGAATTAATTCTGGGACCTGCGGGTTTCCCCACGATGTTTTCCTTCACCGTCGAGCTAGTGAAGTAATAAATAAACTACTAATAGCAAATGAAATAAAAATAATAATACTATTATGAATGCTAATAAACAAACCATAGCGCATGACATGTGTAAAGTTCAGAGGATACTAGCTACTATTTTGCTATAGCTGTTCGCTGTCAGTGGAAAACAAGCACGATGCAACTGCAGATTGCACCTCAGGTGAACGCCCGAACCGGTAAGGAAACCCGCTCAGTGCAACCGTGATCTATTACATAATGTATTATTGTGTGCATTAATTTCATTTATTTTAAACTGGGTTTTACCTGATATTCGCTCTATGTCGTACCTTGCTACACTTTTATAGAATGTGAGAATAATATTAGGGAAAACTCCTTCAAGCCTCTATAATACTCTCGGTGTGGCATTAAGGTTCATTTAACTATCATACATACATACATACTGCTCACGCCATTATCCCACAGGGGTATGCAGAGACGATGGATCGCCACTTTGCTCTGCATACTTCTTTCGCTTCCTTCACATCCATAAGCCTTTTCATGCACGCTCTTTTATGTAAAAAAAAAAGCACTCCGGACCCCAGCTTATTGAAGGACGTTACTAATTTGATCCGTAGACGTCCTTCTGGGGCGTCCTCTTTCCTTGCATCCTTCAACATTCGAACCATAAATCTCATTCGTTACTCTTCTTTCATCCATACGTACTCTTCTATCCTTGTCACTACATCTTGTTTCAAACCACACTTGTCTCTTTTATTTACATTCCTCACTCTATCACACAATATTGTTTTAACTATCACTCCGCTGAAAATTGGATACTTCTAAAAATGTACAGGAAAGTAGAGTAGGTAAAAGGTTTAGTGACCACTGACCAGACTACACGGTCGAACGCGGAGCTGACAAAAAAATAACACTATCAACACGGTCAAATGCTTCTGATCACAGACAATAAGTCTGTTCCCGGCGTTACATCAGACTGGTAGCTTCCAAATTTTTATTGTCAAGCGCGAGTAGTGATAGCATTGTTGGTTAGCGCGGCTCTCATGCACGAGGCCAGGGTCGTTTATTTTTTATGATGTATCGGTTACAGTGCAGGACCTGTTGCATGTAGTAGTCACCGCATATTGGAACCAGCCGGAAGCCGGTTCCCGCACTGACAAAGACTTATGCATTTTGTACATGAAATGAGGAGGGATGAGAGTAACGTTGCAAGGCGAGTGCTTGATATGAATGCACGGGTGCAATGCTAGCACTAAAACCTTCTTCTTGAATCACTCTATCCATTAAAAAAAACCGCATCAAAATCCGTTGCGTAGTTTTGAAGATTTAAGCATAAAAAGGGACATAGGGATATATGGACATAGAGGGAGAGAGAAAGCGGCTTTGTTTTATACTATGTACCTAGTGATGGCAAATAGGGTTGTGTCCTACCTAGTCAAATCAGTTACTTTTTACGATCTGTCAAAACGAAATTTTACTATGGAAAATGTACTGAAAAAGCAAACCGTGACGTCATAGTTTGTAGTACTCAATTGCAGCACTTTTTTTGATTGTTTTATTATTTTTAAATTTGCTATAATTGTAAATTGAAAATCGAAATACATATTTTGAGGTGTTTTGGGATAATCTTTTTAATGTATGACTACTCGCAATTTAATTTCGATGCTGTCAACTACCCAATTCTCGATAAGGAAAATGCTTGTAATGGCAAATTCTTACGTTATACATAGGGCAGACTAGCGCTACCTGGTAGAGAATTATAAGTGTTTAATTACATACAACAATTCCTAGTGTGAAAGGAAGGAAGCTATCAATTGTAACGAGATAATTAGGAGGGAAGCAATATGGCACTACAGTATGCATTGCATGCAACGTTTTTTTGTTAAACTACGAAAACAACTTGAGCAGGGATTATATTTTTCATATCTCATACTCGGAAAGTAGTGTATGTTTGATCTGAGTACCGGGTCGGAAGCGATGATTCCCACCACAGAGAGATTCAGGGCTCTGATTCCCGCCCTCGGTCGGGAAAGACTCATAGTAATTGCTTCCGGCCTTAGGGCGGGAATGAATTTAAAAAAAAAGTTTTTTTTTTAAATTCATTTAGCAAAGACGTTTACAGAAAAAGTTTCTCTAGGAAAGAGAATGACTTTCTTCCAACCTCTTTGGGTACTTAGTAGGGATACGAAACTTTTTACATCAATTAGAATAAGAAAAAATGTATTGTTGACAAATTTGTTTTTTTTTTGTAGGTATTATTGCGTTTTTGCATGTTTGAATTTTTGTAAAATTGTATTTTTTTTTGTTTACTTTCCTTGAATTCGAAATGAAAAGTAGAGTGTTTAACGCCGGTGGAAGTTATCAATTCCTTCCGACCCTTGTATAACAATCTACTATTTGTCACGCGATGTTATTTTTTAGGTAAAAATATTCAACTAAATGCGTTATACTTTTGCTAGAAGGAAAGAAGGAATAGTATATTTTGTATCGCGTGACTAAACGAAGCCATTATATACCAGAGGTGGTTTGACTCTTGATTCAACAAAATTTTTTTTAATGTTTGAAGAAACTTTAAGAAAAATTTCTTTTAAAACTGTCACGATTAACAAAGAGGTTTAAATCTCTTTTAAAATAAATGGCGCCACCTTCTATGCGGAAAAACCATGAAATTAAAACTCTCAACATTTTCGCAATGAAGATGGTCTACACTCCACAGATATTTACTGGCTGTTTGAGTTTGTCTACATGTCATTAACTAACTACTTTTTACTCCCTAGGGACTAAACTGGTCACTTTAGTCCCGCTTCGTAGGGCTTTTAGAGAAAGAGAAGCGAAATAGTATATTACACACCTAGGGAAGTAAAATACGAAATGTCTCAGATCACTAATGTAATTGTCGACCAAGGCGAAGCCGAGATCTACAAGCATGTGATCTGAGGCTTTCTTATTTACTTCCCTGGTCATGTAATATACTATTACTTATTACCTATCATCGAACCTTAAGTAAGTAAGTAAGAACTCGTCATTGAACAGTCAAGATCACGTTTAGCTTGACACATTGGACTTTATTACGTTCTTATTACGATCGCCTTAGAGGTCAGATTCGCACTACAAGTGTAAAGCTTCATGTGCTCTTGACTGTACACCAATAAAAATACAATTAAAAAAAGTACAATGGGTGGTCTTATCACTATCGTCTTAACTACTTCTATTTTTTTTTAAATGCTTATAGAAAAAAACTAGACTAATTAATCAAGCGATAAGCAAAAACGGAGTAAGTAAAATATTTTCAAAATTTTCTTTGTTTAAATTAATAAAGATGTGTTTGCGCTTTTTCAATTTGCATATGAGACTTTCTATCTGTCGCTAGAGAGTAAGAAGGAAGACGCAAATTATCGGTACATCTCATCTCGAGACAACTGTTGCGTATCGACGAAAGTGGCGTAAGTGTAATTTCTACTTTGTTGCGTATTCCTCCATAGCTGTGTAACATAATTACACGGGGTTTTAATTCTTGGTTATGGAAAAATTACAGCCGGCTTCGGCCGTTGTGTTAACTAGAAAGTGCATAACAGTTTTGTGAGTGTTATACAAAAAATATGTAAATTTATCAAAATGTTTTCTCAATGACAGCAATTGGTCGTCATAAAAAGGTTTCACATTGAATAGTTTTTGAACTATTATGAATTCATGAGCCATGAATTATGTATGTTGTACGTGATGGTGCGATTGCAATTCAAAAACATGTTTTTATGAATTACATGGTGTTGAAAGTACTTCACAGATTTGTAATGGTTGTAATAACGAAGTTTGTGATCATTTTATGGCCTTGTTTTGACTTTATATTAGATACCTTCCGGCCAGGTAACACTTTTGCGAGATAGTTTATATATTGTTGACTTGTTCTCACGCTCGGTTTAAGAATGTCTCTAAAAGAAAAGTTTCAAAGTGTTTTGAACAAACAAGAAACAGGAAACTAAAAAAAAGTAAAAAAGCACTAGTCGCCAAAACGATATTTAAAGATTCCCCTTGATTTCTTTGGGATGCCATCATCAGATCCTGGTTTCGTTATCATGGTACCACCCTTGGAATATCTCATTTCCAACAAAAAATATTCATCAAAATCGGTTCATAGAAGACGAATTTATCCGCGAACACACTTAAAAAAATACGGTCGAATTGAGAAACCTCCTCCTCTTTTAAAGTCGGCTTAAAAAGGAAAGCCCATAATCTTTTTACACGATTTTGACGTGATACCTCTTTATGTGCTGATGTTTTTTTATATGTAATATTTTCATTTTGCCATCTTCACCAACAATAAAATTGCGTTCTAACCGTAACAGTTTCAAATCACGATTGCCGAGCGTTGACACGCGACAAAGAGCGTCTGAACACAATAATTAAATTCAACCTCGTTTATTTTTGTATTTAGTTAACTAGCTTTAAAATGTTGATCATTGTTTAAGTCCCCGATAATATTAGTAGAGCATGTTTGAATTGATCCGTGTGCCTGATTATGTAATTGGACAGGATAAACAAAGATTGGCCTCTGCGACACAGGCTCAGTGCCTAGTGCAGAGGTCGCTGACTATCCCTTTGCTCTTACCCTGCAACACTATTGCTTTTGTACATTGTTTCTGCTGTATTTTGTTGGCAAATAAATGAATTATTATTATTATTATTATTACAATAATTGTTACCTTTACAAGCGTGGACTACGGTTTTTTCTAGCGTTCCGTATTTTCTTTCTATGATAGTAATTTTGTAGTTTTAAAAGATCGGAAGCGCGAAGGTGTTTGTTATGCTTTTTGTCACATAATCGTCCACTTCGGATGTAGGAATTTAGCCTTATTTTATTACTCCATAAAAACGAATTTACTGATTGTGTGTCGGTGGCGTATGAACAGTTTTATTTATTTATTGTTTGTTTGCTTTATTAACCCCAAAAAAAGACTCTAAGTTAAGTTAAACCAATTAAAATGGTTTTTTCAAAATGCTGTCCAAATCCGCCATTTAATGTTTACAAAAATTCGTTTTGTATTTTTTTGTTCTGTTAAGTTAAATCAGTTACAGTGCTAATGTTAAAAAAAATGTCACGCCTCATATCCCCAAGGAGGAGGTAGGCTAGTATTTATATTGAAATTAAATAAAAACGCGCCAGTATGTTTACAAAAATAGTTTCTTCGTTAAGTATCTTATCTTACAAAATCTGTTGTGTTTGTTTGACAAACACAAGAACATGCGGGTCCACAATTTGCTCACACCACTTTTCTTATGCTCCGCTTGTCAACTCAGCAAAACGAGTGCGGAATCGCGACCCGAGACAGTTAAGGTTTTGCAATTACGCACTGTGTTTATTTAGTTGGTACCTACGTTTGTGGTTCCGTGCGTAGGTACTTTAATATATCTTACTGCATCACATTATACATTTGATTGCCACTGTTTTTCAATTTTGGGTCATCAATCTTCATTTGTTTTTGCAGTATTAAACCAAAGTTATACAAGCAGAAGGTTTTAACAAAAGGCATTTATTTTATTTAAATGAAAATGAAGTATTGATAAGTAGGTGCCCATGTAGAAAAAATTATAGGTAAAACAAGTGATTAACTTTAAATGGCGTGGTTTAATTGTGGTTAGGCCATAAAAGCTTTGCAAATACTTTGTCTCTTTTTAAAATTAATCAAAAAAATTAGACCATCTATTTCAGCCACTGTCTTACTTAGACGACCATTTTGTAGCAAGGCTGTCGATTTTTTACAACTTTTTACATATGTAGTTTTGGAACTGTATCATAAATTATCGTTCTATCTTTGAGGTTATAGAAAAAAACATTCCTACCTTCATTTTCTTTCGTATCTTCATACGGAACTCTACTAAAATACATCTTAACAAAGACTGACCGCTTTTCAACGCGCTTGATTCTTTGCATAAAGAGATTTTGTACAGTTTTGTTGCCACACAATCGTGACTTGACGGTCGCTGGACAAAGAAATCGCTCTGAACTTTATAGTTTTGGTGACACTAATGGGTGTGTTGCTTCCGTGTAATGCGAATATAATTAGAGGTTGTAAATTAAGTAAACATTTCTTTACATACTGCTCATCATAAATGTTGCTACGCGGAATTTATTATTAAAATTTTCAGTTGCAACCTTTTGCTATTGTAACAATGTTGATTTTTCATTGGATCTTAGAGTAGTCAAAGCTAAGTCAATTAAAAAAAAATTGAACTTAGATCAGACAGACTGCATCCCGACTGCCATCGGACAGCACCAACAGCCGCCAAATTCCAGTAGGTGTGTAGGGTAGGTTGATCGCTCGAAAAAGTATTCATAAGCAACATTGAAAAAATTCTTCCGGAAAACTCGTAATCTTAATAATAATAATCTCACGCCTTTAATCCCCGAGGGGGTAGGCAGATTCATTCCATTACTGAATATACCCACATTTCACGAGATATATTGGACCCCTAAACGTGATAGGTGGTGAGCCCATCGCCGGACCGGGTCTGTTTACACATGTCTCAGAATTAATTCTGAGACCTGCGGGTTTCCTCACGATGGTTTCCCTCACCGTCGAGCTAGTGATAAATATGTACATAAGTTTTTGAAAAACTCATTGGTACATACCAGGATTCGAACCCGAGCCTCACTGATTTTCGACCGGCTCTTTAACCGTCCGGGCTATCACTGCTCTCGTAATCTTCTTGTAGGTAAGTATTTTTTTAAGAAGAGAAAAAGAATATGAATAAAAATTATTTATTAATAAGAAGACTACATAGTTAAGTACAGTACATACATGTATAGTATAAGTATAATAATAATAAGTATAATCTCACGCCTTTTTTATCCCCGAGGGGGTAGGCAGAGGTATTCCATTACTGGATATACCCACATTTCACGAGATAATTTGGACCCCTTAACGTGATAAGTGGTGAGCCTATCGCCGGACCGGGTCTATTTACACATGTCTCAGAATTAATTCTGAGACCTGCGGGTTTCCTCACGATGTTTTCCTTCACCGTCAAGCTAGTGATAAATATGTACGTAAGTTTTTGAAAAACTCATTGGTACATGCCAGGATTCGAACCCGAGCCTCACTGATTTTAGGCAGGCTCTTTAACCGTCCGGGCTATCACATGTATCTACAATAAAATTGCCTGAACTAAGTTACCCTGGGTTTCAGTTTAAAAAAACGACTTACTTACTTTTGATATACTTATATCTAACACCACACAATGTTCATACAGGTATGTTATTTTAAAATTTTAAGGAAATATGTGTAAAACCAATTAGAAATGTATGAGGCCTTTTTGCGAAACACCCTTTTGGTAGTCGTGGTAGCATCGGTATTCCGACCGTCTGTCTTTGCTTTAACAAATAAAAAAAAACGTTTCGCCTGCACACCTTAGTAATTTAAATTGGCTAATTTATTTTCTTTTATCTCAAAAAATCTAACCAAAAGTCACGAATAAAATACGTGTAATAGCTGCCAACACTTTAAGGCTAACGACCCACAGCTTGTTATTAAAAAAGGGTTATAAATTACAAAATGAAGACATTTGGAATTGCTTGTTCTGTGGCCATAGACGACCTGTGTTTAGGGTTGCCATCTCTACAATTTAGCAACCAGGACAAGATTCCGAGTCCGGATTTTAGAGCCCAGAACCCGGACATGTCAGCAGATTTTTTTAAACATAGTCAGTGTAATAAAAAACAGTTGAAAATGTCAAGTCAAGTCACCTTTTTATTTATTTTCAGACCTTAAAATTAAATTTTTGTCATCTTTTCGGTGAATTTAGCGAGTCTGTTCGTGGGTTGGTCGCGGTGTGCGGGCCCAAGACTTTAAATTTTTAAACTCTGACTACTAATGAAGCCCCGCCCGAACTCGCCCCGGATTAAAAAAAAAATTAAACTGTTTATTTCGTAAAAACAAATACTTGCATTCATTTTACACAAACTTAACTTCAGGAGCAGTGATAGCCCGGACAGTTAAAGAGCCGGTCGAAAATCAGTGAGGCTCGGGTTCGAATCCTGGCATGTACCAATGAGTTTGTCAAAAACTTACGTACATATTTATCACTAGCTCGACGGTGAAGGAAAACATCGTGAGGAAACCCGCAGGTCACGGAATTAATTCTGAGACATGTGTAAACAGACCCGGTCCGGCGATGGGCTCACCACCTATCACGTTTAGGGGTCCAATGTATCTCGTGAAATGTGGGTATATCCAGTAATAGAATACCTCTGCCTACCCCCTCGGGGATGAAAGGCGTGAGATTATTTATTTTATTATTATTTTAAACTTAACTTCTAATCTTAAATTTAAAAGATTTTTTGAGTTAAGGAGTCTTATTCATTATAGGTGATATTATTAATTTATTCTCTAATTTAAGTAAATGTTTCTTTATAATTTGTCTAGCTTGCCCACTAGTTCGACCTTCTAATGAGCTTATTAATTCATTTGGAAATCTATTCAATATACGCGGTACAATGCATTTCCATACTCTTCGACCGTATTCATTGTTTGTTTTTACGATCTCAAATGTTGGATGTCCTCTAAACTAGGATAAATCCGGGGAAACCCGGAGACGGATGGCAACCCTACCTGTGCAGCTAACGGCGAGTCCAGGCGAGTATAACGTGTAATACGCCAAAATAAACTTTTCTTTCTTTCTTTCTTTCTTTTCTTTCTAATATGTTCAACTGTTCTCGAATTCAACGCGAATCAAGTACAGTCAAGAGGACGTGGAGATTGACACTTTGGACTTTGTAACGTTCTTTACTCGCACTACAAGTGTGAAGCTTCATGTGCTATCAACTGCTATTGTTCAAGAGCTGTTTGCGTTCGCGCTAAAAGCAACAGCAGATGGATCAGCTCAGCAGATCGTAACATATTGTAATGCTCGTAATTCCGTCCTGACACGAAATTCGGGAAGGACTATACAATCCCCCAAACCTCTACCCTACCGTACATACATCCGCATCAGGTAATGCATGTCTAGCTTTAGTAGACTTAACTATGGACGCAAACAGTCGCAATTGTTAGCTTTTGTATTAATGGACATTAAAATAGCAATAAAACGACTCACTTGTAACGGAGAACGAATAAATAGCTTTTCTAATTACTATTGTTTAAATTTTAAGATGCCATACGACAATATGAATTATTAATATAAGATTTAATTATATTTATTTAGTAAAGTTATGAGACTTCTTATTACTTACCTCTGGACGTTTTGTGTCCACAGCTTTTAGGTAAGAATAAACTATAATTTTAGACGAATTTTTAGGTAGAGACCTAGGTTGATGCCAAACGAAAACATCTAGAGGAAGCTAACAGACAATCCTAGTACGATCTCCGTCTCCTGTCAAGTTATAGGGGATCAAAAAATACAAGTATATAAACTTATGTACTTCAAGAAAGATTACTTTTTCTAGTTACACTTGTATGTTGTAAGCTAAAATTTTACTGTCAACATAAATAAAATAAGAACTGACAATAAAAAAAAGGAGAGAAAGATATTTTTTTACTCCAAATTTACATTCTGTCATTGTTTGTCACTTCGCGATACCTTAGGCGCTGCGCAAACGTATACACTTCTGGGTTCTGGTGTCAGGTACAAACTGTTGAAGACACAGTCATGCAAAATAAATTTTCTTTACAATTGGGTAGTTGACAGCATCGAAATTAAATTGCGAGTAGTCATACATTAAAAAGATTATCCCAAAACACCTCAAAATATGTATTTCGATTTACAATTTACAATTACAGCAAATTTAAAAATAATAAATAATCAAAGAAAGTGCTGCAATTGAGTACTACAAACTATGACGTCACGGTTTGCTATTTCAGTACATTTTCCAAAGTAAAATTTCGTTTTGACAGATCGTAAAAAGTAACTGATTTGACTAGGTAGGACACAACCCTATTGTGAGAGTTGCACACAAAACAATTACAGAATTTTACACTGGTGGTCCAATTGTTACCAGTGTTCAGAAGTAGTAAATTAGCGACTGTGCCCGGTTGCCGCCACTGGACACAGAAACTACCACCTCTGTTGGTGTCCTGTGTCAGAAACTTTGAGTATTAAACCAACAGGAGACGTCACGCGACTCACGCGCACTAGTTTCTTTGCAAAAAAGTCTGCCAATTCCTGCGCGGGGGAAGAGGAAACGCTCACAAATAATGTTAAAACAAACGCATTTTTTGACAAAACAATTAAACACCAGCTTGAACTAGATGCACACAAATACATTCACCAATCCGAGCACTCCGTGAACTCAAAAAAACTAGTTATATATAACAGGTATGATCGTTGACTGACACTTTTTTTGGCAGAGGGGAACGCCTGTCAGTGGCGTCTCCGGTTGGTTTAATACTCAAAGAAGAAAAGAAAGTAAGAAAGAAAGAAGAAAGAAATATACTTTCTTTCTTCTTTCTTTCTTTCTTTTCTTTCAAAGGTCAGAAACAAAAAGTTACTACGTTTGCGCCACGCCTTAGTTGCCAAGTACACCTATTTGGGTTCTAGACTGAAACTAATAGACACCACAAACTTGCAGACATGTGAAATACATTACCCCCTTTCTGGGTACTCAAAAGTAAACAAATAAAATGTGGGTCACACTCTCACTGTCATTTCGTCCCAAACTAAGCAGAGCATGCATGACAACTGATATACATTGAAAGAGAAATTGCTTATTTTGGTATGATTGGAGTTTCTGCCCCTTTTTAACCGACTTCAAAAAGGAGGAGGTTCTCAATTTGACTTTATGTTATTTTGTATATGTTACGCAATTACTCCGCCAATATTGAACCGATTTTGATAATTGTTTTGTAGAACATATTTTAGAGGTCCCATTTGAATTTTATCGAAATCGGTCGAGCGGCTATTAAAAAATTAACGAAAGTCCATACAATTATTAGATGATTAATTTAATAACGCGATAGCCTTTCATATTATGGTTTATTATTTAAGTAATAAACTTTCATAGACTCGGGCAAACATTTATATCAATTAACTATAGGCGCCACAGCCTAGCTCGTCAGACATAACGGGCCATTTACACGAGGGCAGTCCAGTAAGACAATCCAGTAAGGCATACAAAAAAAACTTGAGGATATTGGAATGGATTGTCCTCAAGTTTTTTTTGTATGCAGTCTTACTGGATTGTCTTACTGGACTGCCCTCGTGTAAATGGCCCGTAATGCGCGGGATTATTGACAGTTCCTCGTGACGTCACGCGTAGAGACGTAGCTCCAATAGAGTTGCCCGAATCGATATTTATGGGCTAACACAATGTAAACATCGATGATATTTTTAGTGGTATTCGTTGAAGTCGGTTTTTTACTCTTTAAAGTTCTTGTAATTTTTTTTTACGATCTCAGTAAAAAAATGGTGACGGGCTTCTAAATCTCATGTTCTAATTAGTTGTCGATAAGGTTTAGGATTTAATTCAACCAATCAGAACAGCTAACTTGACATATGACAGGATATCATTTAAATATAGAAAACTCAGAAACGGCTACCAACAGGCCAGTCAATAAAAAAATAGCGCCATAACCCTCCTCTCACACAGTTGGCTAAATTATCTCCACATGGCATAGCACGAATGAATGGGTTTCCCATCCCAATGCTTAAGAATGGCGAAAACGGTTGCGAAAAATCTAGATTCAGATTTAATGATAAGCTTTAATAGACAAAACTTTAATGATGTTGCTTCATTCATACGTGAATTCTGTGGTGTAGAGGATATAACATTAAATTTAAAAATATAAAATCCCCGACAATATAAATATATATAAACACAAACGGCTAAACAGATTTTCATGAAACATGGCTAAGAACACTCGGGATAAAATTTTCTATGACACAAAAAAAAACTAAACGAAAATCGGTCCAGACTTGTTAAACTTGTAACAGCCCTCTCTTTTTGGGAAGGGGGTTAAAAAGGGTTTACACTGATTGTTCCTCTATGAAAGAATATATTTCTGAATAATTTTTACACGAAGTGCACTAGAGCTTATACTTTACTAGCGACCCGCCCCGGCTTCGCACGGGTGCAATGCTAACATTAAAACCTTCCTCTTGAATCACTCTATCTATTAAAAAAAAACGCATCAAAATCAGTTGCGTAGTTTTAAAGATTTAAGGGGCATAGGGATAGAGAAAGCGGCTTTGTTTTATACTATCTAGTGCTTCAAATTAATTTATACAAATAGTAAGACCCTGTTTCCTAAACTAAGAATAATATTATTGTATCTCAAGAAACAGTGATGAATTAGGTACTTGATAAACCTGTGTACTTTCACTGCAACAAAGTTGCAAGGTCCTAGGAAAGTGTCGGTCGGTAAAAACAATATGACATTACTAATCTTTCTGTCCAGTCTGTCACGGTCACATCGAGTTCACGGACCATTTCAAAATTCCTTCCGTTTTTTATCATTCCGGAGAATATAAACAAAATACAACTGTGAATTTCTTATCATTATTACAAAAAAGTGAGAGTTATAGTTGGATGACAATGACATGTCAATGCTCAGGCGATGGTGTTATTTGCTCTGAAAAGTGCCAAAATAACACCATTGACATGTCATTGTCATCCAACTATAACCGTTGACATTTAGTGGAATTGGCCCCCTGGCTTCAGGTGACCAGAGGGCTGGCACATATATTTGTCGAAGGATCAGCCTAGCTATTCAGAGGGTATACAGCCAGTCTTCTGAGTACCTACTGTCCCACACGGTTCTATTGTTCTTGCTGTAAATATTGTAAATAATTAGGGTTTGTACCAAAAATGGTAAAAAAGAAACCCATATAGTGCATCCCTGCTGCTCCGTGTGGTCGCACTCGGCCGCATTTTTTAAAATATGTATACTATTAAGTAAGTAAGTAAGTAACAACTCTTTATTGTACACCAATAAAAATATGCAACAAGTGACACAGTGATAAAAAAGTACAATGGGCGGTCTTATCGCTTTAAGCGATATTATAGCATATAAAATAAATAAATATTATAAAAATAAGTATTCTAAGAAACTGCTAGACATACTTAAGTAAATATTAAACACCTGGTAATCATCACATCACAATCAATGTTTATGAACCCAAATGTTGGCCCCGACCGGGAATCGAACCTGTGACCTCCAGCTTAGAGGGCCACTACCAACTGAGCCAAGAGGCCTGTCTTGTCTTTCAGTTGATCTTTTACCATGACTGTTATTCTGCGCTCAGCATTGCCAAATCTGTACATATCCCTTACGTCTATGTATAATACGTGTCTCCACATTCACTAAACGTGACAAACCCTGACCCGATTCAGCCATACTTGTACTCTAAATAATATATTATGGTATAGAGCTATAAAAGGCCTAAGGTGTTTATTAAAAGGTCTAAAACAAAAAAGCTAATAAAATATCTAAAGATGTTGGTCCAGTAGATAGACGCGCAAAGGTCGTCAGTTAGGTTTTTGCTAAAAGGCAAAAATACTTGCAGGAAATATAGTCCTTATCGAATGTGAATACAGTTGTAAATCGCGAGGCGCCGCTGTCCCATTTTAGCTAATTTCAATTTACAGCTGCTCAGATAGTTGGTAAAGACGATATTTTATTCCATTAGAGAAATATTAAAGTTTTTCTCCGATTAATCTTACCCTTAGGGTTTTGTCTAATGTCATGATCATCATCATCAACCCGTAACATCCCACTGCTGAGCTAAGAGTCGTTCCTCACACATGACGAAGTATGGGCTATAATCTCCCACGCGAGCCCACTGCGGATTGGAAGATGGTGTTAGGCTAGTGGCTGCCAGTCAGAATTTAAGGCAAGGGTATCTGACATGGCTAAATGTCTTCCATTGCGCGTAAACACAGCAAAAACCGAGACCAACAGTTTAACGTGCTTTCCGAAACACGTAATGTACATACATACTGCTCACGCCATTACCCCACAGGCGTAGGATCGCCACTCTGCATACTTCTTTCGCTTCTTTTACATACATAAGCCTTTTCATACACGCTCTTTTATTCTTTACACTCTGGACCCAAGCTTTTTGTAGGACGTCACTAATTTGATCCGTGAACGTCCTTCTGGGGCGTCCTCTTTCCTTACATCCTTCAACATTCGCACCATAAATCTCTTTCGTTACTCTTCTTTTATCCATACATTCTAAATGACCAAACTTTTATTCTTGTTACTACATCTTCTTTCAAACCACACTTCTGTCTTATATCCACAGCTCGTAGGTACCTAATGAAATGCTGTACTATCAACCTTCTACCATATAGTTAGGTACTGTATGAATCTATGTTCTACCTACACGAAGCTAGCTTACTGTGTCAAAGTTCCCTATAAAATATGGTGAAGTACGTAGGAAGACCACGGTTGTAATGCTGTTTGAAGATAAATTACTTAGAGTACCTACTAACTAAGTATGTTTAGGTCCCTACCCCGACCCTAGAAAATTTTCGACTCAGAGAAAATTTTGAGAACTGTTCGAAAATAAACCATAAAAACACAGCTTCGCAGAAACAGACTTCATCAGACAAAACAGATAAACAATTCCTTTCATTCATCATCTTCATACTGGTAGGGGTGGAGTTCACATTCAATGACTACCACTCCAGAAGTGTGTTTTAAAAATGACAATTAAGGCTTATTTATGGAGTAGTCATCCGCTCCTGAGTGGAAAAAAAAGATGGACCTAAGGCTTATTTAGGGAGTAGTCAGCCGCTCCTGATTAGAGATAAAGATGGACCTAAGGCTTATTTAGGGAGTAGTCAGCCGCTCCTAATTGAAGATAAGTAAAGAGAAGAGTTAACTTCCTAAGAAGTTCGACATTTAAGGTGAAGAAAGCCCTGAGCGGTAGAGCCCTTCACCCCTGCCGTGCTGACGTCGTGCCCCTATTCTCCGCATCCATCCGTCATCAACTCCACTGACACATACCGCTTACCACGCATCACACGCCCATACACCCACTTCACAAATTCCCTTTTTTTAAAAAACTGATGTAAATAGTGTTTTTTTAATATTATTTAACAAAATAAAAAAAGAAAATATGAAGAATGAGGATATTTTTATATTTCGATAAATAATATTAAAAAAACACTATTTACATCAGTTTTTTAAAAAAAGGGAATTTGTGAAGTGGGTGTATGGGCGTGTGATGCGTGGTAAGCGGTATGTGTCAGTGGAGTTGATGACGGATGGATGCGGAGAATAGGGGCACGACGTCAGCACGGCAGGGGTGAAGGAGCTGCGCGCTTGAAGGCCGCACAGCTCGATGTAATCAGGCCAGATGTAGTGAGGCTCGATGTAGTCACGGCAGGGGTACGCAGCAAGGCAGGGGGGCCTGCGTGCGCCTGCCAACGGCAAGGCGGAGGGGCCTGCGTGCGCCTGGCAACGGCAAGGCGGAGGGGCCTGCGTGCGCCTGGCAACGGCAAGGCGGAGGGGCCTGCGTGCGCCTGGCAACGGCAAGGCGGAGGGGCCTGCGTGCGCCTGGCAACGGCAAGGCGGAGGGGCCTGCGTGCGTCTGGCACTGGCAAGGCGGGAGGACACACGGGAACCAAGATGACTCACACAATGAGGGGCTCACACACGGTGAAGATTTTTAGAAGGAGGCACTGCAGGGTCCCGGGGTCGCTCGACCCCGGGATAAGGCCTTTAATTAGAACTTTCTTTTATGAAAGCTGGAGTAAGACTTGATTTGCTCTTCCGAATCCTCTGCCTTTTATAGAATTTTGGCAGAGGAATCGTAATTTTGAATTTAGAAGTATTTTTTTTACGAATGGCCAGCCCAAAATTCACAGTTTAGCGAAAGATCACATACGAAACATCAGGCCACTAATAAAATGAGAAAGAAATTGCCATAACAACCGTTATAAACAACAATGTCAGAAATGTCAAAATTACCTTTTTAGCAAAATAAACAACAAACCAATTCAAAAAATCAAGAAATAATAGTGAATTGGAATAGGAAAAAGTAACGCGCATCTGTGCGCTCGAAGCCCCAAGTTCTAGGAGTATAGTGAACACGTGAAAACTGCGCTGTAAGTAATTGGAGCCAAGACCGATTTATAAAGGTGCTTGTAACGTGAAGATACGATGTGGTAGCGCAGTGAAGATGTGTTTTTATAACGTTAACAGGTTTCAGGGATCTACAGAAATGAATGCAGCGAAAAGGAATGATATTAAGAGAAATGCGTCGATAGACATATGAGATAATGTCACGAAAATGGGAGAGCAAAGGTAACCGTGCGTAGTAATAATACTACAAAGTATAGTACCTATTTTCTTTCTTATTGATGATGAATTTCATCTTAGCATACGTAAGACACATACTTATAAAGTTTGAAAGCACGTAGATATGTTAACCAGATATCTTAATTTTGTTGGTTCCTTCTTCAGATAACAGATAAATAAAATGTAAACTTACATTTCTTCCAAACAGCTGTTCGCTGCTGACATCCAAAACAGTAGACAGAGCCGCCGCCAAAAGCACTCTCTTCCAATACATTATTTACATAAATGCACAATTTTCTTATAAAAACTAAGTTAACTCACATTTTTAAATTACTAGTATTCTATCACCCACCCTTTCTATAGCTAAATAATGCCTACTGTAAATAACTTAATTTATTTTTAATCTATTACTGCATTTTCGCGCGCAAAATTTAAATTAGGAATCACAGATAGTGGTGAGCGATCCCATTTATCTATAAAGCCGACTATACGCGCCTATTTTCACATATTTTCTTTTAAAAATTTTGTATTAAAATTTGTATTCAGTCAGGTTTTCCGCGTAAATTATATGCGCGGCAGTCTGCGCGGTCTCACAACGTGTGACTGTGCGGTTTTGTGCAGTTTCTGAACGCGATTAGAACGGCCACAGTTGTGATTCTATCGATGAATTCCGACGGAACAATTTTGTTATGTTTTAGGGCGCAATTAGACATTTTAAGCGAAGTGTGGATCGATAATAATAGTTTTGCAATATTTTGGAATGGAGTTGCAATTCCAAGATTTTATCATATAAGTAAATAGACCTGATACATACTAATTTGGTTAAATTATAATATTAGCAGTGATAGCCTTACGGTTAAAGAGCCTGCTTCACGTGATGAAAATCAGTTAGGCTCGGGTTCGAATCCTGGCATGTACCAATGAGTTTTTCAAAAACTTACGTACATAATAATATGAAGTCGAGCAAGTGATAGTTGCTCGACGGTGAAGGAAAACATCGTAAGGAAACCCGCAGGTCCCAGAATGAATTCTGAGACATGTGTAAATAGACCCGGTCCAGCGATGGACTCACCACCTATCACGTTTAGGGGTCCAAAGAATATCTGGTGAAAAGCGGGTATATCCAGAAATGGAATACCTCTGCCTACCCTCTCGGGGATATAAGGCGTGAGATTATTTATTTATAATATTGAAAATTTACAAAAATCCATGTATTCGAGTCAGATTTGTTATTATTTTATTTTCAATGTTAATTATAAAATAACCAATGAACCTAATAAGATAATACTTTTTACAAACCAAAAAAACACTTTAGGATTGTAAAAAAAGAATAAATTTTTATTACGTATGGTTTTTATCGATGTATTAAGCTCAACACTACTTCAATTCTAACTAAATCTGCCCATGTCAAATGCGTTTATTTTGAGCCGTCCAATTTTTACTTTCATTTGTCTCAATTACAACAGTTATTCCATTTTTCTCCAATTTTATATTGCATTTGTCATTTTTATGAGTGGGTAATAACTTTTCATCGATTTATTTTATACAGTTAATGTAATTCTGTGGGCTTATAGGTACAATATAATTTTTTAATTAATTAAATATTTTATTGTTAAATTATTGTCGTAAAGTTACTAGCACATTCAAATTATAAATACTTACACATTATTTAGGTATATAGGTATCTATTTACAATTTTTAAATCTTGACTTTCTATATTTAGGTACTTATTAAGTGTAAAATATTTTTGAATTAAACTTTTTAATATAATTTTACGTAGGTACATAGTTAGTTCTTTGTAAGCTGTCAAAAAACATACTTTCGTACAATTTTTCTCAAATACTTGTCCCAATTAATGTCAAGGAGAAAGATAAGCATAACAACATAATTGCACATATGAAAATGAGTGAAATAGTGAAAATGTGCGCAGGCGCACCGGTGAGGCAAGAGTTCCGCTTGGATTAAAACCTCTGGTGCGCGGATCAGAGCAGCAACTGGCATAGAGTAGCTAAAATAATTGAAAGACACAAGAATTTTCATGTTTTTGTAAAAAGAATAAGCATGACTCATTGTCACGTTCCGCGTGAGCCGAGCGTGGAACAAGCGATAGAGAGGCACGATCGGCCTAAGCGTTCGGCTTGTCACTCATCTATCTCTCTTCCACTCCATCATCAATGTTTTCTTATGACGTTATCACGTTAAATTATCGTATGTAAACCGACTTTACAGACAATCAATTTTTTTTAGTAGTCAACCCCTAAACATTGATGCCGGGCGCATGTAATTTTTTTTCGGTTTCTTTGGGATTTTTTCCAGGAAATAAACAGCAGATCCCGGTTTTCCCGTTCTCAAGGACTGGGTAAGATTTGTGGAAAACTGACTCTCTCCGTATTTTCCTGACCAGTCCAATAATTTCTGGAGAGAAAATGTAAATTTTTTGGTACTTTTTACGAAAAAGCTACCACACTAATTTATCATAATTTTATAAATTAGCGAATAAATATAAAAAATATACATAATATAGTTATTTTCTGATTAAATTGCTTAACCTACCAAGAGTCAAAATGTTTTTATTCAATGTAGAGTTTGTAAGTCCACTTATTGAAAGTCATTGCGACTCTACCGCTCCTACGAATATATGTATAGTTGAGAAGAAGAAGCGGGGAAAGAAACTCCTCTCACACAATCTTCAGAAAAAATCTTTATACACATACCCCATCACTAGCTCGACGGTGAATGAAAACATCGTGAGAAAACCCGCAGGTCTCAGAATTATTCTGAGGCATGTGTAACAGACCCGGTCCGGCGATGGGCTCACCACCTATCACGTTTAAAGGTCGAATATTTTCGTGAAAAGTGGTTTTTTTTTTCAGAAGTGGAATACCTCGGCCTACACCTTCGGGGATAAAAGTAAAAGTTTTTTTTTTTTTAAGTTATTGTTTTTATCTTTCTACACCGTCTCTACTCCAGCTCCTGTTCTAAAATAGAATACAGATCGCATTCGATATGTCACACGGCGACTATTGTTACGATGCCTTTCTCTGCCGTCCCATTGTGCCTGTACGGGAGAAAGGGTCCATTAATTGCCCTAGACCAAACCGTAAGGTCTTACGTCATGTATTGAGAAGAAAAGCTTTTTCATTCAAGAATGGGCCTATATGACTTACATTATACTTTTACAGTCTGGACAAAAATATGACATCAAGGCATCTAGAGCCGAAGTTATACACGTGATTAATTGTTAAATATAGTCATGTAATTTTGACTATAATTGAGCATAAAAATATTACACGAAATTTGAAAAAAAAAAAATTACACTTGAGACAAAGCAGTATTGGCCCAGGGGTTAAAGAGCGCGCTTCTGATTTGTGAGGGTCGGTTTCGAATCCTGGCATGATTATGTTAAGTACTATACTATATGCTAGTTCTTGTTTTCCTAGTACGGGGTAACTAAACTACGCTATCAAAATTCCCCTTTCACAAATGCTAACTTACAGCATCCTTCAATAAAATACACAATGCTTTCTCTGTTCCAACGCTTCCAACTAAAATGGCGTTCCCAGTAGTTAATCTACAAAGGAAATGAGAAGTGGGCCTAGGAACATATAAATCTACTACCTACCGTCTTCCTCATTCTGGCTGACACGGCCATTAAACTCAAAGACCGCCATTTTTTTATCTGACACACTATTACGTGTAGATAGATCAGATAACGCCTGTAACTATACCCATCTTTTTACCCGACTGGCACAAGGGGAAGGTAAATGTAAAAAGATTTAAACAATTACACTTCATGGTGCAGTTGGATAAATCAAATACGTTCATACAAAGATAAGCCTTATTTTAGCCTAGTGAAAAAAAGGAAGTTCTATATTCGTCCCGTATGGTTTTTGTATGCCATGTTACCGTCAAATCTAAAGCGATGTGCAATTGTTTTTTCTTTTGATCGGGTATACCTCTCAAGGGTGGTCCGAAAAGTTTAGTGAAGATCTGATGAAGAACTTCAGGTAGAGAACGGAACTCCTCAACGGACATGCAAATCACTCGCTATCAGCGTAATAGGTTTTAGTAACAGTAGGTAATGTAAATAATAAATAAATTGTGGGACACAATTCACACACGGTTATTCAGTCCCAAACTAGACAGAGCCTGTACTATGGGTACTAAACAACTGATAAACATACTTAGATAAATATTAAACGACCAGACACGAAGCCAACAGACATGTTCATGCACACAAATGTTGGCCCCGAGCGGGGATCGAACCCGCGACCTCCGACTCAGAAGGCAGGGTCACTACCAACTAAGCCAACAGGCCCGTCAATGGATGTTGGAAGTCGTTTTTTTTGTTTTAAATTTTGATTATAATTTGAACAGTATAAATACTTATGAAAGGCGTCTAACAAGACAAATATATAGAGTGGCCGAGTCGGCAGAAGGCGATCTAGGCGTACTTACATCGATGAGATCGGCGATGTATTGAAGAAACGCCAGTTAAAGAGTACCCGCAACCGACGAGCATGTATGAACCGATTGATGCATTTGGATGAGGCGCGAGAGGTGTGCCAGGATCGTGGCAGGTGGTCTATTGTCTCAGCCTTCCCCTTTGGGAAAGAGGCGTGAGCGTATGTATGTAAATAATTAATCCGTACTTATTTCTTAAAATGCTATGGTACCTCACTCTGTCTGTCTGTAACCTTTTCACGGTTAAACTATTGAACCGATCTTGACGAGATTTGGCAGGACAAGTGATTATATCTTGATTAATGATATAGGCTACTTCATCCTGGAAAAACACTTGGTTTCTTGGGGATGTGATAACCTAAATTTCACGCGGAAGTTAATCAAATATATCAATGAAATACTAACAATGTATTTTTCTGTTTGTAATTAAATCCAAATACACTTACATGAAAAAAAAAAACATTGTAACTCACGCCCACCGTCAATTCAGCAGACCGTGTCCACTTACCGTTGTCTTTTGTTTCACTTTTATCCCAAAATTAATTACAATGGAATTTCTATTTGCTGACCAACACCGTTAGTTGTTAGCACATTTTGTTTGTCCGTCGAGTGTGGAAGGGTCTTTAGGTCAATAGGATGATCAAGATAATATAGTTAATATGGTCATTCTATTTAGGTTGTGAAGGTAAAGGTCATTATGTGATCAGACTTATCATCACAGACTACTTAGTAGACCAAAATGCATGGGTTAAACCGAATCAGCACTATGTAAGGCTATGCATTATAATTATTATTGTGAACCATATTTACTAGTAAGACATGAGATTAAAAAGAGCTGCCCTTGAGTTTCTTGCTGGTTCTTCTTTACTGCATTTGGAACTAGCAACTCGTCGGTGGAGATGAGCTGCTGTTTACAGTTAGCCAATCTTCATGGACAAGTTCAAAGTGCCTTATTATTAGACGATTGACTTTTTTAAGTGTAATTAGCAATTACCTACGGAAATAAAATTAAATAAAAATAGAAAAATAATCTCACGCCTTTTATCCCCGAGGGGGTAGGCAGAGGTATTCCATTACTGGATATACCCATATTTCACAAGATATATTGGACCCCTAAACTTGATAGGTGGAATAAATGGTGAAATAAATACATTTTGATTTTCATTTCATTTCATCATCATTTCACTTCGTTCATTAGTCGGCATCTTCACTTAATCCCTATAAGCCGTCTTATCTAAATTCACTTCCATCTTGCACATATCATCGTTCACTAAATTCAGCCAACTTCCCTATGATTTATTTCCATGGACGGACAGTGTTAAGAATACGGTACCCTGTATTTTTTTTCATCGCGATAATTGACGACCTATTGAGTCTTGACCTTGAGAAGATTGAACTCGATTAGTTTTCCATCTCCCAGCTCATCATAATTACGGTCGCGGTGCCTCAAAAACAAAGCCACTACTTTCATATAATCGAGATCGCACTTTCGCACGACTTTCAGTTTGGACGCGAATACTGATTCGTACGAGATGTGCGCAGGGCTGGCACGAGAGCATCATGGGACGATACTTTGACTCATCATCATCAGCCGACTTCCACTGTTGAAAAAATACTTTGGACTAGTCTTCAGTTATTTGATAAATGATCTTCTTTGTGATATTATATTTTTGTTGCATTAATGCATAATATCGAGATTCAGTTATATCGAGATTTTGTCATGCCGATCCGAGATTCAGTCTTTTCGGGGTCTTATCATGTCAGTATTAAATTTAGTCCAATTAGGATCTAGTCGTTCGCTCGTAACGAATACCAAGACTTTTAAAAATCAAGATAAACGGCGTAGTAACATATCAAAGCGAATGTGAAGGAAGTACAAAAACATAGGGATATTTTAGATGAGACTTTATATCTATATATATAAAAGGAGAAGCTAAATCTAAAAATCAAGGTCCAGTCCAAACCGCTGAACATAGAAACATGAAATTTTGTGTGTAGGTTACGTTTATAGTGTAGATGCTTGCTAAGAAAGGATTTTACGAGATTCAACCTTTAAAGGGGTGAAAAAGGGGGTTGAAGTTTGTATGGGATAGTGTGATTTCTGCGTGTATCAACTTTAAACTTGGCACAAATACTCTTCAAAACACACTATGAAATATTAGTTCAAGGATTTTTTGAAAATCATCCTCCAAGGGGGTGAAAGTAGGGGATGAAGTTTGTATGGAAAACCTTCATTTTTGGGTGTATCAATTCGAAACTTTGTAAAAATACTCCTCAAAACAAACAACAAGACACGTATTTCCGGATTTTTCAAAAACCATCCCCTAAGGGGGTGAAACAGGGGAGTGGAGTTTGTATGGAGACGTGTTGTTTTTTACGTCTATCAACTTCAAACTTTACATAAATACTCTTAGAAATAAATTATGAGACACATATTTTTGGATTTTTCGAAAATCATCCCCTAAATGGATGAAAGTAGGGGTTGAAGTTGATACGAAGAAGTTTATTTTTTGCGTCCATCAACTTGAAACTTGGTACAAATGCTTCTGAAAACAAACTATGAGATATTAGTTCTAGGATTTTTCAAAAATCTTTCTCCAAGGGGGTGAAAGCGGGGGTTGAAGTTTGTATGGAAAACCTTCATTTTTGGGTGTATCGATTCGAAACTTTGTAAAGATACTCCTCAAAACACATAACAAGATACGTATTTCTGGAATTTTCGAAAATCACCCCTTAAAGGGGTGAAACAGGGGTTTGGAGTTTGTATGGAGACGTGTTTGATTTTTACGTCTATCAACTTCAAACTTGGCACAAATACTCTTAAAAATAAATCATGAGACCCGTGTTTTAGGAATTTTCGAAAATCATCCCCTAAGGGGGTGAAAGTAGCGTTTGGAGTTTGTATGGAGACGTGTTGTTTTTTACATCTTATCAACTTGAAACTGGGCACAAATACTTTTAGAAATAAATGATGAGACACGTGTTTTTGGATTTTTTGAAAATCATCTCTTAAAGGGGTGAAAGAGGGGGATAAAGTTTGTATGGGATAGTGTGAATTCTGCGTGTATCAACTTTAAACTTTTTACAAATATTCTTGAAAATAAACTTGATATATTAGTTCTAGGATTTATCGAAAACCATCCTCCAAGGGGTTTCATCCCCTTGGGGGTTGAAGTTTGCATGAATACCTTCATTTTTGGATGTATCAATTCGAAATTTTGTAAAAATACTCCTCAAAACAAACAACAAGACAAGTAGGTATATCTCGATTTTTCAAAACTCACGGGTGAAACGGGGTTGGAGATTGTATGGAAACGTGTGTTTTTTTTACGTCTATCAACTTGAAACTTATCACAAATACTCTTAAAAATAAATGATGAGAAACGTATTTTTGTATTATTTTAAAATCATTCCCTAAATAAAAGGGTGAAATTAGGGGTTGAAGTTGGTATAGAGAAGAGGGGTTTTTTGCGTCTATCAACTTGAAACTTGGCACAAATATTCTTTAAAAGTCTCCATACAAAGTCTATTTTTTTTGATAATTTACTATGGGTTGCTAGGAGAAATTTGTTTGTGCATCCCAAAATGTTGAAAAAATAAATGTCCACCCGTGCGAAGCCGGGGCGGGCCGCTAGTCTCCAAATACTTGCCAAAAAAAAGAAGCATATTATTGCTAAGGTTATCGATGAGACAGTAGGCCTATCACTCTTGGTGGTTGATTATCACCATCTTGGTTGGCTGTTGTGGGGTTGTTATTATTATTATTGGGTGCATTAGCACTGACTTCAAAAATAAGAAACCGTCTGTTAAGTATTATACTACGTGGAATAAAAGTAAAACCAAAACAAAGGCTAATTTACAATTCATCTACGTGTACCTAAAACATACGCGATCTGAATTTTATTATGTTATTGTCACAAATTGGCTGTTGTAAACTGGATGGGTGTAAACGGATACGAAAGGGGAAAGTAGACTGTTTTGTTTTAAAACAACTATGTGGTTTGTTTATTAAAAGTACCTAGATAAATACCGGCTAAGTGCGAGTTTGATTCAAGCGACAAATAAGTTGTCTACACTTTTTATCCGATTCGGCTAAAGCAATTTCCTTCTTGAAATTTGAAATCGTTTAAAACAATGATTACAAAACTATATTGCAAACGAAATAATTTAAAAACGTTTTTTCCAGGTCAGGGTATCACATTACAGGGCTTCATCCCAAAAAATACGACGCCTCGTTCCATTTATATCCAAAATTTTAGATGCATAATATTTGAAATTATTGAAAAAAAAATGGAACTTTATTTATTTCGTAAATACCAATAATACTCATCATAAGTATTCGTAGAAAAGTAGGAAAGTCTATAAGGTTTTTTTTTTGTCATTAGTGCAATATTCTATTAAAAAATCTCTGCAGATATAACGTACAGCAAGCTCCTACAAAGTAACACTGACACAGTATTACATTACGTAACCAAACGTAAGCTTAGATCAGTTAAGTATTTGGATCATTTTTTACGCCCGGTTAGTTTGTTGTCATAATAAAACTGTTATGTCACTGATATACTTGTTTTAGGGTGACGGTCCCAGTGATTGGCATTTCATTTATTGTGATTCAATAACACTTACAATTTAAAAGCCTTTCGTAATAATTAAATATTGCAACATTGAGGATGAGACAATAAGCTTTCATTAAAAATGTTCTTAGCCTAGGTTTTCATAGTCCCTATATTTAAATAGGTTTGCACATTGAATAGTGTTCTGATGAAAGTTTACGTCAGGTTAGCATAGTAACCAAAGTAAGTTTGTAAGCATAGTTTAACAAACCTGGATATGACCAACAAAAATGAAGAGTTGTTAGGTGTGTGTGTTTATATTGAAATCTCTAATACCAGTCATTTGATTTGTGATTTTGGAGACTTGACAAACTTTAATTAAGTTCTTAAAAGTAACAGAAAAATCGTCCAAATGGCTTTTTCAATAATTTATTTGGGTGTCTTTGTGTGTCATCAACAGGGGCACTTACCTCACCGCAAAACCGCAAGCCTCCCACACCGGTGAAAGTTACTATAATGTATATTTGAGTTAGTTATCCATCACTTAGCTTAGTCATCGCAGTATGGTAACCAAGATAAGTTTAAGCTTTACTGTTAAGTAATAAAGGTAATGATTATAATTTTAAGATAATTTACTGTAATTTATGAGGTCAGGGTCAGGCGATATTATGATAGAAGCGTAAAGCGTAAACTTCATAGCAATCTAAACGTTTTATAAAATTGCTTATATTTTACGTCAGGCGCTTTTTTTAGTAAGGGTTCGTTGTAGGGTTCTGTGTGTTCTTCATTACACTAGATTAAATTTATATTTTTTTGCTTTAGATAAATTACCAAAAAGTTACCAAATTTTGTTTTTTAGACTTCCGTAGATACTAATATTATAAAGAGGAAAGATTTGCATTTTTGTATGTTCGATACGAATAAAATCAAAACTACTGGACCGATTTTAAAAATTATTTCACCCACGGAGAGCTAGAAGATTTTATTCCCGTATTCTCACAGGAACGGGAACTACGCGAGTAAAACCGAGCAGAACCGCTAGTGTAAAATAAAGACGCTCGTAGCCCCACGATAGGTACCTGTGTGTAACGATCATCACATGGGTCAGTTTTTAAATATAATAATTATAATTGCTTGGAGACGCCCCTTGCGGTGGAGAAGTCTGGGTGTTGGTGCTCGGAGGCAAAGACGTTTTTATCGGAGCTTAGGCGGCGGTTGTGAGAGGCAGGACTCGACCCTCGCTCTGGGTCATTCCTGATGCAGAGGTTGTCCATCGCGATTCAACGCGGTAATGCGGCGAGTGTGATGGGCACCTTTGCATTGGGGAGGGCAGCGGGGAGACTTCCGATTTCGGTTTAAGTTTAGTTTAGTTTTAAATTATAAGGTAATTGTTAGTGTATATTTAATTATTTATTTTATTTAATAGCTATAAGTTTTTATTTTAAATTTATTGGTTTAAAAACGAATAAACATTTTACTTTAATATAATTTATTATTCTTTATTTTCTAATATCACAACATGCTTTACACTTCTGAAGTATTATTATCCTTGGTTATTTTCTTGTCTGGAACGAAGGCACCATGATCTTTCGTTTCTGAAACAATATATAAACGGACGGTATAAAACAATATCGGTATAATTTATGTGTAATCAACGTGAAACCACCATTTATGGCAACTATATTGTTTTAATCTTAATGTTATCTCAACAACTACTAAATATCTCATTGTAATTTAAAATCGTTTTAAATAACCCTTGCCCCACTTTAATGCATTTGCATTTGTCATTTGACAGAATTATAAATATATGTATTTTCGAGGAAAAATAATTGTCATAAGTACGTATTTGTTTTTTAAACCATATGTACATATTTATCACTAGCTCGACGGTGACGAAAACATTGTGAGGAAACCCGCCGGTTCCAGAATTAGTTCTGAGAAATGTGTAAAAGACCCGGTCTGGCTATGGGCTTACCACCTATCACGTTTAGGAGTAGAATATTCTTGTTAAAAATTGGGTATTTCCAGAAATGGAATACCCCTGCCTACCCTCTCGGGGATCAAAGGAGTGAAATTATTTATCTATTTTTACGTATTAAGTTCTTACGTAAGATATCTCTTCAGAGCTCGTCTGCTGCACAGCGACCAGGTCTTCGGGTGTCCTCGAGGGTTATACTTAGGGGCCATAATGCTGCCTCTGCCAATGCAGGTATTGTGTGGAGCCCCATCGTGAGATATACCGAGGCTGAAATCGATCAGATAATTCGAATTAAAGATTTCAAAGTGAAACTCGGAGCCATTTGCTTGTGTCTGTTTAAGAGATCATATTACCCGAATTTATTCAAGAGCCTACTCTTGAGAATCCCTACATTCATTCAATTGGACATTGAAAATTATTGATAATGTTTGTGAATGCGATTCGAGATTCGAAAATCTGGCGTGATCTCGAGTAATCTCTAGTTCACGCCTTAATTTAAAAATTAGGCGAAGCATTGATCTTCGCCTAATTTTTAAATTAACGCTTTATTTTTCTATTAAAAATTCTATAACTCAACGAAAACTACTTACTTACGGTATTGCTGTTATATTTTGATAACAAAAAACATAAAGGTCATAGCTTCTTGACCAATATGGTCGAGATCTCGAACGAGATTGAGTCTCGAAAAATGGCACTAGATCCATCATGGTAAACTACATAGTTATGTAGATTACAAGAGTAGTACATTTAGAAGTAACCTAACAACGACCAGATCGGCGACGGGTTGAAGAAAAGCCAGTTAAAGAGTATCTACCCGAAACCGACGAGCATGCATAAGTCGTTTGATGGATGTGGATGAAGCACCAGAGATCTGCCAGGTTCGTTCGTAGCAAGTGGCAGTCTATTGCACACGCACACACACAAAGGCTCTATTATAAGTTAGTAAACTATTTTCTTTGCTTGCATAACATACTTACTAACAGACTGTTTTTGAGTTTATTTTTCTTTTATATATTAACTAGTTAAAATAATATTTTACTTGATAGGTACAGCGTATAACCACTGACCATCAAAACACAGGATCACCTAGTTTGAAGGTCAGGGGATCAAAGTCAAAGTCAAAAGTTTTTATTCAATGTAGTTAGGGACTTATAAGTCCTCTTATCGAAAGTCATTGCGACTCCACCGCTTCGGTATGTATAGTTGGGGAGAAGAAGCGGGGCAAGAAACTCCTCAACACATTTTTCTTTTAAACAATCAATACAATACAAAGTACAAGTTACATGGTTTTAATGCTTTGCTGAGCTGGAGAAAATTTACACCAAACATCATTGTCATTCAAATATTCATCTAACTTATAATATGCCATTTTACATAAAACCATTTTAACGTGAGTTTTGAAAATTTTTTCTGGCAAATCTAGAACAGCTTTAGGTATCTTGTTGTAAATGCGTACACACAAACCCATGAAGGAATTATTAATTTTACTTAATCTGTAATGTGGTTGCTCTATTTTATTTTTATTTCTAAGATTACAATTGTGCCTGTCACAGTTTTTTGTAAAAAGAGATATATTTTTCCGTACGTACATAATATTTTCATAAATATACTGGCATGGCATTGTAAAAATATTTATTTCTTTAAACAATTCTCTTAGGGAATCACGACAACTCAATTTGTAAATGGCTCTCACAGCTCGCTTTTGCAATATAAAAATGGATTCCGCGTTTGCAGCTCGACCCCACAGCAGTATGCCGTATGACATAATGCTGTGAAAGTATCTAAAATAGACAAGACGCGCTGTGTCTACGTCAGTGAGCCATCTAATTTTTCTGACTGCATAAGCAGCCGAACTGAGTCTGCCCGATAAGGTTAAAATGTGCGGGTTCCACTGAAGTTTCGAGTCTATAGTTATTCTCAAGAAAACTGTATTATCAATTAAATTTAAACATTCATTATTCAATATGATAGTACTATCTACTTGCTTGACATTTGGAACAACAAATTTTATACATTTTGTCTTTTTCGCATTTAGCACTAGGTTGTTAGCAGTGAACCAATTGAGAACCTGTTTATGAGCGTTATTTATTTCTCCAAGATCATGAGATTGTCTATTAACTTTGAAAATAAGAGAAGTATCATCAGCAAATAACACTATCTTTGATAAGCTTTCAACCATGAAGGGAAGATCATTTATGTATACAAGAAATAGAAAGGGACCGAGAATTGAACCTTGAGGGACGCCTATTTTAACAAGTGATCCCTTTGATTTATTACCATTGAATTGAACTTTTTGTATTCTATTTTCTAGGTATGATTCTAAAAGGCTTAAAGATTTATCATTAACGCCGTAATGTTCATTATTAATGTAATGTAACGTAATGATCATTATTAGTATTTTGTTTTGCAGCCGAAATACTTGTAACCTACATTAATATTTATTTTAATCTAGGTTACAAGTATTTATTTTTAAAGATAAATAAATTATTATTATTATTTATTGTCTCTGCATTTTCGTAATGGGAAATAGCCGTGAGATTATGTATGTATGTAGTAGTAAAACAGTTACCTGTGAGCTATCTCGTGCGCTAGTAGGTAGGCGGTGTTCTGCGGATGCCACTCTATCAGAGTACAGCTGTTACTGACACTGCACATGCCACCCATGTAGCCACGACCTGTAATTATTAGTTGGATAGTTAATTTTATTGAAATTAAATCGCAAGTAGTTAATCAATGAAATAAAAATTACTGTTACGTGAACGCTGTTACGGGATTGAGCTTGGCTGTACCTAAGCTACTATCGCATCGCATCAGAAGGAGGGTGTTGCATGAAAAGTCTTAATGCGGTTCACGAAAACTATCGGTTATATTGACCAAAAACTTAATTTAATACGACATGTACTGTGACATGAGTGGCAGGCTAGATGCGCGGGGAACGACTGGCGCGACCACACCGCGTTCTATATAAAATGCAGCGTAAGCGCTATGGTAGGTACATACATGTGTCCCTACATTACTATTCAAAAGACCTCTAAAATGTACATAATTTTTTCGATATTGAGTTCATTTTGAAAAATAAAGAAATGTTTTCATAAGTAGGTATAAAGAATAAAGGGGCCAGTTTCTTGAACACTATAGTAAAAAGTAGCTAGCTCAATAGGTGGGTAGTAAACATAAATTAAATAGTTTTCAAGACTTAATTTTTGGTGAAATGACTTCTTTTTCTTGTACAAAACGCGAATTCACACCTAGAATTGCACACAAAAAAACATTGAAATGGCGGACTTATTAGGTATTTTTCTATGATGGCTTTAAAAGACGCCATATTGAAAATCAATGAAATTCTTGATTACCTATTTTTGTAAAAAGAATTACTTATTAGTATTTTTCCCGGAATATATGACTTTTCTAGATTTCTGAGATAGTGTTTCATGGAGCTAGTCGAAGATGGAATATCTATCGAATGTAAAACCTTCATCAATATTTATGGTATTGTACGCTCTACCATAGTATTTTCTCCCCCTGTATACATACCTGTACTCTTCCTAATTTCTCTCCCATCTCTGTTTAGATAATACAAGTCTAAACCAGTGAGCAGCACTGAATAGTACCACGTATTCTTCTTTTTCACTGCTTGCCATTGACAATAGCTCTTTAAGTACTTCGTCCCATTCTCATCCATGGCTACAACCTTAGAATTGTTCTTCAGCACTTTAGTATCTAGTAACTGAAACTGTATCTTGTTATTCAAAGATGGATGCCTGAAAAACCCTTCGACTTCCTGCAGTAATTTTTTGGTTAGGATTTTTAATCTTTGTCGCGTTTTTCGGCCATATTGTGACGTCATTTTTCTTATTAGAACTTTGTCTAAGTGCAACTTGAACTTTATTGTGGCTTGGTTCTTCGTGAAGTACTCTACGGACGATGATGAGATCTTCGGATGTTTCTTTCGGATTGTGTTCTGGAACAGAAATATAGGTATTAGACTTCGCCAAGGCAGCCGCGCGCGATCGATCGCATGCGACTGACGCGCTCGGCTAATGTGACAATAGTCAACGTATGAAATGTATGGCGCCATTTCCGAAGTCTGCGACAGACGCGTGCGGCCGACGTCTGTCATTTTCATACATTGACTTGTCGCATCAGCCGCGCGCGTCAGTCGTAAGGTGAGTATAGACTACAAGATTTCCTCGAGCGTTTCGGTGTAATGTAACGTTCTTACGAATGGTACAATACAGGCAAAAACTCAGTTAGCCTAAGCATTTCCATGTAATGTAACGGTCCTACGAATATTCGGCGTTGTGTTACGGGTAAATGTTTACAGCTAGTGTGCATTTACCCGTAACATTTCGTTGTGCCTGCGTTCATTCTTCTTTGAAATGTCGGACCTACGTTCGTCCCCCTTCCTCCGCGTCACCCCGCACCCGCTCATCGCGCGCACTCGTGCAAATGCTCGACGAAATGTTACACCAATATGCTCGTTGGTTTTTAAAAGGCTGTAACAAAACATCGCGCGTCGTTTTCGAAGAGCGGTTCGAGTAAATTTGAAAATGGCGAATGCTCGATGTTCTGATACAAGTTAGTGTTGTAGTCTATACTCACCTGTATGCGATCGATCGCGCGCGGCTGCGATCGGCGGCGACCCACGGAAGTCTACCTTAAGAATGCGGCGGTGAAGCCCATTCCTCGGCTGCAACCTGCCAGCACGTAGAGATGGAGAGCACCAAGACGGAGTTCGGGGTTTAAAAAAAGAAATGTCCAGCAGCCAAACAGGTTTATTGTATGAAGAAGAGTAGATATGAAGGAAACACAATTTTGTCACTTGCAGATTCAGCATCATCATTGAAAACTTACTTGACTCAAATATTACGTAATTGGTACATAAATAACATTGAAATGACGTAAACCAATGATTGATCAAAATACTCAAGTTGGTTGTACGTACACACCTAGCTTTTGTCATCAATAAGCCAGTACCGTTTCTTTGATTGAACATTCATAAATTGAATAGCAGATATATAACCGTTAATGACATCAGGCCTCACACTTTAATCAGAACTAATAAAAGAAGAATCTGTCTTGTCTACAAAGAGATTTAAATATAATAGGGCATAGAGGGGGCATTGGCAATATTTTCATACAAAACTTGGAAGCCTAAGCGTCATGTCCTTGTCATGTCAGTTAGTATGAACGCGAGCTGTCATTCGGTAGAAATTGTACTAGACTTATTCCACTTGGATTATCTTTTGACTTCAAATTTTCCTCGCTTTGTCCCCTCTATGCCTTATTATATTTTAATCTCTTTGCTTGTCTATAAGTTCATTGCTTTATAAATGAAGATGCCAGATTTCACGGTTCACTGCGCTTGAGATGCTGTAATGAATTTATTTACCAGATGTACGTTGATCTATCAGTAATGGATTAAGGATTATAGGCAATGACATTGTATGGGATGACACGTGGTAATATTAAATAGTGCACAAAATAAGTATCACATTTTGCGAGGTATTGCAGTCAATACGTGTCTATCGTTATTTTTATTGTACATGATGCTAAGTTTTTGTAGAGTCATCAGCCTATAGTAGTCCACTGCTGGACATAGGCCTCCCCTAATGAGCGCGCGCGCCCTGTCTTCATCCTGCGACATCCAGTATCTGCCTGCAGTCTTTCGCAGATCGTCATCGCATCTGGCCAGAGGGTGTCCTACACTACATTGGCTTGTAGAACGTGTTTTTATTATAATTTCTTATAATACGTATAAAAATGAATCGCAAAATGTGTTGGTAAGCGCATAACTCAACAACGGCTGAACCGATTTGGCTGAAAGTTGGTGGGGAAGTAGTTTAGAACCAGGAGACGGACATAGATATTTCCACGGGAACGGGAACTGGAACTTTGCGGGAACGGGAATTACGTGGGAAGGGGAATGGGAACTACGCGGGGGAAACCGCGGGGCGCTGCTAGTTAGTTATAAATTCAACCTCCTCTACCGTAAAAATGGGCGAAATGCAAAAATTCTACTTTATGTTATGCGCAAAGAGGCACAAACTTTGCATTTTGATTGTCTGTACCATTCTTTCTGTTCAGAATAACTTTTAACATTAATTTATAGACTCGCCAATGAATAGTTGAAATACCCTTCATCACTGCTTTATTTTTGTACATAAAAAAAATCCGAAAAATGTCAATGGTCAGTCCATAGCCAATAAAATAATAACATTATGAATAGTCGGAACGCATTCAATCTTAAATATCGTAAAAATTAAACATAAATGTAGATAACAGATATTTTACCTATATGATCGAGTATACGGTAGATTGACTGGTGTATTCCCGTTGTCCCCATTGACGGTATCCCCATTGAGTGAGTACAATGGGAATTGAATAAAATTATTAAAAATACTTCCCGTTGTCCCCACTATCTCTCCCCATTGAAATATTAAATAAAATTATTAAAAATACTTCTCCTTGTCCCTACTAAAATATTTTTCTCCCTCTCCTTTTATTTATGCAATCTGTCCTTGGACATTCAGCAATATTTTGATGATAGGATATAGGTAGTATTGCAACAAATGGGACCAGTGTTCCACCTTTATCAATATTTGCGTTTGGGCAAAGTAGTGTTGAGACACGGCAGCTTAGGGCTAGCCGTAGCGCCGAGCGCCCGTCCCGGCGCGCGGGCACTGCGCAGCAGATGGCGCCACCGGGTGGCCGCCAGCGCCATCTATCGCGCATCGGACATCACTTAACGAACGACAAAGTCAAAGTCAACAGTTTTTAGGGTTCCGTACCTCAAAAGGAAAAAACGGAACCCTTATAGGATCACTTTGTTGTCCGTCTGTCCGTCCGTCTGTCAAGACCCTTTTTCTCAGGAACGCGTGGAGGTATGAAGCTGAAATTTATATCAATTACTCAAGTCTACTGTCCCTTGAAGCTGTGAAAAAATCAAACTTCTAAGCCAACGCAATCAAAAGATACAGCCGTTTATGCCGCAAATTTTCGACACTTGCAAGGGAATCAAAACCTACAGGGTGCTTCCCGTGAACTCAGAATCTTGAAATTTGGTACGAAGCAACGTCTTATAGCATAGATAAAGGAAAAATTACGAAAACCATAAATTTGCAAGGTTGTACGGAACCCTCGGTGCGCGAGTCCGACTCGCACTTGGCCGGTTTTTATTCAATGTAGGGACTTATAAGTCCTCTTATCGTAAGTCATTGCGACTCCACGACTAGGCTTATGTTACCCGACCGGAATTGAGCCCCGATATCGACTGATGGAGAGAAATGCTTAGCGGGGCGGTGGTACAGCGCCCACTCCACTCCACACGAGGTACACCTGCGAGCCGGGCACGGTAGAGGTGGTGACGAAGGTGCGGTGCTTGGCGCGGATCAGAGACAGGTTGCTCTCAGCAACGTCGGCGCGGTCCTCGGCGGCTTCCAGCTCGCTCTGGAATCGTCTCGTCACGCTCTGCTGCGACATACCTTCCTTTTGACAGGAAATGTAAAATTACTTAAGACACATTTTACAAAAATGTATAGGTTTCTGCTCAGAAGTAAAAGTCAATAAGATAAATAATTTTAAATGGAGATTTGAAAAAGTAAATAAAAACACAGCTCTCCTGATCAATACCATGCGCCGATATATATAGGTAGGTATTTTTATTATATTGAGTGCTCTTATTGCAGTAGGTACAGTGCCCAGATGTTTTGGAAATAAAAACACACCTGTTAAAATATGAAAAACTGTACAATTCAATATTAGTAATATATATTTTTCAATTCTTAGCAAAATTTTACAACTACTCGATGATATCTAAATACAAATATTAAACTTGTGGCCGGTGTTAGAAATTAGAAACAAAAAGCGCGTGACAAAACTTATTAATCGACTAGATATATTATTAAAGATAACACAAATGTAGACATGATTAAAAGTCACACTTTAACTTAATTGCCGACTTAGGTAAGTAAAAATAAGTGTTTTTAGAAGTAAGTACATATTTATTTAATGTTTCCATAAATTGTTTACATTATTGACCTACCTACTTTAAAAAAAAAAGATGTATTCCCGTTGTCCCCATATATTGGCCGTATCCCCATGATGGGGACAACGGGAAGTCAAAAAAAATTCTTCCCGGTGTCCCCATTACAGAGATACGGCAGTGGGGACAGCGGGAATAGATAAATTTCATTTGTCGATATCCCCATTAAATCAGTATTTGTTTTTTAACCTTAGTTTTTATGCAGCAAGAAGAAAAACAACCATATACAACACATCATAAAATAATCGCAATTCCTCAAACACCCCAATTAGTATATTAATATAAAAAAATATGACGCATTCCTACTTTAGTTTTCTCTAATCAAATTTCTTAAATAAATAGCAATAATACTACGGTTCCCATGCATAACTAACTATACATAAAATTTAGCGACCTGCTAATTTATTCTTATTGAATTGAGTGCGGTAACCCTAAATTCAGTTTAGCTAATTTATTTTGCGTAAAAATAAAACACATATTAAAAATAGCTGAAATAGATTAAATAGTCGATACTGAACAAACTTATTACAACAAACAACTTGTATAAATACATTTAAAAAATTTTAATAAAAAATGAACTTATAAAAATATTAACTTTTTAATATGTATTATATTATAATTAATAATTACCAAAAAAACTTCTAACTTTTTAGTATACTGGATGATATTTTTTACCGACTTGAAAAAAATATGACGTAAGTATGAGGTATCTAGAGCTGAAGTTACACCTGATTAATTGTTTAATATAGTCACTAAGCAATATCCACTCGCTAATTATCAAAAAGTCTCGTATAAGATAGCAGATTATTGCTATATAAGTGTATCCTGAAACCAGTGGACCTATGGACTACAATTGCGAAATCGAGATTCTGCAAAGGATCCAATCTTAAACTCTTAGATTAATAACTGACGCACCCTGGTTTGTTACAAACGACCACATTCACCATGACTTGAAAACATCTACAGTTAAAAAAATAATTTAAGACAAGAACTGCCATATACAGAAATAGACTCAAACATGCTAATCCAATAACAAACGAATTAATGAGCGACCCTCAAACATTCAAAAGATTAAAAAGGAAAACGCCTCAAGATCTAATCTGAGAATAGATAAAATATATTTATAAGGGTGGAACACTGGTACCATTTCTTGCAATACTATATCCTATCATCAAAATATTGCTGAATTTCCAAGGACAGATTGCATTAAATAAAAGGAGAGGGAGAAAAAATATTTTAGTGGGGACAAGGGGAAGTATTTTTAATAATTTTATTTAATATTTCAATGGGGACAGATAGTGGAGACAACGGGAAGTATTTTTAATAATTTTATTCAATTCCCGTTGTCCCTACTCAATGGCGATATCGTCAATGGGGACAGCGGGAATACACCGATTGACTGATTTGTAATGAAACTGCGTAAGATTTAGCCACTAAAAATATTTATTTTATTTTTATAATATTTATTATAGAAAGCAGATTATAATACTTTGGAATTTTTCCAAAATAAATCTGCATGGATTTTTTTTACCTCCCCATAAAATATTTTATATTTTGTAGACACATTTTAAAATTTTACATTTTTCTAAAATAAAAGATATTAAATTCTAAAAGAATAGATACTATTTTCACTCCAACTTACATGTCTACAGAGTCCAATATTGAAAAGCACCAACACACACAGAAATATTGCCCAGTGTAATTTCATGACTGCAATACTCTCGCAATGCCTAAGTCTGACTAAAGCTTCATTGATCTATGTTAAACACGGTCGGTTAACTGTACAAGCGCTATATCATAAGAATGGAGTCTGTCTGTAAGTACATCCGCTCAATCTTTATATCAAGAGTGTAATAATGTGCGTGTTGTTAGGATATAGCAGTAATATGTTTGGTGTTTTTAAGTACTTATTATGGAATACATCTGCTTACCCTGTCGGAGATAAAAGGCACGAGCAATTTTTTAGTTGATGCCTCAGTTGGAAGTAAGCCCGCCTTTAAAGCATGGCCCAAGTTCGATTCCTGAGTAGGTACCCATGAGTTTTCAAAAACTTACAATGTACATAATAAATAAAAAATAGAAAAAAGTACCTACATCTTTAATTTTTTTATGCTCCTATGTCTTGTTTTAAAACGACGGTACGCAAACGAAACCGCGGGCAAACGCTTATATGTACCTACTATAATTTTGACATGAGGATACTTATTGACCTAACGGTCTCAAAAGTCATGATTAAGAAGATATTTCAACAGGAAAAACAACATTTTTTTGGGTCAGTAATTTGAATTGATAGAGTTCCGTACGCATATTTGGCTTGTTTTTAACCTACTTCAAAAAGGAGGAGGTTATCAATTCATCTGTACTTTTTTTTTTATGTTTGTTACCTCAGAACTTTCGACTGGGTGAACCGATTTGGATGATTCTTTTTTTATTTGAAAGCTGGTGCTTCCAGATTGGTCCCATTTTTGACCCGAATTTCGTCCAGTTTTCACAACGGCATCCATGAGAAACCATATCAGTTGAAGATTGAAGTCGTTTTTTTTACTTTTTAGAGTGGTTATCACCGGTATATTTTACGGATGCCTTAACATGACAGCCGGACCAGAGTGATGTTACAGTAAGTATAGCCCTAACAACCCAACTAAATGAGACGCCACTGTTTTATCCCATTATCTACCTCTACACTTCTACCTACACTAATATTATCCTAAAGAGGAAATATAAATATTTGTATTTTTGTATACGAATAAACTCAAAAAATACTTCACCGATTTGTAGCGACACTACATAGAACGCGCCAATAGACGGCCGAGTTCTAAACCGCGCTATCGGAGTTTTCTAATGAGTTTGTATAAATACAACTGTCCGACATCAACCGTTGGACCGCGGTCCCCAGGCACGATCACCTCGCCTGGCGGAAGATCTTCCCTTTTCACGATGGAGGAGCATTCCACCTCCAATATTGTTTTAAATCTATGGAGGAATAGATTTAAAACAATATTTCACCCATAGAAAGCTACATTAACAGGAAGTAACATAGGCATAATGGGTATTTCCACGGGAACAGGAAATATGTTGGTGAAACCGCGCGGAACAGCCAGTACCCATATTAAAGAAGAAACATGAGATTTTTCACAAAACTTTTTTTTGACGTAAGTGGTTTTTTGGCAGGAATCTGAAGAGAGACGTCATGGTTTTCGTATAATTTTCATTTTGCTGTAAGTATATGTATTTCGATTTTTGATAGTGTAGCGACACTACATAGAATGCGCCAATAGACGGCCGAGTTCTAAACCGCGCTATCGAAGTTTCCTCCTTTTTGAAGTCGGTTAAAAAGCGGGTATTTCTTGGAATGGCATACCTGTCCCATAAGATACTTATTTATTTATAAGTACGGGAATACTTATTTAGTATCAACTGAAACAACAGGAGTCTGGTCCGATCTTCCTTCATTCGGAATTAAATTTTAATAATAATAATTCAAATTCAAATTCAAAATCGTTTATTTTCTATTGGTATTAAAATATACACTTAGAAGAATAAATCTTTATTTCTCTCATCACAAAGGTAAGTATTTCTTAGTAGTATTAAATATATTAACATGTCCTTTGTGGCGAGAGCTGGTGTCTATACTAGGTTTCTCTGTATGACAGATCACCAGGCTCCGCCCTCTCTTGACCTGATGTAACATTGATTAATATATTATTTAAAATACAATAAAGTCCTTGCAATGAGAAATTTGGAAGAACGTAATTAGTAAGTTAGTTTTGTGTAGGTGTGGGTGTGGAGTGTGTGGGGTGTAAGGGGGTTAATAAAACCAAAATGTAATTCTACGAATGTATTAAAATGGGTAGAGTTCGCCATATTGTTTTTTGTGACGTCACTCATCCAGTAGCATCGACCAACAACTAGACAAATCTAACAAGACGTCGTTTATTAAAATCTATCAACATATTTCGGTTACCAACGGCGCCAAACAAATCGACACACTTATAAACATTACTTTATTGTCTTTTAATCATTTTTATTGAGCACAGACGAGAGATATTTTGAATGGTATTTTTTTTTACTGGTTATGTATTTATTTATTTAATTTTAGAAAGATTTAGATTTAAGCTTTATTGATAAAAAATGTAATAAGGTTTTGTCTAGCAATAAGCAGCGCCCCGCGGTTTTACCCGCGTCAGTCCCGTTCCCGTGGGAAACTTATAGACCATGTTATGTAGCTTTCCATTGGTGAAATAATTTTTAAAACTCACATGTGGATCTTTATTACAAATAGAACTTTATTACAGACAGACAAAAATTTCAAAAATTTGTGTTTTGATATATCGATAACAGATACTGTCTCGTCAGAGTTTTATTATATGTAATTTTTATTATACTACTAGCGACCCGCCCCGGCTTCGCATGGGTGCAATGCTTATACTAAAACCTTCCTCTTGAATCACTCTATCTATTAAAAAAAACCGCATCAAAATCCGTTGTGTAGTTTTAAAGATTTAAGCATACAAAGGGACATAGGAACATAGGGATATAGGGACAGAGAAAGCGACTTTGTTTTATACTATGTAGTGATGATAGTGATAGTGATAGTGACGATGATAGTGATAAGGATATGTCCATTAGGTACTAATCTAACCTACAGGTAAAAATTTACTCTAAACTTCAAATGTAAAGTATTAACCATCCAAAAATAATTTAACAATTTAACTGCTTAACAGTGGAAATAGTAGGTAGTTATTTACCTTGCAGTAAAATAAAATTTATATGCAATGACTTTTTATTAGCAATGTTGATCTACCTAAATCTACATGAATACTTTCCAGTAAAAAAATTGGCACAGTCGGTTAAGATGCCGTAAAAGTCAAGCGTAGAGTTCTTTTTGTTAATCATTTTTGGATTTAAGTACTTCAAAGAAAATCCGTCCTCGAAGGATTTTATGGCTTATTTATTTATTTATATAATTGGCACACAAAACAGTTAATTATATTTATATCATTAACCTAAACATGTGAGCACAAAAAAGCAAGTATGCAGCGATGGTCAAGTGGCTTAAGCTTGACCTTGAATTTTATTGATCACCAAAACTATAATCTCGCAAACAGAAACTCGTGTGACCCATTGATAGCCTAGGCTATCAGAGTGCTAAATTTGGCAAAAATCAAGGTTGGATGATAACTGCAATTTTTTTATCACTAACTGTACCTAATTTCGTAGCAATTTGTGAATTTGTGTAGTTGCCTCGAAAGACGCAATTTATTATGACAGTGACTTTGGTAATATTAATGAAAATAAAAATACCCATACGATTTTTTTGATAACAGGAGATTATTTATTTTTATTTATTTTATTATAACGGTTTCGTAATTTCAAATTACTGTATGATTCCTCGGTTCATTACACTATATACGGCTGAAAGCTAAAAATAAAATTGTTCTCAGTACCGACATTAGTTCTGCGAATAACAACTGCACAATGCTGGTTTGTTTCGAGAAATCCCGTCAAGTTTAGAGGCGAGATCAGTAGGGAGAGGCCACATCTGTTTCGGGTTCAAACCCGGTCCTAAAAGTAGAATCACTGAATGAATGAAAAGTGATGAATTTTCTGCAGTGAATTTTACAAACAAATGTGCAATACCAATTTAATATAAATTTATAAATTTATTTAGGTTTAACGAACTTTATTTCTCATAAAAACATTAATAGTATTGGCGGCCAATTCCGCCAAATTATTTCTGCTTAGCCTGATGGTTGACTGGTAGATGCCTTTAGGCATTAAGTTCGCCATGTGTACATTTTCTTGGTACATGAAGTTAAATAAATAAATACATTTTGGAATTAAATTAGAATCCTTTCACCAATGAGTTTTACAAAAGCTTACGTAAAAAAATATCACTAGCTCGACGGTGAAGCAAAATATCGTGGGGAAACCCGGGGAGGTCCAAGAATTAATTTTGTGACATGTGTTACAGGACCCCGGTCCAGGGATGGGCTAACCACTTTACATGTTTAGGTGGCCATAGAAAATATTAATGAAACGTGGGTATTTACAAAAATGGAATACATTTGCCTACCCGCTAGCTAGGGGATAAAGAGCGTGCGGTTATTATTTTAATTTTTATTTATAATACATAATAGTATACCAATTTTTTAAAGGTTCTCTAGTCATTGGCTTACGGAAGACTAAATAATTGTATTCATCCGACAAATTTATCGGATGACTAGACACTTCGTTTTTAAATACTTGTTAACAAAACTTCATACATGGAGGAGTAAATTTACTACCATAAATAAATAATAAATAATCTCACGCCTTTTATCCTAGAGGGGGTAGGCAGAGGTATTCCACTACTGGATATAGGTACTCGCACCTACCAACTTTTCACGAGATATATTGGACCCCTATACGTGGTGGTGGTGAGCCCATAGCCGGACCGGGTCTATTTACACATGTCTCAGAATTAATTCTGGGACTTGCGGGTTTCCTCTCGATGTTTTCCTTTACCGTCGAGCTAGTGATAAATATGTACGTAAGTTCTTGAAAAACGCATTGGTACATGCCAGGATTTGAACCCGAGCCTCACTGATTTTCATCATGTGAAGCAGGCTCTTTAACCGTAAGGCTATCACTGCAAGGCAATCACATGAACAAGATATTATATTATCTACTAGCAGCGCCCCGCGGTTTCACCCGCGTAGTTCCCATTCCCGTGGGAATACGGGGATAAAATATAGCCTATGTGTTATTCTGATGTATAAGCTACATAACTGTAAAGTTTCATCAAAATCCGTTCAGTAGTTTTTGCGTGAAAGAGGAACAAACATCCATCCAGACATCCATACATCCAGACATCCATACATCCAGACATCCATCCATACAAACTTTCGCATTTATAATATTATATTATATTATATTATAGTAGGATACATACAGTTAGGCTACTCAATGCGTATCTAAAGTGCGTCTAAATCAATAATTACGTGTTGCTTGCTACGGATTGAATTTTAAATTGTATCATGGATTTAATAATAATATACGTTTAGTGAAATCCATGTAGATATTATAAATGATTCGTTCATTATTACGTACCAATAAGGGTCTAGACACACGGATGGCAAGCCAATCGCACACCAACGCGTAGTTTGATTGCAGTTGGCGTGCAGTTGGCGTGCATTTGGCGTGCAGTTGGCGTGCAGTTGGCTTGCAGTTTCATTGCAGTCGTGCCAAGTGCATTCAAACTGCACCGAAACTGCAGTTTTGCGGTCGAATTGCAGTTGAATTGCGGTCCGTGTGTCTGGACCCTAAAGGATGACGATACTGGTGTGCCTGTAAGTAGTTATAACCAGACGACAAAAACCCTTGGGCAATTATAGTGGTAACATCTATATTTATAAAATGATAAACTGACTGACTGATTGGTGATGTATCAACGCACAGCCTAAACGGCTGGGTCTAGAGACTTGAAATTTTGCACATAGATAGCTTATACAGTGTAGGCATCCACTAAGAAAGGATTTTGCAAATTTCAACTCCTAAGGGGGTGAAATAAACGTGGACGAGCGAAGCCTAAGACTTTGTAAGCAATTGTATACGAGAAAGGACACCCTAGCGGTGCTGCTATGCTACACATGCCTCAGAATCAATACCAGGACTTGCGAGTTTCCTCACGAAGGTCTCCTTCACCGTCGCGAGCTAATCTACACTAATATTAAAAAATATTATTTGTTTATTTGTTTGAATTGAATAGGCTCGATTTTAAAAATTCTTTCACCAATGGATCGTCACATTATCAGGGAGTGACATAGGCTATATTTGATTCCGACGGGAACGGGAACTACGCGCACGGGAGCTACGTGAAAACGCGCAGAACAGCTAGTGATAAATATAATATGTACGTGTTTTTGAAAAGTCATTGGTACATAACGTCACCAGGATTCGAACCGAGGCCTCGAGCATGAGAGGAGGACTCATTAACCACAAGGCTCTGATCGCCTTAGACACACACAGATCTTGGTCTGATTTTGGTCATAGGAAAGATACCTTACAATATATACCTAATAATAAGATACCAACAACTCTCCATTAAACGGTGATACTATCCAATAAACTCAACCTGAATAGCGGACAGCCTACTCACAGCTAAATACTATTTGCGACAATTTAGAAACAAAGTAGCAAGGTCATGTACACAGACTGATGTCATTCCGGTTAGGCGCTAAACGCACGACAGACACAATTTAGGACACGGAAAAAATTGCCAAGTTTTGTCAAGTCATTTGCAAATTAGACGGAATTGAGTTACCGAGTATTGTTTATTTTATTTATTATTATTAGTTTTATTCGGTCAAGCAGCGAGTTCTTGCGAGCGCAAGCTAACAATACATAAGCTTTATCTCGTAGAAATGGTACTAGACCGGTTTTTATTAACTGAGCATCACACACTATAGAGAAGGCATGTACCGGTGAATTTTTTCAAAAACTTACGTACATATTTATCACTAGCTCGACGGTAAAGGAAAACACTGTGAGGAAGGAATTACTTATATGGCATGTGTAACACTGGGTATAGCAATAGGCACACCGTCACTTTTAGTGGTCCAAAAAATATACTGGCGGAAAGTAGCATTTTCAGGAATCTGCCGACCCCATAAAGGCGTAAGCATCTCATATTATTACAATACCCCTAAAAACTTTTTTTTGTGGTAGCTGGTGATTGAAGATTTTATATTATGTGTTGGCAGTTTTTATGTTGGTAATCTTTAATAACTTTCGCCTAAGATTGTGTGCTGAAACTGCTGATCAAGCTGTATTATCTAGTCTGCAAAGTCATTACAAGTATTAATAGACAAAAAAACTGACAAATAAATAAGATTTGTATATAAAATATTTATTTACAAGTATACAGTAAGTATAAAAAATAACAACGACTAACTGAACACATTACTGGCCTTTCTGCCCAACCTGCCATATTATCACAACACTTATTTATAATTGTACCAAAACTGTAAAACTGACTCGAACTTGGCCCTATTTTTACAAGTTGTCAGCTTAGTAACCATTGTCGGCATCGTAACTGCTTTTCTTGCTGTCGTATTGACCTGAAAAGGAGAAAAAATCGTCATATCATTCAGTACACAGCCTTCGTACTTGCGAAGATAAATAATGAACGCGCCTGATTAAATAATAGGAGCAATATCATTGCCACGTTTAATGAATATTGCCTTCATTTATCTATGAGTAATTCTTTGTAAGAGTACAAATCTGGGGGCCAATTCTACTAAGTGTCAACGGTCATAGTTGGATGACAATGAGATGCCAATGGTCAGTCAATGGTGTTATTTTGACACTATTCAACTGTAACCGTTAACATTTAGTAGAATTGGCCCGCTGGACGTATCAAAGCATTTTTACTTTCATCAAGAATACTTTTAGGTAAAACACATTTCTTTTGTTTTAATTATATTCTGAACAAACATCTTCCAATTACCGACCAGCTGATCATTTTGTAGGTATAAAGGGATGACAATAATGTATTTTTTTCTTGACGGCACCGAACGGAGTTAAATGTTTTTCGTTTTACTTGTGTAAGTATGTGAGTATACTTTGGCGTATCCTGTAGTAAACGCAATGTGTCACAATATTATATTTTTATCCGACTGCTCTATAAAGGAGTAATGTTTTTAAATCCTTCCGTGCCTTTTTACGCAGTCCAGTTTTTTGATTTCTACTTTAATATAAACACTATTAGTTTCTAGCAATAGTTCAGTTCAGTAGTTATTTGGTTAGCAACACTAACCACCGCCGTTTCCAGCTGTCAGCTGCAAACTCTTGAGGATTTCCTCTGGGATTGGTGGGGGGGTGGGTAGGTGGTCTCCTTGCGCCTGGAAGCCGTTCTCGCCAGCTGTGTAAGTGATGGTGTACGTCTGGCCGTCGTCTCCTACGTAGGAGTAGGAGCCGGACACCTGGAGGGAGCCTTCTTCTGGAGTCGCGCCGGGGATTACTCGACCTGGAAAAAAAAGAGAGAGTGGGTAGTAGGTAGGTAAGTAGCATCTCTATTCTACACAAATAAAATTAGTGATGTTTATGATAAAGGCAGATTGTTGAATTTTCAGTTATTATTTCTATTGCCTAGAGGGTATAGATAACATTTGACATTCAGTATTATTAATAATTCTTTGACATTGTATAAAATCTTATAAATTTGCATGCTTGTTCTTCTTGCTGAAAACACTGTACTAAATACTAATTATTAAGACCTTTTTTTACTGTTTTCTTGCAAATAAAAAAATTATTATTATTATTATTATTAACAACAAATAATAAAATTAAAATATAAGTGTTTGTGTGAATTGTGTCCCAAAAAAAATAAAAAAACCGGCCAAGTGCGAATCGGACTCACGCACGTAGGGTTTTGTACCATCAATACTTCTATACTAATATTATAAAGATTAAAGATTTGTATTTTTGTATGTTTTACGAATAAACTCAAAAACTACTAGACCGATTTTAAAAAATCTTTCACCAATTTAAAGCTAGAAGACCCCCGAGTACGTAGGCACGGGAAAAACGTGGGTGAAACCGCGCAGAGCCACTAGTTATCTATAAAAACGGCAAAAAAATCACGTTTGTTGTATGGGAGTTGTTATAGCAGCAGAAATACATCATCTGTGAAAATTTCAACTGTCAACTATCACGGTTCATGAGATACAGCTGGTGATAGACAAACAGACAGACAGACGGACGGACAGCGGAGTCTTAGTAGTAGGGTCCCGTTTTACCCTTTGGGTACGGAACCCTTAATGATGACCACTCACCGTTTACCCTTTGGGTACGGATCCCTGAAAATAATTAGAACTCACCATCTTGCTCAGCTTTCGTCCCATCACTGGTTTCATAGGCGTAATGGTATCCTTCCTCGTTGGCCTCATTCTCGTATTTCAGGATTTCAGCCTGGCTCTGGGCTGAAGTGAAGCTCTGGCTCTGGGCACCTGCCGCAACGTAGTTCTGGCTACCTCTGGCTCCCTGGAATAAGACGGTTTTTATTGTAGGGCTTATTAACATGTTCGTTGCCAAACTACATTTAAGTATACTTGTAGTACGTTTTACTAGTTTTAGGATTTTGAAATGAAAACTTTTTGTCAAACTAAAAAGCCTGTATTTAAAAAAAAATAGAATCTGTTTAATAAATTTCCCCCAATATACAAACAAAAAACCCATCATTATATTTTACCTTTTTATCAGTTGTGGTTTTTTTTGCACAATTCACACACGGTTAGTTAGCTCCAAACTAGGCAGGGCCTGTACTATGGGTACTAAACAACTGATAAACATACTTAAATAAATATAAACGACCAGACACGAAGCCAACATACATTCTTCTCCTCAACCATACATGTTGAAGTGGTGAAGTTGAAATGACGTTCAATAAGTGGACTTGTAAGTTCCTATTTTGAATAAAACATTTTGACTTTGACTTTGACATTGTTCAAGCACACAGATGTTGGCCCTGAGCGGGGATCGAACCCGTCTAATAGACTCAAATCATGAGTTATCAAATCCACCCATATTCCAAGGGGAATAGGAAAAAACGTGCTCCACGCGGGCAACGTCGTCGCTGGGTATAATCTAATATACTTACCTAATTTAAAACTTTTTACACACATACTCGGACTCATTTACATAATATGACATGTATCCAGTACAAATGTACCTACAGTATGCGATTTAGTAAATTATATTACCTAATATATTATGAGGAAATACCCATAACTTAGCTGAGCATCTTGTTTACTATGTACTCGTATGTACTTTATATAATGTAGGTTTCATCCTCGTAGTTCCCGTTCCCGTGGGAATACAAATAGGACGTGCGTTGGTCTCACCTGGAAAGGTGTCTGAAGACCTGCACTGGCACCGCTGGAACCCCTGGAGTTAGGCGGGAGGTAGACCTTGTCCAGCTTAGCAGCTGAAGCCACTGACGCTACGGTGAGGATGATGAGCTGGAAACAGATTGTCATCACATATTGTTCGTTTAGGAAATATCTAATCACTTTACACTATTGCGTAAATTTAAAACAAGAATAAGAGTGAATTGATCTTATAAGATATTGATGTAACTTTTATGGGGTGGAATGCTCCTCCATCGTGAAAAGAAAAGAACTTCCGCCTGGCAACGTGATTGTACCTGGAACAGCGGTCCACGGTTGATGTTGGGCAGTTGTATTTATACAAACTCATTAGAAAACTTTGATAGCGCGGTTTAGAACTTGCCGTCTCTCCGTTCTATGTAGTACCGCTATGCTCGATATCCCTACAGATAAAGTTTGAAGGACACGGTTGCTTTTTATCTTAATATCTAATATTATTTTTAGCATTAGTATACTTGAGGGTCAAAAGGTCAAGAGCAAGCCCATTAATAAAAAAAATGGACGATTATAATTCTAAGTCGACGCAGGCGTATCCAAAGGAAAACATTACTTTGTAACAACCACAGTCGATTAAATGCAAGCTGCAACACTCTTAATTTTTCTTCAACAACTTTTGTGAAAGCCGCAGAAAATGTATTTCTGCAGCTTTTAATGTAAAATAACGCTTGAGGTTTTGAAAAGATTAGCCTTCGAAATCCCGCAAGGAAATGTGGTTGGATGTCATCACAGTAGGTATTACGAAGCTTAAAGCTTTGTTTCTTACGGGCTTAATTCCATATAACAGTTATTCGCTTATCATTTCGCGTTATCTCAATATAATACATATTCATCCCAAGCTCGACGGTGTAGGAGAACATTGTGAGGAAACCCCTTTCCTTTACCGGTTCCCTGAATTAATTCTGAGGCATTAACAGACCCGGTCCGGCGATGGGCCCCCATCTATCACGTTTAGGGGTCGAATATACTTGTGAAAAGTGGATATTTCCAGAAATGGAATAAAAGGCGTGAGATTATTTAAAATAATCTCTATAACGATAAAAAATCTGGTGGGCTGCCATACCGTTCATCAGATTACTTAAAAAGTTGGGAAGTTTATAGCAAAAAACATTGATAAGTTCCTTGAGAATAGGGAAAAACTAATTATTTAAAGGCAACGCCATGCCAGAAAAAAAAGAGTTAGAATAAAGATAGAGTAGAAATAGAGTAACGTGGTTACTGGCGGATTAATGATAACGACCAAGAAAAGCTAGAAAATTTAGTATGTAAAACTACTCTATGGTAAGATCACATCTCAATAAAAATTACAAAAGTGTTAAAAATCATCTGTGAGTAACCTTTAAAAAAAAAAAAAAAAGCAATCAGAATCGATATTTGACAATCGCGCGTCACATCACTTCACTACAATAGAAAGACAAGCACCGCACTATAATTGCGATTGCATACCTAAAATAAACAAACACTACACAATGACATTATATTGCATTTCCACACATTTGACGCGGCTATTGGAAAAATATAAAAAAAACAGAGCACTTGGAAATACGATTATCATGCAAGCGACACGAAAAATATTTCGTAACTAGGTATCTTTATAAACTTAAAATAAATATTTTATTCCAATTTTAAACGAAAACAAATTCACGAATTCCAGCCAGTAAACCTACTCCATTTGTTTTTAAATTCAGACGAATAACTTTGAGGTTAAAAAATTAAATAAAGATGGCGGTTTTTTTCTTAAGTATCTCTGAATAAATATTTTAATATCACAAATTAAAGCACTATGTACTAACGTATTTCATGGTGGTTGTTGTTGTGAAGATGATAGTAAAATGTGAGGAGACTGTGAATCTGCCGCCATTTTATACTAGTCGATATTCTTGCGATTATGGGACGGTAGTACACTATGGAACGTCTGTCAGTAATCGTTTTTTGTAACGAACGTTTTGAAAATAAAAGCAAACTGTTTATGGTGATGAGTATTTTTGTCGGTAATTAATGGTGCTAATTTATCTGACATGTACTGTAGTACATGTCAGGTAAATTAGTAATATTATTATGTGCATATGAATGAATGAATGATTTGATGAGTAGGTAATGTTGATTTGTTCATATGAGAGATTGTAAAATTATGACTTTTTTTTTAGGTTACTCACATTTTAGCAGATTTAGATTAGACATACTTTTGTATAGTAGAAAGCACTCTAAGAAGATGTTAGATGTTTTAAAAAATATGCATACTTAATATTTGCTAGGTAAGTAGGTAGGTACTACCGCTATTTTCATAAAACTTCTATTCACAGGTGTGTTTTTATTTAAGAAAATATTAGTACTTACACAATAACACTAATTCAAATTTTCGTATCATACAACCGGTAAGGTAAGAACGTACATGCGTGACGTGTTACATAAACGCCCCCTACAAGAATAGGATCGGAATCTAACGTTCGAATTTTCACAACCCTTCACACAACTAAAGGTTGAAATTCGATGCAATGTCATACGATTTGCACCGTTTGCCTCTAACAATAGAAGCTATTGTCCCATGTATAGTACAGATTCCAATATTTTGCCAGTTGTATGCATGATATCGTTCGGTAGCAAGGACTCGTAAATCGTTTTGAATCATTAATCGTGACCTGATCGATTTACTGGTGTTTTAGGGATCGATTTTATTGATATTCGTGGGTATTGATGCGTAGTGCTAGTACGAGACTATTTATTTTGTTGAATGATGATTGCTTGAGAGGAAATGAGAATATCGCGCTATCCATCTTTTTTAACGGCTATTTTTTTAAATGTAGAATATAAAATATTTGCTTGTGTAAGATACACCTTACATAAGGTACCTTATCGCCAGAGTTGGAAGAGGTATTCTCTTCTGGTAACCTAAGTTTCCCCAGTGTGTTTTTAGATGGTGAGCCTAATCGCCAGACAGTGCTGCTACTGCAATTAGAAAAGTAAAAAAAAAGTCATTTGTTTAGTTTCTGTTGGTTGCAAATTACCTACGCGTAAAAAGTCAATAGTCTAAAAACAATGCACTGACCCATGAATATTGGCTAAATGCAAAACAGCAACCCCACCGATGAGATGCTGGTTCCAAATTAAGTACCCCGAGAAGAACCAGCGAGAAACTCAAGGGCAGCTCTTTTTAATCTCATGTCTACACATGTGACTATTATAAATTTCTGTTTTCGAACCGGGTTCATGTTGATGCATTGCATAACACCGTATGTACAAAATAATATGCGATGCAATAAAAAAAAACAAAAATACAAACCGACTTCAACGAATAGCACTAAAAATACTATTATTACTTATAATATACAGGGTGAATCTTACAAGTGGGCGTGGTAGGCTAAATCAGAAACTATGGGGAATATCGAAAAGTTCTCATTTCATTGCATTTCATTTATTTTCCGTTTGTATCCTGTGAATTAAGATAAGACTACGTTTCGTTCGGGAACGCAAAAAGCTACCAACCCATCAAATACTTGTACCTATAATTTCAACAAAAAATAGCACTGACATTAATATATGTATCGAGTACGCGTCGATATAAGGTAAGAATCAGCATTGAAGATGAATCGGTTGAAAGGAATCGATTATGGATGCGACGGATCCCTCGTTGGCATGGATTTGTAGATGTGTATGGTCAGAGAATTGACTGGAAATAACACATTAATTTCTCGACGGGCCTGTTGGCTCAGTTGGTATTGACACTGCCTTCTGAGTCGGAGGTCGCGGGTTCGATCCCCGCTCGGGGCCAACGTTTGTGTGCATGAACAATGAACATTTCTGTTAGCTTCGTGTCTGAGCGTTAAATATTTAGATAAGTATGTTTATCGGTTGTTTAACCCATAGTACATGCCCTGCCTAGTTTTGAACTAAATAACCGTGTGTGAATTGTGACCCAAAACTTATTCGTATGTATGTAACGAATGAACTCAAAAACTACTAAACCGATTTAAAAAAATCTTTCACCAATGATAAGCTTACTTTTCTGAGAGTAAAATGGGCGATAATTTTCCCATAGATAGGAACGGGACTTACGAGAGTAAAATCGCGCGGAACATCTAATATTAAATAAAGACAGAAAACTTACTGACTGACTGACTCAATCATTTCGACAGTAAGTCAATTTCGTTTATAGCCTAAGGGTCGGATAAAAAAGGAACGAGTAAAAAAAGGGGCCTTGCGGGCAACGCCGCTGGTCGCCTCCTAGTTAATCTACTATATAAAAATAAGTCGGGTTTTCCTTCCTGACGCTATAACTCCAGAACGCACGAACCGATTTCCACGGTTTTGCATTCGTTGGAAAGGTCTCGGGCTCCGTGAGGTTTATAGCAAAGAAAATTCTTATAAGCATTGCACCCGTGCGAAGCCGGGGCGGGTCGCTAGTCTACTATATCAAAATAAGTCGGGTTTTCCTTCCTGACGCTATAACTCCAGAACGCACGAACCGATTTCCACGATTTTGCATTCGTTGGAAAGGTCTCGGGCTCCGTGAGGTTTATAGCAAAGGAAATTCTTATAAGCATTGCACCCGTGCGAAGCCGGGGCGGGTCGCTAGTCTACTATATCAAAATAAGTCGGGTTTTCCTTCCTGACGCTATAACTCCAGAACGCACGAACCGATTTCCACGATTTTGCATTCGTTGGAAAGGTCTAAAGGCTCCGTGAGGTTTATAGCAAAGGAAATTCTTATAAGCATTGCACCCGTGCGAAGCCGGGGCGGGTCGCTAGTCTTCTACTATATAAAAATAAGTCGGGTTTTCCTTCCTGACGCTATAACTCCAGAACGCACGAACCGATTTCCACGATTTTGCATTCGTTGGAAAGGTCTCGGGCTCCGCAAGGTTTATAGCAAAGAAAATTTAGCATTGCACCCGTGCGAAGCCAGGGCTGGTCGCTAGTCTACTATATAAAAATAAGTCGGGTTTTCCTTCCTGACGCTATAACTCCAGAACGCACAAACCGATTTCCACGGTTTTGCATTCGTTGGAAAGGTCTCGGGCTCCGCAAGGTTTATAGCAAAGAAAATTCAGCATTGCACCCGTGCGAAGCCGGGGCGGGTCACTAGTTTAGTATGAAAATGATACTTACCTACTCTTTATATATTTTTCCTATTGCCATAATGATAAAATAGATTCCCATTCATACATTCCGTAGATCCTATCTTTAAATCGACAAGTTGTAATTGCTATAAAAACGCATACTCGTCGATGATGTATTGAATTTAATTATAGCCACTTGAACGCCTATATACGCAACTATATTTGCGACAAAAAGGGACAGTCTAGTGCCCGCGCAACTACAGTTACTTAGCTGACTACCAGTATTTCTGTATTTTCACCGTAAACATTATCCGTTGCAATGATTATACTACTTATCATCATCAACCCGTAACAGCCCACTGCTCAGCTAAGAATCTTTCCTCAGACATGATTAAGTATGGGCCAGAATCTCCCGAGAGTCCACTGCTGCATGAAGAGCTCAAATGCTCCGTTGCTGCATGAAGAGCAAGCAAACAAACAACAGACTTTTGGCATTTAGACCTTCCATGGTTCCCCAGAATAGGTACTCATCTACATCTAAACTTTCTCTACAAATTTTCTAAAGAAAAAATATATGTGTGTTTGACACATATAAACTTTAAAAAATCTTTTACCATGGATAGCTTACTTTTATAGATGCCATAAGTATCCCACGGGAACGGGAGTGAAAGCGCGGTATCTACAGGTAAAACATAGAAACAGAAATACTTTATTTAAAGCTGATTTTTTTCGAAATTTTTATGTTGCGAGGAGCCGGAGCTTAGACAGTGCAGTAACGTTCAAGTAAGTATATTTGTCCATTTTTTTCCAGCAGTGATAGCAGAGCCGGCCGAAAATCAGTGAGGCTCGGGTTCGAATCCTGGCATGTACCAATGAGTTTTTCAAAAACTTACGTACATATTTATCACTAGCTCGACGGTGAAGGAAAACATCGTGAGGAAACCCGCAGGTCTCAGAATTAATTCTGAGACATGTGTAAACAGACCCGGTCCGGCGATGGGCTCACCAACTATCACGTTTAGGGGTCCAATGTATCTCGTGAAATGTGGGTATATCCAGTAATGGAATACCTCTGCCTACCCCCTCGGGGATAAAAGGCGTGAGATTATTTCATTTTTTTTTTAATTTTTTTCTGTAAGTATCTGTATATCTCTGCAGCAAAACTGGGAACGGCAATTTTCCCCCGTTTCCGGATGTGCTCTTAACTCACCAAAGTTTTATAGTAACCGAATAAATTGGATAACAACGCATTATTACATCTATTAAAATTATATATATAAAATGATACTGACTGACTGATTGTTGATGTATCAACGCACAGCCTAAACCGCTGGGTCTAGAGACTTGAAATTTTGCACATAGATAGCTTATACAGTGTAGGCATCCACTAAGAAATGATTTTGCAAAATTCAACCCCTAAGGGGGTGAAATAAACATCCGCCAGCGAAGTCGTCTGCCCACAGTAGGTACTCTACTTCTACTCTAATTTTATAAAGTTTTGCATGTTTGAAACGAATAAACTTAAAAAAAGTTTCACCAATGGAACGCTTAGTACTGGGCCATAATTTTCTCACGGGAACGGAGGACTTACGAGCCATTTACACGAGGGCAATCCAGTAAGACAATCCACTAAAACTGCATAAAAAAAAACTTGGGGACAATCCATTCCACTGTCCTCAAGTTTTTTTTGTATGCAGTTTTAGTGGATTGTCTTACTGGATTGCCCTCGTGTAAATGGCTCGTTACGCGAGTGAATACACGCGGCACAGCTAGTCTTAATCATAATCCACCCAAAAACCTAAATAAACCAACAGATAAAGACGTTTCCAATTATTCAGTACCTACGTGCCATAAAAACGCGTTCGACTTGTGACAGATGATACTTGTTAACCTTTTACCTTAATTCGCGAATCTAGATGCTGATAGAAGCTGCGTCTGAGTGGTATTCAGTTAGATCTAGGCCGACTAGTGAAGGTTGGGTGATTTAGTAGGTCATACAGTTCTCATCAAACTTAACGTCACATAAAAATAGCTTAGAGCAGATTTTCTCCAGTACAAATACAACAGCGACATATAACTTCGTTATGACCAAATTATGCATTATAGCGGTTCTGCGCGGTTTTACCCGCGTCGTTCCCGTTCCCGTGGGAATACGGGAATAAAATATAGCCTATGTTACTTAATGATAGTGTAGATTTCTACTGGCGTAAGAATTTTTAAAATCGGTCCCGTAGTTTTTGAGTTTATTCATTACAAACATACAGAAATACAAATCTCCTCTTTTTAGTTACTTTTAAGTTAAAAAGTCTAGATAGTGTAGATGACATTGTGACATTAATGGTCACATTTTATCCCCGAGAGTGTTGGCAGGTGGTCAGCCCATGGTCAGACTGTAGTACTCTTACATTCCGCAGAATCATTTCTGAGACCTGCGGGTTTCCTCCCGCTGTTTTCCTTCACCGTTAAGCTAGTGATAATTGTTAATGTAAGTTTTTTGAAATATTCATTGGATGTTACCAATGAATGTCCTCTCCTAGAATCGAACTGGCGTCTCACGCATAATATTTGTTCAGGCTCACTTCCTATAGGGTTGTCAGTGCTCTCCAATCTAATCAGATAGATAGTGCTTTATATTCTGTTACAAATATTCAGTTGGTATTGACCCTGCCTTCTGAGTCGGAGGTCGCGGGTTCGATCCCCGCTCTGGGCCAACATTTGTTTGTAGAACATGTCTGTTGGCTTCGTGTCTAGTCGTTTAATATTTATTTAAGTATGTTTATCAGTTGTTTAGTACCCATAGTACAGGGCCTGCTTAGTTTGGGATTAAAATATAATCGCCATGTGTGACTTGTGTCCCACAATTATTATTATTATAAATGTCTCGGGTTTTTTTAATGAATGATGGGCTCTTGACCCCAGACTAGCCCGAGAACAAAGACGGGGCCTACGATGGGACGAGCTTGCCCAGAAGATGCCTGTTCACTCGATCCTTAAAGGCTGGGTTATATGATCTCGGAAATACAGACGCCGGCAGGTAGTTCCACTCCTTGGCGGTGCGCATAATAAAAGAACTTGAAAAGCGCTTCGTGCGTATAGATGGGATATCAACCAAGTAGGGATGAAGCCCAGCCGTGCGTTAATGAGTACAAATGTAGATTTACTGTTGTATCTTGCCCATATATACTATTTCATACCGTAGCCACGGTATATCCTCCACCTAACCCAATTCACGAGCAAAAATGTCGCATCCAATATTTCGGTGTCAAAAACCTCACGTTTCAGTTGTTAAACTATAACGAAGACATTACAAATAATCCTTTTACTGTCACTTTATTAAACCAAAACCAACTCTTAACCATCCCACTAAAGTCTCAAGTCGTTTTAACATTGTAATCTAAAACAACATTAAAGGTAAAATAGAATGAATATGGCTAGAAATAAAGTTAGAATTTGTTTGGTTGAAATCGTGAACTTTGAGATAGGATATAGAGCACATACCATACTCAGGTTAGTTTTCACGAAGTGAGCTTCAAATTCTAGGGTTTTGTTGCGACATTGTTGAAAATAAGGTCAGTTGACTTATAGTTTTGGGTTTGAATCCGGGCTGTATCTAATATTGTAATTTGCGAATTTCGCTGGATAGTGCAGTTTTAATATTTATATCAGTAACCAGCTACTATAACTACACATTTATACTCTACGTGTACCTAATATTTTATTGTAAAATATTATTTTAGTGAACTTAAAGAAAATTTAACAATAAGATATTGGGTTCTTATCTTAAAGCAAAAAGTACGTCACTTACCATCAGGTGACCCGTCTGCTCGTTTGCCCCCAATTTTATCATAAAAAAAAACACGGGTTGCACTCCGGTAGTGCCGGCAGAAGTGAAAACTTGATTATCGATTTCGGTGTTACAACACTACTCTCCAACCGTCTTACGGTTTTTCGATCAGCACAGCGTGACCTGACTCGAGTTTCACAGTTTTTACCCATCCCACAAAAGTGCTCAACACCGCTATAGTAGATTGTTATACAAGGGTCGGAAGGAATCAATTCCCATACGAGGTATTTAGACGCCCGAGCGTAGCGAGGGCGGATATAGTCTGAGTAGGAATTGATAACTTCCACCCGCGTTAAACACTCTACTTTTCATTTCGAATTCAAGGAAATTAAACAAAAAAAATAACTATTTTGCAAAAATTCAAATATGCAAAAATAACACCTACAAAAAAACAAAATTGTCAACAATACAACCAAAGAGGTTGAAAGAAAGAGAAACTTTTTCTTTTAAACGTCTTTGAATACTACATCATAGAGTACCTAACCTAAATAACATTACAAAAATAATAAACAAATCCTTCCTCTTTATAATAATATGTACCTACTTTTAGCCGAGTAATAGTGTTCTGTGCTTATTAGTGCCGATGAAAAACAAGATTTTGAATTTCGTAACAGCTTACCAAATTATTAATCTTTTTTTAATTTTAAATATGGATCGCGTACCGCCCCGCGCGCGGACTATTTTCTGTTGTTTTTATACCTACACCTCACAAGGCCGCACCTTTTTTTCTTATTCTAATTGATGTAAAAAGTTTCGTATCCCTACTAAGTAGGTACCCAAAGAGGTTGGAAGAAAGTCATTCTCTTTCCTAGAGAAACTTTTTCTTTAAACGTCTTTGCCAAATGTAGTACTATTTTTTTTTTATTCATTCCCGCCCTAAGGCCGGAAGCAATTACTATGAGTCTTTCCCGACCGAGGGCGGGAATCACAGCCCTGAATCTCTCTGTTGTGGGAATCATCGCTTCAGACCCGGTACTCAGATCAAACATACACTACTTTCCGAGTATGAGATATGAAAAAGAAGTTTTCACTTCAAAAAACAAAAAACGTTACAGTAGTTGTATAATAATCAAAACTCTACCTAATATTAATAGCAATAAGCAAGAAGATGATAATAATTTAATAGTTGTATAGGTTAGATTTTGATTCAATACTGTAATGTTGCAGGTAGGTATATTTAGTTTTGTTTAATAAAGCTACTAGCAATGACTGCAAGAAATACTATGATATTAATAGGTACCTACTTACTTGACCCAAATATTCATGTCATTAGGTTAAAAAATATTGATTGTAGTTTTTTTTAATGCCTTTCCTATTTTTTTTTCTTTTAAAAAAAATTAGATTCTGTCATCCGTCACGAGTCACGATATATATAGGTGGTATATTCCCGACATTCCAGGGAATTACTCTTCATCCTGATTTATCATATAAACGCTATCTATACCTATACATTTTGCCAAAAATACTTACAAAAAAGTTAATCCATTTTAATATAGACATGGTCTATCTAATATCTATAAAATGTAGAAATGATTTTAGTGTTCATTACAAAATAAACAATAGCTAAAAAGACGTACGGATGTCTAAAAACTACATAGTGCATTGCAATCGGCATTTCATGTTACGGTCTTGCGTCACAGTTTTGCCCGTATCCACATTAGCTCATGCCAGAAAAATAAAAAGGCTGTGATCTGCAATAACATTCGATTGCAATTATAAATGCAATTGCTTCATGCTAAATAGCTGATAAAAAGCTATTCATTAGAGTAAAAGTAGTATAGGTACTTATTTAAATTTTAACCTTGACCCGAGATTGTGGTGCAAATTGAAAGAAACAGCGAACTACTGTAGGTATGTTACGTATCTATTAGTCATTCATTCAAAGAAAGTTAGAAACTTACGAGTTACAACGTGAAATACATTTTTCATATCTCATACTCGGAAAGTAGTGTATGTTTGATCTGAGTACCGGGTCGGAAGCGATGATTCCCACCACAGAGAGATTCAGGGCTGTGATTCCCGCCCTCGGTCGGGAAAGACTCATAGTAATTGCTTCCGGCCTTAGGGCGGGAATGAATTTAAAAAAATAGTACTTACTACATTTGGCAAACACGTTTATAGAAAAAGTTTCTCTAGGAAAGAGAATGACTTTCTTCCAACCTCTTTGGGTACTTAGTACAGATACGAAACTTTTTACATCAATTAGAATAAGAAAAAAAGGTGCGGCCTTGTGAGTGTAGGTATAAACAACAGAAAATAATCAGCGCGCGGGGCGGTACGCGTTCCATATTTAAAATTAAAAAAAGAGTAATGATTTGGTAAGCTGTTCCGAAATTCAAAATCTTGTTTTTCATCGACACTAATAAGCACAGAACACTATTACTCGGCTAAAAGTACATATTATTATAAAGAGGAAGGATTTGTATATTATTTTTGTAATGTTATTTACGTTAGGTACTCTATGATGTAGTATTCAAAGACGTTTAAAAGAAAAAGTTTCTCTTTATTCCAACCTCTTTGGTTGTATTGTTGTCATTTTTTTTTGTAGGTATTATTGCGTTTTTATATGTTTGAATTCTTGTAAAATGGAAATTATTTTTGTTTACTTTCCTTGAATTCGAAATGAAAAGTAGAGTGTTTAACGCGGGTGGAAGTTATCAATTCCTACTCGGACTATATCCACCGTAAGGGAATTGATTTCTTCCGACCCTTGTATAACAATCTACTATTTATTAATAAATTTTAAATTTATTAAATAAATATGTATTTTAGTTTTAGCGTAAATTTTAGTTTTTCGCGTTTTATAGGAACAGTTTTATAGTATAGTTTTTCAACAGGTGTTAAGGTTTTTTTAAAAGGTTACCTATGTCCTTCCTCAACATATAAACTATCTATCTGCCTTTTATCAACATCGGTTCATCTGTTCATTCGTTAAAGGGTAACATGTAAAATTTATTTTTGTTTCTAGTGAGAAAACGTGTACGCATTTAACCACAACAATACCATTTTCTTTGTTTTTTTATTTCTTTATTTTCTTACTAGCTGTTCTCCGCGAATTCACTCTCGTAAGTCCCATTCCCTTGGAAAAACTATAGCCGATGCTACTACCAGTAAAGTAAGCTTTGCATTGGTGAAAGAGCTATTCAGTTAGGTTCAGTAGTTATGGAGTCAATTTAAGTAAATAATAACAACTCTTTACTGTACACAATAAAAATATGCAATAAGTGACACAATGATAAAAAAAGGGCGGTCTTATCGCCAACAAATAAACAAAAAATCAAATCTTGTGTTTATAAAATATTATTTACTGTCCATGCGGCCCTATATAAACGCTAAATGTGAAAAACTTCTTGCCTCAAACCTTTCAAAATGCAAAATAATATTAACCCTACACTGCATGATTTTTTATTTTCGTCTCAAAAAATTATATGATGTTCTGTATAGGGTCAACACAAATAAAAAAATAATAAAAAAAAAATTAAAATCCATTAAAGTAGTAGATATTTCTTTTTTAAATTCTGTTCCATATGTGGTACTGTATGCAATTAGGGACAGTCAACAAAATCAAAAATTTAGTTTTACATTAAAATACCTCTACTTACTGATGAAATTTTTAAAAACAATTGTTGTCACAACACAATTGTTGTTAAAACACAACTCAACATGAAGCTTTTCACAAGATATATGTCATATATCTATAATAAAATCCAATCAAAACAAAATTCTAATGCATAGTGTACCATATCTGGAACAATTTAATAAATTGAAATTATAGTACATAAAACAGTAATATTTAAAAAAGAAACTTATCTTCATTTGATATACACTATATACAATGTAAATATATTTTTTTCCACTTCCAAATGGAAACGTTACGTAAATTTAAAATTATTTTTTAAATAATTTTAAAATGTAAACAACGAGTTGGTGTCAAATCGTTCAAATTGTGTACGATTCACGATATAAGTCGATAGCAAACATCATCTGGTGACGTTTGCCAGTACTAAACCGTTGCTAGGTGTGTAAAGACTTATCCGAAAGCCGACAGATGACGCTAGGAGTCTTTAAACGAACGCTAGACGTAATTATTTTATCTGTACCAGATATGGCACAGTATGCAATGTAGGGTTAAGTATCTCACTCTCATAACTTAGACCAAACATGTAACTCACATACCGGCGCCCAATTATGGAGAGTAAAATACCATACTTTTTGACACCTGCTTGTTCCAAATAAGCTAAATATAAACAGACATACAGTTTACGACACACCTTTTATAGATATGAAGTATGACATTGGACTTCCAATATTAGCAAGATTTTACTCGATTGCGACAAATCCTGGATGGTTATAATTATACGAAGTTTCTATCTAGTCGTTCGATAAACAGATAAGAACTATATCCGTTTTACGGGACGACTAAATCATTTTATTCATCCGTTAATGGGACGAATAATAACATTGATTCATCCAATTAGCGGACGACTAGTAACAGCCCGTTATTTTCATATTTACAATCTGTGTACATCGAAAATCAAAAATAATTTATTTCCTGTAGGTACAAATAGTACATTTAGAAAGGTCAATAGTCTAATAACAAGGCACTCTAAACTCGACCATGAAGATTAGCTAAATGTAAACAGCAGCCCGTCTCTACCGACCAGTTGCTGGTTCCAAATGCAGTTCCATTAAACAATACTAGCGACCAGCCCCGGCTTCGCACGGGTGCAATGCTAATACTAAAACCTTCCTCTTGAATCACTCTATCTATTAACAAAAACCGCATCAAAATCCGTTGCGTAGTTTTAAAGATTTAACCATACACAGGGATATAGGGACAGAGAAAGCGACTTTGTTTTATACTACATATGTAGTGATGTGAGATACTTTTTATAGCACTGTATACCTAAAACCTGAACTTCTAATAAATAAGGAGTCCATGTATATGAATGATCCAGAAATATGTCTTTATGTCTTGGTTTGAAATGATTACCGCCGTGTTTTTACCTGGGTATTTTCGGACATATTATTATTGAGGAAATGTCTATTAGATTTTATTTCTTACTTACGTAAAATGGCTACTTGGCATTCACTCAACTGTCCTTTGCAGCTTAGATCTATTGCAATATAGTGTGCAATTATTCAAAATGCCCATTATGCAGAAACATTACAAAAACACATCTCTCAGTCTTGAGTACTTTTCGGTACAGGAAAATATCTCATTCTATCGGGAAACTATAAAAAACTAGTTAAACATAGAAATACTACTATTCCGAAACGATAACACATATATAGAAACTTGAAAAATGGTATGTAGGTATATTAATATATCGTAGGGACCAGCAGTGCTATGAAGGGATTTTTATTCATTCCCACGGGTTCGGGAATAAACTGCTAGTATTTTATGTTCTTGCTTTAATCACTTTACTTTTACCTGACGTGTGAAAAAATAAATTAAAATTCCATGTTGTTAAGTTAATTAATTAAAGTGAATTCCGAGACTTTAAAAACACAGTGTTCCACCGTAATCGAACCTGTGACCTTTAAGACCCGGCAAATGGGTGAACTTAACATACATACGTACGAACGAGCTATTTCATTTTTATTAATTACAGACATCCATCAAGTTTTCGTTGCGTGTAGCACTGTATACATTCAAAAATAAGTACTCTTGTTACTTGAATTCCTTTATATAATGCTTAAACCTTTTATCCTCGACGCAGAAGCATTACACTCGTGGAAATATCCATTTTCATCTCTCCGGGCGGAAAGCGTCAACTTTCGTTGACGTTAAAAAAACTATATACTCCGAAACTACTGGACCGATTTTAAAAATTCTTAGCTCCAGCAAGTTTACTTTTCTAGGAGTAAATTCGCTATATTTTTTTTTATTTCAAGCTTTTGCGTTTTTAATATTAATAGGATAGTATAATACCAATGACACTATATACTATAAAACAAAGTCGCTTGCCGTTTGTTTGTCCCTAAGCATGCTTAATCTAATCTTTAAAACTACACTACGGATTTTGATGCGGTATTTTTTAATACTTAGATAGAGTGATTCAAGAGGAAGGTTTATACATAAGTATGTATATAATACTTGCATAATATAGTAGAGAAACACTGATAATGTCATATTAACCGAAGCGAAGCGAGGGCGGGTCGCTAGTCCTATTTATACAGAGGTTATATGTTATCTGTGCTCAAAAATGACAATAAAAAAATCTGCTAATCGCCGGAAATTCCTTCGTGCGTGAGCACGAACCGTAATTTGGAAATATATTTTTTTAATGGTTTGGCCTACGCATAGGCTGACTCAAATTTTATTTCGCGTCTCTGATTCAAATGTAGACTGAAATCAACAATCGTGCGTACGTATGGTAACGCCTTTTCCCGACGGGGTAGGCAGCGACAATGGACCACCACCTGGTACGACTGGCATACCTCTCGCTCCATACTTTAATCTTAGTTAAAATGACTCTGCTTCAGAAACCATGCACGACAAATCTGTGTCTTCAACACTCTACATCCCTCCCTTGTTTAATCAACAGTAAAACGATAGCACTTTTACTGAAGACTTCATTATGTCAAAAATATCCATCCCTCGCATTTTATCGATTTTCCCTTCACTGCACACTTTCACTGCCACATAATTATTATCACTAATATGAGTCAACACCCGAGATATACAGCAAAATGAAAATTATACAAAAAGCATGAGCCCCTCTTCGGATTCCCGCCAAAAAGCCAAACGAGACTTTGTAAGCCCCAAAAACTTTTTAATTAGATTTGATCAGTCAGCCAGTTTCTTAAATTAGTTTTTTTTTTATTCCAAGATCTCGGACATGATTGATCGTTTCATTGGACAATAATGAATAGATCAATATTATTTCATGACGGTAATAAAATATATGACTTGTTCCGTTCGGCATCACGATGTTCTTGTTAAAATCAACATTAATAAAATTTTACAGCTTACGTTAACAGTTGCAAATAAAGAGGTATCGTGAGAAGTTTGTATAGTTAGTATTTTAGGCTGAATGACAACCTTGACTGTGGCTTTTTGTTCCTATATGCCACGTTAATTAATAGCATCTCATGATGGGAACTTTATGTGTAAGTTGGTTAAAGAAACGATTAACCCAACTTTGACCCCAGACTAGAACCGACGATCCTTTCACTGAACCTGTCAACAAAATTTCAAAACTCTGCCTACTTTATTGCATTAACTTCGAAGTGATAAGTTTAAGTTATGTAATGTGACATAATTCAAGTAACAGTTAGGCATAGATGGAAGATACAAGACCTCACGATTTGAACTTGCTAGAAAGATAGAGTTTAACAATTACAGTTAGAAAATAAGGTCAATTATATTTTACTATGCGAAGTGAAATTTCATGATGCCACAGACCCTAAAAATGAAGTGGTGTCCATTGTAACTACTTACATCTAATTTGCCCCCCCCCCCCCTCTTTTATGATTAGGATACCTATATAGTCGTTGCCTACCCCAATGGGAAATAGGCGTGAGCTTATGTATATATGTATGTATTTAGAAGTAGTGGCGAAATAAGGGGACGAGAAAATCTTGTATTTTTGTTCAAGTTATATCGCAATGAGATTATGGAAACGCATGCATACTTTAAAAAAAACTGAAACAACTTTTATTTTATAAGCTATCGAAACGTCAGTGTCAATTTTGACAATAAGGTTTTTTTTTCTTGTGCAATATTTTGCAAGGTAGTCGAATATGAAGCCAAAAGAAATTTTCAGAGATATGTTTTTTATTACTTAAATAAAATCATTGACAGACTTGTATAAATAACTTGTAAAATGTTGAGAAAAATACTGTGTTAATAATTATAAGAACAACAAAATCTCCAAAATTTTAATACCATATCAAAAATAAAATATTGTTCATTGATTCTGAGGCACTGAAGTAGGTAGGAATAGATATTTTAGGAATGTAGTACCTCTGCCAACCTTGTAGATAGGTATGACGTGTATATTATTGCATCGATTATTTGGTTAAACGTTATTATAATAAACAGCGCATCGTGATGACGTGACGTCGAGGAGCAATCGACCTAGTATCGATCGCATTCGTGCCTCGATCGCGAATGGCTGCGATTTTGCGGAATACCCGCGAGTAGTGATGGGACAGATGTCGATAATAATACAAATGTCGATGTTTTTGTTTTTAACTAGCTATAATATGTACGGAAGTATGTTTTTTAATTTTTGGATCGTGCCCTCACCATGATTCGAACCCAAGCCTCACGAATGAAAATTTAAAAAGTGATCTCTTATTGAGACACCCGTTATATAAGTTTTACTGAGTATCTAGGAAAAAGCAGATGTGCAAAGCGTGATTACTCAATGTTATTCTATATTAGCTGCAAGTCCCGTTTCCGTGAGAAATTATAGCCCATGTACTCATACTAATACAAAAATAGTATATTATATACATCTAGAGAAGTAAAATAAGAAATGTCTCATATCGCATGTAATGTCTACAAACATATGATCTGAGGCTTTCTTATTTTCTTCCCGAGGTGTGTATACTTTTTCTTTTCGATGGAGGCGGAAAGCGGCAACTTCATTTAGCGCAGCGGGCTGCAATTTAGCGCTTTCCGCCAGGAGAAATGAATACTAAGTTTTCCATGATCAAAAAATTTTTGAATTCTATCCAGTAGTTTCGGAGCCTATTAAATTATAAACAATGATATTGTTTTCCTTAATTAATATGAGTAAACTAAGTATGAGAAAAAAATGGGGAGATTGGCTATACCAATAATTTGAATTTATAGCGGCCAAAAAAGTTAGTTTTTGATTTATGAATTTTGTAATCTTAATTGTGGGCTTCGCAGGTCCAAAATTAAAAGCGGAGAATACAGAAAACAATATAATAATAGTATAATCTCACGCCTTTTTTATCCCCGAGGGGGTAGGCAGAGGTATTCCATTACTGGATATACCCACATTTCACGAGATATATTAGACCCCTAAACGTGATAGGTGGTGAGCCCATCGCCGGACCGGGTCTGTTAACACATGTCTCAGAATTAGTTCTGAGACCTGCGGGTTTCCTCACGATATTTTCCTTCACCGTCGACCTAGTGATAAATATGTACATAAGTTTTTGAAAAACTCATTGGTACATGCCAGGATTCGAACCCGAGCCTCACTGATTTTCGGCCGGCTCTTTAACCGCCCGGGCTATCACTGCTCACACAGAAAACAATTTAAATCTAAATTGAACTAGAGTTCAATATTTCTTTAGAAGTTCTCTACACCATAGCTTCGAAATGTAGAGATAAGCAACGAAAAGAGACTATGAAAAAAAACAATAAAAATACGGCATTATATAAAACGAACACAAATCATAAACGCTGCAGCATATGTAGATAACATAAAAGCTTTCAATAATATTTGCTTTATTGAAAGCTTTTATGTTATCTCATATGCTGCAGCGTTTTCAATAACTTTCGACAATCGACACCTAACTCTACCGATAACTTCACATCGCTAAGCTAAACAATTTAGGCGGCGCAGGCGCACCCATATGCGTGATTAAGATTTTGACCTTTCACATACATTGGTTGGCAACCTTTATTTTTTTTCAACCAGAAAGAGGTGTTATAAATTTAACTTGTTCATCTCTGTGTGTTTCATTGTAGCTCCTAAACAGCTGAATCGATTTTGATTGTTTTATTTTGTTTGAAAGGTGATTGTCCAATAACATACACACAAGTCCCACAACCGTTTCACCTCAATCTCTAACAACGGATAAATATCGTTTTTTGGAGACCCGGAACCTGGACGAAGTCGTAAGCAAAAGCTAGTATTTAATAACTGTCTTTATGAAAGCTCAAGTGCAAGTAGAATAAATGTGTTCTTGTTTCTATATTAATTACCTTTTGGTTCCTTCCTTCCGAAAGAACAATGGCAAAAGTCCATGTGTTTTGGGTACCCCACTTACACCTGCCCACGGAAGACGAAACCGTGTAAAATCGATAGTTCTTGGACAGACTAAGATAATATGTAATCATACCACATTTTTATAAGTTGAGGTTTAAAAGTTATTCGTTACCTAGTGTATTTTGTAGGTTATTATGAGATTTTAGGTACCAAAGACGTGTAAAGAAAAAGTTTCTCTAGGAAAGAAAATGATTTTCTTCCAACCTCTTTGTTAGAAAATAGCACTGCCTACCAAATGCCATATAAGTTACTCTATGCCACATAGTGGCAGTAAATGATGGCTTGGGCAAAAAATATCGATAGTTTTCCAAATACCTAATTAGCATATTATATATATCGTTGATATTTTTAATGGCGATATTATATCGACATTTATTTTACAGTATCGAATTCGTATCAATTTTAATATATTTTTAACGCAATTCTGGTTTCGTGTTTCATTTCATGTTAGGTACTAGATACTTGTTTAGACTCAAGCATTTATAAAAAAATACTATTTTTATCGTCCTTTTTTACGAATTTGAGAATACGTATAAATAGCAATGTAAAAACTGACGATATATCGATATTTTTCACTCGATTTTTATCTATAGTATTTAGAAATGTCGATACGATAAATATCAATTTATTTTTTCACTTGGCCATAGGGATGGCCAAGTGAAAAACCATGTCATTCACTAGGGAGTGAATGACATGGTTGACGTGATGACACTGATGACACGACGTTCAATTTTACCAAAACAACAAAAAAGTGTTTGTATTAATCAAAGACTTTAAAATATAATAGCATAGAGGGGGCATTGGGAATATTTTCATACAAAACTTTGAAGCTCAAGCGTCATGTCCTTGTCATGTCAGTTAGTATGAACGCGAGCTGTCATTCGGTCGAAATTGTACTAGACTTATTCCACTTGGAATAACTTTTAACTTCAGATAATCCTCGCTTTGTCCCCTCTATGCCTTATATTATATTTTAATCTCTCGATTCGATCGATTCGTGTTTCTATGATATTTCTGTTTTATTTGATTCAATATTTTCAACTGCTAGATTAATTAAAAAATATGGAAAATTTCGACTTGTTATGAGTCAATATAACAAGCATAGTGTGATACCCCGTGGGTGTCTATTTCAGTGGGTACCAAAGCTGCCGATGTTCTTTCTTCAGGAGCAGAAAAAGCCAGATTCTTTACATTATTCACATGGAAACCGAAGAAAATCTCATGGCAACTGGAAAAAACTGGATCCGTGCATATCCAGTTTTTTCCAGCGTTAAAAACAATATTTGAGGCATTTCCTATAAAAATAAATAATAAAAATGTTGCCTACCCCTTCTTATAAGTGCAAAGTCAGGTGCTCTCAATATTTGGGTTGCCTTACAACATTACTAGCATTAGTAACATGTGCGTTAGTTATTTTATTGTAGAAACACATTTATTTATATGTTACGAAATACTGTAACATGTTTTTGATTAATTGTAAAATAGTCACGGTCATTTTTTGCTAGCTGTGATGAGAATGTCGAGATGGATGTGTAGAGTGTCTAGAATGGGTTAGAACGGGCATGTTACTAATATATCTGCAGTAATAAAAAGAAAGTTTTATGTTTGCGTGTTTGTAATGAATAGGCACAGTGACAATATTATGACCAATTTTTTTTAAAGATTAAGTACATTTGTTGGAGTAAATTGGCCATACTTTTTTTGGACTTAGGTACATACTTAGACTTACTTATGTACAAACGCGAAAGTTTGTGAGGATGGATTTTAAATAAACTTTACAGTAATTATAGCTAACCTAGCTACTATCCAGTTACAAAACTGTATGTTTCATGCTTTTATTAATAAACTTATTTATTTAATACTAGCAGCGCCCCGCTTTTTTACCCGCGCAGTTCCCGTTTTGGGAATACGGTTATAAAATATAGCCTATGTGTTATTCTGATGTATAAGCTATATAACTGTAAAGTTTCATCAAAATCCGTTCAGTAGTTTTTGCGTGAAAGAGGAACAAACATACATCCATACATCCAGACATCCATCCAAACAAACTTTCGCATTTATAATATTAGTAGGATATTGCAGTCCCTCGATGGACTCACCACCTATCAATTTTAGGGGTCCAAAGAATATCTCGTGACATGTGGGTATATCCAGAAATGGAATATCTCTGCCTCCTGCCTCAGGGATAAAAGGCGTGAGATAATTTTTTGATTTTTTTGATTTTATATTTCAAATTATAACTAACTAGCGACCCGCCCCGGCTTCGCACGGGTGCAATGCTAACACTAAAACCTTCTTCTTGAATCACTCTATCTATTAAAAAAAACCGCATCAAAATCCGTTGCGTAGTTTTAAAGATTTAAGCATACATAGGGACATAAGGACATAGGGACAGAGAAAGCGACTTTGTTTTATACTATGTAGTGATAGTAATAGGTAGGTACTTAGGTATACATAATCAAAAAATAATATGTGAAGCAGTAATAAATAATGTAATTTTGAATCACTCTACCTATGAGATAAGAGCAGAAACATTTGGATTGGAACGTTACTTCAAGTACCTAACAATGTTGTTGCACGAACAGCAATATACAGAGTGCTAAGTTACGTTAGTAGTTATTTGGCCGTAGCACAGAGGGCGTTAGTTTAAATTTATCCAAAACAAAAACGACTACAAAAATTGAGGTTCTCAATTCGTCAAGTACTTAAGTTTTTTTTGTTTGTTTATTATTTTTAAATTTAAACCGTTTTCTGAATTATTTTTTGTTTGAACTGATATATTATGTAAGTACCTATTTCAATAGATAAGTGGTGGAGAATGGAATTTCTGAACGGACATCAGCAAATTACTCGCTATCAGCGTAATTAAATACGTTTAGTAACAGGAGGTAATGGATATTGGCTATGAAAATATGTATTTATAAATGGGGATGAAGAGGATTCATGATAATATTCAGAATCCGATCAGTTCTTCCCACGATCATTTCCTACAAACAACTTTACTTTAGCAGCGAATTACGGTTAAAAAGCCTGTTTCACATGATGAAAATCAGTGAGACTCGGGTTTGAATCCTGGCATGTGCCAATGAGTTTTTTACAAACTTACGTACATATTTATCACTAGCTCGACAGTGAAGGAAAACATCGTGAGGAAACCCGCAGGTCCCAGAATGAATTCTGAGACATGTGTAAACAGACCCGGTCCGGTGATGGGCTAACCACCTATCACGCTTATTGGTCCAAAGAATATCTGGTGAAAAGTGGGTAAGTATATCCAGAAATGGAATACCTCTGCCTACCCCCTCGGGGATATAAGGCGTGAGATTCTTTTTTCTTTTTAACTTTACTTTGTACCTAATATTAGTTGAGATTTCGTGTTACTATTTTGGATTAATGCAGTAATAAGCAGTATTTATTGGTATTATTTATAGCTTTAACACAATATTAATTGAATAGGTAGATCGCATAAATGGTAGGATAATTAAACTCTGAGAGCAGTGCAATTTAAATGTAATATTGCCATTTGTAATTATTATTGATCAGATTGATCCGGTCGAAACCGGTTTATCTAATGAAAATTATAGGTTTAGATGCAGTTTGACAGGTGGGTCATTTATTTTCATCAATATTGGATTAAATTATGTACAATAATCTACCTCAGACTTGCCAATGGTTTTGTTTACTTTGATGCGTTTTTATTATAAAGAGTGACCACAACTTTGCCGGTCTGAACATCGCGCAAGTAACGTCTCATCACCCATAGAATAGATGTCAATAGCTGTATGGCAGGGTGTTGCGGTAGAAACATAGAAATGAGAAGCGGGTTCTTTAACCGCAGGGCTTTCACAGATCTTCTTCATGTTAGAATTACAGCCCCCCTAGCCAAGACGTTAGCGCTAACGAAAGCGAATCATTTTATAGATCGACATGTATGGGATTGACATAAGCACTATCCAACGAGCGCTAAAGTTAACGACTGCTCAAGTCAATCCCATACATGCCAATCTATAAAATCATTCAATTAACATTCATTTAGGTACGCATCCCTCTTACAGATAGACTACATAAGTTGACGAACTTTGCGTGTCTTAGTCCTGATATATTATCATTGAGTCTGTCTTGAATCAGTCTGTTCTTGATAGACGTGATGATACTACAATAGTCATCTTCATCGGTCTCTTGGTTTTTGGTAGCCTGGTGCGGTTCGCTCTGTATCTATCACACACAAACTTAACTGGCGCCTATATGAAAGACCATACTTACATTACTTTCAGCTTTATAGATCTAGTGGGTGAGGTTCTTCCTTGACGGTCTGTCAAGCTGCTTCATCTTTTTTAAATCCTACTAATATTTTGAACGCGAAAGTTTGTAAGTGTAAAAACTACAGAACGGACTTATGAAACTGTCGAGTTAGGGTAGGGTATTCTGATGATCAGAATAACACAATATAGGCTACATTTTATCCCCGTATTTCCACGGGATCGGGAACTACGCGGGTGAAACCGCGGGGCGCTGCTTGTGTGTAATATTTACATGATGTTATTGTTACTTTAACAAAGGTTCCGCCAAAATTGTATTCATTTCCTTCTGCAAGTGTATCATTCAATAATACGCATTCCCACGATTCACATTGTAACCTGCATTGTTTTGAGTCTGAGGCAATCCCTCGTTATTTTGCATGTATTTTAAATGTGGTTACTGACGGTCAAAGATTCTATTTGTAATATGTTTAGTTACTTTATATTAAATAAGTATTTAAAAAAGGAGAAAAATACAATTTTGGACTTTAATGTGTAATGGATAATTGAATATTAAAAGATTTTTATTCATTGTCATCATTTTTGAAAACTTTAGACAGAGACGAACACTATGTCACAATTAAAAGGAAGCAATCATATTTCAGTCAAGAACCGCCGGTTACAATTGGAACCGATAACAATTAAAAATCAATTTTATTGTGTTTCTCATTCTTGGTCTGAGAGGTTAAGTAAAAATAGGTGTTCTCATCCCAGTAAACACAAGTTAATTTACACAAAATACTTATAATGTAACTATGTTAAGTAAAAAATTAAAAACAACGATTTGGTCAGATTACAGTCCAAAAGCTTGTGTACACATCGTGCTTATTATAATAACAGTTAGGACATATTGTGATTAGATCACGTGGTTTTAGTATTTTTTTTTTTACAGATCGTACAAAAAATCCTAAATAGGGCTGAAGAACGTGTCATTATCAAAATAATTTATAATAATCGATTATTATATTCGCAATACATTTAGACTGTGGGTTGCGGATTGTACCATCTGCAGATTAATCTATGATAAGGTGAAGGTTGGTCTGAGGTCAGACAGACTTCGTAATGAGGGAAGTAGCATAGTAACATAGCGTAGTAACAATTGCTACAGCCCACTGTGTTATGAGGTCGGTCTATTTTTAGTTGACTGTATCTCTAAAGGTAGATTTCCGTGGGTCGCGGCCGATCGCAGCAGCGCGCGATCGATCGCATGCGACAGACGCTCGCGGCTGATGCGACAATAGTCAACGTATGAAAATGTATTTCCGAAGTCTGCGACAGACGCGTGCGGCCGAAGTCTGTCATTTTCATACATTTACGTGTCGCATCAGCCGCGAGCGTCAGTCGCATGAAGCCTCGTCCCCACTAGGAACATTTGTCGAGCGACATGTGTCCCCGGAGACATCGGGCGATGTCGGGCGACGTCGGACGACATCGCCGCGACATTGTTGAAACTGTTACTTGTCGCACAGTCGATGAAGAGTAGTAGGAACAGTTTTAACAATGTCGCGGCGATGTCATCCGACGTCGCCCGACATCGCCCGATGTCTCCGGGGACACATGTCGCTCGACAAATGTTCCTAGTGGGGACGAGGCTTGATGGTCGCATGCGACCGATCGCGCGCGGTTGCGATCGGCCGCAATCCACGGAGGTCTACCTTTAGGGCGAGAACATATTGCGGTAAACCGTTGCAACGCTATCTGCGGTTCTGTGTCCTAGACAGATTTATTACAGGTGAAATTTTCCCCCATCGCAGTGATCGTATCTGGGGCTATGGCCCAACAGTAGATTTTGGATAATTGTAGTTATATCCTATTACTTTAAAAGAGTAATTATTGTATGTATGTATTTACCAGCAGCGCCTCGCGGTTTCCCGTCCCCGTGGGAATACGGGAATAAAATATAGCCTATGTGTTATTCTAATGTGTAAGCTATATAATTGTAAAGTTTCATCAAAATCCGTTCAGTAGTTTTTGCGTGAAAGAGGAACAAACATCCATACATCCATCCATAGAAACTTTCGCGTTTCTATTTAGTAGGATATTTCAGATAGGTATCTTGGAAACGGCTCTAACGATGTTGATGATATTTTGTACACCGATACAATGTTGCAATTGAAGTTCAATTGCATAGTTGTGTTTCGTGTAAAAATTAATATTTACAAAAAAAAAATATAATACGGGCACACATCGGCATTCGGCAGATGGCGTTAGCGACACAGTTGTTAGAACTCTACCTTAATTGAAACTCCACCGCTTCCGCATGTATGGTTGAGGAGAAGAAGCGGGGAAAGGAAGTACTCAACAAGTATATTATTTAATAAATTCTTACTTAATACTTAATTTGGATACTCAATTTATTTATTTTGCGCTGTCGTATTGCGCTGTGCTGGAGGAAATCTCTGCCAAGCATCATTGTCATTCATAATTATAGTCGTCTAACACTGTAATACGCCATTTTGTAAAGCTAAGTGATTAACTCTTTCTTATCTTTTTATCTAGTTTTAAAAACTTCCGAAAACAATCTGTCAGTTTACTAAACGGTGTATTCATGAATAATAAATTATACCCTGTCCAATCTGATATTGGCAAATTTTGAATTAGGAAAGGCAAACTGCTCCATCAATCTTGCCTACGAGTCGTTCTATGTGTTAATTTGGATAAGTTGATAATTATAGTGACACTTCATTGATGGAAAAACCTATATCTATACATAACAATAAAATTGTACTGACCGATGTCTGTACATATAATAGGAGATATTTATGAGAACGGAACGAATTGAAGTCAAACCAATATTTTTATTGATTGTCTGTATGTCTGTCCGGATGTTTGTACGTATCACCCAAAAAACATTGCATGAAATTTGTTGGAGTTATATCAAAAGTCAAAATCCTTTATTTTCTGTAGGCAGATACCAGTTTTTATTTAAACTGGTCTCTGCTGTAGGTATAGAAAATACTAGAAAAGTCAATAGTCTAATAACAAGGCACTCTAAACTCGTCCATGATGATTGGCTAAATGTAAACAGCAGTCCATCTCCACCGACGAGTTGCTGATTCCAAATGCAGTACCCCGAGAAGATCCAGCAACAAACTGAAGGGCATCCCTTTTTATTCTCATGTGTTGCGGGTGTAACTTAAAATCTGGTCTAAAGTTCATAGAGTTTTTTATTGAATCGGGGACGAAGTCTGGTGCAAAAACTAGTAAAGTATGAAGAACTAAGGAGGTATAGGTGTCGACCAATAATAAAATTGTAAGGTTAATTGTCTTGCACATTATAATAATGACAAGGTCTATTTTTGTTTGCAAGACCAATGTGACAACTTTATAGTTAAGATTTCATATATTTCGGGGTATTGTCGTCATAGTTGCTAAACATAGTAATTTAAGACATTTAAATAAATAAATATGCTCACGCTTTCATCCCCGAGGGGGCCGATAGAGGTATTCTTTTCCTTAAAATACTGACTTTTCACCAGTATATTTTTAGGGCTCTAAAAGTGGCATCAATTCTGGGACCTCTGGGTTCTTAATCCTGGCTCAAACCGACAAACAATCAGAGAAACGAAATATGTGGTAAAAACTCTTTTAAAAACCGATTTGAAACCTAAATTACTACAATTGCTACAAAGAGCAGTGATAGCCTTACGATTAAACAAACCGCTTCTCGTGATGATAATAAGTGAGGCACGGGTTCAAATCCTGGCATGTACCAATGAGTTTTTCAAAACTTACGTACATATTCATCACTAGCTCGACAGTGAAGGAAAACATCGTGAGGAAATCCGCAGGTCTTAGAATTAATTCTGAGGCATGTGTATCTACAGACCCGTTCCGGCGATGGGCTCACCAATTATCACGTGTAGGGGTCGAATATTCTTGTGAAAAGTGGGTATTTCCAGAAATGGAATACCTCTACATACCCCCTCGGTGATAAAAGGTGTGAGATTATTTATTTGTTTTATTTGCTACAATTATATTATACAAACAATTGTAAGATTTATGAACATGAAGTGAGCGGTCATCAGTTATAGAGATGAATGCCAAGGATTCCGTCCAGTAGGTTCAGATGGCTTAATAATGATTTGTGATGGCATTGTGTTATTTATACTGAACTGTTAAGACCCAATTCACGATTTTATGGCGTTTGGAACGGTCCAAGATGTTTAGAGTGAATAATAGATGTGTTTACGACCGTTGAGATATTGTGGACCTACTAAAAACTTATCAATGTTTCAAAATATGGTCTGATTGATACACACATTGTTTCACTGCTGACCCATTACATACAAAAATATTAATATTAATTAGAGCATAAAATACATTACTCATTAAGGTTTAGTGTATGGGTCTTCAATATGTGTATCAGTTATTTAACAAAACAATAAATGCTCTACTAGTTTGGTACTAAATACCCGTGCGTAAATTCTGTCCCACAATTTAATTATTAAATTTTATAATGTCATCAGCTGACATTTATTAACATTGGTAGGCAATAGTTACTAATATCTGGGTAGCACTTTAACCCATTACTGTATATCTGAACTTATCTTTAAGTGAATAGGTAGCATCTCCATAAATAAATATATTTCCTCATATTCAAGATCCCTACCAGTCGACCTTTAATTTAAATACAAATTGCTCCGAATTATTGTAATGCGCAATAATTGGTGAGCTTAATGATTATTTGAGGATACTACATACCTATTTAAATAACGTATTGATACTAAAGGCAATGCCCGAGGCGTATTCCGTTTTAGAATAAAGATAAGTAGCGACTATGGTAGCGAGATGCGCGACAAGAGGACTGTTTGCAAAACTAGCCTACTACTAGTCGAGACGCTGACGGATCGGGCCACGTCGGTGTGTCTGTATAATTTCATTTATAAAATAGGTAAGAGGCTGTTGTAGGAAAAAGAAAAAAAAAATGCCAAGCCTCTACCACAACCTCTAAGTTATGATCGGTGCGTAAGTCACTTGCGATATTTCGTAAAATATGTATAACTAGCGACCCGCCCCGGCTTTGCACGGGTGCAATGCTAATACTAAAACCTTCCTTTTGAATTACTCTGTCTATTAAAAAAAACCGCATCAAAATCCGTTGCGTAGTTTTGAAGATTTAAGCATACATAGCGATATAGGGACAGAGAAAGCGACTATGTTTTATACTATGTAGTGATGTTTATCTGTATTATAAAAAACACACAGTCATAATTGCTACATCTTGCTTTCGCTCCGCTCACTCACTGAATTCTCTCTCTAACCAGCATCTAGACTAGGGAGCCATCACTTCAAATGTCACAGCCTTGTTTAGTTCCTTTTGGGCATCCGTCATTGTGTATGACTTGGGATTTAAGTTGGCCAGTCCTGCGCACGCATTAATAGGTTTAATCAAAGATATTATATATAAAAAGACGTAGATATGTTACCAGAGCGCCGAAAATGAGGCCGCCAAATGTAGATAATTGACCTAATTTTATTTAGTCGCAATGTTAGCATTTTTTACCTAGTCGTATTTCAAGCGTAACTCTTGACAGATAGCTGTCTCTTTCTTTATTATTCGTTCCGTATCGTATTTACCGTCATTGTTGCCTCCCATAAATACGTGATAAGAAGTAAGCATGTTACATGTTGTAGCCACTCGTAGCGGATAAATTTTCAAACGCGCTCAGTATGAATATAACTCATCCTTACTTTAATTTCTTTGGATTTAATGATAATTGTGCCTTTATACGTGACTCAGCTTAAGTAACCTAATACAAGTTCGATGTATGTTGCAATGACTTTTGATAGTGCCGACTTTAGGTAGAGTAGGTTCCTCGTTCTGCCGGATTAGGTTGTAACAGGTATTCTGCACTTTTTTCACCAGAATATTTTTCAGAACCATAAACGTGGCAAGTTGTAGGCCCATCGCTGAACTAGGGTGCAGTTACATATGCCTCTAAGCTAATTCTGTAGCCTGCAGGTTGCGTCTTCTTCACCGTCAAGCTAGTGATAAAAACAACTTGCATCTTACTTTGTTTTACATAGATACTACGTGATACATAGATATAACGTGATATTATATAGATATACGTGAAAATACGTAAAAATGTCGTCAATTCATTGTGCAACGTTTCAGCGACAAACGCAAACGATATAGCAGACAAAAGCTTGTCTTTTGATAAACCTAAACAAACAAATGTATTAAGGTAACTCCTATCACTCACGCATCGTATAACAGCAATAAAGATATGATAGCATCACAAATTGTTATACGGATGCATTCACACGTCGGTGTATATGCTACCGGCTGCGTTGTTTTGTAAAGTTCACAGAGATACGAAGTTTTCAAATATCATACTCGTCTTAGATCTTTATCTATGAAAAGGTCGTTTTGTTTCAAATCAATTAAATTTCAAGAAAACGAATTCTTCATAGAAAGAACTCTAAAGAGTAAAATACCGACTTCGACTAATAATATTAAAAAATACATTCGAATTGAGAACCTCTTCCTTTTTTGAAGTTGGTTAAAAAAATAATCATCAAAATCGGTTCTTGTGATATTGAGTTATAATATTAGTAGATATAACCCGTGCTAAAAATATTTTGCATTTATAAATGAAATTGCAAAACAATTCGCTATGCTACCAGACCAAGTTTGTTATCACGTTCTCAAATTGTATTCCACTTTCTTACCATACCATAAGGCATTTAAGTTAAGTATAACTATAAATATTATACCACCAAACATTGTGAAGGCTCCGGAAGTGCTGAGCACAAACTGTGACGCACAGACATTGTAACAAACCATAATTGTATCTATCTATAAATGTAGATACAATTATGGTTTGATACAATGTCTATATATATATATATTATATATAGGGGAGAGTTGGCTATATTGTCCCCCCTAAGGAATTTTTCGATTTGTGCAAAAACTATAATGAATATATTCATGGTTGTTTTTTTGTAAGATACTATGGTTAAAAGACTTTACTACATGAAACTGTTTTTGGAGATATTTAGCATGTATATGCTCAAAATATTTATTTTTTAAAAACGATCCATCGGTACGATTTAGAAAACCGGTATGTTTAATCGTACCTTAAGGTTTTTAAATCGTACTTAGAAATTCTCCATACACATTTCAAATAAAATATTACACATTTATTTTCCCCTTATTTTTTTAAATAAAATATATTGATTATTTTTACATCCCTGTTATGTTGATTCAATTGTATATGCAATGTTTTTATAAATAAATAAGCATATTTTGTTAAAAAAAATATTTCGTTAAGTATTAACCATCGGTACGATTAACAGAGCAGCTTGACTGTGGTTTTTAAATCGTACTTACTTTATATTTTCTTATTGATTAACAGGTTTTGTATTAAAACAACATTGATTCTTTTATTTTGACAGTCTTACATGAATTACAGTGGTGATTAAATAACTAAATTTAATTTTTAGAGTTAAAAATATTCAAATATGGTAATTTGTACCGGTACTATTTCGAAACTCTCAAACAGTACGATATGCAAAACAAACCCCATTTTGGAAAAACGCCATGTCAAATCATAACCTTAAATAACTGCGGCGTGATTGTCTCACATATTAAAAGTCAGATAACTTGTTATCAGCATAACAAAATAAAGATTCACGTATGTCTTACCGTTTGTCTGGAGAGGTTTAGAATTTCAAGGTAAAAAAATACATTAACACCACCAAAAACATATTTTTTTCTCGTAAACACAAATGCGTTCTTGCAGCGACGTGACAAACTGTCATGGCTTCCGAATTGTTATCCGCATTAGATTTGTGTTGCCAGATCAAAAAAATATGTGCATTTAGTAGGAAATACCTTGGTGGTACGATTAATCGATCGGTACAATATAGCCAACGTTCCCCTATGTATATATTTATATATCTTACTTTTCTGGAAGTAACATAGGGTATAATTTTCCCACGGGAATGGGACTTACTCGGGTGAAATTCCAGAGAACAGCTGTGAGTCATTAAGTATCAAAATTGTCTTAGGGAACAGGAATAATTAGAAAAACTTAAACTGTGCCTCTTATTGCTTGACTTGGCGGGGGAAATGCCGTGCCCCTATAATATTTCAGTTGTTATGTACTAGTTTCTTAAAATTCCTTTGCGTGTCTTGATATATTCGTATTTCATTAGCACAAAGTTCAAGGAAACTAAATTTGAACTAATTTCAATTTAAAAGCAATTGCAAATGCTAATTACGTTGGATAATGCAGCCTAAAGTAGAAAATAATATTGTTATAGGTGGATTAAGACATTTTAATCATTACAAATACGTACCTATGTGTGTTGTATTAATGATTCGTAAATAATGTTATTTTTTAACCAAGTTAATAATATATTGTATTATTTTGAGTGTTAAAGTAGTAACAAATCGTTATATTGTACTAATATAAATAAATGTTATATATAAGTGAAACAATGACAATAGGGGCGATTCTGCTTTACACCGACTAAACTTATTTTGGTTTAGTTCTGTCTTTGTCTTACCTCAAAAAAAGAAAAGGGATAAAAGATAACCTAATGAATTTAGTCCTGTCAGAGGCTGTATTTTAGTCGTGACTTGTTTCTAAATACGTTATGAAATGTCTTAGTCTACAGGACTAATTTTAATTTCACAGGACTAAATATCTCTCGTCTCGTTTCTTTTCTAGGAGAAGGAAAATGAGAGGAGTAACCTAAAATAAGTTTAGTCGCTATAAAGCAGAATAAGGTATATAATTAGTTAATAATCAGTTCTTTATTTGTAGAATTTGTAACTAAAATTTGAAACCAAATACACACAATACAATTTTTGGTATTGGTTGTATAAAGATAACTATATAAAAGTAGTCCGAGAGGCTTGGCACATTTATAGCCAGTCTTGTAACAATTTTGCGACATGATAGCTTGTCTATTCTCATCGTGCGCCCAATGGTGGGGCAGAGAACCCGGTGTTTGATCCGACTCAATTTTCACCGGATTATTTTTTAGACCCATAAACGTGACAGATGGCATGACATTGAAAATGTATTTATTATCTGTAGGTAATTGCAAATTACACTTAGAAACGTCAATAGTATAATAACAAGGCACTCTACACTCGTCCATGAAGATTATCTCCACCGACGAGTTGCTGGTTCCAAATGCAGTAGAGAAGAACCAGCAACGAACTCAAGGGCAGCTCTTTTTAATCTCATGTCTCATTCTCGGGCTTGAGTAGAGTGCCTCACATGCCTGAGAACTAATTCTAGGGCTTTCTGGTTTTCTTTATTTCCTGATAGTAAAATAAATAATGATGAATGATATGAAATATGTAGGAACTATCCGTCCAACTTAGGTTTTTCATTGCAAAAAATGCTGGACTACTTATATATACCACTTATTATTATTGGCGTCCTAATACGCACCTTAATCGTTGAAATACTGACCTATACACTTTATAGGTATAGTCTATTACTATAGTATAGTAAAAAAAAATAAGGGAAGTAGAGTAGTACTCCAGCATTTTTCGCAACGGCAAACTTAAGTCGAACGGATTGCAGTAAGTTTTGTTAAAATTTTACTAGGTTTCCTCAGCGGAAATCTCAAACATTGTAAGTGTAATAAGAATATGTTATGTAGTACCTTTATATCTATCTACTTCTAATTTAAATTGACACCATAGACAAACATAATAATTAGATCCTCCTCAGCCATTCAAATGCATTCAACTTGCTTAGGCTCTACAGATACATGTGATTGCCTCGTAGCAACAATTTGCTAGCGTTTGTCTTTAAACAACCAACTGGAGACTACTTTTAGTAGTATTCATAAAAAAAAACTGTAGGAAAAAAAAAACACTTAGAAAAGTCAATTGTCTAATAACAAGACACTCTAAACTCGTCCATGGAGATTGAGTGTTACCTATACCTAATCTTACCACTTTTGCAGTGCTTTACGTAGAACATCCAGTATATATAAAAAAAAAACATTTATTTATAGTATAGATACAAACGGACAGACGAGTCACATGATGGTAAGTGACTACCGTCGCCCATGGCCTGGAGTACGCCCTCTTCTTGAAGGTCCGGAAATACCGCATCCGACAATTTGTTCCACATATCGGTTGTGCGAGGAAAAAAGTTTTGTGAAAATGGCACATTTTGATGATGATTTCTGTTAGGGGCATACAACAATATAACTGCATGCTTTTAAAAATACGGGTACAAAAATCTTAAATAATGTCAAATTATGCTCACCTAGGTACAAAAACTCACAGATAAATAATTTGACTACTTACGACCTATTGATTTACTGTATTTTTTTTTAAATTGGTTGGATTTTATTCATCCTAGCGTTTAAACCGACAGTGCTATGCATTTTGGCACAACACTGAATATAGAATATTTAATTTATAATTCTTCTAAATATATAGAAATACCTAAATATAAAATATGAAACTGACCGATTGACCGACCAACGCACAGTCGAAACCACTGGGCCTAGAAGCATGACATTTTACACAAAGGTTCTTTAACCCTTAGCCAGGCATACATTTTCAAATTTTCCATTTTTTTTAATGTTATTTTAATTACGTAGAGTTAAATTTAAAGTGGTACTTACCTATTCATCCACTGCCTTGCTAAGGGTTAAATTACATAAGTGAGCACTAAGAAGGGACGTTTATAAAGTCGTTGGGCTCTAATTAGTCTTTAAATAAAGCGGTGTCTAAGACAGGTTTTTGTCTATGAATACTATACAAAAGACAACACAATAAAGTATAAGTGGCGTTACGCTCTCTTGACAAAAAATTTGGGATCATTAACCGTTTAATGCTCAAAACGTAATTATTATAATTATTTAATATTGTATTTAATTATTCGTTTAGTTCGCTCTCTTTTGTGCTTATGGTGCATGATCAAGATGTTTGATTACGAGAACAGTAAAACAAAAACACATTTTCATTTATCCCGAGGTAGAAAGAGGTCTTTTCCTGCGTATACTTACTTAACACCAGTATATTTTCTGACTGACTGACTGGTTGACTGACTTGCTCTGGTTAGGTACTATGGAGGTATTTTTGGAATTCCCAGGGGAACGGGAATATATGGCTTTTCCAATATACAGATAAATAACCAAGCTTTAGAAAGAAGGAGAAGTGATAGCCTTTACGGTTAAAGAGCCGGCCGAAAATCAGTGAGGCTCGGGTTCAAATCCTGGCATGTACCAATGAGTTTTTCATACATATGTATCACTAGCTCGACGGTGAAGGAAAACATCGTGAGGAAACCCGCAGGTCTCAGAATTAATTCTGAGACATGTGTAAACAGACCCGGTCCGGGGATGGGCTCACCACCTATCACGTTTATGGGTACAATGTGTCTCGTGAAATGTGGGAGTGTGAATCCCCTTCGGGGATGAAAGACGTGAGATTATTTATTTTAAAGAAGCTTTCAGGATTTCTCATGTTTATTTTTAGTTTAGTAATTTGTGTATACTTTCCTAGTTTCTTTCCCTTTCTACAGACTGTTGCTGGAATATCACCTCTCAAGCCAATAAAATAAAACACAAATTGATTTTTAATTGGTACGGGTGCCGATTGGAACCGAGCGGTGCTCGACGAAGTAAGTGCTATCACATAATATGATTGTCATGTCACATGTACTCATTTATTTATAAAGAAAAAATACCTACATCTATTTATAGATAAAATGTCCTCCAAAGAGGAACCCAGGAGGCCAGGTCAAAGTCCAAAGTGTCAAGCTTAGCATGCTCTTGACTGTATTTATCTGGCTTCGCTCGCGCACGTCGATTTCACCCCTGTAGAGGTTGAATTTCTTCAAAATCCTTTCGTAGTGGATGCTTACCTACACTGTATAAGCTATCTATGCAAAATTTCGAGACTCTAGACCCATAGGCTGTGCGTTGATATATCACCAATCAGTCAGTCAGTTTATCATTTTGTATATACAATATGTAACAGATTACGCGCAATTCCTGAAATTAGTTTCTTCAGTACTATCGACTACTTAATCGATTTCAGCTATTTTTAATTTGTGTTAAATTTTCCCGAAAAATGAATTAGCATAGCTGAGTTTAGTGCAACCTATGGAAATCGTGTTATGATTGCTCTTTAAATAAGAAAATTGGTTCGACACAACAAAATTTCGAAGGCATCATATTAATATTCTAATTGGGGTGTATAAGGAATTGCGTTTATTCTGTTACGCGTTGTATACATATGTATTTGTCACCGATTACTGTACGAGCCGTTAGTTTACAATACTTAAATATTATAGTAAAATTGTAAACTGACAATTATTTTGTTAACGGTTACTAAAATTCACAACCGAACGCAGTTTATAAACTGATTATGTTTAACTATCAGTTTATAATCTTGCTATCATCAGCCGTTAGTTTATAAACGAACGAACAAATTACAATTTACAATCTTACATTTTTAATAGGTTTATATTGAAGCGTCAATAGAAATGGCGAAAAGAACATTTTGTTTAGGGTTAAAAGTAAAAAAAAATATATATTTTATAAAAGGGTTTATTTTTAAAATTTATTTATTATTCCTTTTACAAATAGTTACTTATTCAATTTTAAATTACACTCGCCAACTGCAATGCAGTTTGTCGGCGAGAATAACGCTCTTTTCTTTTGTTATTATATTATTTTGAAATTATGACAACTGTCTACGTATTTTGAAACGTGTTTCAAATCGTAGAGCTGTTAGAATAATAAAGCAAAACTACCCTAAAAGAGAAGCAATTACTTCTCGAGGTATACCTCGTCGGGTTTTTCCTTCGAATTTGAACCTTAAAGCATTTGGGTCACTCCATTCGGGGTCTCCAGAGGTGACTAAAGTTGTCACCAAGTACAGGAACGCATCCAGATATTTAAAGTAGGGGGGGCACTCTAAAATAGGACAGCAGTCGGGATATGGCAGATCCTCGCCTTTCCTGACGCGGCAGGGAGGGTAGAATGACGGAATCTTGCCACATCTGAAAAATATGTACATATGTGTAAGTCATTTATACAGTCATCACTCACACATTTGTATTGTATAATTTTCAACTGGTTTCTCAAGACATAGGCACTTGTGAGAACCCGGGAATCTCTTAAAATTATTATAAAGAGGAAAGATTTGTATTTTTGTAAGCTCGTATCTTTGTTACGAATAAACTCAAAAACTATAGAAGCGATTTTATAAAATTAATAATAATAATAATAATATAATCTCACGCCTTTTATCCCCGAGGGGGTAGGCAGAGGTATTCCATTACTGGATATACCCACATTTCACGAGATATATTGGACCCCTAAACGTGATAGGTGGTGAGCCCATCGCCGGACCGGGTCTTTACACATGTCTCAGAATTAATTCTGAGACCTGCGGGTTTCCTCACGATGTTTTCCTTCACCGTCGAGCTAGTGATAAATATGTACGTAAGTTTTTGAAAAACTCATTGGTACATGCCGGGATTCGAACCCGAGCCTCACTGATTTTCGGCCGGCTCTTTAACCGTCTGGGCTATCACTGCTCTTATAAAATTATTTTACCAATAAAAAGATAAAAGATCCCTGAGTAACACAAGTTTTTACTTTATTACCGTATTACTACAGGAACGGGAACTAAAAATTCTAAATACGTGTCTTAAAAAATCATTCAGCAATGTAAACTTAGTTTTCTGGGAATAACATGGGCTATAATTTTCCCACGGGAACGGGCCTGACCCGGGTGAAACAGCGGGTCGCTGTGTGTGTGGCGAGCCATCGACTTACTGTGTTCTAATACCGAAGAAGTCGCAGTGGTATTTGTAGCATGGCCTCCTAAGCGAGATAGTGGCATTCTTCGGAAGAAACCTCTTGAGATCTTTTATGTAGCACATCGAACTATTAACTAAACAATAATAACATTAAATTGAAAATATAAACACAAACGGCTGAACAGATTTTCATGAAACATATCTAAGAACGTTGTTAAGTATGGACGTATGGATGTTTGTTGCTCTTTCACGCAACAACTACAGAACGGATTTTGATGAAACTATACAGATATATAGCTTATACATCAGAATAACACATCCTATTTATATTATAATGGCGAAAGTATGTGAGTATGGATGTAGTGGATGTTTGTTGCTCTTTCACGCAAAAAACTACAGAACGGATTTTGATGAAACTACAGTTATATACAGCTTATACATATTTTTTTACAACACCGACAATATAATATTTACCTCTAGGACCTGCGTATGCTAACACTTCATACCCCGAATAAAAATTGTACGCAAAACTTAAATTAAACATTATGCACAGCACGACAGACATGACCGTGATTGGTGACATTGTTAATTACATTAATATATTATGATAAGCCTCAAACTTCATAAAACAAAATAATAATGAGTACCTAACTACAGTAATTTTTATCGAAAAACAAAACATTCAAATTTTATGACCAACTGTTTATTAGGTAATTAACTAGCAGCATCTCTCGGTTTCACGGGGATCAAATATAGCGTATGTGTTATTCTGATGTATAAGATATATAAATGTAAAGTTTCATCAAAATCCGTTGATTAGTTTTTCCGTGAAAGAAGAACATACATCCATACATACAAACTTTCGCGTTTATAATATTACTATAGCGACCCGCCCCGGCTTTGCATGGGTGCAATGCTTATACTGAAACCTTTGTCTTGAATCACTCCAATATATTAAAAAAACTGCATCTAAATCCGTTGGGTAGTTTTAAAGATCTAAGCATACATAGGGACAGAAAGACAGCGGGAAGCGACTTTGTTTTATACTATGTAGTGATTAGGACATTTAACCTAATTTATATTGATTTTATGATATTTTGATTTGATTCTGATTGTAAGGCACTTTTATTTTAATTTGATTTTAGTTAAATTTTAATAATTTTATGTTTTATCTATTATTATTTTTTTCAATTTTATATTTATTATTATATAAAATTTACATATTTACATACTCACATATAATATTATTCTATATTATCTTTGACCTAATAAATAATAAACAATGTCAATACATATACAATTTCCTACACAATAAAAAAACTACAACATTTTATTTTACTAGTTTTTTGACATTTTAATATAATATGGGACATTGGACCTGCAATAAATGATTATTATTATTATTAATAAAGCTTTCATCTATGTCGTGGTCATATCTTAGAATTCATCACTTCACGATTGGTTAAGTTAGGTTAGACTATTTCATGAAATGTTCCATTCTATAATCTGGGCACGACATCTACACTAATATTAACCCCTCAAGTGTGGGAGTCAAAATGGCCGATTTGCATTGAGTGTGGAACCCGCAGAGGGGTTCGCCACAGTCAAGGGTTTTAAGGAAGAAATATTTGTATTTTTGAATATTTGTAACGAATAAACTAAAAGACTACTGGACCAGTGATAGCCCAGACGGTTAAAGAGCCGGTCGAAAATCAGTGAGGCTCGGGTTCAAATCCTGGCATGTACCAATGAGTTTTTCAAAAACTTACGTACATATTTATCACTAGCTCGACGGTGAAGGAAAACATCGTGAGGAAACCCGCAGGTCTCAGAATTAATTCTGAGACATGTGTAAACAGACCCGGTCCGGCGATGGGCTCACCACCTATCACGTTTAGGGGTCCAATATATCTCGTGAAATGTGGGTATATCCAGTAATGGAATACCTCTGCCTACCCCCTCGGGGATGAAAGGCGTGAGATTATTTATTTTATTTTTATTTACTACTGGACCGATTTTATAATTAATATTTTTTTTCTTTGTAGGTATATAATAAACAATATCTTCATAAGATAAATATGCAAATTACAGCTTAGAATTAGAAATCGTGGGTGCACCCGCATGCATTATTCTCTGTATGCGTTCATCTTCCTGAGTTATGTTAATAAGTAGACAGACGGACGGACGAATCGCACCTGTTCTTCAATATGATTGATTTGATGATTATTATAGTTAGTTTCAATGTGAATCGCAAATGGTTAGGTAATTTGTATTTGCTGTCTTTCAAGTTTGAATTGATTTACTTATATACTACTAGCTTTTACCCGCGGCTTCGCTCGCGCACGTTTATTTCACCCACTTAGGGGTTGAATTTTGCAAAATACTTTCTCAGGGATGCCTACACTGTATAAGCTATCTATGTGCAAAATTTCAAGTCTCTAGACCCAGCGGTTTAGGCTGCTCGTTGATACATCACCAATCAGTCAGACAGTTTATCATTTTATACATAATATACAATATGCAACAGAATAAGCGCAATTCCTGAAATTAGTTTGTTCAGTATCGTCTACTTAATCGACTTCAGCTATTTATAATATGTGTTAAATTTTTCCGAAAAATTAATTAGCGTAGCTGAATTCAGTGCTATCTATGGAAATCGTGCTATTATTGATCGATATTTAAGAAAATTGGTTAGACACAACTAAAGTTCGATTGCATCATATTTTTTTATATAAATATACTAATTGGGGTGTATGAGGAATTGCGCTTTTTCTGTTACGCGTTGTAGATGTAATGTCATAATAGCTTTGTGGTCAAATGAGCCCACAGATAACACTATAATGCCAAAAGCCCATTTTCAGCAACAAGCCCCTAAAGAAATTCTACGTGTTCATTCTAAGTGTTTCTTAGATTAAGAGTTCTCCTAAATAAGAATACCTACTTACTTAAATATTCGATTTCACCATGCTAAGTATAATAATAAATAAATATATTGTATATACATATTGTCTAACCTAACATAAGATCTAAAATAAATAAAGAAGATAATAAATATAATAAAGGATCCATTATCTAAGTGACTGATAATTTGTTTTTTTAATGGCTTTTTACAACGATACTGATATCGATACGTAATCGATTAATTATTTGTTCTTAAATATCTTTGAAATATATGTAGAAAAAAAACATTGTGAGAAAACCAGTAGGTTCCAGAATTTATTCTGAAACATGTGTGACGGCACCTTAGTCCAGCGATGTGCTCACGACCAAAGAGATTAAAATATAATAGGACATAGAGGGGGCATTGGGAATATTTTAATACAAAACATTGAAGCATGTTTGAAGCTCAAGCGTCATGTCAGTTAGTATGAACGCGAGCTGTCATTCGATCGAAATTGTACTAGACTTATTCCACTTGGAATAACTTTTGGCTTCAAATTTTCCTCGCTTTGTCCCTTTGTTGTTTGTATAAGTTATATTATATTCTATTTTAATCTCTTTGCTCACAACCTATCACGTTTAATAGTCAAATGATTTATAAAAATAATAAATTGTGAGACACAATTAACACGCGGTTATTGAGTCCCAAACTAGGCAGAGCTTGTACTATAGGTACTAAACAAGCGATAAACATACTTAAATAAATATTAACCGACCAGACATGAAGCCAACAGACATGTTCATGCACACAAATGTTGGTTGCTTGTTGAATATACTAGTGAAACGTGGGAATACGGGACTAATATGTTGGTAAAAGAATTTTTAAAATCGGTCCAGTTGTTTTTGAGTTTATTCGTAACAAACATACAAAAAGACAAATCTTTCCTCTTTATAATATTTATTAGTTTAGATTATTACTAGGTTCGGACTTTATTTCCGCAAGACAAAGTCGCATCTCCGACTAGTTTAAGAAGACGCAAATCGTAATAGATGGAGCTCGAGACGTCACATGAAAAGGTCACGCCATCAATTTTATGATTTGTAACGCCTTTAAGGCAATTCAAATCTGTTGGCTTTGATGGAGTCAAATTAGGTTGATGTCTTAAGCTTAAGAGCACCTAATAGCCTTATTAATATAAATGATGTACTTTGTAGGTATAAGCAGTGGCGGATTAAGCCTGTCGGAGGCCCGGAGCGGAAAAACTAAATAAGGCCTCCCCAGTCTTAGAACTCTTGGATTTGGACGACCCCCCAGGCCCAGGGAGGGCCTGTGGTCCCGGGAGGCCTCCAAATTTAGCGTAGCTTTAATCGTATTTGTATCTATGAAGCCTCCAACCAACACCCAACTGCCTCTTAGGTATCCTTGTTTAGGAATTGATTAAGAGAACTTTTCAAAAAATTTGGAGGCCCCCCAGGACCAGGCCCCTAGACCTTAGTCCGCCAGTGGGTATTAGAGAAGATACAGCAAATTGTAATAAGTAGGTATAAAAGGGCGTAGGCGGCAAATGGCACGCTAAAAAAGTGCCCCGCGTTCGAGTTTACCCCTTTTATAAATTGCTAGTGGTAGTCTGCCCCGAATGTTTTAATGATAAATAAATAAATAAATAATAATCTCACGCCTCTGATCCCCGACGGGGTAGGCAGAAGTATTCCATTTCTGGATATACCAACTTTATACGAGATATTCTGTGGACCCCTAAACGTGATAGGTGGTTAGCCCATCGCCGGACCGGGTCTTTTACACATGTCTTAGAATTAATTCTATGGGACCTGCGGGTTTCTTCGCGATGTTTTCCTTCACCGTCGATATAATGATAAATATTTAGCACTAGAAAAGTATCCTATATCCAAGGTGTAAACTATCGTCATGTAATCTAATACTTTGCATATCTGCGTTTACTTGATACCTACTCAATAAAATCCTACGTACAGGTAGATGTAGTCTGTCTACGAAACCATGTATTTAACCTGCATTTCTAACAAACGAGTGTTAATGACTATAGTAATTGCTGTAATCGCGCACAGATCCTTGTATAGATCCTAATCGATTAATTATTAGATGAACAGTGAGGTTACAATTTTCAATTAATCATCAGATATTTTCTCAAGACCTCGTGCTGAATTTTTAGACGACTTCTATGTTGTTATTATAAAATGAAATATACATACACACATTGCTCATTCCCTCAGGGGTTGGCAGAAGTATACCATTCCTGGAAGTCAGACTCCTCGCCGGTGAATTGCGAACCCCAGAATCAATACTAGGACCTGAGGAATAAATTAGAATAAAATTGAATTTAATTAGATAGTAACTTGCATGGACATTAATTATATGTGTCTCTAATATTGCCACGCCCCACCGGGGCGCTACATTATATTTTTAACACCAATGTACCTACCTACCTGGAAAATATCTATGTACCTGTATAATGTGGCACGCAATAAATTATTTTGTATTTTGTATTTGTATTAGGATCTTCTTACGATATTTTCTGTAATGTATACAAGTTCAGACTTGTCAAGACCCAGAATGTTCTGAGGCATGTGTTATAGTGTAATATCACCTCAATCCGGCGATGCTCAGATTTAGGTGTCCAGAACATACATTTGTCAAAAGTGGGTGAATTAAACATCTTTATTCATCATCGCAAGACGTGTGTGATGGTAACGTTGGCACAGTTGGTAGTGACCCTGCCCTCTGAGTCGGAGGTCGCGGGTTCGATCCCCGCTCGGGGCCAACATTTGTGTGCATGAACATGTCTGTTGGCTTCGCGTCTCGTTGTTTAATATTTATTTAAGTATGTTTATCAGTTGTTTAGTACCCATAGTACCTACACTACAGGCTCTGCCTAGTTTGGGGCTAAATGAAAGTTTGTGAATTGTGTCCCACAATTTATTATTATTATTATTATTATTAAAATTAGTTCAATAGCTTAGAAGTGAAAAGGTAACAATCATCAGGCAGACAAACAAAATTACTAACGATCTATAAGTAATATAATTGGGACAGAATTATCCAACGCGGTTAAAACAAAAAAAAATACATTAACATTTATAATAAATCACAAACTAAGAACAATAAAACAAAATTAAGACATAAATAAACTTCCAACACCTAATACCAGAAATGCAATACATACCATACAAAACGTAGTCATACAAATCTTCCTCGCTGAATCACTGCACCTTGACACGGGCGTGGGTGTAACAATGGTTTGGGATACGCACAGACGAACATGTGTATACAAAATAATTAGTAGTTGTAATAGATCGTGCTCGCGAAAACTAAGGACTTGAGAAAAGTAAGGGCGTCAGGTTCCAACGAAAAAGGATCATCAAACTCGGTTCTTAAACGACGAAATAACTTTATTTGTGTGTCATTAAAAAATATACGGTCGAATTGAGAAACCACCTTTTTTGAAGTCGTTTAAAAAGTAGTAATTTCTAGCAATACCTTTGCTTACTCTCGCGAGGATAATAGAAGTGATTTTCGTTTTAATTCTCTATCTAAGAAAAACACAATTCTGGTAAAAAATTTGACAGGAACAGCCGGTCAAGCATCATTCTCGCGGGTGCATCATATCAAGTACTAGTTATTATCTCACATAATTATTACTAAACCTGTTTGTATAATTATTAAGCTGTCCAGAAAGAAATACTTATAAAGGAAATTTTCATATTATGAAGGACTAGCCCAGCGGCGTTGCCCGCGCGGACTCTGTTTATACCCGTTTCCTGTTGTTCACATAAGTCATTTCAGGAACTTTTGTCTAAAATATCATGCTTGTAGATCTAACGGTTAATTGATCAGTCAACCGGTCAGTCAATTTTCTTTCACATATTTGTGATTTACACATAATACGTAGTTTGTTTTCGATTATTTTCTTTATCTGTAGTGTAGGTAGGTACTTATTATTCTCTCTTCCGTCTTTTAATTTATTTTTTAAATGTAGTTAGTATTGTCAGTAACCTAGTTACATTACCGAATAACCTTAAAAGCAAAGTCTTTGTGAAGATGAATTTTGAAACCAATCTATATTGATCCATTAAATAGAACTGTTATAAAATAGCATTGATACAGATTACAAAATGTAACAGTAATAGCTCTGCAATGTTTAAAGTGCTCAATTAAAAATAGTAAGCTTTACCCATCATCATCAATATTATGTACTAAACGTCCTCCTAATATTAAGATTTGAGAGATAAGTCAACTTCTCATATTTGGACATAATAATTTATTGGTATTGTTAAAGGCTTGGATTGTTTTTGTGTAGGTTTCTTGAACGACTCTAAAAAAATTTAATTTAATACACACCTGACCCAATTTTAAATTATTACTGTATTTTTAGGGTTCCGTACCTCAAAAGGAAAAAAACGGAACCCTTATAGGATCACTTTGTTGTCCGTCTGTCCGTCCGTCCGTCCGTCTGTCAAGACCCTTTTTCTCAGGAACGCGTGGAGGTATGAAGCTGAAATTTATATCAATTACTCAGGTCTACTGTCCCTTGAAGCTGTGAAAAAATCAAACTTCTAAGCCAACGCAATCAAAAGATACAGCCGTTTTATGCCGCAAATTTTCGACACTTGCAAGGGAATCAAAACCTACAGGGTGCTTCCCGTGAAGTCAGAATCTTGAAATTTGGTACGAAGCAACGTCTTATAGCATAGATAAAGGAAAAATTACGAAAACCATAAATTTGCAAGGTTGTACGGAACCCTCGGTGCGCGAGTCCGACTCGCACTTGGCCGGTTTTTTTACATAGGCATTAGTCTAAAAATATATTAAAAATGTTACATAGTAGTTATAAATATAATTATATTTATATGAATGTAAAAAGTAGACATCTGTCAAGTTGCAGGTTTTCTCTGGCAGAGGACTGCAATTCATAGACCTATTATGTCTACGAATTGTTACCAGACCGGCTCAAATGATCGCTTATTCTACACACAGTATATCCGGTCAGGTAACGATTCCGAGACATAATAGGATAACCTGTCAAACCTGCAGTATGAAAGGCATCAGAATAGTCAGTAGTATTTTACATGATGCCATTTTTACAGTTAAATTGCTATACATTTTATCTCAATTCTATATCGAACTTAACGCTATCAACGCGGAAACATAAAACCAAGTAAATCAAAACAAGATTACCTTTATTAAATCCCCATACATCAACAATGTCATCAATATGTCAAAACAAAGTTCTAGTTCTCGAATGACCAACCGAAAAATTCTAAGCCTGAAAGTTCACATATTTCGCGGTTCATCTCACAAGCCGACATCCTACTCCAAGCCTTGACCCTGAGGATCTACAGCCACGTCAGGTAGCTATATAAACCGATTCCACTTCCACCATCCACATTCCACGATCGATATTTGGAACGATAACATCATGAAATTGGTTAGTTTTTAGATCTAAGCAAAGCGTTTGAGTGACCATCACGACTTTGTTACAGTTTTTATTGTGTCAATAATAATTCATTGTGGGTGTTGAATAATCGATTTGATAATCGATGTCATCGAGTTCGTCATAATTTTGTGTCGCAATTTGTGATTTTTTTGGGCATAGGTATTAACTTTGGAAAGTGTTTTCAAGGGTCTTGCCTGGGTAAACAATAAATATGAAATACGTATGTTAGACAAAAAAACATATCAATCGGCTTCTTCAAATACAACATTATTAAAATAAAGATAATTATATTCTATATTTACCTAATTTATTTACTTTATCAATATTATTAAATTTATAAAATAAACAATGATTATTTTTAAAAAGCTTGTTTGCGGTTATAGGTGTATTACGGTAATGACAATTTTTTTTAAATGCAACAAATTATTATTTATTTAAGAAGATAACAGTATTTTTTTTTAAATTAGAATTAGATAAAACACTTCAAATACACAAATACTCCTGTTTCCAAGTGTTTACTTCTGGGTTTCTATCATCGTCAGTCTACATTTGTCCACTGCTGAACATGGGCCTCCGCTAATGAGCGCCATAGCATGTCTTTAGCTCGACGCCTTCAGCATCTGCCTGCAACCTTTCCCAGATCGGCATTGCATTCAACCATCATCATCATGGTTTCTATATCTAAGTCTAAATTAATTGGTCGGAACTGGTTTAGATATCTAAGCGTAACTTCAAATAAGATCTAAACCATTATTTTCTTGCAGATCATCCTAGCAGCCATTTTCGGCGCCTGTGCCGCCAGCCCCGCCCCCCAATTCCTCCCGCAATACAGGAACCCAGCTTACTACCCAGTAAGACCCCGGGCATCTTATGAGGGGAACGCCGCCATTTTGAGGTCCGTTAGTGATGCTAACGAGCAGGGATTCAATTACGCCTTTGAGACTGAAAATGGTGAGCTTTTTTATATTGTTTAATTAGATGGGACCATCGTTAAACTTACATTTGTCCATCCATCTGTCCTATATACTGCCTGATTTTTTTACCGTCTGGAAAAAAATATGGTGTGATAGGTAAGTGCAATAGATTCATTTGGCATTGTTACTTAAAATATTTTTTTTACAAATTTCTTACAATATCATTATACTAATATTACACCCTGAAATATTTGAAATAGTATTTTAAGAAGAAACGGGCTCGTAGTTTCTATTCACCTACAACCGCCAGCTGCTACATAGCAGTGTGCGTACTTTTCTAGACTTTGTAAATTGAATTTAACATTATTATAATTAACAATTAATCTCGTGTATAACTTCGGCTCTAGATACCTTATACGTCATATTTTTTTCCAGACGGTAAACAAAATCATCCAATATATATATTATATTATACTATAGGGCGTTTTTTTGAAATGTTAAATTTGTCTAGTATAAAAAAAAGGTTGGTCCGAGACAAGAAAGAATTTATATTCCTTTTTTTTTATTTTTGTTCTATTGTAAAAATGGTAATACTAAATACAAGCATCAAACTTAATCTAGTTACAGCGAAATCTCTAAAGTCAAACATTATCCTAAAAACTGTCCAAGTGTGATTCAGACTCGTGTTAAGATTCCCTAACCGAAATACTTTTTTTGATAATTATAACAATATTTTGTAGTGGTACGGCATCTCTAGTGCGTGAGGCCTAATAGTACTTGACCGGTTTAAGCCACGGGTACCTAAGGGTTGATTATATTTATGTATGGACACCTGCAATAAAATCTTTCAACCACAAAACACAGGAGTAATTACACCTATTTCCAGGAATTCAAGTCGAAGAGACAGGGCGTGAAGCCAACGGCATCGAGGCTGCTGGCTCGTACTCCTACACTGGTGACGATGGCCAGGTCTACAGCGTAAGGTAGGCTTTTTCTTCTTACGTTTTACTTAACTAGTTCTGTACTGACTCCGTGGCTGACTGACTGGTAGATCAACAAACACCCAAAACCGCTGGATTCGAAAAGGATTCTTTTTGGAAATTTCCACGAAGACGGGAAAAAAGGATCAGCGAGGGTAACACCCCGCTGGGAACCCCCTAGTCATCCCCAAGTCAAATATACCTGTGCTAGGAGGCTCCGCTCTTAAATAAAAATTGTATATAAATCAAATGTAACTTGGCGTGGCTGTATACAAATCAAATAAAAAATAGATATTGGCAAAAAATCTTCCAATTATAAGTAAGTAAGAAATAGAATACGTTTGTCGTATGTAGTCTAACAGATAGGCAAAATCTGCAACGGCTTAGTCCCAAATAATGGCCGTCTATGCCAAGGCAGACCCTGTAGGAGATGTCGGAATGAACAAAACGCCTTTTCGAGGACATGTCCAGGGGAGGCAGAGGACAGGGATATATAAGCTAACAAAAAAAGTCTTAACTTATTACTTGATACAATATTGAATTTATTAAATTCTTGCTGCTACATTTATGTAAGAAAATTATAGCCCATAGGTACTACTCTTAAAAAAGTAAACTTTAAATAAAAGATTTAAAAATATATATTTAAAAAACCAATTCATTAGTTTCGAAGCTTATTCGTTACAAACTAACTTAAAAACCTTTCCAATTTATAATATTACTGTAGTATTTTATAATCCCTATTGTCTGTTGTATAGCATATTTTAATATAGGGAAGGGATATCTATCTTGAAACGTCTAAATAACAAGCGATTACTCGTTTTGATAAATTAAATCTTCAGTGGTTATTTGCATAATGTTATTTTAAAAGGCCCACAAGGACTTACAAAGACAAAAGAAGTACCAATGTTTTTTACATTAATACTACTTTTGGTCATTACTAGATTCACAATCGCAACTCGAAAGTCAAATAGTAATTAAAGGAGACTACTCTTTCAACCTTTCATCTTACGAATTACTAAGGTACTAACATATTATAACTCATTCATTGAAATCTATAATTACCTATACATGTACCTATTACTGCGGCTATTGTTAGCCATATTGTTTTTGTGACGTCACACACACAAAAGCACTTGGGTTGGGTCCTAAGATAAATCTGATGATACTCCATTTATTAAAATCTACTCTCATAAATATTACACCTAGTAAGCATTACCCTTTTCTAGCGCAGTCCGGCAAATAGTCCTTAGGTACAGCTATCCATAAACTAATCTCACTATAGTGTACATGTACAGTCAAGAGCACAGAAACATTTGTAGTGCGAGTCAATTATAATTAGAACGTTACAGAGTTCAATGTGTCAAGCTTCAAGTGCTCTACTACAGATTTTTATAACACATGGTTTCCTAGTATGAAAGTCAGGGTAAATATTTCTGTATCTCTTTTACTTTATACTTTGTAATGACGTTTTTATTGCAAATTATGTAAACTGGCTTATGGAAAAAATAATATTGTTATAGTAAGAACAGTTTTTTGAAAACCCATTATAATCAAATGATAATGGTAACTTCCCCGCTTATTGATTGTGAATCCAATGGAGCACCTAAATAATGTATCACTCGAGGTGAAGCGTATGCCTTATGAAAAACACAAAATATCGCTTCTGTCTAAGCCTCCCTTATTGGAATCTACTTATTTTTTTCCCATTATTCTCGTTGTAATTTATTCTGAGGCATGTGTAACAGATACGGTGCGGCGATGGGCTCACCACCTATCACCTTTTAGGGTCCAGATAATATACTGAAATATCTCTACCTACCCCCTCAAACATACATTTATTTATTATTATGTTATTATTCTGGTCAGGCATATTTGTTTATTTTTCTCTATCCTGCAGATACACAGCTGGCGCCAACGGCTTCCAGGCTCAAGGGGCCCATCTGCCGACCCCTCCTCCGGTGCCGGAAGAGATCGCCAGGGCCCTCCAGCAGAACGCCAGAGACGAAGCCAACGGCATCTTCGATGACGGTGTGTACCGACATCTACCGGTTCTATATAGAACAACAAGTGCCATAGACGGCAAGCACGTGACGTTAAAAGTTATAAAATAAATAAATAAATAATCTAAGGCCTTTTTTCCCCAGGGTCTAGGCAAAGGAATTCCATTTTTTTCCATTTCCATTTTTCGATATACCCACCTTTCACAAGATATTCTTTTACCCCTAAACGTGATGGTGAGACCATCGCCGGGCCGGGTCTTTTATACATGTACCTGCGGGTATCCTCACGATGTTTTCCTTCACTGTCGAGCTAGGGATAAATATGTACGTATTTTTTTTGAAAAACTCATGGTGCATGCCAGGATTCGAAACCGAGCCTCCCTGATTATCACTTCTTTTCTCATCACTTTGTAAAATCTATATTATTTTATTTCCTCACTTACAGGCAGCTACAACGACGGCAAGTACTCCTCAGGAGTATTCGCGGCCAGGTCCTACCAGCCTCTCAGACAGTACCCTGGATTCAGGTCCACGCCATCATATTATTAGGAGACCAGGGTTAAAGGAATCAGAAGTGCCATCACGCTAGCAATAAGTTTTTGTACAGCTTCAAGCAATAAAAGTATATATTTGTAAAGGTTTTTTACTCTTCAATTCGTTTTGTATAGATAACGGAGAAGTTGACAGTCGTTGGTCCTGCTCTTCTAGCAAAGTGGTTAATTAAAGTTTCGTTTGTGTAGTTGTCGTTGAAGCTAATATACACAAGTACTACCTCCGCCAAAATCGGGACGTCTGGCAACGCTGCTTGTGTCCCACAATTAATATTATTATTATTTAAGTATTTGACGAAAAATTACGTTGCAATTCAAGAAGCCATGATGTTTTTTAATTATTTCCTGTTTAATTTATTAAAAAAAAAAGCTTGAAACTTATTCAAGTAGTCAATCAATCCGTAATAAATAATAGTCCTTTGACACATAATCGCCATAATTTTAGTTTATATCAGAAAAACTATACTTATCCATAATAAAATCGATTCAACGGAAATTTTATGATTGACTAACGAAGCATAACGATCGGCTAGCATCCGAAAAATCCATCATTATTTGTCGTTAACTAAACTTAACATAATTTATAACACAAGTGGACAGATAATTATAGTCGATACCAATGTTTATTGCTAAAAATATACATCATTTTATGTAGATGTATTACATGTTTGAGAACTACACAGACGATTTTGACCAGCCAAGTAGGTACGAGCTGTAGGAGGATTATCTAATGCCATATTTTTTTATCTTTAAAAGGATTTCTACTAGTATTATTAGCACGCGATGATTTAGCAAAAATTCTTGTGAATAATTAGTATTTCCAGAAATGGAATACCTCTGCCTACCTCGGGGATAATAATTATATTTTCCACCAATATTTTTTTTTATGATAAAAAAGGGGGCAAACAAGCAGACGGGTCACCTGATGGTAAGTGACGTCCGTCGCCCATGGACACCTGCAACTCAAGAGTCAGGTGACCAGAGGGCTGGCAGCTATCTCTGTCAAAGGATCAGCCTAGCTATCCAGAGAAGGAATGCTGCCAGTCTTCTGGGCACTGTCCCGCATGGTTCCTCTTTGGAGGACATTTTTTATCTGTAATTATTGTAAATCAATGTATATTTTCTTTGTAAATAAATGTATATTTGCCTTTAGAGTCACAACTGCGTTGCCGACCTTTGATGTGGGAGTAGGGGAGGGGAGGGGAAGGGGGGATTGGGGCCTCCGGTTACCTCACTCACTCAACGAAATGCAATGCATTTCTTTACGCTGGTTTTCTGTGAGGCCGTGGTATCACTCCGGTCGAGCCGGCCCAAGCGTGCCGAAGCATGGCTCTCCCACAGTTAAATTATTTTATGTTTACCTCTTTTTTTAACCACAACCGTTCTATGCGACCCACGCTCATTATAACATAGCTAGATTTATGACCCTAATCACCAAAAACAAAATTCTCAACGCCCGGCCGCTTTGAACTGCAAGTACACGTGAGATAAAGCATTGTTCCGACTGGTTTGCAAACAATGGCTGACTGGCGATTGGGACTGCCATGTACATTATTAGCGGCTCTTTGTTACAATATAAAGATGCTTTCACAATGTTTCGTTGAAGTCGGTTCTTAATATTTATAGTTCTATGTTATTAAGTAGACGCGTTACGTCAAATAAAAATTATTTCGAAAATAGTACCTATTTATGTCGCATGTCTTCTTGTAATAATATAATAATCTCACGCCTTTTTTATCCCCGAGGGGGTAGGCAGAGGTATTCCATTACTGGATATACCCACATTTCACGAGATATATTGGACCCCTAAACGTGATAGGTGGTGAGCCCATCGCCGGACCGGGTCTGTTTACACATGTCTCAGAATTAATTCTGAGACCTGCGGGTTTCCTCACGATGTTTTACCTTCACCGTCGAGCTAGTGATAAATATGTCTTCTTGTAACAAGGACTTTTATAATATAGAAAAGCAGTAACTATACTGTAAGGCCGTTTTAACTTGGTGCCTCGGAACTGACGCTGCGCCTGCGAAAATCGCGTCATACCGTGAAATGGTCGCTAAAATGTTATTGCGCACCCTTTTTCGCAACTTCAGAGCTGCTTCAGAGTTAGAACGGCCGAACTGTATCTATCTAGAGTTGCGCTCGAAACGCTGTCGTTCGTGCTGCTAGCGAATTAGTCAAATTTTCTTGATTTGAGTGCCTCAGTTACAGGCGATAGTATGATATCTATACCCACCTCTTTTCTTAAATTTTAATATATTGCTCTATACTCCAAGCTAAGGTTATTATGAATACTGGGTGATCTAGCGACACGCCCCTGTCTTTGCATGATTTACGACTTGATTTCAAAACATTGACATTTCTCTACTGTTTCTGCATAAATCAAAATCTTGCTCAATAGTTATTGCTCAGTATGCTGCTCCAATCCGGATCAAATTACATATACTCGTAGTAGATTAGAAGTATTAAGCAAATACACATACAGATACATAAACATGGATAAACGCTAAAGTGGATATAACTCCATATATTATTTTACATGCATACTCTGTAAATAATAATGTAGTGACTATATCTGTAACTCTGTGTAAAAAACGTGTCCTACAAACACCTTCAAAATAACACCTGAATCTTAACGTAACATTACTGTAACACGAAGATGCAATGGTTTTGAAAATATTGTCTGTGTTAGTCTCAAAATTGAGCTAAAACTGCTAGGTACCTTTTGCTACCGGTAACAAGTATAGCGGTGTTTAGATTTTGGCTACAATTGGTAGATTGTTTTAGCTAACACATGCCTGTTAGTATTCAAAAAAGTAGAAATCTCAAAATAGACATAAATAATTACGATTATATCTTAATTCTCTATTATTTAGTTTCCTTATTACAGCGGCTAGTTAAGAGGACACACACAGTATGTTGCAGCGACAGCGCGTATAGACATTGTAGCGCACCTTATTACCTTTTTAAAACTATCATAAAGTGTCTGACTTCTTATTACAAAAAAAAACAAAACTCTCACCGTTTATCCCCGAAGGGGTAGGCAGAGGTATTCCATTTCTGAAAATAAATACTTTTCACGAGGTATTATTTGGACCCCTAAACGTGCAGGAGGTGAGCCCATCGCCGGACCGATCTGTTACACATGCCTCTGAATTAATTCTGGGACCTGCGGGTTTCCTCACGATGTTTTCCTTCACCGTCGAGCTGGTGATAAATAAATATATAATACGCTTTTTGAAAAACTCTTTGGTACATGCCAAGATTTTAACCCGAGCCTCACTGATTATCATTATGAGAAGCGGGCTCTTTAAACGTATGGCTATCACTGTTCTTTACGTTTGATACTAATATACTTTGATAATTATCTTACATATTAAGATACTTGTACGTACATGTACATTTTGTACTCCACATTCTTCCGTTTATGTTGAAACATAAAAATTCAGATAAAAATAAAGTGAATCGAAACAAAATTCGAGTAGGGTTCCGTAAGTTTATTTTGGCAGATAAATCGATTGTTGGAACAGAATTTACTGAGCATCATAAATGTTGTTGAAACGAACGTGTTGGGCACGAGGGGCCAACGCGACCTAATGAAGGTGGCTGGCAGTGGATGGATGTGGGCTGCATAAGACCGGAATGGTTGGCGCTCCTTGGGGGAGGCATTCATCTAGCAGTGTGGACAGCAATTAGCTGAAATGATTGGTCTAATTTTACACTACTTTTGTTTTGATATTTATCATTAGCTCAACGGTGAACAACCGTGAGGAAACCTGCCCCAAATTTGATTCTGAGGCACGTGTAAGAGCATCCCTGCCCAGTGCCCACCACTACTACCATTTGAAAACCTAAAAAAAAAAAACAAATAAATAAAAATAGCTTGACAGTACATGGGATAAATGAGAGGCAGACTTACTTAAATCGGGGCTATTAGTGAATCAGCAGGAGTGGGATTGAATTGAAAAAAAAAATATGGGCCTGTTATCTCAGTTGGTAGTGACCCTGCCTTCTGAGTCGGAGGTCGCGGGTTCGATCTCCGCTCGGGGCCAACATTTGTGTGCATGAACATGTCTGTGGGTGTTTAATATTTATTCAAGTATATTTATCAGTTGTTTAGTACCCATAATACAGGCCCTGCCTAGTTTGGGACTAAATAACCGTGTATGAATTGTGTCCCACAATTTATATTTATTTCATAACTTCTACGTAGGTATATTAAAAATTTAATTACCAATGAAGTAAAAAATTTGGAAAGGAACCCAAAAATTGCAAGGTGCATTAATTACTTAGGTATTTATTTAAAATTTGCACAAAAGTTTTGCTCTTACACAAAATTACTAATTCGTTTACATTGATGTTCGATATCATTATTTCGTGAACAATCCGACTCCCGCGCATTACATGAAAGTTTACTCATTGTGCCATAGAGCTTTTAAAATATAGAGACCGACATAAATTTATTGAGAATCTGTCCAGTCAAATATTAGTGTCCCACGGGCGATGAAAGACAATAACAATCCTATTGTGTCGCGATTTTGTGGTTTGATTGATTACACTGAATAGTGATTCTAAAATTAATTTCAAGCAGTTTTACGTGTAAGAGTTTAATGGAATAAAAATTGCCGTACAAATTTTATTATATTTTGAAAATATTATGGTATGTATTAGTTTTTTTATGTCTAAGTCTGTTCTGTTTAAGTATTAGGATTTACTGAAAGCCAAGTAGGTATTACATTGCCCTCATTGTTTTTTTATAATTTTCGGCCAATTCTGCCAAATTATTTTTTAGTAGCCAGATATAGTTAACTGGTAGATAATGCTTTCAGGCATTAAGTTCAACATGTGTGTTATTTGTTAGTATATGAAGTTAAATGAATAAACACTCTATTTAAAAACCACTACATAAATAATACCATGTTATAAGTAAAGTTATTAAGTATAAATAAAGTTAAGTTACATACAATGGTATCATTTACAGTCATAGTATTTAACTTAACTTTATTTATACTTACTAAGTTTTTGTTTAGCACTGAGAGCATAAGATTCAATTTAATTAACTTTTTTCTGATACCTTTTGAGATTTAGACAATATCGGGTAGAAACGAAACGTTAATTTTGAATTTTTATAGTTCATTTTTTGTAGACTGCTATGAACTTGGGATTGTGAGAATACAAGGGTAGACAGCAAAAAATATTATGCTGTCATCTCTAATACTTTTCTAGCTCTACGTAAAGCCCGCTCCACATGTTCATTCATCGGGTGCATCTCGTTACTGATTACCTAACGATGCTCTCGCACCTGCGCCTGCGTCGGGCCACTGACACTACAGACTTTGGCAATATTAGACAATGCCAATTGCCATGGTAACAGTTGCGTTTTAGTCTATGATCAACGTACTCGTACCTACTCGTGGAGCTGTGTATAGAAATTAGCAAGATAGCTAGATAGCTATCTTTCGATAGCTAGGTTAGTCTAAATTTATAGTTAGTAACCCTTATAAATAATAAAATAAAACTAATAATCTCAAACCTACATAATAATGGTAGGCAGAGTATAGGTACCCTTAAAGACGTAAGATTCAACAAACAAAGTCTTGATACATATAAAAATATAAAAATTCTTATTTTAAAAAGATGTTGTTTCTTCTTTTAAATTTATATCAAAATTTTCTCAACGAGTATTTGCAACACAGTCAGATTATTACAAACCCGCTGAAAGATTTCGCAACCAAATAATATTTTTATCAAGATCGCAGCTATTGTGGTCGCACCACACTCAAGTGTGACTTCATACATCTGTGCCTACAAGAAAACTCACTATAAAAACGGAAGAGTGAAATTTTGGATCACATTCCTTGACCAATTACCTCACGTGGTGGATTTGTGGACTTTCGGTGGAAAAATGAAGCTGGTACGTCAAATCTTGTGTTTTGTGGAAAAGTGAAAGTTAATTATGACAATGGTGCTGATTCTGCTTTACAACGACTAAAGTTATTTTAGTTTAATCCTGTTGTAACTAAACCTAAGACCTTACTTATAATATGGATACATTTCTCTATACGAAGGAACCGTAATTCCAACGTATTAAAATTCATACGCTGCAACACAAGCTAAACATCATATAATGCTAAGCTAGTATTGCGAAGTTCAAAGCAAGAATCTCATTCACAATATATCGTTTCAATATTTTGTTAACATGTTCTCTCGCACGGAATTAGAGAAAATCCACTTTTATGTCAAATCGCTGCTAATCTTATAGCAAGCGAGTATTGATGTTACACGTAAAGACGAATACGAATACAATCGCCAAACGTCCTACGCATAATTTTAAACGACCTCAAAATTTAGCTTTCATGATGATCTCCAAAGTATTAACTCAGGAGGCATCGCTAAATAGGTCGACACCGTCACAAATAACTTCTGCAATTTTGGCCATATAATTTATTTATTTGATCGTCTAGTAGTGTAGGACACTACTTTGTGAATAGTAATCCAGATCCTTTTTGAGGATCATGATTTACCGTTTGCCATCAAAAGAAATCTTAACTTGATTCAACTATACCGTTAGTTTTCTATCGCATATTTATAAAATTGTCTTTCGCTCGCTTTTAATCTTTAATAACGCTGCCCACTTCAGCGCCATTCATGCCTAAGGCAATATTTCATGAAGGACACTTCATATTCCCCACCCCTGTTATCTCTTATCTGATGACAGACTCGAGATAAAATCGTCTTCCCCACATTCTCACCTCCTTTCAAGAAAAGAAATAAAAATGTGTTTGGTGGGAAGAGTAAGGAGCTCCACCTCGCCCCTTACGGTGATCGCCAACCCGCAACATTCCACAGCTGCGATTGCGACCCCCCCGAACGTCCCGGTTTTGCCGGACATCCGGTCTTTTATCCCGCCTAAGCAGGATCGTTGCGGCCGAAGCCGATTGTTGCGGCCGGAGCCGATTGTTGCAGCCGAAGCTGATTGTTGCGGCCGTAGCCGATTGTTGCAGCCGAAGCTGATTGTTGCGGCCGTAGCCGATTGTTGTGGCCGAAGCCGAGGTTTGCCCCGAAGGGACCGTTGCGACCGAAGTCGATTGATGCGGCCGAAGCCGAGTTTTGCCCCGAAGGGACCGTTGCGACCGAAGTCGATTGGTGCGGCCGGAGCCGTGTTTTGCCCCGAAGGGACCGTTGCGACCGAAGTCGTTTGTGGTGCCGAGTTTTGCCCCGAAGGCGAGTTACGGCAGTCATTAAGACCTCAGGATCATTTGCAGTAAGCCCCGAAAGGCATTCTCGAACATATTGATAATAAAAGTTACGCCCGAAGGCGCTTGGTGGTGAGATAGTCTTTAAGACCTCAGGATCATTTATAGTAAGCCCCGAAAGGCAATAAGTCCCGTAGGACAACTCGTTCATAGGTCTTAATGCTCGTCGTGACCCGACCTCGGTCCCTACGAGCCATCGATTCTCTTTCAGCCATCAGAAGCGCTGTCACACCCTGAATGAGCTTATAATGGTAAAACCATTAGTTTATATTGATACGCGTCGCGCGCGCACTCATATGATAGTATGAAGTAACCAATGTACGTTTTGCAAATACATGGTTACCATAAGATATATGAGGCATTCCTCATTTTCTCGTTCATTCGTGGTATCACTTTTATTATAATATCAAGCTCAACAGAAGCATGACAGACATCCCCGTCAAGCCAATCAAGATTCTAGACCCCTTTACCATGCCAATACGAATACCGACATGACTCCAGTTCCAGACTCCGAAGAGCTTACTCCTGAAGATTTGGTCGAGTGTTCGCGTACTAGACCAACAACACTCCTCGAAGATAACTTGTGTTAATGCCCAATTCGCACCGCACAGGTCCACGACCAAGCCAGATGTTGCTTTTCACATTTCAATGAGAGACGTTATCAACCTCCATCAATTAAGTGTTAGTTGACACCATCGTCTCCGTTACTTAGCACCAAAAAGCTCAGAAGTAGTCCCAGGGTGTTTACTATGAACCACAAGACAGCGCTAAGAGGTGCGTCGTCAGTCATTCTGCTACTACCTCCAATGTGTAATATTTAAAAGCGATCGTTACATCAGACGAAGCTTATGGAACATGTCCAAAAACTAAGTCCATATAAGATCACCGTGCCGTACCGTTAGGCAGTGCTGAGGCCCGGACTTTTTACCTTTTCGCACTATATCGCCAAACAGTGTTGAACAAGACAATTGTGAGTCGAAGCGTAAGCCCCAACATCACAAGCAAGTCATAATGCAAGTTAAAGAACGGAGGTGCCGCCACCGCCAAGCTAGCATTGGTATGTGCCGACATAAACACCGACCGCGGACCAGTGAAATGTACTGACACAACCGCTGCACCACTCGGACAGTACCACACCCCGTCAATAACTCAAACACTACAACCCCTGCCTCGTCCCGACATTTGCGTTCGAGCGGACGGCGTTAGCCGCCCTAAGATGGGAGGGAAACCTAGGTGTAACATAGGCCCAACTCTCTTATTTATAGGCTCGTTTAGAATATTGCATAAAACTACCATATTCCATTAATCAGACAGGGAACCCTTACCTGCCTTGTCCTCATAACTTATGTTATTAACGAACCTTCAAGCTAATAACGCCATATGAGAGTTTTATAATTTATATTTTATTTATTTATTTATAAATCATATTGCTCAACAGGACTGACCCATGTATCATACATCCTAGGTCCAACCTTTGGTTGAGGTGGCAGCCTCGCCCCGCGACCGCGCACCCTCCCTCACCATATATGCCAGAACCCCCTCTTCGTGTCCCGCGCCGGAAAAACCCGACCATCTCCGATTTGGATGAAACCTTTTGCATATCGTAGGGTCCGTGAATAGCATTACAATGATATACTTTTTATCTCTCTAGCTCCAATAGTTCCGGAGTTATAACCGAAAAATGGTTTATCTTAATACAAGAACTATTCCGCTATATTTTCCATACTAAACAAGTTTCGGTTTTTCCTGAACCCTACTGAAACCAATTTCTAACTACTTTTATGAAACTTTTATGCTATTTTAACATCTCTTCGATCATACCAAGCCCTATTTTACTGAATTTTCATAATTTTTCGTATTTTCCTAAGTTTTAATATTTTTCTATTTCTGACTATATTTACATGTGTTTACATGTTTACAGCCCCACCAAGCTGTTTTATGTTCTTTTAGTATTCTATATATGATATTAGGGTTGAGGAGTTACACTGTCATTTTCTTTCTCCTAGAAAAGAACAGAGACGAGAGATATTTAGTCCTGTCAAATTAAAATTTGTCCTTTCAACTAAGGCATTTCACAACGTGTTTAGTGCCAAGAAATCACGACTAAAATACAGCCTCTGACAGTACTAATTTCGGTACGTTATCTTCTATCCCCTTTTTTTTAAAGTAAGACAAAGACAGGACTAAACCAAAATAAGTTTAGTCAGTGTATACAGAATCGCCCCCAATGACTGTTGTGATTTAAAATTTTAATCACCTAGTAGATAGTTTGGTGAATCAGTGAACGCCTTTGGATTGTTGAGTTGCAATCCGGATATAAACAGTACAAAATCAATATTATTTGATGCAGGCCTACTATCAAGACATTTTTTGAGTATCTAACAGCGTTAAATGATATTTGGTTACTGCCTATTTAACGTTCAATTTGATGTTTGCAATTTGAATTGGGACCCAAAATTGAGGCGTTCGCGTGTAGAGAATTGAGATCAACAGTTATTTTTGTTTTATGATTGTCTATCATTGCTATATAAAGATATTATTTGATTCTTAGCTGTATGTGACCCATTTTATGCTCAACTAGCGACCGCGGGTGCAATAATAATACTAAAACCTTCCTCTTGAATCACTCTATCTATTAAAAAAAACGCGTCAAAATCCGTTGCGTAGTTTTAAAGATTTAAGCATACATAGGGATATAGGGACAGAGAAAGCGACTTTGTTTTATACTGAGTACTGATAGTGATGACATCGTGTACTATTTAGAGTACTCGGAATGAATTGTAACTAAGTTAAAAAGTCTATTGAAAACTCTTTCTTATTACCTCATGTTTAATAGTGTAGTAGTATAACTAGCACATTTTTTTTATAATTAGGTATCGTTAAAGTCGGATTTATAATGTGAAGTATATCCTAATAAAGGAACAAATATTATCTCTTAGATAACGCTAATTCTAAATCTGGTGTTAACCACTTCATCGCAACTTTTTAATTGTTACAGTTTACACCAATTGCTGCAGTATTAGTCATTGCTACAGCCAATCCTATCTACAGACCACCCGTTGAAGCATACCAGAATGTAGATTACCAACAATATGACCAAAGTGTCTATAACACACAACCACAAAGCTTTACTGCAGCTGATATATCTTACAAAGACCACCAAGACCATCAAGCTATACAGGGTCATCAGATAATTCAAAGTCATCATGGCTTACAAGCTCATCCAATTTTGCAAATTCATCACGACTCACAAAACAGTGGATTACAAGGCCATGAAGTGATACAAAACGTTCATGAATTTCAAAATCACGGATTGAAAGGTCATCAAGTAATACAACCTCATCATGACTTGCACAGCCATGGAATGCAAAGTCAACAAATTGTACAAGGTTTTCATCATTCGCATGGTCATGATAATCAAGGACATCAAGAGTTGCAAGGACACGGGGTACAAAATCATCAAGTAATTCAAAGCCAAGGTCATGGTTATCATCAAAGCATTAACAATCTTCAAGGTCACAACAGTATCCAAGGACAAGATTACCACGGTCATCAAGAAAGGCAGTCAGGACAGAAACCAGCCAAGATATTGAGATATCAAGCGGAAAGTGATAAACATAATTATCAGTTTGCTTATGAAACTGAAAATGGTGAGTTTACCTGAAATAATGGTATTATTATTAGGTATTATTAACATACTAGCTGTAAAAAAACACCTACTCCAAGTAAAGCAATAATAAAAGATTGTGATCAAATTGAAATATTATGATCATCCATTATGATGATTATTATGATGTTTAAAAACCAAGCTCAATCTCACTTGCTATTTTATCAGCTACAGTTAACAAAACTACAAGTAAATAAAACCCAAGTGATAGCACTGAATGAAGTATGTGATGAGGATAGAATTCAATTGAATTTTATTAAAATTTCCAGGAATCAAAGCACAAGAAATTGGCTCAACGGAAGGTAAAGGGAGTCGCGCGCAGGGTGGGTATTCCTACACAGGTGATGATGGCAAAGTGTACACAGTGACGTATACAGCTGATGAGAACGGCTTCCATGCTCAAGGAGCTCATATTCCCACGCCCCCTCCCGTTCCAGAGGCCATAGCTAAATCTCTGGAGCAAAATGCTAAGGAAGAGGCTGAAGGAGTTTATAATGATGGTGAGTGTGGTACTTGAGAATGTTTATTATAAACTCCTCATAAAGTATCTTGGAAGAGAAATAATGGACAAATATAGATAACTAGCGTTTCTGCGCGGTTTCACCCGCGTAGTTCCCGTTTCCGTCGGAATACGGGAATAAAATAGAGCTTATGTTACTCAGGTGTATTCTAGGTTTCCATTGATGAAAGAATTTTTTAAATCGCTTTAGTAGTTTTTTAGTTTATTTGTAACATATAGATTGTTGACTTGGAGTAAAGTAGTCTTATTTATTTGCAATACGAATATTGTGTCGCTCAGATTTGCATTATATTGTGTCGTTAATGAAAAATCATATTCATAAAGTCTATTATCATCTCAAAAGTGTATATTGCTACACCTTTAAAAGATTTACATGATTAGTGATCGAATGATAGCCAGTCGCAATAATTTCGTCATTATTTTTTGTCCTTGAATTGAACTTCATATTGAAAGTCTAATATAAAGTCTTTTTTCACTTCCAGGCCAATACCAACATGAACAAGTAGAGCAGCAGCATCATCAAGTTCAAGGTCACCAGCAAGAACAGGGTCACCAACAGTATCAGCAGTACGGCGGTGGTTACCACCAAAACCAACAAAATGGTTACAAGCTGGTACCAGCACCAGTTACAGACCACAGTCAGTACCATTGAAACTGAATAGGGTACAAAATATTAGGCTAAGCTCAAGTACAAGTACCTACTTGTAGGTACAACATATTGCTTTTCATGTAAAGTCCACTAGAAACATAAGGCAGAAATTTAAGACCTACATGAAGTCAGTCAATTGATTTTTGGCTTCTAACGGAACGATACGATATTTCAGGTTTAATTTTGCACCGATCTGTATCAAATAGTAAAAAGTCGAACTACCGTAATGTCGTCGGTTACTTAAATCGTTAATCGATGAAACACGGTAGCTTGTGACGTCCCGGACGCTGCACTGTTTGAAACATGTGTGAATTGACCTGACAGTTATGTACGTACAATACGAGCCTGCAAAGGTTAGGTTAGGTTATATGAAATACGCTTGCATGAAATATAAAGAGCGAGAACCTCACTGTAGAAAAAAAATGCCTTTATCTTTACTGTCAAGGATTGTCAAGCAATTGAATTGTGTAGCGCTTTCCATAAATAAGTAAACTTCTGGCGCTTAATCTACGAATACTCCTTCATATTCATTGCTATCAACAAAAAACAACAGAAAAATATCTTATCATTCATGATCACAAAGCTAATAGTAATAAATCAGGGAATTAGCTTTCGCTTTGAGTGTAGGCGATTCTTTAGTCTGTGGTACAAACATTAATGATAAGCGGATTCTAAAACAGACTGCAAAAATACAAAATGTATATAATTTAATTATTACGTCATGTATAAGTACCGTAATATTTTCTCGAGAGCAAAAAAATGTAAATTATACTTTTAGGGCTAGTTTTTTGAATTCTAAATTATTGAGTATTTTTGGTTATGCTTAGTCCTAAGAAATTTGTTTTCAAAAGATTATTGTATACCTACTACCTAATATAAAATTTGTTATTTTGTAGTCACATTACAATCTTTTCATCGACTTAATAAGTCTATAATTTTTTTTGTGTATTATAATTTGATTTGTGTTTGTGTTATAATTTATCATGTATGGACTAAATCTGAGTCTGAAATAAATGATTATTATTATTATTAATTAGTTAAGAAACTGTGATTAATATTTTTTCAGTCGGAATTAGCCTATTAATTCACTACTCATGAAAGAAACACAGACAGCCAAAAACCTGGCTAAATGTAAAAGATACTGAAAAGATTAAAAAAATCACACCCTTTTTCAACAGCCAAATGACAAACTATAATGAAACCCACATTTCACGAGATATATCGGACCCCTAAACGTGATAGGTGGTGAGCCCATCGCCGGACCGGGTCTGTTTACACATGTCTCAGAATTAATTCTGAGACCTGCGGGTTTCCTCACGATGTTTTCCTTCACCGTCGAGCTCTCTCTCAGAAGAGCACAGCAGAGCTCAGAAAACTCATTGAGGATTCGAACCCGAGCCTCGCTGATTTTCGGCCGGCTCTTTAACCGTTCGGGCTAGCTCTTAGAAGATAATTCAAATTTTATGAAGAATTTAAGTAATTAAACAAAAAGCTTTAAATATTTATATTTTATACTTAAGTTCATAATGTTTTATTCGTTACAAAACATTTCCTCTTTATAATAATATTATTATAGCGCGGTGTCAAGGGCGGAATACGGGGATAAAATATTATAGCCTAAGTTACTCCCTGATAATGAAGCTTTCTATTGGAGAAAACATTTTTTAAATTGGTCCAGTAGTTTCAGAACCTAATCAAGCAAATCTCTCCTCTTCATAACACTAGTGTACATGTTGAAATCGCAATTTCCTAGTCACTTACACCAACATTCCTCCATACACAGATAACACCGGCCCACGTATCGGAGATCTATTGTAATCGATCGTAATCGAATCTCGGAATCGTTTCGAGTTGTTGCAACGCAATGGACTTGTTGCACTTTGACCCAGTGACATTAGTACTAGGCCAAATTATCGCACTTGCCTAATTTTGCTTGCGGTGAAGCTGTTTTGTGTTACTAGCGGATGCCTAGCGGCGCGGCGTTGCCCGCGCGGATGATGTTTATTCCCGTTCCCGTGGGAATTTTAAATTTTAACAATTGTAATGAATTTCATTATAACTCGCTGGTTAATAATGACTTGCTTTAGGTGAGGTCTGCATGATATATAATTGAGCATGTCGAGGAAGTTAGAATTAGACACTCGTCTTAGGCAATTTTATTGCTTTTATAAATGGCTCTGATTCAAAGCGTGGGGTTTTTTATCAGTTTTCAAATAAATACTAGCGTGTCAAGAATAATCCGTTTGGGCTGCTATTACTGGAACAATTACGACAGATAAAACCAATTTTGTCTTTAAATTATGTAACAGTAACCCTCACGCAAGACTTAGATATAAATTAATAGGCAAACTAAGGTTGTAAATAATATTTCGAATTTTTTCCTCAAAACTAAGACTCAAAATTGACTAAGAGTTCTATAGTGTCTCGTGTTTTTAGTTTTGTCTAGCAGTTATCGTTGAGGTGGCTACTAAAAAATTACCACCACTTCGACAGATAAAAGCGGCGAGTAAAAGCGACCTTTTTGCCGACTGTCCCATTTTATTTTAGAATTTTGTACCCTTTTGTATACTTTCCCTTCGCGGCGACTTTCAAGACTTTTCGTAATTATAAACTGACTAAGCCGAAAACAACAGAACGGTTTAGTGACCAGGGCCCCAATTCCACTAAATGCCAACGGTTATAGTTGGATGAAAATGACGTGTCAATGGTGTTATTTGCTCTTAAAAGTGCCAAATTACACCATTGACTGACCATTGACATGTCATTGTCAATTAAATAATAACCGCTAACTTTAACATATATAAACATTGCGTTAAAAATTGTTGGGTTAGATATGTTGATATCTTTTGCTTGTCTACGGATGTACTCACTCTTACATTGATAATATACCTATAGTTACTATTATATTTTGCTTAATTCACAAAATTTCATTTTCTGAACCCCCTTAATTTATAAGTTAGATTGAAAGTACATACAAAAGTAGAGTAGGTACATAATTTTGTGTTTTAATTAAAAAATAATTTTGACCATAAAAATAATAGTTAAAATCAGCTTATTACAAATGGGCCTAAGTGCAAACTTAGGCATAATGCAGGTATACCTTTGCGTAGGTATACAAATCAAAAAAATGTCAATGTCAATAACATGTCAATAAAGATAAATGTCAACGTTGACAATTATTTTTTTCTTTCCTGCAGTTAGGCTAAGACAAAAAGTGAGTTAGGCCTATTAGTTAGAAATTACTGATTATCTCGATAAATGTTAATAAAAAAATTCTCGAAAACAAAAAATATTTTATTCCACACGCTAATACTCCCAAATGGGTTTCTTATTTTGCTTCCTCGGTGAAAATGTTATGTTGTCCAGCCGACTGTTAATCAGTTTAGTGAGACGATCGTATTAGCCGCTCGCATACAAGATCATATATCTTACCTGACCACGCCCTAATGTAAAATGTAATTTCGGCCTTGCCTTAAAATGTGTTTAAATATGAGTAACCAGTGCCGTAATATGTTAAATCCAAAGAGATTTAAATATAATAAGGCATAGAGGGGACAAAGCGAGGAAAATTTGAAGTCAAAAGTTATTCCAAGTTGAATAAGTCTAGTACAATTTCCACCGAATGACAGCTCGCGTTCATACTAACTGACATCACAAGGACATGACGCTAAGGCTTCAAAGTTTTGTATGAAAATATTCCCAATGCCCCCTCTATGCCCTATTATATTTAAATCTCTTTGGTTAAATCTAATATGTTATTTGAGCCTACTAATTTTGGGTATATTAGACATACATATTAATAAAATTAATGTGTCTGATATACATTCTACTGTTGCGCAAGAGATCGCGAAGGTTTCTGAAAATTAGATGAAATTCCCAGGGCAATGAGAGAAGAAGCCAAGTGCGAGTCAGACTGGCGCACTAAGGGTTCCGTACGTTTGTTGTTTGGGAGCCCCCTCAGTCAAGCACCGTTTGGTTACAATTCGCGACAAAACAATTAAAATCAATTGTGTCTCATTTTATTGGCTTAACCTCTTGACGCAATAAAATAAAACACAATCGATTTCTAGTTGTTGCGCTGCCTGTTGGAACCGCGCGGTGCTTGACGAATTAATTAATTTAATATTTTTATCGAACCGATTTTAACCCGCCGGTACTCGCGTCTCATTTTGTGACATAAGCGGTCGCGTGAGGGTCTAAAAGACCCCAAAGATAAATGCATTTTTTTGATATAAGTATAGATATTTATATATTTTTTTTTAAAATAAAAAGAAAAGGGGTGATAAAACAATATTAAAATCACAAATATTTATAATTTAGAAAACAATTTATATCTTTATCACAATAACAAAGAGTTAAATGCTAAATCTTACTTTTTTATGCATATGAACCAGAACCACAGTCTAACTTTTTTTATTCTAGTACAAGTGAAAAAAAAACATTGTTTTTACAAAAACGAATAAACTTTCTCCTAAAACAATCAATAAAATAAAACATTTAACATAACAAGTTTTTTAATAATCAGCTTTCAAACTTCTCATAAAAATCTTTCTCAAAATATTTCTTACTGGCAGCGCCCTGCGGTTTCACCCGAGTAGTTCCCGATCTCCCATTGGATAAAATATAGCCTATGTGTTATTCTGATGTATAAGCTATACAACTGTAAGGTTTCATCAAAATCCGTGCAGCAGTTTTTGCGTGAAAGAGCAACAAACGCCCATACATCCTTACCCACAAACTTTCGCGTTAAAATATTAGTAGGATTTGTTTTCTAATTAGTCTTCTTGCAGTCTTATCACTTTTGACTCATTGTCTGTTTACAATTGATGCATAAAACTGCGGTGTGATCTCTACATAGGTATTTGACATAAAGTTTTGGATTTTTATCCTTTTTAGGGGGGTAGATGGAACACCATCTAAACTTACACAAACCGTCGCGTAAGGGTCGAAACGACCTATACTCACTTTATATGTTCCTACTTGTACCATTGCCCATTTGACAACATAAAGCCTTTAAAATCAGCGACACAGGAATCGAACCCATGTATGCACATTCCATAATTAAACATACCATACATACAAATCCATTGGAGAACCGATAGATGAATGTATGCATGGAAAAGTTGATGATAAGCCATGATGTGATTGTCTAGTAATAGGTAGGACCCCTAACATTGTGTAACATCGTAGTAACCCAATTCTTTAAGAGGTAGCAGGTATCTTTAGAGGTGATTTTGAGTAAAACCAAAAATTAATATTAAATTGAACAAAGTTTATTCCTAGAAGCATCTACTGAAAACATAGTATCTATGAACATAAAACAATGAATTAAATAAGTATAGAATTTTACATTCTTCATAATTTGTGTATCTAGAAGTAGCCTAATGCCTTTGGATTTACCTAGAACAAAATAGAAGGAAACCAATAAGAAAATGAATGATGAAATAAGAAGATGGTTTGAATAAATAAATAAATAAATAATTTATTTTATTTTATATATATATGAATATTATAAAAATAATAATATGCTACCTACTCCCTATCCTATTATGATTATTGGCCCCTTAAGGGGGGGACAGTACCCCGTGGATCGATGTCCACACTCTCCCCTCCAAACCAAGTCAGATCTTGTAATGGAGCAAAAGAGAGTCCCCGTACTATCCTGTGCGCCTCAGCCAAGACTGGGGTAGCGCTCCACCATGCAATGCAAGCATCAGTAAAATTGTTTAGACTCCATAAGAGCATTTGAGCAGACATATAGTCTAGATTGTTTGGTATGTATTCAAATACATAAGTTGTATGATATATAATGATTTTAGTGCTGTATAGCAACATACTCCATCATTGAGCAGGTATTGTTCGGCCACAAGGACCAGTGATGAGGGCGCGATGCGCAAGCGTAGGATAGAACGTCAGATGGTTCATCAAGCTGTGATGCAGGGCATCAAGACTCAGTGAAGTAAGCATTTAGGGGAGCTGTCTAGAATCAAACTCAGCCAGAAAGTCAACCATGGAGTAGAAATATAGATAGAGTGTGACGATGGTATGGATGACAGTCAGGGGAGCCGATAGTCGACAGTATTGCCATAGCCACCCACTGGACTTGTTGCTGTGCAGAGACAGGGATGACCAATAAGAGGAACCGACCAAGCTTAGTTTTGTTGTTGGAACAATAAAACTCTCCGATAAGAGGTTGTCACCATACAGCGTATAATCATTTTTAAAATATGGTTTTAGATGATTAATCCAAGCCAACCACACTAGACCAATGAAAGCATTAGCATGAAGTTAAAGAGGAGACCGTAGCATTGTACCTACTATCAGTCAGTTTGTTGTTTGTCCATAATAAAATGGTAGGTATATTGATTGGTATATGAGGAACCGGCTTCGCCAGTAGCATTTAGCTGCCTCTACCACCGTTTTAAAAGAGAGACCTAGCCATACAGTAGAAACGGCACTACCATATAGCAAATCGGCCAGTAGTTTGGTATTTGTCCATAATTAAATGGTAGGTATATTTATTGGTATATGAGGAACTGGCTTCGCCAGTAGCATTTAGCTGCCTCTACCACCGTTTTAAAAGAGAGACCTAGCCATACAGTAGAAACGGCACTACCATATAGCAAATCGGCCAGTAGTTTGTTGTTGCTGGATAAAAGCATAAAATATTCACATATAAATGGTTGATACTATAAATAGCAATAGAATTTCAAATATTGTTGTAGCTAAGTAGTTACTCAGCTAGATATATTCATCAACTTATATCCCTCTAGATATCAGTACTCATGTGTCCTTAAGTTCTAGTATTTTCTTATTAGAATGTAATTGATGATAAATGGTGAGTATTATGACCCAGTGGTTTTCCTAGCTTATAAATAATGAAATAAAGAACCCCTGCCTAATTTTGTGAATCAAAGATTTCCTAGCCTAGATATTCCTTTGGTAGGTATTGGGTCTTTCATATGATACCTATTCTGACTAAGAGCCATGAAATTAAGAATTTCTCAGATTATTTGTAACTTATCTTCTAGGTACCATAAAATAAATCATATAGCTTAATTTAGTATTCCTAATTAATTTGATGAGGCTGTCAACATGGATTGAAACCTAGTTTATTTGACTGAATCCACATAGACATGTACTTAGTATGATACTCTAGGCCCTAGACCATTTAAATTGCCTTATTTTATACCTACTGCCTTATCATACCTACATCAACATCTCATATAAGGCTGTCTGTCCGTTTGATCAGATTTTATGTAGATATAATGACTCAACCTGAGTGGGGGTGTGTGAATAATGAGCAAACTGATTGACCAGGACTTCGCTATGCTGTATTTTACGCAGTTACGCACTCTCATGCAATTATGTAAGAATTTAGCCAAACAGCCTGGCCACCACCACGCAACTCACCCTCTCTGTTGAACAGATTAGTTTAGTGATAGAACCAATACGACAGCCAGTACATCTAAACCAATCTCTCTCACATTTTAGTAGATTTTCACCTTAAAACTATGTGTCAGTCAAATCTTAGTCTAGATACGTACCTACGTAGGTACGCATTTGCCTATTTATTACCTATTTATTTATTTCTACTTATAAAATTACGACAAGACATTTCGCAGGGCGACAGAACACAGAAAATACAACAAGTTGAGTGGACCCTAGGATATATTTCCTAACAAATTCCTGAGCTTCAATATGACCTAATTTCGCCTACCCATAAGAACACTCTACTTACCTTCTGCAGGCTATGAGATTCATACCTGCCCATTTCCATCGTAGGAGCCGAAGCTCGCTCGTCACTGACACTCACTTTGAAAGGCCATGGATACAACACACAACAGAAACCAAGAACCACTCCAGCACTCCGCTTGCGTTCCCAGAGCTCTAGCGCCTCGGGGCCCACGAGTCTGTCACGCTAGACGCTACCTAATCGAAGCTAATTCCCTATTCTCACACAAATATCGCCTTCACCATACTCCAGAAATACTGAAACGCATTACTTTTCACGATAGAACATAATATTCCTATTCTAGACCATGTAAATCCCTAATTTCTCTAGCAAAACCGCCAAGCGCGTGGGCAGCCATCTTGCGAATCCCCTCTCTCTCTCCAAAACTCCCATAGTGACTCGCACAAAACCCGAACTGTCCAATCGGCGTCTTTTATCTCTTTCTTTCATTCAATTTCCTAACTACTTGTCTATCACTCCAAATCATTCACCCTTCCGTCCTTCTAATAACGCCTAAAATTCTCCTCGTTTATTCCCCCGGAAGAGCGGACGCGGCCTTAGTCACGCCACTGGCGGTGGCCAATCAGAGCCTCTTCAATCGGTTTTGGACCATATTTGGACATGTTTTCGAGCCCGACGCGGCTCATCTGGGGGCATGGTAGTGCCCCCGCCAAGTCAAGCAAAAAGCAATATCATTATTTCCCGCTACCGCTTTCCTAGTAATATCTTTCTCACACAATATTTTCATTCTTGTCTTCTCTTAATAATGCTACTTGCTACTAGATGGCTTGTTTTAAAGACTAGGTTTCGCTTCTAATTGTTCTTAAAATCTAATCTATTATTTAAATTAAAATTGTTATTAATTTTACTCATAAAATATCTTATCTAGAAGGTGGGAACCGTCACAATCGCCCCCTGAGAATTAGTGTTATGGGAATTTCTCAAATGCCCAGAACAATAATTATCACATATCTTATACCTATATTAACTTTTCTATAATTTCTACTTACTGAACAAACAAATCATACTACCTATTCCTAAAATTCTGTAAATAATAACTTCCTATTATTTACTTTGCAAAGCAAAGATTCATTACACCTACATGACTACACTTACAATTTTAATAAAAAAATGTCTCGCCCCCAAATAACTAGACTTGAACCCAATATTGTCAACTCAGAACCCCCTTGACTGACCACTTTAAAAAAAAACAACATTATAATCATCATCTTGTTCAGAATCAGTTGCTACTGAATTCTAAAACAGACTGACAATATAAAACTTAACAGGTTTTCACCAAGCCATCAAAATCAATTTGACTTCTGTCTGATTCTCTCCACATCACAGTACCTTTAACATGTAACATGAAGTGTAAAAGTGCATAGGTTTTTGGGAAAGTCCCTGTAGAGTGTGGGGAAAATTTATCAGCCGCGTGTAGAGTAATTGAGTATGCTGAGACCGGAATCCACAGAATACTTCTGTCCACAAGACAGACTCACCAGACCGACTACACGGAAAGGCTGCATTCAGTTAGTTTGCGAGGCTAACCGACTACTCACCGACCGGTCAGTCCAGACTGGTCAGGCCGCCTTGCTTTTTGTTGTGGATAAAAGCAGTGGATGAAGAGAGCGCCTGAACAGATATTGTTTATACACTTATAAACACAATGTAGGCTTTGCAAACAATGGTTAGTCCTGCCAAGTAACTAATACAAATAAAATTTACTAACATTAATAACTGACATTCCCTGGAATTTTTTCTAAAAATCCCTTTACATGGACAGACGGACGGACAGCCAACCAGATGTAGATAGACAGGTGGACAGCCAGACAGACGGACGGACGGATTGACAGGCAGACGGACGGACAGATGGACAGACAACCAGGCAGATTGACAGACAGACCGACAGATGCCAGACGGACGGATTGACAAACAGACAAACAGACAGATGACAGATGGACGGACACACCGACCAAAACAGACATACAACCGGACAGACAGATTGACAGATGGACGGATTGACAGACAAAGTAACACACAGGCACACTGACCCACCCTGACAGACATACAAAGATTTCAAAAATTGTGTTCTTATATCTAAATTGATAACTTAAATTTTCATTATTAGTGAAGTGACAACCCTACTACTCGCCCCCTACATTGAGGACTATATGCACAAACCTACATAAGACTAATTAGTTCACTATCACCATCCAATCGGTTTCTTATAAGTCACTATTTGACAATCCTGCCTATACCTATTTCATATTGTGCCTATACCTTTATGCAGAATAGAGCACCTTACTGACTATTTATTAGCAGCGCCAGGCGGTGTCAACCACTGAGCCCCATTCCCACGGGAACACAGTGAAATATCCCACATTACTCAATGACAGTGGAACCTTCCACTGGTGAAAGAACCTCCAAAATCGGTCTAGCAGTTTTGGTGTGAGAGCATAACAAACAAACCAACAAAACAAACAAATTCACCCTCACATTTAAAATATTAGTTAGGATTAACAGTGCTTCACCCATGCATTCCCCGTTCCCATGAGGAAATTGGTGAAATATTTTTATATCAATTCAATAGTTTCAGAGCATATTCAATCCTCATCATCAATCCATAACAGCCACATGAGGAAGTAGGAGTACACTGAAAGCTAGGGACCAACAACAACAGTTCAACATACCTTCCAAAACACGAAGATGTTTGTGGTATAATGCCACTAGGCGGTCACCCATTCACTGGCTGACCCCTCACAACTTAGTTTAACCAGTGCGATTAACCACACTTATCATCATCAGCCGGAAGATGTCCACTATTGAACAAAGCAGAACACTGCACACACTGCCTATTCAATATAAACAAACAAACAAACAAAACAACAAACCAACAAAGAGCTCGCCCCCTAAGTGTAAGACCACTGTACCTCAGATACATCCAACTTTGTACTATTAACGTAGGACGTAGGTACATACATACATAATTTCGCGCCTATTAACTAACTAAATATGTCATAATCGAAATCATTGTGTACACAAACAAAAACGTAAATCGTAACGTAAGTCGTAACCTATCTACTCTCCCTCCTGTCAAATTCACATTCACCATTCTTTCGGTTCATTCCCATCTCTCAAAGATCCGTACACACTTTCACACAGATCGATACATTCGATCTATACTAAAATGTTTTGAACTAGCATCCATAGTCATGAATGAACAATCAATCAATCCAGTTTTTTTTTCTTTCTAAATGTGCCGTATCTAAACAAAATACAAAACTTCAGTGTCATATAATATTTGATTGCCTTTTTATAGAAAAATTGATACTTATTGAAGAACTTAAACAAGTTTATGAAAACTCAGCAAGCGTCCCGCGTGCTCTGCAAGATATTCTAAGGAATACTAAGACATATATAGCACTTTACAATTTTATACATATTACTTTAAAAGAAATATGAAATATGGTATCCGTTTTTGGAAATATTGGATTGACAAATGGATTGGAACTTACAAAGATTATGATATAAAGAAGACTTGGATTTAGCCTTTACAGTTTTTGAAGACATGGAAAGAAGGAAAAATAAGACCTGGCTCCGGCCTTTACACTTTAAACTCTATGTATTCAAAATAAAAAAACAAGGCTGTATGGCTTAGTTCTCTTGTCTGCTCTCTCGAGCGAATAATAAAAACAACAACAACTAGCTTTGACAGCTTGTCTTTGTCATGGTGAGATAACGTCAAATTCAGTGAATGCACTACATAACCTTATAGTGAAGAAAACTGCTGAAAACTTGACTTTGGCGAAATCAAAAAGGACCGCCAGTATAAAAGAAATTGTCCTTGAGCAACCCCATCCTATCTACGAGCAAGATAAACAAAGATGACCTCAACTACCTAGCGACAACATGCTACGGACGACAAAATATAATACAACGTCAATATTATTCAAAGGTAAGTTAAACTATTATTATCTACTTATAGACCTTATTATCTATAGACATTGCACTAGCATTCGCCGCACTAACTTTCATTATTTTCGAAGAATTATGCATTCTGCTGCATCCTAACTAACTACTATGTATCATCATGAGTGTCCATGATTTGACATCTCATTGACGCCCCCATGTCTCTACTATGCAGAATTCTGAATAAAACGCTATGATATTGCGAGCATGGGCCTTCCAGTGGTGTAATTTCACTGGAATTTGATCACTATTTGCACTGTGTAAATATAACCTGCACTAAATTTATGCTATTTCTGTGTGTGCTTATGCTGCTTCTGTATTTTTTCCAGATTGAATATACGCCTATACAACGAGGCCTACTTACTAAATAGCAAGAATGAAACATTTCAAGCCACCTACATTATGGGCTTATTTTCATAGTGAATTGAAGCATAATTATGATGAAGATTGAAGCACTTCCTATTTAATGTAAATAATAAAAGCAACTTCAAATCAAGTACCTATAGTTTTCTTTCATAAATAAATAGTGATATTAAAATAATACGAATTTCAATACATAGCCTAGTCTATAACTGAAGTTAAATATTAAACATAATATACCTAGTTTCACTCATAATTGTTTTTTAAACCTATTTATCAACACACCCACCAGTTATCACCAACCTCAATACAATCTAGATACACAAATTCAAATCATAAATCTATGCTCGAGCTCCCTTTGATTGGGTAGGCAGAGACAGTAGACAATTATTTAGTTATAAATATATTGAGTTTTACCTAATAATGTTTTTAAAGTTTCCTAACACTATTGCATAGTATTAGTACATACATACACACATAATCTCATGCCTATTTCCCATTGGGGTAGGCAGAGACTATAGTATTAGTAGATACATACATAACCTCACACATATTTCCCATTGGTGTAAGCAGACACATAGTATTAGTACATACATACATACACAACCTCACACTTATTTCCCATTGGGGTAGGCACAGACAATAGTATTAGTACCTGAAGTTAATACAATTGCACAGTTTTACTCTTATCACCATAGAAACCTGCATTTGAAAACCTCCATCCATTTCACAAACAACAAATTGTAGGCTAAAAAGCCTACATTTGGTTCATCCTGGGAACGGAACAGCTCAAATTGTACCATTGCCCATTTGACAACATAAAGCCTTTAAAATCAGCGACACAGGAATCGAACCCATGTATGCACATTCCATAATTAAACATACCATACATACAAATCCATTGGAGAACCGATAGATGAATGTATGCATGGAAAAGTTGATGATAAGCCATGATGTGATTGTCTAGTAATAGGTAGGACCCCTAACATTGTGTAACATCGTAGTAACCCAATTCTTTAAGAGGTAGCAGGTATCTTTAGAGGTGATTTTGAGTAAAACCAAAAATTAATATTAAATTGAACAAAGTTTATTCCTAGAAGCATCTACTGAAAACATAGTATCTATGAACATAAAACAATGAATTAAATAAGTATAGAATTTTACATTCTTCATAATTTGTGTATCTAGAAGTAGCCTAATGCCTTTGGATTTACCTAGAACAAAATAGAAGGAAACCAATAAGAAAATGAATGATGAAATAAGAAGATGGTTTGAATAAATAAATAAATAAATAATTTATTTTATTTTATATATATATGAATATTATAAAAATAATAATATGCTACCTACTCCCTATCCTATTATGATTATTGGCCCCTTAAGGGGGGGACAGTACCCCGTGGATCGATGTCCACACTCTCCCCTCCAAACCAAGTCAGATCTTGTAATGGAGCAAAAGAGAGTCCCCGTACTATCCTGTGCGCCTCAGCCAAGACTGGGGTAGCGCTCCACCATGCAATGCAAGCATCAGTAAAATTGTTTAGACTCCATAAGAGCATTTGAGCAGACATATAGTCTAGATTGTTTGGTATGTATTCAAATACATAAGTTGTATGATATATAATGATTTTAGTGCTGTATAGCAACATACTCCATCATTGAGCAGGTATTGTTCGGCCACAAGGACCAGTGATGAGGGCGCGATGCGCAAGCGTAGGATAGAACGTCAGATGGTTCATCAAGCTGTGATGCAGGGCATCAAGACTCAGTGAAGTAAGCATTTAGGGGAGCTGTCTAGAATCAAACTCAGCCAGAAAGTCAACCATGGAGTAGAAATATAGATAGAGTGTGACGATGGTATGGATGACAGTCAGGGGAGCCGATAGTCGACAGTATTGCCATAGCCACCCACTGGACTTGTTGCTGTGCAGAGACAGGGATGACCAATAAGAGGAACCGACCAAGCTTAGTTTTGTTGTTGGAACAATAAAACTCTCCGATAAGAGGTTGTCACCATACAGCGTATAATCATTTTTAAAATATGGTTTTAGATGATTAATCCAAGCCAACCACACTAGACCAATGAAAGCATTAGCATGAAGTTAAAGAGGAGACCGTAGCATTGTACCTACTATCAGTCAGTTTGTTGTTTGTCCATAATAAAATGGTAGGTATATTGATTGGTATATGAGGAACCGGCTTCGCCAGTAGCATTTAGCTGCCTCTACCACCGTTTTAAAAGAGAGACCTAGCCATACAGTAGAAACGGCACTACCATATAGCAAATCGGCCAGTAGTTTGGTATTTGTCCATAATTAAATGGTAGGTATATTTATTGGTATATGAGGAACTGGCTTCGCCAGTAGCATTTAGCTGCCTCTACCACCGTTTTAAAAGAGAGACCTAGCCATACAGTAGAAACGGCACTACCATATAGCAAATCGGCCAGTAGTTTGTTGTTGCTGGATAAAAGCATAAAATATTCACATATAAATGGTTGATACTATAAATAGCAATAGAATTTCAAATATTGTTGTAGCTAAGTAGTTACTCAGCTAGATATATTCATCAACTTATATCCCTCTAGATATCAGTACTCATGTGTCCTTAAGTTCTAGTATTTTCTTATTAGAATGTAATTGATGATAAATGGTGAGTATTATGACCCAGTGGTTTTCCTAGCTTATAAATAATGAAATAAAGAACCCCTGCCTAATTTTGTGAATCAAAGATTTCCTAGCCTAGATATTCCTTTGGTAGGTATTGGGTCTTTCATATGATACCTATTCTGACTAAGAGCCATGAAATTAAGAATTTCTCAGATTATTTGTAACTTATCTTCTAGGTACCATAAAATAAATCATATAGCTTAATTTAGTATTCCTAATTAATTTGATGAGGCTGTCAACATGGATTGAAACCTAGTTTATTTGACTGAATCCACATAGACATGTACTTAGTATGATACTCTAGGCCCTAGACCATTTAAATTGCCTTATTTTATACCTACTGCCTTATCATACCTACATCAACATCTCATATAAGGCTGTCTGTCCGTTTGATCAGATTTTATGTAGATATAATGACTCAACCTGAGTGGGGGTGTGTGAATAATGAGCAAACTGATTGACCAGGACTTCGCTATGCTGTATTTTACGCAGTTACGCACTCTCATGCAATTATGTAAGAATTTAGCCAAACAGCCTGGCCACCACCACGCAACTCACCCTCTCTGTTGAACAGATTAGTTTAGTGATAGAACCAATACGACAGCCAGTACATCTAAACCAATCTCTCTCACATTTTAGTAGATTTTCACCTTAAAACTATGTGTCAGTCAAATCTTAGTCTAGATACGTACCTACGTAGGTACGCATTTGCCTATTTATTACCTATTTATTTATTTCTACTTATAAAATTACGACAAGACATTTCGCAGGGCGACAGAACACAGAAAATACAACAAGTTGAGTGGACCCTAGGATATATTTCCTAACAAATTCCTGAGCTTCAATATGACCTAATTTCGCCTACCCATAAGAACACTCTACTTACCTTCTGCAGGCTATGAGATTCATACCTGCCCATTTCCATCGTAGGAGCCGAAGCTCGCTCGTCACTGACACTCACTTTGAAAGGCCATGGATACAACACACAACAGAAACCAAGAACCACTCCAGCACTCCGCTTGCGTTCCCAGAGCTCTAGCGCCTCGGGGCCCACGAGTCTGTCACGCTAGACGCTACCTAATCGAAGCTAATTCCCTATTCTCACACAAATATCGCCTTCACCATACTCCAGAAATACTGAAACGCATTACTTTTCACGATAGAACATAATATTCCTATTCTAGACCATGTAAATCCCTAATTTCTCTAGCAAAACCGCCAAGCGCGTGGGCAGCCATCTTGCGAATCCCCTCTCTCTCTCCAAAACTCCCATAGTGACTCGCACAAAACCCGAACTGTCCAATCGGCGTCTTTTATCTCTTTCTTTCATTCAATTTCCTAACTACTTGTCTATCACTCCAAATCATTCACCCTTCCGTCCTTCTAATAACGCCTAAAATTCTCCTCGTTTATTCCCCCGGAAGAGCGGACGCGGCCTTAGTCACGCCACTGGCGGTGGCCAATCAGAGCCTCTTCAATCGGTTTTGGACCATATTTGGACATGTTTTCGAGCCCGACGCGGCTCATCTGGGGGCATGGTAGTGCCCCCGCCAAGTCAAGCAAAAAGCAATATCATTATTTCCCGCTACCGCTTTCCTAGTAATATCTTTCTCACACAATATTTTCATTCTTGTCTTCTCTTAATAATGCTACTTGCTACTAGATGGCTTGTTTTAAAGACTAGGTTTCGCTTCTAATTGTTCTTAAAATCTAATCTATTATTTAAATTAAAATTGTTATTAATTTTACTCATAAAATATCTTATCTAGAAGGTGGGAACCGTCACATACTGTCCAAACGCCGCGCGTGAACTGAGTGAGGCGGGGTGTGCGAGTAGCCTAAATTGTAGCTTAAAGGTACTGAGCGTGGTTTTGAATAGTAAACAACATTTAAAAAGTTATGGAACAAGAAACAAGGTACTGGGTCTTTTCGACCCATGCGCGACTACCCGCGGGTTAAATATTCTTTCACCAATAAAAAGTTTACTTTTCTAGGAGTAACTCGAGTTATAATTTTCCCACAGGAATGGGAAATCTTGGGGAACAGTTCGAAGATCTACACTAATATTATAAAGAGGAAAGATTTGTATTTTTGTACGTTTGTATCGAATAAACTCAAAAACTACTAAACCGATTTAAACAATTCTTTCACTATTAGAATGCTACAATATCCTAAATTATCCCCGTATTTCTACGGGAACGGGAACTATGAGGGTAAAACCGTGCTGAACAGCTGTGATAAAATTAAAACAATAATTTTTTGTCTGACGAAGTTCTTGGTACAAAGCAGAGCTGAACAATAGATGCAGTCAAGGACGATTATTATAATCGGATATCCTAACCTACAGACAGACATTCCGATGTCTATTCATCATTAGTCATGGATGCGTATGCGCACATGATGCGTCTAAAATTTCGGTTAAGGACAATTTATTTCGACTTGGCTAATAAATATTACCTACTGCTTCGCACGGTTGGCCTTAAAAAAAATTTCCCTAAAATTTTCTTATTCTAACAAAACTTTAAGTGTATGAGATAGAAATAAGAAACTGATAAAGATTGGGTGGCTTAGGCGCAGAACGTCCTATTCGCAAAATGTCCTACCGAAAAAAATTATCTTATTCGCGAAACGTCCTACTCTCCAAAGGCACATTCGCAAAAAGTCCTATTTGCATATTATCCTATTTGCAAAAAGTCCTATTTGCAAAAAGTCCTATTTGCATAAAGTCCCATTCGCATAAATTTGTAGACCAGACAAATAAATGTCTTAGTAAATACCCCAAATCAAAATTAAATAAGATTTAGTAAGTATGTAATATTAATTATATTAACATAAAGATACATAAGGTCTTCATGCCTTTTAATAATGCATTAAAGTACTCAATTAAAGACAAATTAAATTAATATTACATGAAATTTGAAAAAAAAAATCAAAATTTCAAAAAATTTCTAAATCGTTTATTTTCTATTGGTATTAAAATATACACTTAGAAACGTCAATATTTTATAATGACAAGGCATTCTAAACTCGTCCCTGAAGGTTGGCTAAATGCAAACAGCAGCCCATCTCCACCGACGAGCTGCTGGTTCCGAATGCAGTACCCCGAGAAGAGCCAGCAAGAAACTCAAGGGCAGCTCTTTTTAATCTCATGTCAACAATATATAATAACATGTTTACAATAATAATTATAATTAATAGCCTTACATAGCGTCGAGTCGGTTAATCCCATGAGATAACTGCAATAATGCAAAGATATCAATAAAGGTTACCAACCCATATTTCGTGTTCAAGAATGGTAATATAATATTTGTGAAGTTTGTCCGCGAGCCGCACGGAAACTACGATGGGCTCGGGTGAGAGATTACGATTCATTCCTTCAACTAGGGTTTGCGATTTCTCGAAAATTTCCAGTTCTCGGGTCTCGAGAACTTTTGAGCCCGATTTCTCGGGTTTTCTCGGGATATTCGAGAAATTTAAATTTACGTATATATTTTTTATGAGAGCAGTGATAGCCTTACGGTTAAAGAGTCTGCTTCACATGATGACCATCAGTGAGGCTCGGGTTCGAATCCTGGCATATACCTAGCAATGAGTTTTTCAAAACTTATGTATATATTTATCACTAACTCGAAGGTGAAGGAAAACATCGTGAGGAAACCCGCAGGTCCTAGAATTAATTCTGAGACATGTGTGTTTACACATTCCCACTACAGACCCGGTCCGGCGATGGGCTCACTGCTACTTCAGACCCATAGCTCAGCAGTGGGCTGTTACGGGTTGCTCATGATAATTGTTACACTAAACTCAATTATGATTATTCAGTATTAAGAATTCTATTGCATTGGAATAGCAAGGCTAATTTAAATAAATAAATGGCGGATGAAACATTTATGACTGCCATTAAGACATAACATTTTATGAAAAGGTCACACGGCGGTAGGCTTCTTTGATTTTTTTATGGTGCGTCTGTAACTGAGGCGAACATGGAACATACACATATTCGATGGACCTGTTGGCCCCGAGCGGGGATTGTTGGTTGGCTCCACAGTTGGCGACCCTGCCTTCTGAGTCGGATCCAACTAACAATCCCTGCCCGGGGCCAACAAGTGCATGAACATGTCTGTTGGCTTCATGTCTGGGTGTTTAATATTTATTTAAGTATGTATATCAGCTGTTTAGTACCCATAGTACAATTAGACTACATAAAAACAGTGATTTTTCACAATTAGTCATCTTATTGAAAGTTATTACAATTCCAGTTTCGGTATGTGTGTAGACTTAGTCTGAAATTGGCATGTCTAGTGAGTCACGGGAGGAGCTTGCAACGCAGAGGTCGGAGTGGTGAACTGCTGTCAACACGGGTATAGTAAACTTTGAGCGTTCCATCTTGAAGACCTTGACGCCGAACGCCTGATCCGAAAAACTGGACCCAAGCCTTCCTACAACTATACTCGCAATTCAAGTGGGTCTCTTTACTGCGCTTCTTGCGATAGGACCTTCAAAACAAAATTTGGTTTTGCGAGTCATGCTCGCGCTCATGCAAGAGCCCAGGCGAAGACGAGCTAAGGGCACATGAGTAAAGAAACGGAACAGAGACAAAGCTTCTAAGGAGCGTGCAAAATTCTTACCTATTTTAGTAGGGTTGGCAAAGGAGAATAAAATAAACAAAACGTTTATTAGACTTTTATTTGTACATTAGATTATTTACAAATTACCTACTCTAAATATTTTTTTATAACTTTTTATTTTTAATAAATTATTAAATCTTTTAATCTAATGATGAATTCTAAATCTAATGGATATAAAGTTTTTTCAAATAATCATTAAGGACGCTTCCACATGGCATAATATTTTTACAATCTTACACTCGATTCAGAATATCATTAGGTACCAATATTTACAATGTTTACGTCGAGTTCTTTGTAATGAGTAATTAAAGAATCTTTGCCCATATTTATAGGTTGTTCAGGTCTATTAACAAACAATTTTATTTCGTCACATATGTGATTTTCGAGACATTCATGCAAACTGTACAGTAGGTAACCATTTTACACCTCCGAATCTAATTATTTACACTTTCTTGACTTTTTAGTTTAATACTTTATTCTACCATAAACAATTTAAAATAACCATTTCTCACTAAGCAGGAGCGCGAAACAAATACGGCAACCATTGCGCGGCCCTCGGCATTTCTACTGACCGAGCCGGTTTTATCCAGTTGCGGCGCGTATGTGACGCAGCGCTAGTAGAAACGCACACAAGCATTGCATGCTTGTAGTAGTGTACCTACGACAGCGCGGTTGTATGAAGCTTTGTCTCTGTTCCGTTTCTTTACTCATGTGCTAAGGGTGTCGCCGTCGACGGATACGTCTGGGAGGACATCATCATCATCATCAGACTTAGTCTAGACTAACTATGGAAGACCTTTGCCGATCCCTCGGGGATAAAGGCGTGATTTTTTTAAAGTAGACTGTCATATAATCCTTCCATGCACACAAAAACGAATCGAATTAAGAATCTTTTTGAAGTCAGTTAACAAACATTACCATTCTTCAGCTGCAGTGGTATAAAATCCGATTGGCCGCAAAACATCGACTCAAGCGCAGACGCGCCTCATCTCTGTCCTTGACTTGATAAATATGTGAAACAAAGGGCATAATAAGTTCGTAGAGCTGTTCTAACTCAGTCCCTTGAATCTGGAAGATATCTTTTACAGGGTCAGGAAAATTTCATGAGGGTTTTTGTTGTTTAGATCACAGATTTAGAATCTTTATGGTTTAGATGGTTTTTTTGTCTATATACGTTCTGCAAGCCTAACTATCTAAGAAAAACCACGGTGCTAAATAAAGCGTCGTCTTTGATATCTCTGAAACTTGACAAGTTCTACACGGTTGTGAGAGACTCGTTGGACAGAAACCGGTGGAGACAGATCATCCACTCCAAATGCGACCCTAATGCTGACCACGATCCTCAGACATGAGGGACCGACCCCACAGAGAGAGAATGAAACTTAAGTTCTAATGCTACTGAAATAAAAAGTTATGTATGTCTTTTCTCAAATTGTAAATTTACTCACTGAAAAATTTCTCTGTAAAAAAAAACAACAAAAACCTGCCAAGAGTCGGATTTGTAAAGGAAGGCTTATGACACTTGAAGTTACTTGCTCAATACTTCTAACTATAATATTATCTATGCAAAAGTAATAAAATAAAATAAATAATAAGAGCAGTGATAGCCCGAACGGTTAAAGAGCCGGCCGAAAATCAGTGAGGCTCGGGTTCGAATCCTGGCATGCACCAATGAGTTTTTCAAAAACTTACGTACATATTTATTACTAGCTCGATGGTGAAGGAAAACATCGTTCCTCATGAGCCCATCGCCGGACCGGGTCTGTTACACATGCCTCAGAATAATTAATCCTGGGACCTGCTGGTTTCCTCACAATGTTTTCCTTCACCGTCGAGCTAGTAATAAATAGATCGGCGTAGATTAATGTTAATACTTCTCTTCGTATTCACGAATAGAAGCGTGCGAAAGAAAATTAATGATTTAATTTTTCATATTATCCCGTTAAGTAAAAGTAAGTAACCGAATGCAGATACAATAGGATTATCTATTGTCCTTGATCGCCCGTGGGAAGCTGATTTGACTGGCTATTGAGTAATCGTTGGAAAAATCATTATAAAAAACCTCCAGTTTTTGGGATTTACACATTAGTCACTTGGTTTATATGGTAGGTACATAAAGACCTTCTTCTTGAATCAATCAATTTTTTAAAAAGAGGGAAAACGAGCAGACGGGTCACCTGATGGGAAGTGACTGCCGTCGCCCATGGACACCTGCAACTCGAGAGTCACAAGTGCGTTGCCGGCCTTTAACCCTTAACCACCTACCGGCGGTCATAGTGACCGCAACGATATTTTAAATTGAAATATCTTGGCACAGGGTAATCTTTTATTAATGAGCGTCCATATACCTTTTCTATGCACATATTACTCTTGCGCCTGCGCTCGGTTTGCGTCGTAGTGAGCGCGTTTGTCTGTGGTGAGTAAAAATCTTTTCTTAGCGGTCATTCTGACCGTCTGCAGGTAGTTACGTAACTTTTCATATAATATTTTATTATTAGTTTTAGAGCTAAAATTAATAAAAACGACAATAGTATTGCACGATGGCTGGAGTAGGGGGTGTCAGATCAAAAAGACCAGTTTAATGAGAGCTGTAGCAATGTGGAGCCTGAAATGTACGAAAATCACGTTATGGTAGAAGATCCCAATTCGGATTCTGAAGACTACTGTGAGCTATTGCTCGTCATCTGAAGAAGAAAACAAATGTATTTGATCTGAAAATAGTCCTGCTGCACCAGAACCCATCTTTTTTAGTCTAAGTGTCAGAGAACCGGTATATTCGCCGCATACTGAAAATCGATAAAGAAAATATGGAATAGTTCTGGCACTGACAATCTTGAAAATCGAAAAACATGCCATACTTTCGATCTTATGAAGAAACGCAAAACGTTCATACGTGTTTCATGTGCAAGATGCCAATATGTCAAGATGGTACTCTTAAATTGTGCTATTATTGCCGCGAAAAATTGTAACTTTGATCATCTGCAATTTTTGTAAAATATTGTTCTTTTTAAATATTTTTTAGAATCTAGATAGAGGTTTATACTTGTTCTTTCTGAAAACCAGCAGAAAAAGGCGGTATAGTATAAAAATAATTTACTAGATATAATTTTACTACTTAACCTGTATTTTCACCCAAAAAATTAGTCTTCAATAAAACAAAACAAATGTAAGAGACTGATTGTGATTGAGAAAAATATTTCTTAATAATATAATAGTTAAGTATATATACATGCATTTTAATACATTTTTTTTGTTTCACCTACCCCAAATATAAAAAAATATGTGAAAAGTATCTGCGGTCATAGTGACCGCCGTCAGGTGGTTGTGTAACGTAAATAAGGGGTAGGTGGTTAAGGGTTAAGGTGGGTGAGGTTTAAAGATCTCAACATTCATAAGGACAGACAGAAGTGACTGTATATAATACTATGTAGTAATAGTGAGGAAAAACGATAAAGAAAATAGTGGTAGGAAAATGTTTTTGGTCCATAATTTATTGCGCCTTGAGATTTGAAATAAAATCTTAAATAAGTAAGGTTTCTGATACCTTTATGCTGGGCTTGTACATAAGAATATGTCAGAAACATAATTATAAAGTTTTGTACGTATACATAGAGCAGTGATAGCCCGGACGGTTAAAGAGCCGGCCGAAAATCAGTGAGGCTCGGGTTCGAATCCTGGCATGTACCAATGAGTTTTTCAAAACTTACGTACATATTTATCACGAGCTCGACGGTGAAGGAAAACATCGTGAGGAAACCCGCAGATCTCAGAATTAATTCTGAGGCATGTGTAAATAGACCCGGTCCGGCGATGGGCTCACCACCTATCACGTTTAAGGGTCCAATGTATCTCGTGAAATGTGGGTATATCCAGTAATGGAATACCTCTGCCTACCCCCTCGGGGATGAAAGGCGTGAGATTATATATTATTTTTTATATATTATTATATTTTTGTACGTATACATCAAAATAAGGATTAGGTGAACGTATCCTCATTTATGCTGGAGTACAACTTATAGTAATGAAAGTATCATCAAACATCGTCAAAAGTAGGTCAAGCTGTCATTCATATGGTAGTGAAGTAATTGAATAATTGAATGTTTGTAATATATTTGACATTTTACCTAGTTTTATTTTAATGGGTGATTGTTAATAAATTATCCTGGTTGGTCTATTGCATAGTGCAATTCTTGCACAAAACTGTGGTACGTGCTAACCTCCAATAATAAATTTTATTATATTATAACCGACAATAGTATATGCAATTTTATATGTAGAATCGTTATTACTGCTTTATTCGAATTTTAATGAGCTTTGGTTTAAAATTCGAATGAGATTATGATTTGAATGTCTATTTTCCGTTTCACACAAAAAATAGAAAATTAATCTGCTACCATAATATTATTTAATATTTTTAGTGAACCTTACAAGAAACTAAATATTTAGAAATTAATTTATTTCATTACTTTCTGGATATTTTTGCCTAATACCCAGCGATGTAGGTATAACACTTTTTTTTAAACATGCTTTATTATAATTATCTTATTTTTAAATTTGTTGCCAACCTATTCAAATTAGCATTAATTTACAAAAAAATATGTAAAATATTACACATAAAAAAGTCCCCCAAATATAAACTGATTACGAATTCAACTAAAACTTTCAAATTTTAAAATGAATAATATTTGTATGTTTTAATAAAGTTACCCATGGGAATAGGTAATACCCTACCAATAAAATTATTACCTACCTCAATAGGCTTAACGGACGGCCTAGCTTAAAAAAAAACCGCAAATAAAAATTACACAACTCTGAACTTCACATATAGGGAAAAGTAGCTTCATTATGATCTAGAATGCGTTTGGCAACGTCTGCTAAGAGGTATATAAATAGGAGGGGTCTCTAAATCCCCACATTCGAGAATTCACCTTCGACCTGACAACACTAATCATGAAACTGGTGAGTCTATCGATATACATTTATCGATGAAATGTCAATGTTGTGTAATAGGGCTGTGTCGTTTGTGAATACAACTTTGTGGTTTTAGTGTTTGTGTGGTAATATGTTTGAGTTTGAGATGTTGATGGAAGTTTTTAACGTTTAAGGTGTGTTTTGTTTTGTACCGGAAATTACAAATATATGAATTAAATGTTATCGTAGCTTTTTGTGATACTTATCACCTAAAACTGTTGGTAAAATTATGTAAAAGTAATGGTATTCAGATAAATATGCTTTTTTTCGATTCAATGAAATGAAATCCGTATAAATATTTTTACCATATTTACGTTTACCGAAAGTAACAACCCTAAATTATAATATAAAACAATTGAATCATTTCTTTTTTATTAATAAAATAATCGAATAAGTTATTTTTATTTATTTTTAGAACGTGTTTTAAATAAATCCAAATTTCTTTTTCCCACATAACGTTCTCTGCGGCTCCACACAGTGTGTCTATTTACATATTTAATTTAAGAACAATAGCACAGTGGGTGCGACAATAGGCAATCGTAGTTAATTGAAGTATCATTGAGTAACTAATCTTTTGGGATGATGTAAGTCAGGAACACACGATTATGCGGCTGAATGATGAATTGTTTAGGATTTTAGATCTGAGTTACTGATTTTGTCTCTGCTTGTATAATAAAAAAGCTTTTACGACTGCATGTTATAATCAAATGAGTTACGGCATCGTATATTGGATAGATAGCTAACAATTGTGTTATAGCGAGGTTTTGGCGATCTGTACTATAGAACAAGTTCCGTATTTACCACCATTGTGTAACATTACAAAGGGGCCGTGACAATAAAAAATTAATATGTAAATTTGCACAAGGCATTTCGTTATTTCTAGGTGGAGGTGTGAGAGTGTGTTTAAAAATTAAAAAAACTTTATTCTTATGATACCAAATTTTTTCCATCAGCTCATCATCACCGCTCTCTTCGGCGCTGCCGCCGCCGCCGGCTTCGGCTCTTACCCTGAGCAGTCTAACCGCCCCCAAGCGGCTTACGAGAGAACTGCCAGGATCATTGCCCTGGACTCCGACGTCAAGGAAGACTCCTTCAGATACAACTACGAGACTGAGAACGGGATCAAGGCCGAGGAACAAGGAAGGGAGGTGAGTTGTTGCTGGATCTATCTGTAAACTAGCCTTTGGTCGTGAAGGAAAACGTTCGGAAACCCAACTCAAACGAGCTCCAGAATTTTTATGTTTGGGTGCATACTGATAACTGTCAGAACGGCGACTTCCCAAAAAGGCGATTTCGAAAGTGGACGATTTGGGAAGTTGGCGTCTCGGGACACAGTTTTGTGAGTTGACTTTTTGAGAAGTTGGCGCTTTGACACTTTTGTTTTTCGTAGATAAATGTAACAGTGATTTTGTATGCGTGGATCAAGTTCTCTCAATTCCCGATATATATCTGGAATAAAAAGTATTTCACTTTGAAGTCAAGCTTGAAGCTTTAACAACAGTAAAAATCTTATAAAAATTGTTTTAAGCCTAAATACAGATAAAAATTATGCACATCATTTTTTTTTTCTCAAATATCTATGTACAGACGACTTTTATAATTTATTAAAGTAAATTAAACAGGTCACAGTCATATCAGTAAAAAAAAATTGTGTCCCAAAAAACTTGTGCCCCCTATCAAGTCTTTGGACAGACTTTGGTCAAGAGTCAGTTTATGTTTCCAAGACTTTACACTCATCGACCTACTTTACAAAACACAAAACAGTGTTAGGCCGCGACATTATAAGAGTTAAGCTTTACTACAGTAAATAAATTACAAAGTTTCCCTATTCCGAAAAAGGTTGTCAAAAGTAATTTAGCCACATATATTTTTTTTATTTGAAAAACACTGGCAGGTTATGCGTGGATCAAAGAGATATAAATATAATAGGGCAAAGAGGGGACAAAGCAAGGAAAATTTGAAGTCAAAAGTTATTCCAAGTGGAATAAGTTTAGTACAATTTCGACCGAATGACAGCTCGCGTTCATACTAACTGACATGACAAGGACATGACGCTTAGGCTTCAAAGTTTTGTATGAAAATATTCCCAATGCCCCCTCTATGCCCTATTATATTTAAATCTCTTTGGCGTGGATAAATGTCAGTTCATTTTTTTCATTAAGTATAATATAGGTATAGCTTTCGCCCTCGATGAAGTGAAGCCTACCTCTTTCAAAATAGATAATTTCGCCAAATTTCAAAAAGATCGATCAATATGGTAGTGTCATGTAATTTGCAATAAATAAATAAATAAATAAATCGTATCAACGGTACAGGCTGACAGACATGTAAATTTCTTTCGCTTAAATAATATTAGTAAAAATAGATGCCATTTTTATTCTTAAATATTAAATATACATGTAACAGTTTGTATATTATATTGGCGTAAAACTTATAACTTTAAAATTGTATTGTAGTTACTTTTGTAACATATTTTATTTAATATTCAATTTGTCCACGTTAATTTATGAATCCGGTCTCAGTTAACTTAGAAGCGGCCCCCATTTCTTAATTTCTGCCCCAGACTTAACTAACCTGTGGCTAGACTGCGTGATACAATCACTCGGAAAGGGCAGTGGCCAGCAGAAAGGTCATGTGTTGTGCAAAGTATCACCAAGTCCTATTTATTTGGAGCAAAGAGATTTAAATATAATAGGGCATAGAGGGGGCATTGGGAATATTTTCATACAAAACTTTGAAGCCTAAGCGTCATTGTCATGTCAGTTAGTATGAACGCGAGCTGTCATTCGGTCGAAATTGTACTAGACTTATTCCACTTGGAATAACTTTTGACTTCAAATTTTCCTCGCTTTGTCCCCTCTATGCCTTATTATATTTTAATCTCTTTGATTTGGACGGTCTTCATCATCATTTACTTGCACTTTTCCCATTATTTGGAGTGGGCGCAGTATGTTTCTTCCTTCCGTTTAGATCTGTCATATCTACATTCACTTGCATCCTGCACATATCATCCTTCACACAATCCATTAATATTTTCTTTGGTCTACCACTCTTCCATCATTTACTTGCACTTTTCCCATTATTTGGAGTGGGCGCAGTATGTTGCTTCCTTCCGTTTCGATCTATCATATCTACATTCACTTGCATCATGCACATATCATCCTTCACACAATCCATTAATATTTTCTTTGGTCTACCAATCTTCCTATAACCTAATGCAAATAAATTATCTATCATTTATCCAAACACAACAAAGTAAGATCATAACCAGAATCTATTGATTTACATCCTGCTAAATATCCAGCAATTAAAATTTATGCTCAAATATTAAATTTGTCGCTAATAAAATGGCTCCTTACTAAAATCTCAATCATTTTGTGTCAGTCATGAAATATGTTTCAAATTCTTTTCAAGGCATTCAAGTTTCTTATAGTACCTAGCATTAATTCAAAAATATTTGTAGATAATATTAATTAATTTATCATAATTATCTTAGAAAAGAGTATGAAATGTACTTAACTCAACATAATTGTGATATGCAATGCATGAATAAAACATTATGATAATTTTATTTATAACATGCAAATATTACAACTGAATTGATGTTGATCCATATTAATGAGATTTTTGAATGATTTATTGGTTTATTTGTCAATCTGTCAATTTTGAAACTTTATTTTATTTAACTTTCAGTAATCACGTTTAATAATCAATATTTCGTCATCTTTGATTGGATTTTGGATAAATCAATTGTAAGGCACTATTCACACACTGTCGTTTAAAAATAAGCGCGGACACTGTCATTCTCCTGACTTTTTAAATTTAATAATAATTCACCTTCTTCTTACACCTTTCTTACACATTATTCCTATCCTTCACACAATATTTTCTCTGGTCATCTCCTTTTTTTCTATAACTTTGTATTTAAGATCATAGAGATGACATGTATTACCACATATCTTTTGACGGGCCTGTTGAATCAGTCGGTAGTGACCCTGCTTTCTGAGTTGGAGCAGGTTCGATCCCCGCTCGGGGCCAACATTTGTGTGCATGAACATAATGTTGTTGTCGTTTAATATTGTTTTATATAATCTAATTGTATCAAGGCCATCGCGTTATAAATAATTGCTTTCAATACTACAAACATGCAAACAACTTCATATCTTATTAATATTAGAGTAGACGTAGACAGATGATGATGACGTATGCTGCCCGTAAATTGGGCATTTGTTAAACATGTGTACATACTTATCTTGTGAAGTAGGATTGTGAAAGTGACCATACTATATTATTAGCTATTACAAATCATACATATAACGTGGTACACTCTGACACGTTAAATATGTTTGTCAGATATACTATTATACAGGCTGTTGTGAAAGCACGTATAATTTTAGTTACCTATGTAATATTCAATCATATCAATCGAAATAACAATACCAAAAATCTTGGTAGGATGTATAGTTTGCAATGGTCTCAAAATATACTTAAAGAAGTATTGTTATCAATGATGAATCCACAAGAAACTCTCTTAAAAATTATCCCAAAGTTAGAAACGTCAAAACACCTAGCTAAATTAAAAACACCCCTTATTATAGCACCCAGCTTATTATAGAAGTAACTTACACAAGATTTGAACTTAAGAAACTTAAGTTATTACTTAAGCGTGATATCTAATGACGCCTGGGCAGTTTGTGCAATATTCTGTGATTTGTAACAAAGCTGAGCAAACCATGACATTATGTGCAATGATTATTTTAAAGTATATGATTATTGTACAACAGGATATTGTTAAACAGTGGATGGATAAGACGACACACAAAGCGTCGCTTGTCAAGTAAAAGCACAAAAAGTATGTGTAAATCAAATCAAAGCTTTTATTACGGAACACAGAGATCCATTAGATTGTTAGTTAGGCTTAAAACGATGTTGGTACTTATATCCTAAGTTACTGTTGAATTTTCTGTAACGTAGAATCGGCCTACACGATAGTTACGTGGTCAGTTCAAATCTATTTGCATGTAACTTGCAACAGAAATTAATGGTAAGTTACAGAATGTCAGTGACTACGAATATAACTCAGTGACCCACGCGCCAAATGTCAAAGACATTTTCATTAAATAGACAGTATTAATCGGTAGATTAGAGATTTATTGACCCAAGATTTTGCTACTCAGGTTTTGCAATTAGAAACCACTATTTACTATTGCACCATCATCACTTTCACCTACCTACCACCTGTCTACCTATGAATCATCATTTTTATCTTCACTTCCCTCTTCCATATATCATCCTTCATCAGTACGTAGTTCAAAACAAAGTCGCTGTCTGTCTGTCCCTATGTATGCTTAGATGAGTTTTTTTAATAGATGGGAGTGATTCAAGGCAAAGGTTTTAGTATCACCATTGCATCCGTGCAAAGCCGGCGCGGTTACCAAGCTACCAATATTTTATAAAAAAATAACTCTGAATCATAACGTTTTCAGGCTGACGGCATTGAAGCTCAGGGTGGCTTCCAATACACCGGTGACGATGGTCAAGTGTACTCCGTGAGCTACGCTGCTGGCCAGGGTGGCTTCCAGCCCCAAGGCGCTCACTTTCCGACTTCTCCCCCTATTCCTGAGGAAATCCTGAAGGCTCTAGAGCAGAACGCTGCCGATGAAGCCGCCGGCATCATTGATGATGGTAAGTTGAGATTGGCATACAAAGGTTTCTTCAAACCTACCTTCTGGTTGACCGTTGGTCTTAGATTTCGTTGTGTTTACTGTGTCAAATACCCTTGGATAGCTTGAAAAATTCTGACAGGTGGACACCCGAAAACCATTTCCCAATCCACGCTAGCAAGGGAGATCATAGCCCATATTCCCACATTTGTGAGGAAAGACCCTTATCTCAGCAGTGAAATCTTACTGTTTGATGATGAAATTGTGAGGAAGGTGGTGGGTGTGGATAGAATAAACTGATACCTATACTATGATATATTTTAAAATTCATTGTGTTTGTTGTGGCCTAAACTGAATTGTTTTAAAATATATTTTCATCAGCTTAACTTACTCTGCACCTTTTTGATAATATATTTCACATGTCTTCACAACTAACGTTCCTAATCGTTGCACAAGGACTATGCTATACATCTTTAGTAACGCTATTAAATTTCGCAAGATCGTAAATAAATCACAAATCCCACACCCAGTCGTAGTAGCCACGCCCAGTCACTTAACCTATAGGAATTTGAAGATTGTCGGTTACAAATAAATTACCGAGAATTCACCTGACACTGGGAATTGCTGTTGGATTAATTTGTTCACGTTTATCTTTGCAGTAACATGTAGCATCTTTGTCTTTTATGTTTTATTTTAGTAACTACATTGAATGTTCTTGATATTTGCTTCTAAACTGTATTGTTTCTTTTATCTCATCATTGATTAGGACCGATCAATGTATAGTATATATTTTTTTAATTTAAATATATCTAACAATGTCTAACAGTGAATCGATGTGAGATTTTGTCTTGACCTTTATAAATGTTTATAAATTTAATGTTGAAAAGATACATCACCGTAATGACAAACATTACTTCCAAGACCTCAATTGCAATAAACACGCAAACCTCATTACAAAATTAAGTACTGGAGATATAAAATTGGATCTGTGACCTTCACCTTCAAAAGGAATGCACCGGTATTACAGATCTCTCGTGTGGTCTAACATTAGACGCTACTGACCTTTCGGATGTCGTAATGACCTCTCACTTAAGATTCGAGGCTTGAGAAACTAAAGTACACGACCTATTTACTCTTAACAATGCTCCAGTCCACGGAAACAAAGTTCAAATTGCAAAAACTGAGTCACTTCGCAAGGTGGGGTCTGCTGTAGAAACAGTTCATGTCGAGATAATGCTTAATATAAAGGTGTATGGTAGAATTTAGATTGTACAGTAGTCATAGATAATGACAGATAGTTACTTTGTGATTGAAGACATCATAAACGCTTGTTTAACAATAGGTCAGTATGGTCGGTGAAGGGCTTAACAATACCACCGTTTCTCATAGAATTTATCTGGATAATCTGACACTATTTGTTTGTCTAAGATTTTTTCTTAGGTTGTAGATCTTTGCAATTGTTTTATTTAGTTCCATAATACCTATTCAAATAATTTTTAGTTACTTTCTTTTTGATTTTTTTGTAGTTTTCTTTTGTGAAACTATTTTCCTTCCTTATTGGGTTTTTCGTAAAAGATTATCATCTTTCTTCTGCCGTTTTTTGATTTGAGGTCACTTCAATCTGTATTCTCCATCCATTTGTCACTATCAACCATCGTATTAGTATCTTTATTTACTTTCTTCTTGCATTTATCCTTTACATAACCTATCCATCTTTCCTTTGCGCTTTCATCCAACAAAGAAACGTTTAAAGATAAAAGTTGATTCGAAAAAATGGAACTTTATTTGCAATGCTAAAATGTACGTTTTACCATATAATATCCACAGTTCAGAATATCATAATACCAAAAAAAGAATAACATATCTTTGCTATACTTCAATACCCTTAGTCAGTGCAGCACCTGTTGCATGTTAGTAGTAGCGCTAATGATTGACCCTCCCGGAAACGGTGGGCCCACTGACAAAGGCTTAACATAGTACTTTCTGAAATTCCAGGTCAATACAACCCCGGAAAGTATGGTGATGTTCCAGCTGGAGGTGCTTACCAACAATCGCAGTACAGAGCTCAGGCGTCCGCCGGTTTCAGACCGAACTACAATAAGTACTAAGACACTTGATTTTGCTTTAGTAGTATTTTATATTACCAGCAGTTCTTGTAAGATGAAATAAGATTATTGGAACTTTTATGACAGTGACGGTTTAATTGACGGATCAGTACAATACTAAGCTCCATTACTGCTGAAGAGTACTACCTATTGTACTGTGGTTGAAAATAAAACTTTTGAAAAGAGTAAAAATAAACAAAGTTTTATTCTTTTTACAAGTTGTTAGTTTAAAAAAAAAATATTAACCAAGCATTGATCAAAGCCTTATCTGTCATAAAAGTATGTAACATTAAAGATAATACCGATGTAAGAGATGAACCAGTACAAAATATGTAATGTTAAAAATTGTAAAAATACTCATTAATACGTAAATAGTGTAAGAGTTGGTAGTATCAAATAGTACTATTCTGTGTTCGTACTTTAGTCATAATGATTACCAGTGATATGTTGAGAGACTATTTATTCTATGAATAAAACATACTTAATTAAATTCGGTGATTTTTCTTTATAATGAAGACGGAATTATTCCTAATGGATTAATTAATTTTATTTACTACTATATTGAAGCAACATAATATTATTTTATTTCTTAAATAATAATAGGTTACATTACTTACATGTTTAGAAGGTCTGAAAATAATATTTCTGCTAAACCCTTGGTAACAAAGATATATTAAAATATAATAGGCCATCTATTTTAATCTCTTTGCTTGGTAATAAGTTTTTTTCCAAAGACCATCAGACGAGAGTGTCATTATCAGTTACGAGTATCATAGATAATCCTATTAAGTCTCTTTCTCTTGATCTATTTTTTTTTATAATCATTATTAAAACAAAAAAGAATTTTTCATTTCACTTTATTTTTACACTAATTCAAATACACTTTTACAAAATATGCACACATATTTACGGCACTATAATATAACTTACTAATGAGGAATTTTCAATGACATTAATAATATTTCTTAAAATTGAACTTAGATGGCGCTGATCAACATTCGGAATTAGAAATTGGCAACACTGATGTGTCGCTTTACGTGACACATCCGTCCATCATGTCATGTGCATTTTCGCAGATGAAGGAGACTGAGTTTTTGTTTATCGTGGATTCGGATCTTTTGTTGTAACACAAACCACTCGTAAACAATGTACAAACAGAACAATAAATAAAATACAAGGCAACCTTATTTTGATAAAAAGTCAGATTGTTTTTTTTTTGTTTGACAAATTCTTGCGACCATAGATTAGGTAAAAAAACCCAAGGCTTATCAGCACCATCTATTGACACCTTTGAATAATCAAGTGACAGCTGTCACCGAAAACGCCTCATTAAAATATCACAATTTTGAATTTTTCATTTCACTTTATTTTTACACTAATTCAAATACACTTTTACAAAATATGCGTACATATTTACCGCACTATAATATAACTTACTAATTAAAATATCACAATCTCGATGTAAGTACAAAAGCTGCTACTGATATGCTAAAAATACTATTCATTATTTACAAAGAGAATTAGTAATTGTACCCGGAGTTAGGGTTGAATGAACCCTGATGGTTAGCACCTCCAAACCCTTGGCCTGATGATGAAGAGGATTGACTCCCGGTACCATATCCGTAGCTTGATCCAGGCTTACCACCGGCCTGGGGTCCTCCATGGACTTCGGGGTGGTAAAGTCCTGTTAAATAAAGTAAGCATATATCCACGTTTATTACCAATCAAAATTTTCTAAGATTTACAGTACGGCCGTTTTAACTTGGCTTCTCTGAACATAGGCTTCGCCTGCGCAAATCCCCCTCCTACCGCCATATGGTCGCTAAAAAATGTTATTGCGCAGCCATTTGCGCAACTTCAGAGTTGTCAAGTTAAAACGGCCGTGCTGTAATTTATTGCGGTTCGACGCATACTGCCAGAAACGCAAAAGGCCAAATCGAATTTTTTGGCAGATCGCGTGTTTAATTTCGTCAATTAGTGAATGACCATGTTTAGTAATTGACCAAAAACGCAAAAGGCCAATCTCAAAAATGTCTAAAATCTCAAAAATCTCAAAAATGTCAAAACTGACAGAAAATGTCTAAAATGTCAATTAGGTACTACTACTTTCTAACAGTTTTCGTGTTATCTATACTTCAATACTAATATTATAAATTAAAATTACAAATAAAAAATAAAAATTACATAATAAAGCAACAAAAGACTTAAAACTAAACTAAACTTAAACCTATATCGGAAGTCTCCCGCCTGCCCTCCCCAATGCAAAGGTGCCCTATTCGTATACATATGTAAAGAATCATTTTCTGAAACTTGAAATGTAACTTTTATACTTAGTCAAAACTGTAACAAACACAAGTAAGTAAATAAATAAATGTAGGACACAATTCACACAATTATTCAGTCCCAAACTAGGCAGAGACTGTACTAGGGTACTAAACAACTTATAAACATACTTAAATAAATTTTAAACACCCATACACGAAGACATGTTCATGCACACAAATGTTGGCGAGCGGGTATCGAACCCGCGACCTCCAACTCATAAGGCAGGGTCACTACCAACTGAGGGAATAGGCCTAACTTGTCTTTGCGAATATTAGCGTTTGGGGCAACTTGGATTTGCTTCGGAAATAGCGTTGGGGCAACCTAGCGATCTTCACACACAAATCAGTGGAAACTCCTTACAAAGAAAACTTCGTATTTGTTTTTATTTGGCTACGTTATAGTGTTTTTATTACAAAAGTTATTTCTTACATGGATATGTAGTAGGTATATAAGATACTTTACCTGCCACACAAGAAGACGCTTATAGATCAAAATATTTTAAACATAGAGGTTTACGTTAATCAAGTTTTCAAATTTCAATAAAATTATATGTTGGTTAATGAAGTGTAGTCTTAGTGTAGTCACAGACCAGGGGGTCGATTTTTGAATCTCACCAAGTAGTCCAGGCAATGAAGCGGATTTTTGTATGAAGACCCCAACATTAATTCCTCAGTCGATGAAACTTTGCTGGATTGTAGTATAGTATGAGACAATATTTGCATTAAAAAAACCAAAAAAAAAAACCTAACCGAAGTCAGGTATTTTTACTGAAATACTTATTTATTTGATATCTTTGTTGGGAAAAATGCTCAGTCAAAATTTTCTTCCCCAGCAATATTCATGTGTGTTAATAAAGCTATATGCGAAATATCCAAAAAAAAACTCCTGGTAGAAACAACAAAACTCAGACGTTTATGTACCTTGCACGGGAAAATTGCTCAGTCCATTTTTTTAACTGGAATGTCATTTAATAGTCGCTGTGGACTTACAATAGGAAAATCCAAAATAAAAACTGTCTCGCTACATTATTTTCAGAAAATTTCAAATTATTAACAAAAAAATAATTTTTTTTTAGTATGAAAACCTAACTTCGGTTAGGTTTTTTTTTTGGATTTTTTTATGCAAGTATTGTCTCATACTATACTACAATCCTGCAAAGTTTCATCGACTGAGGAATTAATGTTGGGGTCCACTACCTTTATTGCCTAGACTAAAGTGACTAATTTTCACCGATGTGAGTGATTTCCGAAAGTTCGTATTTTTGAAACTCATCGGTGACTTACATTTGTCATACCTATGATATCGATTTACGAGTGCCCCTACCCACTCGTAATTAAAATCACCATGCGATTGTTTTTGACAGTTGACGTAGTGCCATCTGCCAAAAGTGCCAAAGTATGTTTTTCGGAAGAATTAGCAGCGGGGCTCGATTGTGAAATTTTGTGATTGCGAATACGGCTTTTGGAAAATGGTGACATCCAAAAAGTCATCGGTGATAATTTTAGTCACCGGTGATTTTGATATCACCAGTGAGATTCAAAAATTGCACTCCAGTTGGTCTAGTACAATCAACAACGATACCATACACAAATTATGAAGAACCAAGCATAGCTTATAAATTAGTAACAGTCTGTCAAAACAGATGGCGCTATAAGCTTCTTAAGCTTCTGAACTTAGAATTGAATACAAAACGTCTTGGGACAATTTTTTGCGTCAGTGGGTGTTCAGCTACATACTCAAGCCACAACTCTTACGTAATCTCTACTTCTCTCTTTCCGTACCTATCTCTGTTTGTTATTCATTAATGAAACAAGTAAATATGTACTTATAGCTTATCTTGCAATCGCTACTGTTAACGCATGTTACTGGGGACGTTACATATCTTACTATGAAACATCCTGGTTAATTGTCCTAACATTTGTTGCCGAACTCTTAAAATCTTAAGCCAAGAAAATTAGACAATTGATTTTTAATTGTTCCGTCGCGCATTGAAACTGCACGGTGCTTGACTGATTAACACTATTCTGTGGTTGACATAGTGTTTATCTTCTGTCTATTACTTCAAAAGTCGACTCACCATCATCAAAGATTCCAGCAGCCTCGTCTCTTGCATTCTGCTCCAAAGCCAACAGGATCTCTCGAGGAGTTGGAGGTGGTTCGGGGAGGTGATCACCTTGTGGCCTGAAACCACCTTCTCCGGCGCTGAAGATCACTGTGTACGTTTGTCCATCATCTCCTTTGTAAGAGAACCCTCCTTGAGATTGGGATGCGTCTCCTCCTTCCTCAGCCCGGATGCCGTTTGAGGTTTCATATGCGTAGTGGAACCCTGGATGTGGAAAATGATTATGATTACATAGCTGAACTATCCTTAATCAGATATATATAGTTATAGTTACAGATAAGTAGAATCCACACACATTTTATTATCGAGGAAGGTAAGCAGAGGTATTAACCCTAAACCGGACTGGTGGTGAGCCTATCGCCGGCACACGTGCCTCAGAATTATTTCTGGGACATGATGGTTTCCTAACAATGTTTTGTTATTAGACAAGTAGGAAGGATAGAGCAGTGATAGCCTTACGGTTAAAGAGCCTGCTTCACATGATTATAATGAATCAGTGAGGCTCAGGTTCGAATCCTGGCATGTATTAATGAGTTTTTCAAAACTTACGTACATATTTATCACTTGCTCGACGGTGAAGGAAAACATCGTGAGGAAACCCGCAGGTCCCAGAATTAATTCTGAAACATGTGTAACAGACCCAGTCCGGCGATGGGCTCACCACCTATCACGTTTAGGGGTCCGAAATATCTCGTGAAATGTGGGTATATCCAGAAATGCGTAGTTTTAAAGATTTAAGCATACATAGGGACATAGGGATATAGGGACAGAGAAAGCGACTTTATTTTATACCAGGTAGTGATAGTGAAGTAACTGTAACTGATTGAAAAAACTGATTAAAATAAATATTTGGCTCCCCCATACAACGAACGCGATTTTTTGCCGTTTTTATAGATAACCGGACTTGACCGGTTTGTTTTTGTTAACTTACCATTTTCAGTAATTTCTTGCTCCTGACTCAAGATCACTGCATTCTTCTCGGCTTCCTGTTGGGGTCTTCTGTTTCCAGTGTCTCCTCCGGACCCTGTCTGACCGTGTAAGGAGCCTTGCTGGCCTGTAATAGCTATAGTGTGGGATGGAATTTGATTAGATGGGAGATAACTGGTTGAAGGGGGATGTTGGGGAACTTGGTTTTGAGGGGGAAGATAGTTTGATGATGGCAGCTCGGCAGCTGAGCTGAGAGCGATCAGCGTCACGAAGATTATCTGGAAAATATATTGAATTTTTGTATGTAATCTATACATATAATAAAACCCTAACGGGGCCGTGTCTGTACATTAAATATTTTTTGAAAATTTTAGCGGTAGTGTATATAGTTATCGATATAGATACCGAAACACCAATTTTTGCAATTTTTGTCTGTCTGTCTGTCTGTCTGGTTGTGCACGCATCACTCAAAAACTACTGGACGGATTTTGATGAAATTTGGTATGGAGATAACTGAGTACCCGGGTCAACATCTAGGCTACTTTTTATTCCAGGAAAACATCTCATTCCTACAGGATAATAAAAAATATGGTTAAAAAGAGAAATACGTACTGCTCGAAACGATAACACCTAGAAACTTGAAAAATGGTATTAAGGCGTCTGATATGTCATAGGAAATTGGTATGAAGGGATTTTTGGAAATTCCCACGGGAACGGGAATAAACTAAATCCAAGCGGGAAAACGCCGCTGGGCACCCGCTATTTGAAATATGGTATGTACCTAGGTGTCTTAAATATGTCGTAGGCAACCACTATGAAGGGATTTTCGGAAATTCCCACGGGAACGGGAATAAACGGAATCCGCGCGGGCAACGCCGCTCGGCATCCGCTAGTTATAGAAATAAGATGTTATTATTTTAAGACAATTGTAATAAGCTTACCAAATTCATGTTCACAATACTATCGACCACTAAACTGGAAACCTTAAAATTCGCAATTTAACTGTGACTTTAGAACACAAGTACACACTTTTATATGCTCCAAAAAATGTAAAAATATAATAATAAGCGGATATTAATATTTGACGACACATTATAATGTTATAAGCCTTGAGCATTCCAACAACAACAATTACTTTCTATATATTTGTGAGGATTTCTGGATGACACAGCTGTACTTATGTAGGTACAATATTTGATTTTTACAACAAGAAGTATTAATGTTGTAAGATTTATCTTGTACTATGTGTTTTCTGGCTAGGAATAGAACTATTTATTATGCAGGTAAAGGTTGGCACAGCAGCAGCGCTTTCTAAAAATGTATTAGCTAGAAGTCTGGTAAATCAAATCATACATACGGTACATACATACATAATGCTCACGCCATTATCCCACAGGGGTAGGCAGAGACGATGGATCGCCACTTTGCTCGATCTCTGCATACATCTTTCGCTTCTTTCACATCCATAAGCCTTTTCATGCACGCTCTTTTATTCTTCGCACTCCGGACCCCAGCTTTTTGAAGGACGTCACTTATTTGATCCGTGAACGTCCTTCTGGGGCGTCCTCTTTCCTTGCGTCCTTTAACATTCGCACCATAAATCTCTTTAATCAAATCATAAATCAAAAAATATGTTCGTGACGAATTGACAACCTCCTCCTTTTTTGAAGCCGGTTAAAAAGTTCTTGAACAAGGAAGCTTAATATATAACACTAGCGGTTCTGCGCGGTTTCACCCGCGTAGTTCCCGTAGGATGAAATAATTTCTGCCGTTTTTTACACATTTACCACTATATCTTTGCTCCTATTGGTCGTAGCGTGATGTTATATAGCCTATAGCCTTCCTCGATAACTGGTCTATCCAACACAAAAAGAATTATTCAATTCGAACCAGTAGTTTCGGAGATTAGCGCGTTCAAACAAACAAACAAACAAACAAACTCTTCAGCTTTATAATATTAGTATAGATTGGGTGCTCAGAAGGCTGCATCTTCTGAGCACCCAATGTTCCTATCCTGAAAAGCTGATTCTATTTACTGTTCTATAACTATTGCAATAAAGCTTCATACAGTGTGTTCCAAAGCTGGCCAAGTGAACTACTTTCCTCATGGAAACGTAATAGCATTAATGCGTGACCTTGAACCCAATGTGTAGAAGGCCGCAAGGTCACGTTCATGCCCGGTGAAGGGTACGCAGTGAGTACGGAGATGACGATATTACTTTCACTTTCACTTTTAGATCATGTTACGGTAGTAAGTAATAAAAATATGCAACAAGTTACACAATGATAAAAAAAGTATAATGGGTGGTCTTTAGGACGTGTAATGTTTTAGAGAGTATTTTTGTAGGTACTTTTTCACCCGACTGCAGAGGGTAGTGTGATTATCAGCCTAGGTACGTATGTTCCTTAGTTTTAGACCGACTTCAAAAAAGTAGGAAGTTATCAATTCGACTGTTTGTTTTTAAGTCGATTCGAAGTTTTTAAGGCGATTGTAAGAACGTTACAAAGTCTAATGAACATATTATCACTAGCTCGACGGTGAAGGAAAACATCGTGAGGAAACCCGCATGTTCTAGAACTAATTCTGAGGCAAGTGTAAAAGACCACCCGGTTCGCCGATGGGCTCACCACCTATCACGTTAATGGCTCCAAAAATTATACTGGTGAAATGTGGGTATTTGCAGAAATAGAAGACCTCTGCCGATCTTTGAGTATTAAACCAACCGGAGACGCACCTGACAAGCGTTTCCCTCTGCCAAAAAAAGTGTCGGTCAACGATCATATAATATACAACTAGTTTTTTTGAGTTCACGGAGTGCTCGGATTGGTCAATGTATTTGTGTGTATCTAGTTCAAGCTAGTGTTTAATTGTTTTGTCAAAACATGCGTTTGTTTTAACATTATTTGTGTGCGTTTCCTCGTCCCCCCGCATAAATTGGCAGACTTTTTTGCAAAGAAACTAGTGCGCGTGACGTCTCTTGTTGGTTACTCAAAGCTGCCGATAGAGAAAAGGCGTGAGTTTTTTTTAATTACTTTTTTTCTATCGGTTTTGCGACTTAGCTTCTGTATAGGTACTAAGTACCTCCTTGCATAACACATGAAGTTATAAACATGACTTGCAAATAAATCTTCAATCAATACTTTTTTTACCACACACGAAGTTTTTTTTTTGCAAATCTGCGAATAATGCACGATCGTAGGTTTTGGTAATTAAAATAAAAAAGTGTTAACTTCGCCACAAGAGATTATCAACAGGTGTGCGAAGAAAAACCGGCAGAAAAACTGTTATTTGGTTTTAGGGATCCCAAAACTATAACCTAAATTAGTGTTGTGATGTAGAGATCGGATGCCTATTTACCTAAAGTTGAGATGTTAACTAATATAGAATGCACTTTAGTATCGAAAAAATCCCGGGATTGTCAAATTTAAAAAAAACCTCGTACGCGTTTTATCTCCGAGGTAGGAGAGGTATTCCATATCTGGATATACCCACTTTTCACTAGATATTCTTTGGACCCATAAACGTGATAGGTGGTGAGCCCCTCGCCGGACCGGGTCTGTTACACTGCATCAGAATTAATTCTAGGACCTGCGGGTTTCCTCAGGATGTTTTCCTTCACCGTCGAGCTAGTGATAAATATGTACGTAAGTTTTGAAAAACTCATTGGTACATGCCAAGATTCGAACCAGAGCCTCACTGATTATCATCATGTGAAACAGGCTCTTCAACCGTAAGGTTATCACTGCTACTAGAAATCAAATGTCAAATTTTGTGCTCTTATTATAAAATCGAGTATATAAAAACGAGAAGCGCTTGAAGCCCTGTGTTTGTAACGATCACACTGGTTAAGCAAAGTTGGCACAGGCTGCAGGACTTCAATATTTATAAGTCATTTTTGGAAATCAAGATTATTATTACTTTTTTAAACAGACCCAGTGGTTTTTGTTGTGCGTTCAGTCGGTTATGTAATTATATATTTTTACTAGCGACCAGCCCCGGCTTCGCGTGGGTGCAATGCTAATACCAAAATCATCCTCTTGAATCACTCTATCTATTAAAAAAACCGCATTAAAAATTCGTTGCGGAGTTTTAAAGATCTAAGCATAAATAGGGACAGACAGCGGGAAGCGACTTTGTTTTATACTATGTAGTGATAATATACAAGACTAGTGGTTCTGCGCGGTTTCACCTGCGTAGTTCCCGTTCCCGTGGGAATACGGGAATAAAATATAACCTATACTCAGGGATATTCTAGCTTTCCATTTGTGAAAGATTTTTTTATATCGGTCCAGTAGTTTTTGAGTTGATTTGTAAAGTAGTTAAACATGCAAAAATACAAATATTTTATCTTTATAATATTAGTATAGACAAGAAGTGATAAGTAGTAGTCATCTTGTATGGAACCCTCAAATTGTATCTGCGTATTGTGCTTTGCCTAGTTTTTAAGAGAATGACCCGTATCTAAAACATCAATTGGCTAGATCAATTAAATCACACGTTGCCATGTTGTATTTATTATATATTGTATATTTTATTACGTAGCATTTTTGTAACGGAATACGAGTAATGTGATTTTTATACTTCAGGAAGATTTTAGTTCAAATCTTTTATTATTATTCGCAACTAGTCACAGCAATACACGGGTGAAAATAAATTTACCCTAGAGTTGTCGCGCCCCCAAAAGTCACACAACTGGGGGCCAATTCTACTAAATGACAGCGGTGATAGTTGTATGACAATTACATGATTGTGGTCACTCAATGTTGACATAATATCACCATCGAGTGTCAAATTTTGACATAATATCACCATTGAGTGACCACAATATTGTACCTAATTGTCATACAACTATCACCGCTGTCATTTAGTAGAATTGCCCCCCTGGTCGCGCGGATTACATAATATGTAGTCCGCTTTAGTTTCAGGTTTTTTTAAATAATAATATTATGTTTGTATGCCATTTTCTTTATTAATATTTCGAGAAAACTTATCTGCTACTCAATATCAACTAAAAAGAAACTCAAAATAACATAATTCTTTAAAAAATCAACATAAACAGCACCTTCGGGAGCTCTGCTTGTTACGTGTTCGCCCGCAGTGAAAACAGCGCCCAACATAAGACGCGCGAGGCCCTACTGACGCAGAAGACGGAGCTCATCTCCTCTCCCGAAACAACCAACCATCGCCAATGCGCTGAGCGGGAGCTGGGACGATCGAGCTTAAAGTACTGGAGTCTGAGCTAACCAATTTGAACCGTCTGCGGAATATTCAGTTTTTGCCACCCTGGATTACATATTATATAATCCGCGCGACCACTGGAGGGTAAATAAAAGTCACGCTAGACTAATAAATCTGTAAGTGTTTAACCTGTTGGCAATCCTAATAAATAAATAAATAAATAAAAGTGTAATTTTTTATCTGTGCAAAATAGCCGTGCTTCAATTTCTGTAGTACATTCAAGTCATAATAATTTTGGGACACGTTGTAACACCCTGTCCCTAATAACAAATATTAAATACTGAAAGAATATAAAACAGCTTGGTGGGGCTGTAAACATGTAAACACATGTGAATATAATCAGAAATAGAAAATTATCAAAACTTAGGAAAAGTTTTAAAATAATGAAAAATCAGTAAAGTAGAACTTAGATTAGTCAAAGGGATGTTAAGATAGCATAAAAGTTTCATAAAAGTAGTTAGAATTAGGTTTCAGTAGGGTTTAGGAAAAGTTAAAACATCTTCCCATGAAAGGAAATGCGAAACAGGTCTCGTATTGAAATAAACCATTAATCGGTTATAACTGTGGAACTAATGGAGTTAGAGAGATGGGAAGCATATCGTTGTGGTACTGTTGAGGGACACTACGATATGAAAGAGGTTTCATCGAAATCGGAGATGGTCGGGTTTTTCCAATTTTCCGCTGCGGGACACGAAGATAAAGTCTTGGCATATATGGTGAGGGAGGGTGCGCAGCCAGGATGCGAGGCTGCCACCTCAACCATAGGTTGGACTTAAGATGTATGATACATAGGTCGGTCTGTTGAGCGATGATGAGCATAATGGCAAATAAATATATAAATATATAAATAAATAAATTTATAAAATAAATAAATTTATAAAATTTTCATATGGCGTTATTGGCTGGAAGGTTCGTTAATAACAGAATTTATGAGGACAAGGCAGGTAAGGGTACCCTGTCTGATTAATGGAATATGATAGTTTTATGCGATATTCTAGACGAACCTAATATATGAAAAGCATGGCGAATATAAGTAAATAACAGAGCTGGACTTATAATACATCTGGTTTCCCTCCCGCACTTCAACACTGTTTGGCGACAAAGTGCGAAAAGGTAAAAAGTCCGTGCCTCGAGCACTGCCTTACGGTACGGCAAGGTGATGTTATATAGACTTAGTTTTGGACATAGTCCATAAGCTTTGTTGGATGTAACGATCGCTCAAATATTACACATTGGGGCTAGTAGTGGAATGACTGACGACGCACCTCTTAGCGCTGTCTTGTGGTTCACAGTAGATATCCCGGGACTGCTTCTGAGCTTCTTGATGCTAAGTAACGGAGACGATGGTATCGACTAACACTTAATTGATGGAGGTTGATAACGTCTCTCATTGAAATGTGAAAAGCAACATCTAGCTTGATCGTAGACCTGACGGTTCGAAATGGGCATTAACATAAGTTATCTTCGAGGAGTATTGTTGGTCTAGTACGCGAACACTCGACCAAATCTTCAGGAGTAAGCTCTTCGGGGTCTGGAACTGGAGTCATGTTGGCATTCGTGTTGGCATGGTTAAGGGTCTAGAGACTTGATTAGCTTGACGGGGATGTCTGTCACAATTCTGTTGAGTTTGATATTGCAATAAAGTGATACCACGAATGATCGAGAAAGGGGAACGCCTCATATATCTTATGATAACCATGTATTTTGCAGAACGTACATCGGTTACTCCATACTATCATATGAGTGCGCGCGCGACGCGTACTAATATAAATTAATGGTTTTACCATTATAAGCTCATTCAGGGTGTGACAGTGCCTCTGATGGCTGAACGAGAATCGATGGCTCGTAGGGACTGAGGTCGGGTTATGTTAAGCATTAAGACCTATGAACTAGTTGTCCTATGAGAAATATTGCCTTACGGGGCTTACTGCAAATGATCCTGAGGTCGTAAAGACCAATTCAAACATGTTCGAGATTGCCTTACGGGGCTTGCTGCAAATGCACCCGAGGTCTTAATGACTGGCGTAACTCGCCTTCGGGGAATCACGACTACGGTCGCACCGGTCCCTTCGGGGCAACACACGGCTACGGCCAAACCACGACTACGGTCGCACCGGTCCCTTCGGGGCAAAACTCGGCTAAGGCCGCAACAATCGGCTACGGCCGCACCAATCAGCTTCGGCTGCAACAATCGGCTACGGCCGCACCAATCAGCTTCGGCTGCAACAATCGGCTACGGCCGCAACAATCAGCTTCGGCTGCAACGGTCCCGCTTCGGCGGGATATAAGACCGGATGTCCGGCAAAACCGGGACGTTCGGGGGGGTCGCAAACGCAATTGTGGAATGTTGCGGGTCGGCGATCACCGTATGAAGCGAGGCGGAGCTTCCTACTCTTCCCACCAACCACATTTTTATTTCTTTTCTTGAAAGGAGGTGAGAATGTGGGGAAGGCGATTTTATCTCGAGTCTGTCATCAGATAAGAGATAGCAGGGGTGGGGAACATGAAGTGTCCTTCATGAAATTATTGCCTTAGGCATGAATGACGCTGAAGTGGGCAGCGTTATTAAATATTAAAGATTAAAAGCGAAAGACAATTTTCTAAATACGCGATAGATAATTAATGGTATAGGTTGATTCAAGTTAAGATTTCTTTTGATGGCAAAGCATGATCCTCAAAAAGGATCTGGATTACTATTCATAAAGTAGTGTCCTACGCTCTAGACGATCACATAAATTAATTAAAAGGCCAAAATTGCAGGAGATATTTGACGGTGTCGACCTATTTAGCGATGCCTCCAAAGTTAATACTTTGGAGAACATCGTGAAGCTAAATCTTGAGGTCGTTTAAAAACTATGCGTAGGACGTAGATGATGGGTACTCATTTACGTCTATACGTGTAAAATTGATGTTCGTTTGCTACGAGTTAGCAGCGGAATGTCATACAGTGGATTCTCTCTGATTCCGTGCAAGAGAACATGATAACAAAATATTGAAACGATATCTTGTGAATGAGATCCTTGCTTTGAGCTGTGCAATACTTGCTTAGCATTATAAGATGTTTAGCTTTGCATGGCTGGGAATTAAATCTATTACGTTGGAATTGGTGGTTCCAATGTATAGAGAGATAAAGTAGTAGATGGGGGGTTCAGTTACAACTATTTACTTACTCTACGGCTATTTAGTCTCAAAGTTGTCAGAACATGGTCTATCGGCATCAGATAAATAAAATTACAGACAACAGACACCTACTTATAGGTGCTTATAAAATAAAAAAAAATAAAAAAATAAGACGTTTATTCATTCACACAATGCTACACTAGACTTTACTAAAAACTTAGTTACTAGAAAAAAACACAATGTGAATGAAACGGCTAGAGTCTCAGCACAACTGCTGCTTTTCAGACCCTGCCCTAATTTAAAATTATTCTAAGTATACTTTGTAACAGTTTTTGTTTGCTGTCTTACGCTTATTGGTATGTTTAGCCCCAGAAACAGCTTTTTTGTGACATAAATCTGCTAGTCTTGGAAGACAAAGTCAACAATTTAATAGCCCCGTCGTAGTTTCCGACGTATACGCTACGACCGCACAATGTACGTATTACTTAATTTATAATCAATATAATTTTTTTGTGTGTAATCTCCATATCTCAAACTGTTGGCGTGACCTGACATCAATTATAAAGACCATTAATTTTACGACCATTCCTGACATTGAGGCTTTTTGATAGACAACAATACGAATAAATTAAAATAACACGTTTGGGGGCACGGCTGTGCCCTTTTTAGGTCTCTAAGTTGTTAAGTCTAACCCGAAAGGCATAAAATGGTTCACTGTTTGTTTAAACTGTAATGAGACCGTGTCGGTACATGAAATATTTTTGAAAATTTCAGTGGTAATGTAGATAGTTATAATGTCTATCTGTTTGTGCACATATAGTATGGGGACAGCTGAGTAGCTGGGTCAACATCTAGGGTACTTTTAACCCCTGTAAAATGTCTCATTTCTACGGGAAACTAAAAAAAAATTGTAAAAACTAAATTGTAATATACCTACGAGTACTTACTACTCCGAAACGATTACATACTTACATACATACAACTTGGAATATGGTAGGTATGTAGGTGTCTTATAATTATGTCGTAGGTCACCGCTATGAAGGAATTTTTAGATATTCCCACGGGAATAAACTGGATCGCACCTGCTAGCACTTAATATTGGTATGTGATTATTTTGTATCCCATCATAACCTCACTTATTTTCATCATGTGAAGAATATCTTGTGAAAAATGGGTATATCGCCCTACCCCCTCGGAAATATAAGAGGCGAGATTTATTTATTTTTATTTATTTATGTTATCATAGGATTCATCAGACCAAGCTAGACTATGTCACTGGGTTAATGCTTGTAACTTAAGTCTAAGGTCAACGATGATATCTCGGATGTTGTTTTTACGACTTCTTTTAAGAAAATTATGATTAGTCTACTATTTACATTCAAGTATACTGTGTACTCGTATAATAGTGCATTTGGAACCAGCAACTCGTCGGTGGAGATGGGCTGCTGTTTACATTTAGCCAATCTTCATGGATTAGTTGAGAGTGCCTCGTTATTAGACTATTGACATTTCTAAGTGTACTTTTTGTACCTACAGAATAATAATTTTATTGTAATCGATCGCATTAGATGTAGATCGCAAATGGTAGGATGCTGCTGTAGCAGCTGTTCATAGGCTGTGAAGAAACTTAGATGGCACGGCAGCTGGTCTCCATAAGGTAGGTCAAACACCAATAATGGCATAACCATTAAAGAAGCCAAGAGATGTTTTTTAAATATTCTCTTACCCTTTATAATGTAAAGGCATAATATATGCCACCAAAATAGAACTCTATGTAATAATTGAAATAAGATTCAAAACCAATCGCAAATTTTAAAAGTTAACTGTGCCTTGTAAAGGGTTAAGAATTAGTATGAGTTGTTGTTCGGGTGGAATCTTGCAACTAAATTTTGAAGCAGATATGTTCATTTTAAGACCACATTCGACCATTGTAACAATCCAGGGTTGAATCGATTATAAGTTGTCAAAATCAAAATGTTTTATTCTAATCAAAGTAGAAACTTAAAAGTCCACTTATTGAAATTGTTGATGCTTCATTTCGTAACTAACAACATCTTTCCGAATAGATTTGTTAACACTATATGTATATTGTTGTACGACATCGTTGTTGTGATACCACAATAAAAAATCCAATCAATCCTTTCACCAGGCATTAATAAAGTCGTACAGGCGATAAAAACAATGAAACCAAAAATACGTTACAAAATATACATTTATTAGAACACAATCACAATTGGCTATACAACTCGAGCTCAACTAGTAATGGTAGCCGGTTTCCTCGTCAAAGCTTTGCTGGGGAATGTTGTCGAAGCTAGACTGAGCATTAGGGGCCAGATATTGACGATTGGCATTAGGGAACTGAGAAAGGGCGTCTTTTTGACCGAAACCAGGTTGTCCGAAAGCTGGTGCTTGACCGAAACCGGGTACGCCCGTGGGAGAGGAGGATCCGTGGAAACCAGGTTGACCGGGTACAGTGGGGAAGGCGGAGCTAGCTTGGCCAGGCTGACCCGGGAAGCCAGAGCCTGGCTGTCCGAATCCAGCTGTCGAGCCAGGGAACTGAGTAGATCCAGGCTGTTGGAAGCGAGAGGCTGTGGGATAAACATAGTTGTGATTAATTAAACAACTAAAAGTAAGGCTTATTTAACTATTGAATAAACCGCCTTTACTAGAAAAACGTGCTTATAAACAAAAAGAGTTGACAATGATACTTATATAACTTTACAAAAAAGACAATCCAAACTTTAAAGAAGACCTGCAGGGTTTAGTACATTCAACAATGTACGGTAACTGCTAAACTTTCAGTAGGTTACAATATATTTTTCTGAATTAAATATAAATAAAACAAAATTATCGAAATATCTTTATAGTTACACGAAGATAATAATTATCTGTAATAGGAGCACCATACGAACTTCTTCTCATTTGAAAGGAAAATTCTTTGTATTGATACATTTTATGAATGTAATTTGCTTTGCGAATGCTTGATCCTCATTAACTTTCTGTTTACTACAGAAAACCACCTACTTGTTTTAAGAACTACTAGGCACTCTCACATTTTACAAAAATTTAGAGATCTTACCTATTCCTGCGGGACCTTCATTGGGTGGCAGGTACCGGTTGGAAGTGTTGTCTTCAGTCTTGCCACCAACACCGCCGAATCCATTCTGAGCACCGTTAGCACCAAATCCATTGGCACCACGAACGGCAGCCACGCCATTACCGGCTGCTCCGTTAGCGCCAAAACCGTTTACATTAAAAGCACCACCGCCGTTGCCGTTAGCTCCAGGAGCACCAAACCCGTTATGAGAAGCCCCATTATGTCCCACCCCGTTTCCTCCAAAAGGGGGGAGGTAGCTGTTTTCGAGATGTTCTAGGCGCGCTGCTGCGCTGACGGCGATCAAGGTGGAGATGATGAACTGGAAAATATTGCATAGCTTTATAATGTTGTCAATAGTGACCTATTTCCCTGATGGATTTAGTGGTTTAGTTGTCCAATTTGAATTTGTTTATATTTCGAATTTCATACTTTTGTTCTGTCTTTTGATATTTTCATCTGTGGGCACGTGTGGTAGTTTCATAACTAATAACGAAAGAAAAAAATATTTTTGAATTTTCTACAAAACCTTGGAACCTTAATACTATTAAGGCTTGTTTTCTAAACTGATTTTATAATAATGTTTAGGTCAAGTTAGTTTCGTTTCTTTTTAGGTTCCTTTTCCTCTTTTCAATAAATATCAACTGTGGAAAACCTTCTTTTATTTTCTACCCGGTGGAAGTCCAGTCCTCCGCATAATTTGCAGCTTAAAAAATTATTTTGACAAGTTTCTAGAGTTGTTTGTGTTAAATTTGTGTCACTGTAAAGTATATTATTTGAAACTTTGTAAGTTGTTAAAATAAAACAGAATTTAATCACCAAGGAATTTGCGCTTTGTTCATTGACCTTAGAGTCTCTTATACTGTGAGTAGTATTTTGAAGCATCTCAGCAAACCCATCGTGGCTTGAAATATTTTGACAGTTATTGGTCATTAGACTAACAGTATCTTGAGCAGTGAACTCACATGGGAGACTATAGTTAAACTGAAAGATTAACATAGAATCAAATTAGGAAGATGATGATAATGCTGATAAAAAGACGAATTATAAACTTTTGAAAGTACACAAGCAAATTGTTCAGAGTAGGTACTGTAAATATATTAAATGGAATTGACCTGATCATTCCCATGCTAATAGATCCAAAAGACATAATAACTTTAAATATACCTCAGCTACATTGAACTAACAAAAGTTATAAACCTAGAAGAATACTAATTTGAATGTTAATAACATGGGAACTTTTCAAAAAGGACATAAGCAAATGAGACCTCACGTTTCGCCTATTATGACAAAAGATCTTGAAATGACGACCTAGACAAGACCTAGTTGCTAAATTAAGATGTAGGACAATAGCTATAAATATCTATACAATTATAGGACCTTAATGAAGTTTAAAATGTTGACTACAAAACCAAAATGGATAATGCTGACAATAGAAGATGTGACAAATTTAAAACTATTGAAGTAACACTAGAAGAAATTGATTTAAAGTTGGTGACAATAGGCGGTCTTCTAGCTAAACATGATCGCATCGAGACAACTTTTAGGGGAATGACATAAGGAGACAAAGAAACTATGACCGGCAGTGTATTGGATGACACTTTTACATGCACTAAATTGTGCAAAACCAAAATGTTACACTTTAAAAAATATAAAATTTAGGTATTTTCAAAAATACAATACTTCTACCGTGCCTATCATTCCAACCCTTGTTTTATTTATTCAAAATAAAATTATACAACCCAAAAAATAATTTCAAAAAGTCAAAACACCAAAAATTGCACACAATCCGGACCCTAAGCCAGCATAGGAATAAACAAAATCAATTTACCAGTTTCATTTTGATATGCCTCAGCTTACAAGCCAAATGTGATTTGATGTGGTGCTCACACAAAACTGTGCTGGTATCCGCCGAATGGACCCATTATATACCTAACTTGATCTTATCCTGATCATCACGCATCACATGACGTAATGGTTTATAGCAAAGATAATAAACGTTATTCTTATGATATGCATGGCCAAGTAATTAACCATAGTTTTTTTCGCCACCAAACGTGATGAACGAAGCATCGACCTCTCTTGTCTAAAAAGGAGCATTTTCAAGGATCCGATAAATAATTAGATTTAGATCGATCAGATATGAAAGCTTCGGAATTGAATGCGTATAGGCGCATTATTAGTGGGGTACATTTTTCATTCGTCTGTCAATATGGTAGTTAGTGTAGCTTCATTCATCTGAGTAATATCACCGGTAATATCTACAGATTTATTGCTTACTATGAAAGGGATTCTAAGTAAGGAGACATTAAGATCAAATTCGAAACTCGGGGGCTTTTGAAGCTATTGTTTGAAGTTTTTAATGTAAAGCTTTAAATGAAAAATTTTACAAGGGTCCCTATTGATATCAAATCGAAAACAACGTTTTGAGAAGATAATCGATTTAGAAATAATCAACGGCCGATTTTAATTGGACGAGACGTGAAAAGAACAGTTACCTATGCAATCATTCAGCTATTTTGAATTACACTTATTGGTCCAATAATATTGTTGAAAAATAAAACGGAACACTCAGAAAAATGAGCTACAGAAGATGAGGATAAAAAAGTATACCTATAGGTGAAAATAAAAACAGTAATGTTAATCATCCCTACTCATATTATAAATACAAAATTGACTCTGTCGGTCTCGTTGTTTCCTTTTCATGGATTAACAGCTGAACCGATCTTGAAGAAATTTGGCAGGTAGATAACTTGCACTTTGAAAAGGGACTATCTGTTGAGCCCGATGTCACGGCTTTTAGCTTTTATGTTAATAACTAGCTTTTACCAGCGGGTTCGCTCCCGCACTTTTATATCATCTCCTTCGGGGTTAATTTTGCAAAATTCTTTATTAGTACAGCCTACACTGTATAAGCTATCTATGAGCAAAATTTCCCAGCGGTTTAGGCTGTGCGTTGATATATCACCAATCAGTCAGTCAGTTTATAAATATATAGATTTTGACTTTTATGATTAAGCGGAATAGCTAAACTCTCGTTACTTTATACCTTGGCTAGTATAGTTTAGGAAAATAATAGTAAATAAATTACACCCACGCCTCATCCTCGAAGGGGTTAGCACCGGTATTATTTTCTTGGAAGAACCCACTTTCCGTAAACATAACAATCAGTGAATCCGTTAGACATAGTATAAAAAGCGTTTTTTCAGGAAATTTTTTTTTTCTTTCCTTATTATCAGATGGACATTGAGCAATTAGATATGAGTCGCTCCATTTAATATCACACAATTTGAAAAGTATCAATTAGGAAAATGTAGTGCTTCACTATATATTTATGTATAATCAGGTAAGTAACTAATAAATTAGGTTTTCACTTCTCATGCTCTAAAAGTACGCCAATATAGCCCTACGAAGCGGGACTAAAGTGACCACTTTAGTCCCTAGGGAGTATAAAGTATTTTTTTTTTAATTTCCTTAATGAGAAAAAGACAACCTCAAACAGCCAGTAAATATCTGTAGAGTGTGGACCATCTTCATTGCGAAAATGTGAAGAGTTTTAGTTCCATGGTTTTTCGCGAAGAAGGTGGCGCCATGTGTTTTAAATTGTTTACCTGCAAAGAGATTTAAATCTCTTTGTTAATCTGTGACAGCCTGACAGGTTTAGAAGAAAAAACTGACTCCGAAAATTTCTGAATTTTTGTCGAGTGTAAATTTGTTGGGTTTTAAATAAATTTGTACTAAATTGACAATTTTTCTCGCACTCAAAGTGAAAAGTACAGTTTCCACCTCGAGACTAAACGCCAACTTAATATACCCTCGGTTTCATTGACTTCCTCGCAAGCTCGGGAGTCAAACCACCTCTGGTATATAATGGCTTCGTTTAGTCCCTCGATATAAAATATACTATTTTCCTTTTACAAAAAATATTTTTTGTTCAATGTTGTAAAATCTAATATTAGGATGTGACTGCAGTTTATGAACATAAAGGCGAAAGAACTCAAAGCATTGTATGTTATTAAGGCCCGTACACATTGGCAACTTAAACATGTAGTGTAACAATCTTGTCAATACTGTTAGCGGATGAAACTCGCAACGAAGGCGACGTTACTTGCTCAAATCGCGTATTGTCATGTTCTAGTAGGGATCCTTAAAAAAAATTCTACCTACCTACTCTTCAAATTTCAGCTCTTATGGTCCAGTAAGAGGTGCCCTTGAGTTTGTTAATGGTTCTTCTAGGGGTACCTACTACCTTTCGTCCATCAACTCGTCGGTGGAGATAGGCAGCTGTTTACATTCAGCCAACTTCCATAGACGAGTTTAGAGTACCTTGTTATAAGACTATTGACCTAGTCTAACCAGATCAATGTAGGTACGCATAGCCCAGTCATTTTCAAATTCTTTATACAACATGTAACAGAATAAGCGCAATTCCTGAAATTAGTTTGTTCAGTATCGACTACTCATTCGATTTCATCTTAATATGTGTTAAATCAAAAAAAAACGTCATTCAACGTAAAATCGATATTTAAGAAAATTGGTTAGACAGAACTAAAGTTCGATAACATCATATTTTTTTTTATATTAATGTACTAATTGGGGTGTATGAGGAATTGCGCTTTTTCTGTTACCCGTTGTATAAATAAAGAGAACTCACAACCGTTTTGCGATGAGTTTGTCAGACGATAACTGTCATGGTACATTTACCGTGTCAGTACTCGCCTTTATGAATGACGCACATTTGTTATTAAAATCGGTTTATGAGAAGTCTTAAAAATTTTGAAGCAAAAACGCAGCCTATGGCACTGCCAATAAATCGAAAATTTGAGGTTTTTAGGTTCCCTAAAATATTAAAATAAATATTAAATAAATAAATTGTGGGACACAATTCACACACGGTTATTTAGTCCCAAACTAGGCAGACTAGACTAGACTAGGCGCTATGGGTACTAAATAACTATTCAATCATACATAGATAAATATTAAACACCCAGACACGAAGCCAGCAAACATGTTCATACACACAAATGTTGACCCCGAGCGGAGATCGAACCCGCGACCTCCGACTCAGAAGGTAGGATCACTACCAACTGAGCCAACAGGCCCGCCAAATAAATAAATAATCTCTCGTCTTGTATCTCCGAGGGGGTAGGTACCTATCCACGATTCACCAGTGGGTATATCTTTGGACCCCTTAACGTGATAGGTGGTCAGCCCATCGCCGGACCGCGGTGCTGTTACACATGTCTCTGAATGAACTCTAGGACCTGCAGGTGTCTCACGATGTTTTCCATAACAGTCTTGAAAAACTCATTGGAATATTCCCCTTACCAGGATTTTGGGGTACGGAACCCTAAAAATGTTTGAGTGATAGTATCCCCCAGTCTGAATACACGAACAGACAGAACCACAGAACAGTTGCAACGCTCACACTTATCAAGTTATGCTGAGTGCATCAAATATTACAATTAAATAATGATGGTTTTACATACACACTAATTTGCATGTCAATACGTTTAACATGTTGATTACAACAGAGTTTCTTGACCGCACCACTGTTTATGATATCGTTATTACTTTATAAATTGTGGATAATAAAGCAATAATTGAGCATTTGAAATTTCGTACCTATACGGGTTAAGCAACGATGGGCACGGTCTAGCATTGGATGGGTGAAGTGCTTTGTGTTGTAAGTTTAGTGGACCCTTCAGTGGCCATTACCTATTTGTTTCCGTTCCCGTGGGATTTTTTTAGTGTACTGTTAGCCCATAAGTACCGATTCTGTTGGAACTACGTCTCTACGAGTGACGTCACGAGGAACTGTCAACAATCCCGCGCATTATGGCTGACGAGCTAGGCTGTGGCGCGTATAGTTAATGAGGCGTTTTCGGTGACAGCTGTCACTTGTGTATTCAAAGGTGTCAACAGATGGTGCTGATAAGCCTTGGGTATTTTTATTTTTACCTAATCTATGGTCGCAAAAATTTGTCAAACAAAAAAAAACAATCTGACTTTTTATCAAAATAAGGTTACGTACTCATTGCCTTGTATTTTATTTATTGTTCTGTTTGTACATTGTTTACGAGTGGTTTGTGTTACATCAAAAGATCCGAATCCACGATAAACAAAAACTCAGTCTCCTTCATCTGCGAAAATGCACATGACATGACGGACGGATGTGTCACGTAAAGCGACACATCAGTGTTGCCAATTTCTAATTCCCAATGTTGATCAGCGCCATCTAGTTCAATTTTAAGAAATATTATTAATGTCATTGAAAATTCCTCATTGATATAAATGTTTGCCAGAGTCTCTGAAAGTTTGTAACTTAAATATAAACCATAATAAGACTATCGCGTTATAAATTAATCATCTTAATATCAGCTACTATCAAACTAAAGTCCCTGTGAAATTAAATGAAATAATTTATTTTGCTCAAAATGTGCTACATGAGCATGACAAATTATATGTAGTCACACATTTTACCAGCAATTGACATGCAAAAGAACATACATTTTTATGCAACGTGCCTTCCAAAGCACGTTACTAACAAGCTTTTGGTTATTGTCTAAAATTACAACAAAAAACCTCTAAAAGGGCCAATTCACTTTTTATGACACTATGACCTCATAAATTAGCTTCCGGGTCGTCTGCCGTCGGTACGCACGTTCGATTCCGTGCAGATAATTAATTTCCATCAGAAATCAATTAAGCCAGGTTTTTATTTCAATTAACATTATCGATTCCTTTATAGATCTTTTATGTCTCTCACGTGGGTATTTGAAGGTTTGTAATTTTCGAGAAGCGGATGTGGCTGGATAACGGAAATGGTGTTGCTTTAAGAGCATCGGTTTGTAGATCCTGAGTCCATTGTTGAACTAGAAGCTACATGGGTATGATATCCCACCTGTTTTAATGTCCCCCCCATTTTCATACCCCTTTATTCCAAAATGTTTTTTAAAAAAAAAATATATAAAAAAAACATTTTTACAATGAAGTTTTCTAAGCATTAAATTATTCTAAAACAGCTGTTTCACGCGATTTCACCTGCTTAAGTTCAGTTTCCGAAGGAAAATTGTAGCCCACGTTACTCCCAGAAAAGATGAAAGAGTTTAAATCGGTACAGTAGTTTCGGAGCCTATTCAATAACCAACGACCTTTATAACGAGTTTTTATATTTTCCCCTTCGAATGAGATATTTTCCCGAGGTAAGAAGTACCTCGGTACCCTAAATGGTGACCCAGCTACTCAGCTATCGCCACAAGTTTAATCAAAATAACTATTCGACTAATAATTTCCAAAAAATATTTCATGTACAGACACGGTCTCGTTACAGTTTTATTATATACATACATACATACATAATCTCACGCCGTATATCCCCGAGGGGGTAGGCAGAGGTATTCCATTTCTGGATATACCCACTTTTCACCAGATATTCTTTGTATGTATTTATTATATGTATGCGTATAAAAGTAGATGACACGCAACAAATTATCTGTGTGTAATTTAATTATTTTTTAATGTCTATTTCCCGATCGACACACTCCACTATGTTCCAAGACAATCTTTGAAATATTTAAGACTAGTCGGGGCCAGGCGACGTTGCCCGAGCAGAGCCATTTTATTCCCGTTCGAGTAGGAATTTTTCTTACAACATATATAACACCTGTATACCATATTTCATGTTTCTAGATGAAACCGTATTTCTCTTTTTACGCAGTTTTTATATTTTCTCGTGGGAATGAGATATTTTCCTGGAATAAAAATAAATTGTGGGACATAATTCACACACGGTTATTTTGTCCCAAACTAGGCATGACCTGTACTACGGGTACTAAACAACTTATAAACATACTTGAATAGATTTTAAACGACCAGACACGAAGCCAACAGACATGCACACAAATGTTGGCCCCGAGCTGGGATCGAACCCGCGACCTCAGACTCAGAAGGCAGGGTCATTACCAACTGGGCCAACAGGCCCGTCAAATAAATAACAAGTACCCTACAATACGATAACTATATATACTACCGCTGAAATTTTCAAAATACATTTCATGTACCTACAGACACGTTTTAGTTAGAGTTTTATTATACCGGAAGACACTTTTTACCGCCTGGAAAGAAATATGAAATGTAAGGTATCTAGAGCCGACGTTATACACAAGATTAATTGTTAAAAGTCATGTTATATGCAATCTACAAAGTCTAGAAAAATACGCACACTGCTATGTAACAGCTGACGGTTGTAGGTAGGTAGATTGAGCATAAATGGAAGCTAGAAGCTCGTTTCTTCTTAAAATACTATTTAAAATATTTTTGTGTGTAATAATGACCTTAACTGAGTAATGTATATTAGTACAACGATATTATAAGAAAGTTGTAAAAAATATATTTTTTAACTTACAATGCCAAATGAATCTATTACACTCACCTATCACACCATATTTTTTCCAGACGGTAAAAACAATTTAATGGTAAGTATTCTGATAGCATCAAATTGCATTTGGTTACCATTTAACATCCCATTGACGTCGGAGCATAGCAAATAGAGACGAACAGTTATTTTGTCTTATGATTGTCCATCATCGACGGGCCTGTTGGCTCAGTTGGTAGTGACGCTGCCTTCTGAGTCGGAGGTCGCGGGTTCGATCCCCGCTCGAGGCCAACATTTGTGTTCATGAACATGTCTGTTGGCTTCGTGTCTGGTCGTTTAATATTTATTTAAGTATGTCTATCAGTTGTTTAGTACCCATAGTACAGGCCCTGCCTAGTTTGGGACTAAATAACCGTATGTGAATTGTGTCCTACAATTTATTATTATATTATTATTATTTATTTATCATTTCTAATCAGAGCGGCGTCAATTTTAATATCCTGCAATTTAATGAATGTGGTACGGTTGCAGAGAAACTTGCCAGTAAAAGCTAGTAATCAACAAGTTGATTTCGATTGTCCGTTATGTCTTGATTGATTTGAACTTAGATTGAACTTTTAATTACCAAAATGACTTTACAAATATCCCATTTCCATACTCTTCGCCATGATTGCATCGTTGTAACCGTTTCTGCAGACTTATTATACAAGTATCTGTCTCATTATTATGAACGATTTCTGTTATATTTTCATTTGACTTCACCAGAAGGTAGGTCATGTTCTTGGCCACGGATGCTAAAATAAACAGGTAACTCTAAAAATCGGTCTTCCTCTTAATGTACCCTTAGTGGGTGGACAGAGGTATTTCATTGCTATATTGAAATTACTATGTATTTAATTACTATGTATTTTTAGGCCCCTACAGTTGCCAGGTGATGAAACATACTTAAATACATATAAATGGATATCCAAGATAACAAAAATATATTGATCCATGATCATACAAGAAAATAACATTATTAAATAGTATCTCGTTGATGTCTTTTATATGGACGTATTATACATATTCACATACACATTATCTACAAGTGGTTTTAAAAAATGTCTAGCTGAGTTATATATGGCACAAAAATAAAAATGGTTTGCTCACTCTTCTGTCCCCGAGGAGGTCAGCAGAGGTATTCCATTCCTGTATATTTTTGGGCCCCCAAAAGTGACGGGTGGTGAGGCTATAGCCATACCAGGGTGCTGTTGCACATGCCTCAGAATCAATTCGAAAAGCGCAATCCTCATACACCCCAATTAGTATATTATCATAAAAAAATGATGCAATCGTACTTTAGTTGTGTCTAACCAATTTTCTTAAATATTGATCAATAATAGCACGATTTCCATAGATAGCACTAAATTTAGCTATGCTAATTCATTTTTCGTAAAAAAATAACACATATTAAAAATAGCTGAAATCGATTAAGTAATCGATACTGAACAAACTAATTTGCGCTTATTCTGTTACATATTGTATATTTATATAGAAAAAAATACATTAATTTACAAAAACAAAAACACGTGGTACAGTGCCCACAATTTGGCCCAATTCCCTGTCTGCGTAACTAGGCTGAAAAATAGCAAAATAAAATGTCTACAGTCGTTAAATTGTTAGAGCAAAATACTCCTTGCAACATTTTTATAGAATACTTGCCAACCGTTATTTTTGCTCTTATGTTTCTATCAGGCGTTAAACTTTTGTTTTAGTCAATGTTTTTTACCTTTCTCTTTTCAATGAGTCATTCAACTGTCATTTGTTGATTAAAACATCGTAAGAAATTTATCTCTAATCTATCAATCTAAATCAATCATTTTTATTTGTAATTTTATTGTAAATGAATCTAAATATATATTTTTAATATATGAAATACTCATGCAACATGACATTGAAAATCAATTTAGATTGACGCACACATTTTATTGTAAAATGATACCTAAAATAAAAGATACACTGCCTATAGGTATTTGCATATAATCTATACTAATTACTAATAATATTATAAAGCTGAAGAGTTTGTTTGTTTGTTTGTTTGTTTGAACGCGCTAATCTCCGAAACTACTGGTTCGAATTGAATAATTCTTTTTGTGTTGGATAGTCCAGTTATCGAGGAAGGCTATAGGCTATATAACATCACGCTACGACCAATAGGAGCAAAGATATAGTGGTAAATGTGTAAAAAACGGGAGAAATTATTTCATCTTACGGGAACTACGCGGGTGAAACCGCGCAGAACCGCTAGTAAACAAATATTCCTGCATATAATTAATTCTCCTTCATCATCATCACTCCTAATAATTCTATGTACCTGCATATCTAAAGAAACGTCAACATACAAACCATATTTTTATCAGACCAATTAATAAAAAGACATACGTAGTTTACTCGAACAAGGCCCGGTTTCTAGTGCTACTGTTTCGTAAAGGTAACGTTTAAAAAAGTAACATTAATTTATTTGTTTTACAGGTGAGCTGCAAAATTCAAATCATTGATGTTAGCGAAAAATCTGACAAGCTGATGTGGGAATCGGCAGGCCACGTCGTCGTATTGGTCGTATGTAGTCGCACATTTGGCAAAAACTGCAGGTAGTGACGGCGGGATGATAGGAGTGCGATTTTTGAATCTCACTGGTGATATCAAAATCATCGGTGACTAAAATAATCACCGATGACTTTTATGTCACCATTTTCTAAAAGCCGTATTTTTGAAAGTCACAAGCTGTTTTCAATAAATCGTCGCAATCACAAAATATTACAATCGAGCCCCGCTGCTAATTCTTCCATAAAACATACTTTGGCACTTTTGGCAGATGGCACTACGTCAACTGTCAAAAACAATCCCATGGTGATTTCAATTACGAGTGGGTAGGGGCACTCGTAAATCGATATCATAGATATGACAAATGTAAGTCACCGATGAGTTTAAAAAATACGAACTTTCGGAAATCACTCACATCGGTGAGAATTAGTCACTTGGTGAGATTCAAAAATCTACCCCTGGACCCTTGAGGACATGGCCAGAGGAGGCAAAGGATAGGGAAAAGTGGGAGGATAGGCCTTTGCTCAGCACTGGAACAAAAATTTGACTTATAAAAAAAGTACTTACGAGACCGAGCTTCCCCATTCTAACACTAATGTAGAATCTCATACATTCACACAGGATACTACAAAAATACAAGAGTACGCGAATTTAAAGTTATTGTTTAAAATTTTTGTTGTGCAAAATTGCGCTTCTACAGTAAATAGATAGTAAATAGGCACACGAACTTAAATTGCAAATTGTATCTGTATACAAATTATTATTAAAATTGTTAGAGCCGTTTCTGACATAACCGAAATATAAACACATACAAGAATTTATTGCTTGTTTAAAGTAATAGTAGTGAAAATAAAAAATCATTGATTTACTGTAGGCACAAAAAGTACACACAAATTTCAATAGTGTAATAACAAGGCGCTTTAAGTTCGTCCATGAAGATTGGCTAAATGTAAACAGCAGCCCATCTCTACGGACGAGTTGCTGGTTCCAAACGCAGTATTCCGAGAAGAACCAGCAAGCAACTCAAGGGCAGCTCTTTTTAATCTCATGCCTTACTAGTAATTTTGGTTTACAATAATAATTATGATTAGCCCTTACATAGCGTCGATTCGGTTTATTCAATCCAAAAGAAGTTAGTTATCTATAGAGACTGTAGGGCTTGAAACCGGCTGTGTTTTAATGTTTTATTTAAGTTATTCCAGCTTACATAATGCAAGAAGATCCGAGATTGGATGCAAAAAAAGAAAACGCACTGACCTCACTCCGATATGGGCATAAAGCTCATCTCAGCTGCTAAAGGGAATATCCTATAAACTAGTTTAGGTAATTTTAGTGAAGCTAGTTGAGTATTCATCAAGATTGAGCTAGGGTGTGGAAATGTTTGGAATTTTCGATAAAAATAGCGCCTGCTGTGATGGTGGTATGTATAGTATTAGGTACATTCTAACATCGCATACCTTATCTAGTGCATGTGATAAGAATTTTTTTTTAATCTACTTACTTATATAAATAACAAAAGTAGTATAAATTAAACAACATAGGATAATGAAAACAACATCTTTTATAAATATAATTTCACCTATATAAATTAAATTATTATTAAGTAGGTAATAGTACATTATGATATAAGTGCGGTAGGTTGAAAATTACAGCCGAGGCGATATTGCTAGCCCGAGCCGTAGGCGAGGGTTACAAGTAAGCAGAGGCTGTAATTGTCAAAGCGCACGTATGTCATACGACGTTTTATAACACATTTGCGAGGAAATAAAATAAAACTCCGACTATGGTAAACGAATAAAAACAATACAGCGTTAAGCAAAAGCGCGCGGCGCGCATCATCATTTTTTTTAAGGAAAAGGCACAAAAAACAGCCAGTACTTATTACTAATAAAGTAAAATAATATTTTAGTGTTTTTGTTACAGATTGGTTGTAATTTACTGTCAAAATTAATTAAATTAAATAATTATGTACATAAATATTTCTTTAATATATTTTATTTCCCAAAGTTAATTTTAATCATAAAATGTTGACAACTTTTTTGACATAAAAACTCTTTGCTGAGATTTTAAAAAGTACCGTTCGTTTTAAGACGGAGCATCTTGATAAACCGTGCGTTTTACTTTACACTTACCGCACTTGGGCGTAATGAGATAGGTAACGATATTAAAATTGGTGAAATAAGACACCTTTTACGAGTAAATGTGTTATAAAATAATTAAATAGGTATCAGTATGCATTGGGGTGTTATAATGGGGGTATTACGGGCCTGGACGCTCTCCACTTAATATCCTATCCTTCCCCTTTTTACAATCGGACTTCCAGAGGGACGGCTGGGCTTCATCCCTACTTGATGGATGTCCCATCTATACGCACGAAGCGCTCTTCGTAGTATTTTTTGTATCGAGGGACTAAACGAACTATACCAGAGGTGGTTTGACTCCCGAGCTTGCGATTTAAATCGCTTTGTTAATCTGTGACAGGTTTAGAAGAGAAAAATTCAGAATAGAGCAGTGATAGCCCTTACGGTTAAAGAGCCGGCCGAAAATCAGTGAGGCCCGGGTTCGAATCCTGGCATGTACAGTCAACAAAGTTGTTAGTGTTACATGACCAAAAACTAAGATTCAGTTTTCTCTTAAAGCTGTAAATGTATTTATAGTTTTTTTTTGGAAATTGTAGGGGATCAAAGATACCTTTAGAAATAAATATTAATCAATAAGATTTATTTATGAGTACCCCAGAAAAATGAGTTCTTAGTTACTGGCCGTGTAACCCTAACAACTTTGTTGACTGTACCAATGAGTTTTTCAAAAACTTACGCACATATTTATCACTAGCTTGACGGTGAAGGAAAACAACGCGAGTTAGTCCCTCGATATAAAATATACTATTAATACCGCCAAGGAGTGGTACTACCTGCCGGCGTCTGTTTTCCGATTTCATATAATCCTTTAAGGATCGAGTGAGCCTGTTCACATCTTCATCATCTTCTGGGCAAGCTAGTCCCATCGCAGCCCCGCCTTTGCTCTCGGGCTAGTGTGGGCTCAAAAGCAAGCCCATCATTGATAAAAAAATCCATATCAATAAGTCACGGAAGATAACTAGTTCACTTTGGTGCAAAGCTGGACATAGGGCTCATGTAAATGGTAGAGCTACGAGCTTGTATGCCCGTGAATATAGGTATCTACCCCGGATTCATTTATAAATGTAATTTCCCTTATCAAAATTATACTCATTTCAAAAGAGCAGTGATAGCCCGGACGGTTAAAGAGCCGGCCGAAAATCAGTGAGGCTCGGGTTCGAATCCTGGCATGTACCAATGAGTTTTTCAAAACTTACGTACATATTTATCACTAGCTCGACGGTGAAGGAAAACATCGTGAGGAAACCCGCAGGTCTCAGAATTAATTCTGAGACATGTGTAAATAGACCCGGTCCGGCGATGGGCTCACCACCTATCACGTTTAGGGGTCCAATGTATCTCGTGAAATGTGGGTATATCCAGTAATGGAATACCTCTGCCTACCCCCTCGGGGATGAAAAGGCGTGAGATTATATTATTATTATTATTATCATTTCAATACAGGATAAGGATTTCTGTATTGTATATGTTTATTCAAAACTAGCGGATGCCCAGCGGCGTTGCCCGCGCGGATTCCGTTTATTCCCGTTCCCGTGGGAATTTCCGACAATCCCTTCATAGTGGTTGCCTACGAAATATTTAAGACACCTACATACCATATTTCAAATAGTGGGTGCCCGGCGGCGTTTTCCCGCTTGGATTTAGTTTATTCCTGTTCCCGTGGGAATTTCTAAAAATCCCTGAATACCAATTTCCTATGACATATCAGACACCTTCATACCACTTTTCAAGTTTCTAGGTGTTATCGTTTCGGAGTAGTACGTATTTCTCTTTTTAACCAGTTTTTATATTTTCCCGTGGGAATGAGATATTTTCCTGGAATAAAAAGTACCCTAGATGTTGACCCGGGTACTCAGTTATCTCCATACCAAAAATCATCAAAATCCGTCCAGTAGTTTTTGAGTGATGCGTGCACAACCAGACAGACAGACAGACAGACAGACAGACAGACAGACAGACAGACAGACAGACAAAAATTCCAAAAATTGGTGTTTCAGTATCTATATCGATAGCTATATACACTACCGTTGAAATTTTCAAAAAATATTTTATGTACAGACACGGCCCTGTTAGAGTTTTATTATATGTATAGAAACCGGCCAAGTGCGAGTGGGACTCCCGTATCTATAAAAAAGGCAAAAATACATTTTTGTACGGGGGTGCTCCAATGCATCCCATATTTATTTTATTCTGTTTTTTAATAAGTATTTGTTGTAGGGGCAACAGAAATACATCATCTGTAAAAATTTGAACCGTCTGATCATGAGATACAGCCTGGTGACAGACGGACAGACAGACAGACGGACGGAGAGTGGAGTCTTAGTTAACCTTTGGGTACGGAACCCTATAAAGCGCCTAAATGTGTATCCAGCATAATTTTAACTCAACAATGAATTACTTTTTAATTATAATTTAGTGCAAAATAGAAGAGTATAACATCTACCTGTAAAATGTCACTTATTTTAAAGTACAGCTCCTGTAGAAGTGAGCTTAAATTATACCAGAATATAACTGTGGGAGGTCTCAGAGAGCGGCTATACCGCTATGAGGCTACTACAAGATGCTACTTTTACTCAGTTTGACTATTCTACATTTACGGATAATATATGAGTGGCAGTCGTTTTGGTAGCACCAAAATTGGATTCTAAATTTAAAGAATCTTTTAATTTACATACGATTATAGTTACATTTTTAAAGTACCTATTTCATGTTTTATTTATTTGCATCATGGTCGTTCCCTTTCTCTACTCATATTATTAGGGGTCTGTCTATATATTTTTTCCTATCCTAAAATTATGAATCCTTTATCACTAAGGGTGTTGGCTGACTAAGTAAGTAACAACTCTTCATTGTACACCAATAATAATGAATCTAATTTCAACTCTAGCTTATCAATACAAGCACCAGCCTACAACGTGCAATCTGTTACAATGGATAATAGTTATTTTGTATGTACTTTTACAACATACGAATATTTCTGAAAATAGTAGTTTCAAAGCCTATTCATTACACAAAAAATATACAAAAAAGCAAATTTTTTCTGTGCCTCGTGTAGAAAACAATTTTTCATACCTTCTATTCGAAAAGTGACGTTTTGGTCCTCAAAAAAAGGGAGCAAAGTAAGTCTTTTCTGATAGGGTTTTTATAAGTGCGAATAAAAGTGTTTTGGATTTAGAAAAAATATTCGTCAACATTCTTAGCCAAAGAGATTAGCAAAATAAGTTTGCATTTTAGGTTGGCGCCACTGTAGCTTAAGTACTATAACAAAACATTAGTTCCATTTTTCGCCGCATTAGGTTGACAAGGCTGAATAGCGTTCGATGGTCGTGCCACACTGTCAGAAAAATTGCTGTGGCAATGCGCGCGCTCTCGTAGTTATTTTTCACAATTATTATTTACATTTTATTTTACGCCAAATTTTCGAATTCCAACATCAAATTGTTTGTGTCTTTTATATTTTAAACTGAATTCAAGTAGCAGTGATAGTTAAACACCGGAAAATATTGAAAAAAGAAGCAAACAATGCCATCAATATTTTTTTCTCATAGAGAGGTATGAAAAGCAGAGTGTATCATTCGGTCGCAAAATTATTTTTACCTTGGGCTACGTACTTTAAACCCCTCACTTCGTTCATGATTCTACATTATCCTATCCTAGAAACATTCACTATGTTCGTGATTTAAAGAAACGCCCTCGCCGTAAAAATATCGTTTTGCTCCCTTATGACACAATCTACTATTTTTTTATTATTGATTTCCAAAGACGTTTAAAGAAAAAGTTCCTCAGAATGATTTTCTTCCAACCTCTTTGTTTATTTCCTTTTATAAATAGAATGCAATTTTGAATTACACTCGCCAAACTACAATGCATTTTGTCTTTTTATTGTAGGTATAAAGAGATAAATAAAATGATCGTATGCTAAAAATCGTCGTGTATTCGTTGTTTGTATTTACAATCTTACAACTAATCGTAATAAAATATTTTTATACATTTCTCTTACAACTAATGATTACTGTCCATTTCAATAGCTGTATGTACTCGTATACTATCGCTATATAGGTAGGTATCTATATAAATGAAGATGACAAATACTGAAGAAGAAGAAAACAGATTTTGAGATCATGTAAGAATGGCAGTGAAAATTCAAAAGAAAAAATTGCAAAATACTAGAATGAAAAAATAATAGAAAAAATATAAGTCCTATTTTAAATACAACGTAACTGACTTCAATTTATCAACTAAAATACACATATTTAGACGTTTCTTAAATCTAAAAAATGATTTTTGCGTAAATGTCTGAAATCAATACATAAACGACATAAAAAGACAAAGTATAAATAATATGACATCACATCAATGGTTCACAGCATTAATCGTTAAATCCTCAATAATAATGATTCGAATGATGTTTATTTGTTTATAAAACAAATATGAAACAAACATCTAGAGATAACCTAACCATCATTCTCAATCATCATGACCAGATATCCATAATCATCATTCTAGTACTGGTATCCTGACTGGGCATTGAAGTTACCGTTTCCAGAGCCACGGGGACCAGCGTTAGGGGCCAAATACTGGCGAGAGGCGGCACCGAATCCAGTGGTCTTGGCGCCGAAGCCAGAAGATCCAGATCCACCGGCGCCGAAACCACCAGCACCAGCTCCACCAGCGCCGAAACCACCAGCACCAGCTCCGAAGCCACCCGCGCCTGATCCTCGTCCAGCAGCACCAGCTCCAAAACCACCATGGCTTGATCCACGTCCCGCAGCCCCAAAACCTGCTGATCCAGCTCCAAAACCAGCTGATCCAGCTCCAAAGCCTCCAGTGCCTGATCCACGTCCAGCAGCTCCAAAACCAGCTGATCCAGATCCAGCACCGAAGTTGCGGCCAGGAGCTCCAAAACCAGCTGATCCAGATCCAGCACCGAAGTTGCGGCCAGGAGCTCCGTATTGTGTGGACGGGGCTTGTCCGCCAGGGGCAGAGTAGCCACCAGAGTAGCCAGCGTTGCCAGAGCCAGCACCTTCACCGCGGTAAGTACCTAGGACAAAGATATTGTTGTTAAATTTTATTGTATAACAATATTTCTTTGCAGTTCAATTAATTTAAGAAAATACGTCATTTTCTTATACAGATGACCAGTATAGTAACTAATTGAAGTCAGATTATTACGACAAAATTTTTATGTAAAGCGGATGTTTTTTGTATAATGGATCAATATTTTTTTCATCTGACCTTTTCACCAGTTTGAAAGTGGAAAGAGGTAACTGTGTTTGTTTTGTTTTTTTAAATTATCATATGATGACTAAGCTATTACTGTACTGTGGTTATAATTATAAGATTAATGTGGGTGTGGAATTGAGAGTTCACATCAGAAGCTGAAGAACTGTTTCCGAATGTCTCAACATACACATTGTCTTATTTGCTATTATTACAGTAAAACTATTGTCATTATTATTAAATTCGACCTTTCAGACTCCCTATTTGCCCGTCATGTCTATAATAGTGTGTCTTGAACCATTTTCAATTACGCAACTATTATGTGGCAATCTGAACACGCACGTATTGTTAGGTCCACATTTTAGTTTAGAGCCACTAAAATGGCGATAAATTTAACCTATTTTGTTTAATAAATAGGACGCCAAGTTTAGCCTTCGTTTTTACTGTTTGCGTATACTTGGACTAGAGTTTAAAAAAATAATTAATTGTAAAGTAAATTTTAAATCTTTTTTCATATTTTGTACAAAGTGTTTAAAAAAATCTGAACAATAAAAGTCGATAAAAATGCGGCTAAAATGTTACTGTTTGTAATAACAGCGAAAAAAAAACCCAACTCACTGAAACAAACAAAATCTTTTGGTACAAAAGCTATGGTGGCTCGCTCCTAAGCCGCGGCGTAGGGATTATGGCTCAAAGTTTCTCATATGCGAAAGACTTAAAACTTAGCAATGGGTTTCTAATGAGGTTACAAAACGCTGACTTTGTGGCCTTAAATACCAATGCAACTCTGAAATCTTCTAAAAGCTTCACAAGGCCACGACCGCTAACCACAAACCTTTCCGTTAAGTTAAAACATAACCTTTCCTTTGTTACAAAAGTTAAGAGCATCTCAAACTACATTATCTACATTATATTAACTGAAGACGAACTAAGCGTACTAACATCGACCAGATCCGCGATGTGTTGAAGAAAAGCCAGATAAAGAGTACCCGAAACCGATGAACATGCATCAGTCGTTTGATGGATGTGGATGAAGCACGAGAGATCTGCCAGGCTCGTAGCAAGTGGCAGTGTATTGTCTCTGCCTACCTCAATGGGAAATCGGCGTGAGATTATGTATGAATATATAAACTGACTGGCTGATTGACTGATCAATCAACGCACAACCTGAACTGGGTCTAACAGCTTGAAATTTTGCATACAGGTTTCTTAAATGCCCTAAATGGGTTACTACTAAATCACGATAAAAGATCTTTAAAAAGATAGTGTCAATAGCAAATTAGATGAGCATGCGCATGCCTCTTTGGGGTATGGAATCTTGCTCAAACGTATAGGTAATACTTATTCATGACACTGGCTGTATATTTAGATTCCTTTGCCATACTAGGTCTACGATAAAAGGTTAATCAATGGTTTTTAAAATTGGAATCCTTATCTGCTTCCCTAGATACAATCTATAAAACTGATTAATGTGAACTTCTTTTAAGAAAATATTTTTAGTGATTCCTACAGGAACTTACTTTCAATGTGATAAGCAAATAAAGAATTAAATTTAATTGAAACGAGATTAAACACACGCCTGGTAGTTTCATGATGTTTGATAAAAAAATCGATAAAGATCGGTACGTATATAAATCATTTTGAAAAAAAAATATGTTCATTTACGACGTATTCATTTCTTTGTAAATGATATTAGCTATTTAAATCTTTAACGAAAATAGGACGCTAATCAAAATTGGAGTTACAAAATCAACAGACTTGTTAGTAAGGAGGTTCAATCTAAAAAACTTATTGGAATACTAATAGATCTGGCACTAAGACAGCAGGTGCGTACAGGTGAGGACAGTAATAAGATGTTGCCTAAACACTGTAAAAGTAAGATGAGCACATATATGTTATGTAACAAGGAACACGTTTGAACATTATTGGTATTGACAGACTGACAGTCGATTTTTCATAACGATAGACCACCCACCGACAAAAAATAATATTTTTACTCTCAATTTTGTTAGGTATTCTATGGTAAGACCGAAAATGGTGTTTGAAAAATTAGCGGATTGAAAATCTCCTTTTTGAAGTCAGTTAAAAAAGCAACTGAATAATTTGTAGATAGCGTCAAATGTTTAACAATTAAAAACTACTGCGACCATGTACAAAGTATTATTCAGAAGTCACAATTTGGAACAATGTTGCAAGTTATTTTGTGACCTCTGTAGAGTAGGATCTAGTACGTTATTGTCAGATTATTATAAGAAGATCTCTAACCGAAGACGTTATTATAATAACCGTATTATTGTACATAATTACCATCATCATGATCATAGGGCTCCAAATCTGTAACTATATAAGCAAAGTTCTGGAAACATATTATCGTGATTAATCAAACCTAGGGCGACATGGACCCACCAAGTATTTTCATTTGAAACTTGTTGGAATACATAATATACTTATTACGAGTTCGGTAAATTATATTAACAGTGATGTATAGTAATATGTAGATAACAGATACAATTTACATAATAGCGTAGTATAAGAGCTTACTGCAGCTTCGAAGATAGTGTGCTGATGTGACTTTTGACGTCTGACGTCAAAGGATTTATGATCCACATAGACAAAGTTAAACTGGATCTTAGTGAAACTGTTCATATCACGGACGACGCCCCAGAAGAACGTTCGCCGATCATCAGTGACGTCCTTCAAAAAGCTGGGGTCAGGAGTGCAAAGAACAAAAGAGCGTGCTTTAAGAGGCTTATGGATGTGAGGGAAGGGAGAGAAGTATGCAGAGTTGGAGAAAAGTGGCGATATATCGTCTCTGCCTACCCCTGTGGGACAAAGGACTGAGCTATATGTATGTAAATAATAGATTGCACTGGATCTGTTTCATTACAATCACACCAACATTCCGAGCTGTGATATAGATAAACCTGTATCCATATGTAAATCTTGCAATCCTGACGTGACGTGGGACCTTATATGGTGTGAAAAAGCCCTAAGTGAAAATTAATGCCACCATCATATCTGATGCTCCTTTGTTCTTATTCCCATACATTACTCAACCCTGGGAAAGGAAAACCCCAAACAATTTTGGACTCAGCTGGTCTAAGAATAAAGACCAAGAAAATATTGTCTAGCTGGATTCTTGAAACAATATGATCGTAAAATTTGTGTTTGATAGGAACTTTGTGAGACAAAGATACGTTAGTGCTAATCTCTCAAAGTTGTGGGCTAATATGCGAGTCGTAAATTTAATAGTTCTCTCATATTATGAACAACTGAGGTTTTTTAATTGTTATTTCTGCAATGGTACGAAACGTAGCAAAAAAAATCTGAAACATTAATCTCTAGGTATAGGTTGTTAATGATATTAGCAGGTAGTATCTGTATCTACTGATCCGATTCTGAAATTTCTTTATTAAATAATATAATAATATAATTTAAATAAATATAAGCTATTCCCAAACGTATTTAATATATAATGAAGCCGCGGGGTACAGCTAGTCTATTATCTTCACTACATAGTATAAAACAAAGTCGCTTTCTCTGTCCCTATGTCCCTATGTATGCTTAAATCTTTAAAACTACGCAACGGATTTTGATGCGGTTTTTTTTAAGAGATAGAGTGATTCAAGAGGAAGGTTTTAGTGTTGGCATTGCACCCGTGCGAAGCCGGGGCGGGTCGCTAGTTGTAAATATTAAAGAAAAAAATTACCGATTAACATATTAGCTCACAAACAACTGGATATACTATGAAATATGGAGTGTAGAAAGCTTTAGAAACATAGCATCTATCAAGATAAAGTTTTTAATATAAAACAATCTGAGAAAGTAGAGGTTTACAAGCTTAAAGAGCTGACTTCAGGTGAACAGAAGACTGGCAATAATGGCTAGAAAACGGAGCCAGCCTTCTGGATACTTCCACTTTGGAGGATATTATTGCATATTATTTTCCTGCAAATAAATGTATTACCCAATACATCATTCATTATCAGTCCATCTATAAATCAAGACTTGCTATCCATTCAATTATCTTGCAATTCTCGCATTTGACCTGCGTTTAAATTTAGGTTCCATTAAAACCAGTTAACTTCTCTAGTTGAAACGAATCGATTTCTACAAGTAAACTCGAAGCTGCACTTATAACTTTAATAGTTGCATCTGTACTTGCAAATCTGCTTGACCTCGATCGCCCTTACGCCCACCAAACCGATATTTCACATTTCACAATTATTTTACTAACTCTTCAACTACATAATATGCTTGATGTAGAATAGCAGTAGTTGTATTGATTTGTATGTTTAAGCCATTTTTGATGTTTTTAGATTATTTAATAGTTTTCTTTACTGTTGAATTAACAACGAACGTGAGGACCGCTTAAAATTATAGTTTTTTTCGGGTTGTAAGTGACAACTACGGATTTTTAACAAATGCGTAATCCAATTTGATTATCTCTATAGATAATGTAACTGTTTAAAGTGATTATACAATACAGGATCAGCCTAGCTATCCAGAGAGGGAATGCAGCCAGTCTTCTGGGCACTGTCCCACATGGTTCCTCTTCGGAGGACATTTTTTATCTGTAATTATTGTGATTAATGTATATTTTCTTTGTAAATAAATGTAATTCATTCATATAATTCTTTTTATTTTTCATTTAAGAGGAATAGATTTTAATTATTATTATCAAGCGTTTCTTCAATACATCACCATTTGCTGACGTAAATTTGTCTTTTCTCTCAATATATTTTAAACCATCGTTAAAAGTCACCTTTTGGGTGCCCAGCTTTGCAACCAATTCTCAATAAAGTCCAAAGTAGTAAATCTAACAGACACAAGTGAAGACTCTAGCGACTACTAGTCTCAAAATTACAATTACAAAACGTTAGGTGCAGTGCACATCGGTGTTGCAACCATCATTATCCAGATGAAGGCTTTATTGCTGTGTCAGTCGTTAATATACGAGATTACTGGCGCATCTGCATTTAGTGTTAGTAGCCAGAGTAAATTAGGTTTTATGATAGCTTTGATACGGTTCTTTCGTCACAGTCTTTTTAGTTTTTACCTCTGATTCTTTTCGCATACTAGGACAGAAGTACCTGTAGAAATTTTACAAACTGATTTGGGTGCTTTCGATACCCAGCGGCATTATTGCCCGCGCGGTTCCAGTTTATTTGTATTCCCGTGGGAATATCAAAATATCCTTCCTTGGAGGATGCCTACGCTCCCTAAGGAACCTTGATACTAAATGTTAAGTTTCCAGAACTAGCCGTTTGGGTTGTGCGTTTATATGTCAGTCAGTCAGTTTTGTTTATTGTTTTATGCACATAGATATTACGGTGGGTTTGTCAACATAAAAGCACTGTTTCCTCATCTCATGGTCATATTCAATAACTATATGACTATTAATTTACAGTAATATTTGTTTTCCTTCATGTATTAAGGAATTGTCTTTTAATTGACAAAAAGTATTTATTGCTTTACATTTATATATTCCTTGTTGTTACATCCTTTTAATTAAATCATTATGTAATTATGTTACTAGCAAGGATTATTTTTTAAATATACAGCAAAATCACATGTCGACGATTTCTTGTAATTTATGTTCTAGTTGTTTTTATATATGATCTATGGAAATAGGATCACAAAATGGCATAATTAGATTTTTTCAATATCTATTGGTAGTGATCGATTTTATTATTATTTTAAGCAGTGATAGTCGATTCTGGTAGTCGTTATAATTTAATATTTGTTTTGGAATAGGATCTTGATCCTGATCCAGAATTTTATAAAAAAAACTCTCAATTGAAAATCCGGATCATGAACGTTCGTAGAAAAAACCCTTGCATCATAAAAACTAAACAACAATCAGATCAATAAATCAACAAAAGTCTTTAACAAATGTTCGACATTTGAAGCAAGTTTATCAACCAACAGGATCGGTGTGCACCAAGCCTTAACCGTCTACGCCGGTCACGATATGACCCGGCCTGGAATAGAATCTGACCGTATTAGGTTACTAGGAAGCGTTCACACTCGGTAATTAACTATCAAGGGTAGTCATTGTAATGTAATCAAAGCTTCAAAACTATAACGTAGTTAATTGAATATAAATTAATTGTGACTGATTTATTCGTGAGAAAAGTTATCTCATAATACCTTTTTAAACGTTTTAATTTACATTTAATATTTTTAAAATATTAAAATAATGAGAAATAGTGCCATTTTCCAAAGTAACTTTTGATTTTGAAAACAAAAGAAAGAGTAGTAAGGCAATCGAATGCCCTATTCAATTTAAAAAGAAAATTTTAGAACGAATGAAAACGATGTGTGTGCGATTGTATGAACACAATTACATTATAAACCGACTGCGTGCAAAAGGCATTCAAAAACATTAACACCTGGTGCATTATGGCAAAATGTAGCAACAATCTTTCAAAACCCTTTAGGCTTCAGACGGCGACAAAGAAAGATCACACATACCTACTTAAACCTAAAAAACATTACCCCCTTTTGGTGCAGTACCCGACTGCAACCAGATAATAAGGAAAATAAACATATGAAGCAAATTCGAAGTAGACAGGATATAGTTATGTATAATGATTAAGCAATTACTTGGAACATAATTATATTAAGCGTCTTTATTATAATTATTTCCTTTTCGCTACATCATTGCATTTATTATACGTATAACTAGCGACCCACCCCGGCTTCGCACGGGTGAATGCTGAATTTTCTTTGCTATAAACCATCCCTGGACCCACTCGAACTCACATAAAAAGTTTCATCAAAATCGGTCCGGCCGTTCTCGAGTTAAATCGTCAGGAAGGAAAACCCGACTTATTTTTATATAGTAGACTAGCAACCCGCCCCGGCTTCGCACGGGTGCAATGCTGAATTTTCTTTGCTATAAACCTTGCGGAGCCCTAGACCTTTCCAACGAATGCAAAACCATGTAAATCGGTTCGTCAGTTCTGGAGTTAAATCGTCAGGAAGGAAAACCCGACTTATTTTTATATAGTAGATTAATAGGATGACTAATAATTAACAGTCATCACTGCAATCAATACTTCAATGATCCCAAGATCCCAAAATCCCATGTTTTTTCTGTCATTTTACCAATTTCCACCAGATATTAAACTGCCTACATATTCATATGACTAAATATTTACGGTCTATCACAATGATAATTATATTATGATACTACTGGTCTGTCACCACGGAAATGTCACTATTAAAAATGTACTGAAATGTGAATTTATAACTTACTAGCGACCCGCCCCGGCTTCGCACGGGTGCAATGCTGAATTTTCTTTGCTATAAACCATCCCTGGACCCACTCAAACCCACACAAAAAGTTTCATTGAAATCGGTCCGGCCGTTCTCGAGTTAAATCGTCAGGAAGGAAAACCCGACTTATTTTTATATAGTAGACTAGCGACCCGCCCCGGCTTCGCACGGGTGCAATGCTGAATTTTCTTTGCTATAAACCATCCCTGGACCCACTTGAACCCAAACAAAAAGTTTCATCGAAATCGGTCCGGCCGTTCTCGAGTTAAATCGTCAGGAAGGAAAATCCGACTTATTTTTATATAGTAGATTATAACCTATAGTAGTCAATAGCATCACTTCTTTTATTGTTTTACATTTTAAAATTGGCTTGGGATAAGATTTTTAATGAAAAATTACTCGCAACAGAATTTCGATACATTCTACTCTTCACTGAGTCCAAAGGTTTGTAACTGAAGATATTAGGCGGATTTACTTAGGTTAACCTCCCACGCTAGTCCGTTGCCTTAGACAGAGCAATTTGTTGCCACAAAGAAGGAAACATAATAAAGCGAAGGATCTAAGAAAGCTCTACTAATAACTTAAGCAATTATAATAAAGCCTACACGATTCTCACTATACCGGGTTGTACTAATATCACCTCTATCCCTTAGATATAAGAGTCTACAGTTTGATTCCAGATGGTCACGATGTGCTTTGACGTAATTTCATAACGTCATTTTGTAAGTCATCACTGTCAGGTAGTGTCATCCAGATTCATAGGGTGACCATTGGATATTGGACTTTAATTGTAAGTTAAGTTTGTAGCTACTGAGTGTTTTTATTTTATAATATTGCATTTAAAAAAAATAACATAAAACATATGAAATATTATGTATCTGGCGCCAAAAAAAAAAAATTATGTATCAATAATAATTAGAAAATTAAAATGACTGATATTATTAGAAATTATTTTTGAATCCTATGACAGATGATCAAGATGTGATCTCGGACTAGGATTTCGTAACAGATACCTCAAAATCAATTTTGCGACAGCCAAGATGAAAATTATGTACTAACAAAATGAGTCACTTACTCCTTAATAATTACATTTATAAATTAAAATCATCCCAGAAAACCTGTTCACTCACAGACGAACAATTATGTAAGGAACAGGTACTGGAGTTGACGTGATAGTCGGATAGTGATCGTGCAATGAAAATGACACAATTTGTTCACACGATCGCGTCGTGAGAACTGAGGACTTAAAATAGGACGCGTTATTATAGATTATTATGTCTCATCGAGCTATCCTGCGATTAGGTGACTTGCACTTACGACAAGATTTCTTAAAGATCCATATCCTTAATTTGGTCCAGTTCCCAACAAAAAATTTGATTAAGTATTATAGATTATCATGTCTCATCAATCTTTCCTGCGATTGAGTGATTTGCACTTAGGAAAAAAATTCTAGATCCATAGACTCCTATGGATAATTTGATCCAGTACTGTCGCAAAAGAATGGGAAATGTTTTAAGTCAACAGCGTGAATCTACACTAATATTGTGAAGATGTAAAGTTGTTTGTAGGAGCAGAGCTACACTATTCCCGACTGACATGGTCAATGTGGCATTGATGCATATAAAACCGCTAAGTGTAACCTGCTAATTAGTTACCTGCTTATAACTTGTTTATAGTATTAGACAATATTTACAGATAGGTAAGAGAAAGGTATCTGTTTAAGCCTGTAAGTTCACTTCTTTTCACTCATTTCAATGCTAAATACTATACTCAGTAATGTTACAAAGTAAGCAGCTACTCGATAACGATAAATTGTCAAGGTATACCTTTTTATACCATAAAGCTGTATATAAATCCCGGTTCTAAAACTGCAATCTGGTTTATCATCCTTGAGCAGTATTAAGCAATATTATTATCGTAGCTTATTTGGTTAAAAGTGTACCGTTTAAACTAAAGATGAAGATCCACGCTAAGTTTCGAAGTCATTACAAGGCATTAGTCTCGGCATATGAGCAAAACGTGGTAACCTGTTGAATCACTGATTACTGGCAATACTATTGCAAGGTGAAGCCACTTTAGGCCGTGGTTAGGCAGCAGATTGAGTTTCTTTGTTAATTTTGTGTGCATTGGCGGTTGTTTTAGGGATATCAATTTCTGTTTACATCATTTATGAGTAAGTAGACCAGTGCAAGTAGATCCTGGTCTGTGACTCTGCGGTTATTAAGATATTTTATGTTTTCATAATATAGAATTTCCGATTTACGAACGAAGTGTATTTTTTATTTGAATTTCTAATATTTCAAGAAACTCTACTTATGACATTCGTTGCAGTGACATAAAAAAATCTGTAAGTTCTAAATAAAGTCATTTTTATGACTACTTAATAATTATATCATTAAACAATAAAAATGATCAACCACACGTTTTTGTAAGAACGAGTAATCAGATTTTCCATCAAAGATGATTGCGGAGCTTCAAAAATGAGATGTAATTAGAGTTCACTTTTTGCTAGCCTTATTTAGCCTAGGTAATAAAAATATTTGGCGATTCACAGTGATACAACTTGTTTTAAAGTATATTTAGAAGCGCGTCTGTATGATACGTTTTTTATATCAATAATTAACAAAATTCTCTAATGGGGACTTACCATGTTTGTCCAAACGACGATATGAGAAGATGAAACGGTTCTATTTAGTGAAAAAAACTTTGTTGGAGCTATTTGATGTAGACGTATCTTTTAAATTGGTTAACGCACTCTTCCTCAGAGATCATATTATTATACCTACATAAGAGTAATTTGTGTTAGGTATTTTTAGAAAAAGGTTTTGGAGGTCGTCCCTTTGGTCACAATCTTATTTATTAGCAAGTAAGATGAAAATTACGAGGTAAATATAAAAACAACATGTTCTTCACAGTATCCCGTAAGATAAGGCGGAGATTTATGTCGTTTTCATTTGTTCAGAATCTCTGTGCTTATTTCACATTGAGCTGTTAAGCAGTAATAATAGATTCATATTATGATTATGAGCTAAGCAAAAGGTTTTTGTTTAACAAATGTTGTAAAGGGGACAGGAAATACTAGCTTTGATACTGAAAAAAGGATATTTTTATAAGTTCTATACCTTTTCTTAATCAAGCTGCTTCCAATTAAATAATTATATCTTTGACTATGTCACAAGTAAGTAAGTGGGAATAATTATTCATTGATGATGCTAAGACCATGAAAAAGGCCGTAAACAACATGTGCAATTAATTACACCTTTAAAGTGCAGCAAAGAATTTAGGAATTCAAATACCTCTTGACTAATCTTTGTGCACATTAGATCTTCATGAATAAACATCCAACATTTTTGAAGATGCAGCTGTTGTTATTTGTTTGAATCATTGTATTTTAAAACCTATATAACCTTTTATGTATGATGGAAGAGATCTGTTTTATATTTTTAGTTTACATGAATGGTGATTTTAAAGCTATGTTCAATTCAAGTTCAATTTCTTTCTTTTGCAATTCAAGTTCTTTAGATACGATAAGTGTAGTGCCGTTAAACTTTTTTCTATATTAAATCTACGAGAGTTTAATTTTAATTTAAGTCAAATGCTAAGCCTAATACATTTGGAAGCTCAAGTTTTCATTACGTTTCCCCTAATTAGAGATACACAAACAGAAGCCAGTAACACCCCTTTTTTTATTCAAACCATGCATCCTCACGAAATGGTCATAAACATGAAAGATACACTTTTTTGTAATTATCATTGTTACTATAAGGGACTGCTTTGTCACCACGGGGTGGGAAAAGACACTTAGGTGTATCAGGCCGACCTTTCACTGATATCAGATAAATAATATAATCAGCAATATTGACCTCTCTCCGGTGGAAAGTAACCTAATTGGGCAATAAGCTCCCGGAGCAAAATGCCTTAGCATTGGTTACATTACCACATTAGTGTTTTAAATGAATACGCAGCTTAAAATTGGCTTTTTTACAATTAGTATAATGTGCCGATGAGTTTATTATATACCATTTTGGTTCGCTTGTCAATAATATGAGATTACATGAGTTTGAAGTTGGCCTTTGAACTGTGCCATGGCATTCGATTTAGCTGGCATTCATTTCATTGAATGAAAGAATTTATTGTTTGGTTTTATATTTGTTAAAGATTAATACTAATGATAATATATTGTTGTGCCATTTTTAGCTAAATAAGACATATTAGTTTGTAGTATTATTGCATGCCATATTCAGACGTTTTGAAACGAATATCCTTATTTGAGTTCAACAGAAATACTGAACTTCGATAGGTAGGTAATATAGTTAGCTAATTAATTGTTTTCTTTTGCATGTTCAATACTTTTTCATGTATTTTTTAAAAGCCATTTGTAAGATTTTGTTATATATTTTTTAAGTAATATATTTTTCTCTAAATAATTTTTCGACACTGCCTACTAGCTACAAACCGAACACGAATTTTATTCACAAGTTTTCCTGATATCGTTTACGAAAGAGGTAAAAAATCACTCACCATCATCAGAAATTCCAGCGGCTTCATCGCGGGCATTCTGTTCCAGGGACTTCAAGATCTCTTCAGGGATCGGAGGAGGGGTGGGCAGATGAGCTCCCTGTGGCTGGAAGCCGTTCTCATCAGCGGTGTAAGTGATGCTGTAGTCTTGGCCATCGTCACCCTTGTACCCGAAGCTGCCTTGAGACTGGACACCGTTGGTGGCAACTCCTGAAGCATCAGCGCGGATGCCGTTTGAGGTCTCGAAGTCGTAAGAGAATCCTTCAGCGGTAACTTCGCTGTTTTGTCTCAGGATCTGAGCTCCAGCGTCAGCGGAGTTCGATCGGCCTCCTGCGTACTGGCCACCGGCACCGCCGCTGTACTGCTGAGGAGCAGCGTTGTATACGTTTCCAGCGTGCTGAGTTCCACCGAATCCAGATCCACCTGCACCGAATCCTGATCCACCTGCACCGAATCCTGATCCAGATCCACCGAAGCCAGAAGCTCCAAATCCACCTGCAGATTTGAAGCCAGCTCCGCCGGCGCCGCCGCCGAAACCACTGCCTCCATATCCAGCACCAGCGTTGCCTCTAGGGGGCAGGTATTTGTTGTCAAGGCGGTCGGCGGCGCAAAGGCCGAGAATAGCTGCTACTACGAACTGTGGAAGAAAAACAAAAGTTAAGAAGACAAAGAAGTAGGTGTAAGGGTCTAGTGTAAACAGTAAGTCTTTGTGTTGAATACTGTCCTTATTCTAAAATTTCACGAATTTTATTTTTTGTGGCAAATCATTTCTTAATTTTGATTTTCTTATTCACTATTTTCAAATGAAATGTAGGTTGCTTATTTTAATACTTAAATTCAATTATTTATGATTGTACGTCATCATCATCCCTTTGATTATCCGTCATCATCAGCCCTAAATATAAATTTCTATAATATTAATTATGAAAATTACAAAAATGATTTTTACATTTACTATATTAATTAACCCCTAATTATTTCAAAGCCCACCCCATCAATAAAACCTAAACTAGTTACTTTTGCCCCATAACTGTAGCCCTACATTCAAAAGCTCGAAGGCACGTATCTCAAACCATAGGGCCAACCCTTCACTCACCAATTTCATTGTGTAATGCTAAGACGAAGTGTTCCTCGCAAGTGACCGCAGAATACTGTGATGTGCCAGGACGACCCGACTATTATATACCTCCGATGTTACTCTAGAATGGTTTTTGCCATACTGAAATCGGTATCATGGTCAGATTGCAGTATGTATCAATGCATCTGCTGATCGGAAGGTTGCTTCCTTTTTGATCGACTTTTTTTTTCATTTTGATGATTGTAAATTAAAAGGAATGGAAATTATTTTGAAATAGGGCGTAGTAATTGATGATCATTTTATTTCGGTTAATAAATATATTCACAGTGTTAGTAATAGACAATACAAAATAAAAAGTTATGAGATAATGTTAGTAAATTGTTATATTATAGTATACTATATAGTATTAAAATTATCCAGATATTAAGCAGGGGGGAGTCCCCTCTGCTTGATGAAGGAAGCGCCCTGCTTCTGTTTTTTAAGTACAATTTTGACGTTAGGTATTTGTGTTGGATTTAAAAACTTTTGAGGAAGTTTTTAGAAGAGTTATGACTACAGTTAGCTGAGGCCCTAATTGTTTAAATAGTCTTATACATTATACTATAAGCTTCGTGTACCTTATTTTTTATAAAGTAACACAGATTTGTTTCTCACTTCAAATTTTCTTTGTTCTATTAACATTTGCTGTTTGCGATTCCCATTGTTCTGCAACTATTTTGAAATACGTACATTGATTTTGTGTTCCTGGTTCGTTGTATAAGACTAAGTCTTTGGATAAAATATTTGGATTTGTAAAAAAATATTTATTATATTATCTCTGACACGGATTCTGTCGGGTCTGTGGGCTCAGTTGCTAGAGGACGCGGGTTCTATTCTCGCCTGGAGACTACATTTGAACATATGTGTTCGTTTCGTGTCTGAGTTTTATATGTATTTAAAAGTATTTTTATCAGTTATTTAGTACCTATTCATAGTACAGGCTCTTTTCTACTTTCTACTCTCTTAATTTAAGACTAAATACGTAATCGTGTGTGTAATCGAATTGTTTCAAACAATTTATTTTTATCATTCACTCACCAACCTATAATCATAGTGGTTTATGGGTTTAATATAATATGATAGTTATTGTAATAATACATCAGAAATAAACAACCTTCAGCTGAAAAACACCATGATAATCATCAGCTCGTCTGCCAAGTGTGATGATAGCAATATTTTTCGTGATAGCTTTTAGTGATAGCTCTTTCGTTAAAGAGCCCGTTTCTCATGTGAGGCTCGGGTCCGAATCTTGACGCGGGCGTACAAATGAGTATTTTTTAAACTAACGAAATTATTTATCGCTAGCTCAACGGTGAAAGAAAACATCGTAAGAAACAGGTGACAAGCACCCCAGTCCAGCGATGTCCACACAACCTAGCACTTTTAGGGGTCCAAATAATATACTGCTGAAACGTAGGTATTTTCAGAAATATACTCCTATTACCTCGGCGATAAAAGGAGTGAACATTTATTTTTTAAACATAATAATAATAAATAAATAAATAACATCCTAGTGACTTAGGCCTTATTACAATGACATGCCCTTGATCAACATTATGACTAACTTTAGTCTCGACTGGCGACCCGCCCCGGCTTTGCACAGGCGCAATGCTTATTATTATGCATGTATTATATACATATAAACGATATAAACCATACTCTTGAATCAATCTATCTATTTAAAAAACCGCATCAAAATCCGTTGCGTATTTTTAAAGATCTAAGTATACATAGGGACAGACAGCGGCAAGCGACTTTGTTAGTAAACTTTAGTCTCGATGATTTACTTTATTGTAACGACTATTATTATACACGAGTACTATGTCATAGTTACTTTAACAGTAAGTACATAAAGTAAACTCCGATGATCCTTCATTGCGCATGCGATGAATCATCGTATAAGGCGAACCTGTCAGTATATTTCCTCAATAATCAGTTTCTATTCTTACTGATTCTTATCAAGAGTAACAATGAAAATCATCGTATTGTATCATGTTTAATCTAAACGATTGATTTTATATTTATTTTGTTTACTTATTGCCTGATTCATATCATTTGAAATGAGGAACTTCCTTGCAAACTTCCAAAAGAAATATGATCACCCCTTTATCCCCAGAGGGTCGGCAGAGGTATTGGCGGACCTGTTGACTCAGTTGGTAGTGACCCTGCCTTCTGATCCGGAGGTCGCGGGTTCGATTCCCGCTCCCGCCCGACATTTGTGTGCATGAACATGTCTGTTGGCTTTGTGTCTATAACCGTGTGTGACTTGTGTCCCACAATTATATTACTATTATTATCATATCACTGATGCTTATGCACTTGACGCATTCAATTTTTAGTCCCCAAACGTGACATCACTGCTCTAGTATCCATTCTTAAATACAATATGTAACAGAATAAGCGCAATTCCTGAAATCAGTTTGTTCAGTATCGACTACTTAATCGATTTCAGCTATTTTTAATATGTGTAAATTTTTTCCGAAAAATTAATTATCTATGGAAATCGTGCTATTAGTGATCGATATTTAAGAAAATAGGTTAGACACAACTAAAGTTCGATTGCATCACATTTTTTTTATATTTATATTAGTTGGGGTGTATGAGGAATTGCGCTTTTTCTGTTACGCGTTGTAGGCTGTCTGGAAGAGCGATAACGTAATTTGTACGATACGATACTGTACGAACGAATACGATATTGTACTTTAATAAAGTTATATACATAATATTGTTCGGAAAACTTACAGCTAAAACAACACAGTGAGAAAAAAAAATGAGTGACAAAGAGCATATAGCAAAGCGATATCCACACTACATAATTATATTGTTTTTGGTGTACAGTGAGAAATGGATAAATTACTGAAGTTCAAAAATTAAACTTGAAATACCCACGTACAAAGTCCCATGACTTATTTATTCAATTATGTATGTATGTAATAAGTTACTGTAATAATATATTTCTTTATTTCTACAAATAACATTATAATGAACCTAAAACTAAAAGCCTAAAATAAAGTATAAACAAACCTAAAACTAAATATTATAGTTGTTGTATTATGTTATTGTATCCTTTGTTAGTGTTCTCATTTAAAGGTTCTCGGTAAACTACCCTTACGACACTAAGAAGTAGCTAAAATCGGACGTTGTTGGTTACAAGTGAAGCTAATATAAAGTGAGTAATAAAAAGATATCTAATGCGAGGCAGTGACCTAATCCTAGTATTAACATTTTTACATACATCTTGCTTCTGAAGTTACGAAGACGTATATAAATGCTAGATCATAGCAATAACTTAACCGACGGCGTAATTGCGTTTAGTAATCACTAATTTACGCACTCAAGTTTCAAAATAATTAATCTATTAAGCGAAGTAGCTCATTCTACTTTGTAACGTTGGGTCAGAGGTTCGGTGCATTTAGTTTGCGAAAATATGAAAGTGTCTGACAGGGTATTGAAATATTGGATAACGAGTTACCTGGTTATAACTAGAAATGTCTTAAAAAATCTAGACAGAAATGTATAATGTATATAGGTACGCTATGTCTTATTCCAAGGGGGTTGGCAGAGGGAAACCATTCATATGTAGCAGTATATTTTTCGGATAATAACTTCATAAAACCGGCCAAGTGCGAGTCGGTCTCGCGCACGAAGGGTTCCGTACTATTATCTAAAAAAACGGCAAAAAAATCGCGTTTGTTGTATGGGAGCCCCCCTTCATCATCAACCCGTAACAGCCCACTGCTGAGCTAAGGGTATTTCTTCGCACACGAGGAAGTATGGGAGCCCCCCCTTATATATTAATTATTTTCTTTTGTTTTTAGTATTTGTTGTTATAGAGCGGCAACAGAAATACATAATTTGTGAAAATTCTACTGTCTAGGTATCGCGGTTCTTGAGATACAGCCTGGTGACAGACAGACGGATGGACAGACAGGGAAGTCTTAGTAATAGGGTCCCGTTTTTATCATTTAGGTACGGAACCCTAATAATAACGTAATGGTGAACTCATCGCCTTACCGTAACGCTGTTAAAAATGTTATTAATAGATTCAGAAGTTATTTTTCTTAATCGTTATGATATAAAATAATAGAAAATATTATTGGACTTAATATTTAATGGTATATCCAGAAATGGAATACCTCTGCCTAGGGGGGGTCCTCGGGGATATAAGGCGTGAGATTATTTTTTTATTTTAATATTTAATTCGTAGTTAGTTACACATGTATAGAGTGTTAGGCAGTGTTTTTAATGTTTTATTTGCTTAGAATAGGTTAATAATCGATGATATCTGGTAAAGTAGAGTACGAAAAATAAAAATCAATGCTAAAAACTGTTACATGTAAATTATTTATGAATAAATATTTGCACTTAATTTATAATTTCCAATTAGTACAACGCCACTTGGTCAGGGGGGCTGATCAGAAGTCAAACCCGGGCTCATGCATTAGTCATCTCACTTCAGGCTATCACTCAATATGATTTAATTGTGCAATCAGTTCAAGGCAGACATCAAAGTATTCCAATGTACTAAAATTGTTCCTAAAATGTATATGCCATCTCCTTTTCAGCTTTATTTCGCTGCAGGGCGTTTATAAAGCTGGCCATACACGCTACGACCGTGTCGCACGGATTATTCTAGCTATTAGTTACGACTAAAGGTAGGGTGACGTGAACACATTTAAATATTGAGCATTATTGCCGACATTTTCATGTAAAACAAATAATTCAATTCATTTGTTTCATAATTACAAATCACTTACATCTTTAACTAATATAATCTTTATATATTATAGGTACATAATTTTATTGTAATTGTGTTTGTCACCTAACTCCACCTAAACAGCAGAACCGATTTCGATGAAATTCTTTGTGTATATTTATATGAGTCCCTGGACATTCTTTGTGACAGGACAACGCAACGTCTGCCCAGGCCACTAGTATTATAGGTAATAAAATTGTAACTAGCCGATGTCTGTCTGTACCTACAGTCAAGAGGACGTGGAGATTGACACATTGGACTTTGTAGCGTTCTTATTACAATCGCTTTAGAGGTCAGACTCGCACTACAAGTGTACAGCTTTGTGTGCTCTTGACTGTACATAGGACATAATATTTACGAAAACTTAATTTAACAGGTCTTTATAACAGAAGCCAAAATTATCCTCCTATATGAGTAGTTCTAATCACTGAACTTACTACGCTCGGTCTTTAAGTCGCACATGAATTGGCTGCTTCAGTAATTAATCTGTATTCTCCACCTTTTGTAATTAGCATTTGTAATTGCAGGTTACTTTACTTAGATTATTATTGTATTTTTGTTTTATGACATTAGTAAGATTCGAATAAATATAATAATTATAATATAAAAAAAAATTGCAGGTTTAAATAAAATATTTCAATAAAATTGTTTGCGGATCATCATTGATATTAGCATATCTATCGAATAAAATGTAACCTTAACTTTTCAGGGTCAAGAGTAATTGTAACGAAGTTTAATGTGAGTATTCTTGACGGGCCTGTTGGGTCAGTTGGTAGACCCTATCACTTGTGAGATGTTTTCATGCCATCGCATCGATAAGTCATTCTGTTTATTTAAAACATAAAATATTTTTAATATTGATATGGTCACTATAAGACGTTGTTAGGTTATCTAATAAAAAAAAATAAAAAAAAATCTCACGCCTTTTATCCCCGATCGGGTAGGCATAGGTATTCCATTTCTGGATATACCCACTTTTCACGAGATGTTCTTTGGACCCCTAAACGTGATAGGTGGTGAGCCCATAGCCGGACCGGGTCTTTTAAACATGTCTCAGAATAAATTTTGGGACCTGCGGGTTTCCGTACGATGTTTTCCTTCACCATCGAGCTATCAGGGATGTAAAAAAAATATTCTTAGAATAATCGATTATATTTTTAATAATCGATTTTTTAAATAGGTATTTATTTTTTTAAAGATTTTAATTTAATCGATTAGATTCTCACACATATTCTTAATTAAAAAAAATAAAAGAGACAATGCTGCCAAAATTACACATTTTAATAGATTTTTGTAAATAGCACCATCTGTACGACAAATGAAGAAATTTGAAGTAGGTTCACTAGTACAATGGTTTATGCTAAAAAGATAAAAAATGTGAAAAAAAAAACATTTTTCATATAAATTGTTATTTTTTTCGATTGTTCGAAATTCATTGATTTGAAAATTTTTTTTTAGATTTTTATAAATAATTGAACGGACATGTTGGACGATATAGGACGAAGTCGAGCGTTATCGCTTGATGTCACCGAAGACACGTGACTTTAAAACGCAAATTCGAGTGACTTCTTCAAGAAATATCTTGTTGATTTCAATGTTAGCCGTTATACATTCACTTTTCACGGTAATAGTACTTTAAAGTAATAATCAATAAGAAGTCATTGAGAGGTGAAGAAAAATGATACAATGTATTATGTTAGGTATACGTTTTACTATAAAGTTTTTGATATAGATACCATTTCGACAAATTCTATTCGTTGGTATCAAATTTTATGTAGGTTCAGTTACAATAATCTTTTGTTAAAAATAATAACAATACCTACCTACTTCTCAAATTTCATTCATTAACCTTCTCATAATTAGCATTCCGTAACTTGGACGGCTTCTGGTTTCAACTCCAGAATTGATCAGAGGATACCTATTGAATTATGTAGAATAATTTGGTTATAATGTAAAGATTTGTTCAGTAAGAGCAAGAGCCCGCTTCTCATGATGAGAATCAGTGAGACTCGGGTTCAAATCCTGGCATGTACCAATGAGTTGTTCAAGAACTTACGTAAATATTACACTAGCTCGACGGTGAAGGAAAACATCGTGAGGAAACCCGCAGGTCCCAGAATTAGTTCTGAGGCATGTGTAACAGACCCGGTCCGGCGATGGGCTCACCACCTATAACGTTTAGGGGTCGAATATCACTCGTGAAAAGTGGGAATTTCCAGAAATGGAATACTTCTGCCTACCTCCTCTGGGATAAGAGGCGTGAGATTATTTATTATTAGTTTATTATTTTTATTCGTTAAATATTTTTTTGTATCATTACTACGTTGCCTTGCTCAAACCCAACCCCACCTACCGGGTCCAATAGTGAATCCAAACCATCTAGGTCAAGCACACACAAAAAAATTCATCACAATCGGTTGTAAATTCTGAAAACTGAAGTGGAGATTAGAATTAGACCAATCGAAAGTTAGTCATTCAGGATATTTAGTCTAAACAATTTGTACCTCGAAACACGTACTAGTGAATAATAAATAAAAAAGTCTTTGTGATGTTATCAAAAGTAGCAGTTTCTGAAGTAATTAAGTTGAACAAGTTAATCGCAACGAAACAAGCACATTGCAACGGTTTACAGCCTAATCTATTATGTTATTTTGTGGGCTAGTTACACGGACTTTTAATTTTATACACACGGCTATGTAGCAAACTGATCTTATTTAATTTCTTCGGAACCCGAATTACTAGCTTTAGAAATACACAATAAGTGATATTTAATGTATGTGTGAATTACAATTTCATGAAATTTTAAAAGCAAACAATCAAAAGTGTACATATTATGTAAAAAAGCAGATGTATGTCGATATTCCAATACAGCGGGTGCTGTTACACATGCCTCAGAACTCATTTAAACGCAATGTGGGTTTCCTTAAGAGGTTTTCTTTCACCGTCGAGAGAGATTGAAAAAAAAAATTTCACCCGTTCATTTTTTCACCTCTAAACGTGACAAGTGGTGAGCTTACCGCCTTACCGGCTTGCCAGCTACATATATATGCCTCAGAACCCTTTTTGAGGCATGCGAATTTCCTTACAACGTTTTCCTTCACCATCTAGCCAGTGATAAATATGTAGGTACCTATATAAGTTTTTGAAAAACTTAGAATTAGATATTATGTAGCCTGAATTGAATGTCGATTTAATTTAAGGTAATACACCATCAATAAGCCAGTAAACGTATACATTAATCTGCAATTATAAATCAATCAATAATTTGATCGCATGATGCAAATTGATAAATCAATCACTATCTAAAATTATACGTCTTCAAACTATCATGTTTATCCTAAACTATTTACAAAATAGCTTCAATAGATTTCCATTTAATTGATTTTTACTTTTATTTCATTTGACATTTTTTTTTTTACCAATTTACTAGCGACCCGCCCCGGCTTCGCACGGGTGCAATGCTAATATTAAAACCTTCCTCTTGAATCACTCTATCTATTAAAAAAAACCGCATCAAAATCCGTAGCGTAGTTTTAAAGATTAAAGCATACAAAGGGACATAGGGATATAGGGACAGAGAAAGCGACTCTGTTTTATACTATGTAGTGATAGTGAAGTCACAAAGACAATAGCTCTCACGGCCCTAAACAAATATTTTGAGCCTAAAAATCTGTCATCTTTCTGCTATCGTATAATTTGGGTTAGTGTACTTGTGAAACCCAAGTCAGACAATGAATGACCGATTAAGACAGAATTAGGCCGATTTCTCACATGAAAAATTTACTGAGTATTGAGTTGTGACGACATCATTTTTAGTACTCAATCAAGACACTTTTGTGAGTGTATTATTATTTTAAAATTTGAAAAAATTAAATTTTAAAAGTTTGCAAAATGAAAATGCATTTTCGAGGTTTTTTCGGATAATCTTTTACTTCAAATACCCAATTGTTTCTCACTTCAAATCGCAGACAAGACCTTTAGTTTTTGAGAGTTTCTTCAGGATAATATTTCAGCTACGAAGAAATCGGAAGGTAGGGCAAATTGGCAAAGGCCAAAGGATTTACGATCTCGCACCCGAGCCTTTGGACAAATACCTAAACCGCAGAACTGTTAGGTCCTGCATGATATTTATAAAGACCCGATTTCCTGTAAGTTCAAAATTCTGCTCCGCATTCTTTTCGCCCGAGTGTCACTAGCATCTGTCGTGAGAAAAAGCGAATGATTTTGAAACATTTTTTTGCACCCGTCAAAGTAACAGTTAGAACTCTTGCTACAGTTAAAAGGGTATTTAAATTTATTTCATAAGGCTCAGAATTTACTGTGTATTTCATGAGACATTACTGGTACAATATGGTCATTGTTTATACTTAGTACTAGCTGTTCAAAGCCGCGTAGTTCCCGTTCCCATGGGAATACAGGAATAAAATATAGTCTATGTTACTCAGTGATAATGTAGCTTTCTATTGATGAAAGAATTTTTAAAATCAGTCCAGAAGTTTTTAAGTTTCAATTAAAAAAACATTTCTTTTGTGTAGGTACAAAAAGTACATTTAAAAATGTCAATAGTCCAATAACAAAGCACTCTAAACTCGTCCATGAAGATTGGCTAAATGTAAACAGCAGCCCATCTACACTTACGAGTTGCTGGTTCCAAATGCAGTACCCCGAGAATAACCAGCAAGAAACTCAAGGGCAGCTTTATTCGCTACAAACCATTATGTCTATGCTACAAACATATAAAAATACAAAACTTTCCTCTTTATAATATTCCTCTTCAATCACTCCATCTATTAAAAAAAAACGCATCAAAATCCGTTGCGTAGTTTTAAAGATTTAAGCATACATATGGATATAGGGACAGGGAAAGCGACTTTGTTTTATACTATGTAGTGATTAGAGTAGATAATAATAGTGATAATTATATGGTTTTAGACCAGGTATGCCAAGAATAGTGATTTCAGCGTCGATTTCTTTTTGTGACATGACGACCTGTTTTAATTCAAAATAATATACAGGAGCTGCTCTTTGTGACCTTCTGCATCCTAACTGTTAGACGTTATTAACCTCTAAGACCAAGCATCCGAGACACAATAGATTTAAAAAAAAAAAAAAATAGATTTATAATATACATTGGTGTTACTTAATTTTAACATCGCCAAACTTTTACGTTTGATGGCGAGAAGCGCTCTTTCACATAAAAGTGAACCACCTTATGCTATCTATAGGTTACTATTTATAATGTCTTCTATATTTTGCAATCCTGAATAATGTTTTTTAATTTTGTCTTAAGTGATCCTTTACTAATTTTTACTTTTTCTCTTAATAGATCTATTTTGTTAAACACTTTAGGTACCAGATACTTAGATTTTCTCTTACCATAATAATTTGTTGTCTGTGTCTCGGTTCCAATTGGAACCCGCGCTTCTTTACAGATTAACAAGCAAGTTGTCGAAACATAAATCTACACCTCCGGAGAGTCATATGTTAGATTACCTTCATATTTTATTTATTTTATACTAGCAACCCGCCCCGCCACGGGTGTAATGCATATAAACCTTCCACTAGAATCACTCTATATATTAATAAATTCAAAATCCGTAGCGTAGTTAAAGATCTAAGCATACATAGGGACAGACAGACAGCGGGAAGTGACTTTCTTTTATACATAGTGATTAATATTTTTAGTTCCTTATACCTACACAAAGTAAGGATTTTCTTAATATATTATGTAGGTACTCGGTGAAGTAACTAACCAAAAAAAGGTATCATGGTAATAATGAAAATAATAAAAAACACATTAAACGGAATGAGTAGACAAAGTCGCAGAAAACCAAAGAGATTTAAATATACCTAATAGGGCATAGAGGGGGCATTATGAATATTTTCATACAAAACTTCGAAGCCTAAGCGTCATGTACTTGTCATGTCAGTTAGTATGAACGCGAGCTGTCATTCGGTCGAAATTGTACTATAGACTTATTCGACTTGGAATAACTTTTGACTTCAAATTTTCCTCGCTTTGTCCCCTCTATTTCTTATTATATTTTAATCTCTTTGCAGAAAACCGATAGTTTTTATGATTACTTTTTATGAAACTAATTGAGCCTAATTTTTAACATCCATAATTATTATTCAATTCCATTAAAGGAATATTATTGGACCAATTACTTTTTTACGGACCTTCAAAAATCAATACACTTTTTTGGTAGCTCATACGTGACCAGATTTAATGCTTGTTCTGAAGCTTGGCGAATCTGCTCGGATTACTACTCGGATGCTGTTCGTATCGTATAACAAGAGACATGAGATTTAAAAAAAGCTTGAGTTCGTCTTGAGTCTCGTCAGTGGAGATGGGCTGCTGTTTACATTTAGCCAATCTTTATGGACGAGTTTAGAGTACCTTGTTAACACTATTGACTTTTGTAAATGTTATAATTTTCAACTCTGGGATAAAAGGTAGAGGTAGATAGATTCCATTTCTGGAAATACCGACGTTTCACCAAAATATTCTTTGGACCCCTATACGTGATGGGTGGGGATCCATCCATGGGGGTCATATGGGGGTCCATCGCCGGACCGAGTCTGTTATACATATTATATTATACTATTTCTAGCACCTGCGGGCTTACTCACAATGTTTTCCTTCACCGTCAAGCTAGTGATAAATATGTAAGTACGTTTTTGAAAAACTCCTATTTATACATACATACTTTGGTTCATGCCTTTGCCAGGATTCGAACCCGACCGAGCCTCACGAATGAGAAGCGGGCTCTTTAACTACAGGGCTATCAAAGCTCTGTGCCTATAATTTACAAAAAATGTTCATCATACTTCTTGCCCCGATTATAAAAGGTTAAGTTACGTAATTATAGCATTGAGATTAGTAAATTACGAATCAGTTGGCAATGATCAAATTGTAGCATCGATTTATAATTGCGTTCGATACTAGGGATCTGCTTGCTCTGTAATTTTAAATTGTATAATTATAGTAATGTGTTTCTAACGAACGATGTTATAAGAAGACGTATGGTGGGAAAAAAATTTGAAGCATCCCCTATCAGAAAATCATCATCATCCCCTTGTAGTACAAAGGGCCCGGCGACCGGCGTATTTTCTTTATTTATTTATTTGGCGCACAAAACAGTTAATGACATTACATAGGTATCTAAAATTTGCATTATGGAGGAGCGGAGGTGGAATGATTTCCATCGTGAAAAGGTAAGATCTTTCCAGGCGCAGTGATCGTTTCTAGGGACAGCGGTCCAACGGTTGGTGTTGGACAGTTGTATTTATACAAACTCATTAGAAAACTTCGATAGCACGGTTTAGAACTCGGCCGTCTATTGACGCATTCTATGTATAGTGTCGCTACAGCATATTATTTAGTATTATATTACATAATAACGTACGTATTAATCACTAGCTCGACGGTGAAGAATCCTGCGGGTCACAGAATTATTTCTGATAGGCTCACGACCAAAGATTAAACTAGTAAAAAGTGGGTATTTCCAGGAATATAATACGTCTGCATACCCCCTCTGGGATAGAAGGCATGAGAATATTTATTTTATTCGTACTTCATGCTACTCACACCGTCTTTTCGCAATAAGGGGTCACATTTAATAGTAAATTCCTCAACTTATGCCAATATAACTACTTTTCCAGTAATAAAGTTAATGCAAACTGCACTTATAAGTATTAAAATTCCAACAGATATATCGTAAGTTATTAGTCGGTGAAGGGTATTTTAGCTACAAATAATATGGTGATAAAGAAGACTAGGCTTTGCAGCTTGTGACATAATAAACTCAAGAACTGAAATTAATTTGTTGTGAATCACGAGTGGTATCGATTTCAAGGGTTTTGAGTAATAGATTATAATCTACAGAAGAAATATACAATATGTATCAGAATAAGCGCAATTCCTGAAATTAGTTTGTTCAGTATCAACTACTTATTCGATTTCAGCTATTTTAAATATTATTATGTGTAAAATTTTTGAGTCCGGGGCAGTGGTCCAACTGCTCTGTCCAACTACTTAGTTGGACCATGGGTCTTTACTAGGGGCAGTTGTACAACTTTAAAAATATCTCAAATATGAATTAGCGTAGCTGAATTTAGTGCTTTCTATGGAAATCGTGCTATTATTTATCGATATTTAAGAAAATTGGTTAGAAACAACTAAAGTTCGATTGCATCATATTTTTATATATGTTAATTGGGGTGTATGAGGAATTGCGCTTTTTCTGTTACGTGTTGTATAACAAATAACTCTACAGAGTAAAAAACCGACTTTAATATATATGGTTTTACAGTCAAAAGGTTCTCAACCTTTTTGAACTCGGTTGAAAAGAAATACTCACGCCATTTATTCCTGCCTCTTAGCCACATATTTTGACGGTGAAGAGTTTCTGAAGTTAGGGCTTGTAGAGTAAGAAGTTTGGCTCTAAATGAGATCTGATAAATTTTTGACATTGCGAGCCATATGATCTCAGCTTGGCAACATTTTACATGAAAATGTTTTTTGCGTCATATACAACGGTCACAGAATAAGCGCAATTCGTCATAATATACCCCAATTAATATATTAACATAAAAAAATATAATGCATTCATATTTCAATGGGGAGTTTTCGGTGACAGCTGTCACTTGAGTATTCAAAGGTGTCAACAGATGGTGCTGATAAGCCTTGGGTTTTTTTTTACCTAATCTATTGTCGCAAGAGTTTGTCAAACAAAAAAAAAACAATCTGACTTTTTATCAAAATAAGGTTACGTACTCATTGCCTTGTATTTTATTTATTGTTCTGTTTGTACATTGTTTACGAGTGGTTTGTGTTACAACAAAATATCCGAATCCACGATAAACAAAAACTCAGTCTCCTTCATCTGCAAAAATGCGTGGACCATGTGTTAGCAACTATAAAATATCTTTCCAATTATAATATAGTAAATCATTATAATGTACGTAGTAAATTATTATTATATAATATTATCAGTTTAATAAATATTCTATCAATGTCAATAATTAAGTATAATATCGACTCTTATATTCAACATGTTTTTTGATCCGACAAATTCATTCGTTCATTCATTCACTCACGAAGTGAATTTCAAATAGAAAGTTATCGTTGGCATGGCAGTCGTTGTTGAGCAGTCAAGTGGTGTAGATCTAATGTTACAAGCTGTAGACAGTACCTAATAAATCAAGTTTACTGGAGTTCTGCGTTTATTTTACTGACCTCTAAAAGGTCAGAAGTGGGATTACATCGAGGTGAAACTTTGTGTGATAGCTTTGGTGCAGACCCGGCGCCCTAAAAAGGTACGTAAATCTAAATATTTTTATATTACAATTGTTTCCTGTCTGTATGTTATATTTAAGTATGTTTATCAGTTATTTAATGCCCATAGTGCGGACTCTGCCTAGTTTGAGACTAAATAGCTGTGTTTGTCTTGTGTATTAATTGATTATTACATTTTATACTGAAGAAATCATCTTCTCGTTCTTTGTGAATTTATTGATTTAAAGAAATATACAGTCAGTACCCAATCCACGGACAAGATAATTTATATATAGGTAATGTAACACTCTATAACTCTTTTGTGGGACAAAAACATACTTAATATTCGTTACCTTATTCTTTTATTATTATTAATATAAGTTTAGTTATTTTTTTTCAACTTTTTTTTTATATTAGAATAGCTTGTGAACATTTATTAAAAATTCATAGAAAATACAATAAAACTCGCTAAATATTAAATTACTTAGCTTACGTAATGCAACGGTTACTTTCGTTTGTTTATTCTTTCAGTGGTTACTATGGGAAAGGAACGTGAATCTCGCAAAAGAAACGCAAATGATGCGTCGGAGTCGGATAATTCATCTACAGATGGAAGAAGTAGTAGACATCGTTCACGAAGCAGACGCCCGCGGCATAAAAGATCAAAACGGAGAAGACACCGTACGCCGAGCACACCGCGTGAACCACGTGCGAGCAGGAACCGCCTGTCCGGGCTGGCAAGCGTACCGGCCGCCGCCGCCGCTAATTCCAGTGAAGGTGGACATGAAGGCTCAACACCAGCTCCAACAATACCCGCAAGTACCCAAAATACATCTAGTGACTTATTTACTGTATTTAAAGAACTTTTACATTCCATGCGTACCGAGGGAAATGCCGACCGTTATCCGGCTATGAATGTCATACCTGAGTTTGACCCAGCCAAACGCAATCAAACAGTAGACATGTGGATACTAAAAGTCAATGAATGTGCTCAAATTTATAATTGGTCAGAGCGCCAAGTAATTCATTATGCTTTACCAAAGTTGGTTGGGTTAGCTCAAAAATGGTACCAGGGTTTACCAAGTCTGTTGTACACGTGGACTGAATGGCAAGACAAGTTACGTGCGGCATTTCCCAGTGACGAAAATTATGCACAATTGCTTACAGAGATGCTTGCTTGCAAAGCGCGATTCGGTGATTCGTTAGAAGAGTATTTCTATGAAAAGATGGTTCTTCTCAATAGATGTAATATAACCGGGAAAAAAGCTGTCGATTGTATTTTGTTTAGCATTGAGGATAGGTCAATTAGAACGAGTGCAGAAGCAGCACAATACACAGATCCAGATAAATTGCTCGTTTATCTTAGAAGCGTGAGAATCACTAAAAGAGTAGAAAAACCGGCAGCGCTTTTGCAAGCAGGCAGCACTGAAAGTAAACGGCCAAAAGTAGGTAGAGATGTGACTAACAATTTTGATTTTAAGACAAATGCTAAATGTTATAATTGTGGGGAAGTAGGACACCCTTATTATAAATGTAAGCAACCAATCAAGAAGTGTGATCACTGTCATAAAGTTGGCCATTTAGTTAACGACTGTCCCAACAAAAGGGAATCCATAAATCATAAAACTGTTCTACGTATATCTCAAGAGACTGATAACGATTTAAAGTATTTTAAAATAGCTAAAATTAATGGTCAGGATTTAAATTGTTTTTTTGACTTCGGTAGTCAATGTACAATGTTGAAGGAATCTATTGCTAGGAAAATAACACAAACGTGGTCTGTTAATGATTTACCAGTCTTGAGAGGATTTGGTGATTCGATTGTACACTGTCTAGGTAAGTGTGACGTTGAAATTGAAGTTGGATCGGCAAAGGCGATAGTGCAAGCTTTAATTGTTCCCGATCACTTATTACAAGTACCTTTACTGTTAGGTCAAACTTTTACCGAGAAGCAACATATAGTTGTACACAAGACTAATGATGAATTAAATATTACTAACAGTTCTATAACTGAATCCAAGAGTGTAACACTTTATGTTAGAAAAACAGTGTCCGTATCGAAGTACACTGAGATTGATGTCTACTGTACACCTACCTATAATGGCGATGTATTTATAGAACCCAGTTTATGCCAAAAGCCTATGAGAGAATACGAAATAGTCCATAGCGCTTACTGACGGCAAAGGAACGCTTGTTATTAAAGGTTTAGTTGAGCAAGAATTTGAATTACGCGAGGGGACATTGTTAGTTCGGGGTATTTCTTTAACAGAAATTAAATGTTATGATGTAAATAGAATTGAAAGAGACCATGATCTTGTTAGTAATGATAGTATCGAAGAGGGAATGATAAATGTAAACGAAAAAATTGGGAAAGAGGATTTTGAAAAGTTGACGGATATATTAAACCAGCATAGGGATTGTTTCGCATTCTCGATCAAGGAATTGGGATGTGTAACTGGGGCTGAAATGGACATCAAACTGAGTGATACAACTCCAGTGGTATATCGCCCTTATAGATTGGCACATAAGGAGCGTGAGGTTGTGCGCAATATGGTACAGGAGCTTAAGGAAGCGAATATTACACGACCATCGACGTCTAACTATGCATCACCAGTAATTCTTGTAAAAAAGAAAACTGGTGATTATCGTCTTTGTATTGATTTTCGGGCTCTAAATAAAAAGACAATAAAAGAACATTATCCGCTCCCTAGGATTGACGATCAATTAGATAATTTATCCGGATTTAAATATTATACTTCTTTGGATCTCGCATCCGGATACTATCAGTTGCCCATGTCAGAGAAGTCAAAACATTTAACTGCCTTCATAACACCTGATGGCTTATATGAATTTAACAGGATGCCCTTTGGCTTAGTTAATGCTCCTGCCAATTTTCAAAGGGCCATCAATAATATCCTAGGCAATGCGAGATTCAAAGATGCCTTCGCTTATATGGATGATGTCATCATACCATCCAAAACGGTTGAAGAAGGATTACAAAAGTTAAATGATGTCTTAGATCTATTTCGCGCATCGTGGTTAACTCTAAAATTATCCAAATGTCACTTTTTGATGCAGTCCATTGATTACCTTGGATTTGAAGTGAGTGAAAATGGCATAAGGCCAGGCAGAGCGAAGATAGAAGCGGTTGAAAATTTCCCTGAACCTACTGATCAGCACAAAGTGCGTCAATTTTTAGGTCTTGCCAGCTTCTTTAGAAGATTTATCAGAGGGTTCTCAAGTATAGCACGCCCTTTGACACAACTTTTAAAAAAAGATTCGAAATGGCAATGGGGACCCCATGAAACAAATGCATTCCTTAAGTTAAAAAATGAATTAATACAACGTCCCATACTTGCTTTTTACAACCCAAATTATGAGACCCAGCTTTATACCGACGCTTCTAAAAACGGAATAGCTGGTATTTTAGTACAAAGGCCGTACAAAGAAAGTCCATTTAGTGCAGTAGCATACTATAGTAGGCAAACATCCCCGGAAGAAACTCGATTTACTGCTTACGATTTAGAAACATTGGCAGTTGTTACGTCAATCCAACGATTCAGAGTGTATTTATTAGGGGTCCATTTTACAATCGTCACAGACTGCAACTCACTTAGAGCCACTTTTGAGAAAAAAGACGTACTAGCCAGGGCAGCAAGATGGTGGAACATTATTCAGGAATATGATTTTGATATTGTTTATAAACCCGGTGTTACAATGTCCCATGTTGACGCTCTTAGCCGAAACCCAACTGTAACTAATACGGAAACATTGGAAGTAAGGTGCATTGACACGAATTGGATAGCCACAGTACAACAGAGTGATCCCGAACTTCAACGTGTTATTAGCATTTTACAAGATCAAGGAACTGACAACATTTTAGAAATTAAAAACAATTTCATTGTCAAAAGAGGTTTATTGTACCGAAAAACAGATGTTGGGGATCGCTGGGTTGTACCCAAAGGAGTGCGATGGCATGTGTTGAAAGCGAATCACGACGACATGGGCCATTTCGGTTTTGAGAAAACTTATGACAAAATTAGAAGTATTTATTGGTTTGCTAAAATGAGGCGTTTTATAAAAAAATATGTGGAGTCTTGTTTAGAATGTGCGCATACAAAGGTCCCAACAGGTAAGAAAGCAGGAGAGCTTCATCCGATCGACCACTTGGGTCCTTTTGTACATAGCAAAAGAAGAAACGCGTACATATTATTAATCATTGATGCATTTACAAAATTTTCATTAGTCTGGCTCCCGTAAAAAGTACGAAATCAATTCATTCTATAAATGTTATGAAAAATTATTTTCATATATTCGGTGTCCCAACTCGAGTAATTTCTGATAGAGGAACCTCTTTTACATCCACCCGTTTTCAAGAATATTTACATTCCCTTGGTGTGAAACACGTTATGAACGCTGTTGCAACTCCTCGGGCCAACGGCCAAGTAGAGCGTTATAATAGAACGGTCTTAACAGCTTTATCCGCTACAACACTTGGCAAACCCGAGAAAGTTTGGGATGAATTTGTTTCCGAAATTCAGTGGAGTTTGAATAACACGCTGAATAAGGGAACAGGAAAAACCCCATCTCAGGCTTTATTTGGTATAGATTTAGTTGGAACACCTAACTCACTTCTAAGTTTAACTGTGTGTGATGATGAGGACTTAGAAGTAACCGGTGATGACACTAATAACATAGAGACTATTAGAGAGGAAATCTCTGAACACATCGAAAAGAGCCAACTGAAGCAAAAGAAACGTTATGATAAAAATAGGAAGTTTTGCAGTTTTAAAGTCGGTGATTTAGTGCGCATAGAAAGAGAGATTCCTTCAACAGGGTCAAGTAGGAAGTTAATACCAAAACTACGTGGGCCTTACCGCATCGTAGAAGTTTTTGATAATGACAGGTATAAAGTCGAGGATACCCCTTTGTCTCGAAAAGGTACACGGAAGTTCTCTGGTATCTTTTCCATTGATAAAATACACCCTTGGCTTGTATACAATAGGAACAGTGAAGGGGATTCCGAATCTAATAGCGTTGACGAAGAAGGCGACACTTCTTGATTTGGTAGCTTCATAATACTTAATAACTAATTAAGTAAGTATATGAATTTGTAAAATACCTTTAATGATGATGATATGCATATTTTGTTATTATGTACCTAAACATTATGAAACATGGTGTATATTTATAATGTAAAATGAGAAATGACTATGATTTTATAAATATGTGTCATTGAAGATATGAAGAGGCTTCAATGATATTGAGTATTTGTTTTTATATTAGTTTTGAAGAATTGGAGACATGAAGGGGCTCCAATTTTGAGATATTGAATGTTGTGGATATGCAGAGGCCACAGACATTGATTTTATATTAGTTTTAATTTGAAGAATTGGAGACATGAAGGGGCTCCAATTTTGAGATTTTTGTGGATATGAAGAGAACATAATAATCTCTTAGTAAACACAAAGTATATCATGATTAATGTATTATTTTAAGTGTATTATTTAATTAAGAAAGGACATTGTAAATTTATTAATTAGTCATAATGAGTTTGTTTATTGCATTCATGTTCATTTTGTTGTTGTTTTTTTCACGAGACGTGAAAATGTCAGGAAAGGCCGACTGTTAGCAACTATAAAATATCTTTCCAATTATAATTTAGTAAATCATTATAATGTACGTAGTAAATTATTATTATATAATATTATCAGTTTAATAAACATTCTATCAATGTCAATAATTAAGTATAATATCGACTCTTATATTCAACATGTTTTTTGATCCGACAAATTCATTCGTTCATTCATTCACTCACGAAGTGAATTTCAAATAGAAAGTTATCGTTGGCATGGCAGTCGTTGTTGAGCAGTCAAGTGGTGTAGATCTAAAGTTACAAGCTGTAGACAGTACCTAATAAATCAAGTTTACTGGAGTTCTGCGTTTATTTTACTGACCTCTAAAACATGTATAGTGTATGGGTGTAAAATACGGAGGAACCGAAGCTCGACTCGACGCACTAGGAATTTAGGTACCTACCTAAAACAAGATCTGTTTTATTGCGTTGCCTGCTGACGCGTTACACTCACTCACACATAACACAACAACGGCACATGACATGACGGACGGATGTGTCACGTAAAGCGACACATCAGTGTTGCCAATTTCTAATTCCCAATGTTGATCAGCGCCATCTAGTTCAATTTTAAGAATGTCATTGAAAATTCCTCATTTTGTCAAACCAAACTTGTTAAATAAAGATCAATTTTACGGTTTCCATAGTTTTATATTAGTTATGCTTCTTAATTTTTCGGAAAATATTAACGCATATTGAAACTAGCTGAAATCGATTAAGTAGTACTAGAAACTAATTTTAGGAATTACGCTTATTCTGTTACATATTGTATAAGTAAGTATTTTTTTATTTATTTTATTTATTATTATTAAGTTCACAAAATGCATTGTCTACAGGTCAAGTCCCATGACGACAATGCATAAAAACAGTAATTATCTCTATGTATAAATTATTAATTTACAATCAAAACAATGGAAAAGAGAGATTATATAATATTACACCAACATGTCAAAAATTCCACAGCAAAATTATGTCAATTAAAATGTCAATTCATTTTACTATCTATTCAAAAAAATATCAGTACAATTGTCGTATAATCGATAACATAACATTTATTAAGTGATTTCATCTATTTAATTAAAAGAAAAAAGTAAGTTTTTTAAAAATGCTGGGTACATTATATTAAGCATTTCTACCTATTATCACCAACAGTTACTTCACACTTCAACAGAGTAACTATCTCTTTCACACCAAAATATGTACAAAACATTTCAAAAATAAAATAAAATACAATAGGCAATATGAGCAATTTATCACACTTACCGGTAACGAAATAATTTTATGAATATAAACCTCTATCTTTAAAGAAATCTGACTATCTGCCCATCGCACTCCTAATAAGGAATGATATCGAACGTAATATTTGATGGTGATAATATCTGCATTTTATAGCAAAAGGGCAATCGAGACGTGACGACATTTGAACAATATGCTTTCAATACAAAACTATAAATAAAAAAAAATTAAACCCCCAACACATTGTATACATTTAAAAACAAACCCCTCTGTTTTTCGTCTGGGGTTAAAAATATGCGATGTTACAATGAAAATCTTAAACATGTTTCTGCTAGTAAAAAGTAATAACTATTTTCTTAGAAGGGAAAACTGTAATTCCGCGAAAAACCCTTTAGTGAATCCTGGTGGTGACGATTGTTGCCTATATGCGAGCGCTTACGTGATCGACTAAACCATTGAACAGTCACAACTTCGGTTGTCCGTCGACGGCGCCATATTTACAGAGTAGTTTATTTCTCTAAGGTAGAACCTTAGACTTTTTTCTCAATACTAATTGTGCACAAAGTCTATGACCAAATTGTATTGTAAAGCCAAAGAATTTGCAACTTATTTTATAAATACAGAAATTCTATTTTTTTCTAGGTATGTACAATACAATCTAGGCTTTATTACACACAAACTGAGGACTTCTTATTGATTAGTAAAAATAACCACCTTAAAGCTGTTTTTTTATTTTATTTGTGAAGAAAAAAACACTTTACTTAAAATTTTTTTTTTCAACCGTCCTTTTGTCAGATAACGATTTACTGTTTGATTTGAAGTTGCCACTATTGGAAAGTCATTTGGCCACCAACTTGAGACAACTGTAAGCTGATTTTGAGTTATCGGTGTAGTTTGACCCCAACCCGCGTACGCTTCTTTGTGCACCTTCACACATAGTATAGCGATGCTACTACACAGTGAGAATTATTCTAGAACTTATCAAATTGGAGCATAAAAATAATGATCGTATCAAATTAACTTACGAGAATGACCATGAAATAAAATACCGTGAATTGATCTTCTCATAATGAGTATTAGAAGTGTTTAGAGCACTAGGTCAAATAGATCGTAAATAAGGATGATGGATCATTGCATGACTTACTAATAGTTATTACAATTGCTAGACTCAAACTTTTTAAACGATCTTATCTCCATATTAGCTGTATTAAAGTAATGTTTCTTTATTTGACTCGTGTGTCAGATAAGATGGGATTACCAACTGAGCTTTTTTTATGAAATAATTACCTACGCTCCTTTAGGGCGTCAGAGTTGTCACTATTTTTTGTTTAGTTGTAAAATTAATGAGTCTGCTTCATATTATGATAATCAGTGAGGCTTGGGTTCGAATCCTGACATGTACCAATGAGTTTTTCAAAACTTACTTACATATTTATCACTAGCTCGACGGTAAAGGAAAACATCGTGAGGAAACATGCTGGTCCCAGAATTAATTCTGAGACATGTGTAAACAGACCCGATGGGCTCACCACCTATCACGTTTAGGGGTCGAATATTCTCGTGAAAAGTGGGTATATCCAGTAATGGAATACCTCTGCCTACCCCCTCGGAGACAAAAGGCGTGATATTTTATTTTTATTTTATAAAAAAATATTTTGGCTTGTAGGATGCTGAAATAATGTAATTAAATTATCCAATAAGAAATATAAGTACATTTACATAGTATTATGTACTATTAAAGAATTATTTTATTATTCTGTATTATAAATGATGTATTGAAAAATACTTTTTCACTTCTCATGCTCTAAAAGTACGCCAATATAGCCCTACGAAGCGGGACTAAAGTGACCACTTTAGTCCCTAGGGAGTATAAAGTAATTTTTTTTTATTTCCTTAATGAGAAAAAGACAACCTCAAACAGCCAGTAAATATCTGTAGAGTGTGGACCATCTTCATTGCGAAAATGTGAAGAGTTTTAGTTCCATGGTTTTTCCGCGAAGAAGGTGGCGCCATGTGTTTTAAATTGTTTACCTGCAAAGAGATTTAAATCTCTTTGTTAATCTGTGATAGCCTGACAGGTTTAGAAGAAAAAACTGACCGCGAAAATTCCTGAATTTTTGTCGAGTGTAAATTTGTTGGGTTTTAAATAAATTTGTACTAAATTGACAATTTTTCTCGCACTCAAAGTGAAAAGTACAGTTTCCACCTCGAGACTAAACGCCAACATAATATACCCTCGGTTTCATTCGGGTTCGGTCTCGGTTTCAAATCACCTCTGGTATATAGTGGCTTCGTTTAGTCCCTCGATATAAAATATACTATTGTATTTTAGGAGACCTAAGAAAAACTTTATAAAAAAACTTTTACAAATTTAAATGCAGAACGTAAACACTTCTCAACGCGGCACCCGGGGGGCCAATTCCACTAAATGTCAACGGTTATAGTTGGATGACAATGACATTTCAATGGTCAGTCAATGGTGTTATTTTGGCACTTTTCAGAGCAAATAACACCACACCATCGACTGACCATTGATATGTCATTGTCATCCAACTGTAACCGTTGACATTTAGTGGAATTGGCCCCTTCCCCTTTCGTGTAGACTGTATGAGTGCGTCGTTTCGGTCGTTTCTTCGTAGTTACCGTAGTGTTTTACCTCAAAATCATATACTCCTGTGGCATTACAATATACTTATCCATATACTCAGTGGAAACGGGTGCTAATCCCATTCGGGACTGTTTTATATTGTGCTTAAAAAAATATATTTTTATCATGGCTAATTGTATTTAAGTTTTATATTTTAGTACCTCTACTACTGGCTAAGAATAGTTTGGGACCAAGATAGTCTTTTTGCAAAATTTACATAGGGTTATATAATAGAATATGTTTTATTTCGATCCATAGAAAGTTCATATACCTAAATGATTATTAGATAGTAATACACAAAGACAATAAAGACATATTATGTTAGTACACATAATTACATTTTAAATAGATTATCCCCTCTGCTTAACTATGGGACTATCCGTCCTATCCCTTATAACACATAAGTTATCTATTCCCAAAACAGGCAGCCTGCACTATGAGTACTACGCAACTGCTAAACATATTTAAAAACATAAACAGCCTGACACGAAATCAAACATGTTGATGCAGACAAAGGTTGGCCCCAGGCGGGTATCAAACCCGCGACCTTTATTATTTGCAATCCAAACGGCATTTCAGCTTTGATGTTACTAATCTAAAATAGTTTAAATAAACCATCGATTTGTTAAGTATTTTACGGCTAATAGATTGTATGTGAGTCAATTGCAAAAGTTGAAACTTGAACAGTAAAATGTTGTATTTATAGCTGTCAGTTACCACTAAGCTAGTACATCTTGTGCGTACATTAGCAATATGCTTTAAGGCTGAGTATACACTAGACGCGTAATCGTAAAAATACACAATTTTAAAATTGAACATCACTACATAGTATAAAACAAAGTCGCTCTCTGTCCCTATATCCCTATGTATGCTTAAATCTTTAAAACTACGCAACGGATTTTGATGCGGTTTTTTTAAATAGATAGAGTGATTCAAGAGAAAGGTTTTAGTATAAGCATTGCACCCGTACGAAGTCGGGGCGGGTCGCTAGTCTTAGATAAAATCAAAAAAGGAAGATATGGTACAGTCAAGAGCACGTAGAGCTTGTTGTTGTTGACATTGGACTTTGTAACTTTCTTATTACAATTGCTTTAGAGGTCAGACTTGCACTGCAAGTGTAAAGATTCATGTGCTCTTGACTGTGTACTATAAAATAAAATAAAAATAAAAATGATTTATTTTCAGATTACATTAAGATCCATACATTGTTAGTAAAAACTTATAAAACTAATATGTTAGTAAAATAGAATTAAGTTAAATTAAATTAAAATTAAGTTTAGTCAATCAATTATTATAACATAAGTCATTAAAAGCTTACATAACGTTGGTTTATAGCCTACTTATTATTTTTAAGATGCAGGTCGGTGTATCGGCGAAGAATGTCCGAATCCCACCTCTCTGCTATCATTTTCAGAATGCTATTTGTGCTCCCCTTCATCTTCAGAACCACAGATGCCGTCTTCTTTTTTTATTATAGCATAAAAATCATCTACGCTAGCATCTGCAAACATCCCAGAGGCGCTGCAGAATCGAGGAAGCCCAAACAGCATCCTGAAAAATTTATTATATTGGATTCGCAGAGTATTATAAGACTTCATCTTTAAACTAGCCCACAGGCCGCACGTATAGAAACTTATATAATTAATATTTTCATATTCTTAAACAAAAAAGTTAAGGATTGCGCTAAAATAATGCAAAAATCACAATTAATTCTAATGACGTCATCTTGTAACAAGAATGTCCATCTACACTAATCTACACTACTATTATAAAGTGGAAAGGTCCCGTATTCCCTCAGGAACGGGAACTACGTGGGTGAAACCGCGGGGCGCTGCTGTAGATTATAGTAATAATAAATTGTGGGACACAATTCACACACGGTTATCTAGTCCCAAATACTTAAATAAATATTAAACACCCAGACACGAATGCCAACAGACATGTTCATGCACACAAATGTTGGCCCCGAGCGGGAATCGAACTCGCGACCTCCGGCTCAGAAGGCAGGGTCACTACCATCTGAGCCAACAAGCCCGTCCATCGTCCGCCCGTCGATTATAAATGTAAAGTGTGCATAAAGCTTTAAAGAAGAAGGGAACTCAAGGATGCTCTACTACATTTCAATTCGCACTAATTATCACTTACACTTACTGGCTGTTAACCACAACTAGAATAGACCTTATACCATTGTGATAAAGACTACTATGACCGTCGAAAAGTTTGAAGAATAAGGACGGGTGATTCTGTAATTTTACATTCCGATCTCCTTATTGGTGATAAGACTTGGCATAAAAACGTCATTGCCAGATAATCGCATTTTCTTGAGTTTAACTACAAGCTGATATACGAAGGAGAGATGATTATACGCAATTTCATAAGACCTTTTAAAAACGGTAGGCAAAGAGATTAAAATATAATAGGGCACAGAGGGGACAAAGCGAAAAAAATATGAAGTCAAAAATTATTACTAGTAGGCAAAAGTCTACTGTGATTCGACCGAATGATAGCTCGCGTTCATACTAACTGACATGACGCTGGAGATTCAAAGTTTTTGTTTGAAAATATTTCCAATGCCCCCTCTATGCCCTATTATATTTTAATCTCTTTGACGGTATGTTACCCCCTGGTCCCGAAAATTGATTCTGAGGCAAATGTGACTGCACCCCGGTGCGGAGATAGACTCGCCTCCCGTCACGTTTAGGGGTCCAAAAATATACTGTTAAAAAGTGGGTATTTCCAGGAATTGACTACCTTTGTCTATCTACGGGGATAACAGGCGTGAGGGTATTTTTCATTACTCGACCGACTTCAAAAAAAGAAGGAGGTTATCAATTTGACTGTATGTTTTTTTATGTTTTTTTTAAAGCTGGTGCTTTCCGTGTGGTCCTAATTTGGTCCAGTTTTGACAATGGCATTCATGAGAAAACCATGTAGGTTGAATTCGGTTTTGTTACTCTTTAGAGTTCTATGTTATTTAATAATTCTGTAGCTACACTACATAGAACGCGCCAATAGACGGCCGAGTTCTAAACCGCGCTATAGGTTGTATAAATACAACTGTCCGACATAAACCGTTGGACCGCGGTCCCCAGGCACAATCAGCTCGCCTGGCGGAAGATCTTCTCTTTTCACGATGGAGGAGCATTCCACCTCCGTTCCTCCATAACTCCTTTTTAAAAGGGGGGGGGGGGGGTAAACCCGCTGGTCTCAGAATTGATTCTGAGGCATGTGTGGCTTCCCCGCTGGGGTCACCACCTATCACGTCTATGGATCGTGAAAATTTTCGTCTTTCTTTACAAACTAATCCATAATCTTTATCGTTTTGTGTGTCTGTGGAAACAGTGAACGGTAGAGTTAAATGGCTAATTATTTTATTATCGCTTAGCCAAATAATCGTTTTGTAGTACAGTCAAGAGCACGCTAAGCTTGACACTTTGGACTTTGACCCGACCCTGTATTCTATGGCGCGCAGTACAAATCAGAGCTCAGCTTAAACTGGTAGTGTCAAGCTTGACTTGCTCTTGACTGTACTTGCATTGCTCTCACTTTTAGAGTGTTTACTTACTGTGGGATATTTTCCAAGGACTCTACTATTGTTTGCTTTGATGGTATGTTTCGGTGCTTTCGGAATATTCACTTTAATGATACCATGCATTTCAAATGAATTTTATATCTATTAATGATCAAAAACTTTTACATAAGGTTTTATGTGTTCAAAAATGAAACATAATTCCAACTAAAACTTAACAAGGTAATTGTGAGTCATAATTTAAGACTTGTGGCATTAATTAATTTAAAAGACTTCTGTCTATTTTAATTTTGCTGCAAACGTGATAAACGATGATTCGGACCAAAACCTGTAACGCAAAACTCATCGTGAGAAATACTTACCGACTTTAAAAATGTGGTCATAAAAAGCGGAACCATTTACAACTTTTGCTGTAATTAGGATCTTACTGATTAATCTACTAATTGAACTGGAAGAGGTCGCATAATGTATAAGGTCACCTTTGACCGGAATCTGCTCGCCAGTCTGTTTTACCTTCGTTTCACTGCTATAAAACGTTTATGGGTCTGTGTAAGCAAGAACTGTAATGTCAATTATTATATTATTATTGCATCCTTCATCCGGGAGTGCGTTTAGAATGTGATATGACGTCACTATTTCAGAGAATCAACGGAGCTTGGCTCCTATTGGTGGATGGCGATTGTCATCATTCACCAATAGGAATAAAGGTTTTTGGATTCCTTATCCAAAGGATGGAAATAAGACAAGCCTATACTTGTCGGTCTTACCTTTGAAGGGTTGTCTTTTGAACCGTAATAATTTATTGATTTATTTAACTTAACGTACCAAGAAAATACGTACACATAGCGAACTTAATGCCTAAAGGCATTGTCTGCCAGTCAACCATCAGGCTAAGCAGAAATAATTTGGCGGAATTGGCCGCAAATAACAAAAATTATCAATGAAACTTAACCTAATGGTAAACCATACTAAGTAGATGAATTAAATTTTAACAAAATATGTGTTATCATGGAGTATTATGCAACAAATAATAATAAATTGAAAGGTGCCCAATCTCCATACAGAAAACTTTTTTAACAACGCTTTTTTTTTGCTTTATAATAAAACCGATAGTATGTATACAGTGTGAAAACGCATAAATGCTCCAAACTTAAACACGTTTTTTTTGTCAAATACGTAACGCTATCTACATACACCTCCGTGAGGCGATACGGAACCCTTGCAGCCCAAGTCCGGTTTTTAACTGTAGAACTGTTCCTCCTCACCACACGATCACGATATTGTCGGTACACACCACAGATTACCAAGAATTGAATTGAACTGACAAGTGGCAGCTATAACCCCATGATCCCTAAGGTCATCCTTAAATCTATACTAATATTATAAAGAGGAAAGATTTGTATTTTTGAATGTATGTTTGTTATCTCTCAATCCGCGGTGGGCTCGCGTGGGAGAGTATAGCCCATACTTTCCCATGTGTGAGGAAAGACGCTTAGCTCAGCAGTGGGCTGTTACGGGTTGATGATGATGTTTGTTACAAATAAACTTAAAAACTACTATACCTACCCATTTTTAAAATTCTTTCACCAATGGAAAGCTAAGCTGGAAAGGAAGTCAGCTTTCCCTTGGGTAAAGAATTTCGAAAATCACGCTATATAGCAGTTTCTGATATTTTTCGTTAAAAACATACAAAACTATAAATCTATCCTCTTTACAATATTAATGTAGAAGTGTACATTTAGATAAACACCCATACACGAAGCCGACAAACATGTTCATACACACAAATGTTGAGGCCATACAAGATCAGAACCCGCGACATTTGAGTCTCTACCAACTGAGCCAACAGACTTAGTCATGATGTAAAAGCTTTCATACAGATTCAATCGAATCGACATCCAATTAAGTCGAGACTACGTAATTTTGAGAGCAACGTAAAGCACATTTACACATTGCTATTGTTTGACCATTTTGACAGATTAATAATGATAATAATTGTGGGACACAATTTACACACCGTTATTTAGTCCCAAACTAGGCAGATCATGTACTATGGGCACCGAACAACTGATAACACATACTTAAATAAATATTAGGTAAACACTCAGACTCGTAGCCAACAGACATGTTCATGCACACAAATGTTTGCCCAAACCGGGGATAGAACCCGCGACCTCCGACTCCGAAGGCAGGGTCACTACCAACAGTACCAACTGAGCCAACAGGATTAGGTCGATACAGCCATTATAAATTCCACTTCAACGCTTCAATATCGCCAATTCGCTTCGTTTGATAGATCACGGCCTAACAAGCAGTAAAATTAGCGATGTCGGCACAGGTGCAATGATCTCACTTGCTTAAGTTAGCTGAAGCAGACGTAGTAAAGTTATTACTTCACTAGAATTAACTTGCGTTTTTGCTTTTATTACTTGATGTCACTACGATCCCGATCTAATGTAACGCCAAAAGAAAATCATACTTAATACAAAATTATAATAATTTCGAACAAAAATACAAACCCACTTCAACGAATAGCACTATACTACAGAAAGAGACTACAAGAAGATTTTAATTTGCATATTCAATATCCATTACTTACTGATACTAAGCGTCGTCGTCGGATGGGCAGCGTTCGGGAAACTACGCGATATATTTTCGTCCAAAATTCCACAGTGCCTGAAGACGAGGGTTTATAACCAATGTGTGTTGCCAGTGATGACCTATGGCACAGAAACGTGGTCCCTAACTGCTGGCCTCCTAGATAAGCTCAGAGTCACCCAACGAGCCATGGAGAGAGCTATGCTCGGAGTTTCTTTGCGCGATAGAATCCGGAACGAGGAAATCCGCCGAAGAACTAAGGTCACCGACATAGCTCTCAGAATCTGCAAGCTTAAGTGGCAATGGGCAGGCCACATCGCTCGAAGAACCGATAACCGATGGGGAAGAAAGGTTCTCGAGTGGCGACCACGAACCGGAAGACGCAGCGTTGGTAGGCCTCCCACCAGGTGGACCGACGACATCGTCAAGGTCGCGGGTAACCGGTGGATGCAAGCGGCAAGTTGCCGTTCGTTATGGCGTTCTATGGGGGAGGCCTTTGTTCAACAGTGGACGTCTTCCGGCTGATGATGACTGATACTAAAACCTATTACGCTGATAGAGAGTGAATTGCTGATGTCAGTTGAAGAGTTCCATTCTCCACCTGAAGTTCTTCATCAGATTTTCACAAAACTTATATGGGACCACCCTTGAGGAGTTCCAGTAAAAACAAAAACAAATATTCGAGATCGATTCAAATTTGATGGAGATATGTATTAACATACAAAAAAATACATACGTGATTCGGAATCACAACCTCCTCCTTATTTGAAGTCGGTTAATAACTTCCATCTATCTCTGATTTCCATGCGTGGATAGCACCATTTTGGGTCCCATTTCATATCGCAAAACGTCAAATTTAACGTTAAATTGTAAGCAAATGCAAAAAAAAATTACGCTGTAGAATATTCAAAGGTTGTCTTAGATAGTACCTACGTCTGCAGGTCAATAAGACCACCCATTATACTTTAATTAACATTTGTATTCATATACTCAGTATATTATTTTTGGTGTAGGTACAATAAAAAATAATTGTACTTACCTATATTTTAAATCTTTTATCTGTTATCTATCTTTTGTATAGTCACTGATTTGTAAAAATGTTGTATCTCTATTAGATACTTGAGGTCATGGATTTGAAGGCATGGCTCAGTTGGCAGTGACCCTGCTTTAGGAGTCGGAGGTCATGGGGTTCAGTACCGCCCGGAGCCAACATTTGTTCATGAACATATCTATTGGTTTTGTGTTGGTGTTTATGTGTTTGACATCGCCGCTCTTCACCCCAATATTTAATCAGTTAAGAACCGCCGATTCCAATTGGAACCGAGTCACAATTAAAAATCTATTGTGTCTGTGATTCATGGTCTGAGAGGTTAAATCTCCTTGACTAACACACATAACTCAACAAAACATTTTAAGAATTTAATTGTGTTGTACTTCACAGTGCATTATTTTACTTCCAAAATAAAATTAATATAAATTCTGGGACACAATTTACACACAGTGATTTAATCCCAAACTAGGCAGAGCCTGTAATATGGGTACTAAATACCTGATAGACATACTTAAATAAATAACACCCAGACACGAAGCCAACAGACGTGTTCATGCACACCAATTTTGGTTCCGAGCGGGAATCGAACCCGTGACCTCTGGCTCAGAAGGTAGAGTCACTACCAACTGAGCCAACAGGCCTGTTCATAAGTAACCTCGAGCTTACACGAGTGCAGTCAAAGCAACAGGCTAGTTAAATTCATAAACTAGATCTTTCAGTCTAAACATCGAGATAAGATCTGAGATCAGCAAATGGCAAGGAAAGGCGGATCGTGAACATACGGCTGCTTGCTCGAATGAAGTAACTCTTTGCCTGCAGCTAAATGATATCATTCGTTTACAAATCAAGGATAAAGACGACCTTTCTTATAAATACGAAGGCTATAAAGGGATTATTAATAAATTAAATGTATTCCGTAGATTTCTCGGAGTCGAAATGACTTTCAATAAGAGGACTTATAAGCCCCTACATTGAATAAAAACTCTTGACTCTTGACTCTATATTTTCAAGACATAATTCTTATGTCATAGCAAAGGGGAAAGTAAGTGACACATTTCCGAACGAACCTTTAAAAAAGCAGCGACAGTGCTGCCCCCACTCGCGAAATCGTACAAGACCTTTACAGGACCAAAAACTAGTGGCGTCCCAGAAAAACTTATTACCTACTCTCCTCATTTCTTCTCAACAAGGCGAGTTCCCAACAATCTGTTACAAAAAAGTAGAAATCTTTAGTACGTTTGAAATTAAACATAAATAATTATCTTATTCGAAGCGGGATTGACTGTAAAGTAAACACGAACAACTTCCAAATCACAAAGGAGCTCGTGATATAATCCCAATAAATGGTCACTCAATGACTTATAATGACTCACTGAAAATATAAATCTAGATAACTTTAATTTAAGTAAAACCAGCTAACCGCCCGCCCTATTCGGTTTATATTTTCGGATTTTGTCTACTGCATGTATTATAGTTATAAACCTGTCTCATAAATCACTCTCTCTATTGATGGAAACCGTAAAACCGTACCGTTAAAAACCGTGACCTTGTTTTATACTATACTAGCTTTTACCCGCGGCTTCGCTTCGCTGCGGAACACGAAACTGACCAAGCGCCTTCTGCGCCTGGACAGGGACAGCCTGAGAATGGTGTCGGGGACCATCACCGGACACTGCTCACTGAACAAACACTTACACACCTTAGGCATTACTGACAGCCCCCTATGCAGAGCGGGATTTGACGTTATAGGACAAGTTTTTTTTAAGACCTTTTCTGCATTTGTCCATTTCTTACTATGCCCACTTCTGGTTATGACTATTTCTGTTTGTGACCAATTCTGTATTCGTTGACTTCTGGATTGGTCGACCCTCGGTACAGCCAGCATGTGAATGAGAGTTGGAAAATTACCTTTGGCCGTATAACCCACCCTTTAACCCCGGACAGTTGGACAGACAGAACCTTTAGAGATGCAGAGCTGCATGGAGGCGGAGGAGACGGTAGCGTGGATTAGGCGCAAAATGCCACATTCGCAAAATGCCACATTGTCGCAAAAAGCCACATTCGCAAAATGCCACATTCCCAAAATGCCACAGAGCAAAATACCACAGTACCAAAATGCCACACTAACAAAGTGCCATACTTGTTCAACTCCCTTTCTTGCAGTATGTTCGAGAGTGTTGCATTATGGGAATGTGGCATTTTGCGTTAATGTGGCATTTTGCGAATGTGGCATTATGCGATGTGGCGTTTTGAGAATGTGACATTTTGCTAAAATCGAATGTAATTTTGCGACTGTGGAATTTTGCTCCTCATCCGGTAGCACACGTGCTCCTTGAGTGCGTTGGCGTTGCCCAGATCCGCAAGGAAATTCTCGGAACACCAGAATCCCTTGCGGACGTCCTGAGAAGACTCGGAAGTTTGATCTGCTTTTGGAAGGAGGTAGGATGGTTGGAATAACCGGCCGCCATGGCTCACGTACAATGGTCCGCTTTAGGGACTAAGTGCGGAAACCAAACCCCCTAACATAGATAGAACCCGCGGCTTCGCTCGCGCACGTTTATTTCACCCCCTTAGGGGTTGAATTTTGCAAAATACTTTCTTAGTGGATGCCTACACTGTATAAACTATCTATGTGCAAAATTTCAAGTCTCTAGACCAAGCGGTTTATGCTGTGCGTTGATATATCACCAATCAGTCAGTTTATCATTTTATGTAAATAGATTATAGTAATAAACCTTTCTCTATTGATGGAAACTGTATTAAAAACCGTAGTTTGAAAGATCTGACGGGAAGTTTTTTTTGTTTTATACGAAAAAGCAGGGACAACTCTATGGTAGTGAGCCGCCTCTAATGGGTGAATTCGTTTTTTAACATTAATTTCTACCTTCACTCACACACATAATATGTACAACTATACAATAGAAGAAACAAAATAATAGAAATTGATAACAATAAATAAATAACACGCAGAAATAGTCTGTGTGCTACAGTAAACAAATGGGGCATAGCTCTAGATAATAATTATGGTTTTACTCGTGTTAGAGTTTCGAAACTAAGTGGTAAACAAGAAACCCTTATATAGCGCCGCTCTGTCTGTCTGAACTGCTTATTATGTAGATAGGTTTGTAATAGAAATATCTGGATAAAAGCCACTACTTATGCTACCGACTTGAAAATTAGAATAGTTCTGGGTCTGGATCATAAGTTTGAAAAACGTTTGCTCGATAAACGAGAGCTCAAAAGATTTTCTCTTATCATTATAAAGGAGACGTTCCATCTTGGGCCTGCACATTGTACACCAGCGTGAAAAATTGAGAAAAATCTACTGATTATCAGAAAAAAAAAACATTTCCATCTATTTAACTTGCACAAAAGTAATTTTACTTCGATGTTGTTCTACGGAATCATACTGAAATAATATTATTTCTAACTCCTTTTAAGGATAATAAAATGGAAATTGGGTTTAACTCAATTTCCATTTTATTGTGAATTAGTCCGACAAACGTACAAAATAATGTTAACTGTCATTTTACCGTAATTTTCCGTCGTCACGTTGCCAGTTTAATGAAAATTAAAGTTTATTAAAAAACTTGTGTAGGTACATGGTGCAGGCCCAGTCTCCATACATTCCTGAAACGTCTCCTTTGGTCCAGTTCTGACAATGGCATCCATGAGAAAACCATATAAGTTGAAATCGGTTTTTTACTCTTTACAGTTCTATGTTATTATCTGGTAAAATTACTTTTTTCACATAATCATGTGAAAAAAATTTATTAATTACTAGCTGTCCCCGCGCGGTTTCACCCGCGTTCCCGTTCTCGTTCCCATTCCCGTTCCCGCGTAGTTCCCGTTCCCGCGTAGGTCCCGTTCCCGTTCCCGTAGGAATATCGGAATAAAAAGTATTCTATGTCCGTATCCTGGTTTTAAGCTACCTCCCCACCAACTTTCAGCCAAATCGGTTCAGCCGTTCTTGAGTTATAAATAGTGTAACAAACACGACTTTCTTTTATATAATTATAGATTATTAAATTAACTAGTAATTTTACAGTGATTGTTAGTTATGATGAAAAATCACACTTGCAACTGGAAATTAAATATGAAAATGAAATGTTTACATGATTAGCAGGCTAGATGTAGGGGAGTAACAGGTGTTCATATAATTTTACACACGCTACTCATGAAATAATAATATTAATGGTGGGAAACAAGTCATACACGGTTATTTAGTCCCAAACTATGCAGGGTCTGTACTATGGTTACTAAACAACTGATAAACATTCTTAAATAAATGTTAAACGACCAGACACGAAGCCAGCAAACATGTTCAATGCACACAAATGTTGGCCCCTCGACGAAATCTCTCTAAACTCAAAATCAAAATCAAAATTCGTTTATTTCAGTAGGAATACAAAATACACTTTGAGACGTCAATAACAAGGCACACTATACTCGTCCATGAAGATTGGCTAAATGTAAACAGCAGCCCATCTCCACCGACGAGTTTCTAGATCTCACTATAGATTAAAAGTTATCCCTTTTACTAGCCTAACGTGAGATACCATATTTCCTCATAAGTCAAAAAGGCTCCACCAGTGGGATGTTGAGATGTTGAAAGAAATCTCAATATTGAACTTGTGACCGGTTGCCCAACAACCTGCGCAGCCGCAAGCGGAATTATATCATCACTAACTAGACTGATTCGTGAGTTACCTCCGACAGTACACTCAAGAGCACGCTAAACTTGACACTTTGGACTTTGAACCGGCCCTGTGTTCTATGGCACGCAGTATAAATCAGAGCTCAGCTTAAACTGGTAGTGTAAAGCTTGACTTGCTCTTACTGTACTGCACATCGGAATTATTAAATAAATATTAGGTGTAAACATATGTTTTAGAGTTGTTTCTTAATAAATATAGGGTTCGATTCCAGGTCAGGGCATTTGTCGAAATATTGGGTATATACAACGCGTAACAGAAAAAGCGCAATTTCTCATACACCCCAATTAATATATTAATATTAAAAAAATATTATGCATTCATACTTTAGTTTTTGCTAACCAAATTTCTTAAATATCGATTAACAATAGCACGATTTCCATACAAAGCACGAAATTCAGCTACGATAATTCATTTTTTTGAAAATTTTAACACATATTAAAAATAGCTGAAATCGAATAAGTAGTCGATACTGAAGAAACTAATTTCAGGAATTGCGCTTACTCTGTTACATATTGTATTTAAGACCTTCGGTAAATGAAAGCTTTGAAATGCGCATTCGTTGAACTAAATGCCTGTCGTATTCTGAGGGAAAGGTCGACGTGACTGTGTTATTTAAAACTAGCTTTTCCACGCCGTTTCATACGCATAGATCCCATTTCCATGGGAATACGGGGATAAAATAATACCCTATGTGTTGTTTGACGGCGTAGCCTGCTTTGAAAACGCTTTTCCCGTTTCCGTAGGACGTTCAAAAAAACATTTTTATCTACACTTTCTAGGAATACTCCATGTAAAATTTGAAGTTGCTGGACCCAGTCCTTTGATTTGTGCGTTGATAGATCAGTCAGCCAGTAACGGTTTCCTTTTATTACACTTTTTCATACATCTGTTGGCTCCGTGTCTGGGTGTTTAATATTTATTTAAGTACATTATATGTTTATCAGTTGTTTAACAGTACAGGCTCTGCCTGGTTTGGGACTGCATAACAGTACGTAAATTATGTCCCACCACACTACACTTTATTATTATTTCATCCCCTATTTAACGCCATCCCAGGTAGCAAAATGACGTAGAAGCGACGGCCAATTAAGGTCCATCTTGAAATAGATGACGTCAAAATTTGACGTCTGTAGGATCTTATAGTGACGTGGATTTGTCTTATCCTAATGACGTCTTATCGAGACGTTGGTGACACGTCACACCATAAACGTCTGTGACACGTCACACCATAAACGACTGTGACACATCACACCATAAACGTCTGTGACACGTCACACCATAAACGTCTATGACACGTAACACCATAAACGTCTGTGACACGTCACACCATAAACGTCTGTGACACGTCACACCATAAACGTCTTTGATACGTCATTCCATAAACTGATTGGGTGGATTCTGGCTTGCTGTGCGACTGCTGCTGCTGCTGCTGACCTTGAGTGAAGGTTGTTGTGGGTGTGATGAGTGATGACGATGTGATGATGCTTCTGAAGTTTGCGCTGAAGTCCAGGTGTTCCAGAAGGTTATGCTGATGTCCAGGTGTCGAGCGCTCACCAGTATGGAGGAGCGGAGGTGGAATGCTCTTCCATCGTGAAAAGGAAGATCTTCCGCAAGGCGAGGTGATCGTGCCTGAGGACCGCGGTCCAACGGTTGATGTTGGACAGTTGTATTTATACAAACTCATTAGAAAACTCCGATAGCGCGGTTTAGAACTCAGCCGTCTATTGGCGCGTTCTATGTAGTGTCGCTACACGTCATACCATAAACGTCAGTAGAACGTCTCATGTAAGTGTCGGTAGGACGTCTTCTTGAAACTAAGATTGGACTATCAGAATGACCTTAAAATGACGCCTGCCTGATGGCATCATTAATGAAAAACGATCTAATTTAAACGAGTCTTATTAATTATACCTGGATTTATAAAGTAGTATTCATATTTATTAGTAATGCAGGATGTTTATTAAACGGCTGTTTTTGCTGTGAATCTTTTTTGGCCATAAAAATTGTAGCTGCAAGCAGTCAGACATCAGATATTTCTTCGTCGTAAGAATATAAAAAGAAAAACAAAACGGTATATGCTCAGATCAAATAACTTTTTATTTGATTTGAGGGTATATGTACCTACGGGATGGACGCTCCACAGACCAGTAACGGCAGTAACCAACCAGGGATGCTCCAAGCTCAATGTTGCCTGATATGGTTTTTAATTTCCCTACATTGCCTCCCAAAATAAAAAAAATCCAAATACTACATAGTACCTAATATTTTCTGAATTTTATTATACTTATATATTTTCTTCCTCCATAATAAAAATAATAAGCACGACGGGCTTCTAACCCAAGCCGTGCTCATTATATAGATAAAAGATTTTCAAAATCATAATTCTAGAAAAACCAAGCCCTTAATAATTTAGCTTCAACACACAGTAGGTACCTACGTCGTACGTGGCAGCTATTTTTGAATTGGTGAACGTCTACCGCGGCATAAGAATATGCGATTGACAAGTTTTTATATACTTACCTATTTTTTTTATTTTTAAAAGTCACCTCCATCATCTACTATATAAAAATAAGTCGGGTTTTCCTTTCTGACGATTTAACTCCAGAACTGACGAACCGATTTCCATGGTTTTGCATTCGTTGGAAAAGTCTCGGGCTCCGCAAGGTTTATAGCAAAGAAAATTCAGCATTGCACCCGTGCGAAGCCGGGGCGGGTCGCTAGTATCTTATAAAAAGGTGGTGTCTTAACCAAACTAGGCGTCTTGTACAACTTACAAGTTTAGTGGCACTTCAGCTTGCAGTTATGAGGTTTGAAGCCGTGAATTGTTTTGTTAAACCTATAGTAGCTGCTGTTCAGTCACTTGTAACAGCATAAAATAACTGTACTGAAGAAAAAATATATTTAACAATACAAATAATATTAAACAGTTACTCCCTTTTGTACATCAGTTTTGATTGAAATAGTTTGTATTTAATAAGCGTAAATCACCTTAATTCTCTATAATCAAATTTTTACCAAAATTCTACTAAATGTCAACGGTTACAGTTGGATGACAGTGAGATGTCAATGGTCAGTCAATGATGTTATTTGCTCTGAAAATTGTCAAAATAATACCATTGAATGACCATTGACATCCAACTATAATAACCGTTGACATTTAATGGAATTGGCCCCCAGGTCAATGTCATAGTATCTGGACTTTAGACAACATAACCTAAGTCCTACAAGTTCAAGCTTATTCAACTTATAATAATTGTTTTTTTAATGTTATGATATCCGCCGAATTCATTCTTCTGGTGCAGAACAGCACTCACAAGCAACTGAGGGCTGAATTTGACTAATATAAGTAGAACTCCTATTAATTGAAAATTGTATAGTGTAGGTAGTTCAAGTTGTGTTGGTTATCGGATTAACTTTTTAGATAATTAATCATCCTACGTTACATTTTTTACTAGCATCACAGACTAACTTATACAATTCATTCGGTTACTCGAACGGTAATGGTTGGTTTTACAGTATTCTATATTTTCGGATGGTTCCAGAATGATCTGTTGCGTACGTCATAAAGACGTTTACAGATTCCTGTTCTAGAAACGTTCTTTTCTGGTCCTAACCAAAGGATCCAAAAGACGTCATGTAAGTACGTCGTTGGTACGTGCACCAAAGACTGCATCTGGAATAACTTGTTGCCGTCGATAACCGTACGTCAGTAGGACATACATCCACGACCGTCGCCGGACTGACCTTATAATGACTGGTAAAAGACGTCATTTTAAGGTTGGCGTCTGAAATTGCTACCTGGGATAGGGGGGTGAATTTTCAAAAATCCTGTCTTACTGCTAAGATACTGTGCAAAATTTCATGCCTCTAGACCTTAGGCTGTACAGTGTCAGTGAGTTCATTAAGTAGATTTCTCAATAAACCGGCATAACTATCGACATACGAGAGCAAACATATACGCCCCGGGTCATGTACCTGTGTGACCTTAAAGGCGTGGATATAACATCACTGTTACAATTAATCAAAGACTTGTAATTGGTAATATCGCAAGGTTGTCTGCGAAATTATACCTGCAGATTGGCCTGGGAAAGGCTATCCATGTCGATGAGCGGATAGAGATACCTGCATGTATGTTAATGTGTTTGATAAGCGCTTTTGTATCGAGAGAGTCTAGGAACATTAGCGATCACGTCTAGAAAAAGGATAGGGCAATGAGGTAGATAATAACTTTCTTAACATAACTTTTCAATTTATCAAATTTTATACCATACGCATCATGAAAACTTACTCTGTCTCTCTCGCACGCAGCGAAGCTTAAGTACGATTGATATTATTGAGATTGTTATGGTTTTGTTCTACTGTTATTAAATACTAGCAGTTCCGCGCAGTTTTACCCGCGAAGTTCAAGTTCAAGTTTGCGTAGTTCCCGTGGGAATACGGGAATAAAATATCCTATGTTACTCGGTGATAATGTAGCTTTCCATTGGTGAAAGAACTTTTAAAATCGGTCCAGTAGTTTTTGAGTTTATTCGTAACAAAGATACAAAAATATAAATCTTTCCTCTTTATAATATTCTTATTAATTAATTAATCATTAATAAGTGTAGATAGTGTAATGTTTTTTAAATTTTTATACCTACACAACCCACCTAATACACAGTTTTTTTTTAAATTGCTGGTGTGATTACAGTGAACGTGCAAAACTTTAGACTTGTATAATACACGCCGTCTTGCAAAAAAGCTCGCATCCGCGCTCGCTCCCGCAACATGTATAGACCATAACGATGATCTTGAAACAGTATGTAGTCATACTAAATTAGCTGCGGTGCAACGGTTGGCAAAGAAATTATAGGTACAGTCATTTCTGTTATATTAAGGAAATGCTGATGATTTTTTTCATTACCATCAGAATTTTTATTATACGTCTTGATTGTGTAAAATAATAATGAAGATGGTTGACAAAAATGTGTGTGTAATGGTGTTGTGGCTTAGCGAGACAATGCTTAGTGCAATTTTCTTTTGAATTTGTCAAAGTAAATTCAAAGTAGGAACTTACATGTCCACTTATTGAACGTCATTTCAACTCCACCGCCTCAGCATGAATGGTTGAGGAGAAGAAGCGGGGGCAAAACTCCTCAGCACAATATTCTTTTAATCAATTGTTACTTACTAAATTGGGTAACTTTAGATTACAGATTTAGGAATCTAATAATTTGTGATTAGAATTTTTTTTGTTTAATTTACGACACCGTAATTATCATTGTTTTAAATATTCAAATAAAATTGCAGTAAAAGAGCTTTTAATAATTTCGAAAGCAAAACGAAAGATCATCCGTGAGAATTTGCAATTTAGTATTAAAATTAACATAATGCAAGTGTAATGCTCTAACAATAAACCAGAACACCGATGATCTACAAAGTGTGGCGTAATCATCGATCGCAGCTTTGTACCACTTGTCGGGCGCAGACTTGCGATTTTATTGGGTGTAAATTTTTTACTATTGAATTTTTATTTTTATAATTTTGAATATTTACTTATGTAAAGCTTATATGGGTTTATGCCTGAAGTAAATGACATTTAATTTAATTTAATTGTGACTGGAAGCAGACTGTGTGATTTGGTTATGTAAACTTTCGTAATTTTCTTTGCTATCTAAATAAAATGGTACACTTATAGTTATGACTTTATTAAGCCTAAAAAATAAGCAGAAACTACTAACGCTAACTTTTACCAATCTCTTAATTTTTTTTTTTGATGCTATTGTGTTCTTATTTCTACATTTATGTAAAACTCAAACGGTTAACTTAGAGACTGCGGGTTCTATCGCCAAAAGTGCCAATTTTTGTGTGAATAAACGTTATTGTAAACCCAGAATTGTGTTTAGTATAATAATGTTTTAAGTTGTTTATCACTCGTTTACTACCCACAGGCTCTACCCAGCTTGGGACTACATAGCCGTGTATGACAATATGTCCTACTCTCATTATAAGAAAAAACAATGAAAATTCAGAGAATACCGGTTCCATCTTGCGACAAAAAGTCGCTGGTCTGCATCGCTGAAAGCGAACAACCCGAGGCGCAAAATTCAAATACTCCGTGAACGATCGACGAGCATAGACGGAATGTTTAAATAATTACTTGCATACAATTTTAGCTGCGGGCTTGTGGTACAGTACTATAGTATTCTAATATCTGTGGTACAGTCAAGAACACATAAAGTTTTACACTTGTAGTGCGATTCTGAACTCTAAAGCGACTGTAATAAGAACGTTACAAAGTCCAATGTGTCAAGCTCTACGTGCTTGACTGTACAAGGGCTTTGTGGATATTTGGTTCTTAATAAAATGCACGAGAGGAGGTAAGCTATCGAGACATAGTTTCTTGTAGAAGATATACATAACAATAAATAATCTCACGCCTTGTATTCCCGAGGGGATACTGTATTACATTTTTGGGAATAGATACCAACACCAGTATATTCTTTGCATCCACAAACGTAGTAGGTGGTGAGCCCATAGCTTGGCATAGGGTTTTTCAATAAGGGTGGGTAGATTTTGAAATAAAATAAAACAATCTGTGTGTGAGGTAGGTATTAACAAAATTATTTTTTTAAAGGCCTATATGGTGCCATTAAGTGTGGAATATCATCGGTCTAATGCCCGCCTTGGCTTCTTACGGTAGCACGGATCCGAATGTTTCAATTTTCAATGACTATTCCGCATAGATCCGGATGAATTAAAGCGGTACCTGTTTCCGGATATTTGAGAGTTCAGAACAGGAGTTACACCCGGCAAAACATTCAATTTCAATCAGATTGATGTTCAAATCTACCCGGATCCGAGCTAAGGCCAAATGCAGCCAAAACCACAACAAAAGCCGCCGTGTTGCAGTTACGATACGCAATAGTACGTACTAATGATTCCGTTACACATCTCAGAACTATATGTAAAACAATTACGGCGAGATGGTATCGTAAATATCAAGGCAAAAAAAACAAGGGGGGGCGTACACTTGTTGACAACGCGATTCATCACGTGACTTTGTTAAGCTCGAATGAAAGTTGGATTGTTCCAACTTCCAACCAACCTTTATGTAAGGGCATTGAATTTCTTGTATTATAATATTCCCTTTATAGTGCAATCTTGTAAAAAATTGCTTTAACACTCCGCCTTTAGAGATCACTAGCTGTTCCGCGCGGTTTCATCCGCGTAGTTTCCGCTTCCGTGGGAATAGGTACGGGAATAAACTATAGCCTATGCTACTCAGTGATACTGTAGCTTTCTATTGGGGAAACAATTTTTTAAATCAGTTCAGGTTTTTGAGTTTTTAGGGTTCCGTACCTCAAAAGGAAAAAACGGAACCCTTATAGGATCACTTTGTTGTCCGTCTGTCCGTCCGTCCGTCCGTCTGTCAAGACCCTTTTTCTCAGGAACGCGAGGAGGTATGAAGCTGAAATTTATATCAATTACTCAGGTCTACTGTCCCTTGAAGCTGTGAAAAAATCAAACTTCTAAGCCAACGCAATCAAAAGATACAGCCGTTTATGCCGCAAATTTTCGACACTTGCAAGGGAATCAAAACCTACAGGGTGCTTCCCGTGAACTCAGAATCTTGAAATTTACGAAGCAACGTCTTATAGCATAGATAAAGGAAAAATTACGAAAACCATAAATTTGTAAGGTTGTACGGAACCCTCGGTGCGCGAGTCCGACTCGCACTTGGCCGGTTTTTTTTTCGTTACAAAAATACTAATCTTTCCTCTTTATTATATTAGTGTAGACTGTATAAATCTAGTGACACCACGCGGAGTTGCCAGCCAAATTGATTAAAAGAGGAAAAAGTCTAATGCGATTTTGACCGATTTCGACCGAAACGCGTTGCGGTTGCGCTCAAGCGTCATGTCAGTTAGTATAACGCGAGACTGACTGACTAACTGACATGACGCTTGAGCTTCAAAGTTTTTGTAGGAAAATATTCCCAATTCCCCCTCTATGTCCTATTATATTTTAATCTCTTTGACCTACGCCCAAAAACACTACTCCTCATCTTGATTATAATGTACATAGTAAATTAAATATAAAATCGCTAGATCGTTCGATGTGCTGCCACCTTTATCAATATAGATTTCACAATTGATTGGTATGCTCTGAATTTCCTCTGTTCGTGAACTCAGACCCTCGCCTTAAGGAGCCGAGAACATCAATTGCAATAGGTCTATGAATGTATTCATTTATGTTATGAATCACGACTTTGTTGTGATGACATTGGTTTAGACAGTGCGTTTTCATTCGTAATCAGGTTAAAACGTACTTACGTTTTGTGAGCATGGTGTCTGACCGTGACTTTGTCCATGTTCTTCTTTTCGAGATTAAGGCAAGTTGGTTCAAGTTTAGCCCTTCACCAGGTTCTCAATTATTATTGAAAGAAAGAAAATATATTTATTTTTAAAGTTGTTAATGTTTGGTATAAATATTAGGTATTGTATAGGGTTGCCATCCGTGTATATGTCCCGGATACGGGCTCTAAAACCCGGGGTTTTCACGGGTCTTGTCCTGGTTGAAAGAGATGGCAACCCTAAGCGTAAGAAAATTAGATATCTACTTAGATATGGCTACATAAAAATCCGCTATTTTTGCAACACTATAAAAGTTTGTGGTCCATATTAAATAAGCCTATACCAGCACAATATGACGATAATGAAAAAAACAGCGATATTTCTACCTTCACATATTTATTCACTTGTAATATGACCTCAAACTGAATTTTTCGTCTCACGCATTATTAATGGAGTCACCTATCACCTCTCAAAATAGCATGTAATACACTTACATTAAGTTAATAGCAGGATGCTGTATCAAGGTCAAGCGGTAGTCACATCGTGAAAAAATCTTTGCTTATCTTTTTTTTTAAATTACTTGTCGACGAATTTGCTACAAATGTGCAGGTCTACTATCTAAGACAATCTTTGAATATCCGACAGCTTCAAATGGCATTTGCTAATAAATGCAAAATAAAAACGGCCAAGTGCGAGTCGGACTCGCGCACGAAGGGTTCCGTACAGTATCTATAAAAATCGCGTTTGTTGTATGGGAGCCCCCCTTACATATTTATTTTATTTTAGTAATTTGTTCTTATAGCGGCAACAGAAATACATAATTTGTGAAAATTTCAACAGATTACTGTCTAGCTATCGTGGTTCTTGAGATACAGCCTGGTGACAGACGGACGGACGGACAGACAGCGAAGTCTTAGTAATAGGGTCCCGTTTTTACCCTTCGGGTACGGAACCCTAAAACATCCGTTTAACGTTCAATTCGACGGTTGCGATTTGACTTTATTTCGCTCAATTTTGGACAGGCTAGGATCAAAGATCACACTGCCTCGTCTTCAGTCTTTACCAAATCTTTCTAATTTCGTCTTTTTTTTTTTGCTTATAATATATTTCTAGTTAAATGGATCTGCTTCAGAGTCCATGCACAAGAATACAGTGTCTTTATTACTACTACGGTCACGGTAGTAAAATGATAGTACTTTTACTGAACACTTTATTGTGACTTCTTGAGGCAATCCAAAAGTGTCCAAAAATATCCCGTAATGTGATACGGCGGCGGCTAGTGCAAGTGCAAGTGTTGGCATTTTAGAAAAAAAAACATAGTTTCGTGGATAGTTTCGCGTATAAAAGTAGATGTATTGTGTTAACAAATGTACTTACCTAAAAAATTGAACATCTGGCAAAGTAGAACTATTTGCAAAAAACAATTGGAATTTAACATAGAAAAAAACAGCATTAGCTCAATCTGCTTTATTACCGATAATAATGGTCCTTGGCCTGTCCTTGACTCCGGTAAACCGGATACAGAGCCTACTTGACCCATAGCCATTAAGGACCTACAAAAACTCAGACGCAGAAAAACTTGTATACATGTAGGTACCTACGTAAGTGATGACTTAACATTTTTTTTATATTCCAATTTTTTTACAAGCTATTGTTCTAATCTAGCTTATACACAATTACCAAATTGTAATAGTTGGATCTAAAAATAGAATAGGTACCTACCTCCGCAACCCCCAACTCAAGGATAAAATACGAGGTTAAAAGGTGTAAAAAGTGTTTTGTTTAACTAGTTGTGAAAGTGGACCAAAGAAAAACAAATAGGTACAAACAAATTCCTAAATATTTAGTGTAACTAATGCATTCGTAAATGTGAAAATCTGTTAGTTCATACCGCACATAATTATATTTAAGAAAATTGGATGGTCCTTAATCAGCCGGTTTCAAGTGCTACTGACTGCTACGGTAATACTTAGGACGGTTATTCCGATGCGTGTTGTTACGGATTAATATGCAATTTGTAACAATTAAGTAAAGATATCAATTTAACACCTAAATAAAACTTCTGAATCCCAATTTTCATGATTTGCGATAATCTCTACACGTCACCGCTACGCATTTATTTTGACGCAAAACTCTTCGACATCATGTGTGCTTGTGAGTTTTCGTGTGTGACTATATGAAAATTAAGTAGCAGTTCAGTACTACAGTTACCAGCTGAATGCAATATTTATTAAGTATTTAGAAACAAATAATTTCCAATTTGAAATCCCCAATCCGTAACATAAACGCATCGGTCGGTAAGCTTTACCAATAAGTACTGGTAGGGCTTAAAACTGTCTGTAAGTGCATTACATCACATGATCATTTATTTTCATGTTGTTTCGTACCATAGTTTGTGATCACGATCTATGGCAATCAAGTGCATGCTTACATTATTCCATTAAACTCTACAACACATCGGTATGTGTAACTTGGTTATTGGATTAGAGGTGTGGGTACCGCAAGGTAAATGCTACCTAGTAACCTGCTGAATGATACTGATAGGTACACACTACAATACCTACTATTTATAAAAAAAATGTTCACGCCTTTATCCCCGAGGGGGTAGGCAGAAGTATCGCATTCCCAGAAATACCCACTTTTCCGGAGCATATTTTTAGGGTGCTGCTACACTTGCCTTAGACTTGCCTTAGAATCAATGTTGGGACCTGCGCAATTGAATTTCACAATTTTACAGTTTACTATTCTATTTGGTAGTAGCTAATACCAGAGGAAAATTCGGTCAAAAGCCTACCTACCTCATCGCCAAAAATATTTTTTATATTAAAAATAAATAATACTTTTATTCTTATTATATTTCTTAAAAATATTTATAAGCACCATCTATCCATTATATACCGAACTACTATAAAATCACGTTAGAACTAAGCAGTATCATAACACAATCTATGGATAAAAGGTAAACATTTCGCACTTGCTCGCTAGATGGCTATCATGTTTTTATATATTAAATGAGGTCATCTAATCAGTTTTACTTTTATATTGGTTTCTTAGTCAGCTAATCGGATGATCGCGTATTTGATTCTCGTGTTAGACTTGCAGCTAAACCAGGGATGTATTGAGTTATTGTTTTTTTCCTTCTTCTATTTACAAAGAAAATATACTTAACTACACTCTACTTAACTACTTAACTACATTCATTTACAATAATTACAGATAAAAAATGTCCTCCAAAGAGGAACCATGTGGGACAATGCCCAGATTGTATTTATTGTATTGCTGTTTCTTTAGTTATCGTACAATACTAAGCATATTAATGTGTTTCAGATGGCTTGCTTGGTCTCTGTGTTCCTGGTGTTTACACAATAGAAGCGTTAAGGTAGTAGGTATGTTAGATACACTTATGTGGCTTGAAAAATTCTATCAGTTAAGTGTCTACTAGCCTAACACCGTCTCCCAACCCGTAGAAGGCTCTCGTAGGTACGCCCAATCGTCCTCATAAAGAAAGCCCCTTTAGCTCAGCAGGTGTCTGTTACGAGTTTATGATGATGGTGCCAGAGTGAATGCGAATATACGAGAAAAGGTTGGTTTGAAAGAAGATGTAGTGACAAGAATAATATAGAAAAGAGTATGATAAGCTAGTTTGCTCATTTAGAACGTATGGATGAAAGTAAAGTAACGAAAGAGATTTATGGTGCGAATGTTGAAGGAAGCAAGGAAAGAGGACGCCCCAGAAGGTCAAAGTCAAAATGTTTTATTTAAAGTAGGGACTTACAAGTCATCTTATTGTACGTCATTGCAACTCCACCGTTTCAGTATGTATGGTTGAGGAGAAGAAGGACGTTCACGGATCAAATTATTGACGTCCTTCAAAAAGCTGGTGTCCGGAGTGCTTCGATTAAAAGGCTTATGGATGTGAAGGAAGCGAAAGAAGTATGCAGAGAGCGAACAAAGTGGCGATCCAGCGTTTCTACCTACCCCTGTAGGAAGAAAGCGTGAGCTGTATTTATGGATGTGGTGACATAATATTTATTACAATACAGACTTAATTAAAAATATTTATATTTACCACATTATTAATATTTCACCGAGTGTTACTAATACTCGTAGCTATCGTATCTTAGTTGTGGAGTCAAAATATTTTTTTGTTAAGAAAACACAGTTGTAGGGCTTAAACTTGATTTTTTTTATTTCATTTTCTTTAACATGCTCATAAAATTATTAAATAGCCAACATCGTTCCAATAAATAACACACACATCTCTAATAATAGTATCCGGTTTTTGGGTCAAACTTTTGAGCTTGCTTTGGACCACTGAAGTCTTCACCTATGATCCTTTCAGTTGTTGATGATGGATAAAGACCTCCAATCTGTACTTCTCCGTCATTAGGTCTCTGTCCTTCAAAAGGTATTTGGCCTGGAACAAATTCTTGACTTCCAAATTGTGGTTTGAAGTTTACTCCTTGGTTGTCAACTTGGGTAGGAGTCGGACCAGTTTGATAGTTACCTTGTACTGGTACACTAGATGAAGATTCCGGGCGATAGGTGGTACTAGGGATTCTTCCATCAGGCTGCTCAGTTATAGGTCTTCCATACCCGTCGACTGTTATAATGGGTTTTTGGGTTATGTCTGTGAATGATGAACCAGGCCTGTAAGTTGTAGTGGGTAGATTTCCAGCAGATCCAGGTCTACCTGAGATTCTATTAGTTTCAGGCCTAGTAGTTATGGCTGTTGTAGGCCCATCAGAGTACCCTGGTCTTCCTGAAAGTCCAGACGATTGCCTAATTGGTTCAGATTGAGTATAGTCTGTATTATCGGCAGAACCCGGCGTTGGTCGACGTGTAACTGGAGAAGTTCCAAAAATTCCAGGTCTTCGAGTAACAAATCCAGGTTCAGCGGTTCTATTAGTATAATCAGTTATTGGTCTACCAGGGCGTCCAGCAGGAAGATGAGAAGTAGGTCTTATAGTTACATATCCAGGTTTCAAAGTTCTGTCATAATCATTTCCCAACCCAGAATAAGTTCCAGATGTTGTAGGTCTAATTGTGGTTGAACTAGGGAAATATGTCCTATCTCCGTAAGCTGGTCTTCCAGATGCAACCGGTCTTCTAGTAACAGATCCAAAAACTGTGTCGTCGTAAGGACCTGCAGAGGTTTCCGTAGGTTCAGAAGTAGTGTACTGAGTACCAGGTCGTTGGTTGAAACCAGACCTTCTTGTCTCATATTGTCCTGGATATGTCGAAGGCATTGGAGTTGTGGATGTGTAAGTATAGCCAGGAGTCTTCGAGGTGGGACTCTGACCATTATAATTTACCTTTCCAGGTCTTAAGTGACCTTCTGAATCATAATTTTCAGTATAATCACCTTTTGAACCAGGTGAAGTTTGTGATCCTTGCCCGCCTGGCAAGTAGTTTTTGTTATACTGAGGCCTAGCTGTGGTTTGCTGTGTTTGACTGTAAGGACGACGAGTCGAACCAATAGTCGTTATAACAGATTGACCAGGTCTTCTGGTGGGGGTAATCATATCGTCGCCGATCTCTTGATCAAAATCTTTGTCATCATATTCTATGTTATCGGTAGCTTCATAACCGTTTTGTGTGGTCGTTGGTGATGAAGTCACTTTGCCTGGTTTTCTAAATGGAAAACTTTGCTTTTCGCCATCTTTGTAGTGCTTATCATTATCAAAAACATTGGGTGTTATAAAAGGTCGGTGAGTAGTACCTTTATTTGTATTGTATTGGGTAACAGGTCTTCTTGTAGTCGAAACATCTTGATTTTCAGTAATTTGTGTAGGAAATGGCTTCTTATCCAATTCAAATTTGTTTTGTGGCGGTATATATTGATAACCGGACGGTTCAGTTGGACGTTGAGAAATGTATTTGCCTCCAGTATTGACTTGTTCATCGTAAGAAGGTCGCTGTAAATCTTTTTCTTCAAATATAATATCTTTAGGAGTGTCGCCACGATTACCACTAATATTTTTTTGACTAGAAGTCAACCCAGGTTCTCCTGGTCGCCTATAGTCACCAGGTTGTCTAGCTGTATCAAATTGATTAGGTTTACCAGGTTGACTAAGTTGTCCTGGTCTTCTATTGCCACCAGTTTGTGTATATGTATCAAACTGATCAGGTTTACCAGATTGACTTGATTCTCCTAGTCGACTATAGTCACCAGGTTGTAAAGCTGTATTAAATTGATTAGGTTTACCAGGTTGACTTGGTTCTCCTGGTTGCCTATAGTCACCAGGTTGTATAACTGTGTTAAATTGATTAGTTTTACCAGGTTGTCTGAATTCTACTGGCTGCATAGATTGACCAGGCTGTCTTGGTTGACCAGGTTGACCGGGTTGACCAAGCTCCCTATCTTCATAAGTTTGTATAGGTCCATCCGGTCGCCTAGACTGACCTGGTCTCCCAGTTTCACTTTTTACTTTCTGGTTATCATTGTAACGAGATCCTGAGATACTTGGTCGTTTTGCTTCTCCGTTGGGTTGATAATAATCTTCCGAACCATCTGAAGAGTCAACATTTTGGTTATTGAATATTTGGTTTGGTCTCTTCGTTTGAGATGGTCTATCGTCGTTATTTGATTCTTCGTCATAAATTTCGCTATACTCAGATCCTGGACCAATAGGGAACTTGGCTCCCTTGGGTCTTCCTGTCACAGTTTCTTGTACAAAGCTTCCAGGCGTTTGTGATAGACGTACAGTTTCATCTTTAGATGTTCCTGGTGTAGAAGGAAATTGATTGCCAATATTGTAGTTTTCACCAGGAGCTCCAGAGACGTCAGTTCCCTCCAGAAGGTCATAATCTTGAGATTCTTCATGCTTATCGTTTGGCAAATATGGACGGTTTCCTTCGCGGCCTGGGATCCCTGGACGACGAGTCGAATACTCTTCATTGCCAATAGGATATGGTTTCCTGGTCTCACTTATTGACCCTGTTGATGGCGGGTTCATTTCTTTGGTAAGCCTTTCTCCATTGGTATTTATGTATAAATCCCTGTTTGGTAAATATGAAGGAAGTCTACCAGGAATACGGCCATCAGGACGTTTTACATTGCCCCTTACATTTTCGATGCCCGCTTTCTGATCGTCATTACCATTGAATTCATCATCATATTCAGATTCATCAATAATTTTCTCCGTAGTATCAACTGGTCGTCTATTTCCTCCTTGAGATCCTAAATTGTTCTTGTTGTCTTTTATAAATGTACTGTCATATTCATCAGGAATAGCAGCTCCATTAGCTACGGCATTAGCATTTGGACGATAGCGACGCATCATTCCTTGATATTTTTTGTGGCCATATTTGCCCTCATCGTAAGACCCTGTAATATAAAAAAGAATATAAGCAAATCTAATTAATACGTCATTCTGATTTCAGTTTTTTATTGTCTAAGATTAAGTACTTAAATATTTTTAACATAGAAATTATTTGTATTTTATTTTTGCACGTCACAAAACTACTTACCATCATGCAAAATTCCAGCAGCTTTGTCTTTCTCAGCTTGTTCTATAACTTTCTTTATAGCTTCCGGTATCGGAGGAGCAGTTGGTAAATGATCACCTCGAGGTTGGAATCCATTTTCGTCTGCTGAATAAACAACTTCGTAGAATTTTCCATCATCTCCCGTGTAAGAATAAGATCCTTGGGCTTTTACTCCATCTGCTGCCGTTCCACTTTCATCAGCGTGAATTCCATTAGATGTGTCAAATGTATACGAAAATTCTTCAGGAGTTAGGACATTTTCATAATTTAAAATTACAGCATTTCTGTCTGCGTCTGCTTGAGGTCTTTGTGGACGTTGAACTCCTGTTGAAAATACACTTCCTTGGTTGTATCCTGGAGCAGTCGGTAAAACACTTCCAAGGGCCGTGGTGCCATAAGATGGTAAAGAACCAGGTGTAGTGCTAGGGAATGCTGGTTGGTTATAACCAGGTGGTGTAGAAGGGGTAACTGTTCCATCCGGGCGGTAAATATTTTGACCATCACCAATATTAATTTGGTCTTCAGGTTTTACCGATGACGAATATTGTTGAGATGGACGTTGAGTTGTTTGATATTGATTCTGGTAGAATTGAGGTTGAGCTTGTTGAATATTGTAGCCTGGTTGTGAGTATATCTGTTGACCGGGTGAGGGTGAATCTTGAATCCCTTGAATGTTATCAAGATCTCCTCCATTTTGAGATGTTCCAGGCTGATAAGCTTGTGGGGACGAAGACGGTGACTCAATTCTCTGTTGATTAATTCCGGGTCTCTGACCTCCAAATTGTTGCCCAATGCTGACGCCTGGGGCAGTGACGCCCTGACCAATATTTTCTCCATATTGTGGGGTAGAACTGGGTTGATAGACTCCTTGTGGTCTCGGAGTTGACGATGATATACCTTCTTGGATTAGTCCTGGGCGCTGAACTCCCTGTTGTTGCTTGTTTGTACCTAGACGACTAATTCCTGGACTTACATAATCACCGTATTGACTAGGTGTGTCTGGTTGGTATCCAGGGAAACTTTGAGGCCTTACAGTAGAAGGTAAATTACCTGTTTGCTCAGGGGTAAGCCTTTGACTGCCTGATTGTTGAACAATAGTTTGACCTGGTCTAGTTTGTTCAATATTTTGACCATACGACGTTGAAGGTCCGGGTTGGTAGCCAGGAAGTCCCGGAGCACCTGTACTTGGCAAGAGTCCTGGTTGACCAAAACTAGGTTGTTGACCTACCAGTTGCTGACCTGTACCTGTGAAATCATGGCCAACGTTTTGTTCATATTGAGGATGAATGCCAGGTTGATAGTTTGAAGGAATTCCCTGCGGACGGACCGTTGTTGAAGGAATCTGCTGTCCATTATATTGTGTTTGTTTTCCGTCACCCAATTGCTGTGGAGTATTTGTAGCAGGAAAACTTCCTTGAACATTCTTAATATCTTGACCATACTGCGGCGCAGTTCCGGGTTGGTAGCTCGCACTAACACCTTGACCAATTTCTGAGAAACTTCCTTGCTGACCAAAGGATTGCTGTGGTGGTACTCCTAAATACTGATTTGCACCTTGATTCTGTCCATAACGAGTTTGTGAAACTAATCCTGGGGTCTGAGTGATACCATTAATAGGAGAAACAGTGGAACTCGGTCCAAAAGTTTGCTGGTATTGGCTCATATCTTGAGGTAGTTGATATCCAGGGCGATTGTCAAAGCTTTGTCCAAGTTGAGATGGAAAATCCGGCTGAATTGTTGTTCCTTGTGATGGTAGCAATCCAGGCCTTTGACTCACTATTTGACCAGGCTGTCCAAAAGCAGGACCTTGCATATTCAGTTGTTGATCGTAAATCTGAGGATAATTGAAAAGGCCCGTTTGCTGATCACCAAAAGAACCATCGCCCAAGTACTCTTGACCAATAGGACCAATGGTAGTCTCGAGACCCTCAGAAGGTGGGAATGTCGTGGTCTGAGTGAAAGCGTATGAAGTCGTTGTAATCGGGGCTTTGTGAGAATTCTGGAAGTTATTGAATGGTAGATTCCCAGGTCTGTCATGATCTTGAATTCCTATGCCCCTATCGATTCCAACAGTTGCTTGCAAGTCTCCAGGTGTTAATGGAGGACGCGTAGTTGAGTAAGCTTGTTTAGGAAATTCCAGAGGCACATCAATGGATCCAGGGCTTCCTCCGGCATATTTAGATCCAGGTGGTGGAAGGTAGGTCCTGTCCAATTTATCTGATGACGCTAGGCCTATAGCCAGTAGGAACTGTAATAGAGAAAATTAGGTTTCAGTATATCAGTTCTTTATGGGGCGTTTGGAAATTTGGAAATTATTTGCTAAAATGTCACTAGATTCATAGAAATTATTACATTAAGTTAATTAATTAATAAGAAAAAAATGGTTCTGATATCCATCAAGTCAAGTACCCAATATAGACACAAAATATTTTAATTGCCTACTAATTGCTCGATAACAGTACCATTTTTTTGCCGAATGCCGGGATTATAAAGGCATATTTTCAAATTAACATTATCTATGGAACTTATGTTTCATTGATATTTACATCTGGATTCAGTTGTTAGTTAAAAATCTGTTATACATTTCCTGGATCTAGAATAATTAACTAACCAAGCAAAGGCTACTATAGTAGAATATGTATATAAAATCATTGATAAACTAATTTGTAACGTTAAAGAAAGTAGGTTTTTTGACAGCTGATTCAATTGCCTATTGACTCAGCAAGTAATCTTATAGATAGAGAACAAACAACACTTTAAAGGGTTCCATAATTTTGACAGCGAGCTACTAAATGTATTGTCGCCACTATTGTCACCCAAATCACAAAACACTTTCACATATAACACTGTTATACTTCAAGTCACAATAAGTATAAACCAACCAAAAGACTCTTCATCTCGGACGATGTCTCCTCACCAGGACTCACTTGAGATGTGTGTCGTCTCCCATCAAAAAATGTTATTTATACCATCCTTAAAATTAACCTCTAATAGCTGTCCGAACATGTTCGGACATCGGACGTGACAGACACACAACGTGACACCAACCCTAATTGTTGCTGTCAAACACCTAAACAAGTTATTAAGAGTGTTTATTTTACGATTTCATAATTTTATTGTTGGCCATTGGATTTTTAGTTGTGAATTGGACCTTGACATTTCGGTGGCCAAAAGTGTATGTTTTATGGTGACAAAGAGAATTGGTTCTCCGCAGGTACAATGGTGGCTGAAACTGGCGTATGATTGGTATTTGAATTTGATCTACAATTAAACAAAGAAGATCCAGAATCAGCTACTCATTTCAATCTTTATCGTGAAGAATTTGAAAATTTCTGTGAATTTCCAAATTACGAAATTCTTCCGAATTTACCAAATAATTTTGCAATAGATTTCCTTTAGTCACGACTTGAATCTTCATGTCATGAGTCTGCAATACTGCATGTTGGTTCAAGAGAGTCCTATTCAAGCTATTCATACTGGAGAACCGTAGATAAATTAGAATAGCACAATTTAAATTACAATTTATAATGATCTTTTATAACATCTTATAAATATTTTTATGAGCTTTTTTGACATTCTATAAGACATATTAGTATTATATATTATAATAACTTATTGCATCCGAGAACAAAGTAGCAGCAAGCTGTTGTTTTGGTACCAACCTGTATTTTTTTAAAAACGTCTTTCCATCATCTCTATCGAGATTATCGTAAATTTCTATTAACCTTATATCGAGTTGTCTAAAGCCGTTTTTAGTATCTATTATGTAGCTAAATACGTGATCCGAGTGTACTCGGACGCTGGCAGCCCATCAGTAGATCGGACAGTGTTCTTTTGACTCCCACGGGTGCACTTATTGCTCCGTGGCCGCGCTCCTACCGTGAAAACGTGACTTTAATTGCTTTGGGTAATGTAGAAGAGGAATTTCTAAAGAATAAGCAAACCATTTCTATCTATACCGGGATTTTGTATAAATTAACCTCATATCGAGTTGTCTTACAATTTCAGTCGAGAGCACGTGGAGCTTGACACATAGGACTTTGTAACGTTCTTATTACAATCGCCTTCGAGGTCCGACTCAGACTGCAAGTGTAAAGCTTAATTGCTCTTGACTGTACCTTGGAAAAGGAACTCTATGGAATACTCAAAAATCGTCTTTTCATCATCTATAGCGAAATCATTGTTAATTTCTATTAATCTTATATCGTCATGTTTTACCTGCTTTATGTAATGTGTTTTTTTTTTCATCATCTTTATCCGGATCATTAGTTTCATACATACATACATACATAGTCTCACGCCTTTTTCCCTTTGGGGTAGGCAGAGACATTAGACTGCCACTTGCTACGAACCTGACATATATCTCGTGCTTCCTCCACATCCATCATACGACTAATGCATGCTTGTCGGTTTCGGGTAGGTACATCTTTATCTGGCTTTTCTTCAACACGTCGCCGATCTAGTCATTAGTTTCAATAAACCTCATATCGAGTTTTCTTACTGCTTTAAGTAATTTAGAAGAGGAACTTCTATAGAATACTATTCCACCCTTCAATCAAACCAAGGCAAGCAGTCGATATTTCAAAATTTTAATTACATTTCACATTCAATTGAAAGATGTAATGTACCATCGTTATTAGTATTGAGGTCGAATGGTACACGATGGGCCATCATGTCCATGGGTAATCTGTATTGTCTTTAATAATTGCTTTTTGTGAACCGTGAACTGTGAACTTGAATTTAAAGGGAAGCCTTTTTTGTTCTTTAAGTGTCAAGTGTAATAATAAAAATCTTATATATACAACGCGTAACAAAAAAGCGCAATTCCTCATACACCCCAATTAGTACAACATAAAAAAAATATGATACAATCGAACTTTAGTTGTGCCTAACCAATTTTGTTAAATATCGATCAATAATAGCACGATTTCCATACATAGCACTGAATTCAGCTATGCTATTTAATTTTTAGGAAAAATTTAACACATATTAAAAATAGCTGAAATCGTATAAGTAGTCGATACTAAAAAAACAATTTTAGGAATTGCGCTTATTCTGTTACATATTTTATATGTCAGCACAGGATGCCGATTTATTTTCAGGGTCCAACATCTCTCTCATCAGATGAACGTGGAGTGTGTCAATAATACGACTCAGGATTCATACTTTACAATATCCTTTAATCTTAAATTCAGTTCACATACAGATAAACTAGACTGATCCTTTATAGAGTTCTGATCTAACAATATAGAGTTGCGACTGATAATTCACTTAGTATTCACAATACAAATGTTTGGATTAACGAAACAGGTGCGTGCGTATGCGCACACTGTATGAGGTCCTCTCTTAGACTGCTTCCCTATGAACCAAGTACACAATAGACTCTATAAAAGCTTGCCGATGACGTCAGACGCCGCTTGCGTCCCATTACTTCTGCCTTCATAGAATCTCCGACATATATAAAATGATAAACTGACTGATTGGTGCTATATCAACGCAGATTCTAAACCGCTGGGTCTAGAGACTTGAAGATTTACACATAGATATAGCTTATACAGTGTAGGCATCAACTAAGAAAGTATTTTGCAAATTGAACCCCTAAGGGGTGAAAAAAAACGTACGCGAGCGTCGCCGCGGGTAAGAGCTAGTTATAATATAAAACTATTATTATTATATCAAATAAAACTCTGAAGAGTTAAAAACCGACTTCTCCTTAAAACATTCATGAATGAACCACACACAATAAAAGATTAAGACGTTGGGATGTCGCGATTATTCGCATTTAGGCAATGCTGTCGTGTCTTTATCTTGCTTAAATAACAAAAGTTGTTGACCGCAAAAAATATTTACAAAGAACATTGGCAAAAGTCCATGTGTTTTGGGTACCCCACTTACACCTGCCCACGGAAGACGAAACCGTTTAAAATCGATAGTTCTTGGACAGACTAAGATAATATGTAATCATACCACATTTTTATAAGTTGGCGTTTAAAAGTTATTCGTTACCTAGTATATTTTGTAGGTTATTATGAGATTTTAGGTACCAAAGACGTGTAAAGAAAAAGTTTCTCTAGGAAAGAAAATGATTTTCTTCCAACCTCTTTGTTAGAAAATAGCACTGCCTACCACATGCCATATAAGTTACTCTATGCCATATAGTGGCAGTGAATGATGGCTTCGGCAAAAAATATCGATACCTATATTAAAATATCGATATTTTTCCAAATACATAATTAGCATATTATATATATATCGTCGATATTTTTAATGGCGATATATCGACATTTATTTTACAGTATCGAATTCGTATCAATTTTAATATATTTTTAACGCAATTCTAGTTTCGTGTTTCATTTCATGTTAGGTACTAGATACTTGTTTAGACTCAAGCATTTATAAAAAAATACTATTTTCATCGTCCTTTTTTACGAATTTGGGAATATGTATAAATAATTATGTAAAAACTGACGATATATCGATATTTTTCACTCGATTTTTATCTATATTATTTAGAAATGTCGATACGATAAATATCAATTTATTTTTTCACTTGGCCATCCCTAGTGAATGACATGGTTGACGTGATGACCGACGTTCAATTTTACCACAACAACAAAAAAGTTTTTGTAATAATCAAAGACATTAAAATATAATAGCATAGAGGATGCATTGGGAATATTTTCATACAAAACTTTGAAGCTCAAGCGTCATGTCCTTGTCATGTCAGTTAGTATGAACGCGAGCTGTCATTCGGTCGAAATTGTACTAGACTTATTCCACTTGGCATAACTTTTGGCTTCAAATAATCCTCGCTTTGTCCCCTCTATGCCTTATATTATATTTTAATCTCTTTGGTATTAATAGATTTCCCAATCGATCGATTCGTGTTTCTATGATATTTCTGTTTTATTTGACTCAATATTTCCAACTGCTAGATTAATTAAAAAATATGGAAAATTTCGACTTGTCATATGAGTCAATAAAACGAGCATAGTGTGATAAACCGTGGGTGTCTATTTCAGTGGGTACCAAAGCTGCCGATGTTCTTTACCTACACATAAATAAAATTGTGTACTTACTTATACCTGTTGAGAAAATGTTTTGAACCTAGACACTCAGCAATCGTACTGACATTACTAAGAATCGTGATAATTATTTATAAAATTACTACTAATATTTATGTTATCCCTGTAATGTAATCCTAACATTACTACTACTAAATTTATTTATTTTCAAAACTTAGTATACGGATACAATAGATAAGTTATAATAGGTACTACGAGTACGTAGTAGGCTAGTCAGAACAGAGTTTTAGATTACTTCATAAGCTAGATTTCAAAATAGATATCAATCTTTATAAAATCATAGATGACAATCTCTACATCGAAGAGGTCAACGAAAAGCTGTAATTTTGATTGTAATTTAATAGTGATCATGATCAATGATCAAGATGATACGTCTATCAAGTCGTTATAGACACTAATAATATCAAATACACTGTAATTTTGATGTTAGAATCATAGGTACAAGGCAATTTGTAATACTCTAGTCACTTGATACGCGCCAACAGAATTTTATTGGGTAAGTAAGTAATTCATTTTGGATTTTTCTTTTTAGTGAAAAACGTATTATTTGATATAAATTTACACTAAATTATCTGAGGGCCAAGCCAAGTAGCTTTGTAAAACGTAATATTAGTAGTAGAATGAGAAATGTATGGGATTCATGTTACTTTTCAGGCGCGCGGCTTTTGACACGACCAAGTAAAATTGACGCAACACTCTAAAGAAGAGTCATTGACAGGGAAACCTAATTTTGCCACATGGGGGCAGGAGTGCCATAGACTACATTTGATGAGTGGCATGACTGCACCAAAAAGATTTAAAGGTTTTAAACCAATTTTTTTCACCGGGGTTTTTTCATGCGGTTTCTTTCTGGTGCATTTTTTTTGTGCTCTAATTAATGTTGTTAAAAAACTAAGTGCTAAATTTATTTTGTAACTATCTCTTATTAGTAGGTAATAAAACAAAGTTCCCCTTTGTTTGTTTCTTCGCTTATGTATTTCTTCTAAACCACGTAACGGATTTTGTAAAGGTTTTCATTGTCATTTAGAGAATTTCTTTCGGAAGGCCATGCGAGACCGGGGTGGGTCGCTAGTCTTAGAGAAGAAACTCACTGGCTGACTGACTAATCAATCAATATGAAATTTTACGGAGGTTCTTTAAATGACGTAAGTGAGAAAATGGATTTTGGAAAACTCCTGAGAGCAAGAGATTAAACAGGATCCGCGCGGGCAACGCCGCTGGGCGGGTGCCCAGTAGAGGGTTCTAGTAATTTATAAGTTAGTTGTTCTGAACCAATCACAACACTTAACTTGATATTTAACAGTCTGTCAGCAAATTTTAATTTAACCTCTTAAGTCGATAAAATAAAACACAATTGATATTTAATTGTTACGGTTCCAATTGGAACGACGAGTTTGCCCTTTGGAAACCGGGGCTTATCTACGATAACACTTGCTGAATACGTATATAATAATACACTCTTATAACGAAACATACAGTATAGTACATACCTACAATACAGTTAATATAGTGTGTACTATACCTCATTATGTGATAACTCTGCCTAAGTGTCTCTTCAAAATATTGTTTCAATACAACATCAAGAACCGTGTTTGATGTCCCGAAGCTACCGGTTTGTCGATTTACATCTGTAGGTAGGTACCTTCGACTATTTACATCATTGCACGTTTGTATTGAAAAGCTGCGATTTCATTCCTCAAAATACCATTACCTAATAAAATAAGACTTGTATAGATAGATCTTTGATAAACATAGAATGTGATTACGATTAAGATTGGAATATACGCTTTTATTCGATAGTTAAGTAATACCTATGTTAAATTGTAATATTTGAAGCAGATGTACACTATCCAAATCATCTTGACATTTCTTATTTCAATAGCATTGTGCAACTCCAATTATATCAGATCATGATCAATCAAAATGATTATCCGTGATTCTTTTGTTTATATTGGCATGATTGTAACTGACATTAGTTGTCACATTTTATTCAATCATTAATCATTATACTCTAATGTGACATTGATCTGTTTTGATGTTTTGTAAATAAACCAGCTACCCACAGCCTTGCACGAGTGGATCTTCAAAAAAAAGTGCCTTCAGGAAGAGGTTATATTTTATTGTATACGTATGTACTATGCCGCAGTGATAGCCTTACGGTTAAAGAGCCAGCTTCACATGATGATAATCATTGAGGCTCGGGTTCGAATCCTGGCATGTAGCAATGAGTTTTTCAAAAAACTTACGCACGTATTCATCAATAGCTCAACGATGAAAGAAAACATCGTGCGGAAACCCGCAGGTCTATAAATTATTTCTGAGGCATGTGTAAACAGACCCGGTCCGGCGATGGGCTCACCACCTATCACGTTTAGGGGTCCAAAGAATATCTCGTCAGAAGTGGGTATATCCTGAAATGGAATACCTCTGCCTACCTCGTCGGGTTTTCACCAGATATTCTTTGGACCCCTAAACGTGATAGGTGGTGAGCCCATGCCGGACTGGGTCTGTTACATATGACTCATAATTAATTCTGGGACCTGAGGTTTCCTCACGATGTTTTCCTTCACCGTCGAGCCAGTGATAAATATGTACGTAAGTTTTTAAAAAAATCATCTTTAAATATAATTTGTATTTTTTATAAAGTAATCACATAATATTTGATTTGATTTTGATTTTTTTTTGTGATTCAGATTTTTTTATTTAAGTTTTAATAAATTACAAGTGTTGCCACCTATTGGTGGCATTTAAAAACGAAGTTATGACGAATAATTAATAAAAATATGATAGGGTACCTATAAATCATCTCTTCCTACCCCAGTTGGAAAGGGGAGTGAGATTATGTACTAAATATTTTTATCATAATTTATTATTTTATCTCAGCGATGAAACATTACGAACTTATGAATCTGATTAAAATAAATAATGGCGTGTCTTTCAGTCAAGAATGCCAATCTTAAAATATCAGGACTGAATGTATTTCATCTTAGGACCAAACCTTATGTAGGAACTTGGAAATTTTTATTTAATTTGCCTTATCAACATTTTGCAAGATCGAAACCATAGTGAGTTTGAAATACAAGCCCTGCCACCTGTTGGTGGCATATGAAAACTTTGTAAATACACAAAATTATTATTCCAAAACTTTTGCTTTATTCTACTATATAAAAATAAGTCGGGTTTTCCTTCCTGACGCTATAACTCCAGAACGCACGAACCGATTTCCACGGTTTTCGTTCATTTTCATTTCATTCGTTGGAAAGGTCTCGGGCTCCGTGAGGTTTATAGCAAAGAAAATTCAGGAAAAATTTCAACAGAAAAGCGGGAAAATCTTATAAGCATTGCACCCGTGCGAAGCCGGGGCGGGTCGCTAGTCATTTGTATAAATTAACAATACAAGGTATGCCCGCATATTGGTGGCCTCTGTCAACTATCAATAAGTAATTTTGATAAAATTAAATGAGGAATTTTCAATGACATTCTTAAAATTGAACCAGATGGCGCTGATCAACATTGGGAATTAGAAATTGGCAACACTGATGTGTCGCTTTACGTGACACATCCGTCCGTCATGTCATGTGCCGTTGTTGTGTTGTATGTGAGTGAGTGTAACGCGTCAGCAGGCAACGCAATAAAACAGATCTTGTTTTAGGTACCTAAATTCCTAGTGCGTCGAGTCGAGCTTCGATTCCTCCGTATTTTACACCCATACACTATACATGGTCCACGCATTTTCGCAGATGAAGGAGACTGAGTTTTTGTTTATCGTGGATTCGGATCTTTTGTTGTAACACAAACGGGTCCATATTGGGTCGCATAAAATTAAAATTCCTAATTTTAAAATGCATAACTGGTTTTGGCATAATCATCTTTTCGCATAACGCTAATTCGGCATAAAATTTTGAAGCCTAATTTTCTTTCGCATATTTACTTTAGTCATAATATTCTAAAACCATAAAATTATAAAGCATAATGGTTTATCGTACAACGATATTTAAACATAATGTACGGAACGTTCACAAGTATAACTCCTTTAATTTTACAATTACATCTGAAGCGCACATATCACTTTGCTATGTTTATATGCATTCGCTTTTTTACCAGTGGCTGATATATCAATTTATTTTGCTGATTGGAAAACAAGTATATCTCAAGAAGCAGGTAAAATTGTGTAAAAATAAACAATAATATACTTTGTTTCGTTCGTGTTTGACTTTGAATATACTTTGTTATTATAACAAAGTACCTATTAAAAAATATATTCATTGTCTTTAAAGTTCTAACCTAACCTAACCCAAAGAGGACACGAAATAGCACTGAGTCGTGGCATAATCAATTTTCACATTTTGTTGGGCGACACCACCCTGGATTATAATTTTTGTCAAAAAAAAATATCCGAGAAATCAGGCATCAAACGGCCGAAATTGAAAAAAATGTAATTGGAGCACCACCATTTCCAAAGAAAAGGAAATACACAGACAAGTCCAAACGTCCAAGAAAATATTATGAAAAATAAATCACAATATTCAAGACCAGCATTTTTGCAGGCTATTGCCGCCAACCTAAAATAACACTAGCTAATGAATAATGATTCTTTATTTTTAATATATCAATAAAATCAATGACATTACACACTTTGATTTATCGTATTAGTTTCATTTCTCATCTCGGTATAACAATTACCTACTAACTACTTCTGTAGTTTATAGGTACGTTATTTTTAAGAATAGCTGTGCTGGTATCACTTTTTAAGCATTCGAGATACGTACTTTTATTAGGAGACAACTCTTTCACATGAGTTTATGTACGTTATGATATTATGACTTTAAAATTTATGGATAACAAAGTTATGGTTAGCACAATTAGGGCAATTGATAATTATGTCAAAGAATACATTATGCGTAAAGACCATTATGCCAAAAAACCATTATGCGAAGTGACTATTATGCTAAACATTTTATGCTATTCGATATTAGGACAGAAAATGTTATGCGAAAAAAGGGGCACCCAACACAAACCACTCGTAAACAATGTACAAACAGAACAATAAATAAAATACAAGGCAATGAGTACGTAACCTTATTTTGATAAAAAGTCATTCAGATTGTTTTTTTTTTGTTTGACAAATTCTTGCGACCATAGATTAGGTAAAAAAAAAACCCAAGGCTTATCAGCACCATCTATTGACACCTTTGAATACTCAAGTGACAGCTTTCACCAAAAACTCCCCATTATTCTTGAGCTTCGAATTTTGGTTAGACAGAAATTTATTCTTAATATAATTTTTATTATTTTCTTCTATGTAATAAATAAAAATATTTGTATATTATAAATAGAGGATACCTACGTACCTATACCTATAATTTTTTGTCTTTACATGAACAGTACGACTGGATTGGCAGCTCTGAAGTTGCGCAAATGCCTGTACAATAAAATTTTTTAGAAACTATTTTGGCGGTACGAGGGGATTTGCGCAGACGAAGCCTATGTTTAGAGAAGCCAAGTAAAAGCGGCCGTACTGTAAATATAATAAAATTTTCGGGACTGAGGACAGTCCCCGGAGTTCAGAAATGAGATAAAGTTTTTGTCAAATAAGTATCTGAGGAAATTTTGTGAAAATTACCTTTTATACATTTTGAAACTACGAAACCATTTCGAGTTTTAAAATACTAGTGCTGCCATCTGTTGGTGGCCTTTCAAAATAACTTTATTTCATTAAACACACAAACAAACACTATTCTATTTATTGTTTATCTAGTAATGGTAATTATTTTGTATAAAGTGGTCAAGTTAAGTCTTCCAACGCCTTTATAAATCGAAATTTGTAGCATGTACATAGAGATTTACAATGGTGTGTCTATGTTTTATCCATAACGCGTTTTAGAATACAAGTGCTGCCACCTATGAGTTGCCAATGACAATATAATTGATATCCGCAATCACAGATCACCCGCTGTTCAATATTGTTATAATTTTACCCCTAACGTGACACGTCAGTCGTCACATATTCCCAAGAACCAATTGTAAAGCAGGTGGGTTTCAGGTGATGATCTTTACTTCTCATTTTTTTGAAAATTCTGTAAACCAATTAATAACAATACCTGAGTTCCGTGGGTCTAAAATGGCCACTTTGAGCAATTCCTCTGAGCAATTCTCCTTTTCTGAATTCCCAGCAAATCCTAAGCAATTCCTCTAAATTTCGTAAAATGGTCCCTTATTTTAGTGATTCACTGACAATTCAATTCATTAGCAGATTCGTATTTGGTGAAAATTTCGAATATGAATCGAAATAGGATCCTATTATGATTCACCCGAAACGGCCTTTTTAGACCCCCCGGTCCTACGATCGTCCAAACAAGCACTAAATTTATAAGTGCTGCAAGTTAGGTCAAACTACTTATACACTGTTCGAATTTTTTAATCACGTAGACTTAACACCACATCGGAATGTGTTATGTTATGGCTAAAGAAGAAACGTAAGAAACCATACACAATCTCAATGACAAACTTTAGTCACTTGATGTAAAGACTGCGCATACGTAGTGCACGATGAAATTCACAAAAACTCCATAATGCGATGTTGTAATTTAATAAGCTAATTATAATCCAATAAAACACTTTGGAAAGTGTTGTGGGAGAAATAACGCAAGAAACGCGGTAAGAAATCATAATCTAAGTCGGACACACAATTATCTACGCCAACCTAGGTTATAATCCTACAGTACATTTCACATTTACCTCTAAAGAAGGTACTTGTTCTAAAGAGGAAACAAATTTGTGTTGATTTTATTTTTTTCATAGAAATACTTTTAAGGCTTGAATACAGATAGTAAGGTAGCAGAGCAGTTACATCTCTCTGTTATAAGTGAGTCGATATGAGGCCTATTCTGGGACATTTACAAATTTTTACAAAAACTTGCGTACTTACCTACATATTTATCCCTAGCTCGGTGAATGAAAATATCGTTATTAACCAGTTGTAGGGCCTTCAGGTTTCCTGCATGCCCTACAACTAGTTCTCAGGTATTCATTACAGCACCTCTGTCGAGCTTTGGACTCACCACTTCTAACGTTTAGAGATCCAAAAATATATTTCAGAATTCTCGTACCAGTTATAAGGCGTAAGATCACCTATTTATTTTATTTTATTACAACATTGAAAAAAATCTTATTGTCTCAGGGAAATCAACAAGTCAAGTTGACTTTTGTAGCCTGGTCATAAGTTCAAATGCTTTTACCAATTTGAGCGAGGATGTAAGCTAACACATCATCATCAGTGACTCGTATTCCGATTTCAATAATTAACCACAAGAAAGTGAATTTGGTCTCATGCTTATCAATCAGTGTCACGCTGGAGGAATTGTTGGTATGAATAAATAAAACATTAAAGTAAAATTGCTTCAACTTATTTATTAAATAAAATATTCATTTACATTCCAAATATCACACAGTGATCCTCTACTAACTCATTCTATACATTAATACATTTATTATGTACAAAATTATTGTCTATTAGAAAATATATTATTTTTTTATTAATTTTTCTATGTGCCATTTAACTAAAGAAATTCACTAAGCTTTGGTTTTAGTATTTGTAGCCTTCTTTCTCGTTGAAGCTCGGGGGCTGGCGGGGTCCACCAAAGTTCTGACCAGCTGGCTGAGACCCTCTGGAGCTCTGGGAGCCCTGAGGTCCTTGAGAACCCTGGAAACCCTGAGGAACTTGCGTTTCCTGGAACTTTTTAAATCCTGAAGGACCCTGGGGCATTTGGAAACCCTGGGGTCTCTGCGGACCCTGAGTGTTAAAGGAAGCCTGGTTAGGATGACCGCTTACTTGAGCTCCAGGGCGGTTGTATTCATAAGGTGCCTGAACTGGCATTGAGGTTCTTCCAGCAGCATTACCAGGCCGGCCATTTCCAGCAGGTCCAAAGGAGCCCTGATTACCGGAGGAAGGGCCAGATGGTCGGTTGGGTGCAGTTGATCCGAAAGATCTTTGGATAGGTACTGATGCCGACCCTCGCGATGATCCTGCTGGGCCAAAAGAGCCCTGGCTAGGTCCAACAGAAGGTCCAAAAGAGCCCTGGCTAGGGCCAGCAGAAGGTCCGAAAGATCCCTGACTAGGGCCAGCAGAAGATCCAAAAGAGCCCTGGCTAGGTCCAGCAGAAGTTCCGAAAGAGCCCTGGCTAGGGCCAGCAGAAGATCCAAAAGATCCCTGGATAGGGCCAGCAGAAGGTCCAAAAGAGCCCTGGCTAGGGCCAGCTGAAGGTCCAAAAGAGCCTTTATTTCCGGGGCTGGTCCTAGAAAAACCAGATCTAGAAACCTGGTTGTATTGAGGTCCAGGTGAGCCCTGGCTAGTGGGTCCAAAAAATCCTTGAGTACCACTTTGTCCAGAAGTTCTGAATGCAGGAGATCCTTGCACCTGAGGTCCAAGACCAGAGGACTGACTCCCACGCTGACTAGATTGAGGACGGTCGTACTGGTATCCGTTTTCACCTTGCTGAGTAAACGGTGAGGGTTGTCCTTGACCTCCGGGGCTGCTAGTAAACCCATTGGAACCTTGCTGACCTTGGTTGGCCTGGAGTCCACTAGGTTGTCTCCCTTGACTGAAGGTGCCTTGGGGACCAGCAAATTGGCCTCCTTGAACATTTTGAAGACCAGCAGACTGACCTCTTTGGTAGTTACCGGTAGCTTGGGGTCTTGACGGCTGGTTATCCTGGTTGTAGGCCTGAGGTCCAACTTGCTGATTAAACGCGTTTTGGGGGCCTGATGGCTGGCTGCTACCTTGGCTGTAAGCAGTTTGAGGTCCAGTCAGCTGGTTCCCTTGATTATATCCAGGTCCAAATTGTTGATTTCCCTGGATTTGTGATTGTTCTGGATAAGCTGAGTTGCCAGTATTGTAGTCTGCGGTAGAACCATCTTCATCGGGGTTGTAGGCACCTAGAAAGAAACGTCTCAAATTTTATTGTCACACTAAGCTATACTCTGCTCTGTGCTCTGTCTGCTACACACACATTTAGGCATTTCTAAATAAGATGAATGCCTCTACATTTTTTTTTTAAATTAAAATGTTCATTTTAAATTTTTAAACTGAAGATTTTATCACCTTAATATATACATTCCAAATTTGGTGTAAATTAATTGTCATTCTTAGAATGAAAGGTTACCATATCGCGTTTTAAAATACCAAACCTGTGCTCACATCTATCGGCATGGCCTATGAAAACTAGCGATCATCTCGCTTAATACTTTTTGTCATTTTCTTTCTAGGCGGTTTGTCTGAAAGACATCACTTCTATGGTTCATATGTAAACTGCCTTCCGTTTCGTTTATTTGTTGTTGTTTTGTTTCTTAGTTTAAATTGAAAACTGAAGATTAAAAAAGGTTGGCATTATATGTAGATATGTTTTTTATTTATTTTTCATTGGAATATAAAGTTTTAAGATTCTACTGCAAAATATTAAATACTACCCTACTAGCGACCTTACTACCTTATACTTGCGTGATTTAAAACCTCTCTAAAACTAAAAGCCCTAAGAGTTAAACAAACACTTGGACACTTCTGCCGGTCAGAGAAATGATTATCTTCACTATTTTTTACTACTTTTTATCCCGGAAAACTATATCATATGTGAGTTAAGATCGATTGTAACAAGCTTTCGACATACCTTCCTGGGTTCCTGCGGCTGCCGCACGAGCGTTCTCCTCAATAGACCTCAAGATCTCGTCAGGGATCGGGGGAGGAGTCGGCAGATGGTCACCTTGCGGCAAATAACCATTCTCGTCAGCAGTGTAAGTCACTCGGTACACCTGGCCGTCATCACCAGTGTAAGAGTATCCGCCTTGCGCTTGAACACCATTCGTTGCTACTCCCGACTCTTCGGCTGAGATACCATTTGAAGTCTCGAAGCTGTAGGAGAAAGTATCACCGTCATTCTGGTTCTCGTATCTTAGGATCTCAGCGGCCCTGTCTGCGGAAGCTTGAGCACGTTTTGGCTGCTGGCCGAACTGGCCTTGGTTTCCTTGAGCGAATTGCTGTCCAAATCCGGAGGGTTGGTCGAAAGATTGCTTGGGAGAAGGACCCTGTCCAAAGCCTTGACCAGCAGGCGATTGGCCGAATCCGGATTGACCAGAGGGAGATTGTCCGAATCCAGGTTGGCCGGCAGGAGATTGTCCAAATCCTGTTTGACCAGAAGGCGATTGACCGAATCCAGATTGGCCGGCAGGAGATTGTCCAAATCCTGCTTGACCAGTGGGAGATTGACTGTATCCAGGTTGGCCAGAAGAAGACTGTCCGAATCCAGGTTGGCCAGCAGAAGACTGTCCGAATCCAGATTGACCAGAGGGAGTCTGAACAAACCCTGTTTGCCCAGATGGAGATTGACCGAACCCATTTTGACCAGAAGAAGATTGACCAAACCCAGTCTGGCCAGAAGGTGCTTGACCAAAACCAGAGGGTCTGGATGACTGGCCAAAACCAGGTGCACCTGCAGTTTGAGCCGCACCAAGAGTGCTGGGCTGACGGAATGATGGAGTTCCAGGAGCTGGGCCAAATCCAGGCTGGCCAGCTGCTCCAGGTCCAGATGGAGCAGTTAAAGATCCAGGACTACCACCAGCGGTAGCAGCGCTTGCAGGAGGAAGGTACGTCCTGTCCAGTTTGTCTGCATAGCAGCATGCTAAGAACGATAGTACTATGAGCTGAAACAATAGTTTAAAATGTTTGTAATTATGATGTTTATTAGAACATTGATTAGTGATATTAAATTCATTGAAAAGAAAAGAAGTCAAATGGATAGTAAAATATTCATGCACTTCTATAAAGGACTAACATAATGATATAATTTTGTCGTGAGTAGTATGTGCTTAGTAATAAAATTTGTGGATTACTTTCTTAGATTTCCATTGTATTAAATTTTCCACTGCTCAAAAGCTGCTTAAAAAGTATTTTTTTTAAAACAGTAACTTTTCTATTTAGTTTTGTAAGCATAACCTAATTTAAAAAAGATAGTTATTTGGAATAGATGTTTAATTGTAATTCAAGATTTATTTACTAAACAAAAACATCACGGTAAGAGAACAAAATCAGATGATGCAATGAAAATCTGATATCAGACTTAATTAGAACATTTTCCAGTTAATTATGAACACATGCACGAGATAACATCCTATTGAAATCTGTTATCGGAAAAATTCCCAAACAATTCATGTCACTGAACCACTTTGCACAACACATTGCTAAACCACTATTATTTATGAGAAGAGCAATACCGTCACGCAAGCCCTTTAATATAAACAATATTTACCAGCTTCATCTCAAAAGCTGTTGTTTTGGGAAAGGATGAGCTCTGAATGTGCCTTGGTCTATAACTGCAACCTATTTATATCAAAACAAATTCGCTCACCACCCGTATAGTACTAACTAACTCACGGAGGTAACCTTTTGACTCTCAGTAAGTGAAGATCCCAGTAAACTTGTGTGAGTGACTTGCTCAATTTGAGATCGATTTGTTGATACACTAATTATTTTAGAGCGGCAATCGAACTGGCGTATCTTATGTTTTGTAGGTTTTGGTCGCATCTTTATTTTACGATGTTTTTTAATTCGTAGGTGTTTTGATTTGTAATTAAATCCGTTTTTTTGCAACGGCTTGCAAAGTGCTTTTCTGTAACACTTCATGTTAAGATGTTATCTATATAAAAACATGTTATCCAGAGAGAGGAACCATGTAGGACAAGGCCCAGAAGACTGGCCGCATTCACTCTTTGGATAGATCTTATCGTTTGACAGAGATAACGTTGAAACAATTGATAAAGAAAGAAACATTAATATCTGAAAAAATAATCATCTAAAGTTTCAAAGGTCTAGTAGTGTTTCATAGGCCTAGTAATATTCGCAACAGATAATGACATAAGAAAAGGGCTACTATCATGTGAGTCTCGTGAATTTGAAACTGTTCTAGTAGCCCCGAGGGTCTAAACGGCAGTCGAATATAATGATACATTTAGGATTGACGCAACACTTTAAAGACATATAGTTAGTACTAGCGACCCGCCCCGGCTTCGCACGGGTGCAATGCTGAATTTTCTTTGCTATAAACCATCCCTGGACCCACTCGAACCGACACAAAAAGTTTCATGAAAATCGGTCCGGCCGTTCTCGAGTTAAATCGTCAGGAAGGAAAACTCGACTTATTTTTATATAGTAGATTACAACAAAGTGAACGCAAGCTAAGCGAATAACATTTTCGTTCGACACTAGACTAGAGGGGTGGTTTACTTAACGTAACAATTTAAAAAGTAATTTCTTCCACAAAATACAAATTAAAAGCAAGATCGAATGTATCTGGGCTCATTACACCCTTCGCTTATGTTCTCCCAATGTATGTTTGCAAATTGTACACGTGTCTCTGTATCTCTTTGGATAATGGTACTAGTGGGATAAGACTATTCCAGTTTTACCATCAACGGTACAAGTGGTACAAGGTTGGTGCCAAATGTACCATCAATGGTAAAACACAATGGTACAATGGTACTAGTGGCATAAGAGTGGTACAAGTCGGTACCAATTGTACCATCAATGGTAAAACTCAATGGTACAGCTGGTCCGGAGGGCTTTTTACAGCCTCTTCGTAAAACCAATCTTAATGAAATTTCGCATCTTATATAACGTCTTGACATATTAGCCAGAAACTCGAACAAAGCCGTAGACAAAAGCTACATATAGAATAGTCATTAAAATTTAAAACCATAGAAATAGCACAGTTAGTTACTATGTATAATTGTTTATAGATATCCTTTATTTCACAATGGATTGCAGTATTCTTTGTGGCTTATTGGTATTTACTATACCTACGTAGTATTCGGATTCATGATTTGATAGACTTCTGAAGTTCGATGAAACAATTAAGATTCTTGTTGCAACACTTTAATTGCTTAAAATAATAGTTACGATGTCAATAAAACAATTCATGGAGTACTTTTAGGCATAGGAATGTGTACAATTAAGTTTGGAGATGGAACTGTGCGTAGCACATTGTAGCTGTTTTGGAAACATAGCGTTCTATTTTTGCTGCCTATAACGATATCTATACTTCTATTCTAATATTTTATAGAGGAAAGATTTGTGTTTTTATATGTTTGTTACGAATAAACTCAAAAACTACTGGGCCGATTTTAAAAATTCTTTCACTAATGGAAGGCTAGAAGATCTCTGAGTAACTAAAGGCTATATTTTATTCCCGTTTTCCCGCGGGAACGGGAACTACGCCGCCGGTGAAACCGAGCAGAGTCGCTAGTATTTTATATAATATAAAAATCTCGTGTCACGGCGTTTGTGGTTGCACTCCCCCGAAACGGGTCGACCGATTTCGAAGATTTTTTTCGCATTTTGATGACAACAATTTATAATAATCAATATGTTAATGTAAAATAATTCAATAATGAAAACAACGAAGAACTAAGCGCTCGTATTCATTATTTTCCCGCAATTATTGACCGTATGTAGGTAATATTAAATTGTTGTCTTCAAATGCGCTCTCCCGCGTTTCCAGCGGTGTGCGCTTAGCCTGAGGTGTCGAATATGATTCGTGAATAGTGGCTATTTCCAGAAATGGAATACCTCTGCCTACCTACTCGGGGATCAAAAGCGTAAGTTTTATTTTGTAAGTATAAGATTAAGTCGACCCCCCAGAACAACGCTTGCCGGGTCAGCTATGTGCCATAAATCATAATATAATATGTGTCATAACATAATACAAAATTAGGTTACCAGCTCAAATGGAAAAAAAATGTTAAAAAAAAAAACAATTCTTGAGATACGTCTTCTACCATCCTACCAGGAATTCGGACTTAGTGTGGGTGAAAGCCCAATATGGTATGATTTAGTTTGTTCATTACGGCCGCGTGTGTGCCGATCTTGGCCAAAATCAATAGATACATATTGCTCGAGGCATGTCAGGTCACATAGCACACGATTTTCGTGAGTAGACACTTCTTTTATAGTTATTTTTGGCACTGACCTAGCCTAGGGTTTGATTTAAAAATAAAACATATATCGTCAACAAATCTATCTTCTTTACAAAATTAATAACTACATAGTATAAAATAAAGTCGCTTTCTCTGTCCCTATATCCCTATGTATGCTTAAATCTTTAAAACTACGCAACGGATTCTGATGCGGTTTTTTAAATAGATAGAGTGATTCAAGAGGAAGGTTTAGTATTAGCATTGCACCCGTGCGAAGCCGGGGCGGGTCGCTAGTTATATCAAAATTATAACTGACCTTTATCTGTACGATACGGTGCGGTCACGAAATTACTAGCGACATAAATCGGTGTCATCAATGGTACAAATCGATGGTACCTACTACTGACACCACGGGCTTATTGGCGGCTTATTCGCCATGACAAAATTTAACTAGCCATAGTCGTTTCAATGGATTATAAGTAAGTAATCCATTGACAAGGCTCGTCGAGAAAAGCGGTGACTCCCGTTTTGGATCGTTCCTGGTGCAGCCAGCGCAGAAACGCGGCGTGTGTGATGGTATGTCAAAGAGCGCTTCTCGCCATCAAACGTAAAAGTTTTTCGAGTTTAGAATTCAGTTTTTTTTCTATTAATAAAAAAAACGTTTGCACCGGTAACGATAAGGGGCGGGTTATTTAATTGAGTATTCGTTTTAGTATTTTGTGTTCGTAATTGTATAGGTGGGACTAGAATATCCATTGAGATATTTGTATTGATAATTGGCTGTGATGATGTGATGAGAGCTGTAATAGCCCTGTGTTTAGTTGAGCCCGCCTCTCGTGCGCGATGCTCTGGTTCGAATGCTCCAATTCGTTTTTCAAAAACTTACGTGCTACGAATAAGGAATAAGTCTACGTGCATGTTTAACACTAGCTCAACGGTGAAGGAAAACATCGTGACAAAACCCACTGCTCCCAGAATTAGATATGAGGCATGTGTGAAAGCGACCCGGTCCGGCTATACCTGTCACGTTTAGGGGTCCAAAAAATATAATAGTCAAAAGTGGATACATACAGGAATGAAATACCTCTGCCGACCCCGTCGGGGGTAAAGGTATGATCATATATTTATTAATTTTTAATATCTCTGTATCATAAACAGCTGACCTACGGATTTCGGAAATAAAATTTACCATTTGACCTCAGCATTTGAGGTCCGCTACCGTCAACCTAACTTGCAAGATCGCTTAACAACCAATTATCCAATTGATGTTTCAACTTATCAATTTGCATTTAAATGTACGAAGTAATTACTTTGGATTATATGTCTGTTTAATTTGTGCTTAGGTTTTTGATTGGTGCTACATCTTCGGTAACTAGCTTCTAGATTGACCTCACAACTTCTGGCGCAAAATTAAACCCCTGTGTTCAGGTTTAGGGACTATTTTGTGAAGCATATTTTATTAAGAGATTCTAGGAATTTGTGACGAAGTTCCATGGATATTTTTATAAAAGTAGCTTCTGTCCACAACCTTCTTTCTTTATTTATTTAACTACCAAGAAAATGTAACTTGGCTCATATCAGCTGGTGTGACCCTTGCCTTCTGAGTTGGAATCCCCGCTCGGGGCCAACATTTGTGTGCGTGAACATGTCTGTTGTTCTTATTATTAATATTTTTAGGGTTCCGTACCTCAAAAGGAAAAAACGGAACCCTTATAGGATCACTTTGTTGTCCGTCCGTCCGTCCGTCTGTCAAGACCCTTTTTCTCAGGAACGCGTGGAGGTATGAAGCTGAAATTTATATCAATTACTCAGGTCTACTGTCCCTTGAAGCTGTGAAAAAATCAAACTTCTAAGCCAACGCAATCAAAAGATACAGCCGTTTATGCCGCAAATTTTCGACACTTGCAAGGGAATCAAAACCTACAGGGTGCTTCCCGTGAACTCAGAATCTTGAAATTTGGTACGAAGCAACGTCTTATAGCATAGATAAAGGAAAAATTACGAAAACCATAAATTTGCAAGGTTGTACGGAACCCTCGGTGCGCGAGTCCGACTCGCACTTGGCCGGTTTTTTTAAATAAATTGTTTAGTACCCATATAGTACAGGCCCTGCCTAGTTTGGACTAAATAACCGTGTGTGAATTGTGTCCCACAACTTATTTATTTATATTTATTTTTCAATCCAATATGGCGACTACAGTGTGACGGTTTAAAAAATTCTGTTAAGATTCTAAAATATTTTTTCAGATATTATATCTAATTCTTTTTTTCTACAGATACTTCTCAGATGTGCCTAAATCTTCTACAAAGTCAGTCCCCTTTCAATCAGAACATCGCGTACATAAAAATATTATGCACAAGCAGTTAATATATATCTAATTAATAAATATCGATTACACATCATTCATCAAGAACTGTTGCGTCTATTTCAACGATGTCTGACTCATTCTTTTATTTTGTTTACAATTAGCATGTCAATTAATGACGAAGTCTGTCATTAGTATTATCTGCTGATCAGCTCGACTCCTGGATGCAGAGATTATGAAATATCAGAGAAACAAGGAGTGGTGGTATGGAGGTACCTATGCAAAAGTGCAGCAAGGTTGTCATACAAAAAAGCTTGTTTTAAATCGTTCCCACTGACGAAAAACACTAAGTATTATTTATTTTTTATCAACATAAATACAATTTATTCTTAAAACTTGTTTTCAATCATTTCCACTGCCGACAAAAAAATAAGTATACATACAAACTTACGTAAAATAAAATATTTCTAATATATATTATTTTTTTACCATCAATTTTTAATATCACTAGCTCGACGGTGAAGGAAAACATCGTGAGGAAACCCGCAGGTCTCAGAATTAATTCTGAGACATGTGTAAACAGACCCGGTCCGGCGATGGGCTCACCACCTATCACGTTTAGAGGTCCAATATATCTCGTGAAATGTGGGTATATCCAGTAATGGAATACCTCTGCCTACCCCCTCGGGGATAAAAAGGCGTGAGATTATATTATTATTATATTATTTAACATCAATACAATTTATTCTTAAAACCACTTAAAACTAAGTATCCACAACACGGAAACCTCACAGGGTTTATCTGTGCGGGTGAGCGGGTCTAAATAGAAAAGTACAAAACTTGACACACTTATTTACTACGTAGGTACATTGTTACTGGTTTAGCTTCATTTTACATCCATTAATCTGTCTATCTTTAAATCTGACTGTGATTATAGTTTAAATATTAAAGAAGAGTTCTGATATAGTTACGCAGACGTGTTTTTTGTTTTTCTAAACTATTGTAATGTCTTATATGTTTAACCAAAATTCTGCTGAACGTAATTGCAGCTACCTACCACAACACCTTTTTTAAAAAATACAGAAAACATAAATCATTCAAATAATATTTTCTTTTGTTTTATTTTTTGTACGAATCACAATTCGAAACTTTTATTTTTGCCGTTCGGCTTTCGCATAACGCCATCCCTCGCTCTACTGAATTTGCCTTTGTACCTGATTTAGTAATACCGTTCTAATTATACCTTTATTATGGTTCGTCAGTATGTTTGAGTCACATATTATACGATTATAATCTGTAATCAAGCTATCAACTTCTTTCGGTACCGCCTACCGCTATATCATGTGCCGCATCAGTCCTGACGCGAGTTTATTTTCCCGAGGCGACCTTAGACCTACTTTTTTATATAATTTAAAAATACATACGCTCAGTGCTTTGTACACGAGGGGATCGGCAGAGATATTTAATTCCGCTGCTAAGAACTACTACTTACATGAATTTATTAGCAAGCAGATGTTTAAAAACAAACTCAGAGCTAGTAAATGTAAAATGAAAGACACAGTTTCATGTTGTTAAAATGTGAAGGTAGATAAGTGGTGTTTTTGTCATTCCATGGTACACAACAATATTACATGTTTTAGTGAGTGAAACCAACAAACTGTAATGCAGTTTGGCGATACTTAATTATAATGTTAATTGTTGTATTCTGTGGAAAATAAATAAATAAATTCCTGGAAATACTGATTTTTCACCAATGTAATTTCAAAGACCGCTAAACGTGACGCGTAAACGGGCTCGGGCAAAGTCTGTTTAAATTGTGACTTCTCGGACGCGAGAACATTACTCGTGTCATGTATATTGAGACGCAAAACGCAGCTTATTAACAGACTTCAAAAAGGAGGAGATTATCAATTCGCATGTATTTTTTTTTTGTTTGTTACCTTATAGAACTTTCGACTGGGTGAACAACGGCATCCATGAGAAAACCATATAAGTTGGAGATTGAAGTCGGTTTTCTTACTCTTTAGAGTGGTTATTACTAGGGCGCTGTACGCATGCGTCAAACCCGAGTCTCACCACAGAATAAGTAATAGTACGTCTCACTTGTATGTAAGCCCTCCTAGCCAAGACATGTAGGCGATTGACTTATGTCCAAATGTGTGAATGTGGGAATGCTTATGCACTTGCCAAAGAGCGCTAACGTTATCGAGTGCTTATGTCAATCCCATACATGTCAATATATAAAATCATTCGCCTTCGTAGCGCTTGCACGGCTGTTCAAATAGTCGTAATATTTTTAGAGATTTTAGTCTAATGAAATAAGTGTCCTAGTATGTTTCACATTATATTTATCCAAAACCGTTGAGTAAATTCCTGAATTGATCATCTGTAAAGTATCGCACTTACAAGACTAAGCTTCACAAATGTATCCCTTCATATTTCCTTAGGTCGATGCCATATTGGGCAGAATTTTGGTAAAGTAAATGGCAAGATAGGTCTCTCCACAACATGGATAATTTCAGTTTTGTGAGTTTGGAGATTGTATACACCGACAATGGGTTCGATTCTGCTTTACGCGACTAAACCTAATTTAGTTTAAATAAATAAATTGTGGGACATAATTCACACACGGTTATTTAGTCCCAAAATAGGCCTGTACTATGGGTACTAAACAACTGATAGATAATATACTTAAATAAATATTAAACGACCAGACACAAAGCCAACAGACATGTTCATGCACACAAATGTTGGCCCCGAGCCCCCGATTGAACCCGCGACCTCCGACTCAGAAGGCAGGGTCAACCAACTGAGCCAACAGGTCCGTCAGAGTTTAGTCCTGTCATATTTTTGTCTTGGCGTGTTTAGCTATTTTAGTAACGATATAACAAGGTCATGGATAAAAGTGACAGTAAGCACGTTCATAAGGTTCAAATTAGTAGGTTTTACATGTTTTACATTAACTATTCAATCTATGGTTTGTTTCTGTCCTTTTCTTCCGTATTCTATGGAGAAGGGTAGGCTAACTTAAAATTAGAAATTTTAGCTGGTCAGCCAGAATCGATTCCAATGTGTACGTGGGGTCTGGAGGCGCGAAAACTTATAAAAGAGGTGTCAGAGCGTTCTATATTCACGGAGATTCGACATTCGAATCGGAATCGGAAAATCTGTCGAAAGGTTTCGAGATGGGTTATTCACAGATGTCATATTTGACATAATGATTCGACAGATTTTCCGATTCCGAGTCAAATATCGAATCTCCGTGAATACGGGCCCAGAAAGCTGACTTTTATATCTGTCAAAGGATGTCATGTCAGCTTAGCTACCCCGAATGCTGCAAATTTTCTGGACACACGGTTTCTCTTCTGGACAATTTTTATCTGCAAATATTGCAAAAACAAGGATATTTTGATTTAAATAAATGTTGCCTATAGTTTTATTAATATGTAATTTAAGTACCTAATTATAATTGTCTTGCCATCACTTTTAGTTTTCTTGCTGAACTTTTGTGGTGGCGTGAATATTGTTGACTCTGCTCACTGCTCAGTGTGGCATAGGCCTTACTAGTCATAGTCACGAAAACTCACTTGCAGTAAGTGTGATCGTTTACTATTTGCACTCGTAATGTTAACCTTTTAACTTTGGTAGTGTTATAAAGTTAGCAAAAGTGTGTTACCTATACTCTGCTTAAGTTAGCGATAGGTACTTTTGGAATTGACTATTTATAGCAGTTAACTTGCGTTGTAAAAAATATTGTAGCTTCTATTAAAGTAACATTATACCAATACGTCTCGAATGATTCTGGCAAAATGTTTAATTATACCCACCTGTATATTTGATAGGCCTGTTGACTCAATCGGTGGTTGCCCTGAATTAATGATCGTAGATTTGATACCCGCTTGGGGTCAACATTTTTGTGCATGTACTATCGAAAAAAGTTCTGCCTGATACACAGCGAGCACCATCTTTTCCCACCCCGTGGCGAGAAAGCCCTCACTTATAGTAACAATGACAATAACAAAAAAGTGTTTCTTTCGTCATGTTTATGACCATTTAGTGTCGATGAATTGATCGGAATATAAAAAAAAGACGGTTTCACTGGCTTCTCATTGTGCAACTCTAATTAGGTCGGGGTAATAAAATTGGAGCTTACAAGCGACAATTCTTCCAAATGTATTAGGCTTAGCGTTTGCTGATAGTACATTATTGATGCACACCTGAATCTCTCTTCACTACATAGTATAAAACAAAGTCGTTTTCTCTGTCCCTATATCCCTATGTCCCTATCTTTATAACTACGCAACGGATTTTGATGCGGTTTTTTTTTAATAGATAGAGTGATTTAAGAGGAAAGTTTTATTATTAGCAATGCAAATTAAAGCCGGGGTGGGTCACTAGTACAAAATATAAGTAGGTACCAGCAGGCGGAATGCTTGCTTTTTTCAGATCAAGTGGAAATTAAAAAAATCTTAGTAGATATACGTTCTAAAGGCTACCTATTTTCCAAATTCCATTTCCAATTTCAGAAGCTAATATAAACCATGAAAACCATTTTTATTTTGATAACTCAAATTATTCTGATTGCAGCAATCAAGCAAATCATATCCAGCGATCACTATAAATAGAATTACGATGGTGCTATTATAACTATGCTTTTCAATGCCAAGTTGGTAAAACAATAAAACTAAACTGCATAACAGTTATTGGTTTAAAAAGAGCTGTGTCTAATTTAAGAACAATTTGTAACTGTCGGATTGAAGACGGGCTTTTACGAATGATGAATGAAATCAACTTTAGTGTGCAAATAAGAAAATTGCAGAACAATACACTTGTTATCATTATTGAATCGAACACTACCAAAAGAGAGAGAGATTATCAAAATAAAAAAGGTAAGTATATCTTCTTAACAATGAAAGATATCGTAATTAAACATACACGTACGTAATCTTTACGTTTTTAAGTTTTACAATAACTTTCGTTCATATTTATCACTTGCTCGATTTCGAAAGAAAACGTCGTGAGGAACCACTTACACCCCTGTTTTGGCTATCAAGCAAAGATATCATCCTGGTCGGAAGATCGTCTCACCACCGATACCTACTGTTTAGGGGTACGAAAAATACTCAGATAAAAAGTGGAAAGAAATTGAATATCTCTCGATGTCAAAGTCACGCGGAAGAGCTAATTTAAATTTACAACAATTTTATTTATATTGACCATAATTATTAATACAGTCACTATTCCATAGACCAACCTATATGATAACATGGTCATGCTGGATTGGCGATGGCGTTTGCCCTTGTATCTGTTGTAAAATTGATTTCTGTACATTCCTTCAACATTCACTTGTATTGTAAGATTAACAAACAAAACATATTACTCGTTACTCTACATTCTATTATTATTTTATAAACATAAATGTCTCCTGGGTGGCTTAACCGATGAACCTAGAAAACTAAATTTCCTAATACAAGTAGTGTATTTGTAATTCCCACAGGAACGGAAAAAAAACGTATTTTACGCAGATAAGCATAGAGTTATAATAAGGCGCGATTCGCCGGCGTGTGACTGTGGAGCACCTCGACAAACAGTCTATCACATCGTGGATGAGGATCCCAACCACAGATATTGGTCCCAGCCGACGCTTTCATGGTGGCATCAAAGGGCTTCTTGTTCTGAGGCGGCTATAGACTGGCTTTAGCTTTGCAGCGAACGCAGGACTATTTTTCATAATAATAATAAAATAAATTCTCAACATTTTCGCAATTAAGATGGTCCACATTCCACACATATTTACTGGCTGTTTGAGTTTGTCTTTGTCTCATTAAGGAAATTAAAAAACGAATTACTCTTCACTCCCTAGAGACTAAAGTGGTCACTTTAGTCCCGCTTCGTAGGGCTATATTGGCTTTTATGTACTTTTAGAGCATGAGTGAAAAAGTTATTAATACCACCACCATAGTAAATACATATCATTAAACATAATATTGTAATAAGTTTACTAATATAGAATTAAATCATGTTTTCGACTCAAGGTCAGAACTAAAGCCATTTTTGCACTACATGTACTTATCGTAACGTAAAGTTCAATAACAAATTACATTACATGTTTATGAGATGGAATCCGCTAATTAATGTAATAAAATCTACTGGCTCGGTCCTTTGCATCCGTTATGATATCACTTTGATGCTGCTAGCATTCACTTTTTAGGGTTCCGTAACTAAAGGGTGCCAATGTTACTAAGTATTCGCTGTTCGTCCGTCCGTCTTACTGTCAGTTTGTATGTCATGAACCGCAACATGTATAAACAGTGGAAGTTTTCACAATATTTCCGTGACTGCTATAACAACAAATAATAAGAACGAAATTAAATATAAGAAACGTATTTTTTTTCTGACGTTTTAAGCTCGATGTTTAAATGGTAATAGGCACAAGTAGGTGGTTGAAATGTTCACAGAGTATGTATTACTAGTCACTATAAAAAAAATGAAAAGCGTGTTTTTTGCGTTTTATGTGCAATTCTTTTTATTTTGGTGGCACGGAACTCTTCGTGTGCGAATACAACTCCCACTTAGTCTATTTTATTTTTAATTAAGTAGTATTGTAGAGACTTAGTTACAAGTAAATGTTTACACGATTTGAACGTTTTCTTTGCTTTAGTTGCATTGAGCTAATTGCGCCAACCTCTTCCAACATCGGAGTACTACTTAGATGTAGGCTGGGGTTTATCTGTATATATAAAAGAAAATTGTGACTGCTGAGTATTTATCAACTCACGACCAAAACAGCTGGGTATAGGAGTTTGAAAGGAGACGTTCCATCTTGGGCCTGCACATTGTACACCAGCGTGAAAGATAGAGAAAAATCAAGTGATTATCAGAAAAATATTTAAAAAAATCATTTCCATCTATTTAACTTGCACAAAAGTAATTAAACTTCAATGGATCCGCATGTAATCATATTGAAATAATACTATTTGTAACTCCTTAAGCCCAATATCCATGTTATTGTGAATTAGTCTGACAAACATCAAAATAATGTCAATTGTCATTTGACCGTTCAGGTTGCAATTTTTTTTTTCGATCGCCGCGATGCTAGTTTAATGAAAATTAAAGTTTATTGTACAACGAAACTAGACAAATATGAGCAAAATCATGAATAAAACTACAGTTATTTTATTTATATTTATCCATGTTACTAAGCTATAATTTAACAATCAAGATTTATTTTTAAAAGATATTCTAATTTTGTATTTCTATACAAAATGTAACAGAATAAGCGCAATTCCTGAAATTAGTTCTATTGCATTATATTTTTTTTATATTAATATATATTAATTGGGGTGTATGAGAAATTGCGCTTTTTCTGTTACGCGTTGATATTGAAATGTATGTGAGTCAATCCCATACATTACATTTGATAGAGATACTACACAGCAAACATAAGTCATCAAATTAAAAAAAAACTGATTTATGTAATTATTAGAAAAATCTGATACTTGTTATTGTTTAAGCTTTATATTCAGTCGTTAAGTAATAATCATAACGTATTTATTAGATTGTACAGACATATATTGATTTATTGTTATTTTTTCTTTAGTAATAAACATAAAACATAAGATTGATGAGTAGTCCAATTATAAAATAATAGTCTATTTCGAATAGATATGACTTTGTTTAGAATAATTCCTATTCTACTGCACTACTATGTTTTTATTTTTTTACTTCTTATGCTCTAAAAGTACGCCAATATAGCCCTACGAAGCGGGACTAAAGTGACCACTTTAGTCCCTAGGGAGTATAAAGTAATTTTTTTTTTAGTTTCCTTAATTAGAAAAAGACAACCTCAAACAGCCAGTAAATATCTGTAGAGTGTGGACCATCTTCATTGCGAAAATGTGAAGAGTTTTAGTTCCATGGTTTTTCCGCGAAGAAGGTGGCGCCATGTGTTTTAAATTGTTTACCTGCAAAGAGATTTAAATCTCTTTGTTAATCTGTGACAGCCTGACAGGTTTAGAAGAAAAAACTGACCGCGAAAATTTCTGAATTTTTGTCGAGTGTAAATTTGTTGGGTTTTAAATAAATTTGTACTAAATTGACAATTTTTCTCGCACTCAAAGTGAAAAGTACAGTTTGCACCTCGAGACTAAACGCCAACTTAATATACCCTCGGTTTCATGACTCCCTCGCAAGCTCGGGAGTCAAACCACCTCTGGTATATAATGGCTTCGTTTAGTCCCTCGATGTAAAATATATTAAACCATAAGTTCCGGAAAATAATATCAAATATTCTTTCGCGCTCAGGTTTTATCTTATTTAGGTTAAAAACAAGGATAAAACTATACATTATAATTCTTTTGGCGAAATAAATGAGAAATAACAACACTAGTAACGCCATCTGTCCATTATGAGGTTAACTATCAAACAGTTTGTTCTTCTTTTAAACTAATAATAATTTTGCACAAATTAGTTACTGGCATAAGCGCCAGTAGTAAGTGGATTACGTAGCTGACCAATAATTTATACAGAACTAGCTGACCCGACAGACGCTGTCCTGTAAAAATGTTATAAATGAAGAACTTCACATAAACCAACTGCTAAATAGTCCAAATAAAGCCTAAAAATTTGGTTTGGTTAGGTGAGCCCGTTCTTGAGTTATAAAATAACAACTAAAAGTGGCATTGATTTTTATATATATACTAGCGACCCGTCCCGGCTTCACACGGGTGCAATGCTAATACTAAAACCTTCCTCTTGAATCACTCTATCTATTAAAAAAAACCGCTTCAAAATCCGTTGCTTAGTTTTAAAGATTTAACCATACATAGGGACATAGGGATAATGGGACAGAGAAATCGACTATGTTTTATACTATGTTGTAGTGAAGATGTCAAAACAAAGGCAATACTCTGTATTCTGTATGCATAGGAATTTACCAAAATAAGTCAAGTCCTATTTCCATGCATGTAATTTTTTTACAATTCATAATTATTATTCTTAAGTTCTCAATACAAGTTCTTAATTCTGGTGTGCATTCAAGTTGCTCGAAGCATGCATTATCCAATTTTATACTGGACAGAACCTACCAACTACTATATTTAAGCATTGTATATTAGAGCAGTGATAGCCCTGGGTTCGAAGCCTGTAGCATGCATCAATTAGATTTTCTAAAACATGAGGAAAATCGCAGGTCCCAGAATTGTGTTACATTTTCGTAATCGCACTTAAAATTGGTGATTAGATTCTGCACAACACTCAAAAGGAATGTTTGAATTGTTTCTGATAACTTTTTTACTAGAAGCTCAGATTATTAAGGTTCTGTAACTAATTCTGAATACGTAATGGTTTTGGCAAGTCAACACCAGATAACTACTTTTCGTAGTATGTAAATAAAGTAGGACTTTTTGGCTTTAATCCGAAGAGGGACGTGATGTTTTTTTTCTGTGTGTATTTTGGGTTTATCATAATAGTGATAGTATATTATGTTGCAAGTGTCCGTGAAGGTGTGCAGTGAATGGGAAATTCGATAGGGTGGACATTTTCGATTGCCTCAAGAAGCCGCTTCAATCTTCAGTAAAAGTTCACTATAGTTTTACTGTGACATTTGGGTAAAAAAGTGTTGTAGATACTGTGAGCCATTTAAAGATAAACTTAACTAAAGACAATGCAGTATAGTCTAGCCGGTCCAACACAAGTTGGGCGAAACAAAGATAAAAAGTAAATAAAGTATGTAATGAAGACAAAAATAAAATAAATACACAACACGATTGTATAAAAATAATTTATTGGAACACTTTAATTGATTTATACAAATTGTCTTATAATTAAGTGCTACTTTACTCTATCATATTACAATACACTCTACTATGTTACAAACTGTCACAATTATAATATTTATTATCTTCGCTATTGTATTTAAATATTGTAACTTATAAATTAATATAACTTAGAATTTTTATTTTTTTGTTATTTTTTTATGATGTACAGTCAAATCTATAAACAAATAAATTTCAATCAGACTACAACGACTTAGGGCAGTCGTTTTCGTTGATTGTACCTATTGCAATAATTTATATGAAAGTATATTCTATGGCACTAACTTAGGTCCTAATAATGGTAGCCGGTCTGGTCATCGAAGCTGGGAGGTTTTCTGGGTCCACCGAACGCCTCTCCTTTTCCCGAAAAGCTGGTGGGAGCTCCAGGAAACCCTGAGTTTTGGACACCAAGTTGGGAAGAAGGTCGTCCGTCTTGTGATCCTTTAGTAAGTTTGACAGGCCCGAACTGTCCCGATGGTCGACAGCAAGAGTTAGGTCTGCCAGCGCTAGCAGCATTCCCATCAAAGCCAAAAGGCTTCGCTTCTTGAGATATTACTGCTTCTTCAGCATCCGCAGCTTGATTTTCCGACTTTGATTGAGAGAAGGGCTTCTGTGCACCAAATTGAGGATTGTTATCTTGAGATTGACCCTGGGAACCAAACTGTGGTTTGGATCCAAAAGCAGAACTGGTTCCATCAGACTGTGAGGTCTGACTAAACTGGGCTCCAAACTGAGGCCTTGCTTTCTGACCAGATTGCGGAGCTGAGGTCTGAGTACTCTCAGGTTTCTGTCCAAATTGAGGTCTAGGACCAAATTGCCCTTGCACTTTCTGGCCGAACTGTCCAGAGGCAGTAGAGTCCTTACTGTCTGGAGCAGGCAGAGTCTGCGCAGGTTTATTGTACTCGTAGATTTGTCCTTGATATTGCTGACTGGACACAGGTTGAGCGTCATCAATATCAACTTGGCTTTGAGATTGTTGGCCGAAGGTTTGTGAAACCTGGAACGCACCTGGCTTAGAACCTGGCCTCAGGAAATTTTGAGAGCTCTCAATAGGCTTCTGACTAAATGAGGGTTGAGTTGGTAAAGACTGTCCGAAAGATGGCTTAGATGAAGAAGCCCCTGGGAAACCTGGTCGTGATCCAAACTGGCCTTGAGAATTAAACTGAGAAGACTGAGTAGGTTCGGACGGGAATGACGAAATTGCAGCTTGAGTTATTCCACTTACGGTATTACTTTGGTAGTTTTGAGATGAAGAAGTAGGTGACGTAGGATTTAAAGTTGGTGGTCTGGGATACTTGTTAGATCCTTGGAACAGACCATTTTGAGATGAGAAGGTAGTCGAAGGGAGGGTAGGAGGAATAGGGAATTGACCATTTGTTGGTCTCTGGGGCACTCTACTAAACTGATTAGATGATGAAACCGGAAATCTAGAACCTTGAGGGGCACCAAAAGGCTTAGAGGGTTGGTCATAATAGTAAGAGTCATCTGGACCTTGAACTTGCTGAGCAAAACTAGGTCTTTGCGTGCTAGAAGAGTACTGAACATCTTCGGTTTGAGAAAACGCGCTTTGGGGCCGAGGTTTCTGATTACTATACTGGAGTTCTTGGTTAAACTGAGTTTGATCAATTTGGTCTTGTGGTGATGGAGTAGTGAATACAGAAACCTGAGTTTGAGCACTTCCAAAGGGAGCAAAAGTTGAACCAGGTCTGGATGAGGATGGGGATCCAAATGGTGGAACAGCTGGTGAAGTTACTGCTGAAGAATCACCTTGAGCATTGAACCTGTTCCCAAATTGGGACTGACCAGGACGCCCGTTAGGTCTAGAACTAGCAAAGGAGGATGGAACACGTTGGCTTGGTTTAGAAATATCAGCACTGCTCGTTTCAAATGGAGTAGTCAATTCGGTATCAGGCTGCGAAGTTGCCTTTTGAGAATTAATGTTGAAACCCTGAGTGGCCTGAGATTGTTCATTGATTTGATTCTGGTTCTGCAAACTAGGTTTTCTATTAGATTGAGGTCTCTGAAATCTGTTGACTTGCTGGTTCGATTGAGATCCAAAAGCACCTTGAGATCCGGTAGCCGGTGCTAATGAAGAAGGCATATTTGGAAAAGAGCTAGGACGTCCTTGACTTCCAAATTGTGGCAACGCCTGGTTGTTATCAGAAGTTTGGGTGTATTGAGGACGGTTTTGACCAAATGTGCCCTGGTTTACGGGAGGCAAGTATTCATTGTTTGCGAAGGCATTTCCAGCTGTTTGACTAGTAATTCCATCTTGGACTAAGTTACTGGCACTGTTTGGTCTAAATCCATTACCTGGTTTGTTCTGTGCTAATGAACCACTGTCTGAATCAAAAACATTCTGCCCAGAGTTCGGTCTGCTGAAAGGTGAAGAAGTAAAAGAGCCCTGAGGGCGACCTTGATTTTGACCATTCTGTTGTAACTGGAAGTCCGGAGAAGTTTCCACGTCAGCACTTGATTCCTGATTTAACTGTGTAGAACTCGCCGAGTTGTCTATTCCCTGAGGTGTGTTTTGTGGCCTGCCATTTTGTGGTCTACCATTCTGTGGTCTACTGTTCTGTGGTCTGTCTCCTTGCGGTCTTCCATTTTGATTAAAACTATTGACGGGTGGCAGATATTCTTTGTTGTTAGCTAATCCCGGTCTCGACGCTCCACCTTGGACTAAGTTAGGTGATCCGAAACCATTGTTTGAACCTTGACCAGTTCCAGATAATCCAGGCTGTCTAAATCCTGCAGAAGCACTAGGTCCTGTTAAGGTATTTGATGAAGATCCAGTCCCCAATGATCCAGGTAATCTATTAGACGCGCCGGTAGGTATGGAAGGAGATGCAAATTGTCCAGTGCTATCGTCCGAAACTTCAGCGTTCAAGTTCTGTCCAGTAGCGCCAGAAAATTCATTCGTGCTAGTTGGCCTCTTTGCAGATTGATCGTTAGGTCTGGATTGGGGTACAGGGTTTCTGAACGGTTGATTATTTGGACTTATGAAAGTCCCGCTTGCAGTCGCATCCGTCTCGGTGTTCCCAAATACTGAAGATTGATGGTTATATTTGCCATTTGAGCCATCACTTTCTGCGTAATCGCTTCCTACATTGTACTTCTGAGCATCGTACGAGCCTGGAAATAAAAAATGAAAGTTGTTAGCCATTTGTCAACGCTTACAGCGAACGATTTATTAGCGGCAATACATTTATCAAACGGCACAATAGGCTTTGAAGTAATCCGTTGCGGGTCGGATTCTGTGAATGAAATTCTTTTTAGGGTTCCGCTGTTAAATTAGTTTGGGTTCAACTGTCATTGTGATTGTATTTCTGACAGCTTCTGACGTTGTGTCACAAAAGAAGGCATGTTAGAGAACGGTGAAGACACTTTGGCAAACGTAACGAATGTTTGTTGAAAGAGCGTCCGTCTAACAGCTTCTTTGAACGGCATTGGCATCACTGTTCCAATTTTTAGGCAGTGGTCTCTAGTATGTTCCTACTTTATTGGGTCACATTAGATACACTGTAAATAGTTATCTATTGACAAAGTTAGATTAATCTTACTAATATTATAAATGCGAAAGTTTGTATGGATGGATGTTTGTTTTTCTTTCAAGCAAAACTACTGAACGGATTTTGATGAAACTTTACAGTTATATAGATTATACATCAGAATAACACATAAACTATATTTAATCCCCGTATTCCCGCAAAACCGCGGGGCACTGCTAGTTATGAATAATATTGTATCGACTTTCACAAAAATACAGATCTAAACTTTGATTTTTGGCTCCTTTGAATACACTTAACAAGTTTCAGCCAACTACATCTTTAGGTGTCAATTTAAAGTTCGTAATATTTGTGAATACCTTAATCTACATCTACACTAATATTGTAAAGAGGAAAAAATTGTATTCTTGTATTTTTGTATGTTTTTAACGAATAAACTCAAAAAATCGGCCCAGTGATTTTAAAAATTCTTATCCCAATGGAAAGCTACAATATCCTTAAGTAACATAGGCAATATTTTATTCCCTTAGATATTCCTACGGGAATAGGAACTACGCTGGTGAAACTGTGCAGAACCGCTACTAATTTATTTACGGAACCTTCAATAATAATCTTTTCACGCTTACTCATAACGTTTATTATGTCACAACATATTGATTGGTGTCATCTCGTTCAGATGCAATACCGGTTTTGTTAGGGTAAATAACCGTATAAATAATTGCTTATACGAGTTTTTTGTAATGCTATTTTTGGTAATGATTTTTTTGGGTCACGTTTTGTTGGTTTTTAAATTAATGGTGTCTATGATAATGCTGTTGAAAAAGTGTATTGGGAATTAATGTTACGCCATCTAATGTAGCAATTATTTAAGAGTCACTCTGGACAATATATTAACAGATGTTGTAGGCAAGAAATTTTAATAAAAAACTTGATAAATCGTTTTTGTGATATTTCAATGGGTGGTATATTCATTTACGGATGCAATAAAAAGCGTTAACGATTCATTTTACTTGTAAGTTTAAATATTTAATGAACTTTTACGACAAGTCGGCAGGAAGTTTAAAGGAATTATAAATTAGGAATTATAATTAAAAGTTTTAAATTAGTTACTTTTATTAAGTACCTACTAGTGACCAGAGCGGACGTTGTCCTGCCGTATAAACCATCCAGGAGTGCGATTTTTGAATCTCACTGATGATATCAAAATCATCGGTGACTAAAATTATCACCGATGACTTTTATGTCAACATTTTCCAAAAGCCGTATTTTTGAAAGTCACACGCTGTTTTCAATAAATCGTCGCAATCACAAAATATCACAATCGAGTCCCGCTGCGAATTCTTCCGAAAAACATACTTTGGCTTTTTTGGCAGATGTCATATACGTCAACTATCAAAAATAATCGCATGGTGATTTCAATTACGAGTGGGTAGGGGCACTCGTAAATCAATATCATAGGTATGACAAATGTAAGTCACCGTTGAGTTTCAAAAATACGAATTTTCGGAAATCACTCACATCGGTGAGAATTAGTCACTTGGTGAGATTCAAAAATCGACCCCCAGGGAGTCACATGGACTCACAATTTTTTTCGAAATCGGTTCAGCCATTCGGAACTAATGAACGGTAAAATATATATTATATTGAAATACAATTTTACTATTTAAGTTGCTAATTATAGCATCATCTTATCATCATCATCTATCTATTTCATAAGCGATTTACTAAATTAAATAGTGTCCTGCTTAGTAAAATAAGTTACTTTTATGATCTGTCAAAAATAAAATCACAGTAAAATGAAAAGCGCAACTAACTTGTGCGTGTATAGGTACGTATCAAAAGTAAAGACACTATAAATCCTACTTAATCCTACTAATATTATAAACGCGAAAGTTTGTGTATATGGATTTCTGGATGTTTGTTCCTCTTTCACGCAAAAATTACTGAACGGATTTTGATTAAACTGTACAGTTATATAGCTTATACATCAGAATAACACTTAGGGTCGCGACACATCTGCGGAACGTACAGCGCCGAAGGTTCGGTGAACAACATACATTGACGTTTCACTTTAAAGATAAATGGATCAGCCACCCGCGTCAACCGTAATGTATGTTGTCCACCGAACCTTCGGCGCTGTACGTGCCGCAGATGTGACGCGACCCTTAGGCTATATTTTATCCCAGTATTCCCACGGTAGCGGGAATTACGCGGGCGAAACCGAGGGGCGCTGCTTTAGCGGTTTTTAATAAAAATAAGTTTTTGTGAACAAAAACAAGACAAGTAAAACCACTTGGCTGGTTTGGATTTTTTCTTTTTCTTATCCGAAATGATTCTTCCGTATAAATAAATGCTTAAAAGCTTAACGTGTCTTGTTTGATTAAGTATCTGATATACTTCAAACTCTTTCAGATTAGAATTTGATTTGTAGAATTTTGTAGCCTCCATTCATGCACTATGCATTTCTGATTATGGTTTTAGAGAAGATAAATTTATTAGGGACCAACTTTTCAATTATTATAATGAGGTAGTAGAAAAGAGTCTCTACACTTTCCTTCCTGCTAGGTTCATAATTTATTAAAGATAGCTTTTCAGCGCGATTTCACCTGCATAAGTCCTATTCCTGTGGGAAAATAACAGCCTATGATACTACCAGAAAAGGAAGGTTGCCATTGGTGAGAGAATTTTGAAAACAGGTCCAGTCGTTTTTGAGTTTATTCGTTCCAAACATATAAAAATACAAATCCTCTTTATAATATTGGTGTAGATGTAAACAAGCAAGTAAACAAACATTGCCCACAATTGGGTAGTTGACAGCATCAAAATTAAATTGCGAGTAGTCATAAATTAAAAAGATTATCCCAAAACACCTCAAAATATGTATTTCGATTTTCAATTTACAACTATAGCAAATTTAAAAATAATAAAACAATCAAAAAAAGTACTGCAATTGAGTACTACAAACTATGACGTCACGGTTTGCTATTTCAGTACATTTTCCATAGTAAAATTTCGTTTTGAAAGATCGTAAAAAGTAACTGATTTGACTAGATAGGACACAACCCTATTCCGTCCGCGTAAACATCAGCGTATGTATGCTATCCCTTTTAGGTGTGTTTTTCCAAGATGAATAGTAGCCTGTCCTTGTTTTTGCTCAAGGTGTAAACTATCGTCCTGCCACATTTTACCGGTTTAGCCAGGTAAAGCTGAGAAACAGAGAGGCAGAAATACTTTCGCATTAATAATATTATGTAGGATTTTGACAAATACAAATTTGTCTGCTGGCTAATAATGGCTCAGAGGTTACGGGTTCGCATCTTTGAAAATGTGTCAAAATCACTATTCATGAATTTCTGTAGACACCTACAACCAAAGAGATTAAAATATAATAAGGCATAGAGGGGACAAAGCGAGGAAAATTTGAAGTCAAAAGTTATTCCAAGTGGAATAAGTCTTGTACAATTTCGACCGAATGACAGCTTGCGTTCATACTAACTGACAAGACAAGGACAATGACGCTTAGGCTTCAAAGTTTTGTATGAAAATATTCCCAATGCCCCCTCTATGCCCTATTGTATTTAAATCTCTTTGCCTACAACATTTTTACAAAAAAAAACGACTACAAACAGGAAACTAAAAAAAGTAAATTAGTGCAAAGCTTAGAACGTGTGAAGTGGAAAGTTTAAAAAGTGTAAAACGCGGATAAAATCACTAGTAAAAGCTCGCTCTGATAAAATAAACAACTGTGATAAGTGATATATTATATACAACAGAGAAAGAATACAATGGGAGTTTTATCGCTTTTACCGATAGATATCTTTTTTCTTTTGACAGACAACTTTGGGATAGATGTAACTGAGATAAATATAGTTAAAACAAGTTATAACTTACTGTCCGCGTATTTGGTTACCGTATGACTTAGGGATTATATTATTTTTCCAGAATAAGAGCAGCCTATCCTCTTCAATACCCAATCTATCTCTATACCAAAATTCATCACAATCCGTTCACCTGTCTAGGCGTGAAAACGTAACAAACAATCTCACTTTCACATTTATAACATTTGAAAATTAAAAATTAAAACGTATTAATTTACACTGTAGGTAATAAGAATTACACTTAAAAAAGTCAATAGTCTAATAACAAGGCATAGTAAACATGTCCATGAAGATTGGCTAAACAGCAGCCCATCTCCATCGACGAGTTGCTGGTTCCAAATGCAGTACCCCGAGAAGAACCAGCAAGAAACTCAAGGACAGCTCTTTTTAATCTATTACTAGATAGACAGATATTAGGATTCTCTTTCGCTTTGGCTAAGCTTAATAAATAAAGGCCTTATAAAAAGCTACTTACCATCATCAACAAGCCCAGCAGCCTCATCCCTCGCATTCTTCTCCAGCGACCTCAAGATCTCCTCTGGAATAGGAGGGGGAGTCGGCAGATGGTCGCCTTTAGGCTGATAACCTCCTTCATCAGCTGTATACGTCAGACTGTACACTTGTCCATCATCTCCAGTATACGAGAATCCTCCTTGAGCCTGAACACCATTGGTCGCCACGCCGTTTTCTTCAGCCGATATACCATTGTCAGTTTCGAAGGCGTAACTGAAGCTCTCAGGCCCAACCTCGTTTTCGAACCTTAACGTGGTTGCAGCACGATCTAAAGCCGCACGAGCTCGTTCAGGGACGTTTTGGCCTGCTTGACTTCCAAATTGGTTTTGGCCGGTTTGACTTCCGAACTGGTTCTGACCACTTGGGAACTGACTCTGGCCGGCTGGACCTCCTAATTGATTCTGACCACTTGGGAATTGACTCTGACCGACTTGATTCCCGAATTGATTTTGACCGGTTTGACTTCCGAAATTATTCTGACCACTTGGGAACAGACCCTGGCCGGCTTGATTTCCGAATTGGTTTTGACCGTTTTCACTTCCTACCTGATTCTGACCACTTGTGAATTGATTTTGGCCGCCTTCAACTCCAAATTGGTTTTGACTCAGAGTGGCTTGACTTCCAAATCGGTTTTGACTTCTAAATGGGCTCTGGCTTTGACCGCTTGGGAATGGAGTTTCACCAGCTTGATTTCCGCTAACCTGACTTCCAAACAGACTTTGGCCTCTTTGAGCAGGAGTTTGGAATCCTTGGTTCTGAGTTCCAGCTACCTGGGCATCTTGACCGAAACCAGAAGGGCTGACTTTGAAAGCGGCACTGCCAACTTTTGAGTTAGTTGACCCGTAAGAGATCCTGGGAGCTCCTAGGCCTGTTTCTCCCTCTTCTGATGCTCGGGTACCAGGGGCGGCAGCGTCAACAACTACGCCTTGAAATTCGTTAGTGAAGCTCCCTTTCGGCAGTCCTCCCAGGCCATTGTTCAGGGAGTTTCCAGAGAAAGGAGTTTGCAGGGAGCCAGGGCTGCCCCCTGCGGTTTTCGCTGATGCTGGTGGGAGGTAGGTGCGGTCGAGCTTAGCAGCACCGCAAACCGCTATAAGGGCGGCTATGGCAACCTGCGGTTAGTGAAAAATGATACAGTTAAATTTAAATTACTTACCAACAGAAATGTTTGTTTTTGTGTTAGCCTGTGATAGTGATAACCTTACGGTTAAACAGCCCGGTTCTAATGATAACCAGTGAGGCTCGGGTTCAAATCCTGGCATGTACCAATGAGTTTTTCACGTACTTTTTCACGTGTTTCACACACGTTGTCACATGTTTCTTACGTACATATTCATCACTAGCTTGACGGTGAAGGAAAACATCGTGAGGAAACCCGCAGGTCCCAGAATTAATTCTGGGGCATGTGTAAACAGACCCGGTCCTGCAATGGGCTCATCACCTATCACGTTTAGGGGTCGAATATTCTCGTGAAAAGTGGTTATTTCCAGAAATGGAAACCTATGCCTACCCCCTCGGTGATGAAAGGCGTGACATGATTATTATTATTGTTTTTGTAAAATATTAGGATATTTTTTTGTATGTTTTAAGTGGGTATAATTTTAGGTTGTTAGTGAGTGGTGGCTGGATAGGTAAAGTATGACATTTTTAAAAAACACTGAGTATTTTTGTTTTAATAAAACCTAACCACTCTAAAGAGTAAGAAAACCGACTTCAATATTCAACTTATATGATTTTCTCATGGATGCCGTTGTCAGAACTGGACAAAATAAAATGGGACCAATCTGGAAGCACCAGCTTTCAAATAAAAAAAGAATAATCGAAATCGGTTCACCCAGTCGAAAGTTCCGAGGTAACAAACATAAAAAATAAAAATATATATACAGACAAATTGATAACCTCCTCCTTTTTGAAGTCGGTTAAAAAGTAAATTGTTTATAACGGGTCTGCTGGCTGACCCTGCCTTATAATTGTAAGTCGTAGGTAGCGGGTTCGATTTCCGCCCGGGGCCAACACATCTGTGCGTGTCTGGGTATTTATATGTATTTAAGTATGTTTATCAGTTGTTTATTTCCCACAGCACAGTCTCTGCCTACTTTAGGGCTAAATAACTGTGTGCGAATTGTGTTGTGTCCCACAATTAGGGTTTTTTTTTAATTACATGTTTTAAATTAATTCTAGACTTGTGTAACAGTCCCGGTCCGGCGATGGACTCACCAGCTATCACGTTTAGGGATCCAAAGTGAAAAGTGGGTATACCTATATCCAAAATGGAATACATCTGCCTACCGCCTCGGGGATAATAGGCGTGAGATTTTTTTTTTTAATATGTTTTTTTTTAAATAATTTTTAAATAACGTACTTAATAATTTTAATGTTATACAATATTTTTATAACAATAAAGCAATTCGCTAAATATATCGTTCTATTTACGTATGTACGAGTAAATCTACTTTACAAACTTTCACTTTTAATAAACCACAAGAAACCATTTTACGTAGACCTGACCTATTTTTAATCGAACTGAAAAGCTCAAGTTTATTCGAAACACTTTCACCCTAGCATTACGTAACTGTAAACTGTCACTTCACTCACAAAAAACTTGAAGAAAAAAATTTACCAATTTCATTATAATTCCCTGATGTTGCCTCAATGGTGGGATCCAACAAACTGATGCTTTGGCACACATCTTTACGTTTTTATACTCCTTGAAAAGTCCACTAAAAACGATCCAGTACATCAAAAACCAGAGGAGTGTGCCGCTCAAATAATCTAATATCTAACTCACGACTTCTTATTGCCATCAAAATAAGACTCCATTTTAATATCGCTAAGCCGTTATGACTTTAACTTTGACTTTTTGAAAGATGCACGCATAGAAGCCAAGTTCAAGTGGCATGGCTTAATTGGTGAAGTTATTCATGTTATGTTTGCTTTATAATGAATATTATAATCATTGGATCGGATGTAACTTGGGTTTGGTTGGATCGATTTCGTGATCTGCTATACTAATAGGACACGATATAATTTTATGGCTTAAATCAATGAAATCGCGTAAGTATTAGATGACGTCATTTATTTACATACTTCCGATCCTTAGATCACCCTTGGCTGATTTGATGATCGCATCAAAAGTGCGTTTGATGTGAAGGATTTCATTACTTTATATTACAAAAGGTTAATTAAAAGTGCAATAAATTATATATTTTCGATTAGTTAGTTTCATATTCAATTGTTTTTTAACATTTTAAATTTTGCTGTAATTAATAAATAATAAATAAATAAAAGCTTTGTAAGCGTCCTATTAATACAACAGAAAATGAATCCTACTAATAACTACTAAACGCGAAAGTTTGTATGTATGAATGTATGGATGTTTGTTCCTCTTTCACGCAAAAACTACAGAACGGATTTTGTTGAAACTTTACAGCTATATAGCTTATACATCAGAATAACACATAGGCTATATTTTATCCCCGTATTCCTACGGGAACGGAAACTACGAACTACGTGAAACCGCGGGGCGCTGGTAATATTATAAACAGGAAAGATTGGTTTTTGTGTTTGTAATGAAACAATTTTTTTAATCGGTCCAGTAGTTTCGGAAAACTACAGGCCTGATTAAAAAAAATTGTTTCACCAATTGAAATAATCACTATCACTACATAGTATAAAACAAAGTCGCTTTCTCTGTCCCTATATGCCTATGTCCCTATGTATGCTTAAATCTTTAAAACTACGCAACGGATTTTGATGCGGTTTTTTTTAATAGATAGAGTGATTCAAGAGGAAGGTTTTAGTATTAGCATTGCACCCGTGCGAAGCCGGGGCGGGTCGCTAGTAATAATAATAAAATGAAATAGGAAGTAACGTAGGCTTTATTTTTCCCACGGGAATGGGAATTACGAGGGTTCGTAGGGAACAGACAGATATTCAGTACAAATAAGTATTTAGTTAAGACCTTGTAGATAAGTTAAGTTGTGAGTTAAGTGGTCTTAGTAATTTTAAGTTTATGAATCAACGAAATCATTTGATTGTGAGAACTGTTTGTTTCAATGCTTTTTTTTTTCACGACTGCACTAATATTGGCTAATGTTATCCGGAAAACTGTTTGAGCACTATTCCGTTTAACTCCAATATCAATCAAACAATTTGCTGTGATTTATTGTATTTAGTATTGAGTAAACCGAATGGAAAATTGGATGTTCAAAGTTAATTTGTTTGGTCATAACTGTCGTATTTAAGAAATAAAATAACTCATGAAATATGTACATATTATAAAATTGTATCTGGTTGATGTCTGTCATAGGAGATAATTAAGAAGACTTCATATGAGGGGCTTTTGTAACATTAAGAGAAGCCAAGAGCATAATTTCTCGTATTTTTATAATAATAATAATTGTGGGACACAAGTCACACACGGTTATTTAGCCCCAAAATAGGCAGGGCCTGTACTATGGGTACTAGACAACTGATAAATAAATACTAAACACCCAGACACGAAGCCAACAGACATGTTCATGCACACAAATGTTGGCCCCGAGCGGGGATTGAACCCGCGACCTCCGACTCAGAAGGCAGGGTCACTACCAACTGAGCCAACAGATACTATATAGATGTTTAATATTGATACACCGCCTATAATAATAATAAATTGTAGGACACAGTTATTACACGGCTATTTAGTCCCAAACTAGGCAGAGCCTGTATTATGAGTACTAAACAACTGAAGACAAGAAGCCAAGAGACATGTTCATGCACACACATGTTGGCCCCGGGTTGGAATCGAACCCGCGACTTCAGACTTTGAAGTCAGGGTCAATACCAACTGAGCCAACAGGTTCTTTAGTTATCTAACATACATAATATTTTTTTTATCTGGGTCAGTACACGAGCGAAGTTGCGGGCAAAACAAAGTGCTTAATAAAAATATATTTAGGATGTAAAATGAAATGAAGTATGTAATAAAATATAATGTATTATAAACATATTATCAACTCCAATCATAAAACTATTGAATATTATTTATAAATCGTTAATAAAAAGTAATTTATAGCTATTTCAGAGGTTAGATTTGATTCCCGCACGAGACTGACAATTAGACCTTTTTACATTTCTACGAATTGTTTATTAAAAATACTAACTTAGATCCCAGAATCTTTCCCAGAATTAATTCTAAGACATGTGTAAAAGACCCGGTCCGGCGATGGGCTCACCACCTATCACGTTTAGTGGTCCAAACAATATCTCGTGAACAGTGCGTAGGTGTATCCAGAAATGGAATAACTCTGCCTTCGTCGGGAATAAAAGGCGTGAGATTTTTTTTTTTATTAACTTAGAAGGCCTAGATGTAGATACCATGGGACATTAGGCATTGACGACGCGGGGGCTAATGAAAATCTCTTCAGCGCTTCTTGATGAGACTTCAGCAGGATATTTAAGACAAGCAATGAATATCCGATAACGTCAAATGACATTAGGCTACCATTTAACGTTTAATTTGACGTCTGCAATTTGAATTAAGATCCAAAATCCCGCCGAATAGAGAATGATTGTCTATCTATGACACTAATATTATAAAGGAGAAAGATTCGATTTTTGTTTATTTGTATTGAATACTAGCGCATCTGCGCGGTTTCACGTAGTTCCCGTTCCCGTGGGAGTAAGGGAATAAAATGTAGCCTATGTTACTCAGGGATATTGTAGCTTTCAATTGGTGAAAGAATTTTTAAAATCAGTCAAGTAGTTCTTGAGTTTATTCGAACAAACATACAAAAATCCAATATTTCCTCTTTATAATATTATAGTGTAGATGCTCCAAAACTACTGTATTTTAAAAATTATTTTACATATTATGTAAAACAATTTTTAAAATCGGTCCAGTAGTTGCTCTTATAAAAGTAAGCTTTTAAATTCAAAATTCATTTATTTCAGTATTTATATACAATACACTTTTAAACGTCAATAACAAGGCACACTAAACTCGTCCATGAAGATTGGCTAAATGTAAACAGCAGCCCATCTCCACCGACGAGTTGCTGGTTCCAAATGCAGTACCCCGAGAATAGCCAGCAAGAAACTCAAGGGCAGCTCTTAGTGGATGTATACACTGTATTTAAGCTATATACCTATCTTCCAAATTTCAAGTCTCTTGACCCAGCCACTTAGTCTGTGCGTTGATACATCACCAATCAGTCAGTCAGTTAATCATTTTATGTATAGAGATTAATATATTATGGTTCATCGTAAAAAAGGTGTCTTATAAAAATATGACTGAACACTCAATGATGCCTATTATATTACAAGTATTACCACTTATGACGTAACAACATAGCCTTTGGCATAACTATATGCATGTCAGTCATATCATACAATTATTATAGTACATTATGATATAAGTGCGGTAGGTTGAAAATTACAGCCGAGGCGATATTGCTAGCCCGAGCCGTAGGCGAGGGCTACAAGTAAGCAGAGGCTGTAATTATCAAAGCGCACGTATGTCATAAGACGTTTTATAACACATTTGCGAGGAAATAAAATAAAACTCCGACTATGGTAAACGCATAAAAACAATACATCGTTAAGAAAAAGCGCGCGGCGCGCATCAACATTATTTTTTAAGAAAAGGCACAAAAAACATCCAGTACTTATTACTAATAAAGTAAAATAATATTTTTGTGTTTTTGTTACAGATTAATTGGTTGTAATTTACTGTCCAAATTAATTAAATTAAATAATTATGTACATAAATATTTCTTTATTATATTTTATCTCCCAAAGTTAATTTTAATCATAAAATGTTGACAACTTTTTTGACATGAAAAATCTTTGCTGAGATTTTAAAAAGTACCGTTCGTTTTTAGACGGAGCATCTTGATAAACCGTGCGTTTTACTTTACACTTACCGCACTTGGGCGTAATGAGATATAATACGATATTGAAATTGGTGAAATAAGACACCTTTTACGAGCAAATGTGTTATAAACATATTTAAACATCTATTTTGGTTTTAAGGGAAGTTCACAATGTGATGTAATAATTAAGATGCATTACGGCATTCAATTAACTTGAATGTTTAATTTTAATAATAGTGCTTACATAACTTTGATAGTTTTTCACGCAGTTTAGAGATAATGGCTGTGGGTTCGATTTCGGTCTAAGTATGAAAAAGTCCTTTCGGCCGCCTATTTAACTGTGTTTTGTAACCAAAGACAAAAGAAGAAAATTTCCTCTTTTCTCGTAACCAGTTTTACAAACTAAAATCTTTTCGGTTGAATTTGCAACTATGTTTTGTGAGTGTTTTGCAACCGCAGCGAGGTTACAAACTTTTTGGTTACATATACAAACTCCTTCTGCATCGTTATTTTGACAATGAAACAACCTTTTTCTCCCACTTAGGTACTATAATAAATTAAATTCTCTCCGAGCTCATATTTTAATAATATCTATTACATTGTTACAGTAATATAAAGTTGTTTATAAATGTTTTGTTTTAATAGTACACATGTATTTAATGCTTAACATAATAATATAAACTCTTGTTAAATCTTTGAACACGCTTTGCAGATAATAAACGTAATTTTTTAAACATTGGTTTCGACAATTTGATATTAAATTTATTAATTTATTATAATGATGCTAATAAGATCTATAACACGATAATACTATGTTGATCTATGTTAATCAGATCGTAGTGTATACAGAAATGAATTATGTTTAGGAGCTAAGTGGATCATTTTAGTTCATACATTATTTATGTTCTAATCCACAGTAGGCTCACGTATATATATGTGATATAATTCACCATACTAGGTTCTGTCTAGTCTAAAAAAAGCTTAATACGAATAGGTATGAGTACCTTACCTCACCGAAAAACTAAAACAGCAATTATGTTCACAAAAATGAGTTCCGAAAAAATATCGAACTCAGGGTTCGTACAGTCAACAAAGTTGTTAGGGTTACATGGCCAGTAACTAAGAATAAATTTTTCTGGGGAAGTCATAAATAAATCTTATTGATTAATGTTTATTTCGAAAGATATCTTTGATCCCTATAATTTACCAAAAAAATACTATAAATACATTTAAGGCTTTAAGAGAAAAGTGAATCTTAATTTTTGGAAATGTAACACTAACAACTTTGTTGACTATACAACAAAACCAAAAGCTTGACTCCAAAATAATAATTGCAACAACAAAAAAAATATATAAAAAAAAATTAAAAAAATGTGAATATTGTAAGAAATTAGTTTTCCTAGAATGAGACATTTGCTAGGATTATTAATTACCTTGAGAATAGTTCGCTTTATCCAGAACTAAAGTTTCTGCAAATAATCCCCTTAACGGGTCCATAACATATATATCCAATACCATGTACGCATCAAAGCTGATATTTAGCATTAAGATGAGATGCAGCTCGAAAAGAAATTCTACAACACTATCATGAAGGTGAATTTATCAACTTTCACTATCTTTACAAAATAGGTCCAATTTTTTGTGTCGGATCGAACCACATTAAACCTATATCACGATCAGAAAGAAATTCCATTTAGAAGCAATTCATCTCACATCTCAATTACATCAGAGGACTAACTACAATGTCAAGAAAAGTGTCGAAAGTGTGTTGCAACATCTGTGTAGGGTTCCGTACCTTTTAATGCAGCAGACTTGTCTTATACTTTGACGTCCCTTTGGCTCACTTGGTAGTGACCCTGTCTTTTGAGTTGGAGCGGGTTCGATCCCCGCTCGGGGCCAACATTTGTGTGCATGAACATGTTTGTTGGATTCGTGTCTAGTCGTTTAATATTTATTTAAGTATGTTTGTCAGTTGTTTAGTACCCATAGTCCTGCCTAGTTTAGGTAAAAAATGTGTCCCACAATTTATTATTCTTATCTATAGTTGTATTTAATTATGTCCCTTTCTGTTGTCATCAATTTCTGTCTAATTTTGAAAGTGTCGAAGATCATATTTAGGTACATTCGTCACATAGGTACACTCGTACATTCGATTTCCGAATTCTCCGAAAACTCCGAACACAACAAATCCCTACAAAGTCAATAGCGCACACATTTGTTGCATTCTGAGGAGCCGAATCAAAAAACTAATTTGAAAATTGAATTAGAAAAACTAGAGTAGGTAGGTATACATTCAGGGTTCGATTACAATTAATCCTGTTAAAGAAGGAGTCGGTCGAGTAGGTGAAAACCCACGTACGTGGAAGCATGACGCAAAAGCAGGAATCAGCGGTAGTGATATTGATGATTCTACAGAGCATGTCTTGAGCGAAACCGTATACTCGTAAGTACATCTCAGGAACTGCCCTATGATGGATGCATTCCTTTTGTAGCAGACAGAAAATATTGGAGGCTACAAAAAGGTTTCTTGGCATATCGGTACCCTAAACGCCCGGCGCCTATCTCCACAACAATCAATTTTTTACCAAACACATTCGGTCGTTGACCTAGCCAGTTTTGGAACCGGTCCGGTACTAATAAAATGCATCGATCACTTTTTTCTCATGCATTATGTGGTACTTAATTATAATTATGGATCAAGTTTAAATTGTAATTAGTTTTTTTCTATGATATGGATCATTATGTGTAAATATCTTTGACCGCAAACGAGCAATTGGCCCTCCTGAATGAAGAAATGAAGGCGTGGGTTCTCATCATTTCCTAGCATTACGATAATTCGTTTCAAAAAACACCCGTTTGGAGGGGATATGGGACCGTGGAGTCCGGAAGCACGGCAGTTTATTAAAGAACTGTCAATACGTTTGGTCGCTTCAGGTGACCAGAGGGCTGGCTGTTATCTGTCGAAAGATCAGTCTCAACAGAGAATTTGGGCAGTATTCCAGACGCACATCCTTGATCTTTGCAGGACATTATTTTTCTTAATATTGATAAAAAAAAGTATTTAATCTGAAGCTTTGTAGCTTGCAGCTTGCTATCACTAACTACTATGACTGCTATTTGACATTTAAGAATGTTTTTCAAGCTCTTTTTGAACAGTCCCGTGCAGTCCTTATGGATAACCTTGAAGGAAACCTCGTTCCAAAGTGCAGTCAGTTCAGACTTTAGGTGGATTTAGGGTGAGATATTTATGCCGTGCGAAAAGACATATGAAGAATTTTCGTTTTTCTTGGCAAGTGTAAACATTACCAGCGCTGATCCCATTTTTACAGTTTTCATGAGAACTACGAAAGACTCTTTATTTGTGGGTGTCCTAGTAATAAAAGCTGCCAATATTCAAGGCTTTTTCCTCATGGCCTAACTGATTTGGCTACGAGGACTAACATATCCTTATGGCCTAACTCGTGTCAAAATAGACATTCGCCACCGGAAAGAAGATACTTAGAGGATACCTACTAATTACTTATGAATAAATTCTTTGGCCACTCATGAATTATCTTTGTTGATTAGACTATGCATCAGTTTATCGGTAATAACATCAAACTCTGTTGTCGCCTTTAAAAACCTGTTACCAAAAGAATATTGATATTTGTGGGTATGCAAAAACATTCCAAGCACGTACGTCATTGCAAGCCATTTATGTCAAAACATCATGAAATTTCTTCCTGGCTCAATACTGTTAGTGCAATCCTTGATCTTCAAAAAGCGGTAATGACTGCTCAGCTGACAGTATAGACAACTTTTACTTGTCCCTGGTGATCTGTAAACCAATTAACCACCAAACACCTTATTCCGATACAATAAGGCACATTTTTATACAACCGTAAGTGTTTAACTGGAGCGACATCTATACCGGCTTAGCAGGGCAGTGGCCTGTCGTAAACATGAAAATATGTACCTATGTATGTATCTTGGTTTGTTCATTTCCCTGAGATTAAACACGTGCTGTGTTCTCAACTTATGTAATATCTGTGATACTTTCCAAGGAACTAAAATTCCAGAGCGCCTAAAACGTCAATAGTAGTCAAATAGAATGACACAATATGTATGGGATTGACATTAGTGTTCGGGAACGGGAACGGAACTACGCGGTTGAAACCACGCAGAACCGCTAGTAATATTAAGTATATACTTAGAGGAAACATTTCTTTTTTTGTATTTTTGTATCGAATAAACGTAAAAACTACTGGGCCGGTTTTAAAAGTTATTTTAAAAACGGAAAGCTTACTGTTCTAGAAGTAACATAGCATAGACTTGTGCGGATGATATCGGTATTATAATATTCGTGCAGACCGCGTTTAGGCAATCGAAGTGTAGGGCACCCTGCGGCACGCTGGACCGACGACCTAAAGAAGGTGGCTGGCAGCGGATGGATGCGGGCTGCCCAAGACCGGAATGGTTGGCGCTCCTTGGGGGAGACTTTAATCCAGCAGTGGGCAGCAATTAGCTGAAATGATGAATATTCGTAAGTGCGATGTACAATGAATCTTCTTTAGTAAGTAGGCTAGTTTCCTGGTAATATTCTTATAAGATAGTATAATAGTCAATGCAAAAACTACATGTTGTAACCGCACTAAAGCTGTTCTTCGAAAAGAGTCTTTTGTTTCGACAGTTGACTTGAAAATAATCAATCAAGCTACAAAAGAATCCTGAAGCGGCGTCAGGTTTCTTAACTAGTTAACAAAATGTTTTTAATAAACAGACATATTTAGTTGTTACACAAGGATATGATGGACGTATTTAACGGGTAAGTAAACGAGGTTATTTACGTAAAGGTTAAGTTATTGTGTACTTTATCCTTACTTTATCATTACTACACTCGGCGTCAAAAAAATCGCACCTTTGGAAAATAATACTTTAAACCACTTTTAATCACATTTAGATCTATGGTGATGGAACTATTAAGTTTCATTTTAAACATAAATTTAACGACATTAAAATTAACAATCATTTATGCCATAAAAAAAAACATTTCACCCAAATAACGACGTTATACAAGAATAATGCATACCTAATTACTTTATGAAAGGGCCGCTATAGTTACCTTTTAGAGGTATAAAAGGAGGGGGGGGGGGGGTAAAACTAGGTTTTAAGTAATTTTTAGGGTTCCGTACCTCAAAAGGAAAAAACGGAACCCTTATAGGATCACTTTGTTGTCCGTCTGTCCGTCCGTCCGTCCGTCTGTCAAGACCCTTTTTCTCAGGAACGCGTCCTCCACGCGTTCCTGAGAAAAAGGAACGCGTGGAGGTATGAAGCTGAAATTTATATCAATTACTCAGGTCTACTGTCCCTTGAAGCTGTGAAAAAATCAAACTTCTAAGCCAACGCAATCAAAAGATACAGCCGTTTATGCCGCAAATTTTCGACACTTGCAAGGGAATCAAAACCTACAGGGTGCTTCCCGTGAACTCAGAATCTTGAAATTTGGTACGAAGCAACGTCTTATAGCATAGATAAAGGAAAAATTACGAAAACCATAAATTTGCAAGGTTGTACGGAACCCTCGGTGCGCGAGTCCGACTCGCACTTGGCCGGTTTTTAAGCATTTTTTTGTCTTACTTTAATTCTTTGTCAACAAACTTTTTCTTCTTCTTTTGCAATCACTTCTTTTTTATGACCTAGCAAGACTAAAGTACGATTTGCTGAATGTTGATGATTTTTTATTAGACCTATAAAATGATACCTAATAGTCCCATCATCATTGATTCTAAATGGGATTAAAAGTGGTTTTTCAAAGGTGCGATTTTTTTGACGCCGAGTGTATATTAACATCATAAATGCGAAAGTAGGTCTGTCTGTCCGTTTATTTGTTATGTAGCTAGGTTATAACTTTAGAATTCTTCTTTTACTTTTCTCCTCCTTCTGTAAGTGATTTTGTGATGACTGAGATGATGATGGGAGAAGTATTTTTCTTGATTAATTAACAAAGCAACTTTGTATATCACACATTCATCACATCACATTTCGTTAAAATAAAAGAACTACATTAATATTTAGGTACATCGTTTCCGTAACTCGAACACACAACCGAGAACTTAGTAATTTACCCTCGCCTAAAATTGTTAATATTGTTTGTCATTTCGACGCCCTATAAATATGTACTAAGTATTGTAATTTCTCATGTAAGCGAATTTATATTATTTATGAGAAATAAGGTTTCTTTAACCATATTCAGGTCACAGGCTGTTTCGATTCATCAACCAGAGTTTAAGCAGGGTTCAAGCATAACATCAGTAACCTGTTCTACGTAAAATATGCACCAATAGTATAGGTACGTTGCGGGCAGTGAAATAAAAGAATAGAATTTAACAATAAAGAAATTCCATACATACCTACATGAGTTTATTTCTTTTATTTTGCCTAAAAATAAATCTAGCTGTCAGTTCTCAAAGCACTCAAAAAAACGTGACCAAAACGGCATATAAGGTTACCGTAGTCATATACCTATTGTCTCTCATTTGTACCAACTTTATTCGAATTGTAAAGTCAACTTTAAGAACTGAAGAATAAGAGTGAAATAAAACGTGAATATAAATTTGTGCGTAAAAATATCCAACTCAAACCCGACAATCGATTGAAGTTCGATTATAGTCATTATTTATACTAACAATAATTAGAAATGACAGCTCAAGAATCGGACTATCAAAATATTGATATGATAATAGACTTCTTTATAAAGACCCCTGCATTTGAACAAAACATTTCACTAAGGAGCTCCTAGCAAAGTGGGTGGAGATGCCAAGATAAAGCTATGGTCAATTTGAAAAATTTGACTTTTTGATATTCGTACATTTGTCACAATTTAGTTTTTTGTTAACAACAGTAATCATACAAATCGCCTTGTGAGGTTAAAAAGGTTATCCTATCCTATTATTTGCAGAAGTTTTTGCAATCTGCAGGGCTACTATCTAAGACAATATTTGAATATTCAACAGCTTCAAATGGCATTGGGTTGCAATAAATAAATAAAAAATAAAATAACAATAAAAAATATTTATTTCTGACAAATTTCAATACATATAGTATAGCCTAACTTATTATTGTTGGTTTAAGCCAAAGAGATTAAAATATAATAAGGCAGAATTTTTTCGAATTCGCATTTTAATAGGGCTTAGCAAAATGGGTATAATTGTGATTTTATTGATGAACATGCATAGGAATAATCAAATCAATCAGCAATACAAAAAAACGGCTAATTTTGTAAAATATATATTTAAATGATACTTGGAAATGCATACTCTAACCTTTATAAGAAATTTATATATTTTTTTATCTTTGTCTCATTTATTCATTTATTTTCTAGCAATCCTGAGCAGACAACCACTGAGTTTTTGAACTTCCTTATAATATGCTTTGAGTATTAAACCAACCGGAGACGCCACTAACAGGCGTTCCCCTCTGCCAAAAAAACGTGTCGGTCTTTGAGCACACCGGTTAAATACAACTAGTTTGTTTGAGTTCACGGAGTGCTTGTATTAGTGAATGTATTTGTGTGCACCTAGTTCAAGCTAGTGTTTAATTGTTTTATCAAAAAATGCGTTTGTTTTAACATTATTTGTGATTGTTTCCTCGTCCCCCCCGCAGAAATTGGCAGACTTTTTTGTAAAGAAACTAGTGCGCGTGACGTTTCCGGTTGGTTTAATAGTCAAAGATAATATGTGAGGCAGTGTAATGTTATAACCACCCTAACCAAAATTGGGAGGTGTTCTTAGGCTAGGCCTTCTGTCAGAATTTTTCAAGCCACTACAGTAGGTATGTAGCATGGGGTACCGACTTCATTGTGACCACATCAAAGACCATAATCTGGGAGCACGGCAGTGCCCCCGCCAAGTCGAGCAAAAAGCGGCACGGCCGTACCATCCTTTTCTCGAAGCAATTCACGCCATTTTCGACCCCCTATAACTTCGTTGTGGTATTATTTACTATAGCGGTTTCATCCGCGTAGTTCCCTACCTCGTGGGAATACGGGAAAAAAATATAGCCTATGTTACTCAGGGATATTCTAGATATAAACTCCAGACAAATTAAATAAATACTTACTTAAAAATCACTTTATAAGGAAAGAATACCCAAACCCTAACGTAGTATAGGTAATAGTAGTGTACATTTGTGTTGAGGCTTAATAATACCTATACAATCTTTAATATTTAAGATTAATGACTCTCATAATATTAGTTTTAAAAGTACTATAATTTGAAATATAGGTACCGTTTTTTTTAGATTTCCATTGGTGAATGTATTTTTAAGTTTATTCGTAACAAACATATAAAAATACCAATCTGTCCTCTTTATATTATTACGAGTAGTATAGATATAGACTAGCGGTTCGTTGCGATTTCAACCCCCAAGAAGAGAGAGAGAAGAAGAGAGAGAAGTCCCATTCTCGTGGGAAAATGTTACTTCCAGAAAAGTAAGCTTTATATTGGTAAAAGATTTTTTGAATCGGTCCAGTAATTTCGGAGTCTATTTAAATAGACTGAATTAATTCAAACCAACAAACAAAAAATCAAATCTAATATCAGTTTAGACATTGCAGGTCATATCGCCCTTGATTTTTTCAAAACCAGGCATATTGACAATTGACCTATTCTCAAATTTGCCTGTAACTTAATTCATATTCGATTATCACAGACGCATTATACAATGAAACAGCTAATTGTGACTTGATTAATATGAAATAAATCATGCGCAGTTCATAGATCATCATTATAGTTTACGCGTGAAACAATGGTTTATTACTATAATTAATCATTTACGATCGTGTTTTGTTGAATGAATTTCGTTGAGTACAATGATTTTGGATCATTTAGATCACCGGAAGGTTTAATTCAAGGATTACAATATTTAATTATAACTTCGGCTGTTTCGCTCGAGTTAACGATGATTTATAAGGACGTGAATTTATTGGTTAATGAATATTATTGGATCAGGGATCTGATTAAAATAAAACGTGAGCATTCATTTTATATTATATATATTTAATATTCAATTTCTGTAAATGAATCGACTGCTACAAATCGAAATAAACTGTTAACACACTGAAAATACTAGGTATACCAATCTAAACCTCTTACTTCTGGTACTTCTTTGTGAATGATGAATGAATGAATGAATCTATATTTTCTTTGTAAATAAATGTTATCCAATCATTTCTGAAAATACCCTTCAACAGTATTTTTTTTACTCCTAAACCTATATATAGATAATTTAAACCATCCAGAAGAAATTCTCTAAGCCATAGTAAAAAAACAGCCAAGTGCGAGTCGGACTCGCGCACGAAGGGTCCATTATCATGTATCATATCAGCAAAAAAAACACGTTTGTTGTATCGGAGCATTCGGAGCCCCCTTAGATTTTTATTTTATTCACTTTTTTAGTATTTGTTGTTATACAGAAATACATGAACTTTGAAAACTGTGAAAATTTCAAGTCTCTATTCATGGGATACAGCCTGGTGACAGACGGACAGACGATCGGATGGACAGCGGAGTCTTAGTAATAGACTCCCATTTTACCCTTTGGGTGCGGAACCCTAAAAAACGTACCATAATCCGTTGCGAAGCTTAGAAGAAGCACAAGCAGACAGACAGACAGACAGACAGAAAGAGACACGGACAGCGTCTGTGGTTTTAGTTATTTAGAGGTAGATATAAGAAAAAATATATATTTAATCATTTATAGTATAAAACAAAGTCGCTTTTTCTGTCCCTATATCCCTATGTCCCTTTGTATGCTTAAATCTTTAAAACTACGTAACGGATTTTGTTGCGGTTTTTAATAGATAGAGTGATTTGTGAAGAAGGTTTTAGTGTTAGCATTGCACCTGTGCGAAGCCGGGGCGGGTCGCTAGTAAATAATAAAGAACAGTTCAACATAAATGATTTTCTGATGGATGTCATGCTATGAAATGGGACCACACGGGAAGCACCAGCTTTCAAATAAAAAAATAATCATCAAAATCGGTTGGCAAACTCCAAGGTGTGAGGTAAAAGAAACGTAGAGTCGAATTAACTCCTCCTTTCTTGAAGTCGGTTGAAAAAGCACCATACGTTAGGCCGCTACTCATTTGCATTATAATGGCCAAGTTAAATTAATGTGTGTCACAAATCAATTTAAGATATTTATCTGCATTAAAACGAGCATACGGACACATTGACATGTAACGGTAGTTTGAGATAATGTCAGGTGGGATAATAGTTAATTAATCGAGTTCGTTGCCCTCCAGCGTAATGTTTAATTAAAGCTAAAGCTGTTTTGTTTTAGCACTTCTCAGCCCATTTATTGTTATGTGTCATGATACTTAGAAGCTTTTTCAAGGGTATAGTTGAGTGATCGCCATACTGCCTTCATTGGACTCAATTGTGCAGACCAGCTAAAATTCCTAATTTTAAGTTAGCCTATCCTTCTCCATAGAATACGAAAGAAAAAGGACAGAAACAAACCATAGATAGAAGAGTAATGTCTAACATGTAAAAACCAACTAAATTGAACCTTATGAACGTGCTTGTCTGTCACTTTTATCCATCACCTTTTTACATCGTCGCTAAAAAAGCTAAACACGCCTTAGTTGACGGAGCTAATTTTAATTTGACAGGACTAAATATCTCTCGTCTCTTTTCTTTTCTTGGAGAAAGAAAATGACAGGACTAAACTAAAATAAGTTTAGTCGCTGTAATGCAGAATCGAGCCCATTATTATAGAATAGAATAGAATAGAAGAACATTTATTTGCTTGGACAACACACGTATACGTACAATACAAACAAAAAGAAAGAAATAAAAACCTGTACACAAGAAATTGGCGTGTAGCGTATCGTGCAAGCAAAAGGGCCATGACTAGCACTGCGTCACAGCTGCGAGACTGCGACTGGCTGTTTATTCTGTCACAGCCCAAGGGAAGCCGTCACAAAATAATAAATTAATTGAAAGAAAGAAAGAAAGAAAGAAAAAAGAAAGAATTGTTGACGTTTGTTACGCGTGCTCTACTTACACTGGCGGTAATGACAGACGTACGGAAGAAGCAACGTACGTCAAAATGAAGACCAAGAAAGTTGTAAATAGACAATATGCCAGCAGGTATGTGGTTGTGGAGGTTGTTCGTTGGGGTCACCAATGTGGAGGAGCGGAGGTGGAATTGCTTCTCCATCGTGAAAAGGGAAGAATTTCCGCCAGGCGACTTGATCGTGCCCAGGGACCGCGGTCGAACGGTCGATGTTAGACAGTTGTAATACAAACTCATGAGAAAACTTCGATAGCGCGGTTTAGAACTTGCTGTCTATTGCGTTTTAGTTAGTTCTATTACCGCTAGGTGTCGCTACAAGGCCCTAACTACATGTACGGTGGCTTGGCTCACACTAGGCTAATTATTTTGAATGTCTGTACAAAAACGGAACCTGAAAGTTTAGCTATAGATACGGACATATGAAACCATTATAGGACGTGGCACATTGGACTTTGTAACGTTCTTATTACAATCGCCGTAGAGGTCAGACTCGCACTACGAGTGTAAAGCTTCATGTGCTCTTGACTGTACCAAACAACTAACTCATCTCGAGTTAAACTTGCTGTAAATTCGGTTAATAGCAGTTATATGTTTTATGCACCGGGTCATGGTTCACTGACATCACCTTGACTGCAAACTTCCGTAGTCAAGAGGTTTAGGGGGCAATTCTCGAATCAGTAGAAACTTTTCTTGCGATTGCTAGTTTTTTTTTTAAATCTGTCAAGGCTTCAGGTGACTGGGCTGGCAGTTATCTCTGTCAACTGTCAAAGGATCATCGCAGCTGTTCCACATTATTTTTTTTATTTGTAAAACTAGAATGTTACAAAATTAGAATGTAGATCCGCTGTGATCTGCTTATCGACGTAGAAATAAGTAAGATAATCTATAAAGATTATTATTATAAATTATTATTATTATTAATTAGTTTGCATGTACGACCTTCAAACCTTCCACCTCAAAGGCCGGCAACGCACTTGTGACTCTTCAGCTGCAGGTGTCCATGGGCGATGGTAGTCACTTACCATCAGGTGACCCGTCTGCTCGTTTGCCCCCTTTTTTTTTATTAAAAAAAAATGTGCAAAACACAAATACGTTTTGATCGTAAACAATTAGAAATAAGTAGGTATACTATAAAAAATTGTTGGTACAGTCAAGAGCAAGTCAAGCTTGACACTACCAGTTTAAGCTGAGCTCTGATTTATACTCGCCATAGAATACAGGGCCGGGTCAAAGTCCAAAGTGTCAAGCTTAGCGTGCTCTTGACTGTACCTATCACTAAGTAATCGCATGCGATATTTACCTCGTCTTGAGAATAATTCTCATTGATTGCCCACCCACAAATGACTTAACGCACAATGTTTATGTTAAAATCGAGTCTATTAATCGATATTTTCGTGATCGATTCAAAAAAAAACGACCAATAAAATAGCTACTGTGATTACAGCCTTGGACATGACAGTTTTGGATTAGAATGATAATAGTAAATCGATTATGGTATAATATTTATTGCTATTTGAAGTGTTGAGAACGTAAATAATATTTGAGCTGTTCATTATTAAAATGTTTATTTGTATGTAGTAATTATAGAATTTATAATACGAGGATGATCAATGACCTATAAGGTGAGAGTTGAACAATACTAAACTACAGTTGGGGTAGACATGTTCTTGGGTAGAGACCGCGAATCGGCAAGCGTAAGATAGGACGCCCCCAGGCTAGGTGGAGCGACGATCGTCGCAGGGTAGCAGCTGGATTAGATGTGCCGAGAATCGAGCTGAATGGTGTGCAATTGGAGAGGCCTATGTCCAGCAGTGGACTGTTATATGCTGATGATGAAACTACAGTTAAAACAATAATCAGGAGCCTAAAACTACACAACAGCTCATTACCAAATGTACCTACCTACTCGTAGATACATTTATTTATCTACAAAGATGAACCATGTGGGACAATGCAAGAAGTATTGCCGTATTCCTAGATTGCTAGGCAGATCCTTTGACAGAGATATCTGACACCCCTCTTCACCCCAAGCCTCGATCACTGACAGCTCTTTGATAAGTGCCTCGCCATTGGACCTCAGAGTCCCATAGTTTTAACCCCAAAGTCACAAACCTGTAGGCGCCCTGTGCCCACAGGGCTCTTATTTGGAATCCCAATAACCAGTTACCTCAGAACTTTCGAATGGGTGAATCGATTTGGATGATTCTTTTTTTATTTGAAAGCTGGTGCTTCTCGTGTGGTCTACTTCTGACAATGGCATCCATGAGAAAACGATAAGTCTTAAATTTGCATTAATTATTTACGCGACAAATGGACGAATAACTCAATATCACGCCAACCGATTTCTATGATTCTTTTTTCAACAGACTTTTTAAAAAAGGAAGAGGTTCTCAATTTGACTGTATTTTTTTAGTATTATTCGTTGAAGTCGGTTTTTTTCTCTTTAGAGTTCTGTTATTATTTGAAGTCGTTTGTAAAATAGAAGTATATTGCAATAGTAATTTCTGTCGCATCCAGTCTAATTGTGCTAACAATTTACAACGGTACTTCAAAACGTGTTTTCGTTTTAATCGCAAACATAATAGGATCATGTAGTATGCTGTCACAAATCGCGGACCACGAGCGATGTTCTACATAGATGGAGCATTTCTGCACAAGGTCATGTTTAATAATTTTAGAGATTTACAACATTATAAAATGTTACGTAATTACAACAAATAATAATTATAAATTGTGGGACACAATTCACACACGGTTATTTAGTCCCAAACTAGGAAAAGCCTGTACTATGGGTACTAAATAACTGATAAACATTTAAATAAATATTAAACGACCAGACACAAAGCCAACAGACATGTTCATGCACACAAATGTTGGCTCCGAGCGGGGATCGAACCCGCGACCTCCGACTCAGAAGGCAGGGTCACTACCAACTGAGCCAAAAGGCCCGTCAAATTTGCATTGTAATTAGGTATCGCCAACTGCATTACAGTTTGTTAGCGAAGGTTTCACTTAGTTTACTAAAACATATATTATCGTGTCCATGGAAGGACAAAAAACCCACTAATGTCCCCTTAAGCACAGTTTACAACAATAAACTGTCTCTTTCATTATCACATCTATAATATAGCATCCAATAACACAGATTTATTATTTTCTATGTGATTTGATGCCACACGATTCAATTAACGCTATAGCTTTTTAACATCCTTACTAAATTTATAAATGCGTAAGTTATTTTATCTATCTGTTTGTCTGTACCGAATGGAACAAATGTAATGCATACAATCAAACCTTCGTTTGCCACTTTGCTAGGAGGGAATTTCCCATAAGGATGTCATTGTCAAATTGGGAGAATAAATAATAATAATAATAATATAATCTCACGCCTTTTTTTATCCCCGAGGGGGTAGGCAGAGGTATTCCATTACTGGAAATACCCACATTTCACGAGATATATTGGACCCCTGAACGTGATAGGTGGTGAGCCCATCGCCGGACCGGGTCTGTTTACACATGTCTCAGAATTAATTCTGAGACCTGCGGGTTTCCTCACGATGTTTTCCTTCACCGTCGAGCTAGTGATAAATATGTACGTAAGTTTTTGAAAAACTCATTGGTACATGCCAGGATTCGAACCCGAGCCTCACTGATTTTCGGCCGGCTCTTTAACCGTCCGGGCTATCACTGCTCAACTGGGAGAAACCTTTTAAAATGCCGAATGTTTATGACTAGCGAGCGAGTATGACTGAATGAATGAATGAATATTTTTATTGCATGCATACATGGTTATACAACTTGATATAAAATAAGTTAGCACAGGCATGATGAGCCAATATTAGGCATACAATAATTAACATTTTAGGAATAATTAATACAATATTAAAAACAAATAATATTATACAACATTGTGGATAAGTAGGTAATTCATGTCAAAATATAAAAAAAAAACAGTGGCGCTGCCCGCGCGGATCCAGATTATTCCGGTTACCGTGAGAATTTCCGAAAATCCCTCCAAAGTGGTTGCCTATATGATATACTAGCAGCGTCCCGCGGTTTCACCAGCGTAATTTCCGTTCCCGTGGGAATACGGGGATAAAATATAGCCTATGTGTTATTCTGATGTATAAGCTATATAACTGTAAAGTTTCATCAAAATCCGTTGTGTGCATCTGGATTGAGGGCCCACTTTTTAAATTATTTCGAAACGAAATGATACTTACAGGGCATTTACTTAAAATTTTGTAAAACCTAAAGCAAAGATTCTTAAATTTCTTAAACGTGAATCAAAAGAGTTATGGTCAAATAGCTTGGGCCCTCAATCCTGACGCCTGCATAAAACGGCATAGTCGAATCTCAGAAAGTACTATCCCTGGGATAATAATTTTTATTCGAGTATTTAGTTAGGAATTTCTTAAATACATTAAGAAATTGTCAAGTCTTAAGAATGCGACAATACAGATTTATGGCGGTTTAGCTTGGGCCCTCAATTCATCAATTTTGATATTGTAGAATCAGCAAAAAATATGAGTTTTTCTAAGGAAAGATATTAATACGACTATAATATATTTGAGTTCCATATCTCGGAAAATTTGTTAAAAAGAAATAACGACACAAAAATTAATTGTTAAAAAGTTATTGAAATTCGTATTTTTTCAAAACGTCTGAACTGAGGGCCCAAGGTTTTTGTCAGTATTGACTAGGCTAAGCCTTCTACACTACCGCACTTTAGGCTAAGTATTTTAACAAATTTTTAACTAAAAGGCTACAAAGCGTCCATTCTTCTAAATGCCGTACTTTAGGAGAAAATTGATTTTCGATGTTTTATATGAGAAAATTCAGTAGGGTGTATATGATTTTGTTACTTTTTTGAAACAAATCAGCATGTACCCTCATATAAGATATTTCATAAGTTGTTGTCGGAAGCGATTACGTTTTGTGTGATCCAATAATTACTATAGGGTGTTATTTAAATGGTTATCATAGTATTCGTATTTTTGACGCCTGACGTACGCGCGTCCCCGTCATGTTTTTTGTTTAATTTTCATTTTGCTGTGTATTTCGGGTTTTGACTTATATTAGTGATAGTATAATATAATTATATACATACTATTTCATATGTTTTGGCAGATTATAATGTAAAAGAATAAAGATTTTGTCAGGGTTTCATATTATTTTTATTTTCTTGGTAAAAACAAATTAAGGTTACCCTTATTTGTAAGCTAAATATGTAAAAATGTTATACATAAAACAACTCTAACGGGGCCGTGGCTGTATATGAAATGTTTTTTGAAAATTTTAACGAGTCTATTTTATCTAGTCTATATAATTATCGATATAGATACCAAAACAACATTTTTTTAAATTTGTGTCTGTCTGTCTGTCTGTCTATATCTGTCTGTATGGTTGTGCACGCATCACGCAAAAACTACTAGACGGATTTTGATGAAATTTGGTATGGATATAACTGAATACCCGGGTCAACATCTAGGGTACTTTTTATTCCAGAAAAATATCTCATTCGCACGGGAAAATATAAAAACAGGTGGAAAAAGAAATCGTAGTCGACCGCTATGAAGAGATTTTTGGAAATTCCCACGGGAACGGGAATAAACCGGATCCGCGCAGGCAACGCCGATGGGCACCCGCAATTTCTAATATGTTATGTAGGCGTCTTCTATGTCGTAAACAACCGCTATGAAGGACTTTTTTGATATTCCCAAGGGAACTGGAATATACTGGATTGAGGAATGTTTTGATTTTTTGTATTAAAAAGGCTCCGATACTATCGGTTTTACCGATTTAAAAAAATCTTTTGCCAGTGGAAAGCGTACTTTTCTGGGAGTAACATGTGCTATAATTTTCCCACGGGAACAGTCCTAGACCACGTAACCGATTTAAAAAGTTCTTTTACCAATGGAAATATACATTATCAGGGAGTAACAAAGGCTATATTTTATTCCCGTATTTTCACGGGAACGGGAACTACGCGGATGAAACCGCAAGGCACTGCTAGTTGTTAATATACAGGGTCATAATTTTAATACGTCCAATACATAATTTCATTGATTATTGGCACTTTCTTATTTTATTTTTCCACGCATACGTAGGTGAAGGCACAGCACAGCTAATCGTATATAATTATATCGAGCTTTATATATTATATACAATATGTAATAGAATAAGTGCAATTCCTGAAATTAGTTTGTTCAGTATCGACTACATATTCGATTTCATCTATTTTTAATATGTGTTAATTTTTTCCGAAAAATGAATTAGCATAGCTGAATTTAATGCTATCTTTTGAAATCGTACTATTATAGAACGATATTTAAGAAAATTGGACAGCTAAAGTTCGATTGCATCTTTTTTTATATTAATTTACTAACCGGGGTGTATGAGGAATTGCGCTTTTTCTGTTACGCGTTGTATAATTATATATATTGTATCTGCGCTTTACAAAATACTACTTACATGATCACAACGAATACTTGTTTATACTTACGATAAACATTATGGTCACCCTACTGAATTTTCTCATATAAAACATCGAAAATCAATTTTCTCCTAAAGTACGGCATTTAGAAGAATGGACGCTTTGTAGCCTTTTAGTTAAAAATTTGTTAAAATACTTAGCCTAAAGTGCGGTAGTGTAGAAGGCTTAGCCTAGTCAATACTGACAAAAACCTTGGGCCCTCAGTTCAGACGTTTTGAAAAAATACGAATTTCAATAACTTTTTAACAATTAACTTTTGTGTCGTTATTTCTTTTTAACAAATTTTCCGAGATATGGAACTCAAATATATTATAGTCGTATTAATATCTTTCCTTAGAAAAACTCATATTTTTTGCTGATTCTACAATATCAAAATTGATGAATTGAGGGCCCAAGCTAAACCGCCATAAATCTGTATTGTCGCATTCTTAAGACTTGACAATTTCTTAATGTATTTAAGAAATTCCTAACTAAATACTCGAATAAAAATTATTATCCCAGGGATAGTACTTTCTGAGATTCGACTATGCCGTTTTATGCAGGCGTCAGGATTGAGGGCCCAAGCTATTTGACCATAACTCTTTTGATTCACTTTCTTAAACAAGAAATTTAAGAATCTTTGCTTTAGGTTTTACAAAATTTTAAGTAAATGCCCTGTAAGTATCATTTCGTTTCGAAATAATTTAAAAAGTGGGCCCTCAATCCAGATGCACACAAATCCGTTCTGTAGTTTTTGCGTGAAAGAGGAACAAACATCCATCCAGACATCCATCCAAACAAACTTTTGCGTTTATAATATTAGTAGGATTAGTAGGATAGTAGGATAAGACAGACCTACATACCATATTTCAAGTTTCTAGGTGTCATCGCTTCGGAGTAGTGCACGTATTTTTCCTTTGAACTAGTTTCTATATATTCCCGTGGGAATGAGATAATTTCCTGCGGTAAAAAGTACCTACCCTAGATGACCCAGCTACTTAGCTGCCAGCACACCAAATTTCATCAAAATCCGTCCAGTAGTTTTTACGTGGTGCGTGCACAGACAGACAGAAAATACAAAATAATGTGTTTTGATAATAATATCTATACATCGATAACTACCGTTGAAATTTCAGAAAATATTTTATGTACAGACACGGTCTCATTGGAGTTTTATTATAATACTAGTGGCCCGGGCAGACGTCGTTCTGCCACCGTATAAACCATCCCTGGACCCACTCTAACCCACACAAAAAGTTTCATCAAAATCTGTCCAGCCGTTCTGGAGTTTTAATCAGACTAACGAACATCAATTCATTTTTATTTATATAGATAGATTATGTATAGATAAGCTGTAATACTATTTCTTTTTATAATAATATGTATGTACATACAGGATGTCCCAAAAGTCAACGATAAGCCGGAAACCAGCGATAGGCCTAGTCATGAGGGTAATCAGAAAAATATTAAAAAAAAAACTATGTTCTTTTTTCAAAATGTTATGAAGGTTTAAAAAAAATTCTAGAAAACGGACACTTTATTATTTATATTCAATCATTATTTAGAATTCAATGTTGGAAACAAATTTAACTTTTTACTTAAAAGTGAGGCAGTTATGTAATTTTTTTTATTGTAAATTGTAGCACGGCTATTCATCATAGCATTACAGAAAAAAAATATTCAAAAAGTAAATATTTACAGTCACGGTACAAGAAAGTTCATTACAGGGTGTCCGTTTACTAGGATTTTTTTTAAACCTTCATAACATTTTGAAAAAAGAACATAGAATTTTTTTTATATTTTTCTGATTACCCTCATGACTAGGCTTATCGCTGGTTTCCGGCTTATCGTTGACTTCTGGGACATCCTGTATAAGCGTTAATATCCTAGGAGACGAAACGTAACACGATGAGATAATTATTGTAATTTTGATTATCATAATCAAGGCTGATGTTGCTATGAAGACGTATTTTTTACAAGTACATAGAATCGCGATTCGCAATGACAGAGCCAATTAGCTAATCCGGCTCCGATTTAGAGATCATAACATAACACTTAAGTGAGCGGCTCTATAGTGTTTAAAAAATAAACCAAGAAAAAAAAAAATAAAAAAAAAACAGTGAATACAAAATTATATATTTTAATTATTTATTATAAGGTATTCGTATAGTAGTATTAAGTATTAGTATATCTTTCATATATTAGTTATCTATTATTTCAAAGCATAGCGCTTCTGCAGCGCTTCCACCATGTTCGCGGAGGCGCGCACCGATGGTTTCGACGCCATCTGGCGTAAAAAATCGGCGTCGCTATTAAGCAGACTGCACGGGAGCCCCAACACAATCCTGCGGGCGCTGGCCGACAGATTTGACAGTCCATTCCTATGGACTCTAATCTGTCGGACCAAATCTCCATTAGTTATAAGTTACTAACATAGGTTAAGGATATTTTGTTTACTAACATAGGTTAAGATAGATGTGTAATGTTTTATGTAACTAACATAGTCTATAAGATACTTTGTTACTAACCTGTATGGACCTAAGAAGTCCGCTAAATAAATAATAATTATTATTATTATAACACCAACTATTAAAGAAAGAAGAAGAAAAAATATTACTTATTCGTAATTATTCCACGAAGTGTGCCAGTCCATAATATTGTTTGGTGCCAATGACGTTAAATACAACGCGTAACAGAAAGAGCGCAATTCCTCATTCACCCCAATTATTATAATAATATATTTATATAAATATGATGTAAAAATATGATTAGTTGTGTAACCAATTTTCTTAAATATCGATCAATAATAGCACTATTTCTATAGATGGCACTAAATTCAGCTATGCTAATTTATTTTTCGGAAAAATTTAACACATAAGTAGGTATTATTAAAAATAGCTGAAATCGATTAAGTAGTCGATACTGAACAAACTAACTTCAGAAATTGCGCTTATTCTGTTACGTCATGTTGTATAATTAATATAACCGTTTGGTGCTCCCCTCAAAATATTATAATTATTCGTTTAATAGCTTTAAATACATAATTGGATTATATCTATACATATAATAAAACTCTAACGGGGCCGTGTCTGTACATTAAATATTTTTTGAAAATTTTAACGGTAGTGTATCTAGTTATCGATATAGATACCGAAACACCAATTTTTGGAATTTTTGTCTGTCTGTCTGTCTGTCTGTCTGGTTGTGCACGCATCACTCAAAAACTATTGGACGGATTTTGATGAAATTTGGTATGGAGATAACTGAGTACCCGGGTCAACATCTAGGGTACTTTTTATTCCAGGAAAATATCTCATTCCCACGGGAAAATATAAAAACTGGTTAAAAAGAGAAATACGTACTACTCCGAAACGATAACACCTAGAAACTTGAAAAATGGTATGAAGGTGTCTGATATGTCATAGAAAATCGGTATGAAGGGATTTTTGGAAATTCTCACGGGAACGGGAATAAACTAAATCCAAGCGGGAAAACGCCGGTGGGCACCCGATATTTGAAATATGATATGTAGGTGTTTTAAATATGTCGTAGGCAACCAATATGAAGGGATTTTCGGAAATTCCCACGGGAACGGGAATAAACGGAATCCGCGCGGGCAACGCCGCTGGGCATCCGCTATAATAAATAAAAACTTATCTTATAAATAATTTGTTAATACAAAACCCTCTAAAATATCTCGATGCTATATAATTATACTCGAACGTGTACATATCAATCTGCCGTTTTTGCAACACACTCGTCTTTACGTTAATTGCTAAAGATTATTTGGCGTACTTTTGTCCAGACATCCGGAACCGGTGATATCATTATGATGATGATTATTAATAGGTATTATTTGTTTTTGCGGACTTTATAATGATAACAATAAGTTGTTTATCGTTATTTGTAAGTTTGTAGGAACCACAGTTTAACCAGAGCTGGGACTTCAGTGTAGTTCGAAAGAGCGCTCTTTTAGGTGAACTATGCGAACTAGTTCTTCCATAATTTCGCTCTTAGTACTTTTAAATATGTATTTATTTTTCTGGCGTCCACTCTATGTAGTAATGTTATTTTAAATAAAAGAACTCTTTAGAAACACTTGGGAGTTTATTTTATAAATTATTAATTTTAGTGCGTCCATTCGCTATTACAGTAGACAGGCAAGAGAGGGAGGGAGATGCCGCCTCCCACCATAACTCTAGATGACATTTAATTTTGCATTGACAGATATCAATTCGCGTTTCGTTTAGAAACCTTTATGGTACATTTATGGAGTGGCGCTGCTGCCATGGCTAACCGACCTAAAACGAACTAAATGAACGAACTAGTTCGCGGTAGGACTGCGAACTAAATTGAGCGCTCCCAATGGCGAACGACTATGTACAAGACTACTTCAGTGAATTTATAAACTACTAGATGTTCCAAGCGACTCTACAAACGTAAGTCCCGCTCCCGTGGGAACATTATTGCCATGGTACTCTTAGAAAATTAAGCTATCTTTTGGTGAAAAAATTTTTAGGATCGGTCCAGTAAATTCATTACAATAAAATGTAAAAAAAAAAATTTTTTGCCTCGGGCAAGGATGTACAGGTTTAACACTTTGTGTTCAGGAAGGGACTCCATATTGTATTTTAACTTAGGGCCAATTCCAGTAAATGTCAAGGGTTATAGTTGGATGACAATGATATGTCAATGGTCAGTCGATGGTGTTATTTGCTCTGAAAAGTGCCAAAATAACACCATCTACTGACCATTGAGATGTCATTGTTATCCAACTTTGACCGTTGACAATTAGTGGAATTGGCTCCCTGTTGACTCTGTTCGTTGTGACCTTGCCTAATCAGTCAGCGCGAGTTCGATCCCTGTCCATGGCAACGCGAACACTATTGTTTCGTTGGATTTGTCTGGGATGTATAATATACAAACCTTATTTTCGTTATCAGACGGTGAAGGAAAACATACTGAGGAAACCCGCATTTCCCAGAATTAATTCTGAGGCATGTGTAACTGCACCCCGGCTTGGCGATAGGCTCACCACATGTCGCGCTTAGGGGTCCAAAAATATATTCGTGAAAAGTGAGTTTTTTTATAGAAATACTTCTGCCTATACATAAAGACTTGCGTGCCTATATATTTTATGCTTATCGTGGAGCTTGACTCATTGGACTTTGTAACGTTCTTATTACAATCGCCTTAGAGGCCAGATGCATGAGCATTTTTACACTTGTTGTACGAGACAACAAGTGTAAAAATGCTCATGCATCGCATGAAAACAATGGATATCACAAGTGATACATACATATGATAGATATTATATTAGATTATTTAGTGCGATTGCCAAGTCAATCTATTCATTTAAAACATAAAAGATTTTTAATATTGTTATGGTCACTATAAGAGGTTATTAGTTTAGCTTATTACGTAATTACTTAAGACAGTAGGTCCCTTCGTAGGGACTGAATAAATTAACCGACTTGGTATTACATGGATCTCACAACTTTTTACGGTAGAAGAACGAGACTTGGTTTTTTACAAGTTTTGTTTTTAATGGCATAAGTTTTACAGATACTTATAAAAGTTTATAGATTTAATTACAGCAAATCGTGACTTAGGAACCAACTATCAAGTAAGTATACGTCAAAAATTAGACACTTAAAATTTACTCCATATTGAATTTGCGCAAGCTCAATCTACCTCGAGCAGGTTAATTACTCGTAGCTTAAGGTTTTGAAATTTCTACAAAATCAGCTGTCCATAAATAAATTAAATACTATATTCATACATACTATGTCATTATTTGAGTTTGTCGGGCCTCTTGGCTAAGTTGGTAGTGACTGCCTTCTGAGTTGGAGGTCACGGGTTTGATCCCCGCTCGGGATCAACATTTATGTGCATTAACAATTGAACAATGTCTGTTGGCTCCGTGTCTGGGTGTTTAACATTTAAATAAGTAGGTACTTATGTCTATCAGTTTTTTAGTACCCATAGTACAGGGCTCTGCCTGTTTGGGACTGAATAACCGTGTAAATTGTGTAAAAACAATTTATTATTATAGTATTATTAGTAGAAGTAGATAAGTAGTGCAGTGCCAAATGAAACTTCATGCATATCTAAGGCTCGGGTTCCAATCCATGCGATAGCGTACCAATGACTTTTTCAAAAACTTATGTACGAGTATTATCAGTAGCTCGACAGCGAAGGAAAACATCAAATCAAAATGTTTTTCTTCGACGTAGAGGCTTATAAGTAGTGATCGAATATTCGGATGCATATTTACCTAAACTTCATTTTTGGTTAGGAAATTATGGAAGGGGCTTCTTAAAACATATTTTTTTAATATAAATCCCGGGATTTCAGAAAATTTGGGAATGCGAAACTAGTCTGTAACATGGTGAAGAAACGTCGTCTTTAGCATGTGGTATTTATTTTTAAAAAACAGGGGGATGTTATTTATTATTCCTTTGAGATGAATGTTTTGAAAATTTAAGAAAAATGAAGAGGAACTTATTATTTCTACTTTTTTTAAATATAACAGTTAAAATAAGTAAATATACATACACCTGATTTGATTCTATAATAAAAACAGTAAATTTGTTGAATCCGAAATCCCGGGATTTTTTCGCTACAAAAGTGCATTCCATAATAATTTCAAACACTTTAAACTAAGTAAATATTCCTACACCCGATTTGATTATATTGTAAAAAAAAATTGTCGCTTCGGAATTCCCGGGATTTTTTCGATACAAAAGTGCATTCCATAATAACCAACACCTACACTTTAGGTAAATATGCATCCGAATATTCGATCACTGCTTATAAGTCTACTTATTGAAAGTCATTGCGACTCCACCGCTTCGGTAGGTATAGTTGAGGAGCAGAAGCGGGGCAAGAAATTCCTCAACACATTATTCTTTTAAACAATCAATACAATGTACAAGTCACATGATGCTGTCCGTGACACCTAAAGTAAACAGATGTTTGTTAAAGGGACCGTGGCCTGTTAAGGCCCTAGTTTCCGTACGTAGCCGTTGCAGGCTCAGGATTATCAGGGTAAGAGAGGCGCCAGTCCAGAGCCCCAATTCCACTAAATATCTACGGTTAAAGGATGACAATGACATGTCAATGGTTAGTCAATAGTGTTATTTAAATACTAAAATTGTCAAATAACACCATTGACTGACCATTGACATGTCATTGCCATCCAACTATAGCCGTACACATTTAGTGGAATCAGGGCATTAGACAATTAGACATGTGGTAGAGCCGATCTCGCCTGTTGACACTTACTCAAGCCGGTCCAGATTCGGTCCTATTCAGTCTGTGCACGTCGCAGTTGTGTGTTGTTATCAAAATAATCTCACGCCTTTTATCCCCACTTTTCAGAAGATATTCATTGGACCCCTAAACGTGATAGGTGAGCCCATCGAAAGACCGAGCCTGTTTACACATGTCTCAGAATTAATTCTGGGAGCTGCGGGTTTCCTAAAGATGTTTTCCTTCACCGTCGAGCTAGTTATAAATACGTACCTAACTACGTAAGTTTTGAAAAACTTATTGGTACTTGCCAAGATTCGAACCTGTGAGTAAGTAAGTAACTAAGTAAGTAACAACTCTTTATTGTACACCAATAAAAATATACAACAAGTGACACAAAGATAAAAAAGTACAATGGGCGGTCTTATCGCTTTAAGCGATTTCTTTCAGACAACCTTAGGATGGATGTAACTGAGATAAACAGATGAAGGTAGGTGGTGCACTAAAGTTACCAATGGATAAAGGTAGGTACTTATATACATAAACCGTTTTCTATAAATATATAAAAATAAAATACACAGTACATAGATTACATATAAAGTAAATATATGGATACCACAGCATATTATAATTACATGAATATATATATACATTATATAAGGTAAACGCAGCTATTACCGACCCCCTTAAGCAAGTTTTGAAATTGATTATTAGAATTAAGGGTAGTGGTTGCAAACACACCAGATTTTTTTATTTTATATTTAAATATGGATTGTATATTTTATATTTATATTTTCATTTGTTTATAAATATCATGTTTTCATTGAAAAAATAATCAAAGGATTGTTGAAGTCAATTGTTTGTATTACCGACCCACCCGAAACGCTTTGAAGCTATTACCGATTTTTATGAATCTAACACCGACCCTTAAGTAAATAAAGCATACTTTTTTCACAGAATACCTACCTACACGTTCGATTCTCAAAATAATTATTAATTTGAGCGAAATATCGCTTTCCCAAAACATCCCGTTTTCGAAATGTCCCGTTTACTTTTATTTGCTTCTCATTTTTGTACTTGATTCATTACAATAATTATAGTTACTAAAATAATCTGAAAATGTAGATAAACTTGATTTTAAACTTTTTGGCGGGAATCCGAAGAGGGACGTCATGTTTTTTGTATAATTTTCATTTTGCTGTGTATTTCGGGTTTTGACTCATCATAATAGTGATCATGATTTATGTGGCAAGTGTCCGTTTAAGTATGCAGTGAATGGGAAATTCGATAAAATGCGAGATATGGACATTTTTGGATAGCCTCAAGAAGTCACAATGAAGTCTTCAGTAAAAATGCTATTATTTTACTGTTGATAACCAAGTTAAGGATGTAAAAAGTGTTGAAGACACTGTATTTTTGTGCATGGACTCTGAAGCAGAGCCATTTACTCCAAGATATCATTAACTAATGACGAGGCTGCATGGCGTAATGCCTTTGCCTACCCTGTAAGTGGTGAAAAAAAATGAATACCAACCAAACCAATATTATGATATTCATTGTTATGTCGATTTCTTCTTCTAGTGCCCATGCTTTCCAACTAATCGCAGTGAAGCTCGGAATGCTTGTGGATTCTTTAAAAGATTGTTTTCACATTTGGACCTCAATAAAAATAAAGGTATTGATTTCTCGGTGGACATAAATGAAATTTTAGTAATTTATGAAAATTGACTTTAATAGAAATGGTAAATAGAATAACATTCATTAAATCAAATTGAGAACATAGGTCGTGTATTGTTATCTTGCGCCCCAGGAAACCTGCTGCTTGGGCAGCTAGTGCAAACCATAGCCTTTCTTTCTCATTGATTAGCCTGCTTAATAGTAATTACTTCTTAAAACAATGTCAATGCTGTTACTTCACAATGCAGTTCCATGTAGTGCCGTTAAAGGGAATTGGTCCTAGTGCCATTTGTGTTTGACACAGGGGATCACTGAATCACCTGAAACATAAATATTCACTATCAAGATTCAGAGACAATTTTGTAAATGTGTAGATGTTAATAAAATAAAAACACACTGTTTTATTTTCAGCACAGATTTTTTCAAGTTGGGATAGCGGCTGGTGCTTCTATACACACATGAATCATGATTTGCTCCACCGTGGCTAGCACTAATACTTTATACTATTTATGTCAGAGTGACAAACCTGAAAATAAAAGTAAAAACTATTATAAATATATAATTTACATGTTTTGAATAAAAATAATTAGACAATTTTATTTCAAAATAACTTAAACCCTTTTTTTATTTGCAAAAAAGCCTATAATTTTTTTCGAACTTCCCAAGCTTAGCGCAGCCGAAGGTGAGGGTTGACTGTCGGAACAAGTTGCAATGACGGTTCCGCACGTGTACTTAATAACTATTTATAATAAGTTGCGAAAAAATTAAGCAATTTAATAAAATAATAAAAATACAATAAACTCAACTAACATTTTTGGAAAATCGCGCCAACCGTAAAAGATTAAAAGCAGAGGTTTTTTTGTTTTCTTCACCCATTCTGGGTAGGCAAAGGGAACTATACATACAGCCAAGTCTTCAGTAGATTTTTTTATGGATATGAAATGAAAATTAAATTTAATGACATTAAATTAAATTAAACCTAACCTAACTCATTGAATCAAATCATTATATTATGGCCCAGACCGTTATTCAAAACCCATGTACAAAATGAGAGAGGTGTCCTCCTTCTCTTTCGCGACTGTCGACTACGTACGAAAGGTTCCCGAGTCCTGCCGAGCTATATCTTCCATCTTTTTCTTTAATATACCCATCTCGTTCACCAAGGCTTCTCGGGTGATTGAGCCGTAGCACCCGCCATTGGCGTCCGTTTTTCCGACGAGACTAGACGTACAGACCGCTGCGGTCCGTAACCGTAAGTACTTATATATCTTTTAACATTATTTTAAACGGTTTTACCGTTCGAGTTTAAAATATTTTTGTTTTATAGGTTCCCTTTTTATATATTTTCAGTTTATTTTTGAAAATGAGTTCTGCCAAAAAACCAGATTCGAACTCGAGTTCGTCTAGTAGTTCCGAGTCGAGCAGTTCCGAGTCTGAATCTGGTCAGAGACCACGCCGCCGCCATGTGGGCAAACGTAAACAAAATTTAGAAACTTTCGCCGCAGAAAGTAATGCAGATGAAGTCGATTTGAATGTAAGTGGTGAACTTTTTGAAAACGAAAATAGGTCAGCCGACGCTGGCATTGAATTTCCCATCGCTACCCAGGTAAAAGACCCGAATGTTTTGCAAACATCCGCTAAGCACATGGAACTTATTAAAAATTTACAACATTTCGAATCTGAAAATTGGACTAGCGTGCGATATTCCGATGTTCAAAAAACATATTCTTCTAAACCGGGTTTTATCGATTTAGAACCAAATGACGAAGCTAAACCTTTCGATAAGGTGGGTAGTTTACTGGTAACAGAGCGTTCTCTTGCCGCAATCTCACACGCTTTGATCATGCAAAGTGAAGCATTACAAAAAGGCTTCGCAGATCTGGTAAGTTGGGCCGAAGATGAAAATAATTTAAACGCTTCGACCTTAAAAGAAAAAATCTTAAAAATTTTTTTGTCTGAAGGGGCGGGTACCTTTCAAAAAATCTCGTCAGATACTTTACAATTAGTATGCGGCAGAAGAGCCGATATTATCGAACAGAGGCGGGACGCAATCCTGAGCCACGTAAAAGACAAATTTTTAAAATCGAATCTGCGCAAGATTCCACCTTCAACAGAAATGTTATTTGAAAAGTCCGCATTTACAGAAATTATTAAGAATAACGGTGGCGTGAATAAAGTGTTTAGTGCAAAACAATTTTCCTCGCAGGAAAAAAGATTTTCTCACTCAGCTAGAGCACCACAGCCGGGTCCTAGCCGTTACAACAACAGTAATCACAATTCATTCTACCATGGTTACGCATATCCACCAATACAATATACCCAAGGGCACCGATTTGGACAGCCCCAGACCTTTCGACCCCAGTACGGGCAAGGTCAACACCAAGGTCAATACCAGTATCCACCTAAAAACCAATACAGATTTGGTAACTTCTCTCGACGGGGAGACCAAAAACGATCAAACTATGGTTCAAACCAACAACAGGGACAAGGTCAACAAAAATCATCTACAGCTAATAAGACTAAAAGAACTCGCAAATTCTGACTATCTTCAGACAATATTTCATGGGGGGCAACTGAAACATTACATAGAACAATGGAAATTCATGGGCGCACCAAAACTCATACTGGAAATGATTCAAGGGTATCGAATACCGTTCAAGGAAAAACCTCCATTAATTCCGGTAAATCAAATAAAAAATCGATATCAAACTACCTCCTCCCTAGAAATGAGAGTCGTGATTCGAACAATGATAAAAGAAAAAATTTTGGAACGCGCCCCTCCAACGGCAAGCTTCCTGTCAAAAATGTTTTTGATCAAAAAACCGGACGGCACGTACAGACCAATATTCAACTTAAAAAAATCTAAACGAATATGTCGCAGTAAGCAAATTTCGATTAATCACAATGTTTCGCGTACCAGATCTGTTGCAGCCGGGGGATTGGATGACAAAGATCGATCTAAGCCAGGCTTATTTCCATGTACCTTTGGCGAAATCGCATCGTTGCTTTACACGCCTATATTTCGAAGGTCAAATTCTACAAATGAAATGCCTGCCGTTCGGCCTAGCCTCTGCACCGAAAGCATTCGCATGCCTGACAAACTGGATAGCACAAATGATGAGAACAGAAGGCTATCGCGTAGCTGTTTATTTGGACGATTTTTTAATTATAAATCAAGACAAGATCAAGTTGTTGTGTCAAACTCAAAAAGCTGTTCAAATACTGCAGAATCTGGGATGGAAGGTAAATATAAACAAATCGAGTCTTGTTCCTCAGAAACGCATAGAGTACCTGGGCATAACCTGGGACACTTCTCAAAACAAAAAGTTTTTATCACATCAAAAGGTCCGCAATATTTTGAAAAAAGTGCAGCATGTGATTTCTCAAAAGAAAACATCCCTGCGAGAAATACAGAGTGTGATAGGTTCCTTGAATTTTGCCAGTTTTGTAGTCCCTCGAGGGAGACTAAATTTCCGCAATATGCTGGCATACAGCAACACATTACCCAAGTTAACTCCGAACAAAATTTTTCAGATCACATCCAAAGTGAACAAAGAATTGGAATGGTGGCAGCGCAATGCTCACAAACACACAGTGATTCATCCCCCTACAATCACGAACTTCCTAACCACAGATGCCTCGGATCTGGGATGGGGTGCGGAATTGAACGGAATTCAGGTGAGTGGTTCATGGCTTCCAACAGAGAAGTTATATCATTGCAATGTAAAAGAAATGTTGACTGTTCTGAAATCAATACAACAGTTTGCTCAAACTCTAACAAATTCCACACTCCTTTTACAGAGCGACAACCAATCAGTAATATCATACCTAAGAAACGAAGGTGGCACTCGCTCGACAGCGTTGTGCAACCTGGTGTATCAAGTCTTTCAGATATTAGATCAAAACAAGATTTTTCTCATTCCCTATCATATCCCGGGGCGCTACAATACTGTGGCAGACCGGTTGTCCAGACACTCTCTTACACCAGAGTGGCATCTGTTGCCAGAGTGCACAGAGAAGATATTTGCGAAAATGGGAACGCCCGAAATAGACTTGTTTGCGTCAAAACAAGCAAGGGTAGTGAAGAGGTATGTGTGTCTAGATCAGCGAGACAAGAATGCGTTGTTCCACAATGCATTCAGTCAAGTTTGGGATTTTCAACTTGCCTGGGTGTTCCCACCACCAAATCTCTTACCCAGAATTCTAATGCATCTCAATCTTTGCAGAGGAACGTACCTAATTATAGCCCCACGATGGAATCGGTCATTCTGGAGAGCAGATTTGAAGAATCGAGCAATCTCACCACCCTTCTCAATTCTCAATCTGAACAAAGTGTTGGTGGATCTCTCGACAGGGAATCCACCTCCCAAAGTAGACCAATTACAACTGGAAGTGTGGAAATGTGGAGCTGGCTCGAGAACCTAGAGGACTGGGATGAAGAGCATAAAACACTACTGAAAAAGGCTTGGCGCCCCTCCACAATGAATACCTACAAACCTGTATGGAAACGGTGGGTACAGTGGTCATTAACTAATAAAATAAACTGTTGGTCTCCATCAGCAGAACAAGTAGCTAGATACTTAGCAGAATTACATTTGAAATATAAATTAGCATACAAAACAATTTGTTTACACAAATCGGTTATTGCTACTTTTTGTAGACCTGAGAATAAAGAATCAATCAGTTCTAACAATCTATATCTTTGAGTAATCCAAAACAACATTCTTCATGTATATGGGATACTGAAGTATTGATTAAATGGCTATCTGAAAATAATCCAAATAATAATAGCATATATGAATGCTCACGCAGAGCAGCAGTTCTTTTGTTATTGGTGTCAGGACGCAGAGTCCATGACTTAACTCTTCTTTCAGTTTCTCAATCTAATTGTGTTTTTCAGGAAGAAGATATCATCCTGTGGCCTACTTATGGGTCAAAAACAGACTCCGCAAGTCATATACAATCTGGTTGGAGATTGATTCCTTACAAAGATAATTTAAATATAGATCCAGTACACTGGACCAAACAGCTAATTCAAGTCACTCAAAGCAGTAGAGGAAACATTTCAAATATGTTTATAACGACAAGAGGTGAAACAAAACCTGCTAGTAAAACTATTATAGCAAATTGGGTAAAAGGGGTTCTGCTAGAAGCTGGCATTGATTACAGCCCAGGCAGTATCCGCTCTGCAGTCGCCTCTAGGAGTTGGATAGATAATCATGATGTAGACAGTATCCTAGCCAGGGGAAACTGGAAGTCTGTAAATACCTTTCGTAAATTCTACAATAAAGCAGTGAATATAACTGTTTCAAACAGTGTACATTCAAAAATCACTAGAAGTTTCCAGCCAATTTAAATTTTTGTTTTGTTTACATTACACTAGTACGAAATAAAGAATTGTTAATTTAATTAATTATGTATCTTTTGAAATAAAACACTTTTTTTTTTGTGAAATCATGTTTTTTATTTATAAATAATATAATAACATGAAGACCTTTAGTAGAATGATCATGTGGTTTAGCTTGTCTTCCATCTTATCAATACATAATTACATAAGTCATCATTACATGTTCAACATACAATGTACAATATTAATGTAGTTAAGTAAAATAATAATAATGGTACAGTAGATAATCATGTTTTCAGACAGTTGAGATTGGTTTTTCGAATTATTAATAAAGTTTCGTTATAATCATCATCATTCATAACATAACTATAGAATGTTTATTGGTATAAAGACAAATACTGAATTAAGAAAACTTAAATATAAATAAAACTATATAACATAGAGGTATTGGTCGTGGTACACCTCGTCAGTTCACCTATACATACCTACTAAGTAATTTATTGAATACAGCAGTAAGAAAACTTAAATGAGTAAAATATTCATCTAAAACTGTTTATCATTATCCTTCTTGTGTCCATCACATTGGCGTCCTTTCTGTTCACCAGGCGATAACAAACATATCCTCATTTTGTACATGGGTTTTGAATAACGGTCTGGGCCATAATAGAAGTGTTTTACCTACCAATAAAACACATATTATGACCCTACCTTATTCAAAACCCATGAGTAAGGGCTGCCTGGTTCATAAATTTTTTTTAGCGCCCTTACTAGATAGGTACCCACAAATTTTTTTTTTTTGTACTACATAATATATACATGAATGTACATATGTAAGTGAAAGTGTACATATGTAAGGGAAAGGATGAGTACAATCAATACCATGTCACACGCACACGCAATCATATAATATCATTGCGCACACGTAACTATACCTACGTATACTCAGTAACAGTAATGCGAGAACAAGCTCTTTATTTAGATTTAAACCAATGATATTATATGCTCTCACTGATCACTGAATATAAATTATAGATACATATTACTTATATTCTTTCTCATGTGACATTTAACAAAGACTACAAATTTTTGAGAATTTTTTGATGATCTCTATTGTTGGTACGCAATCCTTATTAGGTACCTATCTATAAGTTTTTAATTCAAACAATGAGGATCCAATGGCGGGTGCTACGGCTCAATCACCCGAGAAGCCTTGGTGAACGAGATGGGTATATTAAAGAAAAAGATGAAAGATATAGCTCGGCAGGACTCGGGAACCTTTCGTACGTAGTCGACAGTCGCGAAAGAGAAGGAGGACACCTCTCTCATTTTGTACATGGGTTTTGAATAAGGTAGGGTCATAATATGTGTTTTATTGGTAGGTAAAACACTTCTACTAAAACATATTAGTAACTTTACTTTTAGACATTACATACCGTTAATCAAAAAATACCAATTAATCAGTATAGAATCGGTGATAGCTTTTCTTTGTTGCAATTTCCGATTCATATGGATCGTTAATTAGTGTTAAATAAAAAAATTAACAAATCTTTTACCGAGCCACGAAAAATAATCGATATTTATTGTAATATATTTCCCCATCCGTTTTAATACAATAATTTATTGATTTAATCCTAAACTATAAAAAAATACACCATTTTCATATAAATGCGAAGAAAACTCTAAGTAGTTTCTTTCATACCCCATATCTAAATGTTTAATAATGCGTGGCAGTTTATTGCGGAAAAACAAGTTTATAGTATAATATGGAGTATGTCGCTAATAGATGCTTATAATTTTAGAATACTTAAGATTGAAATGGTGTTATAAAAACTTGTTTAATTATTATAAGCATTAACGAAAAAGGGAAAAAATAAAGAATAACCTCTCAGCCATTGCCGATCCATGGGTCGGTAATGACTGCACTACTAAAATGCACTGCAGCTATTGCCGTTCTATTTTAATTTCAAAAATACTTTTTGAAATCCCTTAAAACACAATAATTTAGTTGCGAAATGTGGAATATACATATAAAGGAATATGTTGAGTTATTCAGAATAAACTTAACGTAAATATTTATATATAAAATATCTTAAGCAAAAAAATTGAGTACTTACCTGAGGAAGTAAGGGTTAGTATGACACGTTCGGCGCACTCGCTACGTTCACAGAAACTAACGTATTTGGTCACATTCCCGTGTACCTATGTACACTAACACTAGTAAATTAATTAGGAAACATACAAACATGTGTGTATATTATACTCTCTTGTGACTCAAATCGTTCCAAACCGATAAAAATAAGAATAAGCTGAATGGGTCGGCAATACCTGCAGATTTTCGATGGGTCGTTGATAGCTGCGTTTACCTTACATACACAAGATATGATTTATTATTCAGAAGATTCCAATCCGAGGTAATGAATATTTAATCTGGTTTTAAAAATAGGCAGTGATTCAGCACTCCTTATGGACAAGGGCAGACCATTCCACAGCCTTACAGCCTGCACCGTGAATGAGCAGCTGTAAAAGTCAGTAGTGTGGCGTGGAACTCTCAGAAGCAAATCTCTGCTTTGACGCCAGGACCGACTGAAATCGCACTGCTGCTGAAAACGCTCTTTCAAGTATGCAGGGGTTGATGGAATAAATAGCACTGAGTAAAGAAGGGAGAGAATATGGAGATCCCTGTGGCGGCGAATAGGAAGCCACTTGAGTTGCTTGCGAAATTCGGAGACGTGGTCATATTTGCGAAGACCAAATATGAACCTTATGCAGAAGTTTTGGAGAAGTTCAAGCTTATCAAGTTGGGCTTCAGTTAAATAAGGATAAGAGGCATCGGCGTAGTCCAGTATGGGCAAGAGGAGGGATTGTGCAAGCGAAATTTTAGTGGCAGTGGGTAGAAAATTGGGAAGCCTTATAAGGGATGCTGATGCGGCAAACATTTTTCTGCTAACTTCCGCTAGCTGAGGGCCCCAAGACATTCTCCTATCCATAAGCAGTCCTAGATTTTTTACTTGGGCACAGAAAGGAATGGTGGACACCATCGAAACTGACATGCGGTAAAGAGTCCCAATCTACTCTGGCTATTAGTCTTGAGCTACCAAGGATGATAGACTGTGTCTTGGTAGGATTTACTTTTAGACCATAACGATTACTCCATTCCGATATCCGAGCTAAATCTAATTTAGTGTCGTGTATGGCCTTAACCAGATCATCAAGCGAAGCGTGTACATAAATTTGGAGATCATCTGCATACAGGTGATAGGAAGAAGAGAGATTTGGAGAAATTGAGTTGATAAAAATAGCAAATAGTAGAGGAGATAATACGCCACCTTGTGGGACACCAGCGGAAGTACTGCACCACGCAGAGAAGTCTCTTCAATGCCTCTGAGCCTCACTGATTATAATCATGTGAATAAATGCGTAACAATACGTGCATAATTGAAAATTTACGCACAGCGGAACGGAAGTCAGGTATTAGTTTAACACTTATCTATTTAGATACTTCCGGAAATATTTTCTGAGTGAGTATCACTTCATTACAGCGTATCTGATTATGCGGAACTATTCTAGGTTTTTTGTAATTGTAGGTTAGGTATGACGAATTACGTTCTCAGTGCTAAAATTATGTTTAGTTTTTTAAGGTAGACGCAGCCGCGAGCGATCGGCCGCATGCGACAGACGAGCGCAGCTGATGTCACAAGTCACTGTATGAAAATGACAGACGTCGGCCGCACGCGTCTGTCGCAGACTTCGGAAATAGCGCCATGCATTTTCATACGTTGACTATTGTCGCATCAGTCGCATGCGATCGATCGCGCGCGACCCATAGAAGTTTAAATGAACCTTAAATTAGGAACACAATATGTCCAGGTATAGCAGCACACATCACTGCAGTGTCCGGGACGGTTCGTGCCAGGGCGTTCCACTTTCCGGACACTGAAAAGATGACGTGTGTGTCTAAACCTTAACGAGCCATTTACACGAGGGCAATCCACTAAGACAATCCACTAAGACTGCATACAAAAAAAACTTGAGGACAATCCATTCCATTGTCCTCAAGATTGTCTTAGTGGATTGCCCTCGTGTAAATGGCTCGTAAAAGTGGCTTATTAAAGCAGAGCTTCCAATCGGTAAATATGTAGTACATGATAGCTACATTTTAGCTTTACACTTGTAGTGCGAGTCTTAACTCTACGGCGGCGATTGTACTAAGAACGATTAAAAGTCCACTGTGTGAAGCTCCACTAGCTCTTGACTGTACCTACCTACGTGAATATTTTTAAAACTTATTGATACTAAACATGCCCTCAATAAATTGGCTCTTTAAGAACAATCCATCTTCTACCATTCTCACCAACATAATTTGGCCATACCACAATCTTCACGTCAGTTGCAACTAGGTACATAATTTCTTGAATAAATAAATTTTATTTTTATTAGTACAGTTTTATTGCTTTCCGATGTTTGCGTGTTTTGGGATCGATTTACCCAGTACCTGCTTTTGGGTCAGGGCTAGCAATTTAGCCATCTATGGGATTCCTTTTATGGCTTTTGAAGCGTTTACAGAATCATGGATCGAACCCGCAACTTAAATCAGAAGGCAGGGTCACTACCAACTTAGCCAACAGGCCCGTCATATTGCAACATACATACGATATTCACGGCTCATTGTATTTGTATAAAATAAACAAACAAACACATCTACGAACCTGCTGAGTATTATTACGTAGTTACTTCATTTAAAACTTTTCATGAACACGTCATAAAAATCACTGATTAATTTTTTTGGGGCCTAAAATGATACATTCTGACTGTTCGTTATACAACTTTTGTGGACGCTAAAGTTTGTGATTATGAATGTGTGTTACTTTTTCAAACAAAAACTAGGTAAGTGACAGGTTTTGATGATACCTAACAGTAGTATTGCTTAAAAACATCAGAATAATACTTTATTTTTAGAGACACAGACAGTTTTTTACTAGTTTGACTGACTATGTATATTAAATTACCATCATCAAATCAATAAGCATGACAAGAGATCATAGAATATTTCTTTCAAAAGGTGACATAGAAAGTATTACCTAAATGGTCAAAACTTTTAGGAGATGTAGCCTACCCATAGCGAATTTTTTTTAAAACACTCATTTTATATTTTTCCAGCAAAATTTATATGGGTAGGTACCTAGTTACAATAGTTTTTAAATGTTTTTGTGCCTTATCAGAGTTAATGTTGGAACTAATAACAACACTAGCCTCTAAGACCAAGCATCCGAGCCACAATAGATTTTTAATTGTGTCTCGGTTCCAATTGGAACCCGCGGTTCTTTACAGATTATCCCGCCGGGCAATATTTTTTTTAAATTCTACATTTAATTTTATATTCCAAAAAAATATATTCAAGTTTGTCACGAAAGAGGCGCCATTTTGCAGGCCCATCATATTCAATTAACAGAGAGTTGCCTCTACATGCCGGTTTCATCAGCTCTGCTCGTTCGTGAGGCGACCTGTTGATTGACGAGCTAGGCAAAATGATGCAAGGTTGCTTTGCCTCATTTAGTAAATCTTGTTCACTAGCTGGCCCGACAGACGTTGTCCTATACAACGCAAAGGAAAGATACCTACTAAAATACAATAGGACATGGAGTGGAGGGGGCATTGGGAATAAATATTTTCATACAAAACTTTGAAGCTCAAGCGTCATGTCAGTCAGTATGAACGCGAGCTGTCATTCGGTCGAAATTGTACTAGACTTATTCCACTTGAAATAACTTTTCGGTTTCAAATTTTCCTCCCCTTGTCACCTATTTGAAAATATTATCTCTTTGACGTAAAGGCACAGAATAGAGAATAGTTACGTAAAGGTATAGGTACAACTGACAGTTATTTCAAACACCTTATGGCTTGGCTACATTAGATATTAATAAGTAAATATAATAATAATAATATAATCTCACGCCTTTTTTATCCCCAAGGGGTTAGGCAGAGGTATTCCATTACTGGATATACCCACATTTCACGAGATATATTAAACCCCTAAACGTGATAGGTGGTGAGCCCATCGCCGGACAGGGTCTGTTTACACATGTCTCAGAATTATGTTTTTTTCTAAAAATGTTTTCTTTTATAAATAACCTTCTCCTGACAATAACCAAAAAGAGAATTAGCAAAATTAGTCTAACCGTTCACGCGCGATGCCGTGACTAAGGCAAATAGGGATTCAATAGAATCATTCAGTCATCACTCATCACATAGTTGAGGTCCTGTCAGAATATCGTATTAAATAGTATTTTAAGTTTTAGATTTATTATATAAATCTAAAATTTAAAATACAGCATGCCCATATAGAGCAGTGATCTGTGTTTAGGCAAAGAGATTCAAATATAATAGCATCGAGGGGGCATTGGGAATATTTTCATACAAAACTCTGAAGCTCAAGCATCATGTCCTTGTCATGTAAGTTAGTATGAACGCGAGCTGTCATTCGGTCGAAATTGTACTAGACTTATTCCACTTGGAATAACTTTTGGCTTTTAATTTTCCTCGCTTTGTCCCCTCTATGCCTTATTATATTTTAATTTCTTTGTGTTTAGGTAAATATCCTGCTTCTTATTTGTGAGGCTCGGGTTCGAATCCTGGCGAGGGCATATTACGAATGTGTTTTTCAAAACTTACTTACATTTTTATCGGTTACGGTGAAGGAAAACGTGAGAAATCTTATAGCTGTGGAAACAAAAGATATTATAATTATCTAAAGAAACTAAACATATTATTTGTTTTCGAGTACGAGAGTCTTACAGGTCAAATAAGTATTTGGCGCTCTGTAAAAAATTTATATCCTCAAGTAATAGACCAGGGTCGATAATTTTTAAAACAAAAAAAAATAGTAGGATGAAACTCATTAGAAAAGGAGGGGAATATTATAAAAATTAAAGGAAAAATAAATTACGGGCGTAATTTATATTTTTATTTGTTTCTATCTGTATCAATTAACTCAAACATAAAAATCGTAATATTTTCTTTAAAAAATAGTATGCTTAACGTAATATACCTAACCTAAAGATTGAATTTAAATTATATTTTAGTTCAAGATTTTTTGCATTTTCTGAGAAGATTTACTATAGTAAAAAAAACAGAAAACATACCAACTTTTTGAAAAAAGCTGATATTTTGACGGGTGAGTTTTCGATTGAAAATTAGGGTGTTTTTTCGATATTAATTCAAAATAAGGTGAAAAAATAAATATTTTTAATCAAATAAATTACAGCGTACATAAAAAGGTAAGTTTTCACCAAATTTCGTTAAAAAAGTTAAAATTTTGCAATAGATAAAAATAAAATAAAAGAAAAGAGCAGTGATAGCCCGGACGGTTAAAGAGCCGGCCGAAAATCAGTGAGGCTCGGGTTCAAATCCTGGCATGTACCAATGAGTTTTTCAAAAACTTACGTACATATTTATCACTAGCTCGACGGTGAAGGAAAACATCGTGAGGAAACCCGCAGGTCTCAGAATTATTAATTCTGAGACATGTGTAAACAGACCCGGTCCGGCGATAGGCTCACCACCTATCACGTTTAGGGGTCCAATATATCTCGTGAAATGTGGGTATATCCAGTAATGGAATACCTCTGCCTACCCCCTCGGGGATAAAAAGGCGTGAGATTATATTATTATTATTATTATAAAAATAAAAAAACCAAAAACTTGGTTTTTTGAATTTTTCACATAAATTTTGAGGTTATGTAAAAAAAGTGTAAATACAAAAGTTTTAGATCTTTTTATCACCTACAACTTTGCCATTTGACTTTTTTCGATAGGACTTTTAGTTTTGCCGGAAATCGAGAAAAACCGTTTCTTACCCTTAAAAACTCACCCCCATCCCCTTCCCGACCTCAGATCGCCCGTAATTTATTTTTCCTTTCATTTTTATAATATTCCCCTCCTTTTCTAATGGGTTTCATCCTACTATTATTTTTTTCACTTTTTATTATTTTTAAAGGCTTCTACCCTGGTCTATAAGTAAATAGATCAATAATTCACAGTCCTTAGGGCTGGAATACACACCGTTTATAAGTTGCTAGAGGGTAGATAAACATAGCTTCTATTCTATAAACAGAAATAATTATGAATACACACACAGAGAGTTTCACATTCCACAAAGAGTTTGGAAGAAAAACATTCTAGAAAGAAACTTTTGCTTACGTCTTTGACCTATCTTCATAGTGAGCAAGCAATGGTCATTGAACAAAGAACTTTACTTGTGTATTTCAGCCTTTTCAGTCATCAGGTTCAAGTTCACCGACACTAACCATAATTAACAGGTGCCTAAAACCATACTACTCATCACCACTACCTAATCAAAAAAAGTATGTATAGGGAAGGGTGGGTATAAACGCTACTTTTAATAATTTTCATTTCATGTTCTTTTTTTTAACTAAATAAATTGTAAATTCCATAAGAAAGACTATCATTTTACCTTTGAGTATTAAACCAAAAAGCATTTTACTGACGATGGCCATAAAAAACTGTTTTTATGTGGATGGACCAGTAGGTAAGTCCATCTTGACTCGGAGCAGAGCTATGTTTTTAGCTCCTAAGCCTTGGCTGTATAAATTGAGATCTCTCTGCCTGTTGAGTTACACCAAATAAAAATGTGTTTAAAAGTTTTAATTATTACGTAAAGTGAACAAACTAAAAGAGAAAGAGCTCTACAAAAAACTTTCTTTTGCTCTTTTCCGTATACATCCTAGCTTACCAATAAGTCCAATAACTGAACAATAAAACAGAACGCGCCGCCATGACAACGTGAAAAATGTTTGAAATTGTCATTGTTTGACAAAGAAAATTCATCTATTGATCAAACAGGTAACAAAAACCGATCCACTGCAATTTCCTAACGTTTGTGACGACTGTAAAAATGGATAAAGTCTACGAAATTCAGAAAAATGTTCGGGATAACGTTAAGACATACCAAACTTACTTGACAGATTTGCAAAATTGGGAGTCCGAAATGAAACGAAAGGAGGCCGCGCTCAACGGCGAATTTGAGCAGGTTCTCTTTATTTATCGACTTTAATATTTGTTTTTATTTGTTATTCGTACTCTTATCCACGAATATCCATCTTGTTTTCCATCATACTCATTGATTTTTATCTAGAACACTCGTTATTAAATCTAACTGTCATTGTTGTTTCGTGATGTTTCCAGAAGGTTTACAGTTCGTTCTACCACAGTCACACGTTATAAAGCAATGTAAATTACTGCTAGTATCCTGTCAGTGTATATCCAGTTCTAGTGGAAGTACTAGGACAACATCACTATATAACAGTTATCTAATACAAGTTGTTTGTTTTGAGGTTAGGATCTGCCTCCAGTCCGGAGTAAGATCAAGAAGGATAAGCCTGTGGTCGTTCAGAAGAAACCGGAGAAGCGTATTGCTGCCTCAGACTACCACGCTTGGGAAAAGTTTGATGTGGTTAGTAAATATTTTATTTTTGTTTAGCCGTTGTATGCAAGTTTACGTTTACTGTAGGTTATAGCATCCCCTGGGATCTATGTAATTTTCTGGTATGAAAAGTAACTTACATCCTTTTTCAAGATCTAAACTGTTGTCCTACCAAATTGCGTTTCGCAATGAAAGATAACAGACCTGTTAATTAACATACCTACAGTACTTGGTCAGGTAAAGTTGAGACAATAGGATTAACTATGGTCCTCGTCCATGCATATCGGGAACATTTGTCAGATCATAAAACGTAACTCATTTAACTAGACAGTCGGATACCTTATTATCTTGACATACTCTTCAGTAGGCATCTAGATAAAATATTTCTATAATTGTTACCAGGATAAAGCATGCGAAGAGGTAGACATGGCAGAAGTTGGACCCGTGTCGCTTGACAGTAAGAAGAGTGAGTCCGCCAAGCAGCAGAAGCTTAGGGAAGAGGCGCTGTATGAGAAAGAGAGGGTGAGTAAGGGATTGAGTTCCTCATATAGAGTTAAGTGATGAAGACAAAAATGTTGTTTTTTTCTATTGTTATCTAACTTATTATTGAACTGGTCTATCAATTGGCTCTTTTCTCTTTCGATCAGTCTCTTGATTTTGAGCAAAAATGTGGTTGAAGCTCTTTGTAGTACTCCATTGAGTACTTCTACTCGTATTTGCCAGCATCATCCACTGTCAGATAGCTCCATGGTGTGATAGCGCTTTAGCCTCTTAGGGTAGCTTATTTGAATGAGTATGAAACTTAAATCGGGAGTGGATCAAGATTCAGTCGCCTGCAAAGAAAGGGTGTTTCTAAATTCCCACAGGAACAGGAAATAATTGAATCGTATGGACGACGCCGCTGCGCACCTACTAGCTACTCATGTATCATATTAAATGGCTAAACTTGGAGAGTGCTTTTGTTTACTTATCAAGAGAAAAATAACAAAAAAAAATACATGTTCTTAAAAAAATACTTCACTGTATTTTTCTAAGAATATGTCTAGGAATCTTCTTTATGCAGGTATCAACCTGTAATTGGTTGTGCATTAAGATTGTCCTAGGTTTAAGTGTTAACAACTGTTGGTAGATCTAAAATAAAAAAATAAAATAAAATATACCGTCCTGCAACTGAATGCAGATAATAATAGGATTACACAATAGGATTATTTTTCTATCTCTCCTGTGGTACGCTGCTGCTTGGCTGTTTGAACATAGGTAGTCTAATTTTTTTTCTAGGGAAATGGCTTTGTGAAGCAAGAGAAATGGGATGAAGCCATAGCATGTTACAACCGAGCCATCGAACTGGTCAAGGATGACGCCATATACTACGCTAACCGCGGTCTGTGCTACCTCAAGAAAGATAGGTAAAAAAAAAAAAAAAAAAAACGCCTTTTATCCCCGAGGTGGTAGGCAGAGGTATTCCATATCTCCATACTCAGTACACTACACACTTTGTTTTAGTACAGCTTTTAGTAACTATTTATTAATTTTGAGACATTTGTAAATAGACCCGGTCTGGCGATGGGCTCATCAGCTATCACGTTTAGGGGTCCAATATATCTCGTGAAATTAGGGGATATCCAGTAATGGAATACCTTTGCCTACCCCCTCGGGGATAAAAGGCGTGAGATTATAATAATATTATTTTATTATATTATTATTAATTATCTTTTTGTAAATTCATCAATTTTCCAGCCTCCACCAAGCAGACACAGACTGCACGGAAGCTCTACGACTGGACCCGACGTATGTAAAGGCGTTGCAGCGTCGTGCAACAGCTCGGGAACGCCTCGGTTCTCTCAGAGCCGCTTCCCACGATCTGGCTGAAGTGCTGAAGTTGGAACCCCACAACGCTGCCGCTAGAAAACAATACGAGGCCATCAAAGCTAGGATGGGGACTAAAGGAGTGAGTTATATGTTCATCATCATCAACCCGTAACAGCCCACTGCTGAGCTAAGGGTCTTTCCTCACACATGAGGAAGTATGGGCTATAATCATCCACGCGAGCCCACCGCGGTTTGGGAGGTGGTGTTAAGCCTGTGGCCACTTAAGTCAGAATTTTTTAAGCCACCCATGGGTATCCGACATGGCTTAACGACTTCCATTTTGCGTAAACAAAACGAAAACCGGGACCAACAATTTAACGTGCCTTCCGAAACACGGAAGCGCTCGTGATATCCTAAATGCCACTAGGCAGTCAGCAGTCACACATTCACTGACTGACCGCACCCAACTTTGCTTAACCAGTGTGACCGTTACAAACACACTGGCACCGCAGGGCTACGAGCGCTTCTAGTTTTATGTTATTATTTCTCAAAAATAACAGTATTTAGAGTTCTGTACTTGAAAAGGAAAACGGGAACGCTAATGGCATCACTTCTTTGTTTGTCCGTCTGTCTGTCAAGATTTCACTCCCAAGACCGCGAGGAACAGCTAGTAAATGAACCATGACATTTTTATGAAGTAAAAAAAAACAAAATCTCACGCCTTTTATCCCCGAGGGGGTAGGCAGAGGTATTCCATTTCTGAAAATACCCACTTTTCATGAGTATATTCGACACCTAAATGTGATAGGTGGTGAGCCCATCGCCGGACTGGGTCTGTTACACATGCCTCAGAATTAATTCTGAGACCTGCGGGTTTCCTCACGATGTTTTCCTTCACTGTTGAGCTAGTGATGATAATGTACGTATATTTTGAAAAAGTCATTGGTACATGCCAGGATTTGAACCCGAGCCTCACTGATTATTATCATGAGAAGCAGGCTCGTTAATCGTAAGGCTATGAGTGCTCTATATCTTTTGAAATTTTTATCTTCCAGTCAAAATCAAAGTCGTCTCCAGCCACGACGCCCACCACGGAATTCAAGCCAGTCACGATGACGTCACAACCTAAAGCCACGCCTAAAATCGTGGAGTTGCCTGATGAGCCACCAAAAGTCGAGGTGAACCTGGCGACCGAGCTGGAGAATTGGAGAGACGGAGTCGGAGAGAACATTACAGTCATTAAACCAGTCAAGAAACCACCGCATTTGAGATCAAAGGTAATTTCTAACTAAAATTGAATCTGGCCGATATTTATGTTTATACATCACTAGCGACCCGCCCCGGCTTCGCACGGGTACTAATACTTAAACCTTCTTGAATCACTCTATTAAAAAAAACCGCATCAAAATCCGTTGCGTAGTTTTAAAGATTTAAGCATACATAGGGATATAGGGACAGAGAAAGCGACTTTGTTTTATACTATGTAGTGACTCACTACATACTATAAAACAAAGTCGCTTCCAGTATGTCTGTCCCTATGTATGCTTAGATGTTTAAAATTACGCAACGAATTTTATTGCGGTTTTTTTAATATCTGTACGTATGTTTGTACGCGCGGCATGCTGAAACTACTGTTCGAAACTTGATGTGGTTTTTACAGTTATTGCAGGTCCATCTTAAAATCTGGTAAATGTTTTTCTTTTTGTAATCACTATTATTATTCTGTGGTCATAGGTACATAACCGCTTTTACTACATCATTAAAAAAAAAATCTTTTCAGAGAGCTCTTAAACCAGTGCCGATCCAAGAAATACAATTAGGCAAAACAACCCCAGAGAAACCACCAACTCGTCTAAAAATAATCGAAATTGAAGACAATCTCGACCACGGAGACTCAAATAATAATGACTCGAACAAAATTAATGAGACTTTATCAGAGAAAATCGATACCAAAGGCGAAGGAGACAAGATAAAAGAAAAACCAGTTATAGACCCAGAGAAATTCATAAAAGATGCAATAGTAACTGAAAAAAATTCATTGGATATGGAGAAAGATGTAAAGGTTGAAGAAAAAGATGTGTTTAAAAATATGGTGCCACCAATCAATAGTGTTCAGTTTATGTCCGAATGGAAGAATTTAAGAGGTAAAGATGCTGATAGAAGTGACTATTTGAGCGTAAGTACACAAAATTATCTAGGTATTAGTCTATTTATTTATTGCTTAATTGGGAAACAAACAGTTATAATCAGTTATAATAGAGCAGTGATAGCCCCGACGGTTAAAGAGCCGTTCGAAAATCCACCACCTCGGGCTCACCACCTATCACGTTAAGGGGTTGAATATTCTCGTGAAATGTGGGTATTTTAAGAAATGGAATACCTCTGCCTACTTCCTCCGGATAAATGGTGTGAGATTATTATTATTATTATTAGCCTAGCTTAAATGACCATCCTGTGATAGATCGCCAATAAGGGAAGAGTCACAAAAAAAATGCCTTTTTGGTAAAACTTATTGTAGAGCAGTGACAGCCGGACGGTTAAAGAGCCGGTCGAAAATCAGTGAGGCTCGGGTTCGAATCCTGGCATGTACCAATGAGTTTTTCAAAAACTTAAGTACATATTTATCACTAGCTCGACGGTGAAGGAAAACATCGTGAGGAAACCCGCAGGTCTCAGAATTAATTCTGACATGTGTAAATAGACCCGGTCCGGCGATGGGCTCACCGCCTATCACGTTTAGGGGTCCAATGTATCTCGTGAAATGTGGGTAATGGAATACCTCTGCCTACCCCTTCGTGGATGAAAGGCGTGAGATTATTACTTATTATTCCTTACTTACTTACAGTTATAATAACACAAATTAATCTAACATGAACATAAGTTAAGGTTAACATGGTTAAGGTCGCGGGAAGTTGCTGGATGCGGGCGGCGCAGGACCGGACGTTGTGGAGAACCTTGGGGGAGGCCTTTGTCCAGCAGTGGACGTCGATAGGCTGACATGATGATGATGATGATGATGAACATAAGTAATTACGAATACAACCAGTAATGTTTCCACTATTATACTATACATAGAGTATCTACATCATAAACACGTTTGTTACGAATAAACTGAAACACTGAACCGATTTAAAAAAATCTTTTACCAATGAAAAGCTACCACCAAAAGAATATCCCTGACCAGCATAGGCTATATTTTATTCCCTATTCCCACGGGAACGGGAACTACGCAGATGAAACTGCGGGGCGCCGCTAGTATACACTATGTCTTGTTACAGATTATAGAACCAACCAAAATCCCGTCCATATTCGAAAACGCTCTGGAAAGCGACGTCCTTTCCGAACTGCTCCGTGCATTAGCCAAGAACACCGATAAGTTCAGAGAGAAAACTATCACGGCGTACCTCAAGGGGCTGTGCAGAGTGAAGAGATTCTCCGCCCTCGCCATGTTTCTGTCAACTAGTGATAAAGAATGTAAGTGCTATTGTTTAAACATAGGCCCTAAATGTAGTAATATTCACAGTATACTATCTACACTTCTAAAATCTGTACTAATATTATAAAGAGGAAAGATTTGTATTTTTCTATGTTTGTTACGAATAAACTCAAAAACTACTAGACCGATTTTAAAAATTCTTTCACCAATAGAAAGCTAGGTGATCCCTGAGTAACAAGGCTATATTTTATCCCCGTATTCGAACGGGAACGGGAACTACGCTGGTGAAATCGCGCAGAACCGCTAGTAATAGTATATAGAGGGAATATTTTTATTTTTGTAATGAATAAATTTAAAAAACTGGACCGATTATAAAAATTCTTTCACTAATGGAAATCTTATTTTTGTGGGAATAATGTGGGCTTAATATTCCTACGGGAACGAAACTTACGGAACAGCTAGTCCCCGATAAACAAACTTATATTTATGTATGTACTAGCAGCGCGTCGCGGTTTCACCCGCGTAGTTCCCGTTCCCGTGGGAATGAGGGTATAAAATATAGCCTATATATGTGTTATTCTGATTTATAAGCTATATAACTGTAAAGTTTTGTCAAAATCCGTTCAGTATTTTTTACGTGAAAGAGGAACAAACATCCATCCAGACATCCATACAAACTTTCTCATTTATAATATTAGTAGGATAGATGAATAATAAGTGTTTTTCCAATAACAACTAGAACAATATTATAATGTTTTTGTTTCTCTGTTTCAGTGCTCACATCTCTGCTGCACCACTGCAAGACTGTGGAGAATTGCAGCGACGAAGAAATCGCCGATCTGAAAAACAAATATGAGCTTTAAGTACATAAGGTATTAGGTAGCGATTCTAATTGAGCATATCTCTAGTGCGGAAGACTATACATGCAATACAGCAATAATACAACAGTAGACGCCGTGGAGCCCGTTAACAATCAACTTTTTCTTATCCCTTAATATTTTTCTAAATCACAAGTTACTCTGGTTCCTGAGTAAAGTGAAGGCATTTATATTTTCACTAGCGACCCGCCCCGGCTTCGCACGGGTGCAATGCTGACTAAAACCTTCCTCTTGAATCACTCTATCTATTAAAAAAACCACATCAAAATCCGTTGCGTAGTTTTAAAGATCTAAGCGTACATAGGGACACAGACGGGAAGCGTTTGTTTTATACTATGTAGTTATTAACCCACATATTGGTATGGTAAAGTATGCCATACCAACATAAGAATACTAAAACAGAACAAAAGTGGACAAACTATTTTCCCCATACAAATCCAGGGAATGAAGTCTTCTGGGTCACGGACTTTGCAGTTACTTATAAAAGATAAATTACGTCGAAATGTGTTGTAAATGGTAGGTTAATGACCGGAGTCTTGAATACGAGGGCTAACTCATTTGAGTGAGGGTCGAAAACAGGGGACAAAAAAAGTTGATTGACCCCACAGACCATTAATCTAAATGGTCTGTGATTGACCCAAACGCACGCGATTATTACTGTTATTACCTTTGTGTACAATACAGACCAAAATCAGAAGTCCATTGGAACTCGACCAACTGACTCCTTTAGAAAAAGCGGACATTTTAGGAAGTGGTCTTTATGTACCTAAAGGGTCATAATTATTAACACACACTGGACTCGATTGTGCAAACCACCTAAAATTCCTAATTTTAAGTTAGCCTATCCTTCTTTATAGAATACGGAAGAAAAAGGAAAAAAACAAACCATAGATTATAGAGTAATGTCAAACATGGAAAAACCGACTAATTTGATGTCTTATCTGTCACTTTTATTCATGACCTTCATACATCGTTGCTAAAATTGCTAAAAACGTGTATTGCGTCCATAAGGTTCAATTTTGTTATTTTGACATTTGTGACGTTGTAAATAAATATGGCGCTTATTTCTGTCCCTTTCCTTTCCAAAGCGGTGGAAAAGAATAAAGCTAAATTAAAATTAGGAATTTTAGGTGGTTTGCAGAATCGAGTCCACTGTTTTTACGACTAAAAACTCCATCATCAAAAATCGACCTCGAAAAAATTCAGTATTGCACGTAGGTATTTATGTTTCGATTTACTGTGTCCGGAGTCGGGAGCTGGAGCCACGACAACTGATATGAAATCGGTCGGTTAGAAGGTTAAAAAGGTGCTATAAAAATAGGAACTTCGGACCTCCTATTTTTTAAGTCGGTTTAATTTTACACACGGTTATTCAGTCCCAAACTAGGCAGAGCCTGTACTATGGGTACTAAACAACTGATAGACATGCTTAAAATAAATATTAAACACCCAGACACGAAGCCAACAGACATGTTCATGCACACAAATGTTGGCCAGCGAGGATCGAACCCGCGACCTCCGACTCAGAAGGCAGGGTCACTACCAACTGAGCCAACGGGCACTATTTATTAATAAGGCACGGATAACTGAGATGGTGGCGAGAAAACATAAAAATAAAATTTCACGAAACAAACCATAGTAATTTGTATGTCGCGGATTCCTTTCGTGATTCCTTAATCCTTGTTTATGGGAGGTCAAAACTGATAACAATCAAAAGCTGATAATGACAGAGAGAAAGCTGATATGATAGCATTTACATATTATAGTTGTAATAACGGGAGGTCTTTTAGTTGTTTATTTATCTATGTAATTGACTGGTGCGTTCAAGCAAGTTGAGTTCTGTGATTTTTTAAGTTCTAAATAAATATATCGTGATGAATTTGATTGTATTTTATTCTAGCCCGAGACGATCAATTCTGCGTGATTAATTTTATTTATTTAAGTATGTTTTTTTGAAATCAACTGCGAATATACCTAATTCAAGAAAACTAAAAAAGAAAGCTTTTGTATGTATGGTCGCGTCATCAAAAATCAAATGAGCCCACGCTCGAGGAGTTAGCCATTGAGGAGTTCTTTGCGATATCCACCCTGCTCCATCATCGGATCAGCTCGGTGATACAATAATATTGCATTGGCACCAACCTAACTTACATAAGTAATGCCAAATTTCAGCTCAATCGGTTGAAGATATCTGCTTTAAAATTTAGTTGCAAGATTCCACCCAGACCCAAACAAACATAATATAGGTACTTATTGTAAGTATTGCAAAAAGCTTGTAAAAAAACATTGTCTATGATTGAAACTACATGCACGGCTGAAGACGGGCTGCCGCCTCTGCATTCTTCCGTCTTTCGAAAAGTAACTTTTACAGAAGAAAAAAACTGTTACTCATTGACATAAAAGTATGTACTTACATCATTATTTGTTTATGGTTTTTTACAGGGATAACCTATAATTTTTCAAGTTGTTTCCCTATTCGTCCGAATCTTTTTAATAGTTGAGTTGTACCGAAAGCTTACTTTGAAAATAGTCACTATTGATTATAGATTAAGATGTTGGGTTTTATGAGGAGGCGATTACTAAGTTCTATACTAGTACTCATCATCTTCACTTACACCTACTTTATTTACGTTATATCGAAGCTGAACAACGAAAAGATGGTCGACAGCTTAAGAAAAGCTCTGCTACCAGACGATATATCCTGTTACTACGCGAATACACCCGCTAATGTGTCTGATATGGCGTCGGAAAATACCTTCTCAGCCGAAGACATATATTTCCATGATACCACTTGCACGGACACTTTCAAACTCCGTCACGTTTGTGCTATTGAAGCAGCCGCCAGAAACAACCTGGGTAGACGAATTAGAGTCCTCCTAAACAGGCCTATAAAGGAATGTTCTTGTCAATACGGACTCTTAGGTGATCTTCTCGAGAAACCTAACATCGATATATCGAGAATAAACGTAGAAATGTACGCTATAGGAACTCCTTTAGAACACGACTTTCGTAGTGTAATTCACGTTGGAAAAAGAAGGCATAAAAGGGTGGAGGAATTGCTGAAATTCATCACCCTGTACAGGTTTGGTGGGACAGTGCTAGATCTAGATGTGATACTAGCGACCCCTGTGAGTAAGTTGGGGAATAACTGGGCTTTTTTGAAGGGCCACAAGCTGGGAACATCGGCTATGAAAGTAGAGAAAAACAAACTTGGCAGAAGAATGGTCGGAAGAATTTTGAGGTAGGTACTTAGATAAAAGCAAAAAAGGAAGATGCGGTAGGTACATCTAAGAAAGCATCGTTGACTTTTGTACACTTTATAAACGCACATGAGGGCATTGTACATAGCAGTTTAACGATTCAATTATGTTTCCTTCTCGTCGACTTTCACGTAATGTCGAAACGACGGCCCGATTGAGACTGCAACGAATTACGTTCCTTGGACCTAATATAGGATAGGTAAGCTGACCATGCGCGCTAAGCTAGGTAGTACCATATCTTCCTTTTTTGCTTTTATAAAGGGTATAGGTAAAGGGTAAAGGTGTGTAAAGGGTATAAGGGTGTGTAAAGGGTATAAGGGTGTGTAAAGGGTATAAGGGTGTGTAAAGGGTAAGGGTGTCTTGTTTTTATCAGTCTGACCACTACTCGACAATAGGATTTACATCACCCTTAATATACCACGATTAGGTACCTATCTTAGTTGCATATACATATTAACACATCATAGGTCTATGCTTAGTTGTCAAGATGTTACGTGTTATACCGCAGTGTAAAAAGGAAGCTATAAAAGGTCTGACTTTGTCTGCACACCTACATTCTCAAGATCCTACCTAAGTATATTTTCCAGCGGTACTTAGGTACCAGACAGGACAGTCATACTTACTTTTGCATATAAAAGAGTAGATATGTAAGGATTTCGTTATGTCTGTCAGTCCGTACCTATGTCAGAAATCTCAACTACTTACCTAGGTAGGTACCTACTTACCCAACGAAAACGTAGCTTAATGTTTATTTTTATTTTTAGATCGTTTAAACTTCAATATCGTGATGAAGTCTTAGACGGAAGCACAGCTTTAACAACAGCCTACGAACATCTATGTTCTCATTCGAATTCTACTGAATATTGTCATGGTAAGGTTGTGATTGTCATTATGTCAAGGATATTCCATACTAGCTTTTCCCCGCAACTTCATCCGTTTTTCGGGGTAAAAAGGAACCTGTCACTTCCCGGTCCTTCAGCTATATCTCGACAGAAAGTAAAACATTGAAATGTGAGCTTTAAATCATAGATACCTACAAGTCATTTTTCAGTAGCGTGGAACCGTGCGTTGTGTGCGTCGCGTTCTACCTTTGTACTTAGGGTTGCCAGGTCGCCAAACCTAATAGCCGGACAGACCAGCCAGTTGGCCGGACATTTGGGTAAAAAGGCCGGACACCCTACATTATTGAGAATCTTGTGTCTCAGTAACTATTTAATAGATACGACAGCAGAATTGTATGTAAAATCAAGCTTTTTTGACTATCACCAAAAATCTTGTTAACTAATGAAATGTAAATAAAATCGAAACCCAGATCGGTTAAGTACCTTATTATTAATCAGTCAAATAAAGTCATCAGTCAAAATTGTATCTACTCGTTTGCGAAATGTAAAAAGGCTAACAGAGGCCGGACAGGCCGGGCATCGTTTATTTTGGCCGGACACGCAATCAAAAACCCTAACTTTGTCCGGCTTTATCCGGACGCCTGGCATCGCTAGGTAAAAAGGTACCTAAGTATATCTATGCAAAAAAATGTTGCTGCCTGTAAGAAGGACAAACCAACAATCATACCTACTTTCACATTCATAAAACTATTAGTAGGAAGAAGTAGTTGTGTCTTTGAGTATTAAACCAACCGGAGACGCCACTGACAGGCGTTCCCCTCTGCCAAAAAAAAGTGTCGGTCAACGCGCACACCTGTTAAATACAACTAGTTTTTTTGAGTTTACGGAGTGCTTGGATTAGTGAATGTATTTGTGTGCACCTAGTTCAAGCTAGCGTTTAATTGTTTTGTCAAAAAATGCGTTTGTTTTAACATTATTTGTGTTTGTTTCCTCGTCCCCCCCGCAGAAATTGGCAGACTTTTTTGCAAAGGAACTAGTGCGCGTGACGTCTCCTGTTGGTTTAATACTCAAAGAGTTGTGTAAATGTTTTGAATTCGGTGCTTATTATTTGTGCAGTTTAAATGGCGCCTTTTTTGCACCACCAATGGTTTTCGCAAACCTTTTTGTCGACTCGACAGAAAGTAAAATATTGAAATCTGAGCTTTAAATCATAGATACCTACAAGTAATTTTTCAGTAGCGTGAATACATAGAATGTATCTAGCTTTTCAATGCTTTGCTTTGTGTCGAGATGGTATTGAGTTTTTAATGTGTCCGATGACCATAAATCACATTAACCTCCATACCACAGTTTTATGTCTTTTTTTATTTCAGGATTCATAGCATTCAACCCCAATACCATACTTAGAATTAATCAGACGACCAAAATGGTGTTTAATATGCGCGAAATAATTGCCTACCATTTTGTGGAGCGCGGCTATCATCCAAGAGACATCATCAAAAATACAATGTTCGATTTTGTAGCACAAGAATACTGTCCGGATGTTTACAACCATTTCCTTCGAGAACTAGCTGATAAAGAGTATGAGCAATAAAACAAATTAAGTATTTCAATGGACTCGATTCTGCAAACCACTTAAAATTCCTAATTTTAAGTTAACCTATCCTTCTTTATAGAATACGGAAGAAAAAGGACAGAAACAAACCATAGATTATATAGTAATGTCAAACATTTAAAAACCGACTAATTTGATGTCTTATCTGTCACTTTATCCATGACCTCCTTACATCGTTGCTAAAATTGCTAAAAACGTGTATTTGAATGGGTCCATAAGGTTCAATTTTGTTATTTTGACATTTGTGACGTTGTAAATAAATATGGCGCTTATTTCTGTCCCTTTCCTTTCCAAAGCGGTGGAAAAGAATAGAGCTAACTTAAAATTAGGAATTTTAGGTGGTTTGCAGAATCGAGTCCAATACCTGCTTATCTATTATTATTTACAGTAAAGTATCGAAGCTTTTTTAATATAGTTAAAACTAGCTTTATGCTTGTTTCGGAAAATAGTGCGAAAGCAATATCTCAGAACCGCCAATTCCGGCGACATCGGGTCGTGTCGTAAATGCACTAGCTTTGGTTTCCTCAGATAGCGGTGCCGTCATATAGTACCGTCGTATAGATACTTTTGCCTTAATCACATAAGAGATGATTTGAGTTACAAACCATACAACAGACAAAAGCAATAGTAAGCCCTGAACAAAACTGTGTAGAATACTTCATAGGTAAGTCAATAAAAAACATTTTATTTGATCTGTTATTTATTTAATATGATTAATTATTTAAAGGTAATAAATACATTATGTTTAATCATCTGTTTGCGAAACTAAATATGTCTGTCCTTGTCCATCTACTGTAATTAAACGAGTAGGTACCTGACTGTTCATCTACTGTAGGTAAGTAATGAAGTGCCTCGTGGTAAATACTGATTCTGCTTTACAGCGACTAAACTTATTTTAGTTTACTCCTGTCATTTTCATTCTCCTAGATAAGAAAAGAGACGAGAGATATTTAGTCCTGTCAAATTAAAATTAGTCCTGTCAACTAAGGCATTTCATAACGTGTTTAGTGCTTATGTATCTAAAGATGTCACGACTAAAATACAGCCTCTGACAGGACTAAATTCGGTAGGTTATCTTCTATCCCCTTTTCTTTTGTTGAGGTTAGACAAAGACAGGACTAAACCAAAATAAGTTTAGAGGGTGTAAAGCAGCATCGCCCTAATTGGCGAAGGAATACTGCTAGTACTTGGTCTGGGAATCGTTCGAAATATGGCGTAATTCAGCGTTACCAACTAATGTTCCTATTTGCAATCTTAATTGTACTTGCTCGTAGGGTGGCAGCTTCTTTACTATTTTTGCCATTGAACCAAAAAAGAGATCATTCTCATCTAATACATTTTGCGTAGAACTTTGAGTAGAATTCTGATTAGAGATATCCATAACAAGGTTTAGACGTTCTTGACTGTTTGCATTATGTTTCCGTTTATCGCTCTTAGTGTTTGATTGTGTTTCTTTGCTGTTGTGCATTTGTACCATTATTATATTTCCGTTTCCTGGGGTTTGTGTTCGTTCGCTGTTATCATGACCGTTTTCGAATATCACACTATTATCTCCTGGGTTTTCATCTACAGCATTAGTAATGCCTCTTTGGGACGTTGGAAGGCCGTCCAAGAATATCAGGAGATCAGATCTCTTCTTTGCTGCTTCTCCGCTTGAACCAGTCCCTGGTTTTCCTCTACGTCGAACATAATAGTCTCGTATGTAACACCATCTCTTGGAGCAATCGGAATCTGTTAAAAAAATATTTTAGTTGTAACTATAGCAAAAAATATATATTATAAAGTCATACCATTAAACAAACTATATTTTAGTTCAATATATTAATATATAGTAGGTAAGTAGCAAATGTAGTTAGCATGGATTAATTAATGTAGTTAGGAAGAGAAGGAGATGCTGGTATTTAGTTTAAAAGTAAAATAGGGCAAAATATAAGAAATCTAACATTCAATATACCAGAACCGAAGGTATAACTATTAACTTGTATAACTATTTGTAAAAGGAATTCTACTAATACACACACCGGCACAATTAGCGGAACAGAAAAAAAAGGGAGTATTTACGCATTTTTGCGTGTTACTGGCCGGCTAAACAAGCTTTTTTTAAATTTGGGTTTTAATTTAAAAATGGAATACTAAGCGACTGCCCTTTTTCTTCATTCTTTTGTTTTAATTTTCATTGATTCATTTTTTCCACCGCTTGTCCGTTTTTAGAAGGTTCGTGAATTCCATTTGAAAAGCTTTGAATTGCAGTTTTTGAGGCTTTTGAGTTTTTTCGCATATTGATAATTTACGAGCATCTAATTATGCCTGATTTAACGCCATCAGAAATCAATAGGGCAGAACAAATGAGGAGAAATGGTCAAACCTACAGATCGATTGCCAGAAGCCTTCGTCGATCGTTATCAACGATTTATCGTAGCATCCAACGATACAGATTGACGAATGCTCTAGTGAGAAGGAGAGGACAAGGCCGGAAAAGGTGTACTTCAAGGAGGGATGACCGTTTTCTCCAACTTCAAGTCCGACGGAACACGAGACTAACGGCGGTGCAGGCTCGAAATTTACTGGAAGAGGTACGAGCAGTAAGGATGAGTGAGCGGACAGTTCGTAGAAGATTCGAAGAAGTGGGTATAGGCTCGTATGTGCCCGCCAAAGCCCCAAAACTTGAGAGACATCATCGCACAAACCGTCTACACTTTGGTTGTGAACATCGTGATTGGGACTTCGACGACTGGGGACAGGTTCTTTTTACTGATGAATGCAGAGTTATGTTAAATCAAATTGATGGAAGGCAGCGAGTATGGAGACGCAAAGGAGAACGGTATATCCAGTCTAATTTTGAAAATACAGTTGCATATGGCGGCGGTTCAATTATGGTCTGGGGAGGAATATGTTTAGGAGCTCGTACGGAGTTAGTAGTGGTCGATGGCGGGAATCTGAATGCTGATCGGTATATCAGGGAGATTTTAGAAGAACATGTTGTGCCATTTGCCCCCTTTATTGGTAACAACTTCATTCTAATGCAGGATAATGCTCGGGCTCACAGTGCTCGCACAGTACAGACATACCTAAACCATGTTGGTATAACGGTGATGGAGTGGCCAGCACGGTCCCCCGATATGAACCCTATAGAACACGTCTGGGACTTGCTAAAGAGGAGTGTAAAGTCAAGAATGCCCCCTCCCAATAATCTCAACGAGTTGCGAAACGCATTACTTGAAGAATGGCAGAGGTTGCCCCAAGAAACCATTGATAACATCATCCGCAGCATGCCCAGACGGATGGAAACCCTCATCAGAGCACGAGGAGGAAACACTCGATATTGAACAGTCATTGAAATTGTTGTTAAACTTTGGAAAATCTTGAATTTTCTGCTGTTTCTCTATAATTAAAAATCGAAGAAAAATGCATTTTGTTTTATTTAATTTTTATTTTTATAAAATTTTAAGTATGGTGTTACAAATGAATGTCAAAACATGTTAATTTAATTGTTGTTTCATTTTAAATAATATATTGTTTAAAAATTACATTCATTGTTCTAAATTCCCTCTTTTTTCTCCTTTTTTTTTCTGTTCCGCTAATTGTGCCGGTGTGTGTATTAAAAACGCGAAAGTTTGTATGGATGGATGTACATGGATGTATGGATAGATGTTTGTTCCTCTTTCACGCAAAAAGCAGCGCCCTGCGGTTTCTTTTTGTTCCTTATAAAATATAGCCTATGTGTAATAGCCTGCGCAGACGACGGACTTTGTCCCCCGAATCGTAAAAAAATATGTCCGTCTCTTTTTGTCCTGTACCGCGTCCTATTTTGGCGGACAAAAAAATACGAGGACAAAAGTGTGTCGTCTGCGCAGGCTTTTAATCTGATGTATAAGCTATATAACTGTAAAGTTTCATCAAAATTCGTTCAGTAGTTTTTGCGTGAAAGGGGAACAAACATCCATCCACACATCCATACATACAAACTTTCGCATTTATAATATTAGTAGGATTACGGGAAGCAAAAGTACCTACTGGCGCCTGGTCAAAATCATGTTGATGACCCACTTTCCTTACCAACAGAAAATTTAGTACCTCCTACCTACCTCTGGCAAATTGCAATGTTCGCAAATAAATCCTATACCAATACCGGAAACATTGAAAAATTACTTCAATGGTCACGCTCACGTGATTGTTCTTCATCAGAATTCTGCAATAAGTACATTTAATAGATGGATTTGTCTGAATCAGCAAGTCCTAGTTTGTAAATAATAAGTATTGTAAAAACATAAGTAGGTAGCAAAGATATTATACATAGAAAGTCGTAGATAAACATATCTACGTGCTCTAGTAACAACTAGAGCACGAAAATTGAGGCCGACAAATGTAGTTAATTAACCACATTTTATTTAGTCGCATTGTATTCCAAGTCGTATTTTAAGCGCAACTCTTAACAGATAGCTCTCTTTTTCTTTATTATTCGTTCCGTATCATCTTTCCCCGTCATTGTTGTATCCTATAAATACGCTAAGAAGTAAGTATGTACATGTTGTAGCACACTCGTAGGGGATCAATTTTCAAACGCAAGCAGTATGAATATAACTCATCCTTACTTTAATATCTTTAGTAGGTAGTGTAAAAAACCGAAAAATGTTGAAGAGTTGGTTAAATTCATAACTTTTTCCTCTTATTTTTAAATCACCTTTTTTGTGTTCATTTCATAATATTTATGAGAAATAATAAATACATTTAATAAATTATAGTACATTTACTTACCTAAAATAGATCAATGAAAATGGTGTTAATACCTATTCACCCTCCTCGAGTAAAACATTAGAAAATTAGGGCGCTTGTATAGTATAGTGTTAATCGAATAAAGTCATCAGTCAAAAATGTAATAAAAATTCAATCAAAATTGTATAAATTTGAGAAATGTAAAAAGCCGGACACGCCCGAAACCGTTTATTTTGGCCGGACGCACAATCAAAAAGGCTAACTAAGTATGTCCGGCACGCGACCAGCTGTGGTTAGCGCGGGGCGCTAGAATGCGCTAGCGAGGTTGACAGATAGGTATTTCCGACGTGCTATAATTAAAAAGCTTTTGTGATAGTTACCTACTTCAGTACTCACCTGTTTTATTTAAAATTTCTCCAATTTCACGCCACCAATTCTGTTTCAATTTAGTTTTTCTGTACTCTTTACTTTTTATATTATAAATAGCTTCATGGTTTCGTACGAAATCTATTAAAATTTCGTCGTCCTCGCTGCTCCAGTTTGAGTTGGAACTCATTTTTGTACGTTTGGACGAGACGGCAGCCATGCAAATGGCAGCACCGCTGTTTTACGTTACGGTGTCAAATACCGCTCTCTACGAAACTGCGCCTGGCGCCAGCCGCCACGCCATTTTGTTTACATAGACAACGTTCTTCTTACGTCATTCACCGCTGTAAATTATTACGGCCGCTATATGACGGCACCGCTGTCCTTGGACAGCGACACAAAACCAAACTTTTGTCGCCTAGTGAAAGTCTTATTGACGGTGGTGAGTCTATTGGTTAGAACTTACTTGATCTATGTATTGATTCTCATTGTTGCTCTGAGTTCTCTATAATTTTCCAAAATTTTAAATATATTTTCTAAAAGTTATACGGCAACGCCATCTATTGACAGTCAGCGGCTTACCGACAGAGGGTACGTTGCAAACAATATCATCGTAGTTTAAATTCAGAAGGCAACAGCTACATGGCGCTGTACAATTAAATACGACACGTACCTACGCAAATCCGTAGAAAACTACTAAATTAAAATACTTGCTAAACTGGACGAACTGCACCTTTTATGGTTCGGCTCTATCTTTCTATCTGTCTGTCGAAGCTGCTTTTTCAGCTACATGATTTAAAATTTAGAATAGAATGATTTTAGAACCACAAAATAATGCTTGCTAAAGAAAATAAAAATAAAAAAACTAGAGTATTTTATTAATAGTAAGTAAGTACTATACTTACTTAGTATTACCACGTAATTTTTAAGTGGTGTTACTCGATCAAGTAGGGTACCTATCACTAACTAATCGATTACCTAACTAACAAAACCTAACCTAACGTTAGGTAGTAGGTACGTAACCTATTGCAATTTTGCCCGTCACAAAATAAATTTTCCCTTGTTTGCCTCAAGTTTTTGAATTACGATGAAAAATTTCTAAGAAAGCCAATAATCCTCCTGGATATAAATAATCCAACGAATCAACTGAGGGCGACAAATCAAAACAAATTAATAAATCATCCTGCAAATGGTCTGAAGAAACTCCAATACCTGGCTGTTTATTCGCTCAGAAAATGAAAACCCCATTCACTGGCCGAGCCAACTTCGGTAATTAATAATTCAGTTATGGCGGTGCTAACGACACTTTAATGAATACAGCGATTCTATTGTCCATTGAGGTTATTCCAATTATTGCTTGTGTATTGAATGGTTTATGCTTTATTGGAACAATCATCGGTGATATGAGAAGGCCAGTAGATGCCCGGCCGCTGGTTATCAATATGATGTGAAACCAACTCGAGTACCAACCTACATAACATCACTAGGTACCACCATAGACACCATAGTATTGTTTTGAGTCAAATCCAATACCTAAATTGTTTTGAAACACGCTGTAAAAGTGATGATGCTATATAAAAATATAGCTGTAGCAGTAAATGGGTCTGATGAAGGTCCCAACATTCATCATTCGATGTCTTACATCGCTATGCAGGATTTGCAGCTGGAATAAAACAATATTAGTTACCTACTTACCTACCTATTTTAAAAGACCATTGTGAATCTGAGTAATTAATATTCTCAAGCTGAAAACAAAATGTTATCGTACTAGGGTATATTCTAGTCTTTGAATGGTAGTGGCGAAGACGAGATGCTTTCAAAGCTTAGATAAAAGCAAAGTATAGTCTTCTCCTCGGACGCGCGTTTGAACGAATGGACCCTGAAAACTCTTGTGTAACAAAAAGCAATTTATTTCTCGGGTAACGATTAGCCTTTTAAATTTTCATTCCGTATTGGACGATGATGATGTGATAAGGCGGGGCTATGACTGACTGTCGATGGCGTGATAAAATTGTAATGATTGCGCTTTTGTGTTATTAAATTTACTATTTCAATTAGGTTTCGGAATATATTTTCAGAGTGGATGCTTATGTACATCCTATCTTCTTTCATTCTAAAATTCAGCTTTCTGGGTTCAGCGGTTGAGGATATGCTGATAGATCAGTCAGACAGTCAGTTTCTGGTTTTAAAGTAATAATTCCTTTCCTTTGTAAACTTACAGGAAGTTTGGTTTACGCCATTAGTGCACATGTGTGTTAGCCAAATGTTGTCAGAGCAAGATTTGGCTTGATTACTCGCATAACCGGGAGATTAGGGTACAAATGACGTAGGCTGTGTTTAGCTACATTGCGAGAACCTGAGTTTAGTTTAACTTTCTCCTCAAGCATTAATAGTTTCCTAGATTTTTATTAATCTCGATATAGATACCTACCAACATAGTTCAAATTTGAACTTACTTTTGGACTTCATTCAGTGTTTTGTCGCCAGTCTCTAACAAAAACGCAATGACGTATTTCTAAAATCTGCAATTTATAACTTCTAATGTATATTATTCCTTAGTTACAGTGGAGCTTGCCATTGGACTTTGTAACGTTCTTATTTCAATCGCCTTAGAGGTCAGACTCGCACTACAAGTGTAAAGCTTTATGTGCTCTTGAATGCACCTACTACCTACATCAAACCGATTCTGTTGTTGATGCCTCAGAACCATTGTCTTCAACACAGTACAGTCAAGAGCACATGAAGCTTTACACTTGTAGTGCGAGTCTGACCTCTAAGGCGATTGTAATAAGAACGTTACAAAACAGTCTAATGTGTTAAGCTCCACGTGATCTTGACTGTACAGTTACTATAATTGTTGTATATCCTATTGTAACTACTTACAAGATAGTACTCCAACATACTTAGCTAGCATGTAAAATTTAGTTCAACCTTATACAATGTATTGGTGTAAACAATCGTTGATAAGCCTAAATAAATAAATAAATAAATACATACTGATTCCTATCTTTCGCTTGTGTTGTGTAATTCACTGTGTAATTTTTCCGTGTTAATATTTTCTCATCACTTTAACCAATTATCTCTACCAATATTGATAATGGTTCACTTATTCGTTCTAGAATCCGACGGAAAACAATTAATATATAACACCCTTCTGGTTTCCGTCGTAGTTAAACTAGTTAATAATTTTTGATAGAGCTCAATTGCAACTCTCTCAAAATCACTTCTGTGTACTGTTTCCTCACAAAGATTACCTACCTACCTAAATCTGAAGGGAATCAAGTTTTCCAAAAAACTCGCTTGTAACAATATGTTTTCATATACGAAATCAAACCCAAAAATCATTTTTAAAAACACAGGCCCGTGTCCAGTAGGTATCTCAGCGATCCCGACTTTTTGTGTACCTATTATCCTCATTGCATTTTACTCCAAAAAGCCATTACTCTGAGATCTTTCGGTTAAACAGTCTTACTCCAATCCACTTAAACTCCCAGAACTCGTTAGCAAAAAGGTCTGAGGTTTAATATTCGTAGACAATATCACTGGATAAAGTGTTCAGTAAACTTTAGAGAATCCACTTTTAAATCCGATTTGATGCCGGACTCAATCCCGGAGCTTGTGGGTGAAGGGAAACGTGGTATATGACAAATATTGGGATAGTTTTTATGTGGTTTTTATGGTATATCCCTAGAAAATAATATAAGTGCGAAAGTAACTTTGTCTCACTGTGTATCTGTTAGCTACATTTTCACGGCTTAGCTACTGAACCGATCTTCTATATCTTATCCTCTGCCAGTCGAAAAGGATGTACTAAGATGTTTTATTTTTCATCCTTTTAGGGTATCAATATGGGCTGTGAGTAAACAACTTAAAAAAAACTGCTATCAGAAAGACTTACGGGACAGAAACATCTGTACCTACACACAAATAAAAAATAATTACCAATAACTAATCAGGCACAAGTCCTAGTGATGATGAAGAACTAAACTAAACTAAACAAGCTGAGTGGGATCCTATTAGGCACCATTTGTTACCATTTAATTTTATTTCTGTTTTTATTTGTGATTTGTTCGCGTCTAATAAATTTATTTTCTTTCTTTCAATATTACTACGTTAACGTTCAATGAACAATAAGTACAATGTACAAGTTATCCTTATCATTAAAACATTAATCAAAAGATATGAGAGCATGGTAACGTCCGTTGCAGAACTAATGATCTTTTTTCATGCACTTTTCATGCACATTTACTCTGACATGACAGTATGGTAGCACTTTTAATTTAATTTCTGTACCTATGCTCTCCTTCTTCTCAGCTATAACACGTTCCAAAGCGGTAGTTAGTAGGTGCAATGACATTCAATAATAAACCCGTACATTAAAAACTTGATTTGGTTACGTCACACACTCTCACGTCAGCCCACCGCGGATTGGGAGATATTGTTAGGCTAGTGGCCAATTAACTGTTAGAATTTCTGAAGTATCTTACAAACAAACTGGCATCGGCAGGACTACCAGAGCCTTGCACGGCTACGAGCGCATCCGTTTGATTGCGTCGAGTCAAGAGCACATGAAGCTTTACACTTGTAGTGAGAGTCTGACCTCTAGAGCGATTGTAATAAGAACGTTAAATGTATCATGCTCTACGTGCTCTTGACTTTAACTCCATTATAAAAATGACAGATACAAAGTTCCTTGTCCCATCAATCACGCTGGCTTTATTCAATTCTCCAGTTAGATTGCGTGTATTCGAGCGTATACGTGCCAAAATTATTTCGTTTGTCATTTTACACTTTTTTTGTAAAATCGGAATGTTTTACAAATGCTTTTGTTACAATAGACGCGGCTTGGACTGAAAGTCTATAAACATTACCAAACAAATACTTACTTAAATACTGCCTTGAATGTAACTATAGTTGGTGTTGGTGTATAGGTGTTCACGAAGTTAAAATGTCACTCCCAGAAAACTAAGCTTTCCATTGGTAAAGGATTTTTTAAATAGGCCTAGTAGTTCTGCAGCCTATTTAAATTACGAAAAAAAACATCATCCTCTTTATAATAATTATATTTATACATTTCGTTTCGTCTACCGTTGCTCCAAGTTAAACGTAGCGTTAGTTAGTACCGAGCGTTAAGTGTAGATGGCGCTGTACCGTTTTTGTAGAATTCCTGAATGGCGCTATCAAGAGTCGCCCGCGTTTCATGACTACCCCGGCCGACGCTAGCCAAAGCATACTTACCTGGCACAGGGGATACCGTGATCAACAAGGCGGTTCCCCCAGGGCGAGGCCTTTCCATTGCACTGCGGTTGGGCTGACCCCTGCGATTATTCCTAATGTGAATAACTCGGGTGCGTAATTTTTGGTAGTGGGGACTGCGTACGCGCCGTCCCCTCATATTATTGTTATTATTGAAGGTACAAAAAGTCGGAACGTTTGATTAAGAAGGTAGATAGTATAAAACTTTGGTATAATATGTCAGTTGCGTCAATTTTACTTGGTAGCGCTGTAATGTCGAGCGTGGTATATCGAACGCTTATATGTCAATCCCATACATTTGTCATTTTTGTAAATACTTATTTTGTATTTTATTTGAAATACTTTTCAAGACATATTTTCAAAAAAGCAAACTTAAAATAATGCAAACATTTTAAAAAATGCAAAATACTTTCTGATTAAAAAATATTATATAGCAGAAATATTATGGTAGGTTGTTATTGTTGTTGTGTTCATTGTGGGAATGGTGAAGAGTAAGCCCCTTTTCACACGTACCGGTTTCCGCCGGTCCGGCGGGCGGCGAAGTATATGGCCATGTACGTTCGCTTTCATACGTACCGGTGGGCAACCGGGCAATCGGCCATACATTTCGCCGCCGGTCCGGCGGGCGGCGAAGTATATGGCCATGTACGTGCGCTTTCATACGTACCGGCGGGCAACCGGGCAATCGGCCATACATTTCGCCGCCGGACCGGCCCGCTGGACCGGCGGAAACCGGTACGTGTGAAAAGGGGCTAAGGCTAACCCTTTTTTTTGTGTTATCTATTCTGTCACAAATGTCTATATCCGTTTGATCTCCAAAAAATAAATAACAAAATAAATCTCTATTCGTCATTGACACGCCTAGTTATAGATAGGTACGCTTTATTCATACCAGGAAATACCCTCTCCAAAGGAAATCCTGAACCCGTATCCACATAACATATGATCTGAGATAAGATAATTCGGAGATCACAATACTACTTGCAATGATAGCCGAATTTAGCGCAGCGGTCATTAAAATTGCATTAGCGCGTCTCGTTTACAACTCCCGACCGCCGGTCGTGTCGTTGTCGTGGTCGTTCAACTGATGAAGTAGTTCAAAATAACTCAAAGTCAAAGTCAAAACTTATTTATTTTGTGTAGTTCAAAAATATACCGACTTAGAAACGTTTATAGTCTAATAACAAGGCACTCTAAACTCGTCCATGAAGATTGGTTAAATGTAAACAGCAGCCCATCTCCACCGACGAGTTGCTGGTTCCAAATGCAGTACCCCGAGAAGAATCAGCAAGAAACTCAAGGGCAGCTCTTTTTAGGGAGGTTGGCGAAGGTATTCAATTCCTGGAAAATAGTAAAATGATCGGAAGAAAGGTTCGTCAGCGATTAATTGAATTTTGATCGTGTTTCTACGTGGGGTAGGTAATCCATTTTTAGGTGACAGGCAGTGATCCCATCGTCAGAAAAGAGGCTGTGACAGCCTCATCCCCAATTAGGGAGTCTGCGAGTGTCGTTGACGTTGTTTTTCTCACACTTGAGCTAGTAACAATTAACTAGTAGGTGAGTAAGTAAGTAACAACTCTTTAAATAAAAAAATGCAATAAGCAAAGACGTTTAAAGAAAAAGTTTCTCTCTTCTAGAGCAGTGATAGCCCGAACGTTTAAAGAGCTGGCCGAAAATCAGTGAGTCTCGGGTTCGAATCCTGGCACGTACCAATGAGTTTTTCAAAAACTTACGTACATATTTATCACTGGCTCGACGGTGAAGGAAAACATCGTGAGGAAACCCGCAGGTCTCAGAATTAATTCTGAGACATGTGTAAACAGACCCGGTCCGGCGAGGGACTCACTACCTATCATGTTTAGGGGTCCAATATATCTCGTGAAATGTGGGTATATCCAGTAATGGAATACCTCTGCCTACCCCCTCGGGGATAAAAAGGCGTGAGATTGTATTATATTTATATATTTTTCTCCTTCTAAATGATTTTCTTCCAACCTCTTTGGCAATAAGTGACACAATGGTTTTAAAAAAACTATGGGTGGCCTTGTGGGGTATCGCCACCTGGCAACACCAGTTACTAGAATAAGTAGTGTAGTCTATGATGTTCTATTGTCTATGACCTGCCAGAGAGACGAACGATTTGGCCCGGCAAGATTAACTTATTGTACTGTGTAAGTATAGCATTAGTTTTCTGCAATACAAGAAGTATTTACCCTAACTACTGGAGTTTCCATCATCATCGTCCTACATACACGAAGACCCATTGAACACGGGCTATCCCTATCGCTTTAAGTGATTTCTTCCAGACTAACAATGGATTAAGGAACTTAGATACCTACGTAGGTATGTTTTGACGAACTCATTAGTAAAATGACTCAAGCGTCTATGAGAGGCGGGCTGACAACTTACAGACTGAGGCCAAGGCCCGTATTATAGAACGATTTTCATGCAATAAAGCCTAAGCGCAATTAGAAAGGGACAGCATTCTGCGACTTATCTCATCTCTTTCTGACACAGAATAAATCTGTAATACGCGCCTAATAATAGGTAAGTAATTGTTGTTTATCATAGACCATCTGTCCCAATTTTTTGTCTCGGCACATGGACGAAGACGGGTGCAAAACCTAGTTATCAGCTTCGATAATTTTCTATTCATGGTCATAACTCATGGACTTGACAGCAATTTCATTAGTACACACATTAACTGTATTAGATCCATAAAATACGGCGCCATTATTGACAACAGTATTTGACGCTTACACATTCGATAGTATGGAAAAACATGAAGTTCCGTTATCAAAAGCGAAAGAAAGAAGTAATGGATACTTATGACTCTCTACTGCCTTTAAATCGGTTATTAAAAATATTCGCTCTAAGTTGCGTATTTCGGAACGGCCGCAAAGTTCAAGCACATTGGTCTCTAACAAAGAATCTGGTTATTGTAATACTTTTTACAGCGATCAATTCGGTCGTATTCTATTACAAAACACAGCATTTGTGGTTTACGATTGAGAAGCAAAATTTCAAATTTACTGATACCCTGCATTTGACATTCATAATTAGCTCCTGTCTATACTTTATTGACTTAATTGTCGTTCGCGTTTGCGGTACCGATGCGTGCGTCAAATATTATAACAATTACGAAAACTTGGACAGCATTCTTGGTATGACTTACTATACTATTATTAGGAAACGTGTCATCAAAATAAGCGTTTTCCTTCTTCTAATAACTATTATCAGTTGTATATCCGACTACTTTGCTTGGTTCGTAGCTTTGACATGGGAAATACCTACGTATTATTTAGTGGAATACACATATTTCGTTATTAAAACTCTGACCGTTCTTGACGCTATCAGTAATATGCTGCATATAGAATATCGTCAACGTACATTGGGTGATGCGATTCAGAAATTTTATGTCACTGAAAAGTCAGAAGCTGGCAAGGAAAGTACCAAAATATGGTTTGGTATAATCGAAGTTAGAAGTAATAGAAATGGTAGTACAAAGACGGTGTCTGACAGTGATTTTGATTTGACATGCCTAAGTCAATACTATTTGATGGTGATGGAGCAAACGGAGTTTGTAAACAAAATGTTTGGGATTCGGGTGAGTACGTTTTATTTTCTCTTATATCGTTTAGGTACGAATCACCAAGATATATTTCTTTTTAAAAAAAAACTCACGCCTTTTATCCCCGAGGGGGTAGGCAGAGGTATTCCATTTCTGGAGATAACCACTTCTCATAAGAATATTCGACCCCTAAACGTGATAGTTGGTGAGCCCATTGCCGGGCCGGGTCCTTAATTAATTCTGTGACCTGCGGGTTTCCTCACGATGTCTTCCTTCACCGTCGAGCTAGTGATGAATATGTAGGTATGTTTTTGAAAAACTCATTTGTACATGTCAGGATTTGACTCCGAGCCACACTGATGTTCCCATTGGAACAGGTCTTATGCAGGTAAAATCGCTTGGAGCTAGTATAAAATGATGTAATACTTTGAATAAATACATTGCAAAGTAATAATTAAGATATCTACTTTACAGATTCTGTTAATCTGCGCAACGATGCTATTTGACATGATCAACTTATTGAATCTGGCTATTAGAGTTATTTTTCAATCTTTGGTAAGTGCTGGCCGTTTGGTAAGTATGATATTAACGTACGAGTATATAATATGCTCATTTCTCTTGTTAAAATTATATCACGTAGATCAGAATATTTATAGCTTAACTAATCCTAAGGTTGTCTTTATGAGATTACTAAAACTGATAAAACCACCCATAGTATATTTAAGTCTTTGTTTAGAATTTTTAATGTACAATAAAGAGTTATTATGTTATATTGTATCGCGTAGTATGGTATCGTAACGTACGAGTTTATATTGTAGGTACAAAGTAACATCGTCTATCTATGTTTCTTATTGTCGTTTGTGTTTATTATTATCGTTTACCAAATATGCCGATATTTCGTTTAATATTTTTTATTTTGCGTGCCTTGACAGACATTTTATTCGCAGCATACATCTATCTCTGACTAATGAAAACTTCTTCCAGATCATGGGGAACAAGTTTCCAGCGCTGTCTAGCTTGATTCGACTTCTATCATGTATATCCATCCTTTTCACTCTCGTGCATAGCTCCGAAAGAAGCTACAGACAGAGTGAGAGGATTGTTTGCATCATTGACAATCTGCTGGTGTATAGAAAGACGAGTAAGTTTTTAAGTTCGAATCCTAGCATACTGATGAGTTTTTCAAAAACTTACGCTCATATTTATCTCTTAGCTCGACGGTGAAGGAAACCCGCAGGTCCCTAAATTAATTCTGAGACATGTGTAAAACTTAGGGGTCCAATATACTCGTGAAAAGATGGTATTTCCAGAAATGTAATACCTCTGCCTACCCCCTCGGGGATGAAAGGCATGAGATTATGTATGTATGTTATGTTGTATTCTATTTCTTATCCCTCCACAGGTGCAGAAGTGGCCGGCGTTCTCAAAGACCTCCGAGCCCTCACAATAACAAGACCAGTTAAATTCCACGCGGCGAATTTCTTCAGAATCAACTACTCGCTATTCGTATCAATGGTCTCAGTGGTCGTCACATATACTATCATATTCTTACAGAGTATGACGTGATTTAGAGTAAAATAATGTAGGTATTCTGTATCATGTATCTTAAGTATAATACCGTAGAATCGCTATTCGATTGCAATATAGGACTAACAGAATAAGCGCAATTCCTCATACAAGCAAGCGCAACACCCCAATTAGTATATCAATAAAGAAAATGATGCCTTCGTACTTTAGTTGTGTCTAACCAATTTTCTTAAATAAAGAGAAGAATAGCGAAAATTGTTGAAGTAGTCGATACTGAAGAAACTAATTTCAGTAATTGCGCTTATTCTGTTACATATTGTATTTTCTAATATAGGTACACCTACTTATACTTGTCAGGACTTCTAACTGTCTAATGAAAGAAGTACATAGTATTTTCGATGTTTTTTTCCGACTTCCGACCGAAAGCGACTGTAATTTCTTACTTCCTTGAGTAAACCAAAGGATCGATTTTCCGCCCGAAAAGAAGTAGCGAGCAATTAGCAAAACAAACAAGGAAGATACCCTTTGAGAAAGAGCACATTCTGCTCATGAAAGTGTTTGCTTAAAGGATGGATGCCAAACTTTGTGACTACCCAATTACACTAGAAAGAGAGTTTTTTTAGTGTATCTACACTAATAATATTATAAAGACGAAAGATTTGAATTTTTGTATGTTTGTAAGGAATAAACTGAAAAACTGAGGGACATTTCAAAAATTCTTTCACCATTAAAATGCTACAGTATCCCTGAGTAACAGGGTATATTTTATTCCCGTGTTCCTACGGGAACGGGAACTACGGGGTGAAACCGCGCGGAACAGCTAGTCTTTTATAAAACTAATACCTACCTACTTCATTTTATAACCCAGTTGTAGAATAATGTATGAATGTAGAATGTGTCGACTTTATGACGAAGTTAACATCAGATCAAATAATATAGATGTTTTATATATAAAAAAAACGTGTTTTATTTTTTATTAGCAGCGCTTTTAAGCGACTATGCCCCGTATTATAGAACGATCTGCAAGGAAACTTTGCTTGAGGATGTTAAAAAGAGATGTCGCTTTAAGAGTCACATAAACCTGTCTCCTAACTATTAACGTATTCCTCAAACTTAATTAAGTTAATTACCTACTCCTCATTTTTAACAAAACAAAACTCTAATGGGGAGTCTGTACATGAAATATTTTTTGAAAATGTTAAATACCAAAACACCAATCTTTGTTTTTTTTTGTCTGTCAGTTTTCTGGTTGTGCACGCATCACGCAAAAACTACTGGACCGATTTTGATAAAATTTGGTGTGGAGATAACTGAGTACCCGGTTACCGGTAACCCCGCTTCTTCTCCTCAGCTATACATACCACAGCGGTGGTTTCGCATTGACTTTCAATAAGAGGGCTTATAGGTCCCTACATTGAATAAAAACTTTTGACTTTGATTTTTGACTTTGAACATCTATCGAGTACTTATTACAGCGGAAAAATGTCTCATTTACGCGGGAAAACTATTGCTCACTACATCCATAGGTACATAATGTAACTTTGATATTCATCCCAATTTATCTTAGTAAATAATCAACGATACTCTCATACCTCCTTATTAATCATAAGGAGAACTGCCCACCTGGGCCCTACTTCATTACTATAACGGACTTGATAGTGACTGTTGTAGGGATGTGGCATTGATCGCAAAAATCGATTTTTCTGTTTTTGATAATAATCGATTTTTGAAAAATCTATTATTTTAATAATAAATAACCGATTTTTAAAAATCGAAAAATGATATTTTTTTACAATCTTTATCCCTTTAACATAATCTTCGCTAGTGAACATACTTTAATTTCTTTATTCGTCGCACAGATGGTGCTGTGTACAAAAATCGAGTAAAATGTGTTAAAAAAAATAAAAATATAGTCGATTATTAAAATCGATATTAAAATCGATTATTAAAAAAAATGGATTTTTCTAAAATTCATTATTTTTCCACATCCCTAGACTGTTGACAATTACTCTGAAATAATCGTGACATAACATTGTTGCTCTACGACACTCAAGATAATGGAGTAGGCTCTCTTGTTAATTAAATTGCTTCGAAATAAAGTGACGAGTCCATTCTAGTCGCATTTTATTAATGATTGTAGTTAGATAGCAGTCAGAGGGTGGTTCGCTTCTTAAACGTGAGGCTCGGGTTCCAATTCTAAGGCTGTATGGAGGAGCGGAGGTGGAATGCTCCTCCATCGTAAAAAGGGAAAATCTTCCGCCAGGCGAGGTGATCGTGCCTGGGGAAAGCATGTTGGACAATTGTATTTTTACAAACTCCTTAGAAAACTTCGATAGCGCGGTTTAGAACTCGGCCGTCTATTGGCGCGATCCATGTCGTGTCGCTACAGCTGAATAAGTTTTTCAAAAACTTACGCACATATTTATCACTAGCTCGGCGGTGGACGAAAACATCGTGAGAAAACCAGTAGGTCTCAGAATTGATTTTGAGGCATGTGTAAAAGCATGCTGATTTAGAGATGGGCTCACCACCTGTCCCGTGTAGGGGTCCAAGAAAATAGGTATATCCACCCGAAGCGGTGGAGTTGCAATGATTTTCAATAAATGGACCTTATACTTCGAATAAAAGCATTTATATTTAGACTTAGAATACTTCTGCTGAACCCATCAACGGCGTATATCTATATAATATTTTTTTAAATTTTCTTTTACCAATAGTATACAATTTTAAATTACACTCGCCAAACTACTTTTTACATATTTACGTAGGGGTATTACGCTATCAACGCTTTAGTAAAAACATAGTTTTCATTGATTTATTCAAACAGTAAGTTTCTATAGATTGAGTTTCCAAACGGGTGTGATAAACACGTCAATGAAACAAAACTGTATCGTCTTGGTGGTGATGGATGCCCGCATCAAACCAGCACCGAGTTTGCGGCGTGCGGTGCAAATTAGCCGGGGGGATGAGCTATAAGCTCGAGTGAACACGCATCTTCTGGGAAAGCTCGTCTCATAATAATAATAATAATAATAATAATAACAGACAGATATTACACAGTCATCTCACCTAGCACCATCCACTCACTCGGGGACACGCGAAGTGTGCGCGACTCAAACCAGACACCCATGATATGCACTTGGCCTCGGCCTGTCCATATCATTATACCAGTATACCAATACTGAGCTTTAAGAAAGAAGATAGCAATAATAATAATAGTAAATTGTTTATTTGCAAAAAAACATCCATCAAACCATCGTAGGCCTTCCTTGCTTGCTTTGGTAGTCTGGGGTCAAAAGTCCAAAAAAAGTGTTAGAAGTAGGTAATAGTATATACTCAGTGACGGATCTAGGATCTCGGTTTGGCTTAAAGAAGATCGCCCTTTAATAATTATACTTGGCTTCGAGTATATAAGAAAACATCCAGGAAACAACCTTATTATAAGACCAGTCTGTTTTGTGGAGGGGGGGGGGGGGGTTATACTATAGGTATAGTATCACCATGGGCGTAGCTAGGGATTTTTCCTAGGGGGGGCCATGGCCCCAGCCATTCATCGGCCGGGCTAAGGCGCGGCAAGATGGTATGTAGGAATCAAGTATGAATTTCAGTTATCCTATCCTATTATATTAATTCTTTTTCTTTTATCTGTGTTCTGGCCAAAACCATGTAGTTTAAGTCGCTAATATAGCTAAGTATACACTGACAAGAGCTCCGCTCTTAAATTACCGACAACAAGGTAAATCAAATCGACATTGAAGTAAGGAAAAAAGAAACCAAAAATATATAAATAGATCATGTGCATCTGGATCGAGGGACCATTTTTCAAATTATTGAGAAACGAAATGACCCTTACAGAGCATTTAGTAAAAATTTGGTAAAACTTAAAGCAAAGATTCTTAAATTTTTTAAACGTGAAACAAAAGAGTTATGGTCAAATAACTTGAGCCCTCAATCCTGACTCCTTCATAGAGCAGCATAGCCTAATCTCAGAAAGTTCTTACTATCCCTGGGATAATAATTTTTATTTGAGAATTTATTTAAGATTTTCTTAAATACCTACATTAAGAAATTCCCAAATCTTAAGAAGGCGATAATACAGATTTATGGTGGTTTAGCTTGGACCCTCAATTCGTGAATAATCTGTACTGATTAATCAGTAAAACATGAGTTTATCTAAGGAAAGAGATTAATACGACTTTAATATATTTGAGTTCAATATTGCTCAATATCGTGGGTAAATTAGTTAAAAAGAAATAATAACACAAAATTTAATTGTTAAAAAGTAAATAAAAATCTAATTTTCTTGAAACGTCTGAACTGAGGGCCCTACATTTTCGGCAGTATTGTATTAAGTATTGTATTAAGCCTTCAACACTACCGCACTTTAGGTTAAGTATTTTAACCAATTTTTAATTAAAATGCAACAAAGCGTCCATTCTTTTAAATGCCATACTTTAAGAGAAAAATTATTTAGAATTTTATACAACGCGTAACAGAAAAAGCGCAATTCCTCATACATCCCAATTAGTTTAATATAAAAAAACCGGCCAAGTGCGAGTCGGACTCGCGCACCGAGGGTTCCGTACAACCTTGCAAATTTATGGTTTTCGTAATTTTTCCTTTATTTATGCTATAAGACGTTGCTTCGTACCAAATTTCAAGATTCTGAGTTCACGGGAAGCACCCTGTAGGTTTTGATTCCCTTGCAAGTGTCGAAAATTTGCGGCATAAACGGCTGTATCTTTTGATTGCGTTGGCTTAGAAGTTTGATTTTTTCACAGCTTCAAGGGACAGTAGAACTGAGTAATTGATATAAATTTCAGCTTCATACCTCCACGCGTTCCTGAGAAAAAGGGTCTTGACAGACGGACGGACGGACGGACAGACGGACAACAAAGTGATCCTATAAGGGTTCCGTTTTTTCCTTTTGAGGTACGGAACCCTAAAAATTAAGAATCTTTGATTTAAGTTTTACCAATTTTTTACTAAATGCCTTGTAAGTGTCATTTAGTTTCGCAATATTTTGAAAAATGGGCCCTCAATCCAAATGCACATAAATAGGTCCACTCCACGACCTTGAAATCAGAAAAATATGTTTTCAAACTATTTTAAGTTTTCTGTGTTTAGCTTTTTGAAGATGGTTTTCGATTTCGGTAGTTGAGGATGAAGGTTTTTTATGTATGAGGAAGGGTATTTTTCTAGGGTGGCCCCCCTGCCCCCCCCCTAGCTACGCCCATGAGTATCAATAGGTTTTCCGCACGATTTTTGTAGTAGAACTCCTCCCAGAAAACTAAACTTTCCATTGGCGAAATAGTTTTTTCAAACAAAATGTCAAATCTTCATCTTTATAATAATATCACGTAGTTCTCATTCCCTTGGGAATATGGCAATAAAGTATAACCTATGTTACTCAGAGATCTTCTAGCTTTCCATTGGTGAAAGAATGTTTAAAATCGGTCAAGTAGTTTTTGAGTTTATTCGTAACAAACATACAACAATCCAAAAATACAAATTCTTCCTTTTAATAATAGTATAGAAGTAGATTATTAGAATCAGCATTTTGTCGCTCGACTCGCCAGTCGCTCAGTCGCCTACAAACGCTATACGAGTAGCTTACGTAATATTCATTAAATGACCTTCAGATAAAATAGTGTATTATTTGTGATAAATAAGGACAGGACGCCCCAGAAGGACGCAAACCCAAATTAGTGACGTCCTTCAAAAATCTGGTGTCAAGAGTGCAAAGAATAAAAGAGCGTGCATGAAAAGGCATAAGGATGTAAAGGAAGCGACGGAAGTGTGCAAAGATCTGGTAAAGTGGCGATCCATCGTCTCTGCCTACCCCTGTGGGAAGAAGGCGTGAGCTGTATGTATGTATGTATGTAAATAAGGACAATAATATTCAATTACCCTAAAGCTCATCACTTGCAGCAACCATCATCACCTCAAAGTTTCCCAATGTTTCAGAACTTGTTGCTTTGAGAAAATTTTCTGAAACTGAGGGCGCCTTTAAACAGCTCAGTTTCACGGCATCCAAACTTCCAAATTGAAATGCGGTGGTATTAAAACTTGAAGTGTAACTGAACTTAAAAATCCCGATATTAAACTTTAATAACCGAGAATTTGTTCTTGAGAAGATCTTAGTTTTGCTTTACATGATGGAAATCAGTGAGGCTCGGGTATGAATCCTAGCATGTACCAATGAGTTTTTCAAAACTTACGTACATTTTTATTACTAGGTCGACGGCACGTCTCAGAATTAATTCTGAGACATGTGTAAATAGAGCCGGTCCAGCGATGGGCTCACCACCTATCACGTTTAGAGGTCCAATATATCTCATAAAAAGTGGGTATATCTAGCAATGGAATACCTCTGTCTACCCCCTTGGGGATAAAAGGGTTAAGTTTAGTAAGTCTTAGAGAAGACAACGCTGGCAGGGTAGGCAGTCGAGACTGTCTTTGGTATTTGCCGTGGAATAGTTGTCATTCTAATTGTATAGAATTATAATGTAATATTATTCTATATTAATCTCGTTTTTCGAATTACTTGTGTGCAATTTTTACAAGCCTACGAATCAAAGAGATTAAAATATAATAGGGCATAGAGGGGGCATTCGGAATATATTCATACAAAACTTTGTAGCATGTTTGAAGCTCAAGCGTCATGTCAGTTAGTATGAACGCGAGCTGTCATTCGGTCGAAATTGTACTAGACTTAAGCCGAAAGTTATTACACTTGGAATAACTTTTCGGTTTCAAATTTTCCTCGCCTTGTCCCCTCTATTCCCTATTATATTTTAATCTCGTTGCTAGGAATCAAATTCTGGGGGTCTGTGGGTTTCCTCAATAATTCTTTCTTCACCGTCATGTTAATTTAAATTGTTTAAAACTTTTTTAAAACAAATTGTTGTAACTCACCAATAGCACCGTTCGAAGTCCAAACACAACAATCTCTTCTATTCAGCGCGAGTCACTAACTACAACTCAATTTGATGCGCGCTTTTTCTCCAGAGTGTGAACAAACAATTCCTTTGATGCAGTATTAGTATTCGCGCCCCATCCCAGGGACCACTAAACTTTCTCTGTTAGTACTTTGTTAGCTCCTGTTAAGGCTCTTACGACGCGATTTCGAAAGCAGGGCGCGGTTAAGGCTGCACGCTGTGATTAGCGGAGCGAGTTTGAAAGTAGAAATCTGCTATGCTGCGCTACCACTGCTTACTATATTGTAGCATGAAGAATATTAAGATATAACTATAAAGACATGAGATTAAAAATAGCTACCCTTGAGTTTCTTGCTGGCTCTTCTCGGGGTACTGCATTTGGAACCAGCAACTCGTTAATGGAGATGGGCTGCTGTTTACATTTAGCCAATCTTCATGGACGAGTTTAGAGTGCATTGTTATTATAAACTATTGACTTTTCTAAGTGTATATTCAATACCTATTGAAAATAAATGCATTTCACTTTGACTCTATTATACTTACAGATAAAAATGTACTTCGAAAAGGAACTATGCGAAACAGTGCCCAGAAGACTGGCAGCTTTCTGTCTCTGTATAGCAAGGCTGATTCTTTGACATATAACATAACTGCCAGCCCTTTGGTCAACTAAGGCCGACCAAACGCACTAACAGGTCTTTGATAAGCTGCCACTAGCATTAGGTTTTAAGTTATATTGTTGCCACAAATTATTTGATTTTCTATCATGCGAATACTTTTTTCACATTCTCTTTTCCCAAAATTCGATGTCGGGACAGTATGTTTTCTCCTTCGATTTGACACTAACAACCGTTACATCTGCATTCAACTTCTCCAACATTTGTAAATCTACATCTACAGTAATATTATAAAGTTGAAAGATTTGATTATTTGTTTGTTTGTATTGAATAGGCTCCAAAACTACTGGACCGATTTTAAAAACTTTTTTACCAAAAGCTTAGTTTTCTGGAAGTGACATGAGGCAAGTATAGTTTTCATAAAACTTCGATAGCGCGGTTTAGAACGTTGCCGTCTATTGGCGCTTTATTTATATGTAGCGTCGTAGATGTCACTACATACCTAATACCCGCTACCCGCTCCGCTCCCCGCACCGCGAATCCAACCCTTCACCCTGTATTCTCCACATGTGCGTTCGGATACACCATTTTATGACGTCATTATTTTCAATCGATCCTGAACGGTCACGTTTGGTTGTGAAATTGGACGGGATAACCGACTGTGCCAGTGCTTTAGATAATCTGTTTGGATTTGGAGGGAGAGAGATAGCGATCTAATAAATATATAATAAAACATATATGACTATGTAAACAAAATATATATCATTGGCTCTTTTATCTATACTATTCAAGCTTTATATATTATAGATACCTAGGTCGTTTGAAAACCACAGAAAGTCTGGGGCGAAAAGATAAGAGCATAATATTTCTTACTAGCAGTGCCCCGCGGTTTCATCCGCGTTGTTCCTTTCCCGTAGGAATACGGGGATAAAGTATATTCTCATGTATAAGCAATATAACTGTAAAGTTTCATCAAAATCCGTTGAGTAGTTTTTGCGTGAAAGTGGAACAAACATCCAGACATCCATACATACAAAATTTATCGTTTATAATATTAGTAGGATTCGTAGAGTATAATAATAATGGATAAGAATAAAGTGTATTTAAATAACGACCATATTCCCAAGGGAACGGGACTTAAGCGGGTGAAATCGCTGGTAACAGTATTTTTATTTATTTATCTACACGTGATAGGTGGTGAGCCCATCGCCGGACCTGGTCTATTGACACATGTCTCAGAATTAATTCTGAGACCTGAGGGTTTCCTCACGATGTTTTCCTTCACCGTCGAGCTAGTGATAAATATGTACGTAAGTTTTGAAAAACTCATTGGTACATGCCAGGATTTGAACCCGAGCCTCACTGATTTTCGGCCGGCTCTCAGAGCAGTGATAACCGTAAGGCTATCACTGCTCTTCTCTTCTTTATAAATAATTTTAGATAAACAACAATGTACCTGTACCTTGCCTGTACATTGCCTGTACCTTGTCTGTACCTACATTTATATCGCATTGTTAGATCACTCCACTATGGCGTGCACTACTTAAGTGGCACGCCACTTATCGGCCTTCGCCGCCATTGTCAGTTTAATCCCAGAATCGCAGCTTTGTGCCCTCAATGAGCCCTCATGGTAGACTATTATCGCTTATCTTGAGGTATATATTGTATACTTCAGAGTATGATACCAAATAAAACATAATAATATATAAAGCTTAACCGAGGAGGTAGAGCTATTCCGTTCCTGGAATATACTTTTAGGGTAATTTTAATATTATAAATAAATCACAAAAAAATATTATTTTTAAAATTTATTTGTTTTGCATAAACCCTCATTGGTACCGCAATAACATGGCTTCGGTCGCGCACGTTTATTTCACCCCCCTAGGGGTTGAATTTTGCAAAATCCTTTCTTAGTGGATGCCTACACTGATTATGCTATCTATGTGCAAAATTTCAAGTCTCAAGACCCAGCGATTTAGGCTGTGCATTGATATTATCACCAATCAGTCAGTTTATTATTTTATATATTAACTATATAGATTTATTATGTTAACGCAATTTTTAATTGGCTAGTGTGCGTGTATTGTTTATGTACAGCGTGTTAGTATGTTTTTTTTTAATAATCGATGTTATCTAGTATAGTAGCGTATGAAAAATAAAAATCAATACTGAAAATAGTTTCTTGTTAATTTTATGATCTGCCCTTTAAATATTTGAACTTAATAAAATTCACCATGTATATGCACACGCCTTAAATCTACGAGGGGGTAGGTAGAGGTATTCCATTCCTTTTCACCAGTATATTTTTAGACCATTTGTCTCTGAATCAATTTTGAGAATTGCAGGTTTCCTCCCAATGTTTTCCTTCACCGTCGAGCTAGTCATGTACGTAAGTTTTTGAAAAACTCATTGGTACATATTCGAACCTCGCCCGGATTCGAACCCGAGTCTCACGCACGAGAAGCGGGTTCTTGTAACCTCAGGGCACTGCTCTGTTTGTAGAAGTACAACTGTAAACTTTTGACACATTGATACACGTGCCTCAGAACCAAAAACCCATAGAGTAATCAAGGAGCTTTTTCTCAAAATATTTAAACCAAAAAAATCAAGCCACCGGTTCAGATTGCGCGTTTGTCTGTCAATATGTCACGGCATAGGTATAGTAGATTGACTTTGAAAGTTACTAATCCGACTGCGCCAAGGAGGATAATTTGTTTCCGCTAGTGTCCGACCGAAACTGGTTTTCCAGCTGAAACCGAAACCGAAATAGACGGCCGAGTTCTAAACCGCGCTATCGAAGTTTCCTAATGAGTTTGTATAAATACAACTGTCCAACATCAACCGTTGGACCGCGATCACCTCGCCTGGCGGAAGATGTTTCCTTTTCACGATGGAGCAGCATTCCACCTCCGCTACTCCATAATGGCATCACATGTGATACAAAGACAATTAAAAAACATAAGTTTCTCGGAACAATAGTTTCTGGAGTTTGACAGGTATACCTGGTGTAACTAATAAGATAGTCTTAAACACTTTACTGTCCCATTTTCTATATAGTCTGTTAGAGAACTAGTTGTCTCCTAAAAGTGTTGAATTATGACGATACATAAATTAGAAGCTCAAAGTTTTCCACTATTGAATTTACAAATCTGTGACACGAATTTATGGCGGTAGGATGTCGAAACGTCTTAGAAACTTTGCAACTTTGTTACGTAATTTATTACAAGACATACCTAGGTTTCACACTTATTAAGTACCTATATCACATCCTCTTGTATAATGAATTGAGCAATCTTAACTAATCTATATATTTCGCAGTGTTTTCTATAAGTCGTGATATTGTCTATACTAATATTATAAAGAGGAAAGATTTGTTTGTGTGATTTTGTATGTTTCCTACGAATAAACTCAAAAACTAATACACCGATTTTAAAAATTCTTTCACCAATGGCAACCTAGAAGATCCCTGAGTAACATGGGCTATATATGATGTCCTTATTCTCACGGGAACGGGAACTGCGCTAGTGAAACCACTCAAAACCGCTAGTAATTTATAGATTTTTTTAAATTTGCTTGGGAACGGGACTAAAGTAGCTAGGAATATTATACCTAAATGCGTAAGTCAGTTTGTTTGCTTTATTCGGTGATGCAATCTTCTTAAATTTTGTATAGAGATAGATTGGACCTTGGAAAACGACATAGGGACGCGGACAAAGTCGCTTGCAACTTCCAGTATTTGAATACAAGGTGTTAGGAAAATGATACTAAAACCGAAAACAGGTGGTTATTTTGAAAAAAAAACAAAAACTTTTTTTATTTAATTAATCATTTTCTAAATTAAGATTTGGAAGTAAAATATAATTAATAAATTAACATTGTGGGGCACAATTCACACAGGTACCTATTTAGTCCCAAACTACGCAAAACGGTTCCAAGTTGCCTTCCCTGGCCTCGGAAGCGTTTCCTAACATTCTGTATTTGTAATCGCGCCACCCAAAACGGCTCTTACGATTTCCATCAAATTTACAATGCCGGATTTAACGGGGCTAAAAACCGATCTAACGAGGTCTCATCTCTGAGGAAATTAATTTTCGGTGAGTTTTCACCAGAGCTTCGGTCGCCCAACAGGACTAATATCTAAGACAATCTTTGGGTATCTAACAGCGTCTATAATGAATTTGACATTTGATTTTTAAAATCGGACATAAAATGGCTTGACACAAATAATAATTAAATAATTGTGGGACACAATTCACACACCGCCATTAAGTCGCAAACTAGGCAGGGCCTGTACTACGGGTACTAAGCAACTGATAAATATATCTACTGAAATAAATATTAAACGACCAGACACGAAGCCAAGAGACATGTTCATGCACACAAATCTTGGCAACGATCGGGGATCGATTCCGCGACCTTTGACTCACTCACGGCAGGGTCACTACCAACTGAGCCAACAGGCCCATCAACAGATATCAACAGTTTTTTTTCATGACTTTATATTATTTTTAATATATCGTCATGAAACTTACGTGGTAGGGCTACTGGTATTTTTAATTACTTATGTTAGTCTATACTATCGGGTGTGTAGTAGCGTGGCGTTTTCTAGCGTTTATTCGCATTCCCGTGGGGATTATTAAAATTAATTTCTTAGTGCTCACTGACGTCATACATAATCTTTCGCAACGTTTCATGTTTTTAGACCCAGTGTGTACCGATGTGTGATCGATCAGTCAGTCAACAACTCAGTTTCATCTTTTATATGTATAGATCAATATAGATAAGTGGATTCATAGTTCCTTGGATTTTATACGTGGGAGAGCCATTCGGCACGCTTGGGCCGGCTCGACCGGAGTGATACCACGGCCTCACAGAAAACCAGCGTAAAGCCATGCTTGCATTGCATTTCGTTGAGTGAGTGAGGTAACCGGAGTCCCCCCCCCCTAAACCCTCCCCCTACTCCCACCTCAAAGGCCGGCAACGCAGTTGTGACTCTTGAGTTGCAGGTGTCCATGTGCGACGGTAGTCACTTACCATCAGGTGACCCCCGTCTGTTCGATTGCCCCCTTTTCTCTTATATAAAAAAAAACCTCTTTTAAAAAGGACGAGGTTCTCATTTCATCACTTATGTTTTTTTTGGTAATCCATATTTGTACACGATATACCTGAATACCTGGTCCGGGTCCCATATAAGTTTTAAGGTAAAAATCTAATGAAGAACTTCAGGTGGTGAACGGAACTCGTCAATGGACATCAGCAAATCACTCGCTATAAGCGTAATAGGTTTAGTAACAGTAGGTAATGGAAGTTGAACATGCAAATAATAGTATTTTGTTTAATTTCAATTGTTATTTTAATTAATATACCTACTCATTATATGAACATACTACAGAATTTGCCGTGTAATATTAGAGTGGCAGTGTCCTGTTTCAGCCTGCCTGATAACAGGGAGCTTCTCCGCGAACAATAGGATATAGACTCAGTGTGGCGTTATATGCGATGTGTGATGTGCCCGACGCACAGCTGTCAACGTTCAAAACAAAAGGTGGATATGGCATATTAAACAAAATTATTATACTCCTTATTTAATTATCACTACATAGTATAAAACAAAGTCGCTTTCTCTGTCCCTATATCTATATATATATATATATATATATATATATATATATATATATATATAATCTCACGCCTTTTATTATCCCCGAGGGGGTAGGCAGAGGTATTCCATTACTGAATATACCCACATTTCACGAGATATATTGGACCCCTAAACGTGATAGGTGGTGAGCCCATCGCCGGACCGGGTCTGTTTACACATGTCTCAGAATTAATTCTGAGACCTGCGGGTTTCCTCACGATGTTTTCCTTCACCGTCGAGCTAGTGATAAATATGTACGTAAGTTTTTGAAAAACTCATTGGTACATGCCAGGATTCGAACCCGAGCCTCACTGATTTTCGGCCGGCTCTTTAACCGTCCGGGCTATCACTGCTCTTGTCCCTATATCCCTATGCTTAAATCTTTAAAACTACGCAACGGATTTTGATGCGGTTTTTTTAATAGATAGAGTGATTCAAGAGGAAGGTTTTAGTGTTAGCATTGCATCCGTGCAAAGCTGGCGGGTCGCTAGTCATTTATATACACTAACAACATGTACACATGAATTATACAAAGAATATTCTAAATCTGATACAGTGTGCCAATGTCAATAGCTTCTCGAATAATATAAATGATACATTATAAAAAGCGTTAGAATTGTATCTAGGACATGTGTCACAGCACCCAAATTGGGCGATGTGCTTACTTTCCACGTTTATAATCCGAAGAATACTGTAATAACATTAAAGTAATAGTACGAAATTCGGCTGCAAAATTAGTGCAGGGATCGAGTATACTATTATTATGCTACAAACCAAATTTTTACGCATATTTATGATTAGGAGAATATAAATATATCGCCCACTTCTTATGACGATATTTTATGTAAAAAAAAGTGAATGAAATTTCGTCACAAAAATCATTTTTCTTTATTAAAAGTACTAACGGCCATATTTCGATAGGGCAGGGCACCCTGGTAGATATATTCTTTGTAGCATATACTCGATCCCTACACTTTTCTGCAGCCGGATCTTAGGCTATAAATAAAATACTGCGTTATTGGTTTTAGAACGTATTTTTTATTTTTAACTGTAAGTTCCAAGACAATGGTACTCATAACGAACCTAATGGCATCTCCTTCAACCGTCCGGATAAGCAGACATAAATATTATTCTGCCAACCCCTGCAATGGATATTTTACTGTCTAGTGAAATGAGTTGCTTTTTATGAGTTGTTAATGAAAAAATTACTATGGAAAATGTACTGACTTTGTGATGTCATAATATTTATAACTCAATTGCATAAATTTTTCGATTGTTTAATTATTTAAAAAAATATTTGAAAATCTATTTTATTTCAATACAGTATACCCTATTTTGCTTTTTGGCGGGAATCCGAAGAGGGATGTCATGCTTTTTGTATAATTTTCCTTTTGCTGTAAATTTCGGGTTTTGACTCATATTAATGATAATATATTATGTGGCAAGTGTCCGTGAAACGGAACGAGTGAATTGGAAATTGGATAAAATGCGAGGGATGGACTTTTTGGATTGCCTCAAGAAGTTACAACGAAGTCTTCAGTAAAAGTGCTGTCATTTCACTATTGATAAGCAAGGGAGGGATGTTGAAAGCGTTGAAAACACAGAATTTTTGTAAACTAAAGACCTGAAAACAAAATTACTTGACATTGGAAAATGCTAAATGCGGTGCCATTATATTAAAAAATGTTTTTTTGCACCTAATTTTATAACATATCCGAACGTTACCAGGAGTTTTGTGCATCGCTGGATGTCGTCAATCATGAGGTGTCAGAGTGACAGGCTTATGCAATAAATTCAGACAGGATTCGCCCGAGAGGTTTTATTTTCACGAAACACGTGATAGTTTCTGTAAATACGGAATTCGTACGTATTCGAACAGAAAACAATGTTGCGATGTTTTGTTACCATGGATTTTTGTCTCTTGTACCCGAACGGGACCCAATTTGGTACTAAGCCTCTGTTGTCCGTCCGTCCGTTTGTTTGTCAGTACACTGTTGATGCCACTATAACAAAAAAAACGACTTTATGAAAAGCACTAAAAATTTCCAGAATTCTGATATCTCTTCACGCAATTGCTAAATATCATTTCACGGAACTATAGTCCGGACATTTGGGTGGTACGAATAGAGCCCTCGTAGCCCTGCGGTGCCAGTGTGTTTGTAACGATTACACTGGTTAAGCAAAGTTGGGCGCGGTCAGTCAGTGAATGGGTGTGTGTGGCATTTATATCACGAGCGCTTCCGTGTTTCGGAAGGCACATTAAATTGTTGGTCCCAATTTTCGTTGTGTTTACGCACAATGGAAGTCGTTAAGCCATGTCAGATACCCCCGGGGGCTTGAAAAATTCTGACTGTTAGGTGACCACTAGCTTAACACCATCTCCCAATCCGCGGTGGGCTCGCGTGGGAGATTAAGGCTCATACTTCCTCATGTGTTAGGAAAGACCTTTAGCTCAGCAGTGGGCTGTTACGAGTTGATGATGATGAATAGAGCTAAAGTCAACACGTAGAGGCCCTTTTAGTCAAGTATGTAAACAAATTATAATTGTTTTTTTAGATCATCACATATAAAGGTCACAGCACACTTATCAACTCGGAAAGGGATCGTCACCGTATCGCCTCGAGCCGTTCATTATTGTTTGTATGAAACTCCCTACTGCAACGCACACTAATCGGAAACGTAACGTAATCGCCTCGCCTCGGAACAGGCTCCGAACCGCGATGCGGTGAGTGGTCAACTTGCAGTTCCCGCGCTTACGGCTCGCTGTCCCCCCGCTTACGTCTCTCCGTACGCGAGCTCACGGCTCTTCGTCCACCCTTGACCGTGTTCCCTCCCGCGACTTGCCTGCCGACCGTGCCGCCGCCCGCCATTCGCAAGGCAACTTCCTTTCGTGTTGCGCGTAAGTTTTATTGATTTTTTTATTGAATACTCAACGTTTGGATTCAAACTGATTTGGTGCCAACCCGGTCAGCCAGCGGTCGGCGAGGCGTAAGCGCGGCGACGCCTAGCCGTAGCCGAGTTGACGTACAGGAGCCGCTGCTACGCTTTGGTTACATGCATACGTTAGGTTGACGCCTGGTTGACGGCGAGCCGATAGGCGATACGGTGCCGATCCCTTTCCGAGTTGATATGTGTGCTGTGACCCTAATACGTCTTATATTGCAAACAGCCTTAGTGTATCAGACCATTCACATAACAGGTTCAAATGTACCCATAACGCTGCATTTCCACGTTGAACCTATCATAAAAATCTAACGCACTATTCTCAACTCGCAACTAATTCACTAAGGGCGTCTTAAGCACAGATTTGTCTTAACAACGCTCTCAGTATTTCCACGTTGAATTCATTATAAAATAATAAAACTAACGCACTATTCTCAACTCGCAACCAATTCACTGAGGGTGTCTTAATTTTTTTTTTTTATTTATTTATTTATTATCAGGTACACCAACAGTACTACATATAGAAACATTGCACAGAGAAAACTTAATATTATGTAAATCTATTATATGTGTACCAATTATAGGCGTAAACATCTTTGGCACAAAATAGGGACGACAGCGTAATAATAGAACTAAAATAAAACTAAACAAATTTTCATTAAACATTAAATCTAAAAAACTATCTACTAAAACTAAAGAAATCTTTATTAAAAATAAAAAAATATAAGTGAATAAAACTAAGAAACCAAAAACAGCTTCTGCATTATTATTATTATTATTTTTGTGAAATATGTTCCAGCACTTTATGTCGAAACATATTTTGAGAGTCATGAAAGATGTCCAGATCAGGTATTTTTGTATTCATAATAATAACAAACCAATTTATTTCGACCAACATGGATCAGTTTTGTTAGTAACACAATGAAAATTTAACCTATTGTTAATCGAAGCTTTTCCTAAACAGCGCTAGCAGCATTTCCACGTTAAATTCATCATAATAAAACTAACGCACTATTCTCAACTCGCAACCAATTCACTGAGAGCGTCTTAAGGAGAGCTTTTTCTAAACCGTCTCCTCGCTTAACGCGATCATCCCCGATTAGACTAAACCGGCATTAGCGGAGTGGGCAGTTGAATTTAAGATAAGCCGTTTTCGGGTAATTAATTTTACTGCCATGCTTATCCAAATGTCCCTAATGCGTAATGGTGGGAGAAATAAGTATTTTTTGTCTTTATTGTTTTTAGGCTAGTGAATATTTAATTTTCTTTATTCAACACGACTTGCATGCATATATTATTTATTAAAAAAAATACTACAAACTTCTTATTAATTAGTTTACATCTCTATGTATAGTTTTAAGTACAATTACCTACTAATTACACATGAAAAAAAAAGAAAGTCTTTCAGATCTTCTCGTCTAAGTTTTAACACATTTAAGGCTTAACACATTTCGATCGATTTAATATAGAAAAAAACATACTTGACGAATTGAGAACCTTCTCATTTTTTGAACTCGGTTGAAAAGTAACGAGTATTCTGGGGCACGGTATTTAAAAAAAACTATACATGAGTTTCATGAAAAATAAAAAATAAAAAAGATACCAGACCCGGAATCAAACCCACGTCACGTAAAAGAACTAGTTATAACTGCACATTAGAAAATGTAAAGTAACAATTTAAACTTAAATCCTAGTTTCCCTTCTGAGCTACTTTTTCTTAATTGCAAAGTGCGAACTAGTTTTTCTGAACTAATTAAGTAAATGAAACCTCAGGCGGACTAATTAAGTATTAATTACTCATTAAAGTCTGGTGGAGGATGTTTTAATTTAACTTAGTGTGACAGACTAGAAAATTTACTTTTGAGTCGAACTAGGTACAGTCAACAAAGTTGTTAGTGTTACATTTCCAAAAATTAAGATTCACTTTTCTCTTAAAGCCTTAAATGTATTTATAGTATTTTTTTGGTAAATTATAGGGATCAAAGATACCTTTCGAAATAAACATTAATCAATAAGATTTAATTATGACTTCCCCAGAAAAATGAATTCATAGTTACTGGCCATGTAACCCTAACAACTTTGTTGACTGTACCTATCTAGTTAGACTAACACACTATTGAGGATCTAGCAAAGTGGCAAATGCGAAATTGGTTATTCGAGAGGTAGACCTCTGACGTCTGAGCGGATTTCAGCCCCAAAAGCCTCCTGAAGACCATTGCGGAACTGGTTGAGTGTCCAGTGATGAGGCACTTAACTCAAATTACAAAATCACTTGAAGAATACTAGATTTTACCAAGATTTTATTTCACCCCCTTAGGGGTTGAATTTTGCAAAATACTTTCTTAATGGATGCCTACACTGTACAAGCTATATCTAAGCGTGCAAAATGTCAAGTCTCTAGACCCAGTGGTTTAGGCTGTGCGTTGATATATCACCAATCAGTCAGTCAGTTTATCATTTTACATATATAGATAAGTACTAACATAGTTTTAAGCCTAACTAACAAACCTAATGGTCTCTGTTGTCCGTAATTAAATAAGGTGACCCGGGGCTATTGTAGCTGGGGGGATATTGTATCTGTTCTTATTAACTCATTTCCTGTAGATATTTGTGTATTGAGACATCTATAAACTGATGGAGGAACAAAAAAAATATTGGTCTTATCGGAGGTGGCGCTACTGAGCCATCGGTTGGCGTCCTTACAACGCCATATTCTTTTTCGGCCATTTTACGTTGTGTTTGCCAGAAGACTGTCTTCCGATTTTATTCTGAAAAAAATACTGTGCAGTGGTTTTCCGTTGAAAATTTACAGTAAGTAGTTATATAGTGAAACGTACTTTTAAAATTGAGATTATTTATCTATCCTGTGTTGTTATTATCTGGATTTATTCACGTAGATACATTAGCCTCACCAAAATTCTGTTGTGGGGTAAATGTACCTAGAGGTTAGATACAATAGCCCCGTACATTTTAGTATGGAGTAAAAATTTACTAGTGATGTGTCAAGTTTACAGAAATTGTCGGTATTTTTTTATTATTTATTATAAAAATGCATTCGTATCGTAATTTTAAAAAGCAGATGTGAATAATTGTCTATAATATTATATATTCATAATCCCCTTAATATTATAAATTCAAGTATTTTTTTAGGGTTCCGTACTCAAAGGGTAAAAAACGGGACCCTATTACTAAGACTCTGCTGGCTGTCTGTCTGTCAGTCACCAGGCTATATCTCATGAACAGTTATAGTTAGACAGTTGAAATTTTGGCAGATGATGTATTTCTATTGCGCTATAACAACAAATACTAAAAAACAGAATAAAATAAATATTTAAGGGAGCTCCTATACAACAAAAGTGATTTTTTTGCTCGTTTTTGCTCGATATTGACAACGGCAACAGGTATACGCTTGAAATATTTACAGAATATTAAGTTATATATTCACTAAAAATAAATATATAATTAAAATAAAACAAATAATTAAAGGGGGCTCCCATAGAGCATTTGATGATTGATGACAAAATGATTTTTTATAAAAACGGCAAAACAATCATGTCTGTTGTATGGGAGCTTCCCTTAGATACTTGTTTTATTTAATTTAATTGTTATTAACCTATTTATTTATTTTTAGATGGTTCGTCACTACAAACCTAATCTGAAAAAATACTCTGAAAATATCGACATTACACAATCACTACATCCCAACACTATCTTAGCAGTAAAAAGCTACAATAGCCCCGTTTTCATATTCAAAATAATTTAATAGCATATTACACCCTATTATTAGATAGCTAAGATTCAAAATCATTTAGATAATTACAAAATGAAATTCAGCAACTCGACTAGGCAATTGTAGCTCTTACCACAAAAGATTTAAAAGCGATAGATACAATAGCCCCTGGAGTGGGGCTATTGTAGCTTTCGTAACTTTTTTCAATTTTCAACTATTTCACCGCTAACCTAAAAGTTTTTTGCTACTTTCTATTATTAATCTGAAAAGTCAGATAAACGTGTGAGAGATTTATTCGCAAAATATTACTGTAAGATATAAAATTATAACAACTCAAAGATACATCTTTTTGTTGTTTAGTTACAATAGCCCCGGGTCACCTTATTTGAATTTGATTTTGTAAAACGTCAAAGTCAGTCAAATAGTATGAAAGATGCATGGGATTGACATAAAGCCTTTCACTTATAGTTTTAGGGTTTTAGGGTTCTGTACCCAAAGGGTAAAATTAAGGGTAAAAATTGAGTCCCCTATTAATAAGACTCCGCTGTCTGTCCGTCCATCCGTCTGCCTGTCTATCTCATGAACCGTGATAGTTAGACAGTTGAAATTTTCACTGATGATGTTTTTCTGTTGCCGCTATTAGCAGCAACAAATATTAAAAAACAGAATAAAAAAATATGCAGGGCAGCTCCCGTTCAACACACATGTTTTTTTGACGTTCTTAAGGTAATGGTGCGAACCCATCGTGCTCGATTCCGACTCGCACTTGACCGGTTTTTCAAAATATATACTGGTAAAAAGTTGGTATATTTCCAGGAATTATATCTTAAATTGGTATAATCTTTGAACTGGAGCGTGTACATATTATGTACTTTCCTTTGCAACGCAGGTACCTACAGGGTGCTATTGCACAAAGAAACTGTTACCTACCTAACTACAAGAGAATCAGAGAAGAAGAGACTCAGTATTTATCTAAAACTTTATTGAAATTTTCTAAAATGCACTCACATCTTAAAATAGCTAGAACTCAAACCCACACAAGATCTTTTTGAAATGGTCTATCTAGTGACCACATTAAACAGAACCCAGTTACAAGAACTGAATTCCCACACTGAGAGATCTTACTAGTTTGGACAATATTCCTTTACATGTACATGTCCAATACGGTTAGACTTCCTTTACAAGCTTATCGTCTTATGCAACAAGAACACGAAATCCACATAACTTTTCATTTTAAGCTTTGGTTCCAAAACCATAGAGTCTAAAGTTTAAAAGAGACCACGAAAAGTAGCGATATTTTCAAGAGATCAATGAACTTTTGACAATGAAAATGCTTGTGTAAGAGGCAGATAAGGAAAATTGGAATTTAAGAATAGAAAAGAGTTGTAACATGGACAATTTATTGCACTAAAACGACGTAGCATGCTCTGGGTTAATAGAAGTAAGTTTATTTAAACAAAGGTTAAGAACGTAGTCGGGAACGAAAAAGAAAATGCTCAGGATTTTATACCTGATGGGGTAGGCAGAGGTATTCCATTTTTGGAAATATCCACATTTCACCATTAAATTCTTTGGACCTTGATAGGTAGCAAAACTTCGGACCGGGTACTACACATTTCTCAGAATTAACTCTGGGACCTGCGGGTTTTCTCACGATGTTTACCTTCACCGTTGAGATAGTGATAAATGTGTACGTAAGGTTTACACAAACTCTTATTTGCCCGGACTCGAACCCGAGCCTCACGAAAGAGAAGCGGGCTCTTTAACCACGGGGCTATCACTGTAATATTTAATTTATATATGTGTAATGTACATCCATGATTTACCTTTTAATTGTTACATCAGGCGATACCAGTAAATTTCAATTCCATCTGCAATCATAAATTCAATAGTAGTGCAAATAATTCAGTCAATAATTCAATTAGAGTTAAGAACGTAGTCGGGAACGAAAAAGAAAATGCTCAGGATTTTATACCTGATGGGGTAGGCAGAGGTATTCCATTTTTGGAAATATCCACATTTCACCATTAAATTCTTTGGACCTTGATAGGTAGCAAAACTTCGGACCGGGTACTACACATTTCTCAGAATTAACTCTGGGACCTGCGGGTTTTCTCACGATGTTTACCTTCACCGTTGAGATAGTGATAAATGTGTACGTAAGGTTTACACAAACTCTTATTTGCCCGGACTCGAACCCGAGCCTCACGAAAGAGAAGCGGGCTCTTTAACCACGGGGATATCACTGTAATATTTAATTTATATATGTGTAATGTACATCCATGATTTACCTTTTAATTGTTAGTTCAGGCGATACCAGTAAATTTCAATTCCATCTGCAATCATAAATTCAATAGTAGTGCAAATAATTCAGTCAGATTGGTCAGTTTATCTAGATACTAGGCTTATTGCGAGTTAGTGAAAAGTTATTGCTAAAAATATTGTCGGAAGCAGGAATGTTGTTACCCGACAGTGGAACAGGAGGGTTCTGTTATTTCGGATGTATGTACATGAGCCCAATCTTTGGTCCTACACTATACTTGCAAAAGAATCTCACTTACTTACACACGGGTTATGCGGAGGTTAAAGAGGTTGGAAGAAAAAAATCCCATTCCTAAACTTTTTCTTCAAATGTCTTTCGCGGTTGCGGTAGATTAGTTTTGGGAGTGGTTTGTAAGGTCACAAAATACAATATGGCGGTGTCCTCTTCGACGGATTTCATAGTCATGCAGTCAAACAATTCATGGAGGTCGATTTATATTTTAAATGATTTTGATTTGATGAAATAACTCATTTATTTCACTCGATTTCACCTGTACATGTTCACAAGCATTGATTTTCGATTACGATGAAAAATTACACTTGCTCCTTGAAATAAAATTTGAAGTCAATGTGCATTTACACAATTTGCGTTTTCATAGTTTTATGCAGGCTGGATAAAGGAAGTAGCAGATGCGACGTAGCTGTATACCTAACAATTCATTCCTTATGATATGCTACACATCATCCACACACCCACCCTTTCAATGCATCAAACAATCACTTTAAAGATTGCATTTTATATATTAGTCAAATATTGGGTTCGATTCCGCATTACAGCGACAAAACTTATTTTAGTTTATACCTGTCTTTATTTTACCTCAAAAAAAGAAAAGGGGTAGAAGATAAACTACCGAATTTAGTCCTGTCAGAGGCTGTATTTTAGTCGTGACTTATTTACTTATGCACTAAACACGTTATGAAATGCCTTAGTTGACAGGACTAATTTTAATTTGACAGGACTAAATATCACTCGTCTCTTTTCTTCTCTATGAGAAAGAAAATGACAGGACTACTCTAAAATAAGTTTAGGCGCTGTAATGTAGAATAGAACCCATTGCTTATTGTATTAATGTAAAATGGATTATTTCCCCTAATTCTTTAAATTGTTTTGTATCGGTACTACCTAAGGGGTGGAGCCAGGAGTGCCATAGCACAGGTTATCCTAATTTGGGCTCCTGTCTCCCACTCGCTACTATCTTATTCTAATCTTTATTGTTACTTTTTAAATACCTTATGGGAGAAATTATGAAACATTTTTTTCATTTTCATAATAATATGCTACTCATTAAATTACCCATCACCGTTCAAGAACGTTTTTTTTTTCAAGCTTAAAACAACATTATTCAGATTTGTACAACTGCCTCTTAGTTATTATATCATTGCTCTTAGTATTGTTTTATTTCGACATAGTGTATCACTACATAGTATAAAACAAAGTCGCTTTCTCTGTCTCTATATCCTTATGTATGCTTTAATCTTTAAAACTACGCAACGGATTTTGATGAGGTTTTTTTAATAGATAGAGTGATTCAAGAGGAGGGTTTAATATTATTAATTAGCATTGCACCCGTGCAAAGCCGGGGCGGGTCGCTAGTTTTAAATGAAAGAAAGAAGGATTGTCTCATAAATATTCCATAACGAGATGCAACCTCATTTTCAATTAGCATGATCAATTTTGCAAAATGTTCGAACAAGCTTAAATAATGCAAGTTATTTTATTTGACACAAAAAATATTAAAACAAGCTCTAGGAAAGGAACTAAGTAAGTAGAGGTGTCTACAGCTGTGAGTATGAAAAGACCCCGCAGCTACTTGAGTTAGCATGTAATGTGGTATTTTGCTCCGCTTCTTCTGCTTAACTATAGGTACAGTCAAGATCACGTGGAGCTTGACACATTGGACTTTGTAAAGTTCTTATTACGATCGCCCTAGATGTCAAACTCGCACTACAATTGTAAAGTTTCATAATAATATGCTCTTGACTGTACCTAAATCATTAGCTGTGAGGCTACCATTAAAGAAATAGGCTCTATTAGGTGTCCATATTAAATCGTACGACATAAACAAATCTTTTTAATATTTTCGTACAAAATAAAAACCTTTTCCGATACAATATTTCGTTGATATTCTTTTCTATATTTGACACGTACTGGGTACCCTTTCAGTTCATATTATTGTTGTGATGGAAATCCAGAATCACGTCGTAGTCGGTCCTGTGCCATCTTCCGAGGAAAGCAATAAAATATTGGAGGTTTTGGGATAGACCATTTTGCCAAACTGACTTGACTTCATATTTCTCAGATTTAATGCCAAAACGCAGTAACTTCGAAATGATAACATTAACTTTTTTGTTTACTTCATTTTCAGAATTGTTCTGGATATTTCTATAGTAAACCAATATTATTTTAGATGGGTTTAAAACACACACTAAAATAAATAAATTGTGAGACACAATTCACACACGGTTATTTATTTTATAACTAGGCAGGGCCTGTACTATGGTTACTAAGCGACTGATAAACACAATAAAATAAAATAAATTAAACGACCAGACACGAAGCCAACAGACATGTTCATGCACACAAATTTTAGCCCCGAGCGGGGATCGAACCGGCGACCTCCGACTCAGAAGGTTGGGTCACCACCTACTGAGCCAACAGGCCCGCCAAAAAAAAAAGTCAAGTTTGTGATTGTTTAACATTTCAAAACATTTATATTTTCTAGTTTGCTATTTGCTATAGAATTTACGAAGAGTTTAACGTAGTTTCTAGAGACATTCACATTAAAAATTTCGAGGTTCAGTTTCATTTTAACTTTATTATATTATTTTTGCGAGGACGCCGGCGGCCCGATACAAAAATATGTGATTTTCAGTCAAGTGTCATCGAGGACGCCGGCGGCCTCGCGGCGTCTGCGCAGTGCGCCTATGGTGAAAAGTCAAATGTCAAGGTCAAATGTTTTTTGTTTCTGTAAACTGGATGGGATATATTATAACATTTACACATACCTGTTAAGTTTGCAGAGTGCGAAGAATAAAAGAGCGTGCATGTAAAGTCTTATGGATATGAAGGAAGAGAAAGAAGTATGCAGAGATCGAGCAAAGTGGCGATCCATCGTATTTGCCTACCCTTGTGGGAGTTTTGGGATTTGGGATTTAATGATTTAATAAAAACTAAAGTTATATTTAAGGAAACAAGTAATCTTTATCGTACAAGCAATACTATAAAATAAAAATTCTAAAACGAATTCTATATTTTCTGACTTACAACACTTTCATATTGCCAAGAATTCGCATTTCGATACGTGTTCGGGCGAGGACGCTGTTAGAATAATATTTTGGGGCTCAACGACAAACTCCTAGGTTAAGGTATGTCATACATTCCTAGAATGCTAGATGAAATTCCTTTCCGCCTCTATTTTATTGTGTTTCAGAAGAATGTCTTTTCACAAGATTGCTGTTTTGCTACGGTTTTGTAGGTTGTCATTTGTTACTGGCAGTAAAAGTTACTGATGGCGTCACATACCATCGTTTAAAATAGACTGATTCAATTTCATCATTGATAAAAAATGGTCACGTCTTTTATCCCAGAGAAGAAGGCCACGCTTTTTATTCCATTGCTGGAAATACCCACTTTTCACCAATATATTATGGACACCTAAACGTAACAGGAGGTGAGCCCATCGCCTCAACTATTTGTATGGCTTATTTATTACAATTCAATCAATTAGGATTATGTATTATCCCGTCCCAGAAACACTAATTCTTAACTTACTACTATTCTACCCGGAGCCTCTGCCGTGTACAGTTAAACTGTGTGCAGTCAAGAGCACATGAAGCTTTACACTTGTAGTGCGGTGCGAGTCTGACCTCTATGGCGATTGTAATAAGAAAGTTACAAGTCCAATATGTAAAGGTCCACGAGCTCTTGGATATACAGTCAAAAACAGACACTATTTTATTGGGTACGTTAAAAAGCGGGAACAACAGTCTCCCTAGTTAAACAAACGCTGTAGCGTGTTCATACCACATTATTTCCCGTCTAGATTAAAGACTGATTTATTTCTATGACAAGCCCATGGGCAACCACCATTACCGGTTGCTGGTACTGTGACGAGCAGTGGCGGTTGCTGCGTAAGCGAAAGCGATAAATAAAAGCTATAAGCGAAAGCGATAAGCGATAAGCAAAAGCGATGAGCAAAAACGATAAGCAAAATAGCATACAAACAAAATGTATTCCGATTTGACGAGTCTGTTACACATCGAAAATATTAATAACTAGCTGTTGCCGGCAATTTCACCCGCGTAAGTCCCGTTTCCATGGGAAAATTATAGCTGTGTGATTTTTTTAAAATGGGTTTAGAAGTTTCAGAGTCTATTCAATACAAACAAACGAACAACCAAATTTTTCCTCTCTATAATATTAGTGTATAAGTGTAGTATGTCTATTATTATAATAATACGTTATTGTCCCTTCAAGCGGGGCTCGTTCAATGATACGCGTTTTGATAAATTATCGAGTAAAATTCGCTCTGTCCTTCCGTTCTACAATTTATTTATTTATACTTTACTATCCGAATCAAAGAAGCGCAAGATACTCCACAAAAACTCTTCAATTACTACTACAGTATTGTATTTTATCGGCATCGCTTATCGCTTATCGCTTTTATTAATCGCTTTCGCTTATCGCTTTCGCTTGACAATGTATGTATAAACAAGCTAGTGCTTTATGAGCGAGCTTCATGACAACCCCCATAAAATAAGTTGGGAATATTATAATGTTTCCTTTCTTAATGGGACGTTGACAATTTTAGCACGTAATGAAATAATTTTGTAGTCATTGCATTTTCAGAAAGGTGTTTAGGTTAACTAATCCGAATTAAGTTCACATAAGGTTTAATGACTAAATAAATTAAAATTAAAGCAGGTTTTTAACTAGTTGATAATAATTGGTATATGTGTGCGCCGGGAAACATTTCTTGATGTGTGAAAGAGTAAGCGAACCAGCAAAGAGGTTGGAGGAAAAAAAAACAGAACAATATATGACAAAAAATTGGGAGAGAACTGTAAAACTACAGAACTTTAACTTAAAGAGTATCAATTTGACACATCTTTTACTAGTTACATTGATGAGGTATATTCAGCCCATTGTTAATATATACAATATTATGTAACAGAATAAGCGCAATTCCTGTATTAGTTTGTTCAGTATCACCTACTTAATCTATTTCAGCTATTTTATATATCAGTTAAATTTTTCCGAAAAATTAATTAGCGTCTGAATTTAGTGCTACCTATGGAAATCTTACTATTATTTCTAGTTATTATCGTGCTCTTGATTTAAGAAAATTGGTTAGACACAACAAAAGTACGAAGTAATCATATTTTTTGTATGGAATCCGTCATTTTGCGAATCTGACATTTTGCGAATCTGACATTTCGCGAATCCGTTATTTTGCGATGGTTCCGTTGGAAGTATAAGTATATATCTATAACATCCTAATAATATTATAAAAAAAATGTCAGCAAAACATGTGTTAAAACATAGAAAACCCGACACAATTTGTCATGCCCGCTGTTTGACCTAGTTGCATATCTTTAATAGGATAAGGGTCGGGTCCAAATGCTAGCGTAGGTATAGCTACCACATCGAAGGCGCTAGACGAATAATTTATTAGTCTAGTGTTTGTAAAGGAGCGGACTGCTCTAAGCTGGAGTTAAATACAATATGTATCAGAAAGGTGAAATAATATTGAAGGGTGTATATGTATATCGTGTAACGAAATACCTACAAAAATATCAGATCTAATATAGCAACTTTTTTCTTTCATATAAACTTAATAATTACTTTTTATGTGTGAATTTTCGCCAACCCTGTGATTGAAGAATAAAAGCGTACGGGCTCCCTACGCGCTAGTGTCGTTGACCGTAGTAGTGGCAGGTAGGTAGCGCTGCGCGCGCAGCTGATCGCTCGCGCCGAGCGCCGTTCGCTGCCCGCGCCTTAACATACCTACCTATTTTATTCTAGGGTAAATGTTATTGGAATTAATAATTATTTATTCAAAAAAAATTAGAGGTAAAAGCATAGTTTTTATTCAATAATAAATTTAACTGATCAAAACATTGTCATTAAACAAGTAATACCTACCTACATACTAGTCATGTAGTTTCATCAAACTTTTACACTTTGGGATTTGGGTCCGACCTACTATTGGTTTACACACACATTAATACCGCACAATAACTCAAAATGTCCACCCGTGCGCGCAGTGGGTACCACCAGCCGCAGGTCCCGGTACCACGAGTAGGCGTACAGGCGCGCGACCTTGGGGGTTTGAGCGCGGAACGAACCAGCCTCGCGCGGACGCAGACACCTGACAAATTCTCCCGAAGCAGCTGAAGGATAGCATCCGCTGCTCGCTCGCTGCTCATCCAGCGGTCTACCTTCGGCGAAGCGCACGTGACACAGCTCCCTAACTCGGCTGATATTGCCATCAGGAGCACCGACACAAAGTCATTTCATAAGATTCACTATTTGAATAATCACAAAACACTGTAACGACTGTTGCGAGTCATATTCTTTGATTATAACACGTCTTCACTCGTTGATAGACAGGAAGCTACTAAGTTCATTGATTTGAAAATGAAAGAATTTGTCGATTTTCTAAAATTTTGTTGTAGGGTTCAGTTGAAAATTAAACATAAACCTATGAAGATAAAAGACCTAAAATAAATTTTAAGCGATACAATGATAATTAATCAATTAATTTCATAATTTACTTTTGTCAATTGTGAAATAATAATAACGTGAAATAAGGTAAAAGACTTAGAATTAAGAATATTTTTTTAAACATACGGAACCACTCAATAAATAGAGGGTGGAGCTAGACTCCTTAATAATGCCGCCGCCGGCCCTTTGACCTTTGCGCAGTGTCCTTATTGGCCAAAAAGGAGCGCGCGGGCGTTCCTAGTTCAATGGATTTTTCATTGATCTAAGACCGCAATCCACGTGGACTAACAAAATTCTATCAAAGACTAATAATGTCAGATATTTACGTAGGTAAATTAGTAGGTTTTCTTTAAAACTATGGGAAAAAAATAAAATAATGATGGAGTATTATCGGGCCTGTTGGCTCAGTTGGTAGTGACCTTCAGAACCGGAGCTCGCGGGTTCGACTCCCGCTGAACAACATATGTTGGCCTACAGTTGTGTGAATGAACATGTCTGTTGGCTTCGTGACTGGGTTATAAATAATTATTTAAGTATGTCTATTAGTTATTTGGTACTCATAGTGTAGGCTCTGTCTAGTTTTTCGTAGGTAAAAATACGATGTCTTATCTGTACCATGTTTAGTCACTTAAAAGAGAGTTCAACAGCATTTAGCAGCTGATTTAAGGGTTGAAAATGATTTTTTTTAATGATAACTTCCACGTTGTTTTACTCCAAATTTATAGTATATATTAGACAAGAGACATTTTTCCCGAACTGTATATAAGCTACTTTATATGACCCTTAATTATTATTTCACCTTTCTGATACATATTGTATAAGAATAAAATATAGAAGAGATATGCAACGAGACAACTGTTTAATCAGAAAAACCCAAGAAACTTTTAAACAAAACCGACATATTATAACACTTGTAAAATTTTAAAAAACTTACAAAAGAAATCAAGTATTTGGATGGCCTATGGACAGTCATCAACAGTGTTATTACAATGATCAAATACATAGAGAGCGAAATCTACGATCTTTATGAAGTATCTTGTCTGAAGAAAGATTACTTAGTCTCTTTTTTTATCTATAACCTGTGGGGAAAAACAAATTCCACATGCAAAGTCGTCAAAACGAATCGAAAAGATGGTGTCGCAGTGGTGAGAGGAGTGACTGCATTCCAAAACGCCGTAAGGTCGTATGACACAAAAATATTTTACAACAGAGACAGTCTGGCTTGGGACAAGACTAAGTTCGTCATTAATAATAGTAAAAAAAACGTCTAAATCCAACTACATTCATTTTTTTATGTTTCAATATATTTCGTTTCCCTGTAGAAAGAATCTGTTTTATAGATCAGTTTATTTTCTCTGCTGTAAAAGTTTACCAAACATGTAAGACAATTGCAAAATTAATGACGTTAATAGTCTGATTAATTCAGTTCATAATTATGAGTTCGGAGTGTTCGGTAATTGCTGAGAAAAATTGAGACCCCTGCAATTAAGATACTCATTGCGTCATAAGACCGAAGAAGTCTGCAAAATAAATAATTATTATTGTAAGACTTTTTGACACCGACTCCGAACACCCTAATAATTCATGAAAACTTAATTTCAATTATAACTGCTCCGCTTATACTGCAGCCCGACCCTGTCTCCGCTTCGCCAAATCTGAGAATACTTCGCTAACTACAACACAAACTGAAACAGTTGAACTTTGGCTGTTTTTACGAGAAATTTCCTAGTTACGAGCAGTTCTGCGCTTTTTTTAAAGTACCAGTTTTACTTTAATTTTTCTAATATTTTACTACTGATCCTTTCATCTACTATTTGTGAAAACATTCACGATTTTAAGGTTCATTTAATTAACTACAGTAATATTATAAAGAGGAAAGATTTGTATTTTTGTATGTTTGTAACGAATAAACTGAACAACTACAAGACTGATTTTAAAAATTCGTAGACCGATAAAGAGCTACATTATCAGGAAGCAACATAGGCTATATATTATTTCCGTATTCCCACGGGAACGGGAACTACGCGGGTGAAACCGCTAGTTATTTATAAAATAAAATGATCACGCCTTTTATCCGAGAGGTGAGGAAAGAAATACTCGTGATAATTCCATAACTTAATTTTATTTAAAAAGAAACTGTCACTGTATGGAAAGAAATAAAATTTGCTCACTCCTTCTTATCCCCGAAGGTTTAGGCAGAGGTGTTTTATTTCTGGAAATACTCTTGCTTCACTTGTCTACACTAATATTAAAAAGAGGAAAGATTTGATTTTTTGTTTGTTTGTATTGAATAGGCTACGAAACTACTGGACCGATGGAAGGCTGAATTTTCTGGGCTTGACATGAGTCGTTCTTAATTGTGTGAGATTAAATTGTATGTGTGTTGAATTTATTACATTAATATGAAGCTCATAGAACATTGTCATCTTCAAATTTTAAATTGGATACCCCTCACTCTACTCCACGCACAACAAAGTTCTAGTATTAGTATACCTAAATATAAGAATAAACTTTAAGAAAAGTAATACAAAAAGCAACCAAGCAAAAATTAAGACAGCAATTCCAGTTGCATTATAACATAGTAGCATACATAATCCGAAACGCAAACAGCACTATGTACACAAACTACCTTTCTCGAACACGTATTTTAAAGCAAGCTGCAATTTTTCTCGAACATCTGGTGGTAAGGAAATTTCTGAGAAATACCGCGCTTTTCGAGTTTCCTTGAATTTGCAGTTACATTTTTATTTATAAAGTTGAGTTGTCTGTTTTCTTAAGATGCTGTTTGAAAGCTGGTATTTTAGTTTTAATCAGCGAAGGAATGTTTTCTTTGATATAACTGTGTTGGAGTATTTTCTTTATAAATGATACTGTACATTTGCTTATAAGAAGAAAATCTTTCAGGAAAATTAATACAAAATCTATAGGTATTACTATCTATATATATAAAATGATAAACTGACTGACTGATTGGCGATATATCAAAACTGACAAATGACAAACTGGCAAATGACAAACTGACTGACTGATTTGAAATTTTGCACATATATAGCTTATACAGTGTTGGCATCCACTAAGAAAGGATTTTGCAAAATTCAACCCCTAGGGGGGTGAAATAAACGTGCGCGAGCGAAGCTGAGGGTAAAAGTTATAAATAATAAATTGATAATTATAAATTGTGGGACCCACGGTTATGCACTAGGCAGAGCCTGTACTATGGGTACTAAACAACTGATATACATACTTAAATATATACTAAGCACCCAGACACGAAGCCAAAAGACATGTTCATGCACACAAATGTTGGCCCCGAGCGGGAATTGAACCTGCGACCTCCGACTCAGAAGACAGGGTCACTACAAACTGAGCCAACATGCCCTGAAATATTATCAATCTATATTCTTTGGCTCCCTAAACGAGACAGCTCCGTGGTACTACTAGACAGGATAGTAGTACTACGGGCAAAAAATAATCCCCGTGTTACTACTAGTAGTACCACCAGTAGTACCACGGGTAAGGATTAGCCGAACCGGGGTTCTACCCACTTCTCAAAGACAATTCAGGGACCTGCAGGTTTCCTCACGATATTTTCCTTCACCGTTTATCGTCATCATCATCATCACCCGTAATAGCCCACTGCTGAGCTAAGGGTCTTTCCTCACACTTGAGGAAGTATGGGCTATAATCTCCCACGCGAGCCCACCGCGGATTGGGAGACGGTGTTAAGCTAGTAGCCATTTAACAGTCACAATTTTTTTTTCAAGCTACCCAAGGGACTGACATGGCTTAACGACTTCAATTGTGCGTAAACACAACGAAAACCGGGACCAACAATTTAACGTGCTTTCCGAAACACGGAAGGCACGTTGTGCTAGTATAAACATGTAGGTACCGTAAGTTTTAAGACACTCATTGGTATAGGCCTTCGCTAGTACTCATTGGTATAATATGTATATGAACCCGAGCCTCACGCATAAGAAGCGGGCTCTCTAATCACAAGGCTATCACTGGACTCGATTCTGGCTGTTCTTTTTCACAGCTTTGGAAAGGAAAGGGACATAATTAAGTGCCATATTTATTAATAACTAGGGACCTGCCCCGGCTTTGCACGGGTGCAATGCTAACACTAAAACCTTTCTCTTGAATCACTCTATCTATTAAAAAAAAACCGCATCAAAATCCGTTGCGTAGTTTTAAAGATTTAAGCGTACAAAGGGACATAGGGACATAGGGATAAAGAAAGCGATACACACATATTATTCAAATACACGTGTTTAGCAATTTTAGCGACGATGTAACAATGTCATGGATAAAAGTGACAGATAAGCACGTTCATATAAAGTTCAAATTAGTTGGTTTTTACATGTTTGACAGTAAATCTTCAATCTATGGTTTGTTTCTGTCCTTTTTCTTCCGTATTCTATGGAGAAGGATAGGCTAACTTAAAATTAGGAATTTTAGCTGGTCAGCCAGAATCGAGTCCACTGCTCTATTATAAAAGGGATTAATTCCCACGAGAGCGGAAAAATGGATCCAGTGCGAGCAATGCCGCTGGGCACCCGCTAGTGATCAGTAATGTGCGAAATTAAACAAGGGCCAAGTACTTTGAACTTTGAATAACGCTTACCAGACCATCTTTGAAAGTCGAATCGACCGAATTTGCATGACAAAGGGCTATACTTGTGGAACACAAATACTGTTTGCTGAAGTTTGGTGTTCCAGTGACCTGAAATTGTCTTTGACTGAGACCTGAAAGTTATCAAAAGGTGGCCACATTTTGCACCTTAATTAAAAAAAAACCGTTCATACTTTTTATCCCCGGGTAGGCAGTGGTATACCATTTCTGGAAATACACTTCATATAACCCGTCAAAACAGGCATCTTTTGGGCAATCTCGTCCCATCGTATAGGCCCCGTGCTTGCCCTCTGGCAAGTCTGGGGTCAAGAGTATAAAGTATAAAGTATAATCTCACGCCTTTTTTATCCCCCAGGGGGTAGGCAGAGGTATTCCATTACTGGAAATACCCACATTTCACGAGATATATTGGACCCCTAAACGTGATAGGTAGTGAGCCTATCGCTGGACCGGGTCTATTTACACATGTCTCAGAATTAATTCTGAGACCTGCGGGTTTCCTCACGATGTTTTCCTTCACCGTCAAGCTAGTGATAAATATGTACGTAAGTTTTTGAAAAACTCATTGGTACATGCCAGGATTCGAACCCGAGCCTCACTGATTTTGGGCAGGCTCTTTAACCGTCCGGGCTATCACCGCTCTGGGGTCAAGAGTAAGCTCATCATTAATAAAAACATACCCAAAATTCCGTAAATTTTTTGTACCAAAAAATATACGATACACCTACGGCGATAGGCTCACCTCCTTGGTAGGTGGTGAGCCTATCGCCGTACTAGGGTGCGGCTAAGCAAGCCTCATAGAATCAACTTTGGACCTGCGGCTTTCCTCACGATGTTTTCCTTCACCGTCGAGGTAGTGACAAATATGTACGTAAGTTTTTGAAAAACTCATTAGTACATGCAAGGTTCGAACCCGTGCCTCACTGATTATCATCATGTATTTTTAATAATAATCATAAAACACTTTATTCACCAACGTGTAACACTTTTAAGTTTAGAAAACATTACATAGGTGAAAAGGAAAGATCCTCAACATAAATGATGGTTTTCAGTAACGTCCTTTGAGTCGCTTCGTTGAAAAAACCTTTTAGGAGGTTTGCCAATTTGACTGTAAGATTTTGGGAGTCCTACTACTCTGCTCGCACCACTGTGTATAATGGCCTAATGTTCCTACAAACCCTAAGTGGATTTCCCATTATAGTGAAAATGATAGCACCTATGTGTTCAGCAGTGCACGAAAGATAAAAGTATTATTTGTAAGTGCTGAGTCGGGCCCGGCCATTCTTCAAACCGCGCTAATGGCTCGGAAGTGCCAGTTTTAAGATATATCCCTACGCCTTTCAATTTTACCTGGAGATATTACTGAGATTTATGGGTTATTGGATTTTGAATTTTATTTTATCTCAAGTAGACTTCTATTTCAAACTATGAGTGCTCTCGCTTCGAGATTCAATTAACCTCTCGATAATTACTATGGTGAACGTATAAGAAAATATGTAATACCAAAATTTAATTATAAATATCATATACTATTTTGGACGAACACAAAATCAGAGATGAAAGTAGGTAAATAAGCGCTAAAAAAAAACTCCTAGAAATGTTTATAAAAACTTACAGCCCCTAAACGTGCTACCGGGTCTGTTACACATGCCTCAGAATTAATTCTGGGACCTGCGGGTTTCCTCAGGATGTTTTCCTTTACCGTCGATCTAGTGATAAATATGTACGTAAGCTTTTGAATAACTCATTGATACATGCCAGGATTCGAACCCAAGCTTTACGAATGAGAAGCGCGCTTTTAGCCACTGGGCTATCACGGCTCTATGCAAGTAAAATACATATAAAAAGGTTTTCTGTAAGCTTGCACCACATATTCGTTATAAATTTCTTTGCTGGTCGGGCAAATTAGTTTCTGTCGCCCACGTATCAATTATCCTTTGTCGCTTTATAAACCCTATTTGCCTTAAATCAACCTCCCTATATTTAGAGACCATATCAAATTGTTGTCGTGTCGGAAAACCATCAGAAATATAAACTTACTATGGTAAATGGCGATAAATTGGCCGCTTAAAAACGTGGCAACTAAATTGCCCGACTAATTGCTTCGGGCAACAAGGTGGCAACACGAAGTACGGAAGAGGTGGAAATAATAACCGGTGGTCATAATTATTGTTGCATTTTGTTAATGGCCTCATTATTTACGTTATGGTGGGTTGTAGATGCGACGGTTCAGTGGATTTCTTTGTTTCAGTAACCCTTAATTACATTATAATCCACTGGCTTTGTTTGAGTAAAACTAAGTTTGGAACGCGTGAGGTTCGTGTCGAAATAATTGTGAGGGCATGTACTGATTAGTCTGAAAAGTTTACAGTACATATTTATTACTAGCACAACGGTAAAGGAAAACATCACGAGGAAACCCGCATTCTCCATAATAAATTATGGGACACAATTCACGCACGGTTATTTAGTCCCAAACTAGGCAGGGTGCTATGGGTACTAAACAACTGATAAACATACTTAAATAAATATTAAACGACCAGACACGAGGCCAAAAGACACAAATGTTGGCCCCGTGCGGGGATCGAACCCGCGACTAGAAGGAAGGGTTACTACCAACTGAGCCAGCAGGCCCGTGATAATTGATTATAAGACATGCATAATAACGTCCTGGTCTAACGATAGGCTCACATCCTGTCACAGTTAAGGATCCATAAAATACTCTGCTGAAGATTGTGTATTTTCTTGAATGGAATACCTCTATCGACCCCTCGGGATACGGCGTGATCACATTTAGATCAGCCTGTTTTTGTTGTAGCATGTCAGTTCTTATAAACACGTGTTCGTTAGGAATGAGTACATAAGAGAAAGTCTGGAAGTAGCACCCGTGACGGAGAAGTTTAGAGGTAATAGTTCCTCGTGTTACGGACATATGATACGAGGGATAAAGTAATGTTGCAAGGGCACTCCCCTTAATATGAATGTGGAAGGTTATATGAAGAGGGATAGACCAAGAGACAATAGAGGGATTGTGTGAATGATACGTAAAAAGATGGAAGTGAAATCAGTTCAGCTAGTACGAAAGCGAGCGACCGTTTGCACGTATCACATTACCTATATACTTATGGAGGAGCGGAGTTGGAATGCTCCTCCATCGTGAAAAGGGAAGATCTTCCGCCAGGCGAGGGTGATCTTGCCTGGGGACCGCGGTCCAACGGTTGATGTTGGACAGTTGTATTTATACAAACTCATTATAAAACTCCGATAGCGCGGTTTGGAACTCGGCCGCCTATTGGCGCGTTCTATGGTAGTGTCGCTACATACTTATTAACCCCCCCCCCACCTGCTCTCATTTTACAAATAAACATGTTTTTAAACCACATTAAAAAAAATCGGATTTTCTCTATTATAATATGCATGTATTATACCAAAGAGGTTTGAAGAAAATCATTCTCTAACTTTTTATTTAAACGTCTTTTTATTATACATACAAACTTTCCTCTTGAATCACCCTGTCTATTGAGATGGCGGGAAGTGACTTTTCAACCAACTTCAAAAAAGGAAGAGGTTACATTACAGGGGAACTACGAGTCTAGCGCTCAATTCGACTGTATTTTTTTTAGTATATTTCGTTAAAGTCGGTTTTTTACTTTTTAGAGTTCTATCATCACTACATATTATAAAACAAAGTCACTTTCTCTGTCCCTATATCCCTATGTATGCTCAAATCTTTAAAACTATGCAACGGATTTTGATGAGGTTTTTTTAGTAGATAGAGGCATTAAAGAGGAGGGTTTTAGTACCTATTGCACCCGTGCGAAGCCGAGGCGGGTCGCTGGTGTTATATACAATGTAGAGAAGGTGATGTGTGTGGTAAATATTGTGATACCTCGTTTTGGATCACTATTTTGTTTGCTTTGGTCGCTCTATGCTCTAAGTATATTTAAATCTCTTTGTCAGTATCCAAATACGAAGGCACGAACCCTAGCCGGGCAGGTCGACTCCAGTTCAGCCATCAGTTAAAACGTCTAGCGAGTCCGTCACGCCACTCTGCGCTGATATATCGACGCCGAGTTCTCGCTCCGAATTTAGAGGTTACTCTGTGGAACGCGCCGTGGTGCAAGTTTCGAAATGGTAGCGAGAAAATATTTGTTTTAGTAGAATTAGCTGTTTTATTTAATCATTCAAACAAAATATTCATTTGTTTACAATATTTACAGATAAAAAACCTCCAAAGAGGAACCATGTGGGACAGTGCCCTGTAGGCTGGAATTCCCTCTCTGTAAAGCTAACTGATCCTTTGACAGAGGTAGCTGCCAGCCCTCTGGTCACCTGAAGCCTCGACCAAACGCACTGACAGCTCTTTGAGGAGCCGCGTCCCCGGCCCCCACGGTCCCATGGTCTCCACCCCATGCGGCACAAATATGTAGCCCTCATTGAGATCGGTATTGCAATACATGGTATTGACTGGAATTGATTAGCTCTCCACGTGTTATGCACGCTTTATATTGTGACTAAGTAAAATTGGCGCAACATTCTAAAGAAGTGAAGTCTCTAAACAAGTTCGAGTATATTCACTGACCCTAACTATTCAATAGTTATTATTAAACTTCAGCGAATTTCTTGGAAAATGTCATGCTAGTAATAGTCATTATCTAGGATATGTCGGAAAATATGTCACACCACTCCGTCGTGCGCTGAACTTACGAACTAAACTTTGGAATTGAGTGTGGCTTAAGTTATAAGAGATAGTCGTATTGCAGTCAATAAAAGCCTAGGCTATACATATGTTATGTATCTCTTTCTGAGCAGCGATAGCCTTAGCCCCTTTTCACACGTACCGGTTTCCGCCGGTCCGGCGGCGAAATGTATGGCGGAATGCCCGGTTGCCCGCCGGTACGTATATGAAAGCGAACGTACATGGCCATATACTTCGCCGCCCGCCGCCCGGCCCGGCAGAAACCGGTACGTGTGAAAAGGGGCTAACGGTTCAAAAGCCTTCTCATGAATCTCATGATGATAATGAGTGAGCCCCTTTTCACACGTAGGTACCGGTTTCCGCCGGACCGGCGGGCGGCGAAGTATGTACCGGCGGGCAACCGGGCAATCAGCCATACATTTCGCCGCCGGACCGGACTGCGGAAACCGGTACGTGTGAAAAGGGGCTGACGCTAGAGTTCAAATCCTGGCATGTACCAAAGAGTTTTTTAAAACTGACGTATATATTACTTACATTTTGACAGGCCTGTTGGCTCAGTTGTTAGTGACCCTACTTTCTGAGTCGGAGGTCGAGGGTTCGATCCCCGCTCGGATCATTCGTGTCCATGAAAATGTCTGTTGGCTTCGTGTCTGGGTGTTTAGTATTTTTTTAAGTATGTCTATCTGTTGTTCAGTAAACATAATACAGGTCCTGCTTAGTTTGGGACTAAGTTACAGTGTGTAAATTGTGTCCAACAATTTATTTATTACCTACTTATTATATTATAAGTAGTATTCACTTAGGGACATTCGATCGTGGACAATCTCTCATCCTCATTCAATCAGCTTGTGACTTGGACTGCACCAGCTCAAAACATTAGTAGACTAGTTTACAACTAACATGAGCGCGGCATTGTTGTTCGGAAAACCGCAGTCGGATGTACTTCACAGTTATGCAAACACGAAATACATTAAATCTTCAGTACCACTTCCTTTGGGCTAGATTTACATGGCGAAACTACTACACATTTGATGAATGAAATGTGATATAAGAAACAAATAGGAGTTAAATGTATGTGTCAGGAGACGTCACGCGCACTAGTTTTTTTGCAAAAAAGTCTGCCAATTTCTGCGCGGGGGACGAGGAAACGCACACAAATAATGTTAAAACAAACGCATTTTTTGACAAAACTCAACCCAACCCAAAACTAGTTGTATATAACAGGTATGCGCGTTGACCGACACTTTTTTTTTTGGCAGAGGGAACGCCTGTCAGTGGCGTCTCCGCGGGTTGGTTTAATACTCAAAGTTCATAGTCAAACCCCGAAACTTCGGCGCTCCTAGGTTTGACCAGTCAATCCTCAGTGACAGTCAGGACTTAGTGAAAGTCCAAACCATTTGTTTGTTTTGATCTTTGACTTCGAAAACATGGCGTTCCTTCCCATTAGTTGGGTTAGGTTAGGTTAGAACTGTGACCATGTCGACGCGGTCCCTATCCGCCGCAGACGACCAGGGCGGGGTAGGCTAGGCTACCAACCGCCCTGAGGGGACCTGTGGGTGACGTGATCGGGGGTTCCGTCACCCGCGTAAAGAGGTCCTGTGCTGGAAGACGCCCCTGGTGTTCCGGGGCGCCTTAAGCGGAGATAGGGGGGGGGGGAGTTCGCCTGACCCCCCCCGAGGAGGCCCCGCAAGGTGTTGCGGGCGGCCGTGACCCAGCTGCGGATGCACAACCGCGGTGCCATAGCTGGGTCCGAAGCGGCGAGGAGGAACACACCAGGGAGAACTGTGACCATAACGATGCGAAGCCATCATTTAAAAAAAATCAATAAAAATGTCTTAATTATCTAATCTATTCGAAATTCATTATCTAGGCTCTAAATAAATTATGTTTTTAGTAGTCGACTGTCAGTCTGTTGCGTTTGTTGCGAAGTTCATTCCTACGAAAGTACAGTCTTGAGGATGATGATGATGATGTACAGGAAAACTTAGCAAAAATACATAGTTTTTATTTTTGGGACATTTCACGTGAAGCGGACAGGGAAAAAAAAGTGAGGTTCTGAAAATCGACCACATTCGGCCCATTTGTACTTCTAGTAGGTATGAATGTGTACGCAAAATATTTTTTTTGTATAGTGTATATTTACCAAGTTATAGGTTTCAAAAGAATTGTCGTTGATTGGTACTACAATTTTTCGAAAGTAATTTTTCGAATATAACAAATCTACTATAAAATATTTTACATAGCGATACATAATAAAAATATACTGTTCTTTTTGACAGTAAAAAAAAATAAAAAAAATAAAAAAAAATTAATGGCCAAAACCGGAAGTAAACTTTTCAAACCAGAATTACAGTCACTTCGACCAATTTTTTTAAATTTTTTTTCTTTCAAAATATAGCTTAAATGATAATGAAAGTACACTAGAAAATTTAAAATGGGATCTCTATTAGTTTAGGAGATACGTTGATTATTATACACCCGCGTCGCAAGGGGCGTCATGTAGCGCTTGCAAGGTTGAGCAGTTTGCGCGATATTGCAACTTTATTAATATTTTATATCGTTTTAGCGTATATTTAACCTCATTTAATGATATGAAATAAGTTTTATTAATATAATATAATATAAATATAACTACATAATACAAATATAAGTTAATAATATATTATAAAGAAAAAACGTTTTTGGAGCAGTAGAAAAGTTTTATTATTTGCGAAACGTGACTAATAGCGCCATCTGTTAGTAACGTGTAGTACTTTTTTGTCTCAGATAGAGTCAAACGGTCAAACCTATCTACAAGAAAGAGATAGAAATATGACGCCTAGCGGTGTCGTAACTTAAACTTTAGTGTTGCTTTAACCGCTCAGCGACTTGTGCACGTTTTAATCTGTGACAGTTGTTATTATTAATGACGCCGTACGGTGATTGATGTTTTAACCCATTTCACTTGGTACTTCATCGAAAATTTAAAAATTTAAGGAAAATATCCAAATGTTTTGCTCAAAAGTGGAGTCTTTCACAAGATCTTTACGTATGTGCCTCCTGCAGGAAACAACTTTTGACTGAATCTCCTCCAGTAGCTAATGAAGACATTGTGCAATGCAGTCAAACATCTAGTGAACCTTCGCAAAACATTGAAGATGAACCGTTTATTCCCGAAGATAAGTTTAAACATATTTCCACCCAAACCGACACATCCATAGAAAACGAAGAAATATTAAAGCAGCTAAAAGAGAAATTCAATCATCCTTCTACTTCTACTTCGTTAATATCATAGTCTTCATAGAAGTAGAAGTAGAAGGATGATTGAATTTCTCTTTTAGCTGCTTTAATATTTCTTCGTTTTCTATGGATGTGTCGGTTTGGGTGGAAATATGTTTAAACTTATCTTCGGGAATAAACGGTTCATCTTCAATGTTTTGCGAAGGTTCACTAGATGTTTGACTGCATTGCACAATGTCTTCATTAGCTACTGGAGGAGATTCAGTCAAAAGTTGTTTCCTGCAGGAGGCACATACGTAAAGATCTTGTGCAAGACTCCACTTTTGAGCAAAACATTTGGATATTTTCCTTAAATTTTTAAATTTTCGATGAAGTACCAAGTGAAATGGGTTAAAACATCAATCACCGTACGGCGTCATTAATAATAACAACTGTCACAGATTAAAACGTGCACAAGTCGCTGAGCGGTTAAAGCAACACTAAAGTTTAAGTTACGACACCGCTAGGCGTCATATTTCTATCTCTTTCTTGTAGATAGGTTTGACCGTTTGACTCTATCTGAGACAAAAAAGTACTACACGTTACTAACAGATGGCGCTATTAGTCACGTTTCGCAAATAATAAAACTTTTCTACTGCTCCAAAAACGTTTTTTCTTTATAATATATTATTAACTTATATTTGTATTATGTAGTTATATTTATATTATATTATATTAATAAAACTTATTTCATATCATTAAATGAGGTTAAATATACGCTAAAACGATATAAAATATTAATAAAGTTGCAATATCGCGCAAACTGCTCAACCTTGCAAGCGCTACATGACGCCCCTTGCGACGCGGGTGTATAATAATCAACGTATCTCCTAAACTAATAGAGATCCCATTTTAAATTTTCTAGTGTACTTTCATTATCATTTAAGCTATATTTTGAAAGAAAAAAAAATTTAAAAAAATTGGTCGAAGTGACTGTAATTCTGGTTTGAAAAGTTTACTTCCGGTTTTGGCCATTAATTTTTTTTTATTTTATTTATTTTTTTTTACTGTCAAAAAGAACAGTATATTTTTATTATGTATCGCTATGTAAAATATTTTATAGTAGATTTGTTATATTCGAAAAATTACTTTCGAAAAATTGTAGTACCAATCAACGACAATTCTTTTGAAACCTATAACTTGGTAAATATACACTATACAAAAAAAATATTTTGCGTACACATTCATACCTACTAGAAGTACAAATGGGCCGAATGTGGTCGATTTTCAGAACCTCACTTTTTTTTCCCTGTCCGCTTCACGTGAAATGTCCCTTTTTTGTTAAAGTTTTACAAAAAAATTCTAATTCTCTACAACATTTTGTTTTGTACATAGAAACACAGGCATTGTGAAGAGAAATGGACAGAAAGGTCTATACCAAGGGAAATCAACTGACATCACACAACTATTTGATTCCCAAAACGAAGTAACTTTTGTTTGCAGTTTATTTAGGGTTGATATTTATAGGGCCAGCGCACACTAGTAGAGGGACGACGATGAGGTTACGTGACTCGCTTTTAATCAACTTTACGAGGCTGCTACATGTTTAATAAACAGTTCTGGGGTCTGCGGGTTTCTTCGAAATTTTTTTTTAAGTTAGCTGGTGATAATTATGTACGTATGTTTTTGAGAAATCATAGATACAAAGCTGTCTGTGACATAAAGTATTTTTTTTAAATGATCTGCGGCATTTTACAATACTGATATTATAGCTGTGAGTATATTCTGTAACCACGTAAAAATAAAAAAAATAAAAAATTTTCGTTAATAGATATATAGAGAACAGTAGGATTTCTTAACTTGCACTTATCAAATTATTCGATAACTTTTTCCAAACGCACGTTTTCCGTGGCGAATTAATGCAAAAATATTACCAACGTTTAAAAAGAATCCACAGAGTTTTCCGAAATCCAGCGAAAAACTTTCAGTGTGGTACGTGGGGGAATTGAAGCGAAATCCATCCAGCATAAAACTACCGCGCGCTTTATAATACGATTCGCTTGTCGCGTCTCCGCTGGTGTGCGCTACCCCTTATTCTGAACTTTTGGTGCTGGTACTTCAAATTCTAAAGGGTATTGGTATTACAGAACCTTTGAGAGTCTAAATTTTATTTCGCTTAATCAGACCCTTTGTGAAATATTAACTTTTTGAAATTGAAATTTAACCATAAAACCTTCATAGTCGAACCTTCACTATATTATTAAAATAACAATCAGGTTCTGGATGTCTAACTGGTACATTGTGAGGTTATCTGTGCTTTGGAAAGTACATTAAATACTTAGTTAGTACCAGTTTTCATTAGAATGAATGGATTTTAAGCTAACCAAAAATCTTCTAATTCGCAGTAGCTTCTCGTTCATTAGAGTTCAAAATTTCAAAAAGGAAAATAATTTGAGACTACAAATAACAGACAATTATTTAGTTCTAACTGCGGGTAAGTACTGGGCACTAAACAACATGCCCACAATCTTACATTCATAATCTCACGCTTATTTATTTATTTATATTTATTCAGAGTAAAGTTTCGCATTGAATTGATTACACATAATCAATTAATCACAATAAAATAATACAAAGCACAATGTCAAGCCCTAATAATAAATTAATCACAAATTAAAGTAAATTAAACAAAACAAAATAAAAAATGTCAAAATATAACTAATTTTAAAATTCATACAATGTCAATTTGTTTTTCTTCAATGAATTATTTAACAGAATAATATTTTTTTTTGATAAAAGCCAATGTTTTAATAATAATAATATAATCTCACGCCTTTTATCCCCGAGGGGGTAGGCAGAGGTATTCTATTACTGGATATACCCACATTTCACGAGATATATTGGACCCCTAAACGTGATAGGTGGTGAGCCCATCGCCGGACCGGGTCTATTTACACATGTCTCAGAATTAATTCTGAGACCTGCGGGTTTCCTCACGATGTTTTCCTTCACCGTCGAGCTAGTGATAAATATGTACGTAAGTTTTGAAAAACTCATTGGTACATGCCAGGATTCGAACCCGAGCCTCACTGATTTTCGGCCGGCTCTTTAACCGTTCGGGCTATCACTACCCAATGTTTTAGTTTTTTCTTAAAGGCAGACAATTTGAAAACAGACTTTAGCTTTAGCGGTAGTTCGTTAAATAATCAAGATGCCTGGAAACAAGCGTTGTGCTTAAACACCTGCACCCTGCAGGATGGACGCGGCGGTCTTCAGGCGGTTCACGGACTTGCACGTCCGTCGTGCAAGCCGGTGAGCGGTCTGCGACGTCCCTGACTAGGTTGTAATTTGCTTATGTACTAACTACTAACATAGCATGTAAGATTTCTTGCACCTACTAACCATCTATGGACTATTTTTGTCTGAAAAAAAATATATATATATATATATATATATATACATTTATTTTATTTATCTGCAGTTTAGGTACCTACAGTCAACAATGTTGATAGTGTTAGATGACCAGAAACTAAGATTCAGTTTGTAAATTATAGGGATCAAAGATACCTTTTGAAATAAACAATAGTGAATAAGATTTAGTTATGACTACCCCAAAAAAATGAGTTCTTAGTTACTGGCCATGTAACCCTAACAACTTTGTTGACTGTACCTACACCAGTGCTTTTGCTAGTGCTATTTTTAATTAGGGTAGTTAGACATACACGCCACTTGCTTCTGATCCGGGAGATCTCCGCTTCGTTAATTTATCAAACTACTCATGCATGTTTCGGGTACTCTATCTAGCATTTCTGGAAACTAAAACTAAAAAAAAAAAAGACGTGTGGCACTCGGGGACTGCCGCGGTAAAGCTATTGCATAGCATTTTGCATAGCATAGCACAAGACTGCCGAAAAGAAACGACGTTAGACAATGCACGGCCTTCAAGCCACACCTCCGTGCCCGTCGGAGTGGGGAGCGTGAGATTTTTTTTCGTTACGGAATTTCTGGATCCGGTCCCCGCGCTCAAGGCCCTCGATAGAAGCTATGCAATAGCTTTAAAAACTGCTGCCTGTAAAGTCGGTTTACTGACGATAGTTGAACGTGACAACGTCATAAGAAAATACTGATGGAATGGATTGTGCCTCTTTGTCGCTCGTTGCGCGCTCTCGCTTGCACTGGAACGCCGCATACGTCATACTTTTTCGTGCATGCAGCCGGCTCCATCGAATTATAAGACGTTGTCACGTCAAAAATTAACATACAGACAAAAAGCTAACCATTATTGCGGGAATCGAACTCGCGACTACTATTTCTAAACATCTGAGCTAAAAGTCCCTCATATCATCAATACAACATTCTTATAAAAACTATTGCGTGAATTCTCCATGGATGACTTCCAAAGGTCCGGGCCTCGCTAACTTTTTAATAGCAGAAAAAAATATACTGCTAAATATAGAGGGTGTGTAAAAGGCCAGTGATAATGAAAATTCCTACAAGCCTCTATTGTGAGCGGTGTCAAGCACACCGTATAATGCACACGATGTAGTAGGGTGACCATGATACGGTCGGGACTGATCCGGTTTTTGTCGGTTATCCGATATTTATATATTGACGTGTTTGAGCTATACCATGTAACACTTGTCTGTAACACTTGTCTCTTATACTGTTATTATAGGTAAGTATTATGTAGGTAACACTCTGAACTTAAAGACGGGATTTTTTTGGATATTTTGCCTAAAGATGTACCAAAGTATCTCAATGTTAATGCCATACCATATTGACACGAAAAACTCTTATGTACCTACACTCTTATGTTTGTAACTTACACTAGTATTATATGAAATTAAACTGCAAAAACACTGTCCACTCTAGTTTTATCTCTTTATTCCATACGTTTCAAAACAGCAAGATATCGCTAAAACCGATTAGCACTGTATTTATTTTTTATATACCTTTTGTATTGTTTTATTTTAAATTATATTAGGTGAATTCCGGTTTTTATTAAATTATCCGGTATTTCCTATTCCGGAACAGAGGTTTCACATATGGCAGCCCTATTTACCATAGACTACTACCTATATAGACACCATGTTGATATAAAACTAAGTGACCTATTTCGTATCCAGGCATTTGTTATTGACAATTAATATATTAGTATTTGTTGGTTAATATGCGAATATGCAGAACGAAAAATATCGTAATCTTAATTTTAATAAGAATATGGAGATGGTATAATTAGCCTCAGTTTTGGGTGGAAATGCCGCCGCGGTTCTCCGATTAACGATTATCGTAACTAGCATATAAGGTCGTGTCACTTTTACTATAGCTCTTGTAGCTTTTTGACACCGACCTGTTCGAATTATCGTAAATTTTTAACCAATGGTACCCACCATTGGTTTTCACTTTTTTCCTAATAATATAATCATAATAATAATCAGCTAGTTTCAGGGAAAAAATAATTATTCTAACCTTGCAATGAACAGTAAACATCGGTTATAAAATAAACGATCCAAGCTGTTGGTCGGGCTTAACAGCGTAATGTAAACTATCATTACAGCAACCGTGAAAACCGAGTGGTCATACAGCGTGTTACGGAAAGGGTATATCAATCTAAAATGCACGTATTCTTTAGGTAATAACAAACGATGCGGCAACAGCTTATTATGCCTGCAACACATGTTACGAATTTATGAGGATTTCCTAAAACCTTACATTTAAAGTAAATGGCAAAATTTAATATTTTGCACATCACTGGTATGAAAACAGCAGACCAGGGTCAATAAACTTTTGACACCTGAACTGATTGAACTAAATCAATATTTTTAACATTTTATTATGAAGTTCTTATTAATAAGTTTTTGTTATCAAAAGCAGTGATAGCTAGTGGGGCGTGTAAATAGCCCAGACCAGGCGGGGAACGTAACTCGAGACCGTAGTAAGGCGAGGACCGGGTTTGGGCGGAATTGTCCACCCAGTCTACTGAGCCAATATAGGAATACGTTTAAAAACGACGGTCTCTGATAGCGTAGACATCCAAATTCACAGAACACTATTACTTCCAAAGAGAATACAAATTACTCCTCAAAAACGAATGACATACTTAGTCAAAATGAGAAAAAACTAAAAAAAGCAAACCTATGTGCCAGTGTGTCAAAACTGGTGTGATACCTCTTTTGAACAACCGTCTCTTAGGTCGTATTCGCACTCCAAACCTATCCAGGCTCAGTTAAACTGGATCAGCACTGCTGCCTCATCAATAGCCTTGCGTTAAAGAGCCCGCATTCCATTCGTGAGGCTCGGGTTTGAATCCTATCGAGGGCACGTACCAATAAGTTATTCAAAAATTTACGTACGAAATTAACTAGCTCGACGGCGAAGGAAAACATCGTGAAGAAACCCGCAGGTCTCAGAATTAATTCTGAGACATGTGTAAATAGGACCGGTCCGGCGATGGGCTCATCACCTATCACGTTTAGGGGTCCAGAGAATCTCGTGAAAAGTGGGTATTTCCAGAAACGGATTACCTCTGCCTACCCCCTCGGGGATAAATAAGTAAACCTAAGACCTACCAGTACCACCTAGGTGTACAACTACATACCACCTATTGAATTCCAACTAGGGAAAAAAGTTGATGAAAGTACTAGGACCCCTTAAGTAGCAGAAGTTGTTCGGACTGTCTGCGCATAAAAATAAACCAAAGAGATTTTCTCTTTGTAAACCAACCTTAATTTTTTTGTTGTAAATGAAAACTATTTTACTAACCCTAAGTGATTTAAATATCTTCTACAAAATTTTAAATCTCTTTGTATCAACCAAAGACAATGTATGTTGCTTAGTAACTAGTGTTCTGTGTTAGTAACTGTTTTTTGAAAAAAATATCAGAATTTTTGTGACTGATTAAGTGATTACATAATATTGTGAAAATGTCGTACACTAATAGGGATATGATATTATGAAAATGTGGTGCTAACCGAGTGCTTTATTATGAAAGATTCCTCGCTGGCAAACCATTTGCTGAGCGTCCGGAGCTGCCTTCTCTGGTTCAGTGTCTTTAGTACTTTTCTAATGGCAGGAATGTTTACTTGCGTTTTAGCAAAGATTCGGTAGGTCCCAAAAACTTAATTTGACGTAATCGGTTCGCTCTATTAAATAACGATATTATTTATTACGTAAAGATATTGAAAATAAATATCTGCAATATTTCTCATAACCATGTGGCGCAACGAAATAGTATGACGACCCACATAGTGCGGGGACACGTTTGTTTTGATTTGAAATAAATAAACTTACTAAATCATAAATTTATTATGAATTTTTAAAGTAATTCATTATTAGCTAAAACTCAGCCTCGAGATTCTATGCCAGATACACTCTTCGCCCCTTTTGGCTTAATATACCCTTTTCGTAACACGCTGTATACTTAATTACCCACTTCACCCTATCAATCCTTGATAAAGACAATACTAAAGTTTTTTCCTCAGGTGATGATCTCAGTAGTTAGCAGACCGTGCTTAGCAGGCGGTGTCTACGAGAAACCGGTTCTATCCGGTAATTGAATTCTGGAATCGCTTTCTTTGTCGGTACCTTAGTGCCTACGCTTTACAAGACACTGGTCTAAGAGGTCATATGTTTGCAGAACTATCATGGATACAGGTAGACTTATTTTTATAGATTGTAGATACGTGTGCGTGCATGCTCTCATTAGTTGAATTTTCCAGAAATAGCGAATGAAAAAGGTTTTATTGTTAGAAAAATAAACGAATCGTTTAGGGGTCCAAAGAATATCTCGTGAAAAGTGGATATATCCAGAAATGGAATACCTCTGCCTACCCCCTTGAGGATATAAGGAGTGAGATTACTTATTTTTTATTTTTAAAAATAAACGAAACGTAGTTTTGGTACCTACTTATGGAAAGTTTGGAATCATTGCACGTAAAATGAGTTTCAACGAGTTGTCAAGTAACGGAATGTAGACCCAATAGTATTTATCTGTTGGTCCTGAGAACTCTTGGGACGCAGATGCTTGACTCAGTCAAAGTCAAAGTCAAAAGTTTTTATTCAATGTAGGGGCTCATAAAAACTTACCGCTGGGAGTGGTTGAGCCTGATTGTGCTATTAGTCAGTGTTTACATTAATAAAATCGATTAACAAAGTAAATTCAATTGAATGTCGGTAAAATCCTAACTAAACAAGAAATCATAGGCAACCTATATTCTGTAAAAACTCTTTAATTTAGTATTACGATAGCAATAGCAATTCCAACATCTATTCAGTGTCCATTACCATCCCTAATACTACAGTGGGTTCAATTCTACAACACCGCCTAAACCTCTTAATTTTATTTGACAGCTGCTAAAGCATTTTGCTATTCTAGGCAGTACTGTCAAAATCAAATGACAGGACTAAAAATGAATCTGACGTTCCTAATTTATCTGGCCAATTCAATTTAGGTTTAGCGATCTTAAGGCTATTCTGTGGACGCCATTTTAATCATTTTAGAAATGTCATCCGACTAAACTTCCTAAATTTAGCGGCGATTAAAATGGTGTCGCTTAAATTAGAATAAAGGAAAAAATCCGACATATTTGTGTTTGTGTTATTTTTGAAGATACGTTGTTCATATTTTTAGAAATAGTCTAAAGGGTTTTTGGTGGGAATCTGGAAAGGGAGGTCATGTTTTCTTGTACATTTTTCATTTTGCTGTATATTTTGGGTTTTGTCTAATAATTAGTGATAGTATATTATGTGGCAGGTGTCTGTGAAGGTGTGCAGTGAATGGGAAGTTCGATAAAATGCAAGGGATCGACGTTTTTAGATTGTCGAAGTCTTATTGAAGTTTTTAGTAAAGGTACTATAATTTTACTGTTGATGACCCAAAAAGGGATGAAAGTGTTGATAACTCTTATTTTTGAATTGGATTAACAAGGAAACAAAGACTGAAGACGAGGCACATAGCCATTTAAAGATAACTGAAGACGAGGCAGAACGGTCTATGACTCTAGCCTGTCCAAAGAAAAAAATCTATTTGATAATACCTTTTTAGTGCTGCCCGAGTAATAGTGACTTTAATATTTGAAGTAAAACAAGAAAATATAAATTAAACCATTGTTAAAATGATAAAGATGGCATCGAAAGTAATTGTTGAGAATTTTGTTTACATTTTAAGAAATAGTTACACATTTATTATTGCATATTTTTTAAATTTCATTCATTCGTTCACTCGGCTCTTTTTTTATTTGTAATCGCAACACTATTCAACTTAGCTATTTTACGCTGTGGTTAAAGACTATCTAAATTTAGTAACCATGGCGTTTTAGAATTGCATTTGGCTTAGCGGCTGCGTAAAACTAAAAATAATTTAAGAAATTTAGTTTTAAGCTATTTAGGCAGTGGACGCGTAGAATTGAACCCAGTATAGTATTAAAAATAATCACTGGATGCGACGCCGCGCGTGCTAGATTAAAATGCTGATTGTATACATCGGGCCCTCGTTGTGTGAACACTGAACACTGAAAGCTTACGTGAACACTAGTTTTTGTTTTTAGCATTGGAATTCCCATATTCTGTTAGCAATTGTGAGGTAAATAGACATTCCATTGAAATGATACCGTGGAAAACGAAGGTTTTATTCGCTTAAGGTAGACTTTCGTGGGTCGCGGCCGATCACATGCGACTGACTGAATGACTGAATGGCGTCATACATACTATTGTAGCAGCAGTGATAGCCCTACGGTTAAAGGGCCTGCTTCACATGATGAAAATCAGTGAGGCTCGGGTTCGAATCCTGGCATATACCAATGAATTTTTCAAAACTTACGTACACATTTATCACTAGCTCGACGGTGAAAGAAAACATCGTGAGGAAACCAGCAGGTCTCAGAATTTATTCTGAATGGGCTCACCACCTATCACGTTTAGGGGTCCAAAGAATATCTGGTGAAAAGTGGGTATATCCAGAAATGGAATACCTCTACCTACCCCCTCGGGGATATAAGGCGTGAGATTATTACTTACTTACCTACTTACTAGTTTCGCATCAGCCGCGCGCGTCAGTCGCATGCGATCGATCGCACGCGGACAGTCAGGACAGTCTGCCTTTAGGTGGCTTTCTCTTAATGATAATACTAACTATTTAAAACTACGTATGAGTAACTACACTTCCTCAGAGGGTTGCGTCAATTTGACATTGTAGTGCTCTATTGCCGCGCATATCACAAGCCGAGCGCTAATGTCAATCCTATCCTACTTCCTACTTATTCTACTAATATTATAACCACGAAAGTTTGTATGGATGGACATATAAGATGTGTGTTCCTCTTTCACGCAAAAACTACTGAAAGGATTTTGATGAAACTTTCCAATTATATAGCTTATACATCAGTATTCAGACGGGAACGGGAACTACGCGGGTGAAACCGCTGGTCGCTGATAGTCTCATATCTTTCTCCCTAAGCCAATTACATCCATCCATTAATACAAAGTTTCACGTTTATAATATTAGTAGGATTGTATCCGACTGCCGTTTAAGTTTTGCAAAACTGCTTGACTAGGCCTTTTGATGCATGATTTTTTTTATTGTTCACATTTCTACAGATTTCTTTTACAGAATTCCATGTCTACAGAATTCTAATTCTACACATTCCTAAGTGTACAGATTCCCAATTTTACAGAATTAATATAATATAATATAATATAATCTCACGCCTTTTTTATCCCCGAGGGGGTAGGCAGAGGTATTCCATTACTGGATACACCCACATTTCACGAGATATATTGGACCCCTAAACGTGATATGTGGTGAGCCCATCGCCGGACCGGGTCTGTTTACACATGTCTCAGAATTAATTCTGAGACCTGCGGGTTTCCTCACGATGTTTTCCTTCACCGTACGTTTTCCTTTACAGAATTCTATGTGTACATAATTCCAACTCTACAGATTTCTATGTCTACATATTCCCAATTCTACAATTTTTCATGTCAACACATTCTTTATTATACGGTCACAATCAGTCGTATAAGGAATCAGTCGTATTGGGAATCTGTAGTATTGGAAAGCTATAGAATTGGGAATCTGTAGTGTTGGAAAGCTATAAAATTGGGAATCTGTAGTGTTGGAAAGCTATAGAATTGGGAATCTGTAGTGTTGGAAAGCTATAGAATTGGGAATCTGTAGTGTTGGAAAGCTATAGAATTGGGAATCTGTAGTGTTGGAAAGCTATAGAATTGGGAATCTGTAGTGTTGGGAAGCTATAGAATTGGGAATCTGTAGTGTTGGAAAGCTATAGAATTGGGAATCTATAGTGTTGGGAATCTGTAGTATTGGAATGCTATAGAATTGGGAATCTGTAGTATTGGAATGCTATAGAATTGGGAATCTGTAGTGTTGGGAAGCTATAGAATTGGAATTCTGTAGCATTGGGAATCTGTAGATTTGGAATTCTGTAGTATTGGGAATCTGTTGACATGTTCATAATTTTTTTTTAAAGTGTCATTGTATTAGCTATGGAGATGTCAAAAACTCTACCTAGTCGTGACATATCTAATTAGCGAAATACTATAAAAGATAATGCAAAACAGTAAGCTATTTTAAATGTAACAATATTTTGTGCGACTACGTAAATACAAACCTGAATTATATCCAAAAAATACTTCTTACCCCGATAGCACAATTACAATAACTCCACAATTCACCTGTAATAACAACTGAAGCGAGCAATTATTTGAATATTTAACCAATTTCTGAATTTCGGTGTCCGAACAATACGATTGGTGGCGCTCGGGCGTTAATTGAAATTCTCAATCCGAAATTTCCGAATCATTGTGTGCTCACCCTTATAGGTGGGGTCCGATTTTAAGCGATTATCAATAATGTCGTAAATAGTAATAATTTATTAACATATTTCCATATAATATATGTATATCATATTTGTGACAAAAATGTACGTCCATATTTTACTAGCTCGACAGAACCTCATGGGAAACCGGTGACCCACAAAATTGCTTCTAAGACATTTGTAACAGCACTCTACTCCTTCTATGTTTCCCACTACAAAGTACAGGAGTCCTAAAAAAATAGGTGAAAAGTGGTTACCTACTTCCAGAAATAGAAAACCCATATCTGTAAATCTTGGGATAAGGTCTGTGCATGTTTATTGTAGACTATCGAATGGCCGCGATATCTAATAAAGTTATATCTTTTTATATTAGGGCAGGGTCTGAAAAGCAGCAGTTGTGCTGAGACCCTAGCCGTTTCATTCACATTGTGTTCTTACTCTAGTAACTAAGTTTTTAGTAAAGTCTAGTTATAGCATTGTGTGGATTCTTAAACGGAAACGTCTTATTTTTTATTTATTTATTTATTATCAAAATATGAATAAGCTGGTGAGAGAATTGAGGAAACTTTCTCAATATCTGCCCAGTAGGTTTTTACAGCTTAATAGCTTGCGTATTTTGTGAAGGCATAGACTATTCCTCATCCCAGCATGGTGGCGAAATCGACCTAGAAATTAAATATGATCCTACATTAATAACATCCAGTAATATACCTAGTGATCGAATATGTAAACATTAAAATTTCCAACTACCTAGAGAAATTTTATAGACTTGCAAAAATTACAAACCTAAAACGCGTACAGTGGGGCTCCACCTCTTCACCTCCGCGTTTCACACGCCAATTTTATCGCGATCTTCGTGCCCCATTATGTCGGTAACAAAGTGGATCCCAATGCGGTCGGGTCGTGTTATGCCAGCCTCACTTCCGTTTCGCTGTGATAGCCTTATTCGAAGTGAGGCACATGCATGAGGCGCGTTCCTGTATAGAAGTGGATCAATGACTTTTTATCATGTGTATGATAGTAGATGCCTACACTGTATAAGCTATCAATGTGCAAAATTTCAAGTCTCTAGACCCAGCGGTTTAGGCTGTGCGTTGATATATCACCAATCAGTCAGTCAGCTTATCATTTTATTATATATATATATATATATATATATATATATATATATATATATATATATATATATATATATATTAGGTTCATTATTTTAACACCGAAACACCTGACTGCGTGTGCAAAAGACGTAAGACCTATCGGGGCTTAGGCTAATGGAAGTCACAAAGAAAAATGCTCAGATATCTACAAACATACGAGTATTCACCGAAAAAATTTCTCTGTTTCTGGTGAAATTTTAAATATAAGCTCATTATAGTATACTAGCGACCCGCCCCGGCTTCGCACGGGTGCAATGCTGAGTATTCACCGAAAAAATTTCTCTGTTTCTGGTGAAATTTTAAATATAAGCTCATTATAGTATACTAGCGACCCGCCCCGGCTTCGCACGGGTGCAATGCTAACACTAAAACCTTCCTCTTGAATCACTCTATCCATTAAAAAATACCACATCAAAATCCGTTGCGTAGTTTTAAAGATTTAAGCATACAAAGGGACCTAGGGATATAAGGACATAGGGACATAAGGATATAGGGACAGAGAAAGCGACTTTGTTTTATACTATGTAGTGATTACTTCCTAAGGTGTGTATACTTTTTTCTGCTCGACGGAGGCGGAAAGCGGCAACTTAGCTTAGCGCAGCAGCGGGCCGAAAGTTGACTTTTCCACCCTGAGAGAAGAAAAATATTTATCACTAGCTCGACGGTGACTGAAAATATCTGCATGTCTCTTTCAGGGATCCAAAAATACTCGCCTTAAAAGTATGTGTTAACAGATTCAGAATGCCTCTGCTAAACTCCTCGGGAATGAGGACTTCCTCTTACGTAGGTATTCAGTATAGAACTGCAGCATATTGCTGTGTAAAGTTTACTTTGAATGGCTTTAATATGTTGAAATATGTTAAACGAACAAATAAAATAGCTTTAAAATACAATAACGTTATTGGTATACTTTTCAATAAATATGAGAATTGCTATAAGCAGTCTAGATAAGAAATGCAATTTTTAATACAGTCCACTTATATTATCAACTTGCATAATAATAGTTTTTGAATCGCAATTACAGAAATTGAAAACAAAAACATTTGAATGGATTAAATAAGCAAACTCATAATATTAAAATCCATTATTTTACAGAATGTAATAAACAACTGAAAATTCTAGTATTTATTTATACGGAACCGTACCTATTTATTGTATTTAAAAGCTTATCTCTAGGGTTTCATAATCCCGCAGGCTGGGCCCGTGACATGCACGGATCTGTGTTATGTCTGGATTCTAGATTAATTTAGTTCTGAGCTGTTATTTGGATTTTGTCTTCGAAATGGTGTCAAAAAAGGTAGTACGTTGCAAATGCTGTAAACAGCGTCTGGCGTGACGATGTACGCATCCGACGAACTGACGGCCACTGACTGGCCGCTGCGAACATTGTCAAAAGTCAAAGTCAAAAGTTTTTATTCAATGTAGGGGCTCATAAGTCCTCTTATTGAAAGTCATCGCGACTCCACCGCTTCGGTATGTATAGTATAACCACAGCATATAATTATATGTATATTGTTTAACTAGAGCACAGATATTAGAATGGAACAAAAATAATATACAAATATTTTTTTAAAATTGAAATGTGCAATTCCTTTATTTAATTATCAATAGGAATTATTTTAAATAAATATCTAGTAGTCTATTTTAACGATTGCTGTGCAAATAAATAAGCTAACCTAAGATGTTCCTTTGAATTTATTAGATATGCTAGTTGTTTCGTCAGTATAACACTCCGAGTTACCATACCTGATCACGATGAAATTTAAGTGAGTTGTTAAGATTTAAGAAAAAAAGGAATTACCCTCGGGAACTCGGCACGTTAAGAATAATTTCAAGACTCCTGTTTTACCTCAAGATTATTTCGGAGACAGGAGCCGCGTAATCTCGGCTCAGGTACCGCTAAACCCTCTAGGCGGCAGATTATGCAGATTTCATCCGATAATGCTGTAGGACAGTGTAGTCCTGCCAATATACCGTATTACAATATCTCAGTCTAAGCTGCAATAAATTACAGTTTCAGTACTTAGAAAGAGCAGTGATAGCCGTACGGTTAAAGAGCCTGCTTCACATGATGAAAATCAGTGAGGCTCGGGCTCGAATCCTGGCATATACTAATGAGTTTTTATAAACTTACGTACATATTTATCACTAGCTCGACGGTGAAGGAAAACATCGTGAGGAAACCCGCAGGTCTCAGAATTAATTCTGAGACATGTGTAAATAGACCCGGTCCGGCGATGGGCTCACCACCTATCATGTTTAGTGTGTGGGTATATTCAGTAATGGAATACCTCTGCCTACCTCCTCGGGGATGAAAGTCGTGAGATTATTATTTATTATTTTATTACACGTAGTTATTAATAGTTAGTAAACTAAGCAAAAAAAAACTCAGGGGGCAGTTCTGTGGAGGATTATCTTAATCTCTTCAAGACGTAAGATAATTTCATTTTACGAACCTGTTCTAGTCTATTCCCATTTCGCATAGACTCAATTCGCACTGCTCGGCAATCCCAATATTGCATTAGAGTACACAAGATCGGATTCCTCAAAGTCGCCTGTTCCCGTAGGAGCGACGGGAAACGAGATACGTTATGCGATCGCTATCATCTTGTTTGTACCCAATGATATCTAGTCTAGTCCCAAACTAGGCAGGGAATGTACTATGGGTACTAAACAACTGATAATCATACATAAATTAAACATTAAACGTGGGAGAGCCATGCTTCGGCACTTGGGCCGGCTCGACCGGAGTGATACCACGGCCTCACAGAAAACCAGCGTAAAGCAATGCATTGCGCTTCGTTGAGTGAGTGAGGTAACCGGAGGCCCCAATCCCCCCTTCCCCTCCCCTCCCCCTACTCCCACCTCTAAGGTCGGCAACGCAGTTGTGACTCTTGAGTTGCAGGTGTCCATGGGCGACGGACGTCACTTGCTATCAGGTGACCCGTCTGCTCGTTTGACCCCTTTTTTATCATAAAAAATAAATAAATTAAACGATCAGACAAGAAGCCAAGTTCATGAACACAAATGTTGGCCCAGAGCGGGAATCGAACCCGCGACCTCCGACTCAGAAGGCAGGGTAACTACCAACTGAGCCAACGGGCCCGTGTCATATAATCACGGCTCACATCAAATAAGTACGAATAAACATTTTTACTCAACTGTACAATAAGGAAGCTATAAGTGTATGGTACAGATTTGAGTCTATTCCTTGCAGCTTAATAGGGTTGGATAATATTGAACATTTCTCTTATAGTGAAACCGCGGGGCGCTGCTAGTAGCCGAATAATATGGAAGAAGCTAACATGAAAATTCTTAGGGCTTCAAGAAGGTATCTAGATATATATATATACTCGAGGGAATATTTGCTCGAAATATTTCGTTCCCTTCAGCCGGATGTGACGCCATGTTGGCGGATCTGTGAACCGGAAACGTTTATTTGCCGTGTACGTGATAGACGTTTGTGGCAACGAAACGTATAGTTCCGTAACTTTTATTGGAGAAGGCAAATCTGATTCTGCCTTCCGGTTTGTTACTTATTTGGTAATGGAGACTTTCTTTTTCATTTTTTTTATAGCTCGACCTCTAACATCAATATTGGATGTTGACCAGAGATCCTATACTTTTTTAACGTAAACATCATTCGAATAGAATATCAAATGCGTTCGCCTACCCTCTAGTCACCGAAAGTTATGGGTACCTCTACAATACTAGGGTGGTCATTTTGTGTATAAATATTGTACACTGTATTTTTAGGATTCCGTGCCTCAAAAGGAACCATTATAATTTTACATTGTTGCCCGTCTCTCAAGACCCTTTTCCTCAGGATCTCGTGGAAGCACCAAGTTGAAATTAATATCAAATTCTCAGGTCCGCAATTCCTGGGATCTGTAAAAAAAAAAAACCTCTAACGCAAAGTAATACTGAACAACCTAAATTTTGTTACACTTGTATAATCTGGCGAGAGTTGTCGCAGTTTGTTGCCGATGATGATGACTTATGATGAGAATGTGTGGGATATTAAGCTTGGCAACACTCCACTGTTGATCAAAAATACAATTCCATGAGAGCAGTGATAGCCCGAACGGTTAAAGAGCCGGCCGAAAATCAGTGAGGTTCGGGTTCGAATCCTGGAATCTACCAATGAGTTTTTCTTTTTCAAAAAACTTCAGTACATATATAAAAGGAAAACATCGTGAGGAAATGCGCAGTTCTCAGAATTTAATTCTGAGACATGTGTAAACAGACTCGGTCCGGCGATGGGCTCACCACCTATCACGTTTAGGGGTCCAATATATCTCGTGAAATGTGGGTATATCCAGTAATGGAACACCTCTGCCTACCCCCTCGGGGGAAAAAAAGCGTGAGATTATATTATTTATATATTTACAATTTTATGAAAACGTACATTCCTAAACACAGAGTCCTCATTTTACCCATATTACGAGTATACGTCATGTAATATTGCGTCAAACACACAGAATATGACCTTAAAAAATTATACAGAAAAACTTTTGGGTTACCTACGTTACTTAATTTGGATTACCAGTTTTCTCAGTGTTGCTGTTTCCATTGTACATCCCGTTCCCGCGGGAATTAAAAGAAAACGTTAATCAAATCTATACTAACCTTCAAAATTGCACGGATGAATCGGTCAGTCAGTCAAGTTTCTTGACTGTTGAGTTGGTTTGTTCTCACTAGTTCGATTCATTAGTTCGATCGTCGAACTAGTGAGACATTTTTTTCTCATTTGTTCTACCGTCAAACTTGTACTGAGAATTAGATTTCTCATTTGTTCTACCGTCAAACTACGTGGAATTATTTTTCTCATTTGTTCGACCGTCGAATTCATTTAAATCAAGAAATAAAAAACAATAAGTAACGAGTCCAAAAGCAAGTACCTAATGGCTTTTCTTCTTGAATATAGTTCTACGACTTGACCACAATCTCGAAGAATGTGGCTGTGAATTTTCTATTAGTAAAGGTGTGCACTACCCCGGAAAGCCGGGATTTGAGGATGTTAGGTCACAATGTATCAGTAGTTTTATGGATATCGATAATCAAAACTGTGTTATAGCATTTTAAAAAGTCGTAAAATAAAAAATGAAAAAAAGCTAGTTATAGAGTACCCGAAACCGACGAGCATGTATGAACCGATTGATGGACGTGGATGAGGCGCGCGATGAGCATATGTGTAAAGTAAAAAAATAAACTGGATAAGTTTAAGTCGGACTCACACACACAGGGTTCCGTACACTATATCCATAATTGTTTTGTTTGTCCTTTTATTTTCAATTTTATTTCATTAATAATAATTAATATTGTTATTAGTGGGTCTTCGAAGACAATAAAATCTTAGAGGACTAGTAGGTCTTTGGAGACACATCAGTATTCGCAAACCCACCAATGGGTCTGCTTGGTCCTTGAAGACGAACCGACAGAAATAGAATATTCTGTAAAATTTTAAACTCTATACGGCTCATTAGGTACAGTCAACAGACAGACAGACGGACTGACATCAGAGGCTTAGCAATAAAGTCCCGTTTGGCTACGGAACCCTAAAAATAGAACTTCACCAACAATTCCAGTAAAATCGATAAACATTATCGACCGCACCCAACACTATCTATCGTTTCCCGGACCCCGGGAAAACGTCCCAGCATGGGAAGGAACCCGGAGATTTATTAGAATAGGGCGGGAACCCGAGTGGATACAGCGATATGTAATTTACGATCCAAAAGTGGGATTCCCGGATTTCTTTGGTTTAATGACACGATTGGGCAGTGGCCTGGCATTAATGACGTAGTCGGGTTTCTGGTGCAACGTGATAACTGAGAGATATTTTTATAAATAAACGAGGCGCTCGAGCCTTGAGGTACCAGTGTGTTTGTAACGATCACGCTGGTTAAAGTCAGAACTCTGTCAGGTATTAGCCAATTTAAAATATTATTTTTAAGCATAGCTTCATCGCGGGCCTTGAGCGTGGAGACCGAATCCAGAAATTCCGTAACGAAAATAACCTAACACCCCCCACTCCGACCGGCACAGTGGTGATACTTTTTAGTTTTGCCATCTATAGATAAATAGCAGAACTTTTAATGAGTTTTTTGAAATATCACGCTTGTTTCTTTAGTTCAGCAACTCGCCTCTAGGTGGCATTGGTTGTATTGGCGTTACTGCGCATTATAATTGCATAAGTTGATAAAAAATGCTATGCAATAGCTTTACCGCGGCAGTCCCCGAGTGCCACACGTCTTTTTTTATTTAAAAGGATATAAAATTATTTCACCAATTGAAAGCTCCATTATCAGCGAGCAACATAGGCTATATTTTATCCCCGTATTCCCACTTGGATGATGAACTAAGAGAGTAAAACCGCGGGCGCTGATAGCTAATAATACTTTTAAAAATACTTAACCGTTTAGATAAACCCCATTTATTTATTGGTTAAAATATTAACGTTGCTAATTTTTCTTAGACACCCTGTATTTAATTCTGGTCTAGTCAATCCTCTGACGTCACACATTGCACCTCAATCTAATGGAATTGTCAAGATTTTTGCATCGCGCGAGGCATCCAGGAATATTGGAATGGAACGCTATGCACGCTTCGCTCCATCTTGGATTCCTAGTATGGTGTGTGCTCCAAGGAACGAGCTGTCAGCGATGTTTTTTAGATTTAAATGTGGTAGAGCAGTGATAGCCCGGACGGTTTAAGTGCCGGCCGAAAATCAGTGAGGCTCGGGTTCGAATCCTGGCATGTACCAATGAGTTTTTCGATAACTTACGTACATATTTATCACTAGCTCGACGGTGAAGGAAAACATCGTGAGGAAACCCGCAGGTCTCAGAATTAATTCTGAGACATGTGTAAACAGACCCGGTCCGGCGATGGGCTCACCACCTATCACGTTTAGGGGTCCAATATATCTCGTGAAATGTGGGTAGGTATATCCAGTAATGGAATACCTCTGCCTACCCCCTCGGGGATAAAAAAAGGCGTGAGATTATATTATATAATGATTACTTTGGGAAAAGAAATAAGTTCGTCAACGTATCCATTAATTTTATTCTGATTTGTTGGTAAAAACCGCATTAAATAAATAAATGTGAACTTTTCCTGTAACCATAGACGCAGATTTATCTAGTTCTTTTTACATTTTTAATTGTATACTTTCTACTTCTTCTTTAGTCAAGCACCGTTCGATTCCAATGCACGACAGAACAATAAAAAATGAATTGCGTCTCATTTTCTTGGCTTAACCTCTCAGACCATGAATCACAGACACAATTGATTTTTAATTGTGTCTCGGTTCCAATTGAAACCGGCGGTTCTTAACTGATTAAGAGGTTAAAGGCAATAGAGGTCGAAGCTTTCTAAAAATGTACTATTTTGTGCCTCTTTATAGGATTTTTATATTAGTAAATTAGCAACATGGATACTACCAATACCAGCTGTTATCGTTGCGTTGCCCTTCTAGTAGAAGATCCCAATATAAGTCGACCTTCACCGAGCTGCTTATTGGATGAAAAGTATTTTATATCAAATTTAATATATTAAAAAAGATATCTCGAGTGGGTTGGCTGAAAAAATTCAGTCCAGGATATGATTAATTAAATACTTAAAATATGAGTGTATCGCGATATCTTTTTTAACTTATTAAATTTGATATAAAATACTTTTCATCCAAGAAGCAGCTCAGTGAAGGTCGTCTTATATTCGTATCTTAGACTATTCATTTTTTTGTATCAGCAAATATTGTCAAAATATTGCTTTATCTGTAACATTATATTATTGTACTTTAGTTAATGTTGGTATCCATATTGTGTTGTTTTTGGTGTACAATAAAGAGTTATTGTATTGCTTTGAATTGTATTGTATTATCGTTCCGCTCTCGCGTGTGTTTTAATACCTCAGCCCTATTTCTCCCTAAGTACATACAACTTGAATAGACACATTCAATATTCATACGTAGATTAATATGCGATTGCTTCAAACGCCTAAAGTAAACCAGCCATGACTAAATGGTCAACTGAGCAATTAATGAAGGCCTGGGAATTCAATTGCGAATAGAAGATCGAAGGAGGAGCAGTAATAACCCTGTTGAATGTGAGTCCGATTTTCATACATGAGGCCCAGGTTCAATCCCTGGTATATGACCAACGAGTTTTTCAAGTCCGCCTTTCATACTTGAGGCCCAGGTTCAATCCCTGGTAAGGGTATGACCAACGTATTTTAACCGACTTCAAAAAGGAGGAGGGTATCAATTCGTCTGTATTTATTTTTTATTTTTTTATGTTTGTTACCTCAGAAATTTCGACTGGGTGAACCGATTTGGATGATTTTTTTTCATTTGAAAGCTGGTGCTTTCAGATTAGTTCCATTTTAATTTCGTCAAGTTCTGACAACGGCATCCATGAGAAAACCATATAAGTTGAAGATTGAAGTCGGTTTTTTTACTCTTTAGAGTGGTTATTAAACAAACCTAGTTGTGTATTTATTGATCCCGTTTTTTTCACATTGGAATTTTGAAACCTATAATAAAAACTTTTTCCGGACAATTACGAACACAACAAAGAAAGCCTTTACATTTAGCCATTCATTTTCATTAATATAGATAGACTAGCTTAATGATGAAGAAAGCATGGCTACAAGATTGAACAAAGTTAGCATTATTATACCTACCTACTTTTGTAAAAAGGCGAGGTCAAGACGTGTGCATCTGGATTGAGGGCCCACTTTTTAAATTATTGCGAAACGAAATGATACTTACAGGGCATTTACTTAAAATTTTGTAAAACCTAAAGCAAAGATTCTTAAATTTCTTAAACGTGAATCAAAAGAGTTATGGTCAAATAGCTTGGGCCCTCAATCCTGACGCCTGCATAAAACGGCATAGTCGAATCTCAGAAAGTACTATCCCTGGGATAATAATTTTTATTCGAGTATTTAGTTAGGAATTTGTTAAATACATTAAGAAATTGTCAAGTCTTAAGAATGCGACAATACAGATTTATGGCGGTTTAGCTTGGGCCCTCAATTCAGCAATTTTGATATTGTAGAATCAGCAAAAAATATGAGTTTTTCTAAGGAAAGATATTAATACGACTATAATATATTTGAGTTCCATATCTCGGAAAATTTGTTAAAAAGAAATAACGACACAAAAGTTAATTGTTAAAAAGTTATTGAAATTCGTATTTTTTCAAAACGTCTGAACTGAGGGCCCAAGGTTTTTGTCAGTATTGACTAGGCTAAGCCTTCTACACTACCGCACTTTAGGCTAAGTATTTTAACAAATTTTTAACTAAAAGGCTACAAAGCGTCCATTCTTCTAAATGCCGTACTTTAGGAGAAAATTGATTTTCGATGTTTTATATGAGAAAATTCAGTAGGGTGACCATAATGTTTATCGTAAGTATAAACAAGTATTCGTCGTGATCATGTAAGTAGTATTTTGTAAAGCGCAGATACAATATATATAATTATACAACGCGTAACAGAAAAAGCGCAATTCCTCATACACCCCGGTTAGTAAATTAATATACTAAAAAAAAGATGCAATCGAACTTTAGTTGTGTCTAACCAATTTTCTTAAATATCGATCAATAATAGCACGATTTCCATAGACAGCACTAAATTCAGCTATGCTAATTAATTTTTCGGAAAAATTTAACACATTAAAAATAGATGAAATCGAATAAGTAGTCGATACTGAACAAACTAATTTCAGGAATTGCGCTTATTCTGTTACATATTGTATATAATATATAAAGCTCGATATAATTATATACGCCTAGCTGTGCTGTGCCCTCACCTACGTATGCGTGAAAAAATAAAATAAGAAAGTGCCAATAATCAATGAAATTATGTATTGGACGTATTAAAATTATAACCCTGTATATTAACAACTAGCAGTGCCTTGCGGTTTCATCCGCGTAGTTCCCGTTCCCGTGAAAATACGGGAATAAAATATAGCCTTTGTTACTCCCTGGTAATGTATCTTTCCATTGGTAAAAGAACTTTTTAAATCGGTAACGTGGTTTAGGCCTGTTCCCGTGGGAAAATTATAGCACATGTTACTCCCAGAAAAGTACGCTTTCCACTGGCAAATCATTTTTTTTAAATCGGTAAAACCGGTAGTATTGGAGCCTTTTCAATACAAAAAATCAAAAAATTCCTCAATCCAATATATTCCAGTTCCCGTGAGAATATCAAAAAATCCCTTCATAGCGGTTGCCTATATAAGACGCCTACATAACATATTAGAAATTGCGGGTGCCCATCGGCGTTTCCTGCGCGGATCCGGTTTATTCCCGTTCCCGTGGAAATTTCCAAAAATCTCTTCATAGCGGTTGGCTAAGATATACAAGACACCTATATTTCAAGTTTCTAGGTGTTATCGATTTCTTTTTTCACCTGTTTTTATATTTTCCCGTGGGAATGAGATATTTTTCTGGAATAAAGAGTACCCTAGATGTTGACCCGGGTACTCAGTTATATCCATACCAAATTTCATCAAAATCCGTCTAGCAGTTTTTGCGTGATTCGTGCACAACCAGACAGACAGACAGACATATATAGACAGACGGACAGACAGACAGACACAAATTTAAAAAGATGTTGTTTTGGTATCTATATCGATAATTATATAGACTAGATAAAATAGACTCGTTAAAATTTTCAAAAACATTTCATATACAGCCACGGCCCCGTTAGAGTTTTGTTTTAGGTATAGATAACATTTTTACATATTTAGCTTACAAATAAGGGTACTCACCTTAATTTGTTTTTAACAAGAAAATAAAAATAATATGAAACCCTGCCAAAATCTTTATTATTTTACATTATAATCTGCCAAAACATATGAAATTGTATGTATATAATTATATTATACTATCACTAATATGAGTCAAAACCCGAAATACACAGCAAAATGAAAATTAAACAAAAAACATGACGGGAACGCGCGTACGTCAGGCGTCAAAAATACGAATACTATGATAACCATTTAAATAACACCCTATAATAATTATTGGATCACACAAAACGTAATCGCTTCCGACAACAACTATTCGCTTATGAAATATCTTATATGAGGATACATGCTGATTTGTCTCAAAAAAGTAACAAAATCATATACACCCTACTGAATTTTCTCATATAAAACATCGAAAATCAATTTTCTCCTAAAGTACGGCATTTAGAAGAATGGACGCTTTGTAGCCTTTTAGTTAAAAATTTGTTAAAATACTTAGCCTAAAGTGCGGTAGTGTAGAAGGCTTAGCCTAGTCAATACTGACAAAAACCTTGGGCCCTCAGTTCAGACGTTTTGAAAAAATACGAATTTCAATAACTTTTTAACAATTAACTTTTGTGTCGTTATTTCTTTTTAACAAATTTTCCGAGATATGGAACTCAAATATATTATAGTCGTATTAATATCTTTCCTTAGAAAAACTCATATTTTTTGCTGATTCTACAATATCAAAATTGCTGAATTGAGGGCCCAAGCTAAACCGCCATAAATCTGTATTGTCGCATTCTTAAGACTTGACAATTTCTTAATGTATTTAACAAATTCCTAACTAAATACTCGAATAAAAATTATTATCCCAGGGATAGTACTTTCTGAGATTCGACTATGCCGTTTTATGCAGGCGTCAGGATTGAGGGCCCAAGCTATTTGACCATAACTCTTTTGATTCACGTTTAAGAAATTTAAGAATCTTTGCTTTAGGTTTTACAAAATTTTAAGTAAATGCCCTGTAAGTATCATTTCGTTTTGCAATAATTTAAAAAGTGGGCCCTCAATCCAGATGCACACGGTCAAGACTTCTCTCATTTGTAAATAATTAAGTACAAAAACCTGTTGTAACCGTTTCCCCTGAAAGGTTTTTGTGAACTCTCAATATTGAAATGCTTTTTTGATTTCTTCCAGAGTCCATTGTTTAGATAATCAAAGAGAGAGCCGGATTCGAGACATTTGTGAACGTATCCGCAAAAAATTGCAAGATACCTACAGAAGAAAGAAAGAAAATTATTTATTTTGTTACACTTAAAGAGATAGAATTATACAATACTAGCGACCCGCCCCGGCTTCGCACGGGTGCAATGCTAATACTAAAACCTTCCTCTTGAATCACTCTATCTATTAAAAAAAACCGCATCAAAATCCGTTGCGTAGTTTTAAAGATTTAAGCATACATAGGGATATAGGGACAGAGAAAGCGACTTTGTTTTATACTATGTAGTGATAAGATACAAAACAATCAATTGGGCTACCAAACAGGGTCACTACTGAGCATGTGCTGAGCAAAAGACTGACAGGAGTGCGCAAAGCAACTGCGCTGTTATTACGTGCATTAAAAATTAAAAACAAAAGCAAAAAATATAGTTAAGTATAGTTAATACACACCCTTTGCTGAATGCAGCACTGATAGCCCAGTGGTTAAAGACCCCGCTTCGCATTCCTGAGGAAAGAACAAACCCGCAGGCCCCCGAAATAATTCTGAGACAAGTGTAACAAACCTGGTACTGCGATGAGCTCACGTTCAGGGGTCTAAAAAATGTACTCCTCAAAGTTAAGTATTTCCAGAAATGGAATATCTCTGCCTACTAGTTCGGGGAGAAAGGCGTGAGCAAATAAAACAAAAATGTATTCATCCCTTTATTTATTTTTTAAACTTGTTTAGTCGGTCTGGCATTATGGCTCCGACAAACCAGAGGAAAGAAATTTATATGGCAGTTTATGACCTCAGCAAACACCCACTCCAAATTAGTTCCTGTCCGTTTCTCGAACCTTCGATCTCGGCATCCATTATACAATTGTTTTTGCGGTAAAAGGAATTCAAATCTTAATGAAATCCTTAATTGGAACCTTTTCCGGATTCTGTATATTTCCGTTGAATTGTAAAGCAAATTTTATTTACCCATCATTTGGGATTTTATTAGGTTACCTGCATAATTTATGGTGTGTTTTGAGCTTTGGGTTAACATGTGGAATAATCATAAACGGTAATTCTGGATTCTACGTTTGAAAATTGTAGTCTTCTTCTTCTTTTTAAAATAATTTCCTTTCGAGTAAGAGTGGGTGAGATAGAGTCAGACGAAAGAGATATCCATAGTGGTGTGCCACAGGGCTCAGTTCTAGGCCCTGTGCTACACATAATCTACACCTTTGACCTTCCTCTTCAACTGCAATGTAACGTCAGTATCTTTGCCGACGATACAAAGATATTCGCAAACCCACTGGTTGACTATGATCGTATCCAAACAGACTTAAACGAAATAGTAAACTGGTTAAAGGAATGGCTCATAAAATTAAACAATACAAAATGTACTGTGCTTCACATAGGAACAGAAATCCGCGCTTAAACTATAGCATAGGTGATACTGAACTAATGGAAGTCAAGGTACAAACAGACTTGGGAGTGAAAATCACAGAGGACCTGAAATGGGAGGAACACATAACAATGATTACCAGAAAAGCAAAAAGTTTAATATACCTCACCAGAAAAGCCTTCGGGGTCATAACGCCAGAGTTGATGCTGAAAATATATAAGACATACATTAGACCAATCTTAGAATATGCTTTTCAAGTTTGGAGCCCATACTTCGTCAAAGACATAGAGCTGTTAGAAAAAGTACAACGTAGTTTCACCAAACTTCCAAAAAAACTCCGACAACTATCCTATGTGGAAAGACTTGAGGTGCTGAAATTTACAACTCTGAAGGACCGCAGAGAGCGTGGAGACCTGATCGAAACATTTAAGATCTTGACAGGGCACTATGATTTGCAGGATTTTCATAAATTATTTGAACGTGACTGCAATGCCCGTCTAAGAGGACATAGTCTCAAACTGCGTACCACCGTATCACACAACAATCCTTACAGACACTTTTTGAGCAATAGAGTGGTCAGATCATGGAATAAGCTACCAGAAGAAGTAGTTTCAGCACCCAATGTCAATCAATTTAAAAATAAACTTGACAAATTCCTGTCCTGTAATGAGAAAGCTTGAGTGGAGAACACCTGGATACAGGCTTTATCAGTTGTAAACTGCTTGCCTGATTAATAATAATAATAATTTAAAAAAGGAGCTTAAATTTTATTGCTACGTAAACATGTTCAGGAAGTCAAAACAATAACAAATGAACAATGAAAACAGTAAACAAACAAAATAGAACCTAAAACAAAATACAGCAAGATCCAGTTTCAAAACTTTATGCAAACTCAAAATTGAATTTCTGCAACGAGGACAAATATTAAGCTTAAACTTATATTTGTTTAACAAATTGAATAAACACTATTATTCCGTAGCAGAATTTGAGTTTACCTCGGGCCTTGCTTGTTGACGTATTTTCTAAATGTAACTATCTAGAGGCAAGTTGCCGTTCATTGTGGCGTTCTATGGGGAAGGTTCAACAGTGGACGTCTTCCGGCTGATGATGATGAACCATAGGATAGCCCTATGCTTGACTTATACAATGAACTTTATATATCAATGCAATGTTGTTCATTAAGATCAGGGTTTCTTTATCGACTTGTGCTAGTATCGAATGTAATTTTGATGATTCTGAAAATATGGATATTTTTTTTTTCACTTCTCATGCTCTAAAAGTACGCTATTATAGCTCTATGAAGCGGGACTAAAGTGACCACTTTAGTCCCTAGGGAGTGAAAAGTAATTAGTTTTGAACTTTCTTAATGAGACATATAAAAAACATCCAGTAAATATCTGTGGAGTGTGGACCATCTTCAATGTGAAAATGTTGAGAGTTTTAGTTTCATGGTTTTGCCGCAAAGAAGATTGCGCCATGTGTTTTAAATTGTTAATCTGCAAAGAGATTTAAATCATTAATATGAGACACGTTAAGAAGAAAAAATTGACGTCGAAAATTTCAGAATTTTTGTCGAGTGTAAAGAAGATTGGCAAAAGTCCATGTGTTTTGGATACCTGCCCACGGAAGACGAAACTGTTCAAAATCAATATTTCGGTTTTAAATAAATTTGTACTAAATTGACTACTTTTCTCGCAATCCAAGTGAAAAGTATAGTTTTGCACCTCGAGACTAAATGACAACTTAATATACCCTCGCTTTCATTGACTCCCTCGCAAGCTCGCGTATATTGTGGTTTCGTTTAGTCCCTCGATATAAAACATACTATAATATCATATCACGAACACCAAATTTTTATTCAAATAAGTTACGTAGGCACCTTGCTTAAATTCATCTCATCGAGATTTACATTTCAAAGGAACAAATTTGCATTATTAATTTGGACGTAAACAGAATTCAGTTGAAAAACTAAAAACCCGAATACTTTGAGGGGGTAATTAATAAACATAATATTTTAATTAAATTTTACACTGTGGTCGTAGCGAGTCATAATTGGTTATATGACTGTACTGAAATTAAATTGTGAGTTATCATTAATTAAAAATAATTCTAAAACATCTCTAAGATGTAGTACGATTTTCATTGTACAATTTAAAAATAAATAAATAGTATAACAAGAAAAAAAGTGATGCAATTAAGTAGGTACTAAAAATTATAACGTCACAACTCTGTATTCAGTACATTTTCCATAGTAAATGTTCGTTTTGACAGATCATAAAAAGTAAGTCATTTGACTAGGCAGTAAAATACCCTATTAAATTTATGGTTTACAAATGATCCGTAAATTCAAGGTCGCTCAGCTATGGAATGGGCTATGCTTGAAGTCTCTGAGGGATCGAGTCCGAAACCAGGTGATCTGACAGAGATATATCAGTGGACCTCCGGTAATCCGGCCCCTGTATAAACCGGCACCCCTTGTAATCCGACATGTCTATAATTATTAATAATTTTTTTGTCAATCTTCGCTAAAGTAGATATTGCGTGATTGACTGATACATGATTGATTCCTAATGTAAAGTTATTATTTTTTGTAAGTTCTATATAGCATTACTGACGTTATTTTTAGAATAAAAAAAATTAATTTAGTAAATTTGGCATACCTACATAATGAAGTATGTACGAGTTGTACTTCAGAGTATAACATACAGAATCTTATCATTGGATCTGTAATTTGTCGGATTATAAGGTACTCTTTGTTAAAAAATCCGGACTATAGGGTCTTAGGCAGTACTCTATAATCCGACAAATTCGATAGTTCGAAACTGCCTTGCCGTGGACCCGCGGTAATCCGACAAACGTTTTTGTCGGATTTGTCCACTACTCATAAATCTACAAATATAACTGACTAGGTAGGTACTTAGATTGCTGACCATACTTACCTGAAGAATAGGTACCGACATTCCTCTTGGCTCAGGAACTCCAAGTTTGTGAAACTTCCGCCTATTCCATTGAAGGTAGGGCTCCAGTGTGAGCGGAGGGAGGAGTGACATCCATTGTATTTCTTGGCAAAAGAATGGTAATTCATGGACATTATATTTAACCCTTTCACGGACATAAGCAGTAAAAATTTTTTATTGGTTTTGAATCTTATTTCAATCTATATATCTTATTTATAAAATGATAAACTGACTGACTGATTGGTGATGTATCAACGCACAGCCTAAACGGCTGGGTCTAGAGACTTGAAGTTTTGCACATAGATAGCTTATACAATGTAGGCATCCACTAAGAAAGGATTTTGCAAAATTCTACCCCTAAGGGGTGAAACAAACACGCGAGAGCGAAGCCGCGGGTAACAGCCAGTTACATATTTAACGTTATAGAGCGTGGTTTACATGAGGGTCAATTTGTATTTTTTTTTAATTACTATGTTCTAGTATTCCTACTAATTATTATAAATGCAGTTTTTTTGGTTTGGGAATACGGAGATAAAATGTAGACCATGTCACTAACAGAAAATAAAGATTTTCATTGGTACTAGAATTTTTAAATCGGTCTAGTAGTTTTCGAGTTTATTCTTTACAAACATACAAATCTTTCGTCCTATTAGTGTACGAGTAGATTATTAATATTATTAATTACTAGCGTCCCGCCACGGCTTCGCGTGGGTGCAATGCTAACACTAAAACCTTCCTCTTGAATAACTCTATCTATTAAAAAACCCCGCATCAAAATCCGTTGCGTAGTTTTAAAGATTTATGCATACAAAGGGACATAGGGATATAGAGACAGAGAAAGCGACTTTGTTTTATACTATGTAGTGATTATTATAGTGTAGAAGTGTAGATTAGTGTAGATTATACTAGTGGATGATAGGCAATCATAAAACAAAAGTTGGTGGTTCTTCATTCTCTATGTTTGGAAGTCGCCATTTTGGGTCCCAATTCAAATCAAGTTCAAGTCAATGAACTGTCGGATACTCAAAGATTGTCAGAGGAGGTCCGTCTATTAATATTTGAAAGAAACTTGTTGTTTAGTTTCCGTTAGCACTCAGCCATCACCTGAAACTCAACCCGAGTCTAGAGAAGTTGCAAATTTTAAATTTGTCCCGGAATTGTATCCCGGATTTCGGAGCCGCAAAGTGTTTTTAGAATATGTCCAGATTTTATATATAGACAAAGTTACTACACCAATAATTAGTATAATCATGAGAAAAGATAAGTATTTAGAAATGTTATAAGAAGCGGGAGCACTTTAGTAAGTGACTCTATCTACCTTTGTGTCTAAGGTTGATTTGCAATAAAGATTGCAAGAATTTATTTCAATGCATATGTTTTGTTGTAGATAAGATAATATATTTCTCACAGCGGGACGCCCGGTGACCTTGATGAGCCGCCAGTGTGTGCCCTACGACAGTGTATGAACGTGACAAGTTAAACGCTTCACAGGTTTAAAACTCGCTCTGACATGCATGTTTGCGACGGTCGAGTTTGGTACCACCTATATCTCGACCGTCCCGCCCACCGCGTCTCGAGAGCATTAAGTGACGTTTTATAAAAAAAATTGGTTCGATAAAGTAAGAGGGTATATGACTGCTTAGTCCAATGAGTAACTCTTTATGATCTATCAAAGCAAAAATGTACTGATTCTAAACTGTGACATGAAAATTCATGGGACTCATTTGGACCACTTTTTTATCGTTTTATAATTGTAAAATGAAACTCGAAATACATTTTCTGGGGTATTTTGGGATATACTTTTTGATTAATCATTACTCGCAACTTAATTTCAATACAGTCCAATATCCTATTCGCAAATGTAGTTCGTGCCACGTCAAGTGGCACGTCCCGCAAATATCGAACCTCCTCAAGTCTCGATTGTCCCGTAATTATTGTTCTCGAGTTCCTATTGCGCTCGTCTCTCGTGATCCGTAATGGTTTATCAAGTATTCATGGTTGCTCGAAGCGCTTCGTTTTGTTGTTCCTACTTGTTTTAAGCATGAAAATTGGTATTTCTTCCACTTGTTTTATGGGAAAATGAGTTGAATATTTACCATGCAGAATTTTGCTGATTGTAGTTATTAATTTGTGTCATCATGTTCTTATGTGGCAATATGTTTTGGCTTATATAAAAATGTTTCACGTGAAACTCACTTCATATAACTTTTCATATTATAAAGAAAACGTACATAGAATAAATTTAATTAAATCGGTTATGGGACTTACAATAAGTAAAAGTAATTAAATACGTCACTAAACAAAATAGAACCAGAAACTTTATTAATTTACTAGCGACCCGCCCCGGCTTTGCACGGGTACAATGCTTATACTAAAACCTTTCTCTTGAATCACTATATCTATTAAAAAAACCGCATCAAAATCCGTTGCGTAGTTTTAAAGATTTAAGCATACAAAGGGACAAAGGGACATAGGGACATAGGGACATAGGGATATAAGGACAGAGAAAGCGACTTTGTTTTATACTATGTAGTGATAGTGATTATTTTTTAAAAATAATTTAGATAATAAATTAAGGAACCCACACACATCTCTTTCAAAATTATTTTCACAGAGTATAAAATTTTAAAATGCGTATTCGATTTTCGAAGGCATTAAATCAGCCCTGAACCAATAGTAAGCCGCCGTTTGTTACCCTGAAGATAAAACTGAATATATTCCGATTCGGAACTCAAGAGGCTATATTAAGAACTCTGAAAGATTTATGGAACTCCGCCGACAAATCAATTTGGCATAATTCTGTTCAAGAAACGTTTTGGAGGTTCTTTTAATTAAATTTCCGTTATTCATTGTGTTTTTATGAACGATTTCTGATTAATTGCGACCTCTTAACACTTGACAAAGAGTTACGCTAAAATTAACAGTTGTTTTTGGGTATAAATATGTAGGCTAGCCTCGATTTTGAGAGAGTTGGCAAAAATATCCTGGCATGTACCAATGAGTTTTCCAAAAACTTACGTACATTTTTATCACTAGCTCGACGGTGAAGGAAAACATCGTGAGGAAACCCGCAGGTCTCAGAATTAATGCTGAGACATGTGTAAATAGACCCGGTCCGGCGATGGGCTCACCACCTATCACGTTTAGGGGTCCAATGTATCTCGTGAAATGTGGGTATATATAATGGAATACCTCTGCCTACCCCCTCGGGGATAGTTTTTGGTAACACCTACTTTTCTACAGTTGTTTTTTGGACACCTACGTGATCGGGTGAGCCCATCGCTGGACCAGGTGCTGTTACACATATTATGGATCTTTCCAACTGTATTACATTTGTATATATATATTCCTATAGATAGATAGTTATGACTTTTAATGTATAGGGGAACCTGTTGTACCTTGACACCATCAACATTCCATTTTTTTTTAGTTTATGTAAAACCTGTTAAAAGGATGATCTATGCTTTTGTATAATTTATATTATGAACCATATTAATTCGTCTAACAGCTAAAAGACTTCGAACCTTTTTGTATTGAGCCTGGCATACCTAAAGTTGCAAGTACCTAAAATGTCGTATTTTGGTGTACACCTATAAAACACAAGCCAATCGAAAGAGAATATAATTACAAACAACAGATATTCTTTGACATAATGTCGTAAATGATATACTTTCTGAGATATTTCAGTTTGAAAATGTAAAATAAAAAAAATATTTTCTGAAAAAAAAAACTATTTCAACTATGTATAACAGGTATATATAACAATTTCAATGTTTTTAAAATAATAATAAACAAAGAAACGTGTCACTTGATGCACAAAATGTATTTTTTTTTAAAAAAAACAACGCTCGCCTTGAAACTGCAGTTTTTGAAAGGATGGATGCCGTTCAAGGATTAGACGAATTCCCTATTTTATCTTTGAGTGACCTCATAATTATGGCGTTAGGTACTTACCAAATTGACCAAGCTCGGAGCTAGGTACTACGGCGAGCACATGAAAACTGTAAATGGCGCATACACAATAGAAATATGCCGCGAAAATCGTTCGAATCTATTTAGTGCTAATCTACGAGCTCTCCTGGCTTCTACGAGCAAAGATCCACTCCCGGCATTCTGGGCAACGAGTATACTTCGTGTATATATTAATAAATAAGACCAGAGAAAGCAGGCGCCAAATTGAGGGACACTATTGCACTTGCATACTTGGTTGAACTTGAACACTTGGTTGCTGTACGTCATGAGCGTTGTGTGGTTCATGTCATTTCTAGATGAATTATTAGGCATGATGTTGAAAATGAGGCCAATGGCTACCGTTGATTTTTATTTATTATGTTTTGTACATAAAAAAATGATTCTTTACTTATTACTATTTGTAAAACATTGTATTTTTTAAATCACCTACTTTTTGTTACATAAAAAAAAGTTTCTTTAATTATTATTATTTGTAAAAACATTGCATTCTATAATTTATATTTTTTTTAAATAAATGATAAGTTGATATGTACCTATAATATCATTGAAATATATTTTTTTGAAGGAAATAGATCATTTTATTTTACATTTTCAAACTGAAATATCTCAGAAAGTATATCATCTACGACATTTTGTCAAAGAAAGTTTGTTGTTTGTAATAATATTTTCTGTCGTTTGGCGTATGTTTCATAGGTGTACACCAAAACACATTTTAGGTAGGTACTTGCAACTTTAGGTATGCCAAGAAGGTTCGATGCCTTTTGTTTAATCGCAGTAGTTATAACCGCTTTTTAAAAAAAAATCGTTGAATGAAAAACTGACCAAGGTACAAAACAGGTTCCCATACGTCTATGTACTCGTATATAAAATGATAAACTGACTGATTGATTGGTGATATATCAACGCACAACCTAAACCGCTTGGTCTAGAGACTTGAAATTTTGCACATAGCTTATACAGTGCAGGCATCCACTAAGAAAGGATTTTGCAAAATTCAACCCCCATAGGGGGTGAAATAAACGTGCGCGAGAGAAGCCGCGGGTAAAAGCTAGTAAAATCTAAAAGAAGAAACTGTCTGACTGATCTATGAACAAATGAAGGGGTTTTGGAAAATTCCCACGGGAACGGGAAAAAAAAAGTTTCAACGCGGGCAACGCCGCTGGGCACCCGCTAGGTAAAATATAAACGTGTTATAGTTTCGCATTTTGCTTGACTAAAGACTTGAGACTGTTTTCGCGTAAACATTATTGTGTTTCAAAGATTTTGTTTGCTTTTGGCTTTACTCAGAGAGGTTTAATTGCAAGATTTACCTTAGTAAACGAGATACAGCATTATTTAAAATGCGGACGTAGATACCAGATGTACTAGACATGGCATGTAATAATTAAAAAAAATAGAAAGAAAGAAAGAAAGAAAAAAAAAATTATTAAACACGAAACCAAGAACAAACAAGAACAGAAATAAAATAAACTGGTAAAAAAAATCGATTTTCCTATATTTAAATGATAGATTATTTAAAAAAATCGGTTGTCTGTAAAGTCGGTTTACTGACGATAGTTGAACGTGACAACGTCATAAGAAAATACTGATGAAATGGATTGTGCCTCTTTGTCGCTCGTTGCGCGCTCTCGCTTGCACTGGAACGACGCATACGTCACACTTTTTCGGGAATGCCGCCGGCTCCATCAATTTATAAGACGTTGTCACGTCAAAAATTGTGCGTAATGGGACCCCACTCAGCTTGTGCTGCAGCATTAGCCACAGCGCTGGTATTCTGCGCGGCCCCGGGGGCAGACGGCTTATATTTATAATTATAATCTTTTATTAATCTTGACCCAAAGTTGCTGCTCAGATGCTTTTTATATACATGATTATTAAAAATGTGCATAATTTACATTTTAATTTACAATTTAGGGGTCCAAGGAATATCTTGTGAAAAGTTAAAACAAACTGTTTTAATGTTACAGAAAGATTGAAGTCATCACTTTTATGGAATGTGTTATATTTCCACAGAGAGGGCGCAAGAAACTGTATAAGTAAACGATATAGCTAGGTACTATTGGTATGACAGAACAATACTTTTTGTTCTCAAAGTAATGTTCCACGCGCCCGGGTCGTCCATGTAAAAAAAAGCAATTCATTACATTTTTAAAAATATTTTTATTTTATAATTTTAATAAATGTTTATTTTGTTATTCAAAACATTTGTTATTTTATACTTTTATTGACTTTTATGGCGTATCTTCCCGCGTTGTTGAATTTATTTATGTCGTGATTTGAAAGTATTATCTTCTATTCTCAGTTTCAATTCTTGTTTCGTACAGTCAACAAAGTTGTTAGGGTTACATAGCCAGTAACTAAGAATTAATTTTTCTGGGGAAGTCATAAATAAATCTTATTGATTAATGTTTATTTCGAAAGGTATCTTTGATCCCTATAATTTACCAAAAAAATACTATAAATATATTTAAGGCTTTAAGAGAAAAGTGAATCTTAATTTTTGGCCATGTAACACTAACAACTTTGTTGACAACAGTGCTTCTACGATTTTTAGTATTACCTACCTAGTCAAAAGCTTCTACATTCTGGAAGAACTTCTTTCATTCATTATCTCCTAATAAACCACTTCTAGCAAAAACTAATCTTTAAAAATTCTTAATCATTATTTGCTTTCTGGTAAGTCAACACCATTTAGAAGGAAACCCTTAAGGGTGAAACCTTTGATGTGTCAAAGGATCCATACTGTAGCCATATACAAATATTATGTTCCATACACAGACTTGCCAATACGATAGACGCAGCAACAGTCGAGTTTTGTATGAAGTGAAATCTTCAACAGTCAAGACAATGTGCGGGTGCATAAAACGTTAAGATTGACTATTAAATTATAAATTAAAATTAGCTTATAAATTCAGTAAGCATTGTTCTTCTCCTCAGCTCGAAAACTACCCATTTTTTAAAAGCTTTTATTTAACTTGCAATGTATGTATGTAAGTATGTATGTAAGTAACTATGTATATTCGGGTGGAATCTTGCAACTCAATTTTGAAGCAGATATCTTCAACCGATTGAGCTGAAATTTGGTATACTTATGTAAGTTCGGTGACAATGCAATATTATGGCACCACCGAGCTGATCTGATGATGGAGCCAGGAGGTGGATGTCACAACTCCTCAATGACTACTCGTAAACCCCTCGAGTTTGGGCTCGTATGATTCGTCTTGACGAGTACTTTAATACTAGATGGTAACCAGGGTCTGATGATGGAGCTGAAAGATGGCTATGGGAACTAGGTAATTAAACGACACAACCCCATCGAATTTGGGCTCGTATGATTTGTCTTTACGAGTACTTTGGTACTAGATGGTAACCAGGGTCTGATGATGGAGCTGGAAGATGGCCATAGGAACTCAGTAATTAAACGACATAATCCCATCGAGTTTGGGCTCGTATGATTCGTCTTGACGAGTACTTTGGCATTAGATGGTAACCAGGGTCTGATGATGGAGCTGAAAGATGGCTATGGGAACTAGGTAATTAAACGACACAATCCCATCGAGTTTGGGCTCGTATGATTTGTCTTTACGAGTACTTTTGTATATGTGCATGGTTAGCCATGTACGGTCATTCTAAATCCAACTAAAAAGTAAAAAATAAATTAAGAGTAAAAAATATTTTTTAAAACAAGCTTTTATTTTAATGCGCTAAAAAGAATAAAATAAAGTTTATTACATAGTAAATTGTGTAATGACGTTTAAGGATAGTCAAAGTTTTAATGGAAAACTTTATTTTATTCTTTTTAGCGCATTAAAATAAAAGCTTGTTTTAAAAAATATTTTTTACTCTTAATTTATTAGTATTTAGGTATTAGTGTTGACTTTCAATAAGTCAATTTAACAATCCAATATTTGCGCGACAGCTCCGCAAAGAGCTGTCAAAGCGTTTAATCGACATTTTTTTCAGTAAATATTGTAAATAAATGTATATTTTCCTTGGAAATAAATGTACTTAACGATTAATAATTAAAATTGATATTAAAATAGACATTTTATTTCTGTTTTTTTTTTGTTAAAAATATGTTACTAAAAATGTTTTACGATTAGGTGGTAATGGTGCCTAAGTTCGGTAAGCGCGCTACCATCAGCTGGGTCTAAGATAGTGGTATGTTGTCAGTGTTTCCACACGACTCATGTAAACATATATTTTGGTAATCGCGAGCGTTGTACGCAGAAATGTGAGGCTTATCTTAGATTAAGTAGTTATTTTGGTGGTAGGTTGTACTCGTAGAATGCTGTGCTATTATATTGTCTATCTTCTGTACCTATTCGGGTTTGCTTTTATGGTACAGCCAAGAGCACGTGAAGCCTGACACATTGGACTTTGTAACGTTCTTATTACAATCGTCTTAGAGGTCAGACTCGCACAAATGTGCGCTTCGCATGTGCGCTAAGTGTACTAAACTCGGAAAATTTATTTTTTTAAATCGAAAAATTCTTGAAGGGAGTCAAAATTGTTCATTAGCGGAAATTTCTTACGTTTTTTGTAAAAAAGGTACAATAAATTTTGTCCAGAGTATTACGGATTGAAATAAATTTTGAAACAAAAAAAATAAAAAAGACGATGGAATTTTTCTACACAGTTTCAAACGAATCAAAGTGATGCTTGCGTTTGTGTGTAGAAGCAAACACTCTATCCAATTACGAAATCTGTGTCACGCTCGGATACAAAAGTTAAATGGCTATCCAATCCACTAGCGCCAGTGTTTCTAAATATTTTATTGTAATCTCCTTTGTAACTCGAGCGACAAAGAGCGCTAATGATATACGAGAGAAAAAGAGGGAGAATAAAAATAGGGTTGTGAAGTGCTATTAAATAGTAAATAAAACTGCTTACAATTAGTCCAGGCAATGAAGCGGATTTTTGTATGAAGACCCCAACATTAATTCCTCAGTCGATGAAACTTTGCAGGATTCTACTATAGTATGAGACAATACTTGCATAAAAAAATCCAAAAAAAAAAACCTAACCGAAGTTAGGTATTTTTACTGAAATACTTATTTATTTGATATCTTTGTTGGGAAAAATGCTCAGTCAAAATTTTCTTCGCCAGCAATATTCATGTGTGTTAAGAAAGCTATATATGCGAAATATACTAAAAAATCTCCTGGTAGAAACAACAAAATTCAGACATATTATATGTACTTACCTTGCACGGGAAAATTGCTCAGTCCATTTTTTAACTGGAATGTCATTTAATAGTCGCTGTGGACTTACAATAGGAAAATCCAAAATAAAAACCGCCTCGCTACATTATTTTCAGAAATTATCAAATTATCTCCAAAAATATTTTTTTTTTAGTATTTATAAAAACCTAACTTCAGTGAGGTTTTTTTTTGGATTTTTTTATGCAAGTATTGTCTCATACTATACTACAATTCTGCAAAGTTTCATCGACTGAGGAATTAATGTTGGGGTCCACTACCTTTATTGCCTAGACTAAATTACAATAATTTGTAACAGTAAACGCAATTCCTAAAATTAATTTGTTCAGTATTGACTACTTAATCGATTTCGGCTATTCTCAAAATGTGTATTTTTTTCCGAAAAATGAATTAGCATAGCTGAATTTAGTGCTACCTATGGAAATCTTGCTATTATTGCTCTAGATTTAAGAAAATTTGTTAGACACAACTAAAGTACGAAATCATATATTTTTTTATATTAATACACTAATTGGGGTGTATGAGGAATTGCGCTTATTCTGTTACACGTTGTATACGATAGTTTCCCTGTAGCTGCTTTGTGAGTGGAATTCGGAGTTTTTAAAAAGAAACAGTATTCTAAGGGCTTTAGGCACTTTTCAGCGTATTTTCCCAAAAGGCAAATCATACTAAAATTAGCTAATAGACTGTGAAATTTTATGTTTACCGTTCTGATTGGTTGTTGATCTGGGTCATTACCAACTGAGAGAAAAAGGCCCATCAATATATTATCTATATATATCTATCCGCTAGTTGTTAATATTATTGAATTTATAATCACTATACATAGTATACAACAAAGTCGCTTTCTCTGTCCCTATATCCCTATGTCCCTATGTATGCTTAAATCTTTAAAACTACGCAACGGATTTTGAAGTGTTTTTTTTTAATACATGGAGTGATTCAAGAGGAAGGTTTTAGTGTTAGCATTGCACCCGTGCGGAGCCGGGGCGGGTCGCTAGTACATATTAAAGCTTATAGTTGTAAAGATTCTGTGACAAAATCTGGTTTCAGGTTAAGAACCACTGAATTCGATTCTAGTTGAATGTGGTACCAGTGGTAAGCAGTAAAACGCACTCCAATTTCCTTAAGCCCCGTCTGTTCAATGCATAAAACATCTCCACTTCGCGGATGCACCAATATGGAGTCTGCGACATAACATTCTAATGCTAGTTGGGGCTCATTTTGAGGAACGAGATTGGATAAGACTGAATCATTTCCATTTATGACTGCCTAGAATTAAATCACTCTATCTATAAAAAAAAACCGCATCAAAATCCGTTGCGTAGTTTTAAAGATTTAAGCATACATAGGGACAGAGAAAGCGACTTTGTTTTATACTATGTAGTGATGATGACTGTAAATGATCTAAAATAACGTTTTTAGATTGTTTTTGTTGGATCCCTTGCCTTAAAAGAAAAATAGGAACCACTATAGAATCACGTCGTTGTCCGTCTACGGGTCTTTCTGTCTGTCAATCAAGATCCTTTTTTTTCAGAAATTTATATCAAATACTCAGGTCTACATTCACTGATGAAATTCGTAGGGTACTGCCCTTTTTGCAGACTTTTTTTGAGTTGTGAAAAAATGTTACTTCTTAAACAACACAATCAAAAGATATTCACCATATTTTGCAAAAACAGTAAAATTATCAAGAAAGTCAACACCTGTAGGGTACTTCCCGGTGATATAGAATCACGAAAGGCAAAAAGCAATGTCGTATAGGACAGATAAAGATAAACTTCCGAAAACTGGAAATTTTTACTTTTAACATATTTTTTACAAATAATAATTATAACAACTCCTTGCACATTCTCGTAATGGACGATCTATTTACATAAGCACGTACAACTTTGTAAGGCACCTTCAGTGCACAAGTCCAACTCACAGTTGTCTGTTTTTTTTTTTAAATACAAATAATTTATTGCGTGCCCCATTATACAGGTACATAGACATTTTTGTTAAACGAGTTAAAGAGTTTTTTTAGTAACACAAACTCGTTTGAATCGTAGTAATATCGTCCCTCATTATAACATCGCTCACCGACAGTCAGGTCCATCGTCCTCCAAATAAAAAGGATTCGCGACGTGAAATGTCGACGAAATTTCCGTTTTTCGTGCAAGTGGAGAGTTAGAAAGAGAAACAATATTTCTGCTGTCTACAGCTGAAAAGAGAGGGAAGTACGGAGCATAATGAGTAGTTGTAAAGGCACTTTGTTTACTTACATTTCACTTGAGACTCACTTCGTAGTTTGAAGCTAAGTATGAAATGTTTTGATGCTTTCGTGGTTTTTGTGCCTGGCACTAGTCATTGTTTGTCTTTTAAGCATAGTTTGCAATCAATATGTTCACGGCTTTTTACTGAGGGGCCGCAGAGGTATTCCATTCCTGGATAAACCCACGATGGTTTTAGGACCTCTAAATAAGACTGGTGGCCTGTTACACATGTCTCAACAATTCTGGGGTCTGAAAACTTGTTGTTACATGCCGCATGTCAGGAATTTCACTTTGTTTCTTTTTAAGCGACTTCAAAAAAATTTGAGGTTCTCAACTCGACGAGTATGTTTTTAAACCTGGGTATATAATAATAATAAATATAAATTCTTTATTTGTTGGTTCTTCACAATCATACAATTGAGGTACAAGCCGTACAAGCTATGTATAAAGATGTTTTTTTTTTAAACTAGATCATGGTTTGTACGTGTGAAGACTGGTGCCTAAGCTAAGCATGAGCCTGTGTTTCAGGAATACCAGATCCGGTATCATATCAGAAATAGTATTACCTTACCTACTACATAGTGTAGTGAGTGAGTGAGTGTGTTAGTGACTTTGTATTAATACTAAGACCTCTAAGACCAAGCATCACAGACACAATAGATTTTTAATTGTCTCTCGGTTCCAATTGGAACGCGCGGTTCTTTACAGATCATGCAGTACAAATAAAAGTACTTACATGCAAAAAGTGATACTAGATCAGTTGATGTGCGGTACCCCCATCACGCGCATCTAGTCTATAAAAACTCTATCAGTGTTGTGTAAGCGTTCACTCTGTATTCTGAAGTAGCGAAACAAACAACTGTGCTGTTACTCTGCTGGTTTAATTTTGTAATAGTGTTAATACAACTAAACTTGCGCCAGATCAAAACTGCTAGCGACCAAGTGTACAAAAGTTTTACTCAAATATTTGAATTATCTTCGAGTCAATCATGGATGACCCAAATATTCTTTACTGGCGCTGTTTCCCCAAATATGATTAATGGTGACTCAATCTCTTCGCTCTACTTACCCCGCTAGGAAACGTATTGATTATGTACATATTTACTCAGCTACGACTTCATCACGCATTTACTACTTCTCAGCTTCAGACGGAAAATGAAAAATAATTATAATAATAAATTGTGGGACACAATTTACACAGCAGTCCCAAACTAGGCAGAGCCTTTACTATGGGTACTAAACAACTGAGAGACGTACCTCCTTAAGTAAATATGAAACACCCAGACACGAAGCCAAAAGAAATGTTACTGCACACAAATATTGGCCTGGAGCGGGGATCGAACCTTCGACCTCCGGCAGAAGGCAGGGTCCCTACCAACTGAGCCAACACACAGGCTACCCTGCTACTCTGAAACTCGTTAGTTTTTTGTATAGTCAATTATATATTAAACGTTTAGTATACATTTTCGTAATGTAGATACATGACCGACGAGCCAACATATAAAATGAAACATAGTTTCCAAAAAAGTAAATTGTACAACATTGACTCTCTTTGTAATAATGCATGTACATAATTATGGCTTACGATTTTACTAGCTTAATTCCGGGCTTGAGGGAATATTGTATCACATTTTACTTCCAGAAAAGTAAACTTATCTTTGACGAAATAATTTTCAAAATTAGTTCGATTTAGATAAAACGTATAAAAATTTAACTTGAAGTTGAAACCCACAGGTCCCAGAATAAATTCAGAGGCATGTGTAACAGACCCGGTTTGACGATGGGCTCACCACCTATCACGTTTCGGAGTTCAAAGAACATACTGGTAAAACTTAGGCATTTCCAGAAATGGATAAAAGGCGTGAGATTATATATTTAAAAGAAAATAATAATAGTAACAATAAATAAGACATTTATTCATCCACACAACGCAACTATATAACTAGACTAAAAACTAAGGTAAAGTAAACTCATAATGTGGAATTTATTTTATAAATTCTTCCAGTTTCCACCCATTTTATATTTTTACTCCACTAAAAACCCATTCCAACTGATTATTTACTCCACTTATAGATTATCTTTTTATTTTTGTACTTTATTTTTAATGTTCTTGGAGTTAACAGAGCAATAGGTTTAAGTGCAACACACACACTGGTCAACTGGGACGGGAAAACCGGTTTGCCGTTGGAAAATACTGGTTAGAGGGTCCATACAATACGGATGAAAACCGCAACCGAGCTCGCTCACTGCAAGTAAGTTCTCAAGCTAAGTTTTTTTGTCTAGCTAAAGTGTAATAAATAATGAATATGCTCACGATTTATCCCGAGGGGGTCGGCAGAGATATTTCAGTCTTGGAAATACACCACCAATCACGTTTAGGGGTCCAAAAATATATATTAACGATGTTCATAAATTTATTTCAAAATCAAACTCTTATATTGAACTATAAAATGTTACAATGATGCTCGATATAGTTGCCGGGCTCTACTGTAATATTATAATAATATTTTATATATTGTACTCGATATACATTTTGACGTTTGTTCACTCATTATATTCGAATTAATTAATATACAGTCATTATTGTCAATAGTGAAGTGCATTTAGTCATAAATAAAACTTAAAAGCTTTTAAAATTATCGAATGTAGAATTTTACGATACAACAAAATTATTTTTCCTGTGGAAGATTATGAAAAAGATCTGAATCTTAGATAATATTTAATTAACCCTTTTTTCCGTCTCTTTTAATATAGATAGCTTTTCAAAAATATATTTATATTTTTTATATTTATATTTATATTTTCATTTTATTAAAACTTTTTCATCAGCTATATATTAATTGCCTTTCGGACCATCAAGTTGAATTCGCGTAAAGTTGAAATCCCAAAATGTAGGATTTCCCAGAATGTTGAATTATTTTAATTTCGTAAAATGTTGAATTCTCATAAAGTTGAAATTCCAAAATGTTGAAATCCCGAAATGTTAAATTCCCCAGAGTTTAATGTAAAGTTTGCAGACATTGATGTGTCGGTATTGTAAAACATTTTTTTATTTGATCCCGGTCCGGCGATGGGCTCACCACCTATCACCTTTAGGTGTCCAAAGAATATCTCGTGAAAAGTGGGATAGCCATAAAGCATAATATCCAGAAATGGAATACCTTGGCCTACCCCCTCCGGGATAAAAGGCGTGAGATTTTTTTTTAACTATAAAAAAATTATGACCACGCATAACTTTTTACAGAGTTTTCCGATTCCGATAATTCTTTTTTTTTATTTGATAGGGTTCAGTTTCGAAGTTGGTCCCATTTAGATTCGAGAAAAAAAATCACCTCTAATGGTAGAAAAATAGAAGGAGAAAAATATTTAGTAGGTGAACAATCACTCATCTGTAAACCGATTCTGTTAAAACTTGGGCCCACATTTGTAGTTCTAAATCGAGGGTTTAGAGCAGCTAATTTGTGTTTGGCCATAGTCATTCATCCATATTAGAAGTTTATTTACATATACCTACCTAACTTACGATTAACGGGTTATTACTACTATCGATTGTCTGATGTTGGAAATGGAAGAAGACTGATGACGCTAAGAAATTCTCTGCATTTCCGCTAAAGCATCGTATATCATGATGTATTGTGTGAAAAATTAATCATATAATATAATAATCATAATATTTACGTCTTTTTCTAATCTTTAGTTTGATTGTTTGTTTGGTGCAAAAATTATTCAGGGATTTACATTAGAGCAGGAGTTTAGTTTTAATAAAAAGGTTCCTTTTTAGGATTTCGTACTATATAGACTCTCCTCTACAACAACAGTTCAACATTCTGCAAATACAGCATTTTGGGAATTCAACTTGAAGGGATTCAACATTCTGCAAATTCAACATTTTGGGAAATGATAATTCAACATGTTGGCAATTAAACTTTATGGGATTCAACATTCTGGGAAATCAACTTTTAGGGAATGCAACTTTACGCGAATTCAACTTGATGGTACGAAAGGATTAATTGCAATACTAGTAATAAATGTAAAAACTTGTAGATTAATAATTTTTTGTACGACAAAAAATTGAGATTTCGTGTCACTATTGTAACGTGTCGAAACGGCCATCTTAGCATAGGCAAGATCTTCCGCCAGGCGAGGTGATCGTTCCTCGGGACGGCGGTCCAACGGTTGATTAGGACAGTTGTATTTAAACAAACTCTTTAGAAAACTTCGATAGCACGGTTTAGAAGTCGGCCGTCTATTGGCGCGTTCTATTTAGTGTTGCTACATAACTAAGTGTCAAATGAAGGTTTCACTCGCGTTGTCAGTGTAGTCCTGTGCAACCACATCGCTATCACAGCTCTCTAAAAAAGTTACGTTTGAAACAGTAATTTTCCAATATGTGCTGTGTTTCTCTTTATATCTGTTACTCCAGAGAGTGTCTAGAGCATCCTTGTAACCTAATAAGGTTCAGCGGTGACGATAGATCACCAACCGGTGACAAATAAAGATGGATCGCTTGGCAATATTGCGGAGTGCGCCCTTGTACCTGCTCTTATTTTTGTTCTCGTACTTTTTTGTTACAGAAGGTACTCTGTAAGTTTTTTTGTGTCTATGTCACTGGAGACTTGTACAAACCAATCAATCAAAATCAATCTAGAGAGATTGTTATTGCACAGGTTGCTTAAATGACGTAGGGAAGAGATTTTTGATTGTGGGCAAAGATATTATATAATATAATAAAAACTTTTAAGTTATTGCATAGCTTCTATCGAGGGCCTTGAGCGCGGGGACCGAATCCAGAAATTCCGTAACGAAAAAAACCGCACGCTCCCCACTCCGACAGGCACGGAGGTGTGGCTTGAAGGCCGTGCATTGTCTAACGTCGTTTCTTTTCGGCAGTCTTGTTGATACAAAATGCTATGCAATAGCTTTACCGCGGCAGTCCCTGAGTGCCACACGTCTTTTTTTTAATGCGCAGGTTCGCGGTTCCAATGCGCACCGTAACAATAAAAATCAATTGTGTTTTATTTTATTGGGATTATGAGCAAAAAATTAAAACCGCCGAAAAAATTGAAAAGCAGAAATAATAAACCTTTTTTATTTAACCTTAAAACTAATGTTACTTACATTAGTTTTAAGGTTAAAGTAGTAGGTAGTAGTAGGTACCTAAGTAATTTTTGAGGCACTAAACAATCAATGAACTTTACTAAATTACCTTAAATTCCGACTCAAAATTACTTAGGTATACTTAAATTAGTTTCAAAGGTTTATTATTTTTTTCTTTACAGTTTTTTCGGAGGTGTAATTTTTTGTTAAATAGTTTTTATTTTATAGTTTTTTGTGATACACAACTCAGCATTAAAATCTGTGAGTGAACAATAAATCACCCCTATTTTACCAGCCTTAGGTTAAGAATTTTGTTTATCAAATTTATATGGGACCAATTTTGAGGTATATTTAAAAAAAGAATTTTATAATCAAAATCGGGCTACCCTGTAAAAAGTTATGCGTGGTAATTCATTACAATCAGTGAGAGAACAATCAATCATCCCCTGTTTTTCTATACCCTTAGAGTGGAAGTGTTTGCATTTTTCACGTAGTATTTCAAGTTCAACTCTTGACAACTGCTAGTCACTACATAGTATAAAACAAAGTCACTTTCTCTGTCCCTATATCCCTATGTCCCTATTTCTCTATGTCCCTATGTATGCTTAAATCTTTAAAACTACGCAACGGATTTTGATGCGGTTTTTTTAATAGATAGAGTGATTCAAGAGGAAGGTTTTAGTATTAGCATTGCACCCGTGCGAAGCCAGGGCGGGTCGCTAGTGTAGAATAAATTAGAAATGGGCAGCATTGCAAACTTTTCCAAGGGCATAAAACAATCAAAACACGAAAACCCTTACTTATAAAAATTAAACACCACAGAATGATTTTGTAATTATGCAAATCACGGATATTCTAAGCGTGATTTAGTATTTATGCTAATTAAGATTTGGGAGTAACCGTTTATTTGGAATTAATATCTACCTAAAATGGTTTAGGGAAATTGGTCTGAAAGTAAAATATCTGCTAATACTAAATTGTGATTATTTATTACTATCTTTTCTGCGCGGTAATACAGGAATAAAATATAGCCTATGCTACTCAAGGACCTTCCAGCTTTCCATTGGTGAAATCATTTTTAAAATCGGTCTAGTAGTTTTTGAGTTTCTTCGTAACAAACATACAAAAATACAAATCTTTCCTCTTTATAATATTAGTATACTCGTAGACTAGCGGTTCAATAGTTAGTAGTTGAATTAAGCAAACGTCAACTAACCGAATAAAACTTGGTTTGCCGCTTGTCTAGCGGCTGCTTCCAAAACAGCCAAACTAGAACCATCATAAAACTCCCTTTCTAGAAAGTCACGAATATTCTCTCATAAACACACATACAAACACGGAATCCAATTTCCTTTCCATACACAGAACTGCCATTTAAATCGTACCCGTCACGTATGAGCAGTTACAGTATGTAGATACTCGTAGAAGCGGCGGCTCCGAGAAGTTTGCTATCAATACATCAATGGGCCGGTTGCACTAAGTCCTTGACCGGAGTTTAACCGGAAAATAAAAACTTAATATTTGAGAGTCCGTACCAAGAAATATCGTAGCAGATTTTACGAATTCAAATTTTATGATTTAATTTTTTCAAAGTCAAATCAAGAAAGGCTTATAGGACAAATGGGTACCTACTTGACTTGCATTTTTTTTATTTCCATTCAATATCATAACTTATTACTTATTCGACAAAATAATTATTTTATTTATTTATTTTTAGTAAGACTTTTAGAACTAATTACATTAATAAATATACTGTGAATAACAATATTGCTGATGAAAAATATGATATCGAATGGAAATAAAATAAATGTAGAAGGAATGTATATTACTGAATAGTATTTAAGCAAACTAGAAATTTATGAAGGAGACGAATAAAGGAGACAATCAAAGGAATAAAACCTGATTTTAGATTTCGTTGTAGTCCTACTACGGAACTACACAAATTCTATTTAATTATAGCAAACATTACTCAAAGTACTACAAAATATATATTAAAATTGTATGCAAAACATTTCATACTTTTTTATTTTTTCTTCTTACATAGCGTGCAGGATTTATTTACTAAAACATTTTAAACTGAAGTTGTGTTTGAGTTTACTTAGCGGTTAGCACCGCAAGCTCTAGAAATCTGCAGTTTTAAAAATCAGAACGCAAACACTATAGCGGATGCAAACAATGATAAAGTGTAACTAAATTTATACATTCTAAATTCAAATAAATGTTTTGACTCACTGACTAACCTATTATTGCACGACCTTAAAACTAGTTTGTTGAAATTCCTTTACTTTTTACTTTCACTTACTACAAATGGTGTATAAATATTTCTTTATTGGATTTCATAATTAGTGTTCATTTATCATGTTGGATTACAAAGCTATGGACTGTAAAGAGTTACTTTTGTTGTACAGTATATTATAATTTTGTCATTGTTGTTATATAATTCTTAATCCTTGGTCTTGATAAAAACAAAAAATTAATATAGTTACGTATTCTCTCATACCTCTAACATGTCTATCCATGAAATGTCATCAATTAAACTACTTATATACGAGTATTATCTTATCTACTTCGGTTTATTTCGATTGATTTCAACCGACTTCAAAAAAGGAGGATCAATTCGACTGTATGTTTTTTTTATGTTTGTTACATCAGAACTTTTGACTGGGTGAATCGATTTTGATGATTCTTTTTTTTTAAACCTGATGCTACCCGTGTAGTCCCACTTTATAATTTAGTCCAGTTCTGACAATGGCATCCTTGAGAAAAGTTGAAGTAGTTTTTTTATTACATGTTAGAGTTGTTTTTGTAGTTGAAGTCACGGTGAGTGGAAGCGGACCAAATTCACGCCAAATAAAGACAAATGGGGTATAAGCATTCGGATAATTGAGTGTTCCATTGATTCGAGTGGTTTGTTTATTTGTGTGTTTAACAAATTCTATCTACCGAAATAGGCAGTGGATTCTTTCTGGATTTAATATCTGTCAGTTATCCATAGGTGGGCGAGGACAATAAGTGACGATTTGTTCCTTGTTCGTCCCAAAGTTGGAATTCTTATTTCGTCCCAGTTTTTATTCCTTATTCGTCCCAGTTTATTATTAGAAAAACAGAAATCTTAAACCAAGCATTTGGTTGTATACTATATTGTGACAGGTTATGACTGAGGTCTGAGGCAATATGTATAGTGTATTTGTATTTATTTCATATTTATGAATATATATCGTGTTGTGTATAATATGTGTGATAAATTACTGGCAGACAGATGACATTCTCATGACCATCACTATCACTACATAGTATAAAACAAAGTCGCTTTCTCTGTCCCTATATCCCTATGTCCCTATGTCCCTTTGTATGCTTAAATCTTAAAAACTACGCAACGGATTTCGATGCGGTTTTTTCTAATAGATAGAGTGATTCAAGAGGAAGGTTTTAATGTTAGTATTGCACCCGTGCAAAGCCGGGGCGGGTCACTAGTTATCCAATAATTGCTAACTGGCGTTCTCGTAGGTCGTGGCTGAAAACCAGTGGCTTTGTCTGCTTGCAAAAAAAAAAAGAATTTCACTGAGCTGCGCCCTTTTTGAATTACTGCAGCACACACATGTTCGTAACTGTTGATGATACCACTGTTTTATATTGTAGATGTTATTGTAAGTTTTTTTTTAATATGTGTATGTGTGTCTGGAGATTCAAATAAATGCTTATTCTATTCTATTCTATTCAGTTTGTATTTATTATTATTTCATTCCTCATTCGTCCCAATTAATATGCCTGATTCGTCCCACTTTCACTATGCCTTAAATTTCACATAATATTTTGTACCGTTAGCATAAAACACTTCGTTTTAACTATTGTATATTTAGTTAGTAAGTTATCTTCTGCAAAATATGTTGCGAAATACGAATTTCTTACTCACTTAACACAAAATCTTCGAAACCATAACACCTTATACTTGAAAGGTACATTGTAGCCATCCGCTAAGAAAAGGTTTTAGCGAGTGCATATTTGCAATACTAACGGTACACAAACTAAAGTGACTTTGTTTATTAGCGTCTAGCGGTTCTGCTTGTTTTTATTCGCGTAGTTCCCGTTCCCGTGGGAATATGTGAGCAAAATATAGCCTATGTTACTCAGGGATATTGTAGCTTTCCATTGGTTAAAGTTTTTGAGTTTATTCGTTACAAACATACAAAAATACTAAACTTTCCTCTTCATAATATTAGCGTAGATGTAGATATACCTACAACTGAAAAAAATTGGGGAAAACTGAAAATCTCCGGAGATATAAAGCTGATTTGTAAGTATTATACATCGAGTCTATAATAATAAATATATTTATTGATGAACAGCTATCCTTTAGTGATCTGGCAGAAACTAGGGGGCCCTATGGATAGCAAAGGCCCCCGTGGATTGTGGGACCCTGGGCCCCAGAATGGCCAATTTAAAACCAGAACCTGACTCTGTTATGCATAACCTAACCAAACCTACAGTTTATAGTGCAACCGGGCCCAAACCGCGTCTAAATAAAGATGGATAGCTCTCCGAAGCACGGTCAGTGGGCGGCGCGAACTGTTGGCCCCAGTTATTTACATTGATTTACAGACACTGTTTATACTATTGAGAATTTGTGAACTATTACGCCATTAACTCCATTATTAATAAATAACGATCGTCCTGAGACTTGCGATAGAATTTGAAACCTTATTGCTACGTGTTAAGGATGTTTTATTCGAGAAATAATATTTTAAACACTACTGGCCCAAAAAGATACTAGAGTGCGGAGGGCCGTTACAAGGTCATGATGGGCTGTCATATCTATACCATAGATATAGGATGTATGCATAAAAATCATTACACGTAAAACAGTTTGGGTTATGAGTTATGACCTCATACTCGTGAAAACTATGACGTATCCGTATTATCCGTACTTCATTTAGTTTCTCTTTTTCTCTCAGGGCGGTTTGTATTTAATTAGGATTTCTCACTCGCACGCTTCTTGGACCTTTTTGTGGCCCAGTTTTGTGGCCCTTTCGCTGGATGGCGTAACATTACCAGTCTGTTCCGATTTCAGATACCTCGGTTCAGTCATACAGCAAGATGGCGACATACACAGGGATTAACTCAGGGTGGATGAAATGGCGACAGGTCACGGGAACAACTTGCGACCCCCGAATGCCCCTTAAACTAAACGGCAAAGTATACAAGGCCATGATAAGACCTGTCGTCACGTATGGATCGGAATGTTGGGCCCTTAAGAAGGAGAATGAAAGGAGACTGCATGCAGCGGAGATGAGAATGTTGAGATGGATGTGTGGAGTGACAAGAATGGATAAAATTAGGAATGAGTACATAAGAGGAAGTCTGAAAGTAGTAGCACCCGTGACGGAGAAGTTGAGAGGTAATCGGCTGTCTTGCTATGGACATATAATGAGGAGGGATGAGAGTAACGTTGTAAGGCGAGTGCTTGATATGAATGTGGAAGGTTATAGAAAGAGGGGTAGACCAAAGAAAAGATGGATGGAGTGTGTGAAGGATGATATGTGCAAGCTGGAAGTGAATGTAGATATGACGTATGATAGATCTAAATGGAAGGAAAAAACTTACTGCGCCGACCCCAAATAATGGGATAAGGACAAGTACATGATGACGCTTCTTGGACCTTTTTGCGTAGCAAAAAAATTCTAAATATATTATCTATACAACTATATAGTCTGTGCTAAGTGAGCAGTCGGAAATGAACGATTAATATACTGTATATATAACTTTCATTTACGCGGAATCATATTATATTAATGGTACGTTCCATGAGCGAGGAAATAGTTGATAGTCCGTGGCCGTTTTAGAAGTTCTTTAAATTATCTAGTCTACCCGTGGAACCAAATTAAAATACATACATATGCTTACGCCTTTTCAAGAAGGGTTAGATAGTGGCAACAGACCGCCATTTTGTTAGTTACAAAAATCGAAGATTGGACATCGGCAAAACGACAATTTAATTTAAGGTTGAAGTGCGAGAGGTGTCGTCGATCCACCTGTCATCCATCAAAATTTAATTTGATGTGGATGAAGCGCGATGGGTATGCCCCTATGGCATCCATCCACACACAAAAAATAAAAAAAATTGAACATCATGAGGAACATGACTTTCAAACGAATTTCAAATTATTTCTTAGTTGATATCTTGGACACTCTGTATAACGGACTGTACAGCTTTGCACACTCCATGCAATGTAATGGCAAATGAAGACAGATGGCGCGGTAGGCGGCCCGGGCTAAGACTTGAGCTAACTGTGATTTACACTGGCTTTTATGCTTTAAGTGATCTATATACATATAATAAAACTCTAACGGGGCCGTGTCTGTACATTAAATATTTTTTGAAAATTTCAACGGTAGTGTATATAGTTATCGATATAGATACCGAAACACCAATTTTTGGAATTTTTGTCGGTCTGTCTGTCTGTCTGTCTGTCTGTCTGTCTGGTTGTGCACGCATCACTCAAAAACTACTGGACGGATTTTGATGAAATTTGGTATGGAGATAACTGAGTACCCGGGTCAACATCTAGGGCACTTTTTATTCCAGGAAAATATCTCATTCCCACGGGAAAATAAAAAAACTGGTTAAAAAGAGAAATACGTACTACTCCGAAACGATAACACCTAGAAACTTGAAAAATGGTATGAAGGTGTCTGATATGTCATAGGAAATTGGTATGAAGGGATTTTTGTAAATTCCCACGGGAACGGGAATAAACTAAATTCAAGCGGGAAAACGCCGCTGGGCACCCGCTATTTGAAATATGGTATGTAGGTGTCTTAAGTATGTCGTAGGCAACCACTATGAAGGGATTTTCGGAATTTCCCACGGGAACGGGAATAAACTAAATCCAAGCGGAAAAACGCCGCTGGGCACCCGCTATTTGAAATATGGTATGTAGGTGTCTTAAATATAACGTTTTATAACTTTCCTCGCTTGAGTTAGAACGTCAGGGATTATGTAGTAAACTCCGATCATTTATAATAAATAGATAATATTGAATAAAAGATAAACATAGATGTAAAACTAAAATACCATTGACTGTATAAGAAGTTTTCGAAATTCTTATACTTAGAAACTTTTAAAAAACTTTTTATTTTTTTTATTTTTAGAAACTTTCAAATGAAATTCCAATGGAAACGGAGAAAACAAAACCTCATCAAACTAAAAGAAGTTTAATACAAAGATTTTGAATATTTAAGTGAGATTTATTAAATACAAAAACAAATAAACATAAAATAAATCTCAGAACATTTTAGATTTGTCAAAATTGTTTATAATTAGTGCGTCAAAAGTCAGCAAGTAAAATACAAAAAACAAAGGTGCAAGATTAAGAAATACGACAGAGTTGTGAACCTCTTTGTTTTTTGAAGTCGGTTAAAATACTTAACATGATCACTGCCTTATCCCAGAGGTGTTCAGCAGAGATTTTCCTTTTCATTTCACACACAAAATTTTCACTATTTTAATTTTGAGACTCCTACACTACATCTCTTATAGATAAGTACTGCTAAATTACGGGTGGGGAGCCTATTGCCAGACCAGTGTGATGTTAAAAGTAAAAAAATCATTTATTTTCTGAAAGTACCTACTAAAGGTATACTTGGAAACTTCAAAAGTCTAATAACAAGGCACACTAAACTCGTCCATGAAGATTGGCTGAATGTAAACAGCAGCCCATCTCCAAAGACGAGTTGCTGGTTCCAAATGCAGTACCCCGAGAAGCACCAGCAAGAAACTCAAGGGCAGCTCTTTTTAATCTGATGTCTGTTTTACATTATGGTTCAAAATCAATTCTGGGTCCTGCGTGTTTCCTCTCGATGTTTTCTTTCTAGCTAGTGATAAATATGTACGTAAGTTTGGCGCAAGGATCTAACATATTCTTGTACACAATGGTAACATATTCAAATATACAAATGTAAACATGAACATAAAAAGTTTTTCGTCGTCATCTTGTGTGCTGTCAAGGAAAGTTATCTATAGCTGTCATTAAACCAAATACATTAGCGTAATAAAATATACAAGTATAGTGGAACAGCAGAATTCTATCCTTAGTTTTGAAATACAAGTTGGACACTCATTCTTCAAATATTATTTATTTTATCTATTTCACATTTAATTCATGATCTTATAGATATTAAATTGTCTAAATTGGTTATGTTCTTAACTTTAAACAAATACTAAATACTAATAATAAGAATTTTTTTATGTTCAATAGGAACTATAGCTGTCATTAAACCAAATACATTAGCGTAATAAAAATATACAAGTATAGTGGAACAGCAGAATTTTGTCCTTAGTTTTGAAAGACAAGTTGGACACTCACTCTTCCAATATTATTTATTTTATCTATTTTACATTTAATACATGATCTTATAGATATTAAAATGTCTAAATTGGTTATGTTCTTAACTTTAAACAAATACTAAATACTAATAATAAGACATTTTTATGTTCAATAGGAATAAATTATTTTTTTAAATATTTTATTCCTATTGAACAATGATTTTAGCTTCTTATATACTACTAGCGGTTCTGCGTGGGAATACGGGAATAAAATATAGCCTATGTAAATCAGGGATTTTGTAGCTTTCCATTGGTGACAGCATTTTAAAAATCGGTTTAGTAGTTTTTGAGTTTATTCGTAAGAAATATACAAACATAGAAATCTTTCCTCTTCATAATATAACTAGCAGCGCCCCGCGGTTTCATCCGACCGACGTACATATTTATCTCTAGAATTGTTTCTGCAGAATCGTGACATTTCCCGGTAGTATAATTCAAGGTTAGATTTGTCTAAAAATATACAGTATTTTTTACAACTGTTCCACACGATTCTTATATTCACTCCATTTACCCGAATAACCCCCTTAAATCGTGGGTAGAAGAGTTATATCGACTGTCAAATCGATTTGAAAACTTCTTTACGATTGCCATCTCCATCTACGACAGATATATTCGGGAATATCAACCGTATCAGTTTGGGAACAAGGTTGGTACGAACGCATAGTTAGGTTTGTAGAAACGGAATGACAATAGTAGCCAATCCAGACAATTCATGAATATATGCAAGGGTGGATTGGGTGGTAGGTAGTGAAAGCGGGTGAAAAATTCAGTTTTTTTTCTTTATCATATGAATATTGTTTATTAAGTGATCGATGGAGTTTTTATGGTAGATTGATGGGGTTTGGACAAGGTTTATGGCCAATAAAAGGAATTTACTGGCATTTCAAGTGCCATTCGAAATGTGAGACAAAAAGTAAGATTGTTAAAAGTTGGGGAGGGTCTTCTACTTTTTCGTCTTTCGTTTGTTATTTTGGTCAATACCTTCGATTTCTAATAAAACTATAGATTATCAGTCACATACTAAATAAAATTACTATATATCAATATCCTAACGCTTCTATCTCTTATCCGTTTTGTGATGAACGATGTTATATAATAAGCTTTCGATGTAACGTGTTCGATCTCATGAGTTTCGACGTAAGTAGCGTAATTCGATGTCGCGTCCCAGACTCTTCGATCACCTTTCGATCTTATTAACTTTAGATTTTTTGAACGATCGATATAATATGCTTTCGATGTGACGTGTTCAATCTTATTAGTTTCAATATAGCGTAATTTTATATGGCATGCTGAACGTACGAGTGTACGGGACACTCCAATACATATTTACACAGCTATACGGTAAGTAATTTTTACCGCCATTTTTGGGAAGTTTCAATGTGTATTTAGTTAAAAACACTTTGAGTTGAGTACTTTTTACTCTACATCAGTCAGACAAAAAAACTGAAACTAAGTTGCCTACACGAGCAGAAATTTTTGCTTAATCAGACCGCTGAACAATTTCCACATTACTTCCAGTGGAGTGATTAATTTGATTAAATCTATAAAGACATAAATTGCGGGGTATCTAGATAACTTGCCAACGATTTCGGGTGAATATCCTCGGAATGGCAAAGTTCTAGTGATATTATCCTTTTAGGCTATTTCATAGTAGGTGCGGACGCGAGAGCGGAAATGGAATCTGTCTATTGGTGTTATGTTATGTAAAATACAGATGTCGCTTTTATCGGCGTTTAAAAAAACATTTGTATCTGCATAATACAGGAGAACCTCTAGAAAGCTCATCAGTGTCACGAATTCAAAACATAAAATTCACTTTTTAGAATAATCTATGTATGGAAATAGATACAATATTATGCTTACCAATTACAAGTATGGAGGAGCGGAGGTGGAATGCTCCATAATTGTGAAAAGCGATGATCTTCTGCCAGGCCAGGTGATCGTGCCTGGAGACCGCGGTCCAAGGGTTGATGTTGGACAGTTGTATTTATACAAACTCATTAGAAAATTTCGTTGTTTAGTACCCACAGTACAGGCTCTGCCTAGTTTGTGACTGAATAACCGTGTGTAATAGTCTTGGGTAGTTCGCGAACGACCAAGTTCGAAAGAGCGCTCTTTTAGGTGAACTAGTTCGTCTACATATAGTTGAAGTTTTTCGCAATTATAATGAGACACATTTCCTTATTGAATTGTCTCCTTAAATAAAAAATAAAATAAAAAACGAACTAAATGAACGAACTAGTTCGCGGTAGGACTGCGAACTAAATTGAGCGCTCCCAATGGCGAACGACTATGCCCAAGACTAGTGTGTAAATCGTGTCCCACAATTTATTACTATTATTATTACATATGTTACTAGAGCACGGTAAATGAGGCCGACAAATGTAGTTAATTAACCACATTTTATTTAGTCGCATTGTATTTCAAGTCGTATTCTCTCTTTTTCTTTATTATTCGTTCCGTATCATCTTGCCCCGTCATTGTTGTATCCTATAAATACGCTAAGAAGTAAGTATGTACATGTTGTAGCACACTCGTAGGGGATCAATTTTCAAACGCAAGCAGTATGAATAAAACTCATCCTTACTTTAATATCTTTGATTATTATTACGTATTCCCACTAAGTGTCGTTACACAAATTTACAAAGCATTTACTATTAGTTAGAAAGTATATAAACATACTCTAGCTAGAGAAACTCGCGCTCGCTCAGCTTTTGCTCCCGCTTTGTTCATGTAACAGCTTTACAAGCTGTAAGCCTGTTGGAACGGCAAACTGCAATTTGGTCTTGGCACTCCCTGTTGACGGATCTAACAGTATTTGTACTGAAATCGGTTCTCTTTTTCGCGCGTTTAACATTCTTATTATTACTTCAAAATTTTTTATTTGCTTCGAGTTGGAGGCATTTTCATAGCGTTTTTAATTATATTGCAGTTTTTTTTAAATATAGTGAGATAAGAGTCATGTGAAAATAAGCATCAGCTAAATTTGTAGTTCTTTTAACCGATTTTTGTAGTAAATGAAATAATTAAAAACAACCACCAACCGAATTTTTGTGACATAATATGTAATATGTAACAGAATAAGCGAAATTCCTGAAATAAGTTTCTTCAGTACCGTAAACCTTAGCTACTTCGAACCTTGGGATGACTTTTTTCAGAAATGGCAACACTAATTAACTGTCAAATCCTTTTCTGTTGGTGGGCTTGATGTTGCTGCTTTAGATTACATAAAAAAAAAGGTAATTTTCCGATTTTATTTTTTTTTTTATTTAGAAATATTTTTTACTAGCGGATGCCCAGCGGCGTTGCTCGCGCGGATTCCGTTTATTCCCGTTCCCGTGGGAATTTCCGAAAATCCCTTCATAGTGGTTGCCTACGACATATTTAAGACACCTACATACCATATTTCAAATAGCGGGTGCCCAGCGGCGTTTTCCCGCTTGGATATAGTTTATTCCCGTTCCAGTGGGAATTTCCAAAAATCCCTTCATACCAATTTCCTATGACATATCAGACACCTTCATACCATTTTTCAAGTTTCTATGTGTTATCGTTTCGGAGTAGTACGTATTTCTCTTTTTAACCAGTTTTTATATTTTCCCGCAGGAATGAGATATTTTCCTGGAATAAAAAGTAGCCTAGATGTTGACCCGGGTACTCAGTTATCTCCATACCAAATTTCATCAAAATCCGTCCAGTAGTTTTTGAGTGATGCGTGCACAACCAGACAGACAGACAGACAGACAGACAGACAAAAATTCCAAAAATTGGTGTTTCGGTATCTATATCGATAACTATATACACTTCCGTTAAAATTTTCAAAAAATATTTAATGTACAGACACGGCCCCGTTAGAGTTTTATTATATGTTGTCGTGGAGCGACAATTTTAAAAGAACAAAACAAAAAAAAGAAAATATGGAGAATGAGGATATTTTTATATTTCGATAAATAATATTAAAAAAAACACTATTTACATCAGTTTTTTAAAAAAAAGGAATTTGTGAAGTGGGTGTATGGGCGTGTGATGTGTGGTAAGCGGTATGTGTCAGTGGAGTTGATGACGGATGGATGCGGAGAATAGGGGCACGACGTCAGCACGGCAGGGGTGAAGGAGCTGCGCGCTTGAAGGCCGCACAGCTCGATGTAATCAGGCCAGATGTAGTGAGGCTCGATGTAGTCACGGCAGGGGTACGCAGCAAGGCAGAGGGGCCTGCGTGCGCCTGCCAACGGCAAGGCGGAGGGGCCTGCGTGCGCCTGGCAACGGAAAGGCGGAGGGGCCTGCGTGCGCCTGGCAACGGCAAGGCGGAGGGGCCTGCGTGCGTCTGGCACTGGCAAGGCAGAGGGGCCTGCGTGCGTCTGGCACTGGCAAGGCAGAGGGGCCTGCGTGCGTCTGGCACTGGCAAGGCGGAGGGGCCTGCGAGCGTCTGGCAAGGGCCAGGCGGGAGGACACACGGGAACCAAGATGACTCACACAATGAGGAACTCACACACAGTGAAGATTTTTAGAAGGAGGCACTGCAGGGTCCCGGGGTCGCTCGACCCCGGGATAAGGCCTTTAATTAGAACTTTCTTTTATGAAAGCTGGAGTAAGACTTGATTTGCTCTTCCGAATCCTCTGCCTTTTATAGAATTTTGGCAGAGGAATCGTAATTTTGAATTTAGAAGTATTTTTTTACGAATGGCCAGCCCAAAATTCACAATTTAGCGAAAGATCACATACGAAACATCAGGCCACTAATAAAATGAGAAAGAAATTGCCATAACAACCGTTATAAACAACAATGTCAGAAATGTCAAAATTACCTTTTTAGCAAAATAAACAGCAAACCAATTCAAAAAATCAAGAAATAATAGTGAATTGGAATAGGAAAAAGTAACGCGCATCTGTGCGCTCGAAGCCCCAAGTTCTAGGAGTAAGGTAAACGCAGCTATCAACGACCCATCGAAAATCTGCAGGTATTGCCGACCCATTCAGCTTATTCTTATTTTTATCGGTTTGGAACGATTTGAGTCACAAGAGAGTATAATATACACACATGTTTGTATGTTTCCTAATTAATTTACTGGTGTTAGTGTACGTAGGTACACGGGAATGTGACCAAATACGTTAGTTTTTGTGAACGTAGCGAGTGCGCCGATCGTGTCATACTAACCCTTACTTCCTCAGTTAAGTACTCAAATTTTTTGCTTAAGATATTTTATATATAAATATTTACGTTAAGTTTATTCTGAATAACTCAACATATTCCTTTATTTGTATATTCCACATTTCGCAACTAAATTATTGTGTTTTAAGGGATTTTAAAAAGTATTTTTGAGATTAAAATAGAACGGCAATAGCTGCGGTGCATTTTAGTAGTGCAGTCATTACCGACCCATGGATCGGCAATGGCTGAGAGGTTATTCTTTATTTTTTCCTTTTTTCGTTAATGCTTATAATAATTAAACAAGTTTTTATAACACCATTTCAATCTTAAGTATTCTAAAATTATAAGCATCTATTAGCGACATACACCATGTTATATTATAAACTTGTTTTTCCGCGATAAACTGCCACGCATTATTAAACATTTAGAAGTGGTATATGAAAGAAACTACTTAGAGTTTTCTTCGTATTTATATAAAAATGGTGTATTTTTTTATAGTTTAGGATTAAATCAATAAATTATTGTATTAAAACAGATGAGGGAAATATATTACAATTAATATCGATTATTTTTCGTGGCTCGGTAAAAGATTTGTTCATTTTTTTATTTAACACTAATTAACGATCCATATGAATCGGTAATTGCAACAAAGAGAAGCTATCACCGATTCTATACTGATTAATTGGTATTTTTTGATTAACGATTTGTAATGTCTAAAAGTAAAGCTACTAATTTGTTTAAATATAATGATTTGATTCAATGAGTTAGGTTAGGTTTAATTTAATTTAATGTCATTAAATTTCATTTTTATTTCATATCCATAAAAAATTCTACTGAAGACTTGGCTGTACGTATCGTTCCCTTTGCCTACCCAGAATGGGTGAAGAAAACAAAAAAAACCTCTGCTTTTAATCTTTTACGGTTGGCGCGATTTTCCAAAAATGTTAGTTGAGTTTATTGTATTTTTATTATTTTATTAAATTGCTTAATTTTTTCGCAACTGTATTAAAATAGTTATTAAATACATGTGCGGAACCGTCATTGCAACTTGTTCCGACAGTCAACCCTCACCTTCGGCTGCGCTAAACTTTGGAAGTTCGAAAAAAAACTATAGGCTTTTTGGCAAATAAAAAAAAGGGTTTAAGTTATTTTGAGAATCGAACGTGTAGGTAGGTATTCTGTGAAAAAAAGTATGCTTTATTTACTTACGGTCGGTGTTAGATTCATAAAAAACGGTAATAGCTTCAAAGCGTTTCGGATGGGTCGGTAATAGAAACAATCGACTTCAACAATCCTTTGATTATTTTTTCGATGAAAACATAATATTTATAAACAAGTGAAAATATAAATATAAAATATACAATCTATATTTAAATATAAAATAAAAAAATCTGGTGTGTTTGCAACCACTACCCTTAAATCTAATAATCAATTTCAAAACTTGCTTAAGGGGGTCGGTAATAGCTGCATTTACCTTATAGTGAACACGTGAAAACTGCGCTGTAAGTAATTGGAGCCAAGACCGATTTATAAAGGTTCTTGTAATGTGAAGATACGATGTGGTAGCGCAGTGAAGATGTGTTTTTATAACGTTAACACGTTTCAGGGATCTACAGAAATGAATGCAGCGAAAAGGAATGATATTAAGAGAAATGCGTCGATAGACATATGAGATGATGTCAAGAAAATGAGAGAGCAAAGGTAACCGTGAGTAGTAAATAATACTACAATGTATAGATATAGATATTTTTTGTGGTACCCCAAAATCATGATCATTTCGATCACGCTTTCACGATTTTATTCGCAACATACACACACTAAATTCCAACTATAATTTTAATACCATCTCTTCTCTCACAGTTTTATCGACAGTATTATTCCTTGTAAAATTCCGTATCTGGAAAACGTACCTTTAAAATATTGCACAGGAATAGTAAGACGGACAAACAAATTTCACCTAGGGCGATTTGTACGCTTGGGGGCGTGCCAAGTTGGCTACCGTACCCTGTCGAATTTATACCTTGCGAACAGAGGATTATAGGTTTTATGTACGTGGAAGACGTAATGGTGTTAAACTATCTTACATGGATTATTTGGCCTTGGGTACACGGAACGGACGGAGCGGAATAGTTTTATTTTTATTTTTGATTTTGTATATTGTTTTTGGGGTTCCATACCCAAAGGGTTAAAACGGGAGACTATTACTAAGTCTTCGCTGTCTGTGCGTCCGTCTGTCTGTCACCAGGCTGTACCTCAAGAACCGCGATAGCTAGACAGTTGAAATTTTCACAAATTATGTAGGTATTTCTGTTGCCGCTATAACAACAAATACTAAAAACTAAATATTTAACGGGGCTCCCATACAACAAACGCGATTTTCTTGCCATTTTTATAGATAATGGCACGGAACCCTTCGTGCACGAGTCCGACCGGCACTTGGCTGGTTATTTGACTATGAGGACTATCTAATGTGTTTAAATTATGTAAATTTAATATAATAATATTGTGAGCTAAAAGGCCCTTCCTATTCCGTGGTACCATTAGACAGTACCTACTATTGATGGTAATTTCCTAAAATCCCTTCATGCTGTTCAGTTACGTCATGGACGATTTCATATTTCTGGACCCAGCGGTTGTCCGTTGATCTATCAGTCATATATAAATAATAATAATAATATAATCTCACGCCTTTTATCCCCGAGGGAATAGGCAGAGGTATTTCATTACTGGATATACCCACTTTAAACGAGATATATTGGACCCCTAAACGTGATAGGTGGTGAGCCCATCGCCGGACCGGGTCTGTTTACACATGTCTCAGAATTAATTCTGAGACCTGCGGGTTTCCTCACGATGTTTTCCTTCACCGTCGAGCTAGTGATAAATATGTACGTAAGTTTTTGAAAACTCACTGATTTTCGGCCGGCTCTTTAACCGTTCGGGCTATCACTGCTCTTTCAGTCAGTTATTACAATCTATCAGTCAGTTAGTCAATAAGCCAGTCAGTTACTTCTTTTATAAATACATAAAAAGATAGGAGATAAAAGATAAAGGTGACATTGTTTTTGGAAGAAAATAAAAGTAAGGTGGTAGACCTTACTCGAGCGCATGACACTGTAAAGGACTAGTATATCATTTACTTATCTCCTCACGTAGTTAATGTCAGAAAAGTTAATTAAAACTTCAAAATTTACACGTTGTAGGTACGTTTTATTTATTGCAATTATTTAGGTTTAATTAAAGTCTACGCCCTTATTTTAGAGCGGAAAATTTTAATTGCAGACTCCAAAAAACAAAAGATAAGAGCGTAGCACCTCTACAAATAAGCTATGAATTCGCGTAGCACGTCTACGAAACTTACATCACGTATTTTTATGATAATAATTATTATGTTATAGGGGCAGATAAAATGGAACCAAGGACAAATATTTATAGCTAATCGATTAAACATCTAAACGAAAACCGGGATAAACGATTTTGTTAACTTTATTATAGGTGGGTACCACACTAGTGGATGACAAGCAGGGTTGGAACCCACTTCATCACTTTTTCTTGAAAAATTTCCAAGAACCCTTCTTACTTTCGTCACTTAAGGAACCTTTCTGCAAAACTTCACGCTTTTAGACCCACCAATTTAGATCTCTGATGGATCAGTCAATCAACCATTTAGTTTCGTCTTGTTTTTTTTAAGACACAATTTACACTCGTTTATTCAGTCCCAAACTAGGCAGAGCCTGGACTATGGGTACTAAACAACTGATAAAAATACTTAAATAAATATTAGAGCAGTGATAGCCCGGACGGTTAAAGAGCCGGTCGAAAATCAGTGAGGCTCGGGTTCGAATCCTGGCATGTACCAATGAGTTTTTCAAAAACTTACGTACATATTTATCACTAGCTCGATGGTGAAGGAAAACATCGTAAGGAAACCCGCAGGTCTCAGAATTAATTCTGAGACATGTGTAAACAGACCCGGTCCGGCGATGGGCTCACCACCTATCACGTTTAGGGGTCCAATGTATCTCGTGAAATGTGGGTATATCCAGTAATGGAATACCTCTGCCTACCCCCTCGGGGATGAAAGGCGTGATATTTTTTTTTTTAAATATTAAATACCCAGACACGAATCCAACAGACATGCACACAAATGTCCCGAGCGGGGATCGAACCCGCGACCTCCGACAAAGTAGGCAGGGTCACTACCAACTGAGCCAACAGACAGGCTACCCTGCTACTCTGAAATTCCTGAGTTACATTCTGCGTTTCCGTCATTTTGCGTATCTGACATTATGCGTATCCGTCATTTTGCGAATTTGTCATTTTGCGAATCCGACATTATGCGTATCCATCATTTTGCTAATCCGACATTTTGCGAATCTGACATTTTGCGATGGTTCCGTTTTTTGTATAGTCAGTTATGTATTAAACGTTTGGTATAAATTCTCGTATTGTTAGATACTCGTACATGATCGATTTCTAAAACCGTACTCTAATAGCTAAACAATTGAAGTGATCAATTGTTTGAAGGGGTGAGCAATTGATTTAGAAATCAGCAGCTAATTCTGCAGCTGGCTTCACCCGATGCATTAAACATGCAGGATGCGAGTGCATCGATTGTGTGATGCGAATGTAGAACGTAACTTACTTTGTAATGAATTAATCTTACATTTACAGGAATGACGATTAAGATGACGGTAATGACGGATGTTCGTCACAAGCGTCATCTATACTTATAATAATAAAATGTGGGACATAATTCACACACGGTTTTTGACCTAGACTAGGCAGAGCCCGTACTATGGGTATTAAATAACTGATAAATATACTTAAATAAATATTAAACACTCAGACACGAAGCCAAATGACACCAATTGAAACCTCTTAGAACCGCTGGTGGTTAATCCTACTAATATTATAAACGCGAAAGTTTGTATGTATGAAATGTATGAATGTTTGTTCTTCTTTCACGAAAAAACTACTGAACAGATTTTGATGAAATTTTACAGTTATATAGCTTATACATCAGAATAACACATAGGTTATAGGTTATTCCCGTATTCCCATGGGAACGGGAACGACGCTGGTGAAACCGCGGGGTGCTGCTAGTATTACAATACACCTTCATTTGCCACATGGATTTAAGGGCCATTGAGCCTGTACCGTACCTGTTTTCTACGAGCACGGACCCTTTAAGTTACTGATCCCCTCATGGGAACACTCATCCAATATATCCTCAATTCGTTATCCTACTTGATTGGGTATTATTAGTTTACTCGTAATATCCAATTAATAATAACGACCTTAGTAAGTGGCTTGTTTTATCCAATAAGGGATCAATTTGCCGCCTCAATATTGTTTTAACTAAAATATTTATAAGCTCTAATTTGATCCCGGGCTGTAATTTAACGGCAAGTCGTTATATTCAACTATATTTATTTCAACGACGTACACAACAGTTAACAATCAGAAATTGTGTTACCAGATTAAAAACTAAAGGTATTGTTCTAGATTGCAAACCAAAACGCGAACGTACAGCTCGGTTAAGCAGGTTATCTGAGTAAATATACATTTAAGAAAATTAACAAAAATACATAAATAGATAACAGTTATACTTATCAGTTATAGCAACGTGTGACATACAACAATAACATCTGTAAATATTCTACTATATAAAAATAAGTCGGGTTTTCCTTCCTGACGATTTAACTCCAGAACTGACGAACCGATTTCCATGGTTTTGCATTCGTTGGAAAGGTCTCGGGCTCCGCAAGGTTTATAGCAAAGAAAATTCAGCATTGCACCTGTGCGAAACCGGGGCGGGTCGCTAGTGTTGTATATTAATGTATATTTTCTTTGTAAATAAATGTTATAATTACAATGACATTAATAATAAAAGGAGCTTTTAGTAGATAGTAGCTTGGACTTTGTTACAGAGGACTTACAGAGGTATTCAATTTCTGGAAATACTTAAAATTTTACCAGCACATTTATTAGACGTGATAGGTGGGTGAGCCCATCGCCGAACCGGGTCTGTTACACATCTCAGAATTCATTCTGTGCGGGTTTCATGACGATGTTTTCCTTCGTTGAGCTAGTGATAAATATATACAAAGGTAAGTATTTTAGTCTTGCCTGTCCAACTCCGCAGTTTAGGCATAAATATTTGCCTCCAGCGCGCTTGCCTACTCGACAGGCGAGTCGCAAGGGGTGCTCGTCGGCGACAGACTGCCAAGCGTCGACCGTGGATGCACACGTACAACTGAAATATCTGCGAACCTCGCTGGAATGCGCTTCACCAACAAAAACTTGTTTTTAGAAATGTATTTTATATTTTAAATTTATTTTAAGGCGTTTTATAAAAGTATAAAAATAAATAGGCACACATAACAAAAAATATATTTCTTTTTTTGCATCTCGATTTTTTGCTGTCACTCCAGTTTGCATGACGTCATCAAGCCAGGTCCGCAGATATTGCCGACGGCTTGTATGTTGCTGTTTTATTCGCCGTTTTTGTCTTTTTAATACTCAAAGGAAAGTACTTGAGTTGGCCTTCTGTATGTTAGTACTATTATCAAAGATATTAAAGTATATAGATGAGTTATATTCATACTGCGCGCGTTTGGATATTGTTCCGTTATGAGTGGCTACAACATGTGCATAATTACCTACTAGCGTATTTATAGGATACAACAATGACGGCAAAAGATGATACGGAAAACTAATGATATAGAAAGATACAGCTATCTGTCAAGAGTTGCGCTGGAAATACGACTAGGTGAAACATGCAAACATTCGGTGCTACAATGCGACTAAATAAAATGGTTTATTATACCAATTATCTGCATTAATTGCGTCGGCCTCAGAACGGCTCGTAAATGAATAAAGTGTTGAGTGAAGATTTAGTAAATCTGAGTTTACGTTCTATATCGCGACAGACGCGTGCCTTCTCGATCTGTATTCATCGAAATATCTGGGTTATTTCCCTCACTGCTGAACCTATTGCTTTGAAAACGTGAACTTGTTTTAGTTAAACCGGCTTTTATAGCACTACCATAGCAAGTCTTCTAATTTATTTTGTTCTTATCTATAATCTAAGCGAAAAAAATATGTTTTTGTAATGACTTCATAACAAAACCTCTACTTTTCTCTGTTTCTAATTTTATCTAGCGATTTACACTCGTAGTTCCCATTCCCGTTCGAATTCCGGCCTATGTTACTCAAGGAGCTTTCTATTTAATGGAATCTGCAGTGATTTTATTAATTACTTGATTAAATTATATGATTATGAGAAATAAATGAAACACATCTACTCGGTGGCAGTGACGACGGAAGAAGTGACAGTTTATTTATTTTTTAAAAGCATGACATCACATATTAACAAGTGCAAGGTACAACTCCATACAGCCTTAAATATGATTGCATCTACTTGTCAACATTCCCCCTTAGATGCAATCCCATCATTAATGCGCAGTCTTCAACTTTAGACTTGAATGTGGCCTTGGTCAGAATGTCTGCTACCATGTTGTTAGTATCCACATACTTGACAACAACTTTCTTGTCTGCTACTTTTTCTCGCAGGAAGTGATATCGTATGTCAATGTGCTTGCTACGGGGGTGATAAGAGTCTGTACCTGCAAATTTAATCGCACTCTGATTATCACAGTAAATAACTGTAGGACTAACCCTGGTCTCAGATTGCAATTCTGCTTCTAATTGGCGTAACCACATAGCCTCTTGAGTACCCATGGCCAAGGACATGTATTCAGCTTCCATTGTTGATAACGCCACAGTAGTCTGTCTTTTGGAGCACCAAGATATTGGCCCACCCTGAAACAGAAATATGTAGCCGGAGCAGGACCTACGGCTCTCATTATCCGATGCCCAATCCGAGTCACAAAAACCAAATATGTCATGTTCTTCAGGTTTCATCTTGAATACAAGTTTATAATTCTTGGTGCCTTTCAGATAACGCAGCACTCTTTTGACCGCTATCCAATGCTGTATTTCCGGTTTGTTGTTGTAACTGCTCAGCTTATTTACAGCATAACATATGTCAGGCCGAGTACCATTTGATAGGTATAATAAACTACCTATTGCTTCCTGGTAAGGCACACCTTTCAAGATATTTTTCTCTTCATTTGAACTTATCAATTTATTATTTGGATCACACGGAGAATTCACTGTCTTGCAATCATTCATATTAAATCGCTGTAATATGCGCTCTATGTAAGTAGTTTGATCCAGATGTATCTCATTTCTATTTTCATTCTGAGTTATTCTCCAACCAATAAATTGATGAATTTTACCAAGGTCTTTCATTTCAAATTTTTTCATTAATTTTTGCTTCACCGCATCAGCCTTCTGTTTGTTGTTAAACAGTAAAATCAAATCATCAACATACAGAATAATGAATATTTTGTCATTGCCTTCAATTAACTGGTAAACACATGTGTCTACGGACACACAAGTGAATCCTATGTCTTTCAATGTTAAACTCAACTTTAAATTCCACTGACGGCTAGCTTGTTTCAAACCGTAAATTGATTTATTTAATTTACATACTTTGTCTCCATGTTCATATCGAGGAGGTTGGGTCATATATATATCTGTATCAATATCTCCTTGAAGAAATGCAGTAACAGCATCCATTTGTTCTATATACAAATTATATTTAACTGCATAGGCAAATAAATATCGGATTAAGGTGTGTTTCACAACTGGAGCAAAAACTTCATTATATTCGACACCTTTTTGCTGTTTGAACCCTTTAATTACTAGTCTTGCTTTATACCTTACAGTATTCCCAACAGCATCTGTCTTCACTTTGTAAACCCATTTGCAAGGGATTGCTCGTTTATCATCTGGTAAATCCACAAATGTCCATGTATCATTCTGTAACAAGGATTTAAATTCATTATCCATAGCTTCTTTCCACTCAGTGGCTTTATCGCAGGATAAGGCTTCTTCGACAGTTTCTGGCTCCTTTTCAAATAATTTTAATTCTGCAGCAGAACTCTGGCTATCATCATAGCAAAGATAAGAGGCAGGATTTAATTTTTCTTTATTTCTAGGCCTCAATGTAACATGGCTCTGCGGCACTGACTCATCATACTTTTTATTAGGCAAATACTCATCTTCACTTGAAGTATCACTTTCATTAGTGTCAGAAATATCTTTATTTTCAGTACTACCCGAGGTTGTATTTGATATGCTCTCACCACTGATTATTTCCTTTGGCAAATCCATTTTAACTTGTAATTGCAAATCTGGAAGTGATATGCTCACAGCATTACTTTGTTCAGTATTTTCAAGAACAATTGCATCTCTGCTTTTCAAAATCAATCTTTTCTTTAGATCATAAAGTCTGTAACCCTTGGTTTCCTCACAATACCCAACAAATACCATTTTAATTGATTTGGGGTCCCATTTCTTCCTTCTTTCTTTAGGAATATGTACCATAGCCTGACATCCAAAAATTCTCAAATGTTGCAACTTTGGTTTCCTGCCAGTCCAGATTTCATGAGGAGTTTTATAGTCCAACGCCTTTGTTGGACAACGATTGGTGATATATGCAGCTGTGGATACAGCTTCGGCCGAAAATCGTTTTTCCAAGCTGGAATTCAAAAGAAAACATTTAGCACGTTCAACAAGGGTACGATTCATACGCTCTGCCAATCCATTTTGTTAAGGAGTGTATGGATTTGTTGTTTGGTGTCTAATCCCTTTTTTTTTTTAGAAATACTTCAAATTCACGGTTGATGTATTCCTTACCATTGTCTGTACGCAGAGTCTTTATTGTTTTATTCAATTGATTTTCAACTAAAGACTTAAATTCTTTGAATTTATCCAATGTATCGGATTTATTTTCCAAAAAATACACATATACTTTTCTTGAAAAATCATCAATGAATGTTAAATAATATTTTGCACCCCCTAGAGACTTTACTTCCATTGGCCCACATAAATCAGAGTGGATTAGTTCTAAAAGTCCAAAAGCTCTAGTGCCAGAATTTTTAAACGGTTGTCTACTATGTTTCCCTTCCATACAAGTTGTACATACAATTTGTTTTTTAGGCATTGACAATTTAACATCTTCAGAACATTCATTAACTTTCATTAAATCGGGGAAGTTGAGGTGACCCATCCGTTGATGCCATTTATCTATATCATTATCCACGGTTGACAGCAAAGCAGGTACATCAGCTGTTTTTAACAGATACATGTTGTTACAGTGTACTGCTGTCAATATCAATTTTGTTATTTAGATAAACCAAACAACCATCCTGCTCAAACTTCACTTCACAGCCATTCTTAGTCATCTGACTAACTGATAGCAAATTGGTTGTTAATTCGGGGATATACAAAAAATTTCTTACTTGTATTTGGTGATGAGAGCCCTCGGAGTCCATTATTTGTAAATTTACCTTGCCACATGCTTTTACTGTCACTGTTTTATTATTTGCTACCTTAATACTATTGACTGGAGGGGTTGTTATATCATACAGCCAGTCATAGTGTCGGCACATGTGCATTGAGGCACCGGAATCCACATACCAACAGTTTTCGTCCAAGGCAGCAGCAGCTGAAAAAGCGGCAAAGTAAGTATTATTTTTTTTATTTTTTTTCTGAAAACTGCAATTTCTACTTATGTGCCCATATCTGTTGCAATTATAGCAGCGGGGGCCTTTATTCTGTGATTCATTTTCATTACTTTTATTTCCCTGAGACTTGGCATTATGTTTAGTATAAAACGCTACAGAATCAGACATTTTTACATCTTGTAAAATTTTTGTCTTAACGGAGTCGGCAGTGATCGGCACACCAGAGCTTTCCATAGCCATGATCATAGGCTTATAAACCTCGGGTAGACCAGCCAGTAATAAAGTCCCTAGCCACTCATCGTCTACTTGGAAACCTATGTTCCGAAGCTTGTGCGCTGTCGACATAATTTTATTTACATAATCTTCTACATGGTCACTATTATCTAAAGTTGTGGTTATAAGATCTCGCAATAAACCCACCTTCCTAGTAAGACCGGAGTCGTCGAAAACCTTTTGTAAATTTTGCCATACCTGTCGTGCAGTCTTAGCATCCTGTACATGGACATAATTTATGGGATCTACCAGAAGGATAATCTTCGACTTTGCTTTAATATCCAGCTTCTTGTCCTCTTTGTAGCCAGGATCAGGCTCGATGGTCTGCCATAATTCCTCGTGTTCCAAATAATTTTGAACAGCAAATTTCCATGAGGCATAATTTTCTCGCCCCACTAATTTGTCAATACATGCCAATGACATCGAATTAGACATGCTAATAGTGGTATCAAACCAATAACAAGCTGAAAATAAGAAATATGCCGCGAACCACGCTATCGGAGGCCGGCCGGTAACCTAAGTTCCGCGTACCTAATCTAGGCGAATCGCGACAAATACTGATTTTTAAGCGATTACTTTCCCTAATTATATGAGCTGGGCCCATAACCTAATGGAATCTGCAGTGATTTTATTAATTACTTGATTAAATTATATGATTATGAGAAATAAATGAAACACATCTACTTGGTGGCAGTGACGACGGAAGAAGTGACAGTTTATTTATTTTTTAAAAGCATGACATCACATATTAACAAGTGCAAGGTACAACTCCATACAGCCTTAAATATGATTGCATCTACTTGTCAACACTATTGATAAAATAATTTTAAAATCGGTCTTAACAAACACACAAAAATACAAAAATTAAAAAATAAAATTGCAGACTTACAACATTTGAAAGGAAATTCGAGGACCACGAGAAAACAACTCATTTTATTTTACGCAAACCTACTAACGGTCAAGATCAAAAGTAAATTTTCATTGCTGAATGCCACATTGTTTCGCCAGGCTCGAGATCAAAGGTCTTTTTACAATTATTTCAAGTATTTGCATCTTACATCTAATTTATTTCCTGTTCTTTACGTCAAACAAAGATTTTCTATAAACTAAGTCCTCACGGTTCCGTACCCAAAGGGTAAAACGGGACCCATTTCTATGTGTCTGTCTGCTTGTCACCAGGCTGTATCTCATGAACTGTGATAGTTATTAGAAATTTTTACAGACGCCATAACAACAAATATAAAAAAGTAGAATAAAATAAATATTTAAGGGAGCTCCCATACAACAAACTTGCCGTAAACGTGATACGGAACTATTTGTGCGCATGTCTGATTCGTACTTGGCCGGTTTTTTAAAGTTGGAAATAAACTTTCACTTAAGAGTAAAGTAGGGGAACCTGTTGTACCTTGACACCATCAACATTCCAATTTTTTTTTAGTTTTTGTAAAACCTGTTAAAAGGATGATCTATGCTTTTGTATAATTTATATTATGAACCACATTAGTTCGTCTAACAGCTAAAATTTGTTTAATCGCAGTAGTTATAACCGCTTTTTTTTTAAATCGTTGAATGAAAAAGTGACCAAGGTACAACAGGTTCGCATATACTAAAAGTATATAATTTATGCTCATCAAATAACAGTACACGTAACATTTTCTATACTAACATACCTACTTAGAACTCTAAAGAGTAAAAAAAAAACTGACTTAAACTTATATGGTGTTCTCAAGGATGCCATTGTCCACATTGTTGACCAAATTCCACCACACGGAAACCACCAGCTTTCAAATAAAAGAAGAATCATCAAAATCGGTTCACCCAGTCGAAAGTTCTAAAGAAACAAACATAAAAAAAAGCATACAGTCGAATTGATAACCTACTCCTTTTTTGAAGTAGTTTGAAAAGCTAGTTAATCGTTATGTTATCTTACGTGAGATGTGACATTTTGCTCTAACCCATCTTACGCTACGCAGCCAGTAAAACGTTGTATCTCACAGAAAACCAAAACGGGGTTATCTCAATGAATTTGTGAAGTTCCCTTTTTGTTAGAACACCGAAAATAATCAACAAAAGCTTTCTCGAGCCTTCGCTCTCAAAGCAAACTTTCTTTACCTTAAAAGTAGCCATCAACAATGATGAAAAAGCCGCTTTTCTTCCCATATTTACATTTTAGGGTTCACCAGACAGTTTTTGAAAACCTTTTTATCCCACAACTTTTAAATTAATCAAAATCTTAATTAGTTATTTTTCAGTAGTAGCTTGGTAAAGGAAACCATTGTGGGAAAACACCGGGAGTCCCCGTAATCGGTTTTGTGGCATAAATAAAAAATAAACAAATAATCTCACGCCTTTTATCCCCGAGGGGGTAGGCGGAGAGGTATTCCATTTCTAGAAATACCCACTTTTACGAGTATATTCGACCCCCAAGCGTGATAGGTAATGAGCCCATCGCCGGAACGGGTCTGTTACACATGTCTCTTTTTAAACTGAAAACATTTTACCCATGCTACTGCCAAAACAGTACCCTTTCTATAGGTGAAATATTTTTTTATTATACCAAAAAAATTTTTTTTTTAATATTAGTAAAATTCCGAAACAAGGTATGTACACTCACCTCGAGATATGGACTACTTCTGCCAACCTCTTGCACAAATCCGAGTGTATTTTATACTTGCAGCGCCCCGCGGTTTCACCCGCGTAGTTCCCGTTCCCGTGGGAATACGGGGATAAAATATAGCCTATGTGTTATTCTGATGTATAAGCTACATAACTGTAAAGTTTCATCAAAATCCGTTCAGTAGTTTTTGCGTGAAAGAGGAATAAACATCCATCCATACATCCAGACATCCATCCATACAAACTTTCGCATTTATAATATTAGTAGGAAGTAGGATTATTAAACCTTTCACAACATTGATGACAAACCCATCACTATCTCGAAACACACCATGGCAGAGTTTGTATTAGTTTATAAAATATAAAAATATAAAATATAGGCGAAAATTGTTTTGCAAAATAAAAAAAAACTCGCAATCTCTTCATATGCAGAACCTCAAAAATTTAAACAAAAAAGCTCCTCCATCGAACACCGGCGAAGTTTATTTTTAATTAAATTTAATACAACCGATGTCCCGAAGCTCGTTCGCTAAAGGGTCTTATTTTGTGATCGTATTTTCAACTCTTTTCAGACGTTCTTTAGACACGACATTTCCATACGATATAAGTAGTGCCATTGCACTTTTTTTTATATGAAATCTACGAGACAGGTATATAGTTACAGACTTAGAAATCTAATGTAATGAACGAGAATAAGGAGGCAGAGGGACTTGTACAACGTAAAGATAAGTTGAATAGAATGTATAGAATTGACATTAGCGCTCGACTTGTCATGTAGGAGACTTTATAGCGCGACCAAGTAAAATTGACGCAACGCTCTAAAGAAGTTTAGTCACTGTCACGTACTTATTAATAATAATAATTATATATATATATATATATATATATATATATATATATATATATATATTAAGCGAAAATTAAGAAATCTACATACGGTAAATCGTAATTTTATGAGAATAATGTTTTTAGGTTTTATTTGTAGCAGAGACCAGTTTAAATTTAAACTGGTCTCTGTTTGTAGGTAGTAAAGTATCGGATGGCCAGATATTAAAGTTCTGGCCAGATATTAAAGTTCTGACAAGCAAAACAGATTTCAATGAAAATTCTATGGATTAAAAGTTCAAACTTCAAACATATTTTATTTATTACTAGCTGTCCCCGCGCAGATTCACTCGCGTTCCCGTTCTCGTTCCCATTCCCGTTCCCGCGTAGTTCCCGTTCCCGTTCCCGCGTAGGTCCCGTTCCCGAGGGAATATCGAAATAAAAAGTATCCTATGTTCGTCTCCCGGTTCTAAGCTACCTCCCCCACCAACTTTCAGTCAAATTGGTTCAGCCGTTCTTGAGTTATAAATAGTGTAACAAACACGACTTTCTTTTGTATTATGTTTGATGATACATAATATATGGTATGTCATAAAAGGAGTTCCAACATAATTTGCCATTTAGCTGGCGTATGAATGAATTTAAGCAAAGTGGCGATTCATCGTCTCTCCCCACCCCTGTGCGACAATGGCGTGAGCTTTATGTATGTATGTGTGTATGTATGTATGAATATAAATTAACACAATTTAAATATTTGCACGTCATAATAGACAGATTTTGCCGAACTGCAACAAAATGTTATCGATCTCTACCCGCGCCAAAATCAAGGCAAATAAAAACCATTTCATTTCATTTCATTTCAACATAGTAATAAGAAAGAAATCTAGTAAATGTCAAATAAAATAAATAATTACAAATCAACTAATATTAAATTAAAAAAAGGTACTTAGGTAGGTACTAATATTAAATTAATTAAATTAGGATTTTTTACTTAATAACAGAATATTCATGAATGGCCCATTTCGATGTCTTAGAGGGTTGAGAAAATAAAACCGAAGCCAGGTTGTTAGTGAATAGTAAATAATAATAAAGTAATCGGATTATTTTACTGGATTTAAAAAAACGCATAAAACGGGGAATAACTTCGATATACAACTAGAGGTTACATTGCTTTCCAAAGCTTTACTGCTTCGGTTTTAAAGTTAGGCTCATAAATCGTATCGAATTGAGACCCCAAATAAACTATTTTATTAGAGTTCAGTTTGTAGACTTACTTTAAATCAGTAAAATTTGAAATGGACAAAATATGGGATAAAAAAATGTGTTGGAAATGTGAACCGAGGCATGTTTTGTACGATATTCAAACGTAATTCTATAAAAGGTTTATGAAATAATCTCTCGTTTTAAATAAATATAAAATACCTATAATATGAGTATCTACTTTTCAACAGTATATTTTTCTGGCCACCTAAACGTGATAGCCCATCGCTGGACCGGGTCTCTTACACATGTCTCAGAATTAATCCTGATTCCTGCGACCTGCGGGTTTCCTCATGATGTTTCTTCACCGTCGAGCTAGCGATAAAATATACTTGGGGATGTGCGTAAGCAATAATGTTAATTAAAATATATTTTTGTGTAGATTCGACCTAGTAGATACCATGATACGAAAACGCAAAATAATGTAGGCTTTTGAAAATTTTGCCTAATAAAAAATACACCAACCTTTAGATACCCGTAGGTGTATAATAAAAAATGAAAATTACCTACTGATCAGCAAGTGTTTCTAGCATTCACATTCCTATCACAAGCTTGATAAGCAATAAAAGTTTCGTGGTTGTAGTTCTGCTCCAGTTCGGTCATTGCTGGATATATTACTACTACACGATATCACAACGTTATACTCCGTAGCAAGCAGTTATAGAGTGGTTAAAGAGACCGGTTCTCATTCGCTCGGGTTCGAATCCTGGCATGTACCAAAGCTAACGTTTATATTTATCAATATCTGGAAGGTGAAGAAAAACATCATCAAGAAACCCAGGAGGTGCCAGCATTAATTCTGAGACATACGTCTCATCACCCCGGTCCCAAAAGTAAAAAATCATCTATTTTCTGTAGGTACAAAAAATACACTTAGAAAGGTCAATAGTCTAGTAAACAGCAGCCTATCTCCACCGACGTGTTGCTGGTTTCAAATGCAGTACCCCGAGTAGAACCAGCAAGAAAGTCAAGGGCAGCTCTTTTTATCTCATGTCTTAGTAGTAAATATGGTTTCAATAATAATGATACCTACCTATCATCTATCACGTTTAGGGGTCGAAGCAAGATACTCAAAGTCAAAGTCAAAATGTTTTATTCAAAGTAGGAACTTACATGTCCGCTTATTGCACGTCTTTTCAACTCCACCGCTTCAGCATGTATGGATGAGGAGAAGAAACGGGGCAAGAAACTCCTTAACACAATATTCTTTTAATCAATTGTTACTTATACAAAATTGGGTTACATTATATCGTTATTTTTCGCTGTCGTATTGCGCTGTGCTGGAGGAAATCTGTTCCAAGCAGCATTGTCATTTGTACTCGTCGCTTACAAGGCTACTCGCCTTATTAAAAATTAAAAAAATAAAATTTATTTATTTCAGAACACAAGTTCCATAGGAATATAAATATGTCAACGCATTAAATCAAAAATAAATAAATTTATAAAATTAATATTAAAATCATTACATTTACATTAATACCTACACAAAATAAATCACATGTCATTTATTTGTCAAGTATTAACGAACTGACGAACTGTCTTCTATATTATCGCTTTCGCCAAACTCCAGCATCCTCTCTAACGATCAATACAGTTGATAGGACCCCTATCACCCGCTCTCCTGTCTAACTTTCCTGATTTATTATACTACAGCCTAACTATTAATTCGTATTGGATCACTCATACATAGATAAATTTTGTATGGAACGGCTTTTGGTCTTGTAACCCAATATTTTTTACAGTTGTTAGTTTGTTGTATGTCATGGAAACTGCTGATCCTGTTATAAAAATTCTTTAACTAGTAGAAATCTACATTTTTCAAGAACGGCATAGGCTAGATTTTGTTATTTAATCAATTAATATACATGCGGTAGTGAGTTTTTTTTACGTTTTCACGCCAAAACCTCACAAAATCACTCTCACATCTCATTTATTAATTATAACGTACAAACCTAGAAGTGGGTTAATGTATATCCATTGCGCTGTATGCTGAGATACATGTTTTTACCTAGTTCGGCTACAGAGATTTATTTAAAAATTATGTAAAAATTGTGTAGCCTAATAATTTAATTTAATTTAATTGTGAAATAAACATTACTATTATAAACTAGTTAACAGTACTAGGATTTTTATTTCCTTTCCTTCACACTGATGTGACAGAATAATGTGAAGGTCAGTCTGGCGCGGAAAAATTTTGGTATAAAGATAGATTGGACCTTTCCTATTTTTTATCTCCCAGAAACAGATAGCTCCTAGGGGCGGTAAAAATAGTTTTCTACCAATTAGTCTAGTTATTAAGGCCTTTACTTAAAAAAAGTTTAAATCCGATACTGCTACATAGTGCAAAAGAACTACGCCTTTATTTAAGGCGTACCGGACTCATTTCCAGCACGTCAGAATTATTGACTTTTTCATTCGATCTTTGCATAAGGGTAGGTTCAATAAACAAGTTGCCCCCAATTTAACAAGTGACAAGGTCTTCTTGTTAATGATGTTACTTCTTTGATCGAACTTTATTAATTAGGTATTTAAATTTGAAGTTTACGATCTTGAGTTTATTTACTGATTTGTTACATACTTTGACATGTCGTCATACTCATAAATTTAATTTTATTGACACTAATAATTTTATTAGTAAACATTTTTATTTGACCAAAGATAAATACTATCTTCCTAAATATTATACGCGACAGTTAGCAGATATGCTATCTTATTTTATTACTAATTCAGTCAATTCGTTGACTAACCCGACGGCTGACCCTATTGGGCAATCGATTAATTTGACATTAAATTGTAACAGCTTGGAATTTGTTCCAAATAATAATTTAAATTAGAAATAGAGACAACAGAGATTAACTCTGGCTATACGTCATGTCCTATTAATAAAAATGTTACTAGTAAAAGTAAAAAATTAAATTGCATTACCCTAAATAAAATAAACCTGGTGCATCAAAATATTCAAGGTATGTTAAGTAAAGAGCTAGAAATAGAACTATTTATGAACTGTCATAATACTGATATAATGTGCATTACAGAACACTGGCTAAAAAAACACCAGTTCATTTTTGGTTTTAACCACCACCAGGTTGGCAGTTCGTTCAGCAGGGAGGTCTCGATACGCGGTGGCTCTCTAATACTTGCACGTAACGGTCTGAAGTGTAAAGAGCGCGCGGACATTGTTGGGCTCTCTGTTGAGCGAACTGTGGAGATAGCCTGCACAGAGCTCGAGCGGCTTATTGTAATGAGCGTGTACAGACCCCCCAGTTCTTGTTATGAACAGTTTGAGAAAATCATGGATGAAGCCATATGTAAAATTAGCAATAAAAATAAATACATTGTTGTGTGTGGAGATTTTAACATTAACCTTTTAGATACTTCATCCAGTATTGGTAGTAGGCTTGTATCATTTTTCAAATGTCATAATCTTGTAAATCTTTTTTCAGTGCCTACCAGAATTACTGCGACCACAGCAACATGCATCGATAATGTTTTTACAAACCTCGTGCCTGATGATATAGCCGTAATTAATAAATTATCATCAGATCATTGTGGCCTGATGGTAACTTATCAGATGTGTACTGAAAAGGCACTAAAGAAAGATATTAAATGCAGACCAGTAACGTGTACTCGCCTTCAGCAATTTAGAAATAACATAGAAAATAAACTTTTGGATTTTTCATACTGTGATGACCCTAATGATTTGTACAAGTCAGTATTAACACTAGCTAAGAACGAATGTAATAATGTTTTTAAAACAAAAAGTGTAAAAATCAATAACAATCTAATGTTCAGTGATTGGGCGACGGTGGGAATTCATAAAAGCAGACAAAGATTATATGAACTATACGAGGAAAGGACGTATAACACTAGTGATACCTTTTGCAATTATGTTCGTCAATATTCAAAAGTCTTTAAACGTATTTGTACCGCGGCTAAAGCTAACCATGTAAGTAATAAAATCAAAAATAGCACAGACATTGTAAAAACTACATGGAAAATTATAAATAGCGAGACTGGATAATTTAAATCTCAACATTTTGACTTTCAGTTGAAAGTTAACAATAGAATTTTAAGAAATGACAAAGATATATCTGAAGTGTTTGTAAATTTTTTCTCTGATATTCCAGTCTCGACGACCAAGTCACTAAACTCGTCACCCGCACTCGCTGAATCGCTACTACAAGAACATACCGCTGCATGTAATACACGCAATTTCGTATTCGATCATGTAAATCCTTGGGACATCCTAAAAGCATTCAAATCAATACAAATGAAAAATACTGCCGATCTCGACGGCTTATCTGTAAAAATCATATCATCCATAATAGACTTAATTGCCTCACCTCTAGCTTGTTTATTTAATAAATGCGTTGATGATGGCGTGTTTCCTGATCTGATGAAACATAGTAAAATTATTCCATTATTCAAAGCCGGTAGTAGATTAGACCCTTCTAACTTCAGACCAATATCAATTCTACCGACTCTTAGTAAAATTTTTGAGAAAATTATTCTATATCAGTTGAGTGCACATTTTTCTATCAACAGTATAATGTCTGTAAAGCAATTTGGATTTACTAGGGGTCGCTCGACAACCGATGCCGGTGTTGAGCTAGTAAATCATGTTTTTGATGCCTGGGAGGAGTCGCAGGATGCTGTTGGGGTTTTCTGTGATTTATCTAAGGCATTCGATTGTGTCCATCATGAAATTCTCATCAGGAAACTACGTCATTACGGAGTACAAGGCCGCGCTCTTGATTTAATAAAGTCCTACTTGAGAAGCCGGATACAATGTGTTGATGTAAACGGTTCAAGATCGTCTGGATCGGCGGTTTGTATTGGTGTACCGCAGGGCTCCATTTTAGGCCCCTTTCTATTTCTGGTCTATATAAATGACCTACCCAACCGAGTGCAACATGATATTGTACTGTTCGCAGATGATACATCTCTACTTTTTTAAATTAAACGACCTATTAAGTCTTATGACGAAGTGAACAGTGCAATTAATGATGTTGTCAGTTGGTTTAACGTTAATAATTTACTTCTTAATGAGAAAAAAACTAAATGTGTACATTTTTCTTTATCAAATGTTAAACGAACTTTAAACTCAGTTACAGTTAAAAACGAAAAATTAGAATGTGTAAACACTACAGTATTTCTAGGAATAACTCTAGACTCTAAGTTACAGTGGGGACCGCACATTGATACGTTGGCGAAAAGGCTCAGTTCTGCTGCATATGCCGTAAAAAAAATACGTAATATGTCAAGCGTAGAAACAGCTAGACTTGTCTATTTCAGCTACTTCCACAGCTTGATGTCATATGGCATTCTACTGTGGGGGAATGCTGCTGATGTCCAGAGAATATTTATTTTGCAGAAACGAGCCATTCGTGCAATTTATAAAATGGGGTCCAGGATGTCTCTAAAGGAAAAATTCAAGGAAATTAATATACTGACACTGGCGTCACAGTATATTTACGAAAACGTATTATATGTTAAAAAGAATATATCACTTTACAAAAAAAATAGTGACAGACATTGTATAAACACTAGAAATAAGAATGAACTGGCTGCTTGTGTTAGTCGATTATCTAAAGTTACCAAATCCTTTAAGGGTCAATGTATACGTTTTTACAATAAGATTCCCATTGAATTACAAAATTTGCCTCTTGACAAATTTAAAATAATAGTTAAGCAAAAATTACATAAAAAAGGCTACTATAAAATTACAGACTACTTAGTAGACCAACATGCATGGGATTAACCGACTCGACGCTATGTAAGGCTATTAATTATAATTATTATTGTAAACGATATTTATTAGTAAGACATGAGATTAAAAAGAGCTGCCCTTGAGTTTCTTGCTGGCTCTTCTCGGGGTACTGCATTCGGAACCAGCAACTCGTCGGTGGAGATGGGCTGCTGTTTGCATTTAGCCAATCTTCATGGACGAGTTTAGAGTGCCTTGTTACTATAAAATATTGACGTTTCTAAGTGTATATCTTATACCAATAGAAAATAAACGATTTTTGAATTTTTGAATTTTGAATTTTGTTATGAATTTATCAGACAAAAATAAGCTTACAGATATTCTAACATTACTATCATAATAAGAAAACAAAAAAATATTTGTAAAGTCATAGATACATTTTATTACATCTTGCAAACAAGCTTTGTTAAATCATGGAATATTAAAGGCTGATTCACGTTACATCGTGCCGGGTCCGGGCCGGGCCTAGTGCGGGCCCGGACGGGGCACGGCGTCGAAATGTCGAGGGGTATTAAAGGATGATTCACGTTACACCGTGCCGGCGCGGTGAACGTGCCCCGTCCGGGGGCCCGGCCCGGACCCGGCACAGTGTAACGTGAATCAGCCTTAATACTTGTCTTACTATATGTAATGTTAAAATACAGTCACGCCTTTTATCCGAGGAGGTAGAGGTACCTTTTCCATTTCATATTGGTTCTTTTTAATATATTTTCTGAAACATTTGAGTTTGTCACCCAACCATGATTCTGTTATACACATATAGGAGTTCTCAGAACCAATTTTAAGTCCTTTGAGTTTCCTCACCCTGAACTTGGGACTTCAAAAGGCAAAACTCATTATTTACAAATAATATTAAGTGTCATAATAAACTAACCTAAAAAAATATATAATATTTTATTCGAAGCAGCAGATCATAAAAAGTTTCAACTACGCACTAATAAATACGTTATTAGGGCCTATAGATATATAATAAATATGTTACCAAACGTATGACGTGAAGATTCGATCAAGCGAAAAAAGAAATATGAATAACAAAATGGAAGCACCTTGTCAAAGTTACAGAAACCACCGGCGCACTGCGCATTCAGATTGTTTCCTTCAAACTCGACGATTTGACGCGGGACCGAGCGTGGTAAATAGCATCAAGCATTTGGACTGTGTTGCGGCACAACGATTTTAACTTAGTCAGAATTAGTATCAGAGACACATGAGAAACAAACTGGTTAGTACTATTTATTATTCTATGATACATGTATACATGTACATCTGACATGCGTTTTTTGTCAGCGCCATTATATTGTATGACTATATATTTTTTATTATTATTTATGAATAGAGTAAGAGCAGTGATAGCCTTTACGGTTAAAGAGCCGGCCGAAAATCAGTGAGGCTCGGGTTCGAATCCTGGCATGTACCAATGAGTTTTTCAAAAACTTACGTACAGTCAACAAAGTTGATAGTGTTACATGAGCAGAAACTAAGATTCAGTTTTCCCTTAAAACCTTAAATGTATTTATAGTTTTTTTTTGGAAATTATAGGGATCAAAGATACCTTTTTAAATAAACAATAATGAATAAAATTTAGTTATGACTACCCCAGAAAAATGAGTTCTTAGTTACTGGCCATGTAACCCTAACAACTTTGTTGACTGTACATATTTATCACTAGCTCGACGGTGAAGGAAAACATCGTGAGGAAACCCGCAGGTCTCAGAATTAATTCTGAGACATGTGTAAACAGACCCGGTCCGGCGATGGGCTCACCACCTATCACGTTTAGGGGTCCAATGTATCTCGTGAAATGTGGGTATATCTAGTAATGGAATACCTCTGCCTACCCTTTCGGGGATGAAAGGCGTGAGATTATTATTATTATTTTTTATTTATGAATAATGTAAAAAAATGTGGCGACAGCGCGAGCGCGTGAAAGTATGCAGCACGTAGTTTTAAGACTAGAGATAAATCACATCATGTCATAGTATATAAGCAGATGTTACGTTAAAATAAATAAGGCTAAATCCATCTGCAGCCTCATTTAATTATGTACCTACCAAAAGGCTTGGTACAAAAAAAAAATTACTTTGTATTATTTTGTATTTTAAAACATGTTAGAAATACGAGTACATTGATATTTTATGTGGCTTATATTTTTAAAATCATGAAACTGATCGACTTTCCAATAAAACAACTACAAACCTCTCTCCAATCTTCATGAAATTTGACAAGAACGTAGTTTACATCGAACGACACCAGCTACTTTTCATTTCAAACCTCGAGCGAACTCGCTGCCAAAAGCGACAAAAAAATTAGCTAAGCTGACAGCACACTTTGGAGGAGCCCCTTGTATTCAAATCACAATGCCGCAATAAAAAAATGTTAGTTTGACGTGGGTCGCTAGAGCCTTCGTCCAAAAGTTTCTGATTTATAGCTTGAAGAGATTTCGCGTTTGGATTCGCGGACGTTTGTAGTTTACCGTTGAACGGGGGAGGAATACTAATGTTGTCTACGACTGACGGACCGGTTCTAAATTGAAAGCAAGTCGAGTTTGGGCAATATAACTATGTGACCGCAAGCGCTGCACACAAAGAGATTAAAATATAATAGGGCATCCTATTATATTTTAATATCTTTGGCTGCACCACAGTATTATTGACTAAATCAGTATGTACAGTCAACAAAGTTGTTAGGGTTACATGGTCAAAAACTAAGATTTAGTTTTCTCTTAAAGCCTTAAATGTATTTATAGTGTTTTTTGGTAAATTATAAGGATCAAAGATAGCTTTTTAAATAAACATTAATCATTATGATTTATTTATGACTACCTCAGAAAAAATTGTTCTTATTACTAGCTTTGTAACCCTAACAAGTTTGTTGACTGTACAATGAAATACTTCTTTACTTTTGAATTTATATTTTTCATTATATTATTTCAGCATCCTAGAACCCAAATTAAAAATATAATTTAACCGTACGAACTTACCTACAATTACACTAATAATTACGTGTACGTACAACTTCACAAAAAAATACCGATTTTGATGATTTTTTTTTTATTTCAAAGCTGGTGCTTCCCGTGTGGTCCCATTTCATTTTGGTCCAGTTCTGACAATGACATCCATGATAAAACCATATAAGGTGAAGTCGGTTTTTTACTCGGAGTCAGTTGACAAAGAGAGGCGGGCAGACATTGTTCTATCTCTTTCTTACTCAATGGAAAGAAGCCTGAACGCCAAATGTATTACAATGTTGATATAGGAGATGAATGTACTCACAAATAATAGTATTAGTCAGACTTATAGCAAATAGAAATGTGTTACGATAAGATACTTATCGCCGAGTCTCATGCTCCGCCGATAAAATAAGAAAACTGTAATCTAGAAATATAACTTGTATGTGTGGTATAGCCACGAAATTTGCGATTTTAATATCCCATGCTGGTAGCAGTTCGCCCTTCGGAGTGAGAGGTTGGGAAATCGATCCCCACAAAGGACGGAGGCATAGCAGAATGTGCAAGTCGCAATATGTGCAGGCTACGTAAAATGAGCAGATCGCAAATCGTGCAAATCTCACCATTTATGCACAAACTGGTTTGCCATTTCCCACAATGTGGCTCACTACCTATCACGTTTAGGGGTCCAAAGAATATCTTGTGAAAAGTTGGTATATCCAGATATGGAATACCTCTGCCTAGCTTTCGAGGATATAAGGCGTGAGATTTTTTTTTGTCTTCAATACATCGCCGATCTGATCTGATGACTTAAAATAGTATACCCATTTTTTATATCATTTTTAAGATCTACTTTACATTGTTTTTTAATTTTTATTTTGTATTTCATTTTGTATAATATATTTTTGTATTTTTAAATGATATAACTATGACTATGTGTAAGGTTTTTACTAGTTTACTCAAACTCCTTCATTTCTTAAACGTGACGTCATGTGGTGAGCCTATCGCAGGACCGGGTACTATTGCCTCAGAACCAATTCTAGGACCTACGAGTTTCCCCGCGATATTTTTCTTCACTTAGGCTATTGATTAAATAAGTTAAAATAAATATATGTCTTCTTTAATCTTAATATTACATTAAACTCTCTTATTTGATGGCCTAACAAAATATTTAGATTACTACTGGAACGTAAAATAAATATTGCGAGCTACGATTTCTGAGTCGCTCCCAGATTCACTTTTCCAGCACAAAGATGTATTTTTACGAGTTGACTTAACTTGGAATATAATAATAACCATTTCATTTCAGAATAATCTAATATTATCATAATGTGTTGTAATAAAAGCATTTTTACACATAAATAAAAAAAAACTAAATGTGTACATTTTTCTTTATCAAATGTTAAACGAACTTTAAACTCAGTTACAGTTAAAAACGAAAAATTAGAATGTGTAAGCACTACAGTATTTTTAGGAATAACTCTAGCCTCTAAGTTACAGTGGGGACCACTCATTGATACGTTGGCGAAAAGGCTTAGTTCTGCTGTATATGCCGTAAAAAAAATACGTAATATGTCAAGCGTAGAAACAGATAGACTTGTCTATTTCAGCTGCTTCCACAGCTTGATGTCATATGGCATTCTACTGTGGGGGAATGCTGCTGATGTTCAGAGAATATTTCTTTTGCAGAAACGAGCCATTGGTGCAATTTATAAAATGGGGTCTAGGATGTCTCTAAAGGAAAAATTCAAGGAAATTAATATACTGACACAGGCGTCACAGTATATTTACGAAAACGTATTGTATGTTAAAAAGAATATATCACTTTACAAAAAAAATAGTGACAGACATTGTATAAACACTAGAAATAAGAATGAACTGGCTGCTTATGTTAGTCGATTATCTAAAGTTACCAAATCATATAAGGGTCAATGTATACGCTTTTACAATAAGATTCCTATTGCATTACAAAATTTGTCTCTTGACAAATTAATTAAAACAATAGTTAAGCAAACATTATATAAAAAAGGCTACTATAAAATTACCGACTACTTAGTAGACCAAAATGCATGGGTTTAACCGACTCAGCGCTATGTAAGGCTATTCATTATAATTATTATTGTGGACCATATTTACTAGTAAGACATGAGACTAAAAAGAGCTGCCCTTGAGTTTCTTGCTGGCTCTTCTGCATTTGGAACCAGCAACTCGTCGGTGGAGATGGGCTGCTGTTTACATTTAGCCAATCCTCATGGACGAGTTTAGTGTGCCTTGTTTATATTGACATTTCAAAGTGTTTTTTTTATACCTACTGAAATAAAAGAATTTTGACTTTGACTTTGACTTTGAAATGTATACATGTAATAAAACTGTAACGAGACCCTATGTGTACATTCAATATTTTTTTGGATTTTTTTTATAGTTATCGATTTAGATATCAAAACACCATTTTTTGAAGTGTTTGTCTTTGAACTCATAACGCAAAAACTACTAAACGGATTTAGATAAAATTTGGTATAGAGGTAAATGAGTAACTGGGTAAACATTAAGGTAAGTATTTAGGGTACTTTTTAATACAGGAAATTATCATATTTCTATGGGAAAATCTGGTTCATAAGAGAAATACGGAGCTACTACTCCGAAAAAAAAAATGTTTGTAACAAAATTAGTTATCATTGTTATAAGGGTTATGCCATGGTTATACCCAGGATATTGTAGAATCTACACTAATATTATAAAGATAAAAGTATGAATTTTGTTTGTTTGTTTGAGGCTCCGAAACTACTGGACCGATTTATAAAAATCTAACATGAGTGGCAAAATTACATTTTTATATAAATGAGAGTTACATGGGCTATACTTTTTGGACACCTAAAATAATTCAAAATCCATTTTTAAATTCTATTTCACTGAATATCTGCAATATGCAACACCAAATCAAATATTTTTGTCACGAATTGTAAAAATTCCAATCCCGGTAAAAAATTCCATTTCATTTTATTGCATTTGGATGCGGCGCCGGCATTTAATTTTGAGAGGAACGTGTTTCGTTTGGAATGGCACGCACTGTAGCAATTTGACATATTTAGTATATAATCGAACCGAAGAAATGCAAAACTGAAGTGGCAGTGATTAGCACATTGCTTGTAGAACAGATGGCCAATGGGGCCGAAAATTTCTTGAATGGCGACCACATAACGGAAGGTGCAGTGTTGGTAGGCCTCCCACAAGGTGGGCCGATCATCATTATCAACCCGTAAAAGCCCACTTCTGAGCTAAAGGTCTTTCTTCACACATGAGGAAGCATGGGCTTTAATCTCCTACGCCAGCCAACCGTGGATTGGGAGGTAAAAAATAAATAAATAAAGGTATCTGATATTGAACAAACACAACGACAACAACAATTAAACGTGCCTTCCAAAACACGAGAGCGCTCGTGATATAATTCAACTAGGCGGTCGCCCCATTCACTGACTGACCGCGCCCAACTTTGCTTAACCAGTGTGATCGTTACAAACACACCAGTACCACAGGGCTACGAGCGCTGACCGATGATCTGGTGAAACTCGCAGGTACATGCTGAATGCGGGCAGCACAAGGCCGTTCATTTTCGTTCCGCCGCCGCGCCAGCCGTTCGTAAATCACGAATTATTAAATAATATTAAGAAAATAAGAGTGTCAACTTAGCCCGCGGGCTAAGTGGTCTGTGGGCTCATTTGACCACAAAGCCATGCTAACATACGTCTTTCATTCCAGTTGATGCTTTGATAAAGTTCTTGTGACGCATCTTGGTAGTATCCTACACTCGTACAAAAACATAAAGACAGAGATGTAACAAAAAACCAAAACCTCAAATGTAAAAGGAAAAGTCTGCAGCAAACGAAAGTCAACTTTCCGTTACAGATTTAAAATTCAATTTCGAAAGGCTGTTTATTTAGCTAAAACTTTTCCGCGGACCGAATATAATTCGAAATTAATTAAATCTCATTCGAATTCGGCGATTCGACAAAAGGGATATTTTTTAAGAAAATTTCGGTACGCAAGGAGTAGGGCGAAAATTAAAAGGTCGCTTCTAATTAGAATTCCAATTACTCCGGTCCTCTGCGGGTGATTCGAACAACCGAGATAGAGATGGGAAATGGGAAAGACTTTTCCATCGATCTTATATTCACTCGGATTGTTCACGATGGCACAATAGAAAATAAAGATTGAATCTTCAACAAAATCAAAGATCTAAATCGCTGGATACGCCCTTACAGGTCAGTTAACGAAAGCTGGCACGTTTACAATACTCAGTCAATAATAGAAAGAAAAGCATAAGCTTGGCAACAAGAGAGACAGATAAACTTTTCACGAGTATACAGTGTGACGTCATTCCCAGCTATTATTTCCAGACCCTACAAAAGTGCAATGTGTGTTACAGACGTTACAGTTAAGATCACATGAAGCTTTACACTTGTAGTGCGAGTCTGACCTCTAAGGCGATTGTATTAAGAACGTTGCAAAATCCAATGTGTCAAGCTCCACGTGCTCTTGACTGTATATGCCAGCAGTAATACAATGTTTTCACTATGAAAAGAGTTAGGCCTCATTTGGAATTAGAGCTTATATCAATTAATTTTCAATTTCAAGGCATATGTATTGATCTAAAATCTTCAACAAACTGAGTAGCGAGTGATAACTATCTAAAGAAATTATGAAATGTAATCTAAAATGTCGTTTATACTATCTCAAAGTAGCAAAAGCGGTCTTCTGCAATAAATATTGCTTGTTTTTCCGAACAAATTTAGTTGCTGCCAGGTTGCATTCACCCCTGCTCTTATAAAAACACAAATAAACTATTCACCATTGAATACCTACCTGCGCTGCTTTCAGCTCCTATTGGCTTCACTGTGTGGTTTAAAGAAGGAGCGGACAGCGATTTCATATCAAGTCGTAGTATAGTAGTAGTAGGTATAGTATAATATTGCAAGTACTTTGCAGCTGATTAATAAGTATTATCTATCTATCTGTCTATAATCTCACGCCTTTTTTTTTACCCCCGAGGGGGTAGCAGAGGTATTCCATTACTGGATATACCCACATTTCACGAGATATATTGGACCCCTAAACGTGATAGGTGGTGAGCCCATCGCCGGACCGGGTCTGTCTGTTTACACATGTCTCAGAATTAATTCTGAGACCTGCGGGTTTCCTTACGATGTTTTCCTTCACCGTCGAGCTAGTGATAAATATGTACGTAAGTTTTTGAAAAACTCATTGGTACATGCCAGGATTCGAACCCGAGCCTCACTGATTTTCGGCCGGCTCTTTAACCGTCCGGGCTATCAATAAGTATTAATAAAACGAAAACACATATAAACGAAATGCAGAGTTGTGTGGTAAGTAGATTAGGTAATATATCTCGTGAAATGTGGGTATATCCAGTAATGGAATACCTCTCCCCATCTCGGATAAAATGCGTGAGATTATTTATTTAGTTTTTATTTAAATTAGGTACCCTAATTAAATAGCCTGTCATTCAATGTAAAAAAACCGGCCAAGTGCGAGTCGGACTCGCGCACCGAGGGTTCCGTACAACCTTGCAAATTTATGGTTTTCGTAATTTTTCCTTTATCTATGCTATAAGACGTTGCTTCGTACCAAATTTCAAGATTCTGAGTTCACGGGAAGCACCCTGTAGGTTTTGATTCCCTTGCAAGTGTCGAAAATTTGCGGCATAAACGGCTGTATCTTTTGATTGCGTTGGCTTAGAAGTTTGATTTTTTCACAGCTTCAAGGGACAGTAGACCTGAGTAATTGATATAAATTTCAGCTTCATACCTCCACGCGTTCCTGAGAAAAAGGGTCTTGACAGACGGACGGACGGACGGACAGACGGACAACAAAATGATCCTATAAGGGTTCCGTTTTTTCCTTTTGAGGTACGAAACCCTAAAAAAGGATGGAGCGGTGGAGTTGAAATGACGTTCAATAGGTAGACTTATAAGTCCCTACTTTGAACAAAACATTTTGATTTTGAATTTGTCAGGGTGTGTCGTAAGGAAACACGATAGAACTGTCACTTTTGTTTACCCTCACCACTTTTCCCCTTCCATAAGAAATTTCACTTTAAAATATTTTGTGAAGTAAATCTATACAATATGTAACAAAATGAGCTCATTTCCTGAAATAAGTTTGTTCAGTATCGACTACTTAATCGATTTCAGCTATTTTTCATGTGTAAATTTTTTCCGAAAAATTGATTAGAATGACTGATTTTGGGGCTACCTATGGAAACCGTACTATTATTGATCTTTATTCAAGAAATTTCTTTACACTAAACTAAATATACTATTATGGGTGTATGAGGAATTGCGCTTATTCTGTGACGCGTTTTAAACATTCGATAATTTTTATGGCTAACTGCACGTCACTATGGACAATAAAGTACAGCAACTTTCACACTCATACGTAGATAATTAGTTATTAATTAACACGAATCTTGATGCGCGGACAAACGCCAAAACTGCCAACAAAGCGTGCCGATAGTTTAGTGTCTCACTTGTACCACAGCCAACAGTATGGAAATGTGAGAAATCCTTAAAAGGAATTGTTTGTGCTAAAAAATTAAAAGGAAAGTATTTCTAGTGCATTTCTTTGATTTCCTCTGACGATGGATTCAAGTGGGCTTTAGAATTGCTTGAAATTGATGCCGAGAATAAATTATGGCAATCAAAGCTGGCTTGTGTTCAGGGTTTTGTACAGTCGTGTACAGTCAACAAATAAAGTAACTCGGGGGCAGATTAAGTATTTAGGTTTGCGAAGTTTGTCCTAGCTGAGGCTGTTTATCAAAGTTAACACTAAAACATAGAAAACCTTTCTTTTGTAAGGCCAGGGTTTCATACATAATTTAAAAAAATATATTATATTGACTTAGATAAAACAACGTCTGTCTAAGTACTCATGCCATTTCAGTGTTCGTGAGTTGTGCGCTGTGGGGATGATAAATTAAATTAAATGTCATTTATTTCAGGCATAAACCCATACATAAGTAAATAGTCAACATAATAAAAATAAAATATTAAAAAAATAATAAAATAAAACCTTACGATATAACACAATACCTTGAAACCTTCAAGAAGCGTACCTCAAAGGCAATGCACTTGTGACTCTCAAGTTGCAGGTGTCCATGGGCGACGGTAGTCACTTACCATCAGGTGACTCGTCTGATCGTTTGATCCTTATGGGCAATTTACACGAGGCCATTCCATTGAGCCATTCCACTAAGCCTATCTACTAATGGCTTCGTGTAAATGGAGTCAGTCCACTGCAATGGATTGTCCTCAAGCTTTTTTGTATGCAGTTTGGATTGGCTTAGTGGATTGTCTTAGTGGAATGGCTCATGGAATGGCCTCGTGTAAATTGCCCATTATACAATAAAATCATAATATTTTTTTTGCAATATTTCTCAGCACGTCACGCAGCACGCTGCTACATATTGTACTGCCATGACTTTAGGGTTATATTACACAAGATTAAGGATCGCGTCTTTCGACGCCCTGCCGACGAAAGTGTTAAGTTACTTGGTGTGCATAAGAGATTTTTTTTGACGTGACAACGTCTTATAATTCGATGGAGCCGGCTGCATACTCGAAAAAGTATGACGTATGCGGCGTTCCAGTGCGAGCGAGAACGCGCAACGAGCGACAAAGAGGCACAATCCATTCCATCAGTATTTTCTTACGACGTTGTCACGTTCAACTATCGTCAGTAAACCGACTTTACAGACAACCTATTTTTTTGTTAGCTTATACGCTGTCCCACTACTTAGCAAAGGCCTCTCCTCCCTCCCTCCACTTATCTCTATTCTGTGCCTCCTCCGGCCATGTCTTTGAGAAGGCGACAAGTTCATCCCGCCATTTCCTTCGGGGTCTCCCTCGGCGTCGACGGTCAGTCGTTGGGACCCAGTTGGTGCAGATTTTTGCCCATCTGTCCGACTGCATAAGAGATATTATTAATGGATAATATTAATGATATTAGATGAATTAATTTATAAAGCGATAGCCTTTCATATTATGGTTTATTATTTAAGTTACAGACTTTCATAGACACTGGCAAACATTTATATCAATTAACTAATAGGCGCCACAGCCTAGCTCGTCAGACATAATGCGCGGGATTGTTGACAGTTCCTTGTGACGTCACGCGTAGAGACGTAACTCCAATCGATATTTATGGGCTTACAATACTGATATAATATTAATACTTATTATCATCTGTCACTTCACAAGATCAAGAGTAAAACATCTCACTAGAACTTGCTACTACATTCACAGTCGTGGCTATGCGGCCAAGCCCTAATAAGCGGCCGCCATTTTGTTTTTGTATTATTTTTTGAATAACAATTGTCTAGCGACGGTCCATAGGTACTACTACCATACGCATTTTAGCGAATACTCAATAATAAATTTAATCAAGGTTTTCATTCAAAGTTCTTTTGAAAATGCCGTCCGTAATAAATACCCTTTCAGGCCAGTAAATCCAAACATATAATACACAAATTTAATAAAACATAAAATTAAGGGGAACAGAAAATTCCAACTTTACCCACCTCCAAACAAACGCAGTTATTCCCCTGGGTCGCACTGTTTGTCTTCGTGCAAATAAAATTATTATATTTCCGTCACGTGCGAGGACGCGTCCCTGGCCCTTTCCGCACGTTACACGTGAAGCTACAAAAGCAATAATACATTTATTTCAGTAGGTATACAAAATACACTTTGAAACGTCAATAACAAGGCACACTAAACTCGTCCATGAAGATTGGCTAAATGCAAACAGCAGCCCATCTTCACCGACGAGTTGCTGGTTCCAAATGTCCCCAGAAGAGCCAGCAAGAAACTCAAGGGCAGCTCGTTTTAATCTCATGCGTGCCAACCAAGTTTCATTATACCGAATGATTTTTTTTACCGTCTGGAAAAAAATATGGTGTGATAGGTAAGTGTAATGGATTAATTTGGCAATGTGTTTTTATATGAACATTAATAGTAATATAGATACATTACTAGTGATCACAGACCAGTAATAGAAAAAGACAGCCAATTGCGAACAAAATTTTGGTCCAATTAAAGAGACGTTGGGGGAGGCAGAGAAAACAACATATAGAATCTATCTTATTTCTCAGTCCTCCTTGAGCGATCGGTCACATTCCACTCTTGTATCTGTTTCACACATTTTACATAAGTATTGGCACCTGTCATCTTTATTAGGGATGCCCTGCTTACGCATTTAACCGAAACATCGGTATTCAATGAAAAATAGTGATGTGATTTTTTCGATTTTTATCGGTTTTGGTTTTCCGGTGTAATAGGTTTCTACTTATATCATTATTTTTAAGATTTAAAAAAAAGACGTTTGAAATAGGCACATTTATTTTTATTCTATACATAAACTGATAATCAACATTTCAAAAACAGGCCAAGTGCTCGAAGGGGTTCCATACCATTGTCTATGAAAACGGCAAATAACAACAGATACTATAAATTTGTTGTTTATAGTATCTGTTGTTATAGCGGCAACAGAAATATTTTGCGAAAATTTCAACTGTCTAACTATCGCGGTTCTTTAGATACAGCTTGGTAACAGACAAACGGACGGACAGACAGCAAAGTCTTAGTAACAGGGTCCCATTTTTACCCTTTGGGCACGGAACCCTAAAAAAGAGGTACATTCAAGAACGTAAAAGTTTTGGATTTTTTTTCATATAAACTGCCAATGATGTTGATACTTGGTGGCTGAATACTTGCGCTGCATACTGGATCTGAAAAACGACATTTCGAAAAATAAACAATCTGATCAGCATCAACACAAATATAAATTTGATGAATCTTATTTAGTTATTATAGGTATTATGATTGAAAGTAAAGTTGTTTGTGTGTAAATAAACATTTTTGTTTTATACTACAAGGTCAAGATGTTAAACCTTTTTACAGTAATCTCGAGTGATTCTTTAAGTATGAATTTGTAGAATCACCCTAATATGAAATCACAGTTACTTTACGAAGCCACTGTCAAGTAAAGTAAAAAGTTCTTAATATATTATGTATAGCTGTAACGATCTAAAAGTACTTATGATATTTGTGTTTTATATGATAAAAATCATTTTTATTTTGATTATTAACTATAATTTATTTTATTTGACCGAAAGGGCTGTAAAACTGATGTAAATTAATACTATATTTTGTGCTAATTCTACTTCACTATGCAAGTAAGAATATGAATTAAGTTTGGTTGAAAGACAAAAAGTGAAATAATGAACTTCCTATCCATGTGCTTCAAATTTTTTAAAAATTACCTTCATTTTATCATAGTCCTAAGAGTTAATAGGTATGCATCAGTAAGCTTGGTGCTGCGTGCTTTGCCACCGCTCCCATCCACATTATAAGACATCTCAAGGGAAGCCCGTTGTGCTTGTTGCTGTCCTGCAATAAAGAGATATTTCATTTGGAAATTGTTAAATAAAAAAATAAAAATCTCAGGCCTTTTATCCCCGAGGGGGTAGGCGGAAGTATTCCATTACTGGATATACCCACTTTTAACTAGATATATCGTCCCCTCACCGTGATAGGTGGTGAGCCCATCGCCGGACCGGGTCTATTTACACATATCTCAGAATTAATTCTGGGACCTACGGGCCTCACGATGTTTTCCTTCACAAAATTGTTACGAAAGCATTTCAGCAGATGTGTCTCGGAACACAGAAAATTTTACTGTAAAACTTTTACAGATTTTCTTTTACAGTGAAAGAGAATCTGTGAAAAAACAACCTAACAAACTTCTAAGCAGTAAAATATAATGATAATACACTCACCGAATGACCAGATTCAATATCCAAGTAGCAGGAACTCTATAAACGTCAACCGATGAAAGTAACTTGAAAATACCACTCGAAAAACTAAAACACTCAACGGAATTACATTTAGATCACAATTTAGATAGCAGCCATATTGGAAGTAAATACAGACCACAGACCAATAACCGGAATAACCGGAAGTAAACTACCAACAGAACAACTTGATTCTTTTTTTAATTCTTTAAAAACTCACACATACAAATTCAGCACACACACAGACGCAAAGGGCGTGAAAAGCGAGAGTGTAAGTGGGACTTTACAATGAGTGCGAAAAGTCCTATCGTGTACATATGGTCAGGGCCAGCTGGATGGCCCTGCTAGTGATATTGCTTTTTTACCAATTGTAATTGACCTATATTTGATATGTAATAATATGTGGGAGATAGGGTATAAAAGTAAATATCATAAATTTCGAGTATTTAACCATCAGCCATTTATTTAGTTATACCGATACGTGCTGTTTATAAAAAAAAAATGTTTTGTGAATATATATCTCCCACAAATAATAATAATTTATTTCCACATAACCCAATTGTAGTCAATATACACACTCAAATATTTGAAATATAATTTAAAAAGAAACAGGCTCGTAGCTCCCATTCATGCGCAGTCTACCTACAACCGCCAGCTGATACACAGTAGTGTGCGTAGTTTTCTAGACTTTGTAAATTGCATTAAAACATGAATATATTCAAAAATTAATCTCATGTACTTATAACTTCGGCTCTAGATACCTTGTACGTCATATTTTTTTCCAGACGGCAAAAAAACATCCAGTAGGCATATCTATGACAATCATAAAAAAACCTAGTGATCTCTATTATCTATGCCCGAACCGCCATTTTGTTGATAAAGGGTAAAAAATACTATTTAACGATATCAAAATATTCAAGGACTGTCTTTGATCTATTAATTAGCCGACTTCAAAGACGGAGGAGTTTCACAATTAGTTACGTATGTGTTTTTTTGGTATATCCATATTTGAAAAGAAACAAAACAGTGCATCAGTTTGGGACTGAATAACCGTGTGGTAATTTTGTCCTATAAAAAAAAATCATGCATTCTTGGACTTCTCTAATTATTCGCAGCTCGTAGTAACGCAAAAGCAGTGTCTTCTAACGACAACGAATTTATACGTGCGAAGTAAACAATACAATTACGCATTTGGGAACGTGTGGGGCTAATTAACAGTGAAACATTCGGTATTTGTCGCAGTAATAATTCGAGATGAGGGTAAAATTAATCATAGATACAATATTCAAGTTGAAGCACGTCTCCGTTTCGCCCAATTACTCCGGAGATGGTGCTGCTATTTGAAAAAAATATTAGGAAGTTAACGTTGGTTCTTAGCTGCTAGAGGACTATGTAATGAATATTATATCTATATCTATCCTTCTATACTAATATTATAAAGAAGAAATATTTGTATTTTTTTTATATTTTTACGAGTAAACTCAAAAACTACTAGACCGATTTTAAAAATTCTTTCACCAAAGAAAGCTAGAATATCCCTGAATAACATAGCCTATATTTTATCCCCGTATTCCCACGGGAACGGAACAGCTAGTAAGTATAACATGAAAAGAAATATCCTAACTAACCTATCCTATATAACCACTGGACTTACGAAGTTATGTAGCTTTTAGGACGTACCAAGAAAGGGTTGTTCTAAATTAGTACGTGAATGGAAAAAGGGATGAATACGTAAATGGAAATGTATTGCAGTGCCTAAACTAGGTCCAGATTGATACCACAAATTTTAATGTTAATACTTGTTTGTACAATATAAGGACTGGTACTATGCCTAACCCGTTGGAAAAAAATTCGTAGCATATACATTATATAAACATTATATAAAAATCAAATTATCTACTAGACAGAGTTCTTTAAATCGCCAGAATGCGCTCTTTAAGCTTCAAAATCAATTCTGGAACCTACAGGTATCCTTTATTTTCCTTCACCGTCGAGCTAATGATAAATATGCACCTAAGTTAGTTTTTGAAAACTCATTGGTGCATTCCTTCACCAGGATTCGAACCCGAGTCTCACGCATAAAACTGGGCTCTTCAAACGCAGGGCTATAACTGTTCTCACAACTAAGAGAAATGTAATGATATCTCATTATTTTAAATCCATCAAATCGATTAGGCCGCAGACTCACAATACTTACATACCTACTCCGGAAAATATTGCACACTTCACGTTAATTGATAATTCCAAATGCTCTGACGTTTCCCTTAACCGTCTGATTTTGAACTCTATTTGTCAGTAATTGAATATCAAATAAATCGAATTCACGGGTGCGTAACATTTAAATCACGTAAGCCCTGTAAACAGGTTGGCACGAGAGTCGGCACTGAAAGAAATTGGTAAATTGAATAGGGAACTTCCATCTTAACCTACTTAACTCTTTCACCGCGACAGGAGGCGATAAGGGTTGAATATTTATCGGTAAGGTCTACCGATAGGTTTAGTACATCGCCGGCTGAAGGGGTCTCGAATTTTCGTACGTTAATAAAATATTCACAGAAATCGTTGGATGGTCAGCGGAAAACTAGGTACTTACTGAGAAATTAATAATAATATAATCTCACGCCTTTTTTTTTATCCCCCAGGGGGAGTCAGAGGTATTCCATTACTGGATATACCCACATTTCACGAGATATATTGGACCCCTAAACGTGTCTGTTGACCGGGTCTGTTTACACATGTCTCAGAATTAATTCTGATACCTCCGGGTTTCCTCACGATGTTTTCCTTCACCGTCGAGCTAATGATAAATATGTACGTAAGTTTTTGAAAAACTCATTGGTACATGCCAGAATTCGAACCCGAGCCTCACTGATTTTCGGCCGGCTCTTTAACCGTTCGGGCTATCACTTGTACTGAGAAATATATTTTTTTTAATTAATGATGGGCTTACTCTTGACCCCAGACTAACCCGAGAGCAAAGACTTGGTCTACGATGGGACGAGCTTGCCCAGAAGATGCCTGTTCACTCGATCCTTAAAGGCTTGTGGGTATATGAACTCGGAAATACAGACGCCGGCAGGTAGTTCCACTCCTTGGCGGTGCGCATAATAAAAGATCTTGAAAAGCGCTTCGTGCGTAAGATGGGATATCCACCGAGTAGGGATGAAGCCAGCCGTTCGTCTGGAAGTCCGATTGTAAAAAGGGAAGGCGGAATGAGCTCGTGCAGCTCTTGGGCAATCTTTTTTTTTTTTTTATAAGAAAAAGGGGGCAAACGAGCAGACCGGTCACCTGTAAGTGACTACCGTCGCCCATGGACACCTGCAACTCGAGAGTCACAACTGCGTTGCTGGCCTTTGAGGTGGGAGTAGGGGGGTGAGGGGAGGGGGGGAAGGGGTTGGGGCCTCCGGTTACCTCACTCACTCAACGAAACGCAATGCAAGCATTGCTACGGTCACTACGGTCGAGCCGGCCCAAGTGTGCCGAAGCATTGCTCTCCCACGAAGTGATTGTTATGTTTTTAAAAAAGCAGGGCCAGTACGAGTCGAATTCGCACATGAAGTTGAAAAGAGCTGCTTTCATGTCTATTTACAAACTCAATAGCAATTTTCTTCTTTTTGACGTACGTTGCTTCTTTCTTACATCTGTCATGGCCACTAGTGTGAGTAGAGCAAACATTGAAAGCGTAACAAATGCCAACGATTGGCGATTACAATTCTAAATAAACTGCCTTTGAGTCGTCAATTGAGACAAGCTGCTGTTTACATTAAGTCAATCTAAATGGACAAGTTTAGAGTGCCTTGTAATTAGACTATTGACGTTTCTACAGAAATAATTGATTTTTGACTTTGCACTCGAAGAATACCGTACCAACGCGCAATAAAAAAACACGCTACATAATGGGGTTATGGGGTTTTATTACATAGTACACATTTTGTGATAATTTCAACTGTATGACATATTACAGTTCATGAGATACAGCCTACTGAAAGATGGACGGACGGATAGACCGAGACGGCTTATTAGTTAATAGGGTCTCATTGGTTTCTTTTGAGTACAATGTCCAAAAATAAAAGGTGATAGAGGTATCCCACTCCTGGAAATACCAGCTTTTTATCAGTTTTTTTTTATTAAAAAAAAATATTGTGCTGAAAACTTAAATAGAATGAAACCACTATCTTCTTGATAGTGTAAAAACAATGGAGTTAATCCAAAAGATCTAGTTAAAAGCAAAAGCTTGTTAAGCCACAAACTTAAAGGCCGTATTGGAAAGCTAACCGGCTTAACTCAGATTTGCTTTTGTAACACTTGATGTGAAGCATTATCTTAGAATACGTTTCAGGTTTTGGTTTAGTCCCTAATTGCACATGGACAATTATTCGTGCCAGTGTGTTTGTAACGATCACACTGGTTAAGCAAAGTTGGGCGAGGTCAGTCAGTGAATGGGTGACCGCCTGTGGCATTTATATAACGAGCGCTTCCGTGTTTCGGAAGGCACGTTAAATTCTTGGTCCCGGTTTTCGTTGTGTTTACGCACAATGGAAGTCGTTATGCCATGTCAGACACCCTTGGGTGGATTGAAAAATTCTGACTGTTAAGTGGTCACTAGCTTAACACCATCTCCCAATCTGCGGTGGGCTCGCGGTGGAGACTAAAGCCCATACTTCTTTCCGTGAGGAAAGACTGACCTTAGCTCAGCAGTGGGCTGCTACAGGTTGATGATGATGATGATGAATTTATTCGTGATATTATGACGCACGAATCAGACGCTCATTGTCTTCTGCTTAAGTAAGTAAGGATATAGACGTGATATGTATTTAGTACCATTATTCAGTTATTTTAGCTGTAGAGCCTGCTAGTACAGTCCGCACCTTCTAAGTGAAAGTACACTGATTCGAATCCGCCCGGTTTCTACAATTCACACAAAATGTAGAAAATATGAAAACGGGAAACGAATATTTATTTAATTATTCATACACACATTTGAGGCTTTACAGCCGAAGCCAGAGCACCACAAATTTCAACAAAATAGATTTAAATTTGTTAATTACACCCAGATCTAGACAGATCCCAGATAGTGATGAGTAAGTTGTACTAAAAAAAAATGAACGACTACCACACACCTCACAGCATTGAATCAGTCTATTTTGACACTAAGTACCTAACAGTGTGTAAAATTAGTCCCACAATATTATATTTATTTATATTAAATGCCACCTCTGTGGACGCTGGCGCGGCGGCTGCGGCCGCTGAACGCCTGAAGCGGCGCAAATATGCCGACCTCAATGAGGGCTACATATTTGTGCCGTTTGGGGTGGAGACCATGGGACCGTGGGGTCCGGGGGCCCGGCAGCTCCTCAAAGAGCTGTCAGTGCGTTTGGTCGAGGCTTCAGGTGACCAGAGGGCTGGCAGCTATCTCTGTCAAAGGATCAGCCTAGCTATCCAGAGAGGGAATGCGGCCAGTCTTCTGGGCACTGTCCCACATGGTTCCTCTTTGGAGGACATTTTTTATTTGTAATTATTGTAAATCAATGTATATTTTCTTTGTCAATAAATGTATATTTATATTAACAGACCCGTTAGTTGCGTCGCCTCGCAGATCCAGTTTTCAACCGACTTCAAAAAGGAGGAGGTTCTCAATTCAACTGTATGTTTTTTTTGTTACTTGAGAACTTTCGACTAAGTGATACGATTTTGATGATTCTTTTTCTATTTGAAAGCTCTAGTTTGGAAAATTATATTCCTGAGAAAACCATTTAAGCTGAAGTAAATTTTTTTACTTATTATTTGTACAGAAACTCTCTCTGACGGTTCCACAGCAACCCACAAAACCATAGAGGACAACATAGAAACATCATTTTTTTATACAACGCGTAACAAAAAAAGCGCAATTCCTCATACACCCCAATTAGTCTATTAATATAAAAAAAAATATGATGCAATCGAACTTAGTCGATACTGAACAAACTAATTTCAGGAATTGCGCTTATTCTGTTACATGTTGAATACAAGAGGATAATATTTCCTGCATATAAATAAAAAATATAAGTGGACAGCAACGAGTAAAAAATAACAACACGTTCCTAATTGGTCCACTCAATTTCCTTGAAAATAGAAGTCGTTTCGATAACTCCATGGAAATATCATTTTTGTACTTTCCGTGAAGCAATTTCTGAAAGATAATTTAGTCCAATCACGACGTTTTGGATATGAGCACAGAGTAATGTAAATTAATTTCTTGTTTTTCTATTTTAAATAACAACATAAAACTCTAAAGAGTGAAAAAACGACTTCAACCTATATAGTTTTCACATGGATGCTATTGTCAGAATTGGACCAAATTAAATCAGCTTTCAAATATCTCACGTAACCAACACAAAAAAACATACATTTGAGAACCTCCTTTTTTGAAGTCGGTTGAAAATTATATTATGCAATGGTAGCTTTGTATGTATTTAAAAATATATTAGGATAATCTCTATCTTATCTACATATATACCGTGTATCATGTATATTTATAGCAAAACGGTTTATGTATTCTGTTTGTTCTTATTATTAAATCTGTTCGTACATCTGTTTATCTCCGTTACATCCCTCCCAAGGATGTCTGGAAGGAATCGCTTAAAGAGATAAAACTGAATTGTACTTTTTAAAATCATTGTGTCACTTATTGCATATTATTTGTAATTAAATAGTTGTTACTATTAGGAGGAATAATTTATAACGCGATAGCGTTTTTATGGCTTATTATTTAAGTCACCGACTTTCAGGGATTCTTTCAAACATTTATATCAATTAACTATACGCGCCACAGCCTAGCTCGTCAGACATAATGCGCGGGATTGTTGACAGTTCCTCGTGACGTCACGCGTAGAGACGTAGTTCCAATAGAGTTCGCTTGAATCGATATTTATGGGCTAACATTGGGTTTGAATCTACTTTGCAGCGCAATACGATAGCGAAAAACAAACGAAATTATGTAACCCAATTTAGTGATATGTAACAATTGATTAAAAGAATATTGTGTTGAGGAGTTTCTTGCCCCGCTTCTTCTCCTCAACCATACATGCTGAAGCGGTGGAGTTGAAATGACGTTCAATAAGTGGACTTGTAAGTTCCTATTTTGAATAAAACATTTTGACTTTTGACTTTTTTTTTGAGCGACTAAACTTATTTTAGTTTACTCCTGTCATTTCCTTTCGCCTAGAAAAGAAAATAGACAGAGATATTTAGTCCTGTCAAATTAAAATTAGACCTCTCAACTTAGGCCTTTCATAACGTGTTTAGCGCATAAGTAAATAAATTACGACTAAAATACAGCCTCTGACAGGATTAAATTCGGTAGGTTATCTTCTATCCCTTTTCTTTTTTTGAGGTAAGACAAAGACGTCCTGTCTTTGTCTAAACTAAAATAAGTTTAGTCGCTCTAAAGCAGAATCGAACCCATTACTTACAGCTCTGCGTGTTCAGTACTCTGTGCACGGCGATAAAATTAACGCGATGTCAGCGTTCCACACCTCTGAGATAAAACAGTATCAGAGAAATAAACTTCCCTTCAGTGCGCCCTCATTTCAGTTCATAATGAAATTATCTGCCGTCCGCATCATGGCGGCGCTTGTGAGTACTTATGCTCCGAAATAAGTTTAATGTGGGACACGCCGAACAAGTTGTAACATGGTATGACCAACACACAGATAGCGAAAACAATTTTGCATGTTTTGCAGTTTCGGGCAAAAAAAAAAACACCGGTTTGACTCCGGGAGTGCCGGCAGAAGTGAAAACTTGATTATCGATTTCGGTGTTACAACACTACTCTCCAACCGTCTTACGGTTTTTCGATCAGCACACGTGACCTGACGCGAGTTTCACAGTTTTTACCCATCCCACAAAAGTGCTCAACGCCGCTAAAGAAGTTTTCACTTCAAAAAACATTGTAAAATTAAATACAAGAGCTTAAATATCTGTGCACAGAATCTTTTCTGTTGTTTTATTCTCGTTCAGTTCTCACTGTGCAAAATTTCATGATTAATCAGACAATCAGTTAGTCGTTAATATAGACAGTACAAGATAGAAGATGAAGGTTATTGCAGCTACCACTTTGAAATGTGCTAAGAATAGAAGAAGTGGCGCAATACACTTCACAACTCTAATTTTATAACAAACTAGGTTTTGCTTGCGAGTTTGTCCGCGTACAATGTAGCATTTGTGTTTTTCTAATGTATAAGCTATATAACTGTAAAGTTTAATCAAAATCCGTTCAGTAGTTTTATATTGATCCAATCTGACTTAAGAAACACTCAATTATTTTAGAATCACTATCTGTGTTTCAGTATTCTTCCCGTTTAAATCAATGCGGGAACTAATTAATGGAAACTACTTAACAATAAGAGCGTTTTCACATTATCCGATCCGATATCGGAGTCGGATGCCGATACGATATCTGGGCAAGTAAAATGTATGAAATATGTATCTACCTTTCACATTGTCCGCTCCGATATCGGTTATATTTCATACATTTTACTTGCCCTGATATCGTATCGGCATCCGACTCCGATATCGGATCGAATAATGTGAAAACGCTCTAATACTTACTGTATTGGTTTTTGTGTTATTGATCCCATCGGATCGGGTGGAAAGATAAACCAAGGATTAATTTCTAAACGGTTGTAGTCTAGAATATATATTACTAGCAGCGCCCCGCGGTTTCACCCGCGTAGTTCCCGTTCCCGTGGGAATACGGGGATAAAATATAGCCTATGTGTTATTCTGATGTATAAGCTATATAACTGTAAAGTTTCATCAAAATCCGTTCAGTAGTTTTTGCGTGAAAGAGGAACAAACATACATCCATACATCCAGACATCCATCCAAACAAACTTTCGCATTTATAATATTAGTAGGATTACAACTAAATAAATAGGTACCAAGCAATGCCTCTACAAACCTATTATCTAAAGTTTATTTCGACTTAACCCTTTCGACGCTGACAAAGGCTTGACATTTTAACCCTACCCTACACCGCACTTTCCCAAAAACTTCTACACCAGTGTCTTTTCACCCAACTAAAAACTGTAAGGCAAAAGTTTAAAGCACATTTTTGATTGAATGTGTTACTTTTTACGATGTTTTAAATTTTGTACAAATAATTTGTCACTAAAACAGGGTATTAAAATGTTATTAATAAATCATTATGTATTGGGATGTTAATTTTAATTGAAGTTCACGATTTTCAGAAATAATTATATGTAATCAAATAACATTAAATAATTTTAATCAAAATTGAAATGTGGAATTCACTAATTGAATAATAAAACTAATATTATTATGCTTAAAGCAGCGCCAGAAAGTCCACAACAGCATAGCACATTAAACTTTGGCTTATAATATAAAAATTAGTACCTAACATTTAATATTGTTACAATTCAAAAAAACATTACTTCGGTAGGTATATACCTATGTCGCAGTGTTAAGTAAAAGCCGTGATATTAGAATTTTACTAGAGGTATTATAATTGCACGGAATTTTGTCAATGGTCTAAATTTTATACTATACTAGCTGTTTTTAGCATGTCACTCCCTGATAATGTAGCATTTCATTGGTAAAAGAATTTAAAAAATCGGTTTAGCAGTTTAGGAGACTATTCAATACTGACAAAAAAAAACCTTTCTTCTTAATAATATTAGTAATCACCAGAGATCGGCATTAGGTAGTGTGATTAGGTACCAAAGTAGGTAGAGGATATAATATGGAGTTGTTAAAACCACCATGTTCCTACTTTTAAATCAAAGCACACATATGAAATGCCAAAGTTCATATGTGTGCTTTGTGTCGGATGGGACCGAAACTCATTTTTTTTTTACCTAATTAACCGTACTACTATTACAAATTTTGTTTTTTAGATTTTGTTGATTATCTCCATAACCAGCCACTGTAGAGAAAATCACCTAAGAACAAAAGAAGTTTATATTTAGTAAGTAAATATGATACTGTAGAAAAATCAAGTACCGGAAATTTCCCGGGAAATTTAGTCCCAAATAAAGTGGTGGTTTTATCAACTCCATATTACATCCTCGTAGCAACTTTACCTACTATGGTACCAAATCACACTACCTAATGCCGATCTCTGGTAATCACTGGGACAATAAATTGTGGGAAACAACTTACACAAGGTTATTCAGTCCCAAACTAGGCAGAGCATGTACCATGGATACTAAACAACTGATAAATAAATATTAAACACCCAGATCAAACCGGCAACCTACGGCTCAGAAAGCAGGGTCACTACCAACTGAGCCAACAGGCCCGTCACGTCATAAATAAGAGTTGATCTGTATTCGCTATGTGCAGAGAGCGCACTTTTGGGTCCCAATTCAAATCAACAAACGTCAAATTTGACGTTAACCATTTGACGCTGCTTTTCTGAGCTTTGTGACTTATTTTGACACAATATTTAGACTTAACCCTTTAGGTAATCTACTGAAATGCTGTGATATTAAACTCTAGAATTAAATATACAACACGTAACAGAATAAGTGCAATTTCTCATACACGACAAATAGTATAATAATTTAAAAAAATATGATGCATTCGTACTTCACTTTTGTGTAACCAAATTTCCTAAATAAAGAGCAATAATATTACGGTTTCCATAGGTAGCTCTAAATTCAGTTATGCTAATTCATTTTTCGGAAAAAAACTTTGAGTATTAAACCAACAGGAGACGTCACGCGCACTAGTTCCTTTGTAAAAAAGTCTGCCAATTTCTGCGGGGGGGACGAGGAAACAATCACAAATAATGATAAAACAAACGCATTTTTTGACAAAACAGTTATACGCTAGCTTGAACTAGATGCACACAAATACATTCACCAATCCAAGCACTCCGTGAACTCAATAAAACTAGTTGTATTTAACGGGTGTGCGCGTTGACCGACACTTTTTTTTGGCAGAGGGGAACGCCTGTGAGTGGCGTCTCCGGTTGGTTTAATACTCAAAGGAAAAAAATAACTCATAATAAAAAATGGCTTTAGTCGATACCGAACAAAAAAATTTCAGGAGTTCAGCTTATTATGTTACATATTGTTTAGACTAGATGTTTTGTAGACGGCAGCAAAATACAAAATAGGTAAATTTAGCTGCGTTGAAAACGCTAGGCAGAGTCGGGTAAATATGCGAACATGTTATATGAAACTGACCCAGCATATTGTGGGATCTACATAGTAGGCGTATCCGGATTAAACATTGCCAGATTTTAAGTCACACCATCAAAAATACTTGTGGAAACTCCATCTAATTTCATACAGCAGTTTTTTTGCTTGGTGCGCATACAAACATACGGACAGACAGACAATAATTAATAAAATAGCTGTTTTGGCGTGTATGGTGCTATTAAGACTGATTTAAGGTATAATAATGGTTTGTTGAATTTCTCTGATGTAGGTACAGACATCGACCATTTAAAATTTTATTTAATGTTATATGTACATGCATAGAAGAGCAGTGATAGCATTACGGTTAAAGAGCCGGCTGAAAATCAGTGAGGCTCGGGTTCGAATCCTGGCATGTACCAATGAGTTTCTCAAAAACTTACGTGCTTATTTATCACTAGCTCGACGGTGAAGGAAACCAGCAGGTCTCAGAATTAATTCTGAGACATGTGTAAATAAGCTAGAAGATCCCTGAGTAACATAGGCTATGTTTTATTTCCGTATTCCCACTGGAACAGGAACAACGAGGGTAAAACCGCGCAAAACCGTTAGTATTATAATAAATCACAATGCTTTTACATGTAATAATCGAAAATGTACATGACAATGAATAAAAATAAATTACCCAACTAATAGTACCGAAGAATCAGGATGGCAACTATCATTAATTTCCGCACGAGAAAGGAATCATTATCTCTGTATAATAATATGATCACGGACCTTGTCATTAGAGGCAGACAGAGATAAATAAACGTGTACATTTCCTAGCAAATTGTAGCAGTTATTACGAATCTTTCTTTCTCGTCGTCGGTTACGCCTACAATATGTAAAAGAATAAGCGCAATTCCTGAAATTAGTTTGTTCAGTATCGACTACTTTATCGATTTCAGCTAATTTAGATATTATGTGTTAAATTCTTACAAAAAATTTATAAGTATAGAAGAATTTAGCAATTCTGGGGTCTGTGGTCTTCTTCCATATGTATGTGATAAATTTAAACATTTCAATACTAAAAGTATTGTAGACACTAATTTGAACAACAAATAAATAAATAAAATCTTGTTTTGATCATTAATTGAACAATTGGCATAACCACTAAATATTAAAAATATTAAATGGTTTTTTTTATTAATTTATAAAGGTTTGGTAGCATCTTATACACTAATTCAATTATTTTTAGGTTGCAAGTATATCAAGGTTTCATAAGTACAGTCAACAAAGTTGTTTTTTTTTAATTTATTTATTTTTATATTGTTGTTAGGGTAACATGGCCAAAAACTAAGATTCAGTTTTCTCTTAAAGCCTTAAATGTATTTATAGTTTTTTTTGTTTAATTATAGGGATCAAATATACCTTTTGAAATAAACATTTATCGATAACATTAATTTATGACTACCCCAGAAAAATTTGTTCTTAGTTACTGGCCATGTAACCCTAACAACTTTGTTGACTGTACCTACCCAATATAATACCCTGATGTAAATAAAGCCTACTTAGCTGAACAATCCCCTGCCCTTACAGGAAGTAACCTTTCCGGTCGACGTTGGTCAGCACAACAACATAAACTTACTCTAAATAAATTGTTAGCTGCGCTGAGATTGTGTTGAGTTTTTAGTGGAAATTTTTGTTCTGCGGAAACTTTTCGAGAAGCTGAACAGATGTAAAGACATTGTAACTAACTTTATATGTACAAAGTTAACTATTTAGTGTGTTTGAAACTTAACTAACAAACTTTAACAACGTAAGCTGTGTTTGTTTGTAAAACTAACTATTTTTAGAATTTAACTTCGTGGATATAACTATCTAAGATTATACTAGATTTTTTTAAGGATGGATGGATGTTTGTTACTCTTTCAACTTTCTTTCACGCGGAAACCAAAGGTTTTTGATACAACTATTGATGAATGGCCACAGGCCATCAAAACAGTTATTTTATGATTGGTAACTTTTTTTAAATTGACAGTTTTTTTTGTATGTCGGTTGTAAGTTTCGCATTATACGGTTGCCTCCATGGTTCGCATTTCTTTAATTAATTATATAGTTATCTCAGCCCAGGCAATCCGCTCCTTTATAGGAACTTTAATGTAGGTATTATTATATGTTAAAAGTACATCAGAAGAATATATCACTACATAGTATAAAACAAAGTCGCTTTCTTTGTCCCTATATCCCTATGTATGCTTAAATCTTTAAAACTACGCAACGGATTTTGATGCGGTTTTTTTAATAGATAAAGTAATTCAAGAGGAAGGTTTTAGTATAAGCATTGCAACCGTGCGAAGTCGGGGCGGGTCGCTAGTATGCTATAATTTAAATATATTATGTTAAACTAGCTACCCGCCCCGGCTTCGCACGGGTGCAATGCTAACACTAAAACCTTCCTCTTGATATATATATTATAGATATAACAAAGTCGCAGGCGTCCGTTGGTTCCAAACATAATATCCATATTGAAAATTGCTACAATCCACCCGCAGAGATCTGAATCGTAGTAGAGTTTTACTCACTCTCACTTCTTTGAAATATGGAAAGAGTTTCAAACCACGCATTTTTGTCGGTTTATCCGAGCCCTTTACTACGGCGGATTATATTATTGTTGTAGGCTTTCGCCGGTCAGTTGTAATCAAGTGGGACCAATAATATTTCATATCGAATATTTTTGCGGCTCTGTATAAATTTTGCACGATCATTTTATCCTAAATTCCATTTTATTGTAACATTTTTGTGTATCTAGCTGATAAAATTGAATTTGCGTATCGGTGCAAAAATTGTATTTGAAATCAATCAGTTTCTGTATTCGGAAAATAATTGGCTTCCATTGTGTGTATGAGGTTCCTATAACAATTTGCAATATTTGAGAATCGTCAACAATAGAGTATTTCACTGCATCGAATATTTAATTGCCAGTAATCACTATTATGACATGAAATTAGAAAGAGCTGCCCTTGAGTTTCTTGCTGGTTCTTCTCGGGGTACTGCATTTGGAACAAGCAACTCGTCGGTGGAGATAGGCTGCTGTTTATATTTAGCCAATCTTCATGGACGAGTTTATTAGACTATTGACCTTTCTAAGTGTACCTTTTTTACCTACAGAAAATAAATGGTTGTTGACTTTTGGCTTAATAATTAAAAAGCTTATCCCAAAATACCCCTAATAATTTTTATTTTTAAATTATATATTTTTTAAAGAAAATATAGTTGCTGTTTAATGTAATGTAATGTTGCTTTTTCCGTATATCTGTCATTTTCGTTTGTGAAAGTAGAGCAAGCAATGACCGTGTAACAAACGTTAAATAAATACAGCTACAAATAGACAATAATGCCATTGGATGCCATAGTATCAGCACAAGTCACAGTTTCGCTACTCAACTAGCATGTCTAAACACCTTAAACCAAAAAATAATTAAATTATCAAAACTGTAAAATCACGCTACTACCCCATGACAATTCAATTTCTATGTAAATTAATTAATATCTCGTCATCATTAATAAATTTACCTGTTCTATTAATTAATATTTGGTAAGTTAATTAAGAGATGAATCCGGTACTCAATATTCTGGGAGTTATGCAAGGTCTACTGGCCGCGCCAGTAATCTCAGGACAAAGATTAAAGACATTCTAAAATAATATATGTGACAGTAGGTATTTTCTATTTCTAGACGATTAAAAATATACAAGGTGACTTTTTTTACCTTCTGGAAAAAAATGTGGTGTGATAGGTAAGTGTAATAGATTCATTTGGAAATGTTACTTAAAAAACACAAAAAAAATTTTTTTTTGCTTAGACTAATATACATTACTCAATTGTACTCAATAATACACACTGAGATATTTGAAATAGTATTTTAAAAAGAAACAGGCTCGTAGCTTCCATTTGAGCGCAATCTACCTACAACCGCCAGCTGCGCGTAGTACTGTGCGTAGTTTCTAGATTTTGCAAATTGCACTAAACATGACTATATTTAACAATTAATCTCGTGTATAACTTCGGCTCTATATACCTTATACGTCATATTTTTTTCCAGACGGTAAAAAAAATCATCCAGTATATAAAATAAAAAAAATATCGCCAAGAGGGTGGACAGAGGTATTCCATTTCTGGATATACCCACTTTTCACGAGATATAGTTTGGACCCCTAAACGTGAGTAGAATGTAGGTGGTGAGCTAATCGGCGGACCGAGGCGAGATTGCGAGAGAGGGGTGCGCTTATCATCGTCTGTCTGGAGTCTTATGCTGTAGTATTTGTATTTTTAATAAAATAACACTTTGGAGGCATTAATTCTGAGACATGTGTAAATAGACCCGGTCCGGCGATGGGCTCACCACCTATCACGTTTAGGGGTCCAATATATCTCGTAAAATGTGGTTATATCCATACCTACCTACATGCCCATGCCTACCCCCTCGGGGATAAAAAAAAGGCGTGAGATTATATTATTATTATAAATACTTAATTTTAATAGATCCATTCGCTATTACCAAAGACAGGCAAGAGAGGGAGGGAGATGCCGCATTTCACCTTAAGTCCAGGTGACATTTACACTGACAGATGTCAATCGCGTTTCGTTTAGAAACCTATAAGCTACAATCCTATCCTGTAAAAAGGGAATTTCACATTTTTAATACGGCCACTCACCTACAGATGGCGTTAGCGACACTGGTGTTAGAACGAGCAAAGCTCGGTATCCGTACTGTTTAATGTGTGTATATGTATGTTTAAAGTTTAAGAAGATGAATGGATGTTTGTTACTCTTCCACACCAAAACTCAAGAATGGATTTTGATGAAACTTAACAGTAATATGGCTTACACATTAAAATAACTCATGGGACTTTTTTATCTCAGAACACAGAAAAAGGCTGTCTTTTTGGAAAGGTTTTTGCCTAATTTCACATCTGTGGCGAGTTATTTGTTCTATGCCGCAGCAGGCACCCAAAACCCCGACTATCAGCGGCCCACGTAAATTCCATAATTTATTCCCAGACCTTATCCAACCTTATTCGATAGTACAGAACTATTAACTTACTTGTACGGTGGGCAACTTAAGTTTGTACTGCGGTGGTGGGGTATTCCGTACATTTGGCGAGCGCAAGCTTTTAGTTTTAGTGGATTTTAGGTTTAGGCAACTGTAGTAGTGAAATCCGTGAATTTACTATTTGTGTTTTAATTCATAATTTGGGAAAGCAGATTAATATGGTAATAAATATGGTTTCTTTGTTAATAACGAGTAATAGTAAAAAAAACACAATCGAATTGAGAACCACTTCCTTTTTCGGAGTCGGTTAAAAAAAGAATCATCAAAATCGGTTGGCGTGATATTGAGTTATTCGTCCATTTGTCGCGCATATATTTAAGACATTCAGACACAACACATTTAAGACTTAAAGGGTTTTCTCATGGATGACATTGTCAGAACTATAAATTAAAATGGGACCAATCTGGAAGCACCAGCTTTAAAATTAAAAAAAAAACATTGAAATCGGTTCACCCAGTCGAAAGTTCTGAGCTAACAATTATTATGAACTGGGAAATTAAAATGGGACCAATCTGGAAGCGCCAGCTTTCAAATAAAAAAAAGAATCATCCAAATCGGTTGACCCAGACAAAAGTGCTAAAGTAACAAACATAAAAAAAAACGAATTGATAACCTCCTCCTATTTTGAAGTCGGTTAATAAAAGTAACAGTTTGAGGTAAAGATTTTTGTATCGACTTTCAAAACAATTGTGCAATTCATATTTAGCTAAGTATATAAATGAAACGTATATGCAATTTTGTGTCCGTCAAGGAGTTTTTCTGTGCAGGGAAGTCAAAGTCAAAAGTCGATCCTGGATGCAAGCCAAGTGGAATCGTATTAACGAATCGAATGATCTTGTAGCGACACTACATAGAACGCGCCAATAGACGGCCGAGTTCTAAGCCGCGCTATCGAAGTTTTCTAATGAGTTTGTATAAATACAACTGTCCAACATTAACCGTTGGACCGCGGTCCCCAGGCACGATCACCTCACCTGGCGGAAGATCTTCCCTTTTCACGATGGAGGAGCGTTCCACTTCCGCTCCTCCATAATCTTATAGAATAACATGTAGGTATAGGATTGACATAAGAACTTCGCAACGAACGCTAACGTTGCAATCTTACAATTGAATATAAGAAATAAAAAAAAAACGGACAAGTGCGAGTCGGACTCGCGCACGAAAGGTTCCGTGCCATTATCTATAAAAACGGTAAAGAAATCAGGTTTTTTTTAATATTTTTGTTTTTAGTAAGTATTTGTTGTTATAGCGGCAACAGAAAAACATTAATTTGTGAAAATTTCAACTATCTAGCTATCGCGGTTCTTCCGATACAGCCTGGTGACAGACAGACGGACGGATAGACAGTAGGGTTTTTACCCTTTGGATACGGAACCATAAAAATTAGGTATATACTATAGGTATATAATTATGTACCTATTACTATATGCCATAATGAAAACCAGCTCTACTGAGCCAAGTTTTATGGCTGGGCAGGATAAACTGATTAGTCCCCTTTTGCCTTTACATAATAACAGGTTATGTGTCTTTTTTTGGCAAAAAATATAGTTTCTTTTTCTTCTATATAAAATTTTAAATCCACAATTCAAGTAGATTTAGTAAAAGATTTGACCCACAGAGGTACTAGGCAATCAGCTAACAGATGTCGCTATTACTGCTGTGTTTCATTCGCCTAATGCTATAAACTTCTCATCAAATTCAACCCTATCACTATTACACTTAATACCAAAATTCGTTAAGATGTTAATTGCACATCAAATTAAACTTTAATTTGATCATGGCGAGCCCTGCAAATAGCTCCTAAAAAGCCTTTAATATCCGTAGTTTAATTCCGCGAGCGTATGTCCGGAACCCGTTTGGAAGGAGTATTAGCCCCTGGATACTTTAAACGGATTTATATTTATGAGTGCTTACGCTCCGCTGTTTAAGCCTTCGGGCCGGTTGTACGCCATTGGTTAACCGCTTACGAAAGCGCCGTTTACAGCAAATTGGCAGATCAGAACATAGTTTAACGTATTCACCGTAGCGGTGGCAGCTCGTGTAAATTATAATATTAATAGTAATAATATTTTTTAATAGCGACAGTTTCACAACTTAGAATAAAACAGCGGTCCCCACACTAAGCCGAGCCTGTGTAGAGGGGGCCAGTCACAATATGGTATACCATTGCTAGATATTTCTTGAAAAAGGTAAATCATTTAAAAAAAAAACAAAATGAGGGTATGCGGTTGGGGTGTGTTTGTGTGAGAGGGGGGGTTTGTGCGTATATGTTATTGAAGTTTGTTTTGTATGTTAGTTACTGATGCGGAAGTGAGTGAATTAAGAAGTGACAGAAGCTAAGGACAGTAAATTACTGTCGGGACTATTCTATGATATGGTACAGTCAACAAAGTTGTTAGGGTTACATGGCCAGTAACTAAGAACTCATTTTTCTGGGGTAGTCATAACCACATCTTATTCATTATTGTTTATTTCAAAAGGTATCTTTGATCCCTATAATTTACAAAAAAAAAAACTATAAATACATGTAAGGCTTTAAGAGAAAACTGAATCTTAGTTTCTGGTCATGTAACACTAACAACTTTGTTGACTGTACTCAGATTTAAGGAGCCTAAATTTGTAAAATGTGTAAAAAATATTATAGCCCGTTTCCCACGATTATTGATTACTTATAAACTAAAATGACATCTAGTCGGGTTAGTTACACCATATGAGTATATGACTCGAGAACGGCTGGACCGTTTTTTATGATCTTTGATTTGTTGATTTTGTCTCCGCCCGGAACACTTAAGAAAAATCGGATTCCGCGAGGGCAACGCCGCTGGGCACCCCGCTGGTTATGTATATATAATATACTAGCGACCCGCCCCAGCTTAGCATGGGTGCAATGCTGATACTAAAATATTCCTCTTGAATTCAACTCCGCATCAAAATCCGTTGCGTACGAGTGGTTTTAAACATCTAAGCATACATAGGTACAGACAGCTCAAAGCAACTTGGTTTTATACTATGTATTGATGAAGAAACCGACTGTTAATCCATCCGTAAGAGTAATCACCGTTTAAATAATCGGGCCGCACTAAATTCAGATACCGGCTACATTTAGCTTAATGTTCTTTAATGTTCGGGCGGTTTGAGGGTGTACCGTAGTTTTAATTGGTTTACAATATTTTCCAGGATAACGATACTCCACTAGCACACTTCAAAGCATCATTAAATGTGAGCAGAGGTAAAAAAAATGCTCACGCCTTTTATCCCCAGGGGGTAGACATAGGTATTCCATCATACTACTGCCCACTTGTAACCACTAACCAGTGTATTTTTGGACCCCTAAACGTGGCCGACGAGCATGTATGAACCGATTGATGGATGTGGATGAGGCGCGAGGTATGCCAGGATCGTTAGCAGGTGGCGGGCTATTGTCTCTGCCTACCCCGGAGGAGAAGCTCGTAGGTATGTTACTCAGGGATATTGTAGCATTCTAAAGGCTGATTCATGTTACAACGGGACGGGGCCCGTCCGGGGCGAACCATCCTACAACACGCCTCGACATTTGGCGCGGACGGGGCACGTCCGGGCCCGGACGGGCCCCGTCCCGTTGTAACATGAATCAGCCTTAATGGTGAAAGCATTTTAGAAATAGGTCCAGCAGTTTTTGAGTTTACCTATTCGTTACAAACATACAAGAATACAAATCTTGCCTCTTTATAATATTAGTGTAGAAGTGTATAAATGTAGATTAGTGTAGACGTAGAGGATTTTGTCGAGACGGGGAACCTCAACGCTATTGATTGCTATAGATTAATGTGGGAACATATTTCTGCTCCCAAAAATTACTTTTAGGTGTATCAGGCGGAACTTTTGTTGATAGTACGTAAGTTTTTGAAAAACTCATTGGTACATCGCCAGGATTCAGAATTCGTACCCGAGCTTCACTCAAGAAATTCACAAGATCTGCGATAAATGAGAGTAACGGGTATGACGTATTAAAATCCATTTGATATTGCATTTCACGTGCTACTACTACTAGGGATGTAAAAAAAATTGAGTCGATTCTGCAAACCACCTAAAATTCCTAATTTTAAGTTAGCTCTATTCTTTTCCACCGCTTTAGAAAGGAAAGGGACAGAAATAAGCGCCATATTTCACAAATGTCAAAATAACAAAATTGAACCTTATGGACCCATTCAAATACACGTTTTTAGCAATTTTAGCAACGATGTAAGGAGGTCATGGATAAAAGTGACAGATAAGACATCAAATTAGTCGGTTTTTTCCTTGTTTGATATTACTCTATAATCTATGGTTTGTTTCTGTCCTTTTTCTTGCGTATTCTATAAATAAGGATTAGGAATTTTAGGTGGTTTGCAGAATCGAGTCCATTATCTATTTTTTTTTTAATAATCGATTTTTAATAATCGATTTCTTAAATAAAAATAAGCGATTTTTAATTATTCGATTATATAAAAGAGAAAGATGCCCACTGCTGGACATAGACATCCAAGATCTATCTACCCGCGTTGTGCCTTTCGGGACGCGCAAACAGATTTAAACATACATTTAAATCTCTTTGGGTTCGCATAACCTACTATTCAAATATTACTGGCAGCATTGATACTAGATCCGCCTCTATGCTGAGGTGACAGATGAAACCACAGAACACTTTTACTCCTAGCGGAGAAGAATGCCAACCTCATACAAAAATATGGCGACAAAACTCGACCTACAGCGCGATCTCTGTGATGACCCTAAAAACCACTGACGTATCACCGTATGGCGGGATATTTGAATTTTATAGTGGAATGTTTAAATGTATATTCAGAGCCTATTCATATACTTCTCCCGGGGTACTATTCATATTATATTCTATTGAAGTTTTACTAAATAACTTCTCAGAATATGATATGAATAATACCCCGGAGAAGTATATGGACAGGCTCTGAATATACATTTAAACACAAGATTAAAAAACTTAATTTAGCTAAAAAAAAAACTTTCTTAGGTATTGTTTTACTATAATATAACATTTATTTACCAAGAAAATATACATTCATTTACAAAGAAAATATACATTCATTTACCAAGAAAATATACATTCATTTACAAAGAAAAATACATTCATTTACAAAAAATATATACATTCATTTACAAAGAAAATATACGTATTCAATTACAGTAATTACAGATAAAAAAATGTCCTCTAAAGTCAAAGGCGTTTATTGTCAGTAGGTGGTATTGAATTTACACTTAGAAAAGTCAATAGTTTATAATAACAAGGCACTCTAAACTCTTCCATGAAGACTGGCTAAATGTAAACAGCAGCTCATCTCCACCGACGAGTTGCTGGTTCCAAATGCACTACCCCGAGAAGAGCCAGCAAGCAACTCAAGGGCAGCTCTTTTTAATCTCATGTCTTACTAATAAATATGGTTTACAATAATAATTATAATTAATAGCCTTACATAGCGTCGAGTCGGTTAATCCCATGCATGTTGGTCAAGGATTTGGTAACTTTAGATAATCGAAATCTAAAGAGGAACCATGTAGGACAGTGCCCAGAAGACTGGCTGCATTCCCTCTCTGGATATCTAGGTTGATCCTTTGACAGAGATAGCTGCCAGCCCTCTGGTCATCTGAAGGCCCCCACGGTCCCATGGGGCTATGTCATTTAATTACCAAGTTCTCATGGCCATTTTCCAGCTCCATCATCAGACCCTGGTTACAATCTAGCACCAAAGTATTTGTCAAGACGAATCATACGAGCCCAAACTCGACTGGTTTACGAGTAGTCATTGAGGAGTTGCGATATCCACCTCCTTAAACCATCATCAGATCAGCTTGATGGTACCATAATATTGCATTGTGACCAAACTTACATAAGTATACCAAATTTCAGCTCAATCGGTTGAAAATATCTGCTTCAAAATTGAGTTGCAAGATTCCACTTGAACATCTAATTTTGTAATCCTATACAATTATTATGGGATTACAAAGTTATTTATGCAGTTAGTGTATCTAGAAACCTAGACCGAATTGCAAATTATTTGAGTTTTTCCTTGATTTATACACTAAACCCTAATTGTATTCTAAATTTGAAGCTTCTACGACTGCTAGAAGTGCCTTAGAGTTTTGATGATCGGTCAGTGAGTCAGTCAGTCAGTCAGTCAGTCAGTGAGTGACAAAATTAGGAAACTTTGAATATTTAAAAACTGCTGGTTCAAATTGGATGAATTTTGAAATATACTGTGTTTATACAATGCATGCTTGGTTACTGAAAATTCAGGCTTCTAGGTTTATCCACAACGAAGTTATAAGGGATCGAAAAGTGCGTGAATTGCTTCGAGAAAAGGATGGTACGGCCGCCGGCCGTGCCGCTTTTTGCTCGACTTGGCGGGGGCACTGCCGTGCCCCCAGATCCGGGAAAAAAACTGGGCCCAAGATTCATAGCTGAAAACAAATTAAAATCATTCTTACAAACATTTTACGACAAAATTGACATAAGAATAATGTATGTATCATCCTAGCAGCGCCACACTACTCTGGGTACGAAATAGTCTTGAATTTCATACCCTCGCCGTTTAGCAGATGTAGAGTTTGGTGGCGATGCCAAAATGATATATAGCATATTTCTGCATTTAGGCACCACGATTTCGTACTATTTTGTACTTTTAGGAAGGGAATAGAACTCACACTAAATTCTTCGTGGACTTAAATATATACATCTTAGTAGGTACATCATATTTCTAAAATATGTTTGCAACATATTAAGATGCCCGGGTACGAAATAGTTTCAAAGAAAATTATCCACTAGATATCGCTTCTAGCATATTATAATACAATCATAATTTATCTATCGATAAAATGTCATTGGCTTCAATAAATCAAAGAAGGTACATACTAAAGTAGTTAAGCAATGTTGGGCACGGTCAGTCAGTGAATGGGTGACCGCCTAGTGGCATTTATATCACGAGCGCTTCCGTGTTTCGGAAGGCACGTTAAAGTGTTGGTCCCGGTTTTCGTTGTTTACGAACAATGGAAGTCGGTAAGCCATGTTGGATACCTTGGGGTGGCTTGAAAAATTCCGGCAGTTAGGTGGCCACTAGCCTAACAAAATCTCCCAATCCGCGGTGGGCTTGCGTGGGAGATTATAGCCCATATACTTCCTCAGTGTGAGGAAAGACCCTTAGCTCAGCAGTGGGTTACGGGTTGTCGATGATGTCGATGACATACTAAAAACTTATTTTTAAATTACTTCATCAACTTACAGCAAATGCCAGTACAATAAAATTCAATACAGGATTGGTGATCCAGGTCTTTTTCTTAATATTAGCCCATATCACTTCTCCAAAGGAGTTTAAAAAAGCTGCTTTGTCACTAGTTTTAAATTCTTCCACAGTGTTCTTGTTCATTATTGTTCCAGTCACAGTTATATAGAATTGCTCAATATCAGGGGTCCTAGAAAAATAATTATGATTAAAATAATAATTACAGATCTATATGCAGTGGTTTTGAGAAAAATGAGGGCTACATTCAGGCAAATGGTTATTTTCATCCAAAAGTATAGGCTGAGACTGTACTATGGTTACTAGACATGTCATCTGATTTAGTAAAGTAAAATGAAATGAAAATGTTTTTATTTCTGTAGGTAATTAAAATTACACTTAGAAATGCCAATAGCCTAACAACAAGGCATAATAAACTCGTCCATGAAGATTGAAACATTACGTACTAACGTCCTCACGAGTACTAAATGTTGGTGAAGTTATATAATATGAAAAAAAAAATGACCTTTATTTACGGATAAAGGTTTTGGTGCTGCTGTAAAGACGTCATTTTGGCAAAACCACCAACCCCCCCCCCCCCATATCTGCTAAACCGCGAGGGTACGAAACACAAACAAAACACAAACACCTTTTCTATCTCCTCGAGTCTCTATCTCACAAATACTTCGCTAGCACTATAGCAAGCACGTCACAACTAATGCGGAGGAACAAAGACTCAACCACGGCTCAACTCAATGCAATAATCACAGAGTAGGTACATTATTATATATGAGGCAATAATGAAGAAAAGAAAACTGTAAATTGTAATTTTAAAAACCACAGACATGACAGACGAGACATCATGATGACAGTATGCCATGGGGCTGCCAATGTTTAATGATGTTCTCTTACATAAATACTTTTTTATGTATTTTTGAATTAATTTTTTTAACATATTTTAGAAAACAATACATAAAATTAAATTATACATTATTATATATAAAACAATTTTTTAAATACTCCCTTTATAGAATATTGAGTTAACTTGTCACACAGAAGATTCCCCATTAGGTATGACACCCAAGTCCCATACCCACTTGACGCCGCCTGGATGAAACAAAATCACTTTATTACACGTCAACACATAGTGTCTTTCTCTTTGATTTTCGTATATCTATTCTTTATGACTCACTCGAGAATTTCAACATCAGCATGCAGGAAAACAAATCTTCTACTCCTACTAAAAAGGGGTTCACATTCACACCTGTAAGCTATTCTCTGGATGTACCAGGGCCACAAGGTCTTCGAAAGGAGGTCAAGATGAACGATCCTATTTGTCCGACAGACTGTGAGCCCAAAGCAAAGAAAATAGAAGACGATGAAATACAAAAGACATGTGTGAAATTCAAAAGCGTCGAAGATGTTACGGGACCAAAACTGTATGGACCAATTCTACAGGAAAAAAAAACTAAGGATAAGACAAAAGATGAAAAAGATAAAATAGAAAATAAAGAAAAAGATGAAAGAAAAAAAATAGGATTTTGGTAATTATTTATGAAGTTCCTTTTTTATTAGATGTGACTAAAAGTGGAGGCAGGTTTTTTTTAAAGCATTTGATCAAGCGCGCAATATATTATGCGACTAGCGGTTCTGCGTGGTATCACCCGCGTAGTTCCCGTTTCCGTAGGAATACGGGCATAAAATATAGCCTATGTTACTCAGGGATATCGTAGATTTCTATCGGTGAAAGAATTTTTACAATCGGTCCAGTAGTTTTTGAGTTTATTGGTTACAAACGTACAACAATATAAATCTTTCCTCTTTATAATATTACTAGCGACCCGCCCCGGTTTATCCCTGCATACATATTATAGATACTAGAGACCTTTCTCTTGAATCTTGCCAGCCATGACAAGTTTTAAACCGCGCTATCGAAGTTTCCATAATAGTTTCTTTAAATACAATTGTCCAACATCAATTGTGGGTGGGACTCAGGCATGGCCAGGCTCGCCTGGCGGAAGATATTCCCTTTTCACGATTGAGGAGCATTTCACATCCACTCCTCCACAAGTTTTTGATATGAAAATCCTAAAAAGGGAGATGGACATGGTCCATTCGTGGTTGGGAATATGAATCTCTTTAAAATAATACTGCACCAAAAAAAAGCGTCCATCTGCAAAGAAAGAAAGAAAGAAAGAAGGAAAGAGAGAGATAAAGGGAGAGAGAGAGGGGAGAGGAGAGAGAGAGAGAGAGAGAGAGATGTCAATGATAAATTTTCCTAAATGTCAGTACATTACAGGTCAGATGGCACCTCGCTGACACCCGAGGAGGAATTGGAAATAAAAAAGCATGATGGTAAAGAAAAAAAATGCTCAAAAAGGGTATGTATCTGGTAGCTGCCACGGTATTCCAATTTACGATTACTGTACTGTACGTAACTAACACCTATTAGTCTGAAGTAGCGGTCGAAATGTCGAAAGACATGCAATCAAGCATACAAACAAGCGTGCAATTGTTTTATTATTTTATCTTCGACAATGACGAACTTTCATCCCCTATGTCAGCCCCTTTAAGACTTTTTTCGCAGCAAAAGTTAGTCTATGTCCTTTCCCAAGGTGTGGTCTATCTTTGTAGTTTGTACCAAATCTCATCAAAGTCGGTACATTGTTTTAGGCGTGATCAAGCGTAACAAACAGACAGACAGACGGAGTTATTTTACTAATATGGGTCAAAACCCGAAATATTCAACACTAGCGACCCGCCCCGGCTTTGCACGGGTGCAATGATAACACTAAAACCTTCCTCTTAAATTACTCTGTCTATTAAAAAAAAACCGCATCAAAATCTGTTGCGTATTTTTAAAGATTACTACTGTAGATTGCTAGATTATTGTACTGTTTTAACTTAACTTGCACCTTGTCTTCTTCTTCTGACAGATGGACTATTTTCGCATCTTCATGACGTGTTTGCTACTTGTCATTTGGATTTTTGCCGCAATGCTGCTGACTTTAATACTGACGGGTGAAGAGTACGGAAATAGGTTCACGAGTTATGCCATACACGACGTGGAAACTGAAGCCTGTAAATAAATATATATTTTTACAAAAAAAAAAACGACTTCAAACGGAATCCAATAAAAAATAAAAAGCACTAGTCGCCACAATGATTTTCGAATGTTCTCCTGGAGATTTCTCTGGAATGCCAATCAGATCCTGGTTCCATTATCATGGTAATACCGTTTTGATATCACCTTTCCAACAAAAAAAAGAATCATCAAAATCGTTTAGTAAACGACGAAGTTATCCGCGAACATAGGTAGGTACATACTAAAATATACATTAAGTAACAGAATAAGCGCAATTCCTGAAATTTCTTTGTTCAGTATCAATTACTGAATCGATTTCGGTTTTTTTTATTATGTGTTAAATTTTTCAGAAAAATGAATTAACATAACTGAATTTCCGGCTACCTATGGAAACCGTAATATTATTACTGAAATTTGGTTAGACAAAACTAAAGTATACGAATGCATTATATTTTTTTCATATTAATAAGTAAGTATACCAAAATTGGGGTGTACGAGGAATTGCGCTTATTCTGTGACTCGTTGTATATATTATTATACGGTCTTAATTCAGAAACCTCCTTTTTTGAAGACGGTTTAAAAATAAAATAAATAGTTTTCGCACCCTCTCGGGATAAAAGGCAAAGGTATTCCATTTCTGAAATGCCCACTTTTCATTGGGCCCCTAAACGGGATAAGTGTGTGCCCATCGCCGGACCGGGTCTGTTATATACACATGCCTCAGACTTCTACGACCTATGGATTTCCTCACAAAGTTTTCCTTCACCGTCGAGCTAGTGATAAATATATAGGTAGGTAGGTACCTAAGTTTTAAACTCATTGGTACATGCCAGGATTCGAACTAGAGAATCACTGATTATCATCATAATAGGGGACTCTTTAACCGTAACGTACTAATTTTAAATATCTAAAAACCAGACTTCGTCGGTATGACTTTCGCAACCAACAAGACGAATCGGAGAACACGCAGGGTGTTCTAAAAAACTCAAAATCCATCGAACCTACATAAATCAAAGAAAAAGTTTACGTCAAACCATTGACAATTACAAAGGGCTTGCTTGGTCCACAAAATTCCTTTTTTTGTGGTTCTCACCAACCACCACTTTCATGGGACTATAAGATACATCAAACTACACTTTATTATTATGTTTCTGTCCAATTAAAATATTTAAGATATTGCATTTTAATGTTTTGTCGTGAAGATATTTATTGTGTAATTCCTTGGTTTCTTTCAGTTTATAAAATGAAAGGGGATACACAAAGTGCTTTGATAAAAGTTGAAGTTAAGGGCCACTTTCAATCTCGTTACAGTTCTAACTCGGCAAGCTTCTGGATGTTTACCATAGATAGATGGCATTACGACAAAAAACTTAAAAATCCAAACATAACTGACATTAAACCAGGGAATGCAGAGGTATTAGTAAAATGATTTTAAACAAAAAAACCGATTTTAAACAGGAAACTAAAAAAAGAGAAAAAAGCATTAGCCGAAAAATGAATTAGCACAGCAAAATTTCGTGCTACCTATGGAAATCTTACTATTATTGCTATTGGTTAGACACAACTAAATTATGAAGGCATGATATATTTTTTTAAATTAATATACTAATAGGAGTGTATGATTAATTGCGCTTATTCTGTTACGTGTTGTATTATACGGTCAAATTGAGAAACCTCCTCCCTTTTTGAAGTCTGTTTAATTGTAGTTGCCAGCGATAGGCATAGCTGACAAGAACTGTGGCTTTGCAATAGCATAAAATTTGTACCGGATATCTTTCTCGGGCTACGTGACCTTCATACGCAAAAGAAGACATTAAAATGATCTCAATTACGCAAAACTGATTTTTAGTCTCATCATTGTGGGATTGTCAGAGCCCTCTCATCATTCGAGAGGCTCGGGTTCGAATCAAAATAATAATAATAATAAATTAAAAAATCTCCTTACTCGTACCTTCACCGTCGAGTTAGTGATAAATATGTACGTAAGCTTCCTGTAAAACTCATTGGTACATGCGAGGATTGGAACCCGAGCCTGACTGATTATCATCATGTGAAGCAGGCTCTTTAACCGTAAGGCACTGCTGGTGAAGTAGTATAAGAATTAGAGAATTTAGTTCAGCCGTTCACGAGTGATGCCGTAACCAAGGGAAATAGATGAGATATGAGACTTTTCTCTACGGTATAATTTATTACGGATTTTGCAAAGGGATCTTTACCTATCTACTTGCAAAGTGCTACTACAATAAAAGGAGATGTCCCATCATAGGCCTGCACATGGTAGACCATCGTGAAAGATAGATAAAAATCTAGTGAGTATCTGAAAAATATTTTAAAAAATCATTTCCATCTATTAAACTTGCACAAAAATAATTTTACTATCATTTTGAAATAATACTAACTTCTTAAACCTAATTTCCATGTTTTTGTAAATTAGTCCGACAAACGTCAAAATAATGTCAATTGTCATTTTACAGGTCAGGTCGCCATTTTTTTTCGGTGGTCGCGTTGCCAGTTTAATGAAAATTAAAGTTTATTGTGCAACGACACTAGACAAATATGAGGAAAATCATGAATAATAGTTATTTTATTTATATTGATCTAAAAACTGGTGTACATGGTGCAGGCCCAGTCTCCATACATTTCTGAAACGTCTCTTTTTACTAACTCATGGGCGATGAAACACACTTAGCTCAGCAGTTGGCTGTTACGGGTCGATGATGATTTTAATTTTAATTGTTCATTTCGAATAAGAGAAACCTCTTGTCAGGGTTATATTTTATGTAAAGATTCAAGTCGTAATTCCAGCCGGCGTACACGAAAGATCTAAAAGATATTAGTTACATGTTTTTCTTGAAGCATGAATCTCGATCACCTTATGAAGTAGTTGAAAAAACTCGTTTCGATTGCATCGAAATGCATCCCATAGTCACATATATCCAAGACGATGTGAAGCACCTGAAAAGCATGTATGTGCTCGTAATGATGGACATTGACTCGAAAAGGTGAGCGTCCATCACTCTCACTACATACCTACTAAGCCAAGTCCCTTTTGCGTCTGTCTGTAGTTCTTGTTCCCGTGGGAATACGGGAACACAATATAGCCTATGTTACTAATGGATGATGTAGCCTTCCATTGGTGAAAGAATTTTTTAAATCGGTCCAGTAGTTTTTGAGTTTATTGGTAACAAACCTACAAAAATACAAATCTTTCTTCTTTAAAAAAATGTATAGATAGACATGCATAATATGGTAGAGAAACACTGATAATCGCTATCGGCGTCCGCTAGTCTACACTTCTACATTATTTCTGTACTTCTATACTAATCTATATAATATATAAAAATGAATCCCTTATTCCCTTGGTCACGGCATCACGCGTTAATGGCTGAACCGATTTGGCTGAAAGTTGGTGGGGAGGTAGCTTAGAACCAGGAGACGGACATAGGATACTTTTTATTCCGATATTCCCACGGGAACGGGAACTGGAACTTTGCGGGAACGGGAACTACGCGGGGACGGGAATGGGAACTACGCGGGTGAAACCGCGGGGCGCTGCTAGTAATATTATAAAGAGGAAAGATATGTATTTTTGTATGTTTGTAAGTTTGTATTTGTAAAGAATAAACTCAAAAACTACTGGACCGATTATAAAAATTCTTTCACCAATGGAAGGCTACAGCATCCATGAGTAACATAGGCTATATTTTATTCCCTTCAATAAAGAAATAAATAGGCAGAGATATTCCATTTCTGGAGATACCCACTTCTCACCAGAATATTCGACCCCTAAACGTGATAGGTGGTGAGCCTATTGCCGGACCGGCAGGCGTACTCAGGGAGCTTCGATATATTCGATATCGGAAAATCTGTCGAACACTTTCGAGATGGGCTGATGTTGGTATCGACAACATTCGAGATGGGCTGATGTTGGTGTCGAAAACATTCGAGATGGGCTGATGTTGGTATCGAAAACATTCGAGATGGGCTGATGTTGGTGTCGAAAACTAATGTCATATGTGACATAAGGATTCGGAAAATTTTCCGTCTAGAATAAAGTTTTTCACTCGATCTGAATCGAACGGAAACGATATCGAGTCTCCGTGAATACGCCTGCGGGTGTGTTAAGCCGTATACAGAAAGAAAGCCGAAGTCCATTCTACAGAAAGCAAGCAGATTGAAGCAGAGCGAGCAAAATGTCGTACGATGATTGGCGGGCGGCACCAGCGCCGACCGGCGCGAGTCGGCGCCGGTCGGCGCCGGTCGGCGCCCATCAGCGCTTGTTCATATAAATGCCTCCGCCGGTTACCTGCGTAGACCGGCGCCTGTAGGCGCCGGTCGGCGCCGATGGGTTTTCGGCTTTCTTTCTGTATACGGCTTTACACATGCCTCAGAATTAATTCTGAGACCTGCGGGTTTCCTCACTATGTTTTCCTTCACCTTCGAGCTAGTGATGAATAATAAATCATTTATTCAGGATAAATATACCCATTTGTCCAGGATCTGAGAATCTCATCCATAAGATACAAGCTGTCTCCTAGCAAAGTGTGATTCCCAGAATTTGCTGACAGCATACGAGTAACTTGCTCTATAAGTACAAGTCCAATAGACACAGCAGTAATTTATCCAAACTGTGAGTCACAGAATAATTACATACCTAACAGTTCATAATAAGAATGTTATGACGTTTACAGTGATGACGTTGACAGAGAAGCTGAAATGCCTATAGAATTATACAAGTTCAGGGTCACAAAGTTTACATACAGATGGTCTATTAAGCCACTCCATGTGGCTGGAGCGATGCTCGCACTGCTGCATCTGCTGTTTATATTGGAGGTGAAGTTCCTAATTATAGCTAACTTTAGAAAATAATTTGCTTGATGAAAAGCAGGTACCTATCTTATAATATACTTAATATATAAAGTTGGACTACCACTCACTGACTCACTCACTGACTGATTGACATAATTGTTCTCCCAGAAGGAGTCGTTTTGGAGTCAAGTCATATATGAGAAAAGTGTGCAAGATGGTGGGGTGTATCGTATGGTCTATCGTATCTCTTTTTTTTTCTGGCCGATTCTGTTCAAATTTTTGGCATCTGTAAAACATTTAAGATGTTTTACAAAAATTATTTAAAAAATTAAAAAAACAAAATGGCGGCCGCGTAATAGTATTTTAAAGTTGGAGTGGTTTTAGACCCCAGTTGACCCTAATTGATCTCCCAGATGCCAATATGCTACGGGGATGTTTTAAGTGTCATCACGTAGTTCATGTCTTGTAGTTTACCAGAAAAATCTAAAAACTGAAAAAACAAGATGGCCGCCCTGTGAGTGGCTCCCAAAGAAAAAGATGAATTTTACCATATTTTGAATGTCGATTTTCGGCAAGATGGAGACACTAAGCGAGTTGACTTGTATGGCGAAGTTAGAGGTCTAATTACGGAGTGTTGCCATGTTTAACAATTTTCCGAAAATTTGGGGTATTTTTTTACTTTTAATGCATAAAGTCAAAACTCAAAATTTTACCATTTTGCAAAAACAAGTAACAGTTTACGGAACATTTTGTCTTTCCCTATGACCTTTTGTAGGTTTTTTGAATTTCGCCTGGCAACACTGAAAGTTATGGCCGATAAAATTTTTAGGGTAGACCTCAAAAGACCCGAATTGATCTCCCAGAAACCAATATGCTATAGAGACGCGATTGGTGTAATTGCATAGGGCATATCCTGTAGTTTACCAAAAAAATCCGAAAATCTGAAAAAACAAGATGGCCGCTCCGGTATTCTCTCTTTACTGAAAAAAATGGGTTTTTATAATTTTTATCGGTATTTTTAGGCAAGATGGCAACACTTTGGAAAGTTGGGTTGTATGGAGCGTTTGTGGGTCTCAGTAAGCAGTATTGCCATAAAAAGAAATATTTTACAAAATTTTATTAGTTTTCGACTTATACTAAAAAAATACAAAATTCACATAGAAAATTATCAAAAATGGCTAAAACAAGATGGCTGATCCAAAATTAGACTTCATTTTTCTGTCACAATCGAACCGCACAGAGACACGCGTGGCCGCTTGCGGCCTCGCGCACCGCGCGACATCTAGTCTTATAATATACTTAAAATGCTGTATCTTAAATTCGGTAGAATTGACATGAATTGACACACGGTGTGATCCCATAGAAGTTAGAGGAATGACATGATTTTTAAAAATAAAATAACTAATCTCACGCCTTTTATTCCCGAGGGGGAAGGCAGAGGTATTCCATTTCTGGAAATACCCACTTTTCACGAGAATCTTCGACCCCTAAACGTAATAAGTGGTGAGCCCATCGCCGGACCGGGTCTGTTACACGTCTCAGAATTAATTCTCAGACCTGCGGGTTTCCTCACGATGTTTTACTTCACCGTCGAGCTTGTGATGAATATGTACTTACGTAAGTTTTGAAAAACTCATTGGTACATGCCAGGATTTGAACCCGTGCATGATTATCATCATGAGAAGCGGGCTCTTTAACCGTAAAGCTATCACTGCTATTTATGATTGATATTTATGACATGATTTAAGATGACTACAAATAATAATAATTAGTACTTCCAATTTGAAGGTATTCCTTGACCGCACTCTGGCAGCCTTGATTATGGTCTTCATACACCTGGCTATGATCGCCTTTTTTATGGGGTTGCGGCCTTCTTTCGAGGTCATAGCCAAGTGGATGAACTTCGACGTGCTGCTGCTGGTGTTTAGCTTCCTGGTGATAGCGAACGTTACATCCGACAGTGGGATATTTGAGAGGATCGCATTGTTCCTTTATTGGGTAACGTACACAACGGACACTACCAGCTATTTCAATTCTCATTCGACGTGGGAGAGCCATGCTTCGGCACGCTTAGGCCGGCTCGACCGGATTGATTGGTATCAATCCGGTTTTCTGTGAGGCCGTGGTCGGCCTCACAGAAAACCAGCGTAGAGCAATGCATTGCGTTTCGTTGAGTGAGTGAGGTAACTGGATACCCCAATCCCCCCCCCCCTCCCCTCCCCTCAACTCCCCCTACTCCCACATCAAAGGTCGGCAACGCAGTTGTGACTCTTGAGTTGCAGGTGTCCATGGGTGACGATAGTCACTTACCATCAGGTGACCCGTCTGCTTGTTTGCCCCCTTTTTTAGCATAAAAAAAAAACCTTGCAACTTTTTTCTGTGACATAACAGCTATCGAGTGTGTTTCAAACAACTTGTCGATTGGCGGAGCTTGGTACTGTTTCACATGCGTCATAATCAATTCTGAGACCTCCGGGTTTCCTCACGATGCGTTCCTTCACCGTCGAGCAAGTGATAAATAAGTTCGTGAAAAACTCATTGCTAATGCCCCCTGCCGGGATTAAAACCTGATCCTCATGTATGAAAGGCTCGCTACAACAAAAATATTTTCAGATTTTACAGCTTAATTTCAATTTTGCTTCGAGATGTACCTAATTCGTAAATAGACTAATTCGTTTTATGGTCATTTTCTATTCGCTTTTAGCAAAACTCTTTGTTTGCCTAAATTAGATTTTTGTCTATGTCGCATAAGAACTACTTCGCTATATTTGCAGATGACGCGAGGCAAGACTTTTTTGCTGTTTATCATGTTGAGCGTGATCACGTGCGTCACGTCTGCTATCATGAACAATATCGCAGTTACTATATTGATGACACCAGTAGTCGTCAGGTGCGTTGCTTTCAATATTCTATATAATAGACCGACCGATGAAAGAACGACTACACGCTTAGCTCACCTCTCCACTGCCCGATTCCATTCTATTCCAGATAGTAACATATAATATCATTGATTTCAGTCAAGCTACACTAAACCAGCGAAATTTGTTATCTTTGTTATTGCGTTCTTGAAACCGCTTCTAAAGATATTAATTAAGTTTGCAATTTAGATATAAACGGGGTAAAAAATCGATGTAGGTCTCATCAAAATAGTTTGTCTGTATTTTATTTTCGGGTTTTCACTCACGAGCAGAGCTTGATCTACATACTCGTATGGAGCTACGAGTACGTTTATAAATAAGTAACTCCTGGTTGTTTGACCTTGATCTGCCAGATCATTTGAAATGTTGGAACTGGACCCCGTGCCCGCCCTCATAGCGATGACTATGTTCAGCAACATAGGAGGTGCGGCCACATTTGCCGGCTCCTACACTACTAGTACGATTCTTCATGAAAACTGGTTTACGATGGTAAGTTTCACCACAGCTTCAGCAGTTTCGTTTACGGTGGACGCCGCACAAGACGAGGCTGGGTACTGGAACACTCAAACGCACACAAACCACCACGTGTTAGTCACAAGTGGCTACAAAATTGTGTTGAGGAGTTTCTTGCCCCGCTTCTTCTCCTCAACCTTACATGCTGAAGCGGGGGAGTTGAAATGTCATTTAAAAAGTAGACTTATTATACTTTGAATAAAACATTTTCACTTAGACTTTGATAGCTCGTGGATGTCCCTGACTGATGCTTCATGAAGTCACTACTCTACAAAATGTGTGTGGTCACCTCTCATGCGTCCTTCCATCTCAGTAACCTTCATTGTCATCGTGTCTGTCGTCTCGGCACAGTGTGAGATTGGACTGTAAGTCCTAAGTGTTAAAATATATCACCAACATTCTCGATGAGGCCAATGGTGCAACCCCAAGAAAACAATCGGAGCTCATATTACATTCCGAGAGTCCGCGGGAGGACCATTTCTGTTTTGCGATTAATTATACAATTAATGTGAACTTTCACCACCCGTGATCGGGTCCGATTCTAAATAAATTAATTAATTCCGATTCGATTTGTATAAATATATTTTTCAGCTACCGCCATTTACTCCGATCAAGCCGACGGGGCTTGGTCTTTTAATGGTGGCATTGCAAACTTTGTTATTTTTCAATGTATTTTACTTTTGCTGCTTCAAAGCTCTACGTTTGAGACTTCCACCTAAAACTAACGGTAAGTACGTAAATAAAGAGGAGACATATTTAATGAGGCATTTTTCAGGGATGCTTCCACTAATATCACACAGATATAACACAGATTCCTATAGGTGGAGATTAGTAATTGGCATATTGTTATTTAACTTACGTTACACAATTTGTTATTAAAGCTGTTAATCTTCCAAAAAGTAAATAAGTAAATTAAATAAAATAGAGCTTAAAGTCGAATGCTGTAAAAACACTACTTATTTTTAATAAAAAAAAACAAGCTGTCATTTTCAGATGATGAGTACTGTAGGTATACCAAATAGATAGAAAAAAATATCTTTCACTGGTCAAGCAGAGTGTACCAGCGGGTTGCGGGCGCGAGATAACAAAACATAAAATCGTCCATCGTACCGCAGGCCTATTTTACTTAGTCTTCTCAACTCGTTTCATCATCATTATCAGCAGCAACAGCACTCATAACAGCTCACTGATGAGATAAGGGTCTTTCCTCACGCATGAGGAAGTATGGGCTATAATCTCCCACGCTAGCTCACCGTGGATTGGGATCGTTTAAAAGAAAGTAAATAAATAAAGTTGTTTGTCATTATCGTTATACATATTTTGGAAAACAGTGATTAAAACCATGGTTAAGCTAATAATGGTTGGAAGTGCTTGTTTGTGCCTGAGTTCAAAATTATTGAACGTCATTGATATCTTTCTTTTAAACCTTTTTGGAAAACAATCAAGAAGTTTCTATTACAGCATTCTCGGTTTAAAGCACCATTTATGTGTACCACATTAGTGGAAGCAGACTTGGGAAGCCGTTCATTGAGTACCGATATTTATTTTTAAAAACCCACTTTTTTATTTTAGAGGTTCACCAGCAAAGAAAACTGTGGCGAAGAACTGGTGATACGATTACAGACACCAGCTACAACACCTACTCTGTGAAGGAAAGCATTGAGGAACAAGAGGAACGTCTAGAGTACGACGAAAGATTGGCTGCCGCTGAAGAAAGACGGGAAAGGAAAAGAAAACTCGCCGAAAAACTTATACAAAAGCAAGAGAAGATTAAAAAGAAGAAAGATTTAAAAAAAAAAAAATATAAAACAAAGAAGAAAACAAAAGTATCGCTTACGAAACCTACCAAATATAAGGGTAACCTACAACAAAAAACATTAAATCAAGATATTTCAGGTGATAGTCCTAAATCAACTAAACCAGTTGAAGCTAAAGACAATACAAATGAAAGCTATTTACAAAAGAAAACATCAAATCAGGATATTTCATTTGAAAGTCCTGAAGTAATTAAACCCCTCACTGATGAGAATACATGTGAAAAAGTGAAAGACATTAAGGATGATAAAGGCCTAATGGGTAACAAGGATGATAAAAGTAAAACTATTGAAGCAAAGCCAGCAACTCTAGAAAAAAAGGAAGAAGAAAAAGTTACAATAGAAAAGAAGAGAGGAGTAAGAAAGCAAGAAATAAAACATAAAAAACATAATGTACAGAAAAGCAAGAAAACAATAAAAAGATTTGCAAAGAAAAAGAAGCCATTAGAGAATGTAAAAGCAAAACCATCACCGTTTGAAATCAGATATCGGGCACTTAAACAGGAGGTACGTTTACAATGCAAACTTTTGAAATTGTTTATTGCACTATAAAGTGCCAACTAGTTTCCGAGTAAAAAAACTACGGTATACGTACATACGGACGGACAGGATGAACGTAGACCTGTTAACTTCTATTCTATTTCGCTACGGAACTCTAAAAAAGTTGTATTTTTATAGATACAAAAAACTGACTGGAACCTCGTGTGGAAGTTGGCTGTCGTGATTGTGTTCTTCGTATACCTTTCCTGGTTTAGGCATTATTGTAAGTAACTGAGTGTATGAGTTTGGGAATCTGCTCCCAGAATTTGATAGGCGTATCTAGGACTGTGGATTATAGGCACCAGTGTGTTTGTAACGATCACACTGGTTAACCCTAGATAGCTAACGTTGGTGATCTAGGTATCCTGATAAACTAACCATTCGACTTTTCAACGATCATTTTGTTTATTTTATACATACTAACGACCCGCCCCGGCATTGCACGGGTGCAATGCTTATAAGATTTTCCCGCTTTTCTGTTGAAATTTTCTGTGCTATAAACCTGACGGAGCCCGAGACCTTTCCAACGAATGCAAAACCGTGGAAATCGGTTCATGCGTACTGGAGTTATAGCGTCAGGAAGGAAAACCCGACTTATTTTTATATAGTAGAAGATTTTTAATATTTTATTTACTTTAATTATAGTCACAGAAAATACGGAACATATTATGAATTAAAGACAATTTTAAATAAAATATTTTAAATTAATTTTTTAATGTTATATTGCACTTGTTTTTTTGAAACCAAATAGGTGCCTTGCCTTATATTTTCAACGACTAAATTAGAATTTTCTTTCTCTTACTTTTTTTAAAGTTTATTTACTTACCAACTGAACGCGAGGACCACGCGATGCAGTCAGGTAGGCACTGAGTTAGCGCGAAACCGCGGGTTTGTAGGTAAAACAAAAAAAGAGGGAGAAAGCAATACCTATTGGATGCTCGTCATTTTGACGAACGTTAGCTTTCTAGGGTTAAGTAAAGTTGGGAGGTCAGTCAGTAAATGCCACTAGGCAGTCATCCATTCTCTGACTGACCTCTCAATTTTGCTTCCCATGTTTCGATTAGGGATGTTACGGAGGTGGTTTTATCGGAACCGAAGTCGGAGTTTTTAAATTTGGTTTTTCGGAGTCGGAATCGGAGTCGGAGATGGTGGCATAAAAAAGATGTGTCCAAATAACACTTGATTTTAGCTTAATTGTCGAAATCAATTAATTGATACGCCGCACAAAACAAAGCAAACCATCCCAATATATATGGCGTAACAACAAGTGAAATATTAATCGATGAGTGAACGAGATACATAAACCTGTTCGTACACATTGACTGCAGCCGCCGCGGTCGCCCGCCGCCGCCGCTATGCTTCGACCTCCAATTTAAAAGTATCGGAACCGAAGTCGGAACCGGAGGTGTAAGATCAATCGGAAGTTCCGACATATAGGAGTCGGAGTCGAAGCTCCGTAACATCCCTAGTTTCGATAATACGAGCTCTTCCTTGTTTCGGAAGGATCGTTAAATTGTTGGTCCCGGTTTCCGTTGTGTTGATACACAATGGAAGTTGTTAACCATGCCAGATACTCTTGGGTGGCTTTTAAAATTCTGACAGTTAGATGGACACTAGCTTAAACACCATCTCGCAATCCTTGGTGGGCTCACGTGGGACCTTAAAGCCCTTACTTCCTCATTTGTGAGAAAAGATCCTTAGCTCAGGGGCTGTGACAAGTTGATAATGATGATGCTTTATTTAAAATAGGTAAATTGAGATAATGTCTGAGATGTGAACTGTTTTTAATTTAAATTGGTGAGATATGTAAACCTGTAGTTCTACCGCACATCACTGTTCGATGTCTTATGAATAACTGTTTTGCAGATTACTTCAAATACCTTTATTACACGTACCTTACAAGAAGCGCTTGGAAGTGTTAAGTATTTTTCTATTCTTAAACCATCTAAAAATTAAAGTTCAGCACCAAAAAATAAAAAATTCTATTCGTCCTGTATGTCATACATATGAGGTTACTTTGGAGGCTACGTTCTCTGTCACAGCATTGTTTGGATTAAATCTGAAGGTGGCCATCCACAACATTAATTGAAGAGGCTCAAACTGCCTGAGATGCCTATCTAATTAGTCTAGCCGCATTTTGTCCTCCTTGTGCTCCTTTGTACTTTGGACCTCCTATATACAAAAGAGCGAGGTCCGCGTAGTTTAATTTATATATTTATAGTTGTAGCAAGAGAAGCTATAAATAAACGGAGCGCCAGTTTTGAGTTAGCCAAATCCAATTTACTTAAATGTATTTCATCTTCTACCAACTGATGCTATGACGGAGAACCAAGATTCTACTGTGCAAAATGTGCTATGCTTCTGAATATTTCTTACCAGGATTAAGAGTAGGTACCTATTTTGTACTCCAGGTTAATGTATGTATATCCGGTACACATGCCAATCATGACTGCAGCAGTGCCTTACGGTTAAACAGCCTGCTTCACATGATGATAATCAGTAAGACTCGGGTTCCAATCCTGGCATGTACCAATGAGATTATCAAAACTTACGTACATATTTATCACTAGCTCGACGGTGAAGGAAAACATCGTGAGGAAACCCGCAGGTCCCAGAATTAATTCTGAGACATGTGCAACAGACCCGGTCCACAGAATATCTATTGAAAAGTATCGGGTATATCCAGAAATTTAATACCTCTGCCCTCGGGGATAAAAGGCGTGAGATTATTATTTATTATTATTACTTGACTGATTTTGCGAAGTTTTTTATTTCATCTTACTCATTCATCTAAATCATTCATTCTTTTCATTGCCAGCCCTGTATAAGTTATGTTTCACAGATGAACGGTGTTTTATGGAATATGGTTGGCAAGCTTTTATGGCGTTGGTGATGTTCCTGTTTATGGTCGACCATAAGCTTATAAAGCCTAAGATCTGTTCCATCAACTGGTCGACTCTGATATTCCTCGCGGCACTCTTTGTATTTAATGAGGTATGGTGGATGTACTCGCTGTAAAGTGGCAAACGAGGATATGAGCCATTTGTTGGTAAATGGTCAATATTCGTGGACATCTGCAGCAACAGGAGCTCTAGTTTTGACTCGTGACTATGACAGTCTCGTCGAATACGAGCCAAGTCACCTTCGACTTATGGGTATTTTTGAATTGTGACTGCTGTGTGGCCGATATAATTTGTAATGTATAAATAAATAAAAACAAATAAATAAATAATCTCACGCCTTTTATCCCCGAGAGGCATAGGTATTCCATTTCTGGAAATACCCACGTTTCACGAGAATATTCGACAACTAAACGTGATAGGCGGTGAGCCCATCGCCGGACCTGTTCTGTTAAACATGCTGCAGAATTAATTCTGAGACATGCGGGTTTCCTCACGATGTTTTAATTCAATGTCGAGCTAGTGATAAATATGTACGTAAGTTTTTGAAAAACTCATTAGGATTTGAACCCGTGCCTCACTGATAAAATATAGATATAAAAGTTATATAGATAAATAACTAAAAATTCTACTTGTAAGACTACATTCATAAAAAAATATAAAAATTAATTAATTATAAATAGCCATGAACACTTTTCGATTGGCAAACCCAACCAAATTCGTAATTTAATAAAATTTCATAAAAACTGGTTGTCAGATGTGCGAGGGCCGACCTGCCTCCGTCTCTTTGACTATTATTGACTATGAAGTCACGAGTCAAAAATAGAGCTCCAATGCTTTAAATAGAACCCCATAGAGTTTGGGCTCCTTTGATTTGTCTTGATGAGTAATTTGGTACTAGATGGTAACCAGGGTCTGATGATGGAGCTGGAAGATAACCAATTGAGCTAAAATTTTTTATACACATGACCTCAGAATTAATAAAGATGTTTTCCTCCTACCTACCTTTGAGCAAGAATCAGTTGTTGGTATACAAGAAGTAGAAGGTATCGGAAAGGAAAAAAGTATGACTATCTACAAAAAGAAGTGAGATGCCATTAAAAACAAAACTTGTCAAAAACCCAAGCCTCGCAACTCAGTTCTTCTCCCGTAAAAAATTGTGAGATCCGTGTGCATCTGGATTGAGGGCCCACTTTTTATATTATTGCGAAACGAAATGATACTTACAGAGCATTAACTTAAAATTTTGTAAAACCTAAAGCAAAGATTCTTAAATTTCTTAAACTCACTCAAAAGAGTTATGGTCAAATAGCTTGGGCCCTCAATCCTGACGCCTGCATAAAACGGCATAGTCGAATCTCAGAAAGTACTATCCCTGGGATAATAATTTTTATTCGAGTATTTAGTTAGGAATTTCTTAAATACATTAAGAAATTGTCAAGTCTTAAGAATGCGACAATATAGATTTATGGCGGTTTAGCTTGGGCCCTCAATTCATCAATTTTGATATTGTAGAATCAGCAAAAAATATGAGTTTTTCTAAGGAAAGATATTAATACGACTATAATATATTTGAGTTCCACATCTCGGAAAATTTGTTAAAAAGAAATAACGACACAAAAGTTAATTGTTAAAAAGTTATTGAAATTCGTATTTTTTCAAAACGTCTGAACTGAGGGCCCAAGGTTTTTGTCAGTATTGACTAGGCTAAGCCTTCTACACTACCGCACTTTAGGCTAAGTATTTTAACAATTTTTTAACTAAAAGTCTACAAAGCGTCCATTCTTCTAAATGCCGTACTTTAGGAGAAAATTGATTTTCGATATTTTATATGAGAAAATTCAGTAGGGTGTATATGATTTTGTTACTTTTTTGAGACAAATCAGCATTTACCCTCATATAAGATATTTCATAAGTTGTTGTCGGAAGCGATTACGTTTTGTGTGATCCAATAATTACTATAGGGTGTTATTTAAATGGTTATCATAGTATTCGTATTTTTGACGCCTGACGTACGCTCGTCCCCGTCATGTTTTTTGTTTAATTTTCATTTTGCTGTGTATTTCGGGTTTTGACTCATATAAGTGATAGTATAATATAATTATATACATACTATTTCATATGTTTTGGCAGATTATAATGTAAAAGAATAAAGATTTTGTCAGGGTTTCACATTATTTTTATTTTCTTGTTAAAAACAAATTAAGGTTACCCTTATTTGTAAGCTAAATATGTAAAAATGTTATACATAAAACAAAACTCTAACGGGGCCGTGGCTGTATATGAAATGTTTTTTGAAAATTTTAACGAGTCTATTTTATCTAGTCTATATAATTATCGATATAGATACCAAAAAAACATTTTTTTTAATTTGTGTTGTCTGTCTGTCTATATCTGTCTGTCTGGTTGTGCACGCATCACGCAAAAACTACTAGACGGATTTTGATGAAATTTGGTATGGATATAACTGAATACCCTGGTCAACATCTAGGGTACTTTTTATTCCAGAAAAATATCTCATTCGCACGGGAAAATATAAAAACAGGTGAAAAAAGAAATCGTAGTCGACCGCTATGAAGAGATTTTTGGAAATTCCCACGGGAACGGGAATAAACCGGATCCGCGCAGGCAACGCCGATGGGCACCCGCAATTTCTAATATGTTATGTAGGCGTCTTCTATGTCGTAGACAACCGCTATGAAGGATTTTTTTGATATTCTCAAGGGAACTGAAATATACTGGATTGAGGAATGTTTTGATTTTTTGTATTAAAAAGGCTCCGATACTATCGGTTTTACCGATTTAAAAAAATCTTTTGCCAGTGGAAAGCGTACTTTTCTGGGAGTAACATGTGCTATAATTTTCCCACGGGAACAGGCCTAGACCACGTAACCGATTTAAAAAGTTCTTTTACCAATGGAAAGATACATTATCAGGGAGTAACAAAGGCTATATTTTATTCCCGTATTTTCACGGGAACGGGAACTACGCGGATGAAACCGCAAGGCACTGCTAGTTGTTAATATACAGGGTCATAATTTTAATACGTCCAATACATAATTTCATTGATTGTAACTTTCTTATTTTATTTTTCCACGCATACGTAGGTGAAGGCACAGCACAGCTAATCGTATATAATTATATCGAGCTTTATATATTATATACAATATGTAACCGAATAAGTGCAATTCCTGAAATTAGTTTGTTCAGTATCGACTACATATTAGATTTCATCTATTTTTAATATGTGTTAAATTTTTCCGAAAAATGAATTAGCATAGCTGAATTTAATGCTATCTATTGAAATCGTACTATTATAGAACGATATTTAAGAAAATTGGACAACTAAAGTTCGATTGCATCTTTTTTTATATTAATTTATTAACCGGGGTGTATGAGGAATTGCGCTTTTTCTGTTACGCGTTGTATAATTATATATATTGTATCTGCGCTTTACAAAATACTACTTACATGATCACAACGAATACTTGTTTATACTTACGATAAACATTATGGTCACCCTACTGAATTTTCTCATATAAAATATCGAAAATCAATTTTCTCCTAAAGTACGGCATTTAGAAGAATGGACGCTTTGTAGACTTTTAGTTAAAAATTTGTTAAAATACTTAGCCTAAAGTGCGGTAGTGTAGAAGGCTTAGCCTAGTCAATACTGACAAAAACCTTGGGCCCTCAGTTCAGACGTTTTGAAAAAATACGAATTTCAATAACTTTTTAACAATTAACTTTTGTGTCGTTATTTCTTTTTAACAAATTTTCCGAGATGTGGAACTCAAATATATTATAGTCGTATTAATATCTTTCCTTAGAAAAACTCATATTTTTTGCTGATTCTACAATATCAAAATTGATGAATTGAGGGCCCAAGCTAAACCGCCATAAATCTATATTGTCGCATTCTTAAGACTTGACAATTTCTTAATGTATTTAAGAAATTCCTAACTAAATACTCGAATAAAAATTATTATCCCAGGGATAGTACTTTCTGAGATTCGACTATGCCGTTTTATGCAGGCGTCAGGATTGAGGGCCCAAGCTATTTGACCATAACTCTTTTGAGTGAGTTTAAGAAATTTAAGAATCTTTGCTTTAGGTTTTACAAAATTTTAAGTTAATGCCCTGTAAGTATCATTTCGTTTCGCAATAATATAAAAAGTGGGCCCTCAATCCAGATGCACACGTGAGATCCATGTAATACCAAGTCGGTTAATTTATTCAGTCCCTACTAAGGGACCTACTGTCTTAAGTAATTACGCAGTTATCTAATCTAACAACCTCTTATAGTGACCATAACAATATTAAAATCTTTTATATTCTAAATAAATAGATTGACTTATGGCATCGCACTTAAAAATCTACTTTAATCCTACTAATATTATAAATGCGAAAGTTTGTATGGATGGATGTCTGGATGTATGGATATCTGGATGTATGGATGTCTGGATGGATGTTTGTTCCTCTTTCACGCAAAAACTACTGAACGGATTTTGATGAAACTTTACAGTTATGTAGCTTATACATCAGAATAACACATAGGCTATATTTTATCCCCGTATTCCCACGGGAACGGGAACTACGCGGGTGAAACCGCGGGGCGCTGCTAGTATAACATATATCACTTGTGAGATACATGATAGGTTTTCTTTCATGCGAATGCTATTACCAAAACTCTATTATTTTTAGGCACAAGAAATGATCTTAGCTAATTATTGCTTATTGAAATATATATCTTCTCTTATAATGGATCCGAAAGTTGGCATCATCACTTCATACTTTCTCAACTTGCTCCCATGGATATGTTTTTTGGTAGGTACTACGAAAATAAAAAAATAAAGTTTTTTTATTAAACCTAGATAGCTAACGTTGCTGAACTATCCTGATAAACTAACCATTCGAGTTTTTGACGACCATTTTTAAATGTTTAAAATAACAAAAATAAAAATAAATAATCCCACTTTTATACCCAAACGGGGTAGGCAGAGGTATTCCATTTCTGGATATACCCACTTTTCACGAGATATTCTTTGGACCCCTAAACGTGATAAGTTTATTCATTTGTTCATTAATTTAAATTTATTGTTTAGTACTAAATTAGCAATTTTGTATTGCACTTGTTTTTTTTATGATCAATTAGGTACGTCTTTACATTTTCAAAGACTAAATTAGATTTTGTTTTATTCTTTTTCTCTAAAATCAAATTACTAACCAACTGAACGCGAGCACAACGCGATGTAGTCAGGCGGGCACTGAGTTAGCGCGAAACCGCGGGTTTGTAGGTAAAACAACAAAAGAGGGAGAAAGCAATACCTATTGGATGGTCGTCATTTAGACGAACGTTAGCTTTCTAGGGTTAAAAAAAACTGAATTAAAGTTCTTACTGCTTACTTAGTTAGGTACCTACAAATAGACAGGTAAGTACTACATAAGAATAGCAACTGTATTATAACATAATATTCCATCAGAGGTTCTTAAACTAGGCAGTGCCTACAGGACTTGTTGTCTTGAGAAACCAGTTGATAGTCTGCACTGGTCTACGAAGTTCCAAGATGTCGTAGACTACATAGTGAAGAAGTCCAGTCTCTCATTGAGGGTAGAACGGTTGGTGTCTCGCCGTAAAACGAATTTTAATTCTTTTGTGCTGATAGTACCAACCCATCAACTGGAAAACTTTATGAGGGAGGACTTCTGGCCGCAGGCAGTCCTGTTTCGGAAATTCCGGGGTCAACTACCTGCCGACAGCGCACGTCGCTGACATTACGTGTAAAATAGTTTAGTTGTAGTTATTTTATATATGTATGTTATGTTATATATGTAGTAATGGAATACGTCTGCCTACCCCTTCGGCGATGAAAGGCGTGAGATTATATTTTTTATTATATATATTATATGTTATGTTAGATAAAATGTATATACGGCCTGATTTTTTTTGACGTTGGGAAAAAAACAATGGTGTGATAGGTAGGTATGATTCATTAGGCAAATTTCAAGGGGGGATTTGGGCCTCCGGTTACCTCACTCACTCAACAAAACGCAATGCATTGCTTTACGCTGGTTTTCTGTGAAGCCGTGGTATCACTCCGGTCGAGCCGGCCCAAGCGTGCCGAAGCATGGCTCTCCCACGTAAAATTATAAAGAAACTATCATTCAAAACAGACAAAACACATGTTTTTTTGAAAATCTACCTCGTGGCTTAACCACAATATAAATAAAACAATTAGAATTAATATTAAAAACTTAAAATAAATTCCACGGTGAATAATCAGACTTGTACGGCGGCCTACCCCTGGGAGGCTTGCTTCAAATTGCGCTCAGAAAACGACTCACTATAAACAAGAAATTTTAACGTATCTTTTATCAAAATATCACATTTTAAAGATACTCCATTTCATATTCAAAACCACAAAAACTTTACTAACCATTAAATAAAAAAACTGAGCCAATATGTTTTTGTCCCGGGTAAAACTGCTCTTTTGATGCTCGCATTTGACTATTTGTTTCTTATTAGTCAACCGATTTCACGCCAAATTTTTGTATCGGACTACGAATAAGGATCCAGGTTATTCGTTGATCGGACCACCCAAGCGTTTGTTGGACCCCAACTTGTGTGTAGAGGAGACAGCGAATACGCAAGTTTTTACATGGTCCCGAGGTAAGTTTTTCCTGAAATGTGTTTTGGTCACCGTGAGCGGCCAGTTCGGTGGCATGTTTTAGATAATAAACAGAGCGATGTACTGTATTGGCTGGGTGCGAAGTAGGTGGTGGGGGAACCACGAATCGATCGCAGCGCCCATGGTGGCTAAAAAAGAAACTACGGACGGACGAACTGTCACTTTTTACTAGAGAAACTTACGTATTCGTGCATTGTTAGTGAGAATAAATACTTGAACATGGTAACGAAACCTGCTGCTTAATCAACTGCACTAATAGTGGCAAAAATAGTAATCGGAAATTCTATAAATTTCCAAGAGCAAGTTGAAAACAAGATCAACGACTTCAATGATCTTTTGTATGGCGTTGATGTCACTGAAGTTTGTATAATTACACTAGCTTCAATGGTGTGGTTCATTTGATTTTCACATTTTATTTCTTTTACATCTTGCACATGTTGAGCCAAAACTAACTGTTTGCCTTTTGTGGTTGTTTGTGGCTGAAAAACTATATTGTGCGTTATTGTCCGGAATCCAGTTTTTATTATCAATTTGGCCATGTTAAACTGAAAATACACAACAGTCTGCATTATTAGTGACAGACTGCTATAAATAATGGTCTACAAGATACATGAAACGCTGTAGTCATAAATTTTGTCCATTTCTTTACTTATTTCCCGTGAAGCCATGAAAGAGTCCGTGTAGGTATACTGCCTGAAATTTACTGATTGTGGCATTTTTGACAGAAAATAAAAAAGGTCAACATTATTATCGATGCTATAGACTTACAATATCCAACAGGACCTAAGTAAATAACGTTGTTTCACTGAAATTATTTTTGTGTTTACTTACTTTTCATAATGACAGCCAGCCATTTGACATTTCAAAGTCCGCCCTAATTGTTACCACTAGTTGGCGCTGTCATCGCAAGCCCAGCCAATTGTCAAGTTAGTATGTTGTGGATAATTACCTCGATATTACGACCTGCCAATATCTTCTAAATTAGGTAGTTCGGTAATTATCATGAAAAAACCCTTTTTGTCGTCATTTTGGTAGCGTCATTGCGGTGTCAAAGTGGGCCACCAGAATGACGAATGAGCCACCGTAATGATGAATGCCTGTATAATCAATAATTACTAATAACCTATTAAGACATAGTACTTGTTTTTTTATATATTGTTACTGTGTTGTTAGTATTTTATTATATATATAATGATTAAAAAAATAGATTTTTTTTATTTATTTTTTATATTTTTTTTTCTTTTGATTACATACTGTTGACTTTATGTAAATAAAACGTTATAACTTTTTAACTAAGAAGTGTATTGTGATTAAATAAAAACAGTTATGATGTAAAATAACAGAAGATACTAATAAAATGAAAAATACCCAAAAAACGGTACCAAGAAATAATAAAAAGGGACTGTTTGAGGAAAATCTGTATTTTTATTGGTGTTTTTTTTTATTAATTATCAAATTTCTCTAAATAATGCCCATATTATATCTCATTTTTATTACTTTATATTATTTTACATTGTATTACCTTTCAAAAAACAAAAATCCCGTATCTTTATCCATATCACAACGTTTACAATGAGTGTTTGAACTAAGTCATTCCGGGTGCACCATTCAACGCTTCGCAACGTTTTATTTTTATTTTATTAGTATATAATAATAATAATATAAAAATATAATCTCACGCCTTTTTTATCCCCGAGGGGGTAGGCAGAGGTATTCCACTACTGGATATACCCACATTTCAGGAGATATATTATTTTATTAGTATCTTCTGTTATTTAAAATCATTACTGTTTTTATTTTATCACGATATACTTCATAGTTTAAAAGTTATAACGTTTTCTTTACATAAAGTCAACAGTAAGTAATCAAAATAAAAAAATATCTATAAAATATAAAAAAAAAATCTAGATTTTTTTTTTATCATTTATACCGCCGATAAAAATATGTCTAGTTTCACCCATTTTCATATGTGCACTTTATGGAGACTCACACTGTATATATATATATATATATATATATATATATATACAGGGTGATAAAAAATGTGGTGTGATAGGTAAGTGAAATAGATTCATTTGGCAATGTTACTTAAAAATTTTTTTTTCTTGCTTAAACTAACATACATTACTCAATTGTAGTCAATAATACACACTGAGATATTATATTTGAGATAGTATTTTAAAAAGAAACTGCCTCTTAGCTTCCATTTATGCGCAATCTACCAACAACCGCCAGCTGCGCGTAGTACTGTGCGTAGTTTTCTAGATTTTGTAAATTGCACTAAATATGACTATATTTAACAATTAATCTCGTTTATAACTTCGGCTTTATATACCTTATACGTCATATTTTTTTCCGGACGGTAAAAAAAACATTCAGTATATATATATATATTGATACGGTTACAACAGTTATACCTAGATAGTACGTTATATTTTATTTTATGCTATTATCACGGTAAAAATGTAATATTTCCTACACAATGTAAATTGGTCCAATATATCTCGTGAAATGTGGGTATATCCAGTAATGGATTACCTCTGCCTACCCCCTCGGGGATAAAAAAGGCGTGAGATTATATATATATATATATATATATATATATATATATATATATATATATATATATATAAAGGGCGTGAGATTATATATATATATATATATATATATATATATATATATAATCTCACGCCTTTTTTATCCCCGAGGGGGTAGGCAGAGGTAATCCATTACTGGATATACCCACATTTCACGAGATATATTGGACCCCTAAACGTGATAGGTGGTTAGTATTTTCAATTCATTTTCAATTCAATTCATTTAATCCGAAACAATTTACATTGTGTAGGAAATATTCTGGTTATTCAGAGAGCAGTGATAGCCCGGACGGTTAAAGAGCCGGCCGAAAATCAGTGAGGCTCGGGTTCGAATCCTGGCATGTACCAATGAGTTTTTCAAAACTTACGTACATATTTATCACTAGCTCGACGGTGAAGGAAAACATCGTGAGGAAACCCGCAGGTCTCAGAATTAATTCTGAGACATGTGTAAATAGACCCGGTCCGGCGATGGGCTCACCACCTATCACGTTTAGGGGTCCAATGTATCTCGTGAAATGTGGGTATATCCAGTAATGGAATACCTCTGCCTACCCCCTCGGGGATGAAAGGCGTGAGATTATAAATAAAAATTAGTACAACAATTAGACTCGAACTTTGCCGTTTTTAGGGTTCCGTACCTCAAAAGGAAAAAAATGAACCCTTATTCGATCTCTTTGGTGTCCGCCTGTCTGGTTGTCTGTTGTGACCCTTTATCCCGGGAACGCGGGAGTATCGAGCTGAAATTAAAACCATATACTCTGTCATTTACACTTCCTTGAAGCTATAAAAAATCAAACTTCTAAGTTAAAGTAAAAAAAAAGATAGGTACGTCTGTTGACGCCGCAAAATCGTATATATTTCGATACTTTTAAAGGAAATAAAATGTATAGGGTACTTTCCGTTGACCTAGAACTGTGACATTAGGCAAGTAATATCGTCTATCGTCTTATAGTACAAGTACAGGGAAAAATTAGAAAACTATACATGTAATTAAATTATTAAAAATATAGTCTTCATTTAAAGTACATATCAATCATCGAGGTATAAGATGTACTTACCTAACTACGAATTTGTATGGAACCCTCGGTGGTCGAATCCGACTATCATTGTCCTTTTTTATATTTACCGGGTTTTTAAATTACAGACAATTGCAGCACAAGCGGCCCTCTGTAATAATATAGGCATCAGTAAGACCGCATTAACAATGCCTCTAATGTTTGTAACGCACTAAAGACAACCAATGGAGCTATTCCTGGCCACATACATATTTGGAACGAGCTTAGGAGGTGAGACAATTAAGAGTAGTTCGTGCTGACGTTGACGTGTAATTTTGAACATTTTTTTTTATAAAAAAGGGGGTAAACGAGCAGACGGGTCACCTGATGGTAAGTGACATCGTTTAACGCATTCACTGCCAGCAACGCATATACCTATACGTTTCTGAATTTTGAAAATTAATAATCTACAGTCTATACTAATATTATAAACTCAACTACCAGACCGATTTTAAAAATTCTCTCTCCAACGGAAAGCTACCTTATCACTGTGTAGCATAGGCTATATCTTATTCCCGTTTTCCCACAGGAATGGGAACTACGCGAGTGAAACCGCGCGGAACTGCTAGTTTGATATAAAATGTTACTTCTTGGTTCAGGAGATATCTAATGTCAAATTCTAAATTCTAAGTAAATTCCTAACAAATAAATAAGTAAATAAAGTATGAAAGTTGGGGGGATACGGATAAGCGGTGGGCTCGCGTGGGAGATTATAGCCCATATTTCCTCATGGGTGAGGAAAAACTACGGGTTGATGATGATGATGAATTGTTCCTGGTTTCAGGCAACCTGTTGTTGATCAGCGCGTGCCCTAACATCGTGTGCGCCGGTATTGCCGCGTTACTTAAGGTATGGCCTCCTGGTCGGGGCGGGGAATCTTGGAACCATCAGCTTATTTTTTTACCTGTATAAACTAATTGTAAATTAATTTAATGTGTCAATAAATTTTGTTTCGGCCTTCAACTACCTACTGGTTTTTGTTCCTACAACTCGAGATCGCATAGTGAGTGTATCTCGGCTCATATCAGACGGACGGACGGACGGACAGTGGAATCTCAGTAATATTTACCCTTTGGGTACGGAATATAAAAAATCTAATTTTTCCTGTCAAAAAAATTGGTGTAAATTAAAAATTGTAAAATAATTTTTTCATAAACGTGCATTCATGAGTTTAATAAAATATGTTTATTACTTGTTTTAGAACAAGAAAGATTATTTATCTGGTATTTTTTTAATCTATATTTCGTGCTAATAGTACCTAAGTTAAGTAGGGAATCACCCGTGAGCCAGTCCAAACCACGGGTTTTATTTAACACATACTTTAGAACGAAACCCTAACACAGCTCTTACGCCTTATATCCCGAGGGAGTGGGCAGAGGTATTCCATTTCTGGATATACCCCCTTTTCACCAGATATTTTTTGGACCCCTAAACGGGATAGGTGGTGAGCCCATCGCCGGACCGGGTCCTTAACACATGTCTTATCATTAATTCTGAGACCTGCGGGTTTCCTCACGATGTTTTCCTTCACCGTCGACCTAGTGATAAATATGTACGTAAGTTGTGAAAAACTCATTGGTACATATCAGGATTCAAACCCGAGCCTCGCTGATTTTCATCATGTGAAACAAGCTCTCGTAACACACTCAGACTGAAACAAAAATTTGGAAATACAAAACCTTCCTATTATTTCAACATCCGCAGCGGAGAAGTTCCGTTAACCCCTCCCCTGTCCTAATTCCGCCGACAAAAAAATTAAAAAGCGGTCGAAAGGACCGTTTTAGCTGCGGTTACTGAAGTGAGACTTTTCCATCTACCAAAGGGTTGAGTAGGGTTACTATATTATGGTAAATTTGTGGGATATAATAATAAATTTTGCTGTCACAAATGTGGTTTTGGAGGTAAATTTTTCGAGGTCATTGGAGGTGTTTTACCAAGGATATTGGATGAGTTTAAATTGCAATTCAATGTTTAATTTTTTATAAGTATAAAACATATTATACATTGTGAAATCCATATTATACCAACATAAATAAAAATGTATATTATTATGCTCACGCCTTTTATCTAAACTTTTTAAAGGCAATCTCCTATTATGATAGGAGAATAATTTAAACCTGATAAATATCATTATAATATAAACAATAAATTAATTATATCTAAAACCATTTCATCATAATATTGCATTGTTACGCGATTTACTCATGTATGCAAAATTCAGCTTAATTCAGCACTTACCGGTTACCGTAAAAAACCACCGTAATATCAATGGTACTGTCTAATGCTACCTCGGCAAAGGATGTCACATAAATAGTTTTTAGTCCACATGTACCTATCAGACCTTACGCTTGCGACAGCCGTTCCCCGCCTTTGAGTATTAAACCAACCGGAGACGCCACTGACAGGCGTTCCCCTCTGCCAAAAGAAAGTGTCGGTCAACGATCATACCTGTTATATACTGCTAGTTTTTTTGAGTTCACGGAGTGCTTAGTGTATTCGTGTGCATCTAGTTCAAGCTATAGTGTTTAATTGTTTTGTCAAAAAATGCGTTTGTGTTAACATTATTCGTGTATGTTTCCTCGTCCCCCGCGCAGAAATTGGCAGACTTTTTTGCAAAGAAACTAGTGAACGTGACGTCTCCTGTTGATTTAATTCTTACGTAAGCACGTATAAGTATACGTACGTAGAAGTTCCCCGCACGCCTAGTTAGCCACTTAAGTCACAAAGCACAACCAAGCAAAACTAGTGAAACGCATTTCTACTTTTCATTGCAACATCCTCCCTGATGGTGACATAGGCGAGTCTATACTCGCAATATTAGTTCTACAAAATAATGGTTTTACAGTCCTATTTAAGCGGAATTTGTGGTCCCCCGGTTCTCCGCGATCCCCATGAATCCTCACCGAAAAGGTTTTAAGGTTTAAAATAAAACACCGCGTATTTGACGAGCTCTCAAGGGTTGGCCTAAAATGTTATTACTGGCGTCTGACTAAATAAAGTTGATCATAACCTCTTTTCAGAAAAAGAAAGTAACAACTTTTTCTTGTACGTACCTACACAAATAATAAAAAAATTACAAATGGTATAACAATAACAAAAGACGAACTTTCCTCCAGTAGGTACTATTGGCAAACGCTAAGCCTGATACCAAAGACGTTTAAAGAAAAAGTAGGAAACATAATGATTTTCTTCCAACCTCTTTGCCTGATACATTTGGAAAAATTGTCGCTTGTAAGCTCAAGTTTTATCACCCCGACCCTAATTAGAGGTAAACAAGGAGAAGCCAGTAACACCGTCTTTTTCAATTCCGATCCATTCATCGACACTAAATGGTCATAAACATGGAAGAAACACTTTTTTGTAATTGTCATTGTTACTATACAACATGTAACAGAATAAGCGCAATTCCTGAAATTAGTTTGTTCAGTATCGACAACACATTCGATTTCAGTTATTTTTAATATGTGTAAAATTTTTCCCAAAAATGAATTAGCGTAGTTGAATTTATTGCTTTCTATGGAAATCGTGCTATTATTAATCGATATTTAAGAAAATTGTTTAGACACAACTATGCATTTTGATTGCGTCATATTTTTTTATATTAATATTCGCACCTGAAATCAAAGACCGACACAACTCCAAATTTGACGAAATTGACCTTTTATTATCAAAAAATCCGCTATATTTTTCTCTTTCGACTGGTAAAACTCGTATAATTATACGTGAATTCTAGGCAATTTTACATACCTAAATGTCTCTTTTGACTTGCCGCGATTTGCATCGCGCCGAAAGGGAAGACAGGACTTTCTTAGTTGATCCGCAGGCGTCGTCCTAAACGCAAGCGCCGCATTGGCACAACACGAAATAATACGCGCAAGCGACGGAATTTGAGAACAGTAAGAAAGTCAAAAAAGACACAATTTGAATTATGCCTGTTTAAACTAGTTAAATGTTTAAAATTTTCGGGATTATTTTGAGTTATGACTATCTTAACTTTTTGTACTTGACGATTTCTGATATTTTCTGTGCATTATTTTTATTTGTGTCTCTTTGTTAGCAAAAAATTTTGTGTTGTGCCACTTCAAACTTTTTAGTATTCGGTGTTTAGGATTTCTTATTAACTTCCTCCTGCGTAGCATTATAAGAGGAAGTTAATGATTTGAGTAAGATGTCTGTCTGTGTGTCTGTGTGTCTGTGTGTCTGTCGACAGGATATCTCCGGATCTACTGGACCGATTGACTTCAAATTCGGTCAGTAGATACCTTAGGTCAATACCTCGATCGAGTTTGAATGTCAAAAAGGTCAAAAAATTTCAAAAATGTCAAAATTTCAAAAATGTCAAAAAATGTCAAAATGTCAAAAAGCTCAAAAATGTCAAAAAGGTCAAAATGTCAAAAATGGTCAAAAATGTCAAAAAGGTCATAAAATGTCAAAAATGTCAAAAAGTTCAAAAATGTCAAATAGTCAAAAAGGTCAAAAATGTCAAAATGTCAAAAAAGGTCAAAAAATGTCAAAAATGTCAAAAAGGTCAAAAAAGTCAAGATGTCAAAGTTCAAAAATGACAAAATTTCAAAAATGTCAAAAAGGTCAAAAATGTCAAAAAATGTCAAAATGTCAAAAAACGTCAAAAATGTCAAAAAGGTCAAAAAATGTCAAAAATGTCAAAATGTCAAAAAGTTCAAAAATGTCAAAAATGTCAAATAGGTCAAAAATGTCAAAAAATGTCAAAATGTCAAAAAGGTCAAAAAATGTCAAAAATGTCAAAATGTCAAAAATGTTAAAATGTCAAAAAGTTCAAAAATGTCAAAATGTCAAAAAGGTCTAAAATGTCAAAAGTTTCAAAAATGACAAAAAATTACAAAAATGTCAAAAAATGTCAAAAAATGTCACCATCAAAATTATTATCATCATTAACATCATTTTCGTTGTTGGCAGTCAACAGGTGGAAGTTTGTCCATAGAATTACATTCTCTCGTTTTGACTTGTGTCTCTATAACCTGTTTTCTGTCATAAAACTTAGTATAGTATTTATAAATTGCAGGTTAATTAGAAGATCAACCATCATAATAGTCATAGTAATTATGAAAATGAAACTGTATTTAATGATGGAAGCAAACCGCTTTGCACAGTTATAGTATAAGTACCTAGATAGAGACCTAAACAAGCGATTTTTACTTTATTAGCAGCGAATGTTACTTTATTATAATTTGTTAGTTTGAGTAATTACAATAAAAATATATACTTGTGTCGCTGATTTCCAAGGGCATCGGTCAAGCAGGGGAAAATTTTAACCAAATGTTTATTTATGAAAGGCGACTGAACTCGGTAGAAGATTTATCAATAGCCTATTATTCATATTTAGTAGTGAGACATTGATAAATCCCACAACGCTGACAGAAAACATTACTTTGACCTCAACACTCTTCGTATCGAATGAGCCTAGCGACTGAGCAATGTTGGGGCTCTACGTAATGAGTTTAAGCACGGATCGGGTACAAGCCACCTAACGCTGTTCCTTACAAGGGTTGGTGAAACCATTGTCTTCAAGTTGGGGATCTTGGCTGAGATCGAAAACTTTTATAGCCTGTTGTGCACTTAGCATTCAATTTGTCCGGAAGCCAGTACCTAATGATGATAATAGAGCAGCACTGACCCGCCACTATACGGATGATCTCCCGGAGATCAGCTTTTATGAAATTGAAATGCTGTCGAAACTGTTGAAGAATGGAAAAGGACCTGGTGAAGACTGAATAACATCACAGTTTTTAAAGTCAAGAAACACCAATGTGTCTTAAACTTCGTTATGAACTTTGGGAGAACTCCTAGGTCATGGAGTAGGAATATCGTGGTTGTTTTTCAAGTTCCTAACCAATATTTATTAACTGTTTTCAAGGGCTATTACGTGATAGTCTTACGTGAAGCGTGAAAGTGTAAGGACTACAATCAACCACTGTACATAGCATTTTCGGACTATGAAAAAGCCTCCGACTTGGCCGTCCGGCAGTCTCTGCAGGGATGTTAAGACCATCGAAGTGCTTATATACCTTTACGGTCCAGGTCCAGAACCATTCACGAATGCATAGAAGATAATTTACGACGCTGATTTGGATGGAATTTATTGAGAAACATAAATGGGAAACACATCTCTGCTTGCAATTTGCCGATTGACATCGTCCTAATAGTGGATTTATTGCAAGATTAATGATGATGATAAAATACTATGATGGTAACATTATGATTTACTTTATTGTGATAATTACCTTTTTAGCAAAAAAATCTTTTTTTTTATTATTATCACTCAAATTTACGTTTTAAAAACTGAATGTACACCTATTATAACCGTGTATTATTAATTATGACCGTAATGTTATATTCGTAGGTAAAACCTATTTAAATTCAGAGTATTTTGGTTATTGTAGGAGTGTATATTTTAGATTTTATACTGATTTTAATTTCTGAACATTGAAAATTTAACATTTAATTTTTTTCTTGCTTTATTATAAAGAATTCATTCTTATAATTGTTTTTGCATTTTGACTTGATACACCTATTTTTAAATTCCCCAGTTATTGAAAGTAGTCATAACAGGCATATTTTGAATTATTACACATTGTTTTTATATATTCGTGTTTTGAAGTTTGTCTAAATAGTCATATTTTGAGTTAGACAACTCCTTTTTCATTTCTTGAATTATAAAATGAAGGCTAAAACGACACATTCCAAAAAATATTTTTGATAGCCGGGCAATATAGACACAAGTCGAAGTACTAATCAAAGATACCTCAAAACTTTATAATGTTGTTAGTTTTCTACAATTTAATTTATTTTAATCGGAAATGTACACTTCAAGCTAAATTTTAAAATAAGTATAGTACCCTAATTTGGAACAGAAGTTGGTCAAAAAGGACGACAAAACTTTAACTTGAGTTTTCTCGAAACTCACTTTTTTGAGTTGTGTTGGTCTTTAATTTCAGGTGCGATATACTAATTGGGGTGTTTGAGGAATTGAGCTTTTTCTGTTAGCGTTGTATTAAGGTTTTGTCGCTACGGGGTGGGAAAAGATAGGTTGCTCTTAAAATTGACACTTTGGCGTATCAGGCAGAACCTTTACTAATAATACAATGTACAATATTCACACATATACCTGTCGGGTTTATAACCAATATGGCGTCTTAGTACAAGGCTAAAAGATACAAATAACCGAATTCAGCGACAGAAAAAACGGAACAGTGAAATCCAATTTTCATCGCAACCTCAATATATGAGCTGCCAAGCCATTTCTATCTGTGGGAGATAGACAGATCAAATTACGACAAAAAGCTGGGGCAAGATAAAGGCAAGATGTTGAGAGACCTACATTTAGTCTAGGCTAGCTAAAGTTAATTTCTTGGATGAGCATTCGGTGGGAAATTGACAGTCGGAGTATTTGCGAGAGTGTTGATTTATGATCGTGTACGTTTTGGTTATTAAGAAAAAAAACTAGGGGTTCAGCTCTATTCCACTATAATAATAATAGAAATATCTCCGGTACTGACACGACCTCGCTATAGTTTTCGGCTTCGTGGTCAAATGAGCCCACATACCACTTAGCCCGCGGGCTAAGTTGACACTCTTATTTTTTCTATGGGTAACTCGACCTACTGTGTTAACTGAGCCCGCGGGCCCGTTCACCCAACCACCCAACTTAGCCCACGGGCTCAATCGACCTCTACCTACAGCTTAGGGACTTACTTAGGCCACGGGCTCAGTTGATCAGAACATACTGCTTAAGGGTCTTTTCCGCCCACTGGCTGAATCGAACAATAACTACACTTTGTTCCGTACTTAAAATCATAATTATCCTTCTATCGTTATCCCAGTGCGGTTCAAACCGACTTCAAAAAAGGACCGTATATATATATTTTATGTATGTTCACGGATAACTTGGTCGCATATGAGCCGATTTTGATGATTCTTTTTTTGTTGGAAAGGTAATATCCAAACGGTGGTACTATGATAAGAAAACCAGGATTTGATAGAAAATCATAGTACTAGTACTTTTTTTTTATGTCCTGTTTGAAGTCAGTTTTATTTTGTCGTCAGCTGGTACAACATCAAGCCTTCTTTTAAATTCGCTTTGCCTTAGATTGCTTATTCTGACGCTCACCGTAAACCAATATTCGTCTTTTTAATAGTCCCACTACCTACAGCTTTTATCTATCTATCTCAGCATATACTTGGAACCGTGGAATCCAGCTGATTACAGTTTATGGACAGTTTAATACTCCAATCCAACCACAATTCATTCCTTTCAGCGTATCTAACCTGAATCCCACCCACTAAGCATTATTGGTTTAATTCCCCCCGATTAGTGGTTTCCAACTCCGTCCCTTGTCACGGCAGGCGGAACTTCGCAAGTAATGCTTGGAATGTAACATGTAAAGTCATGTTATATTTGATTATAGAATAAGTGGGATAGAGGAGACAAAGTAAAGACTTAGAGTTAATGCCTTAATAGGGTTGTCTCTGAGATGCATTTCACGTTCTATGACTGATTTGCTATTTGTTTTTGTTGATTTATGATTCGCAACAAAATTTTACTAAAAGTTATACAATGCGTAAAAAAAAGCGCAATTCCTCATTCACCCTAATTAGTATATTAATATAAAAAATTATGACTTCGTACTTTAGTTGTCTAACGAATGATCTTAAATAAAGAGCAATAATAGTACTTTTTCCATAGGTAGCACTAAATTCAGCTATGCTAATTCATTTCGGAAAAATTTTACACATTAAAAATAGCTAAAATCGATTACGTAGTCGATACTTAACAAACTAATTTAAGGATTTGCGCTTATTCTGTTACATATTGTATAATGTAAACTTCTATTATTAATGTCAGTGTATTCAGTTTATCAATATTAAATGGATTGCTGTCTACTAAATTTAGTGGACTAGCAAGGCAGTTGCATTTTAATCCGAATGAGTCTGTCTAGATAATTTATAGTGACTAATAATATGCGGGTAGCTTTTATTCGTGACCTTGTTCACGTTCTGGGATAAACAGTAGCCCGTGCTTCTTCAAGATGCAATCTCTTTTTATGTATTATTTGATCAGTTGGTTTCATAGATTTAGTATACTTAGATTGGCAATGCGAAAGAGAAAGAAAATAGGTACCCGTGTGTTAGAGCGAGATAGCGAGCGGTAGATAGACGAGACCATTTTCGGAAACGTTACGGGGCTATACCGGGCCGACGTCAGTTGTGAACGAAACAAATCTCGCTTATTTTAATTAATCTCGCGTATTAAAAGAGTAAGTTGGATGTTTAATAGACGTAAACAGCTATGGTTACGTGTGCAGTACCGGTTGTAATTCATCTAGGAAAGAAAATCCACAGAATTAGTCATTTTACATGTGAGTGCGATTGAAAGATTTAATTCTCTAAATTCAATGATTATAGAAAACTGAAAAACAAATCGTGCACAAATAGATAGGTAATAACATTGCTTTTTATTATATAAATGTTCTGAATGTATAAGAATTGATTTAAGCGAAAAATAAAATACGTGAATTTTTTGTATTTCTAACCTCAATTTTATAGTGATTGTCGTAATATCGATTAACCACATTTCGATAACGTGACTGGCAAAGTTATTAACTACACAATATACCACACACCCATTTGTTATCGAGAGCTACAAGTTTAGGGAGAGCACAATTTGTCTTGCACACATCCACGTTACACGCACAGAAGTGTCAATTTTCTAGGTCTCGCCGTACTGGCTCTATTGCCAATCTTTAACGTTAGTATACTAAATCTATGGTTGGTTTACTCAATACTCGTACGTACTATAAGTTCATGTATCTTCGAGTACCAGCCACTTTTTAAATGATACGTAACGATTTGGTTTCAGCCTAATTTATCCTCTGCGCAAAACTAATATTTTTATAAAAAAAAATGTCAATCTGTTTATTTCAAGAATAAAGAACACCATGATGACAAAAAACAAAGGCGCTAAATCCAAGAAAGTAGGATTATGTGCACCTATGGCGTCGTATAAATCATTGCACTATACACATTAGCTACATATTTGATTACCTATATTATTATTGTTGCAAAGTGTCTGAATTGGCATCTCGCTATTAAGTTAACGTTTCATAATATATGGTTTTTTGCATATTTAGGGTTTGTTTCAATTTTGTCAATTTGTTTTACAGTAGTTCTGCATTGATTCCTAACGAGTGAGCTCACTCATTTCATAGTGGAAGCATTTTGGTTCTTACTACGATAAGGGCGTATGTTACCTAATTAATCCTCTGCGCAAACTAATCTTTTCGCTTGGGCAGCGTCTTGCGCCTGACGGCGGTCATTTTGCGTGTTCGTTGTAAATGAATGATTACAATATTATTCAGTGGAGCGGTGGCCAGTGTTTGGAAACCCTCTGATGTAATGCCGGGCATTATTCAAGTAATGTACACGCACATGTTTGGAAATGACTGCGTGCGTACTATGCGGCATAGAGGAACTCTGTAGAATGACGGCTCAAAAATATATGCAGGCAGAATAGAAGAAATTGTAGGTATCTATGTATAAAGGGTGTTAGGGAAACACTTTCGAAAACTAAGAACGGTGGTTATACTGATGATTCTTGACACAATTTCATAAAAAAATTACAAAAAAACAAAATTTTTCATTGCTCATCGTGGTATACAAGGAGTGTGCTATTGAAACCGTTTTACTTAGCTTGGGACTAAATAACTGTATGAATTGAATCCCACAATTTTATTATTATTTTTTATGTTGGAATTTCAATTTAATAAAATTAAATTATAGTTTCATTTCACGACGATTAATGAAAAACTGAAAAAGCGAAAATATTTTTTTTCATGTAGCTCTATGTTTCAAGAATCACCAGCATAAACCCTAAAAGATTACAAGGTACTTCTTATCATCAGTGATGTTTTATAATAAAGGTAGATGTGTTGGGCTTATTATCTGTGCTCCAAATGTAGCCATAGAAATGCTTAGCCGTGCACGAAACTGTGATCGGGAAATGTATTTTATCTCGATCGCTTAAAATATGAATAGTCTACACTAAATTTGATTTCCTTATTCTTCTTAACGATCACGCATGTATTTTCTATTGAAGTAATTTCAGTTTAATGTAATTTCTATCATACCTTGTAAAATACAATACTGTCTCAATTTATTTGGTGCAATTATGTAAGAGTGTAACGCGTCTACCTATAGAACTTCATAATTGAATAGATGGAGTAACCCAAAAATTTAGGGGATATTATCTTCTAGGGACTCCGGAAAGGGTCCCTAAATGTGCGTCCCAGGAGATATGCCAGTTGAGCCGGATAAATCCGGAACGAGGCAAATGGTAGATCAATGAAAGGTCCGGAAATATTGCTTTAGCTACTGATAGTAGGTTTGATTGCATTTTCAGATTGGACGTCGAAGTTTACCTGATTGCAACAACACTTATATAGACCGTTGAACACTAATCCACTATCACATAACTGTTAACTTCTTATATCAAATCAGGTGCTTCGTATTATATAACCTGTTCATATATACATAACTAGCTGATGCCCGCGACTTCGTCCGCGTGGAATTTGTTATTCCTTTGAGTTTAGAAAATATATCAAGAAGGATAATATTATACACTATCTATCTACAATAATATTATAAAGAGGAATTAAGGATTTGTATTTTTGTATGTTAATAACGAATAAACTGAAAAACTACTGGACCGATTTAAAAATTCTTTCACCATTAGAATGTTACATTATCCCTGAGTAATATAGGACATATCTATGACGAAAAAAATTAGGGATCCTTACTAAAACTTGTCTGTACATGCCGGGATTGGAACCCCAGGCTCGCGAATGAGAAAAGGGCTCTTTAGCGACTGGGCTATCATTGCTATTTAATATTTTTGTTATTAAAAACACCCTATATACAACGCGTCACAGAATAAGCGCAATTCCTGATACGTACCCCGATTAGTATACTAACATAAAAAGATGGTGATGCATTCGTAGTTTAGTTTTGTCTAACCAAATTGCTTAAATAAAGAGCGATAACAGTACGGTGTCAATAGGCAGTCCTAAATTTATTTATTCTAATTAATTTTTCGGAAAAACTTTACACATATTGAAAATAGCTGAAATCAATTAAGTAGTTGATACTAATTTCAGGAATTGCGCTTAGGTATTCTCTTACGTGTTGTAAAGCCTAGGATTCTGATTTGACTCTCTGGATTATGATTTTTGAATTAGTTCTTGATGTCAATGGCTACGCATGTGGTCATAATAACAAATAAATTTCCATAAGGAACCCATAGTGAATTCTCAAAAAAAAAGAAGTGGACTTTGTATGGAGACTATTGAAGAATATTTGTGCCAAGTTTCAAGTTGAAGATAAGAAAATCTTGTTGTTTGTTTTGAGGAGTATTTTTACAATATTTTGAATTGATACACCCAAAAATAAAGGTTTTCCGTACATACCAAACTCAACCCCTACTTTCACCCTTTTGGGGGAGGACTTTCGAAAAATCCAAAAATACGTATCTCATCATTTATTTCTAAGAGTAGTTTTTTTTTGGAAAAACCAGAAATACGTATCTTGTTGTTTGTTTTGAGGAGTATTTCTACAAAGTTTTGAATTGATACACCCAAAAATGAAGGTTTTTCCATACATACCAAACTCAACCCCTACTTTCACCCTTTTAGGGGACGATTTTCGAAAAATTCAAAAACACGTATCTCATCATTTATTTCTAAGAGTATTTGTGAGAAGTTTCACGTTGATAGAATAAAAAAAACAACACGTCTCCATACCAACTCCATCCCCTGTTTCACCCCCTTCGGGGGGGTTTTTTAGAGAATCCGGAAATACGTTTCTTGTTATTTGTTTTGAGGAGTATTTTTACAAAGTTTGGAATTGATACACCCAAAAATTAAGGGTTTCCATACACATCAAACTCAACCCCTACTTTTACACCTTTAGGGGACGATTTTAGAAAAATCCAAAAATACGTATCTCGTAGTTTAAACTTGACACAAATACTCTTAGACATAAATATGTCTAAGAGTATTTGTGTCAAGTTTCAACTTGATAGACGTAAAAACCAACACGTCTCTATACAAACTCCATCCCCCTGTTTCAACCCCTTAGGGGTTTTTTTTTGGAAAGTCCAGAAATACGTGTCGTGTTTTTTGTTTTGAGGAGTATTTTTACAAAGTTTCGAATTGATATACCCAAAAATGAAGGTTTTGCATACAAACTCTCAACCCCCTTTTCACCCCCTTAAAGGTTGAATTTAGAAAATTCCTTTCTTATTCCTAGTCTACGTCTTTAGAATAATATATGTGAAAAAAATCAGCTTTCTAGGTGTAAGGGCTTAGGCTGGGCGTTGATGAGTCAGTGAGTCAGGACTTCTCTCTTTATATATATAGATTAAAAAATTAAATAACATTTTATTGCAGGCTATTTGGCCCAAAATTGTTAGTAACACTGATCTTATAAACTATGTTAGTACCTAGTATACATACACATACTATTATCTTAATAAATAAGTTCTCCCACCCGAGACACCGGCTGCAGACATTACGTGTATCTTCATCCAGTGCCTCAGTATGGGAGAACCCAGCTTCAACGCAACGGTGACCAGGACGCTGTTGGTGCTGTCGCGCAAGCGCCGCCAAATTGAAATAATGCCACGACTATTACCCATTAGGGTAGGCAGAGACATTATCACTTGTCCAATTACTCTGTTTAGGCTAAAGGTAGCGCCAAGAATTTTTTTTTACTTCCCGTTGTCCCCACCATGGGGATACGGCCCACGGAGACAACGGGAATAATAATAATAATAATATAATCTCACGCCTTTTATCCCCGAGTGGGATGCCGGACCTGGAGTGCGATTTTTGAATCTCACTGGTGATATCTAAATCACCGGTGACTAAAATTATCACCGATGACTTTTATGTCACCATTTTCTAAAAGCCGTATTTTTGAAAGTCACACGCTGTTTTCAATAAATCGTCGCAATCACAAAATATCACAATCGAGCTCCGCTGCTAATTATTCCAAAAAAAATACTTTGGCACTTTTGGCAGATGGCACTAAGTCAACTGTCAAAAACAATCGCATGGTGATTTCAATTACGAGTGGGTAGGGGCACTCGTAAATCGATATCATAGGTATGACAAATGTAAGTCACCGATGAGTTTCAAAAATACGAACTTTCGGAAATCACTCACATCGGTGAGAATTAGTCACTTGGTGAGATTCAAAAATCGACCCCCGGGTCTGTGACCGGGTCTGTTACACATGTCTCAGAATTAATTCTGAGACCTGCGGGTTTCCTCACGATGTTTTTCTTCACCGTCGAGCTAGTGATAAATATGTACGTAAGTTTTTAAAAAACTCATTGGTACATGCCAGGATTTGAACCCGAGCCTCACTGATTTTCGGCCGGCTCTTTAACCGTCCAGACTATCACAACGGGAATACATCAAGAAAACCAGTCACATATTTACCTCGTAAGTAGGTACCTACATACATTCTTACAAACAACCGAAATAGAATCTCCCTCCCTCCCTCCTTGAGTGTTTAATTATTATTGTATTACACTGTGGAAAAAAAGTATGGTCCCTGGAGGAAAACTGTCTTACCTATATTTTTTTTATTTAGCTCATTTTACTTTTAAAACATTATTTTAGTTTTAAAAACGAAACTGCATTCAAAGATTTTCTAAAATTTGCTTGTCTCACCGGGACTAGAACCAGCTAAAAATTCAAAAAATAAACATTCGACTGCACCTATTAGGTATGTATCTGTTAACTAAAGGATTTGTTTCCAGCCAGGGCCCATATTTTTTTCCAAAATGTATTAAAAGATTATCCCAAAATCTCTTAAAATGTATTTCGATTTTCATTTTACAATTATAACAATTTTCTAAACAGTAAAAAAATACAAAAAGTGATGCAAATGAGTACTGAAAATTCCGTAAATTTTCGTTTTGACAGATCATAAAAAGCAACTCTTTTGACTTGGCAGTCATATACCCTATTTCGCGTCTGTTTCCAATCACGCTTACCTCACCCCTTCTCTGTCGCCTTTCCCCCTGTAAGTCGCAGTCAAACAGATTAAAATATAATAGGGCATAGAGGGGACAAAGCGAGGAAAAATTTAAGCCGAAAAGTTATTCCAAGTGGAATAAGTCTAGTACAATTTCGACCGAATGACAGCTCGCGTTCATACTAACCATAGAATAACTTATATATACTAACTGACATGACGCTTGATCTTCAAACATGCTTCAAAGTTTTGTATGTAAATATTCCCAATGCCCCCTCTATGTCCTATAATATTCTAATCTCTTTGGTCACAGTACAGCGTTAGCACGCTATAAGCGACTTCCTTATTCATAAGACTAGGCTCATAACTACGGGTCCTGTGTTTATTTTGTCGTAAACAAAGTGAAAACAACTACGTTGTTTCCATACAAACCTTTCGAAAAAATCTACATAGCAATTTACTTCTGTTTACATTCAAACCGATGTTTTGTTTTTCCGGCTGCCGAAAAGTTTGCGGGCAAAAAGTTTTTATTCGTTTTTGCGGCCAAATATTTGGTTAGTTTATTTGTGGGCATTCGATACTGAGGTAGCCTTATATAGAACGAATTGGTTTTTCAAACTTCTCAATTTCTGTTTAATAATAGAATTACAAACAAGTAGTAAACTTGTGTATTTATTTTAAAACTTTGTTCTAGAACCAGCTACATACGGTAGTTATTTTCAGTACCAAATTAGAGAACTGTATATAGGTCCTTGTCCAAAGTCCTTACGAGTTCCTATGAAATTGCCGAAAAACTCGAACCAATGTTTTTGTTTACAATTTCTGTAATTGATGAAGGTTACACACACACACACACTATATTAATCATCCTAAATAAATGTTATTTCCCACTAAAAAAGAATTAGAATACCTATTTTAATTGGAAGTGTTTTTCCGGGATGAAAAGTCTATGTTCTTCTCTAAGGTACAATGTAACTCTACCAAAGTTTATCAAGGCTTAGGCGTGATGACGTAACACACAAAGAAATTTACTTTCACACTTACAGTTATTAAGGATATAAACATAATATAAATTGTGGAACACAATTCACACACGGTTATTTAGTCCTAAACTAGGGGCCTATGATATGGGTACTAAAAAACTGATAAAATATTTTTCAACACACTTGCTCATAAAGTGGCTCTAATTTCACTGCAATTAGGCACATAATGACACCTATAATCAAACTGAGACTTTTTGTTTGCTATTATTCACTAGTGAGTTATAGATTTTTTTTTTCAATTTTGTTGCTAGAGTTGCTTTGTTCTTAAAAAAGTTTCGATACAAAAAAGATCGTATTCAATCGTACTAATAAATTAATACACAAATATGGCTTGCTCATTTCATGCAACTTCGTATTTAAATAGATCATTTCAACTTGTACGTGTTTAATAAACAAAACTTTCACTCAAATATAACTTTGGTTTTCTCTGTAAAAACTTTAAATACCCCATTTTGTACGTGGCTAAAACGCTATCCACGACAAACCAAAGAAAAAGAAACCTAATTTTTTTAGTCCATGGCCGATCGCCATTGTAAGATGCGAGCGCATAGGAAAACGAGGCTGTATGGGCCTAGATCCTTTTGCCTTTTCCAAATTATATAAATAAAAAATTGGAAAACCAATTAATTTTCCCCGCCATTGCGAATGATTATTTTAAAATGATTTTTTAGTATTATTTATTCACAAGTGTGTTGAAAAACGTCGTATGATACACGTGTGTATTGATGATTACCGTCCTCGGCTCTCTTATGACCCTCGCCTACGGCTCGGGTCTCAATGGCGCCTCAGCGGTAATCACCAACTTTACTCACTTGTACCATAATGTACTAAAACCTCCAGACACGAAGCCAACAGACATGTTCATGCACACAAATGTTGGCCCCGAGTGAGGATCGAACCCGCGACCTCCGACTCAGAAGGCAGGGTCACTACCAACTGAGCAACAGGCCCTTCGGTGACTTTATGGGGAACTAGCTTTTGACCGCGGCTTCCCTCGCGCACGTTTATTTCACCCCTTTCTTAGACCCAGCGGTTTAGTCTGTGCGTTGATATATCACCAATCAGTCAGTCAGTTTATTATTTTATATTCGTATATAAAGATTTGGTTTGAATTCATTACACAGTGGAAATTGAAACAACTTATGACGATCAATAAGTTTATTTTATACTCTTAAATAACATCTTAAGCTATCTGTTTAATTATTTACACAACCATATCCAATTATTAAAATCTATTGCAAACAAAACTTTCTTTCCTTTCGTTCTTTAATAATTATACAACTTAATTCTAATACTTATAATATCATTTTTATCATAATTACAATTACAGCTATTATGTTTTATACTTTTAAAGTTATAACTTTAATGTCCAAAGTTTAACATAGTCTAAATTCTATATTTCATTACATAAATGTATGAAAACAAATTTAATAATAATCAAATAACTAAGTTATTCGTTATTATTTACAAAGATATTTTATCTATACGAGAACTTTACGATACAACGTAACAGGCTCTTTATAAATAACAAAGTGTAATATAATTTTGTTTTATTAAATTTTGTTCTCTCTACGTGAATTGTTTGCTTTAAAAGTTTATACAAGTAATGAAGGTATAAAATATTTAAATTAAATTTATTTCTGTCTTCATGTAATTTTTTGAACAAATTTTACTGAATTGTAATTTAATTTTATATCACATTTCTGTGTTGATTCTATAGATTTGCAGTCTAAATTTATATAAGTACTTACAATATTCAATAGTTTTTTTTTGCGTAAATCAAATACTTAGTAAAGTCGTGTTTCCATTTAAATAAGTGTCAAAATTATAAAAGTTTTATTCTGTATCAAATTTAATAACTTTTCATAACATACTGAGTGATTGACGCGGGATGGTGTCGCAAAGTTGCGTCAAAATATCGCATATAAAAATCGCAACGACTTAACAGTATCGAAATGAAATTGCGAGCAATCATTATGTGATAAGATTATCCCAAACACCTCTTAAAATGCAGTACAAGTAACTTTTTAAAATTAAAGCAACTTTTAAAACAATAAGCAATGAAAAGGGGTACGCAATTGAATACTATGAATTATGACGTCACAGTTTAGTACTCAGTACATTTTCCATAGTAAATTTTCATAAAAAGTAACTCATTTGATTTAGGCTGTCAACTACCTAGTATATACCTCTTACAAGTTCAATTGCTCTCAACCGCTTCTTTCGAAGTCTTCAGCCCTTGATACTCACAAAGTTTGATTAATTATGGTAAAAGTCTGTTACAAAGAGTCCTTCGAGTCTCTAAAAGAAGTACTTACTAAGTCCTCTTTTAGATCGGTGTCACTTACGTTATAAGCGTCAAAAATGGCCGACAAAATAGCCTCATTACAGGTCTAGATTAGTTTTTTTGACAGTTTTTTCCCTTGATTTTATTCGCGATCCACAATAAAAAGTAGTCAGTTCTTCTTCAAGACATAGATAAACTATGTCTCCGTTTAATTTCACCGAGATCGGTGCAGCAGTTTGGCTGGGAAAAAGTATGACAGACGAAGTTACTTTTACGATATCATGAATGGTAATCGTCTGTCTTGGTATGGACATATAATGAGGAAGGATGAGAGTAATATTTGTAAGGCCGGTGCTTGATATGAATGTGGATGGTTATAGGAAGATGGGTAGACCCTTTGGTCTACCCATCTTCTTCAAAAGATGGATGGATTGTGTGAAGGATGATATATGAATCATGGAAGTGAATATAGATATGACGTATGATAGATCTAAATGGAAGGAAAAAGGTAAGTAAATGAATGATTGAATTCCTGATGTGGATTTTACAATCGGAATCTGATGTTATTTGACATTCATTTACTCCAAGCGACACTTCCTTCAATAAATAGCTTATGAAGAAATGACGTCACTTATAAAAATAAATAGACGATGCTAAGGTAAGCTGTACGGTAAGGGTGTAACCCAAACGTGACATAAATAGATTTGAAACCCGCCTACGTGATGACGTGAATTTGTTAGTAACGTAACTTTGTCACGTATATTGGTTTTGGGGAGGATGGATGACGGATAAATATTGACAAACTAGTGGGCGCCCAGTGGGATGCCTGCGACACTGTTTTTTACGTTCCCGTGGGAATTTAGACATATTTTTTTTTCGGTATATTAAATGTATTATTATGGGATGCCATTTCAAGTTTGCTTCATTGATACTTTTTAACATTTCGTATTTCGTTTCATATAGTTTTTTAAGAGAAAGCTGGCAGTACTCGATTCCCCTTACAAGTCTCTTTCAGCTAAACATGGATTATGGAAATTAGTGTAAACAAATCACAGAATTTAAATCCTAAGTCGGAACTGACCTTGTGCAAACTTTGCCTAAAGGGTTTTTGGTGTTCAGGTTGTTCTATCATTTACCCGGACACATTGGTTTATGTATTTTGCGTCGTGGTTATTTCATAGGAAATTATCATGCTTTCATTATCAGTCAGTAATAATATTAGTCTTCCCGAATACATATAATCTTCTTTACATAGTATAACAATGTAGACCAGACACCCTGACGTCAGAATGTCTGTACACTTTAGTTTGACTTTTTCTGTTTGTTTATCGAGGTCATGGACCTATTATACTTACAAAATAGGTTCATGACCGAGGTACCACATTGAATTTAGGTATTAAAAAGTAGCAAAAAGGAAATGTACCTGCTAATTGTTTTTAGCTTTTGGCTTACGAGTCAGAAGATGGTCTGTCGGTTGTAAATTATGCAGGCTCTTAAGAGAACTATGATTGTGCAGTTTAGGATATATATGTCACCGTAAAATTGCAAACATCGTTAGATCATAATCTATCTCGCGAGATTGTAGACTGTCGAAAGATTGTTAACCGAACATACTGCTTATAATTTAACGCATTATTTTTCGGTAAATTATAATATATCGAAGTGAAACTGATAGATCACAATCTCTCCAGCGTTAAATTGTCCACTGTCCAAGGACTGTCCCTGATTGGTCGGTCTTGCAGTAGGTTATTTCTGTGCCCATAGGGTTAGGAATCAACCACAGATGTCAGTCAAACAAAATAAAAGCATTAAAAAGAATGTGGCATTAAGTATTTTGTATTTAGTATTTAGTAGGTAGGTAATCAATAATTCTGAGAATCAGTGAGGCTCGGGTTCAAATCCTGGCGTGTACTAATGAGTTTTTTAAAACTTACGTACATTATTCATCACTAGGACGACGGTGAAGGAAAACATCGTGAGGAGGTTTTCTCACGTGGGAGAGCCATGCTTGGGTCTCACAGAAAACCAGGGTAAAGCAATGCTTGCATTGCATTTCGTTGAGTTGAGTAACCGGAGGCCCCAACCTCAAAGGCCAGCAACGCAGTTGTGACCGTCCGCTCGTTTGGCCCCTTTTCTCTTATAAAAAAAAAGGAAACCCTCATGTCTCAGAATTAATTCTAAGGCATGTGTAACAGGGCCGGCGATAGGCTCACCACCTATCACGTTTAGGGGTCAAATATTCTCGTGAAAAGTGGGTATTTCCAGGAATGGAATACCTCTGCTTACGCCCTCGGGGATAATATTCGTGAGTTTTTTTTTAAGTAAGGATTTTGTTTTGTAATTTTTTTCTAAGGAACAATTTTGTTATGTTTTCGATATTTATTTTAGTTAATGTTTGATTTGTTTGGAAGAGTAAACCTTTCTACGTTTTCAATTAGTGCTTTAATCGAGATTTTTATTTTGTGATCGTTTTTTTTTGAGAAGTGAAAATGTTGTTACTTTTTAGTTTTATTTTATCTTTGAAGATAATTTTTTTTTGTTCCATATGTTTTTTAACATAATGTTAGAATTATTGATTACCCACCTACTAAATAATAAATACAATATACTTAATGTCACAGTTTTTTTAATGTTTTTATTTTGTTTTACTGACATCTGTCGTTGATTCCTAACTCTATGGGCACAGAAATAACCTACTGCAAGACCGACCAATCAGGGACAGTCCTTGGACAGTTGACAATTTAAAGCTGGAGAGATTGTGATCTATCAGTTTCACTTCGATTTATTATAATCTACCGAAAAATAATGCGTTAAATTGTAAGCAGTATGTTAAGTTCACAATCTTTCGACAGTTCACAATCTCGTAAGATAGATTGTAATCTAACGAAGTTTGCGATTTTTCGGTGACATATACATAATTTTGTAGCACTACTTGGCATTTGTTGTTTTATGTAGAAGATAGTGATAATACCCCAACAAAATACATCTACAAGTTTAGTGTACTTTCTTCGACGCAATCAAACAATGTGAGGCCAAAGACAGAAATCGAGCAAATAATAGATCTAACAGTATGTAACATAAACAATCAAATTAAACAAACAATTACCACTAAATCAGCAAACTACAAAAGGTGAAAGGACTGATTAGTAGTGAATCGAAACCTAATACGTGAAACTACTAACACAAGGTAGATTAGTTACCAATTAGTGTCAATATCAAAATACTGATCCTGAATTCAATGCTGTTTCGCATATACTAATATGCGATTTGAATCTCGTAATCAGATTAAGGCTCATTGAAATCTATACCAGACGACTGTTTATTAACTGTGAAAAGAGATTTGGTAGATTATAATCAAACTACATATTCGTCTTGATGGGTTTCACCTTCGTGTTTTGTGGGTTCCGTATCCAACGGACGGAACCTTGTTACTAAGCTTACGTAGTCTGTCTATTTATCAGTCAGTCTGTCGGGTTGTATCTTTTGGTAAGCGTCAAGACCCCTTGACCAAGTGCGATAATTTATATTTGGAGACTATCAAGTTTCAATACAAAAAATTTTTTAAGGTACTAAAAAGGTATTAAATATTTTTCAAAGAAATAATTAAGTTATACGTCTCTAACTATGTGAAAAAAATGTGGTCCAAACAACCTGACGTTGAAACTTGATAGTCTCTAAACATAAAATATCGCACTTGGTACAGGGATCATGACGCTTACATCTTTTGAACGGTGAAAAAATCTGTAGTAATTTTCACAGAATGCTTAAAATTTGTTACTATGATGAAAAACCCAAAGAAATAAATTATGATAAGAGAAAAGATTTTACATGATTTTTCAACGCTTTTTGGTGGTCTGGTACCTACGCTTAGTGTGGGAGTCGGACTAGTACTTGTTTAGTTTTTTATAGTTCTGAGTGTGTTGTTAGTAAGTAGGTATAATATTCTTTGATTTACTTTTCTTTTTAGGAGTTTTCCTTGCTTTAATTGTTTTTAGAACCGCTTCTTTGCAGATGCATATCGGATTCACCGCTAAATGATCATGTTGAGAAAGTTCTGACCTATGGGACCTACAATATGAAACATAATATGAAGTAAGAACCGTTTTTAATTTCATCTGCTGCTTTATAGTACCTCGGTTTCAAAAGTATGTTCAATAGTTTTATTTAAAATCAACACTATTTTATTATTACATTTAATTAAGTTTTATATCTCCGAGTAGAATTTACAAAATCTGAACACTAGGATGACGTCACTCAGATACTTCAGCATCAAAGTAAACTTGGACAATCTAGATGACGTCATCTTACAAGACTTCTCCATCGAAGTAGAATATAACTCTAAAATGAACCTAACCTCGTATAATTTACAATGTATTATCAATAGGATCGATTTTATATTGCACGATAAGTATTTTTATAGAGACGGACACATGAAGGTTTTTTAAAGCTTACAAGACGATGATTTTGGTCAACAAAATCTACATGAACAGTGTTTCTATGATTGTGAAAAGACTACACTACTTAATGAGCATATATAGACTGTCCGTGATTACAATAGGAGAAGTTACTGTCGACAAAGGTTCCGTCTGATACATTTGGAAGAACTGTCGTTTGAAACTCGAGTTTTGTCCAACCCGCCCCTAATTATCGCTAAACAATAGGAGCTAGTAACACTTCCGTTTATATCGGCGTGGAATGAACATAAACATAAAGGAAACCCTTTTTTAGTTTTAGTAAGTAAAAACTTTGTCGCCTCAACACTATAGCGATGTGGAACAAAACAGCTGCTCACAAAAATACTCTTAGAAGTATCAGACGGAACATTTATTGATAGTATTATTTCATGTTCATATTTTTTATGTGTTCAACATTTATTTTTCCTCTGGCGATGGTAATATATTATTATCGTGCAATATAAATTTTGCGACAGACTTCAACATTTTTATGAATGAGAAGTACTTGGACACCATGTGTATCTTTCAACAAACAATAAATGCTGGTCTGTTCCAATCTTAAGGCGCTGTGCAAACACTAAAAACTTTCAGCAACTGCCAAATAGCTGACCTGACCAAAATATATACGGAATGGTGATGTCAATCAACTGTACCCTTAAATTCTCAGTATTAAATAGTCCAGGCAATGAAGCGGATTTTTGTATGAAGACCCCAACATTAATTCCTCAGTCGATGAAACTTTGCAGGATTGTAGTATAGTATGAGACAATACTTGCATAAAAAAATCCAAAAAAAAAACCTAACCGAAGTTAGGTATTTTTACTGAAATAGTTATTTATTTGATATCTTTGTTGGGAAAAAATGCTCAGTCAAAATTTTCTTCGCCAGCAATATTCATGTGTGTTAAGAAAGCTATATGCGAAATATCCAAAAAAATCTCCTGGTAGAAACAACAAAAATCAGACGTATATGTACCTTGCACGGGAAAATTGCTCAGTCCATTTTTTTAACTAGAATGTCATTTAATAGTCGCTGTGAACTTACAATAGGAAAATCCAAAATAAAAACCGTCTCGCTACATTATTTTCAGAAAATATCAAATTTTTAACTTAAAAAAAAATTTTTTTTAGTATAAAAACCTAACTTCGGTTAGGTTTTTTTTTGGATTTTTTTATGCAAGTATTGTCTCATACTATACTACAATCCTGCAAAGTTTCATCAACTGAGGAATTAATGTTGGGGTCCACTACCTTTATTGCCTAGACTAAAAGTTCTATTTAGCGTTGGCGTACTACCAGGGATACGTCGAATGCTTGAAAGACGTTCTTCAGGGTTGACACCGCGTTGGTCACTACACTGGTGGTAGCGGTCTATATCTACCAGTTACTATACAATCATCAGGTACATCGTCTGTCTGTTTGCATACCCTACAACTGCATCATAGAAAAAATGGTCAGATCAAGGACGTTTAAACGTCCTTGGGTCAGATCTCGTATAGTAGATGCCACAACACACGGTTTACAATTTAGTGATTTTGATGCGATTTGATGTAAATGTCACGTCACATCGAAGGGTTGTCAAGCGAAAGAAAGACCCTTAGCTCAGCAGTGGGCTGTTACGAGTTGATGATGAAGTATAGCATTTCCACAGCGCCCATTTCTTTAAGTTTAATACTAAACATTGTTAGCTCTCAGTTGTGGGTACTAGCAGCTCATAAGTGCGACGATGACGCTCAGAAGAGCTGAAGAGAGAGGATATTGGATGCGGAGCTGACCGCCATGCTGCATCGCTGCTGGGTGCTCACCTGTTGGAAAGAGATAGATGGTTAGTTAAACCACACTCAGTAGACGGTTACTAATATAAAGCTGGGGTCCCACGGTCCGCTATTCTACGGATCAGCCACACTCAGCCGACGAGCACGGACGGCGACGCACCGCAGGCAGGGCCGGTCCAACGGTGCGTGTCGGTGTGTGTAGATGTTTTTATGTTGTCATAATGCAAAGCGAAAGAGAGAGAGAGAAGAGCGCACCTTTGAAGTTACCGACTCACGATGGATACGGGCGCACCGCCACAGACGTTCTGTGCTATCACGGACGAGGCCGGTCCCACGGTGCGTCGTGCGAGCTGGTCTGCGTGCATCCGCGATTTTACGGACCGTGGGACCCAAGCTTAAGAGGTTCACGGTTTCTTTGTTTGTTGATAGTGAAGTCTGCCTGCTGCTTCTTGCATGAGGCTCGGGTTGGAAAACTTTGTGAGGTAATGCTATCAATGTGTATTTTTATAGATTCTTTATATATTTACTCAGGCGTAGTTCCCGTTCCCGTGGGAATACGGAGATAAAATATATATGTTACTCAGGTATATTCTAGCTTTCCATTGATGAAATAATTTTTTAAATCAGTTCAGTAATTTTTGAGTCTATTCGTAACAAAGATACAAAAATACAAATCTTTCCTCTTTATAATATTAGTATAGAAGTATAGATCACTAGCTCTACGTCTAAGGTAAACATAAATTCTGATACATGTGTTGCTCAAAAACTGTCGTGCTTAGAATTAGAAACCCGAAAATCATCATCATCAGACATAAAATGCAATGTACAAGCAAGTTGTATCCACAAAATCAGTTTAATTCAAAACTAAACTTAGTCAAAATCACTAGCAGCGTCTGTCACTGGTACTAAAATAAGCGAGTTTAATACTTCGTACAACGTTGCATCGATGTCTGTTCCTCGACGGTTTACTTCATAGGTCGTTACCTAAAAAGTCATGCCCATTTTCCCCAACAAGCCCCTGAAGCAATTCTACGTAAGTGTTTCTTAGATTAAGGGTTCCCCTAAAACGAATACTTACTTTAACTATTACAGTATTTATTAGGTGACAATGGACTCGATTTTGCAGACCACCTAAAATTCCTAATTTTAAGTTAGCCTATCCTTCTCCATAAAATACGGAAGAAAAAGGACTGAAACAAACCATAGTAGGTAAAAACCAACTAATTTGATGTCTTATCTGTCACTTTTATCCATGACCTTCTTACATCGTTGCTAAAATTGCTAAACACGTGTATTTGAATAAGATGTGAATGCGTTCATAAGGTTCAATTTTGTTGTTTTGACATTTGTGACATTATAAATAAATATGGCGCTTATTTTTGTCCCTTTCCTTTCCAAAGCGGTGGAAAAGAATACAGCTAAAATAAAATTAGGAATTTTAGCTGGTCTGCAGAATCGAGTTCAATGAATTCCTAATTAGGAATTCCTTATCCCTAAATTTAAGGGCTCAATTGTGAAAACAGGTATTAGTTTCTCAAATTTAGGTTTAGACTTATTGAGTCCATACTCACCGCTCAAAACATGTACGAGAACGGATCTCGGGTTGGCATTAGCGGGGGCGCAAGTGTAACGCCCCGAGTCGGCCGCCCTGGCCCTTTGCACCAGAAGATGGGAAGTGGTCGTCTCCCCCTTCTCCGTGATCACTGACACCCCACCACGTGGGGAGTCGTAGTTGATTTCCTGGGAACAAAATAATTGGGAAAGATAAAACACTATCCTACTGATATTATAAACGCGAAAGTTTGTATGTATAGATGTTTGTTCCTCTTTCACGCAAAAACTACTTAACGGATTTTGAGGAAAACTTAACAGTTTAGCTTATACATCAGAATAACACATAGGCTATATTTTATCATCCCCGTATTCCCACGGGAACGGGAACTACGCGGTCGAAACCGCGGGGTGCTGCTAGTTGATATATAAAGTGGCATCAAACTGTGTCGCCTTATCATTCTAAAGACTACATAATTTTTATAATAATTAAAGATAAAAATGTCCTCCAAAGAAGAACTATGTGGAGCAAAGCCCAGAAGCCCTACCTACATTTGAAAGATACACTGGTAAAAATTTGACATTTCCTTTTATGGTCATGACAGTATTTATATATTAATAGTAGCTGACCCTTTGAGCATTTTGTCTCAAATGCTCTAAGGGCTGACCCGGCTGTTGTCCTGTACATCTGACAGTAATGTCAAAAGCCATGATTACATTAAAGTTAATAATGGTCGTTAAGTTTTCATACATTTTCTAATGTTTGGCGCAACTTTCTTATTTTGTTCTTTCATGAGAACCTTCTCCCGCGAATAACAAACAAAAAAAATCGCGAAATTGGCCAAACCGTTCACGCGTGATGTCGTAACCAAGCGAAATAGATAGCGAAAAAAATATATGCAAGTAACGCTACTCTCAAAAGACCATGACAAAAATAAGAAATATATCCTAGCATTTGCTGATAAAAATTTGCAAAGTGCAGCAGACAGTACGTCCTGACACAAATGAGATGCAACTGCGAGCAGTAATGCCAGCTCAAGACGCTCACAGTAATATGATGTCACAAAGAGGGGCTTACACTTGTGAAAATTTGTTCACAATTCGCGCTTTGAAAGTCAGCAAATTGAGTGCTCTCGTCCAATCGTCAGCGTAATCCAATCCAATATTTGTTTACATAATATAATATCATTGATTAGCAAGGGATTTACAGCTTACGTAAAAGTAAACCTTGCTATCTGCAAGTTTACCATGGCTCTCAGCAGCGCAGTCTAGACAGTGGAACCCGTTTCCTTTCCCGTTCCCGTGGGAACTTCCAAAAACCTTTTTAAGAGGGGCGCCTCCTAAAAGCCACTTTAATTTAAAATTTCAAGTTCTGAGATTTGGTGCCTAGTGAAGTTTCGTAGTTACATTGTTGTAAAAATTACTCTTATGTCCATAAAAAGTGTCCAATATTTTTAAAATGTAAGGTCACTCCAATTACAAAAAAGAAAATTGCAAAATAAAGATGGTCGTCAAAATTTATTTGGTTTTATTTACAAAAATGATGTAGATTTTTTTGTTCAATTTTTTTGCTTACTATCCCTAATACTACACAATACTAAAGATGTCTTTATTAACGTCGGAAATTCATTAAAAAATACGTCAAATATGCACAATCTTACTTAACAAGGAAGGTTCCTATTACCGTCCTGTAGACGCCAGCTGAACAGACTTGACATTAATGATTTACGTCTTAAAAATACCTACTATAGTTTAATAGCCGTTAAGTCAGCGATAATGACGGCATTCATGAGAAAACTTAATGGTTGCTCTACTATATTATATTTTTGGCAGATGCCCAAGTAGAGCATTCGGTAATTGGGTTAGGAAAAACCTTGATATGATTCTGATTGTTCTTATCGGAGAATGTTTTTATTGTTATTCTTAACCGCGACGGTGTTGTTACCTTGAGATACTGGGGCGTACAAAAACTTTTTCAATTTTTTTTTTAAAAACCCCTCAAGTTCTTATAGTTAGCTTAGTCAAATACTTATTTTATTCTGTTTTTTAGTATTTGCTTGTTATAGCGGAAACAGAAATACAATCATCTGTGAAAATTTCAAGTTTCTATCTATACATCATGAGATACAGCTTGGTGACAGATGGACGGATGAACCGACGGACAGTGGAGTTTTAGTAATAGGGTTTTAGTCTTTGGGTACGGAACTCTAAAAATGTTTCTTTTTTCATGACATACTTTACTTATGACTTAATTATAAACGAATCATGTGAGGGTTCCGTCCCTAAAAGGTGCACGCAAGACTGTCTGTCCGTCCGTCTGTATGTCTATCATCGGCCTGTATTGTATGTATCTCATAAACCTTCATAGTTGAAAATTTTTCACATAATGTGTTGCTGTTGACGCTTTAACAAAAATCATAAAAATAAAATAAAAAATAATGAAGGCAGGTTTTTAAATATAATAACAACTCTTTATTGTACACCAATAGTAAAAATGCGACAATAATGGGTTGTTACTACACTCGGCGTCAAAAAAATCGCACCTTTGAAAAACCACTTTTAACCCCATTTAGAATCAATGATGATAGGACTATTAGGTATCATTTTATAGGTCTAATCATCAACATTCAGCAAATCGTACTTTAGTCTTGCTAGGTCATAAAAAAGAAGTGATTGCAAACGAAGAAGAAAAAGTTTGTTGACAAAGAATTAAAGTAAGACAAAAAAATGCTTAAAAATTACTTAAAACCTAGTTTTACCCCCCCCCCCCCCCCCCTTTTATACCTCTAAAAGGTAGCGCAACTAGCGGCCCTTTTATAAAGTAATTATGCATTATTTTTGTATAACGTCGTTATTTGGGTGAAATGTTTTTTTTTATGGCATAAATGATTGTTAATTTTAATGTCGTTAAATTAATGTTTAAAATGATACTTAATAGTCCCATCACCATAGATTCTAAATGGGATTAAAAGTGGTTTAAAGTATTATTTTCCGAAGGTGCGATTTTTTTTACGCCGAGTGTATAGTTGATGATAACAGCAGGCCGATCATTCGCGATTTGAATCAAATAAAATGTAGGCCACATTTTGTTCAAATCCCATGTAAGTAAATTAGAATTTTTTTAATATTTTTGTTTTTATCATTGCGTCCATTAGTCAGTTAAGGTAAAATATTTATTCGGGTCCTTTGTGAACGTGAGTTTGTAGAGATAAAATTTGGATATTTATTTTAAACATTAATAAAATTCGAAATTTTTATAATAATATTATTCTGAAACAGAATTTATTTTACATGAATTTAACGCATCACAGGAATTAAAATTAACACGCAAAAGTGAATCTTTTATATTAATATTTATCTTTCCCTTATTAAAGAATAATTACTACGTAACCATACGGCGCTTAAATATTTTACCCGTTTGTTTTCGTACGATTGACTCGTATTGACATTCGCGTAGGAATTTGGAAGATCTCTTTTTTGAGTACATTCATACCTACAACGTAAATAAGAAAACATATCAGGTTAAAAAATTGTTCATAATCACAAATTATGTACCTACCTAAGTCGTCAGACTCCGGCGACAAAGTTAAAGAAAGCAAAATGTTGGTTTTAAAAAAATCGTCGAAAATCAAAAATGTAAAGATATCGAAATATAGTGCATATAATCATGTGTAAAATAAAACCTTTATTAAAATACATCTTTTTATATTTCATAAATGTTATACTTTTATACAAATGACACCGCCTAACTTATATTTTAGTTTAGACAACCGTACCTACTACCCACATTCGTCACCAGAAACTAGACAAAACCAATTCGGCAAGTTCGAAACTAGGCCATTAGATAAACGGGTACCATTTTATTTGGCATGCCATTGTAAGCCTTTCCTACGTTAGGGTCACCAAACTATAAGCTCTATAGCTTTACAAAATATATTCTGGTATTGTGTCAGTCCTATTTTAATTAAAATTATGGTGTCGATAGAAATGAGATTAAAATTGTATTTTACTTCTTGTATCTTTCTTTGAAACAAAAGCCAAAATTGATACGACGTAACTTCTGATCGAAGTTTAACAAAACGGTAACACAAAAAGAGTCCGCAAATGGGAATCTTTTATTGAATAAATTGCCCGCAGAGAATGTCAGCGACAGAAATGACAACGCTAATCTCCGGATTCTTTTTATCGCACTATAATAACGGCGGTTGGTAGGTTAATGACCTTTCAGAATATCCATCATAGAGCCTCGATGAAACAAACTTTTCTCATAATCTGTTTTGTCCTTGATACCTACGCGATAAAATATAATATTGTAATTCCATCTCTCTATCTGTTTTTTTAGACAATGTTATCTTTAATAAACTGTGAAAACTAATATAGAAAAGTTTTTGTTGTAAGGTGAGATATACATTAACAATAAAATACAATAAATCTTTATTGTACACCAAAAACAACAGAATATGGATACCAACATTAACTAAAGTACAATGGGCGGTCTTATCGCTTTTAGCGATCTCTTCCAGATAACCGTAGGATGGATGAAACTGAGTAACTTATTGAATAAAGAAATAAGTATTATCTGTCATCCGATATCATAAATCTTATGTGTTACTTCTATAAACCTATATACATTATAAATAAGTTTAAAGAAAAACAGTGTTTTTTTGTTGACATAATTTTTTTATGAGACGTAAACAAATATTAGACTACATTTACCAGCAAAAAAAAAATATATACTAATAAAAAGATGGTGGTCCTAACGGTTCCACTATCGTCATGGTCACCCTACTTTAAGGAGCAGTCACAGTTCATTCTGGCATCGATTCAAATTGACTGCGACTTTTCCCTTGTAAATAAAAGCACGGGAAACTTGCTCCAAGCCACGCCAACTTTCAGCTACTGCGATCTTGATTGGTGCCAACGTTGGAGCCAACTCGCTTGAAAGCTTATGTTTAATTTGCTGTGATAATCTTGTACTTACAAATTTGTTCAAAAGAACGTGAGTTAATGTATGACTTGGCAATCGTTTCAGTGAAAAATGATAAATAATTAAAAAAAAATGGTAGTCGACTTTTTTATTGTTTATTAGGCTTTTCCCGCACGGATTCTGTTTATTCCCGTTCGAATTATTAATTCTCACTAGAACGTCATTTATGGAAACTGTCTTTAAATTCCAATGTTTTAAACCCAGCAGTTTCACTCGATCAATTAGAATTCTTTTACAAGAAATGTCAAAAGGAAATTTTTATCTGTAAATATTGTAAACATATTATATTTTTAGGCACAACTAAAAATGGGATAGATAAATGTTAACATTCAACAGTATTGCTTGCAAAACAATAGCGTCATTGGCAGTACCATTCGACAAACAGTTTTGATACTTTTGATAGTCGATACTTTCAATATTTCCGGTTTTCCCAAGCCATTTAGTTTTGGATATCGCTGAACTGCCAATAGAGTTGCAAAATTCTGATGGTAGCGATTTCAGACTCTGGTTCTTAAGAGTGATTAGTTTCGATATTTGTGGTGTCTATCGTTTGTAAAACCAATCGTTTTTTTCTACTATACCTATCTACTACAATTTTATGTTCACATCAAATTTAATATTCCCCAAAACTTTTGCAAACTAGGTACCCACAAAGTTCAAACGACTGACGCGACAGAAATGGTTTGATTGATTGACCAAAACTATTATTAGTCAAGTTGACATTCGAGACGATCGTAAAACTCTCAAGCGTATAAACCACTAGCGGTTCAGCGTGTTACCGCGTAGTTCCCGTTCCCGTGGGAATACGGATAAAAAATATAGACTTTGTTACTCAATGATATTGTAGCTTTCCATAGAGGAAGGAATTTTTAAAATCGGTTTAATAGTTAGAGCAGTGATAGCCCGGACGGTTAAAGAGCCGGCCGAAAATCAGTGAGGCTCGGGATCGAATCCTGGCATGTAGCAATGAGTTTTTCAAAAACTTATGTACATATTTATCACTAGCTCGGCAGTGAAGGAAAACATCGTGAGGAAACCCAAAGGTCTCAGAATTAATTCTGAGACATGTGTAAACAGACCCGGTCCGGCGATGGGCTCACCACCTATCACGTTTAGGAATCCAATATATCTCGTGAAATGTGGGTATATCCAGTAATGGAATACCTCTGCCTACCCCCTCGGGGATAAAAGGCGTGAGATTATATTTATATATATATATATATATATTTATTTTAATAGTTTTAAAAGTTTATTCGTTACAAACATAAAAAAATATAAATCTTTCCTCTTTATTAGTGTAGATTACTAAAACTTTTGTAACTGCACCCCAATTCTCAACTTTCTGGAGCTACGGCGAATGGAAGTTGGCACTAATTTACGCATTTGTTTTTATGAACTTGGCTCCCGGTTTCCATTTTAAAGTCGCCATTAAATTGTGTTTTACGTTTCCTCTTCCTCCTTCCATATTGCCATGTAGGTGGAAAATGAAGGCCAAATTTACAGTGGCGTGTTGCCAGTGAAAAACAGCGTTGATTTAAAAGGCGTATTGACCAGTGTATTATTAAATATCTGAACTCGAGCTTTTACCCGCGGCTTCGCTCGCCCACGTTTATTTCACCCCCTTAAGGATTGAATTTTGATAAATCCTTTCTTAGTGGATGCCTACACTGTATAAGCTATATATGTGCAAAAATTTCAAGTCTCTAGACCCAGCCGTTTAGGCTGTGCGTTGATACATCACCAATCAGTCAGTCAGTTTATCATTTTATATATCTAAACATAAACATTCGGACTTCAATATGACTGTTAAGTTTTATGCGTGTTTTTTAGCAATAATGTTAGTCATGTTACAACCAATGCCACCTAGAGGCGAGTTGCTGAACTAAAGAGACAAGCGTGATATTTCAGAAAAGTCATTAAAAGTTCTGCTATTCATCGATAGATGGCAAAACTAAAACGTATCACCGCTGTGCCGGTCGGAGTGGGGGGGTGTTAGGCTATTTTCGTTACGGAATTTCTGGATTCGATCGAGGAGCTTAAAAATACAGTCGAATTGAGAACCCCTTCCTTTTTTAAAGTATTTTAAAAAGAAAATCATCGAAATCTATTATCGTGATATTGAGTTATTCGTTCATTTGTCGCGCACATAATAAACTTAATGCAAATTTAATACTTATATGATTTTCTCAAGGATGCCATTGTCAGAACTGGATCAAATTAAAATGGGACCACACGGGAAGCACCAGCTTTTAAATAACGGTTCACCTAGTGGAAATTTCTAAGGTAACAAACATAAAAAAACATATTAATAACGTCCTCCTTTTTTTGAAGTCGTTTAAAAGGAACCCTACTAAATTTCAAGTTTCTAGGTGTTAAGAGAGTACCTCATCATTGTGTGTCCAGCGAATAGCTGGTGGTGGTTCCGGCGAATGCTGGACGACGCACGTCAGGTTGATGGTGCTGCCCGTGTTTATGAACAGCTCGGGTCCACCCAGGATCGTCGTGAGGGGCTCTGCGATGAAGAAACTTTATCATCATCATAAAAAACACACATAACTTTTTACTAAAAACTGTATGACAGGCATAATCGTAATCTTAGAAAAAAAAAATTAGAGCAGGCCCAATAGGTACTCGATTAAGTAAAACTAATAATTCCTTTGTGGTCCATGGTGTAGGTACTTCACTTTGACTGACTTTTTTTTTACTAAACTAAATTTTCGAGTAAGTACCTAAGATTATAATTAATAGTATTCTAAAATCAAAGCGATATTACAATAGCGATGAGCTAACCTAAAATTAACACCCAAAAAAAATATATAACTTGAGACATTTTCATCATCAACCCGTAACAGCCCACTGCTGAGCTTAGGGTCTTTCCTCACACATGAAAAAGTATGGGCTATATTCTTCCACGTGAGCCCACCGCAGATTGGGAGATGGTGTTAAGCTAGTGGCCACTTAACAGTCAGAATTTTTCAAGCCACCCAAAGGTAGCTGACATGGCTTAACGACGACCTATAAAGTACTTATTAGCTTACCTATTCAAAGTCACAAGTCAATTAGTACTAACCGACGACAGATAGATACATTCGATGTCCAATAGGCGGAGTGGTGCCCACTTGGCACTCGTACACACCGGAATCTCGGCGTTGCGGGAATCTTATCTGTGGAAGAACGAATCCTTTAATAAGACCTTTATGAGTAGCCTTACTACGATCTCTTCAAGCAGGCTGTATTACATTACGTTACATAAGTCAAAGATATAGCTAACTATATCCCTTTTTACGAGTAACTCCATTATAGTAAAAAGGTATATCAAGCTGCAATAATTTTATGCTATTACAGTAATCAATGATTTTAAAAGGACTTATTCTTATTATCAGAGCAGTGATAGCCCGAACGGTTAAAGAGCCAGCCAAAAATGACTGAGGCTCGGGTTCGAATCCTGGCATGTACCAATGAGTTTTTCAAAAACTTACGTTCATATTTATCACTAGCTCGACGTTGAAGGAAAACATCTCGAGGAAACCTGCAGGTCTCAGAAATAATAAACAGACCCAGTCCGGCGATGGGCTCACCACCTATCACGTTTAGGGGTCCAAGATATCTCGTGAAATGTGGGTATATCTAATAATTGAATACCTCTGCCTATCCCCTCGGGGATAAAAGGCGTGAGATTATGTTATTATATTATTTTTATTATCATAGACCGTAAGCTTATAAACGTTTCTACTATCGATGAAAATAATTTTGATATTAATAATAATAAATAGTGGGACAAAATTTACACACAGTTATTCTGTCCCAAACTAGGCAGAGCATATACTAATATGTACTAAAAACTGATGGACATACTTAAATAAATATTAAACACCCAGACACGAAGCCAACATACATGTTCATGCACACGAATGTTGGCCTCGAGCGGGGATCCAACTCGCAACCTTCGCCTCATAAGGCAGATCACTACCAACTGAGCCAAGAGGCCCGTCAATAGAAGTAGTAATCACAGCATGAGCTTTGAAAGAGGGTAGCACCTACTGATAAAAATATATTCCATACAAAATACCATCTGACAACTTAAACATGAACATATAATATAGCCTGATGGATGACTGGTAGATAATGCCTTTAGGCATTAAGTTCGCCATGTGTACATTTTCTTGGTACATGAAGTTAAATAAATAAAAAAAATATACTTTTTAGATTACTTTAAGGAAAATGATGTTGACATCTAAACAATTAACCAACATTATAAAACTCCACCTGTACGTACAAGTTCCTCTAGAGCTCCATGAACAATTTCTCAACATCTTAGTGATGCAATAAACAACTTTCTCAAGTTTCCAAAGCGAGGAAACATTAATTTACGTTCTTGTTAAGGAGAGCTAATCAAATAACATATCATATTACGCTTTCATTTAACGCTAGGCTTCGTTCACACGGACGATGTTGCGAAATTTGCAATATTCACTACCTACTTTTATTGTTTTCCCTAGTTCTAATCACTAAGTTTCAAACCACACATTTAGAAATTTTTTCAACCATACTATGTAGTTGTCTGAAAGAGGTATCATTTTTAATGTATATGTAGAGGCATAGGTACTTAACCGGTTAAGCAGCGGGTTCCAGTGGGCACAAGATAACAATACATCTTAAAAAAACCTTTTTACCGTTACCTGCCTGGACAATATTAAGTTGAAAAATTTCTAGTATGCTATTGTTGTGAAAAACGAAATTGTTCTTAAAAAAATTGCAAGGTTTGAAATAGCTTTCATCGTGAAAACTTACATTAATCGATCTTACGTTATTGTAGATGAAATCTGCCAAGCTCAAAATCTCGTACACAATAGATTATTAACCTATGAAAGTCTCGAAGTTTTGTAATATTTATCGATTAGCAGAAGAAATGGTTTAGAAAATTAAATTTTCAAAAGCCTGTATTTCTCCATGTGTATAGACCTTACTTTTATTTAAGAGATGCGCTCTAGAGTTTAGATAATATTGACTAATTTTGTAATTCAAGCTTTATTAACTGTAAGATGTTATCGTCTAGTTCTTTAAAGTAAAGGAGCAGTGATAGCTCTGTTAGAAGGGTGTGATAAATAAGTGAGTTTTATTCAAATATGTGTATAATATTTATTTAGGTATTTAGTTTTGTCTAAAGCAAAGATATTAAAGTAAGGATGAGTTATATTCATACTGCTTGCGTTTGAAAATTGATCCCCTACGAGTGTGCTACAACATGAACATAGGTACTTACTTCTTAGCGTATTTATAGGATACAACAATGACGGGGAAAGATGAAGGAGGAGAAGGAGAATAATAATGAAAAAGAGAGCTATCTGTTAAGAGTTGCACTTAAAATACGACTTGAAATACAATGCGACTAAATAAAATGTGGTTAATTAGCTACATTTGTCGGCCTCATTTTCCGTGCTCTAGTAACATATCTACGTCTTTCTATATATAATATCTTTGGTCTAAAGACATTAAAATATACTAGGCTATAGAGCGCACTCTCGTTGGTCACTGTCTTTTGTTTTTCCACTAGCTCGATGTTTGGAAAATAGTAAGAGAATAGTAGGTATAAGGGCCTCTCAATTCTGTTCGATACTAGCTTTCGTTTAAATAAATTGTAAATTCATAAAAAATCGTTGCAGAAAATAATCAGTCCCGAATTCCATTGTCGACTAAAATAAAATCTTTTTTCTGTCTGTATTATTGATTTAATGGCTTTTCAAACTCGAAATTTAAATAAAAGATCATGTATGAAAAATATACAAAAAAAATTAAATGCGATCTCTTTTCAAGTGTACAAACTTTTCTAGTCTGGATACCCTGTCACATAAGTATTCAACTTACTTTCAATATCCAGTCCTCAGTGTGAGGGTTGTGGACGCTGATGAACCTCTGGTCGGAGGTGTACGTCATCCGGCCCGATGTGAGGAGATGTATATCACGGTGTCGTATCCATGATACCTGTTAAACAGTAAATGTGCCCACAATTTATTATTATTATTATAATATTCCCTCTCGCGCTCGCCTCCATTGTCAGTGCTAGAATTGTTTTCTGTTGTACTACCACATAAATTTGTTGACTTGAAAGTTATCAAAACCAATCATAAAGCACTAAGAAGTTTTCTTAAAACTGTTTATTTGTATGAATCGTGGTAGTAAAAAGTACCTACTTAAATTAGGTACATTATTATTATTACCAGAAGAAGTAGTCTCAGCACCCAATGTCAATCAATTTAAAAATAAACTTGACAAATACCTATCCTGCAGGCGTATTCACGGAGGCTCGATACCGTTTCCGTTCGATTCAGATCGAGTGAAAAATTTTCCGAATCCTTATGTCCCATATGACATTAGTTTTCGACACCAACATCAGCCCATCTCGAAAGTGTTCGACAGATTTTCCGATGCCGAGTCGAATATCGAATATCGAAGCTCCGTGAATACGCCTGCTGTAATGAGAAAGCTTGAGTGGAGAACACCTGGATACAGGCGTTTATCATTTGTAAACTGCTTGCCTGATTAATAATAATAATAATGCTTTGCCTATGAACACAAGCTGCAAAATGTAAGTGTAGTAGCAAGTACACATTGACAGAAGTACAGTTATACGTTTCCAGCTGTCAATACCTACAATTCAAAAAACCTATGTAGTAATTATTCTACATCTCATATAGTATTGCAGAAATTCTTGGATACTATTATAGTTCTTGCCATTAAGCCATTTCACACTCTTACTTCAAACTGTTTAGTCTACATATTGAACCAATATAATAGGATCACATACATTCATACTCCTTACCGATAATAATATTTACTCTTATTCTTGTAGGTACCTAAAAGTGACGAAATCAGAAAGTGGCAATCTAAGAAAGTGACATTCTCAGACCGTGACGCTCTAAGAAAGTGACCTCCTTAGAACATGACGTCCACAGAAAGTGGCGTCTTCAGAACGTGACCTAACCAGAAAGTGACTGGTAAAGAAAATGACGTACTCCGCCTAAAGGTTACTAGTTTGTGTAGTTGAAGCTTTATTTCCAGGGTTAATCAGACTTCGATTTCTGCGTAGAACTACAGATTAAGTAATAGTACTACGTAGTAGAACCGAAATATATGTCTAGATAAAAAAAAATGTATTACTTCATAACAGTTGAATAATAAACATAGTAAGGATTTTGGTTTAGGAATACATACTTGTAAAGTCGGATTTAATAAATGATTATTTTTGATACATAAATTAATGTCAATTTGTAAAAATTTATTAAACATTTGTTATGCCACTCAAAAAACTATTTAGGTTTCCAGAACAAACTATTCATAGAATATTAATAACCAAAACACTATTCATCTATTATAATGTTACAAGAAGGACTTTTATTTTGTCCCACGGTCAAAAAAAAAAAAATTCAGTTTTCAACTGAAGAGCTCGTATCCATGGTCATAACTTACGATATAAAAAAACATATGTGAGTGTGTATCAAATAAAGATCCGACTATAATAAACTTGTAAGAACAATCCCAAATATTTTCATACTACTCGTAGATAAACAACGAGCTTTTCGCGAAAATATACATGGCTGAACCCACGTAAACATTTACATTTGTGTAAGGGATTTCGTTAATGTTCGAAATGAATTTATTCTTTTGCTCTTAATCCGCGTGGGAGGTTGCCTGATTTGTTTTTACGAGAGTTTTTGGGCAATTGTGTGCTTGATCCTGTAACAAAGGACGCGATCAATTATAGAAACTAGTATTTTTCCTTTATTAGGTATGGAGGAGGTGGAATGCTCCTCCATCGTGAAAAGGGAAGATCTTTCGCCAGGCGTGGTGATAGTGCCTGGGGACCGCGGTCCAACGGATGTTGGACAGTTGTATTTATATTATATTAGAAAACGATAGCGCGGTTTAGAATTCGGTCGTCTATTGGCGCGTTCTATGTAGTGTCACTACATTAGGCAAGTACCAATGAAATGTTATTAGCTGTTACGTGGCACTGCGGTCAGCGGAATGGGCACTTTTGGACGGGGGCCACCCGCTAGTGTAAAAAGTTAATAATTATTTATGTGTAACATTATAGTTACCAGTTGTTTAGACAATCACGTAGTTTATCGTGCCTAACATTTGAAATGGGCACGGAAAGATAGTACTATATTGAACGTTTGAAAATAATAATTTAACTTGGCTTTCACGCTCCCGCGCAAACTTTACCAAGTTAGCATGTTAATTGCTGGAGTCCAAAGGTGGATTAAAGCAGGGAACTTCCTTTGCAAGGATCTCTGGTGGCTAAAAAGCCATGACGTCGTATCTATTAAGGCCGTAGATTTTAAACAAGAGTCCTGTAAAGTCATCCCATTCTGGCCACTAGAGGTCTTCGCAAAGGAAGTTGACAACTTACAGACCCATCTTTGGCCTCCGGCAATAAACGTGTTCGTGGTCGCCACTCGAGAACCTTTCTTCCCCATCGGTTATCGGTTCTTCGAGTATTATGGCTCTGCCCATTGCCACTTCTTGTATCTGAGAGCTATGTCGGTGACCTTAGTTCTTCGGTGGATTTCCTCGTTCCGGATTCTATCGCACAATAGAAACTCTGAGCATAGCTCTCTCCATAACCCGGAAGACGTAGCGTTGGTAGGCCTCCCACCAGGTGAACAACGACATCGTCAAGGTCGCGGATTACCTGTGGATAGAAGCAGCAAGTTGCCGTTTGTTCTGGCGTTCTATGCGGAGGCCTTCGTTCAGCTGTGGACGTCTTCCGGCTGATGATGATGATGATGATGAATGAACGTGTTGACCTTGTTATGTTTGGGTATTGTTTATTATTTCAAAGATTCGATAATGTTGTTCCGCTCTCATTTCAAACAATGCTTTATTAAAAGCCATTATTAAATTTCGTGTTTCAATGTACAGTTTGCATTTGATTTTCTCTCTGATGTTTTATTTGACCTTAATTTTCTAATATTTATTTTTGAAAGCGTTCCATTTGATGTCCATTGTTGGTTTCTTTTGGTATTGTTTTGTTGACTAATATTTTTTTTAATTGTGCCGATCTATAGGTATGTCTGTCACAGTTGCTTTTTTCACTACTAAGGCTATCGACAAAATTTCAAGCAAGTTTGAAGTATGCTTTCATAAATATATTGAGAATTAATGATTTAGTTTTTCCAATTTCAAAAGATTGGTTATCTATAGCCATCCAGCGAGGAACGCAGTCAGCATTATGGGTACCTTTTGCGCCCGGAATGGTCAGACGCAGGCTATTTGGGGACCAAAGAGATTAAAATATAATAGGGCATAGAGGGGGTTTCATACAAAACTTTGAAGCATGTTTGAAGCTCAAGCGTCATGTCAGTTAGTATGAACGCGAGCTGTCATTCGGTCGAAATTGTACTAGACTTATTCCACTTGGAATAACTTTTGGCTTCAAATTTTCCTCGCTTTGTCCCCTCTATGCCATATTATATTTTATTCTCTTTGTTGGGGACTAAAATGTTGAGGATATTGTTTTTAGTTTAAGTTCGGACTTTTTTTGTATACTAAGAATTGTATTTATGATAATAATTATTTATTTATTTCAACAGTCTACCTTTTTGTCTCTGACAGCAATCTAATAACAGTGTGGTCAAATATTCTTTGAAATTTGTCTAAATGTGACCGTATCGATAAGAGCTTTAAGTCGTGAAACTACTAACTACTTATCACTTATTTATTCTGTTAATTCAAAAACATTTCATGACACAAGTATGTTGCACATCGCGTAGTTATCAAAGTAACAAAATAAATTTTAAGTCTGCGAAGTTCTCGAGGTCATGTCATTAAAAGTACTTTTTAGTCGAGACAAAAGTGTTTCAAAAGATCTCCAGATAAACTTGACACTTAAATAGGAAAGTAATAAAACTCAAGTCTATCTTAAAATAAAAAAGAAACATATCATTTTAAATGTCTTATATTAATAGCTTTTTGTGAAAAATGGGTAAATGATAGGAGTCAAGAAAATGCTACAATATTATGAGATAACAACTTTTTTTCATTAGTATCCAAACCTTTCTCTTTAAATAATTTATCCGACGCGACGGCAGGTTTTAAACCGAAGATGTTTTAAATTCAATTCTAAACTTATTCTCATTTTTTCATAGTGAAAAAACTTGCGGAGATTAAGAAGCAAGTGAATTTACAGTTAAAAAATGTCATCTAAAAAGGAACAGAATAGTGCCCCGAAGACTGGCTCCATTCCCTCTCTGGATAGCTAGGCTGATCTTTTGATAACTAATATGTATCTTAAACAAATGAAAATCAAAGTTTTTCTTTATAAACACAAAAAATAATGTATCCATAAGGTTTCGTTATATATTACACACTGTAACCATAAAAACATGGCGAATTTTGGCGTACGCGGAAACGAATTGACCAACCTGTGTAATACAAAAACTAATGTAATTTTTGGATTGCCCAAAAAATACTCGGGAATTACCCATCAAACAAATGTTGCTGATACTCGTAAAATTTTGTTTTTCGAATGTCAATTGGGTTTGATATATCGCAGGCGATATCGTAGTGGAGTGTTGTCACTGCTGGGGTGTCGCTACAATTTCCATTAATGACATTATCGTAAACGTCATCATTGTAACGAGTCGAACATTTTATTTAATGCATAACATAGAACTCTAAAGTGTTAAAAACCGACTTCATCTGATATGGTTTTCACATGGATTATGGATTTATTATGGATTTCACAGTTCTGACCATGGTGGTCAGAACTGGACCAGACTGAATGGGAGCACCAGCTTTCAAATTAAAATAAATAATAATATAACATAATCTCACGCCTTTTATCCCCGAGGGGGTAGGCAGAGGTATTCCATTACTGGATGTACCCACATTTCACGAGATATATTGGACCCCTAAACGTGATAGGTGGTGAGCCCATCGCCGGACCGGGTCTGTTTACACATGTCTCAGAATTAATTCTGAGACCTGCGGGTTTCCTCACAATGTTTTCCTTCACCGTCGAGCTAGTGATAAATATGTACGTAAGTTTTTGAAAAACTCATTGGTACATGCCAGGATTCGAACCCGAGCCTCACTGATTTTCTTCCGGCTCTTTAACCGTTCGGGGTACGAGTATCACTGCTTAATAAAAATAAAATTTCAATAAGTATCCTTAAGTATCTTAGTTGCATCTAGATGATCGAATGTGATTGGAGGTAGTTTATGTAGCTCGCGAGCAACGAAAACCGGGTGAGTGTTGGGGTCAGTACTTTTAATCAGGCCAAATACAAATCCAAATATACAAAAAATACAAATCTTTCCTTAATATTATTAGTGTAGAAGTGTAATTACTTTTAGGAAGTCCTGCAATTGTCTATTTGTACTTGTACTTACGGTCCTATTTCCAAGGTCATGGACCCTGCAGTTCAGCTGGGCGGTCTTCCCGACCAGGGCCGTCACGTTCCTGGAGTAGGCCACGTCGAAGTGTGGTCCCCGTTGCGTCAGCCCTAAATCAACATCGGTGTAATCCAGGACTGGTACGCCATCCGTGCCTAGTCCATTCGTGTTGTCTGTGCAGCCTGGTGGACAAAATAGACTAAGGTTAGTTATGGATCTAAAAAATGGTCCGAAAAATATATGATACAGCGTATTGCAAAGAAGTCAGTTTGAAAAGAAATCTTATTACTATTCCTACAGCCATATAAATGAAAGGCATTGTTCTTGTTCTCTAGTAAACTAAAAACACATGCATAACCTCACACCTATTTCTGTGGATAGGTAGAGACAATATACCACTTGCTATGAACCTGACGAATCTAATATCATGCTTCATCCACATCCATCAAACGATTCACGTGTGCTCGTTGGTTCTAGTAAAAATAGCGCGGTATGTATCCAATGTCAAGCAGGTCACTTGTATTTTGTAACTTTACTTCTTGATGCGAGAACCAAATCTAGAAAAATCTATGACATATTGTCATACCTACTTATGACTTTTCTCTCCACAAAGCCACGCATCAGAAATCCGAGCCTTTGTAACTGCTATCTTTCCGGCTTCGACCATAAATTCTCACTAGCATCAAAAACCGAGTCTTCCCTAGCAAAATAGAGGAGAATTTCTGAAGCACAATATTAAACATGGTTCTACGGCTTAAGCGTTCATGTCTCTTTGGTACGCGCGGCCATTCAAGCGGCCGACAGGCATTGTATGGACCTGAGTTATGGCTGTGTATCTAACTATAATGGCTACCACTACAACTATAGAAGCTACTTATTACGTTGTTCTTACAGACTTTAATATCTTCGATCGGAGATTGCTGAAGTGAAGTACAATGGAAGTGTGAACATGAAAGTGTTTCGGAGTGAGGCATTTTGATATTTTTGGGTAACCAGGAAGTTTTAAATATAAAAAACAGTAGAGTTCAAAAGATTAGGTTATTACAGCTTTTATCTTTACACGATGTGGTAATTAACATAGACCTTGATATAAATGTGTCATCATCATCATCATTTTAACCACAGAAAGTGCATTCATGAACATTGGTCTCCCTTTTTGTCTTTCAGAGCAAATGGTCAAATGATGCTTGAGCCCAGCGCTTTTTTTGACCTTAATCAGGTAGGCTATCCACGTTCTTTTAACTTCCTATGCTGCACTTGCAAGTGCGTGGTCTCCGTTGGAGAACTTATCTGCCCCATCAGATGTAAGATCTACGAGATCTATAGGTTTGTCAATCCGCTTAGTTATGTTATAGTCTATTTAACGTTGAATGGGTTCGGTGACAGTTAACATTATTCCATTCCACGCCTACTACTTTCGACTAATAAAAATAATATGTATATAAAAAAAAAACATTAATTTTATCATTGCAAAAATACGATATTTTATGTTAGTCGATAGTCGCATGAGTAAAAATGTGAACTATCACCGAACCCATGTTACGTGAAATAGACTATAATAATGACCTTGATTTGTCTGCAAATCTAGAGATACCGAGCACAGTCTTTTTTATAAGATCTATATAAAATTTTTAAAAGTATTTTATTATTTCTTCACAAAAACAAACTAAATACATGACATAGACCCGTCAAGCGCAAGGAATGCAGACAATAGTTTACCTTTATCGTCGACCGCCCGTGAGACAGTGATGAATCGCAAATACCTCACAGTAGAAATCCAAATCTTTGACCGTCTGATAAAGGGTAAGCCTGTGTCATAAGCATAGATAAAACAATCGATAATGTAATCTCGAAATAACCCATGAATTTCGGTTGTTAGTCTTCAGCTAGTCTCAATTGGTCTTTTTCAGATCATCGGTTTACAAAGCCAACCCTGGACCCTCGCTGCATACACCCGTACTGGAGGACCCATCTATTTTTCTCCAGCGACAATACTACGTAGTCAATTATGTTACTTTTATGATCTACCATAATGAAATGTTCCTATGGAAAATGTACAGAATACTTATCTGTGATTTCATAATTTTTAATAGGTACTCAAATAATGACTCAATTTCTAAACTTTTTAGTTTTTTCATGATTTTTATGGTTGCTAAGAAATGTTTTGGGATAGAGAAAGAAAGAAAGAAGAAAAAGACGTGTGGCACTCGGGGACTGCCGCGGTAAAGCTATTGCATAATATCATTTTTTATCAACAAGACTGCCGAAAACAAACGACGTTAGACAATGCACGCCCTCGATAGAAGCTATGCAATATCCATCCATCCATCCGTCCGTCCGTCCGTCCGTCCGTCCGTCCGTCCGTCCGTCCGTCCGTCCGTCCGTCCGTCCGTCTGACCGACCGACCGACCGACCGACCGACCGACGGACGGACGGACCGACCGACCGACCGACCGACCGACCGACCGACCGACCGACTGACCGACCGACCGACTGACGGACAGACGAACGGATGGACGGACGGACGGACGGACGGACGGACGGTCGGTCGGTCGGTCGGTCGGTCGGTCGGTCCGTCCATCCGTTCGTCTGTCCGTCGGTCTGTCGGTCGGTCGGTCGGTCGGTCGGTCCGTCCGTCGGTCGGTCGGTCGGTCAGACGGTTGGTCGGTCGGTCGGTCGGTCGGTTGGTCGGTCGGTCGGTCGGACGGACGGACGGACCGACCGACCGACCGACCGACCGACCGCACGACCGACTGACCGACCGACCGACCGTCTGACCGACCGACCGACCGACCGACCGACCGACCGACCGACCGACCGACCGACCGACCGACCGACCGACCGACGGACGGACGGATCGACCAACGGACGGATCGACCGACCGACGGACGGACGGACGGACGGACGGTCGGTCGGTCGGTCGGTCGGTCGGTCGGTCGGTCGGTCGGTCGGTCGGTCGGTCCGTCCATCCGTCCGTCTGTCCGTCGGTCTGTCGGTCGGTCGGTCGGTCGGTCGGTCGGTCCGTCCGTCCGTCCGTCCGTCCATCTACTATCATAACTTGGCTTTGGATTATGCCCAATAAACAAGCCACGCCTCCGTGCCCGTCGGAGTGGGGAGCGTGAGGTTTTTTCGTTACGGAATTTCTGGATTCGGTCCCCGCGCTCAAGGCCCGCGATAGAAGCTATGCAATAGCTTAAAAATAAATATTTTTATTTGTCCTATTAATTCTTCATGTAAATAGTTTTGGACAAAAGGGTCTAAGGCTCAGTATTGGCTGTGGACAGTCCACAACCGCTGATATTCATTCTGCCTTAGCCTGTCGAGTCGAGGGTAGAACACAAATAAGCAAATAAATTGGCCGAATAAAATGCAATAATCTTCTACTATATAAAAATAAGTCGGGTTTTCCTTCCTGACGATTTAACTCCAGAACTGAGGAACCGATTTCCACGGTTTTGCATTCGTTGTAAAGGTCTCGGGCTCCGCAAGGTTTATAGCAAAGAAAATTCAGCATTGCACCCGTGCGAAGCCGGGGCGGGTCGCTAGTACTGTATACATTAAAAAGAAAAATCGGTAACCTAGCTACTCGTATATAGCTTAGGATAATCTATTCGATGAATGAATACTCGCAATTTAATGTAGATAGATACAGTCAAATACCCTATTGATTCATCAAGAGATAGTCGCTCTGAGACTCGTGTGTTTCAGTTGGGTGTCGGCCATTACAGTCAGAGCTGTAGTAAGTGACATTAATACACCCTATGATGATAAACAACCTTTTCAGTAGAGATGCACCGAATGTGGGTTCTGCCGAATGTCGAATTCGGCCGAACGTTCGGTTCAAAAATCTGCCGAAGACAAACTTCGGCCGATGTTCGGCCGAAATTCGGTAAGACTACGCGCTCTTATGACGGACAGGTCACGACTCGTTACGACGTGTTTTAATTATCACTTCCATTTTCTTTAGTAAACTACTGAACCGATTTTGATGAAATATGGCAAGTAGGACTACTACTGCTAAATTGCTAATATCCTAAAAAAAACATAATTCCTAGGGGTTAGGAGTCATCGGTAAAACATAAAATCCATGAGGACCGAGTCGCGGGCATCAGCTAGTATCGATTTATTTTACTTATAAAACTTGACAAGTATCTTAGTGCAAAAATTGTGTGTCAATTAGTATAATTTGGGTTTTATTTTAAACTACCGAACATTCGGTATCTGTCACCGAAGTTCGGTATTTTTCACCGAAATTCGGCCGAAGCCGAAATTTGGTAAAAGCTGCCGAACTTCGGTTTTACCGAATGTGAAACGAATTTCGGTGCATCTCTGCTTTTAAGGTTATTGTTAGTCAAACTTTGTTTGATTTATATATACGATTGTCAAACACAGTAGACATTTTGGTGACAATTTGTGGTTCTGCATATGAATCAGGGTGTGGAAAGCAATTTCCTGTGTATTATTATTCACAATGGAGCCAAAATTACTCCGTAACATTTTTTGTATGTCATTTTGTTTGTCTGCCCATCGGTTTGTCACTGTCATCTCCATATTCCTGTCTGACAAAAGATTTCACGTTTGTGTCTACGGGGTCGTATAACTTGCTACACCACTTCTGGTACTATATTTTTTCTGATATTATCTTCACTGCACATTTCGTCTGGTTTATCAAACCTTAGACCGAGTCTTAGGAACGACAGACAAATATCGTCGAATCACTTATCATATCTCACAATAAATAGCATCTGTTATAAGATTACATTGCTCTCACGACACAGTCGCAATAAAAGAGAGATACAATAATACATTTCAGAGATTTAATGTCAAATAACTTGAAGGGACACTGAGAAATCTCTAAAAACGTAATAGAAACGGGCTCTGATTAAGAGGATCATGATTCACAGTAATACTGAAGCTTTTGGGATAATAGCAAGGATTTTCTTTCGTCTCCAATCTTACATTTTGACCTACCTACTTTAAGAGTAGGATTTTAGAATCTTCTTTGGTTTAGTGATTTAGACTAAATCAGATTTAAAATGAAGTATGTGTCTCCAAAGTCGAACTTAAACTAATATTCTTCGTTGATTTTAAATATCAAAATTCATGAGATAGTAAAAAGAAAATGAAGTTTAAAAATATGTGCTGAAAATCTCAAATCAGTTAACAGCCTTGGGTCGTAGGACGCTAAAATATTATATCTATATGATAGTGTCATTTTGTTCATCTAATATGAAGACATATATCCCTTACTTTTGTTATTATCGACGAGCAACTGTTCCTTCGTGGTGTTATAATTGGAGGCCACGACATCGGCGACGGCATTAGCGCCCAGAAACAACACGTTCCAATTATGAGATGACTTCGCCTGCGCTTTCAATTTCGTGTGTGACGATGACCCCTTTTTTGAATTATAGAGGAAGGTTTGGGATTGATTGTGCATGTTTATAATCCGAGTATATAACGGAATGTGACTCTTCTTGGTAACTAAAACTAAAAAGAATAAACAGACTGGCTGACTGACTGATTGGATGAAATTTTGCACCAAAGTTCCTTAAATGACGTAAGTGAACACTAAGAAGGGATATTTGGGAAATTCCCACGGGAACGGGAATAAACAGGATCCACGTGCGCCACTTCAACTCCAACGGGCCGCTAGGAACTCTCTTATGACATATACATATATACAATATGTAACAGAATAAGCGCAATTCCTGAAATTAGTTAATTCAGTATCGACTACTTAATCGATTTCAGCTATTTTAATAAACTGTGTGAAATTTTACCGAAAAATAAATTAGCATAGCTGAATTTAGTGCTACCTATTGAAGACACAACTAAAGTACGAAGGTATCATATTTTTTTTATATTAATATACTAATTGGGGTGTGTGATGTATGGAGGTATCTTCACATTATTATTTTAAGTTGTAGGGTAAGTAGTTTATAAGATAGGAACTTTCATCTCGCAATATACGCTGTTGAGTGAAGACGTGTTTTATTTGCTCTGCCTAATTAATAGTTAGTCTAGATCTAGGTCTAGATTCTTCAGTGGCGACGATAAGTGTTCGAATCCAAGTGCAGTGACTGCGTTAAGCCGAATTGACACTTATTAAATTTTATTAAAATTATTCTGTGGTGACGTAGGTACATTCGGAAAGATGTCGATCGGCAAAATATCTGAATTTAACATGCGTTCAGATAACTGGAAGATGTATGTAGAACGTCTAGAACAATACTTCCTAGTGAACGATATCAAGCCAGAGAGGTACGTACCTACGCTAATCACAGTTATGGGCGCGGAGTGTTACGAACTATTAGTAAATCTTTGCACACCCGACAAACCGTCGAGTAAAAAGTTTAAAGATCTAACGGAAATTCTAAAAAAATATCTACAACCAAAACCCAGTATACTGTCCGAAAGATATAAATTTCACCATCGGAAACAGAATAATAACGAAACAATATCGGAATACGTGGCCGTTTTAAAGAAAATGTCGAAATCCTGTGAATTTGGAAGTTGGTTAGAGGAAAGTTTACGTGACCAACTGGTTTGTGGTATCAGCAGCGAGACCATACGTCAACGTCTTTTCACCGAAGAGCAAATAGATTTTGGGAAGGCCTACGCCCTAGCCGTTAGCATGGAGGCGGCTGAGAAGAACGCGGCAATGGTGGAAGGTCATCCGGTCACGTCGAGTGGCGAGATCGCCTTGTGCCAGGCGGTGGCGGGCACGTGGCGCAGTGGCGGGCGCGGCCGGGGCGGTGGCGCGTGCGCCCGGGCTCAGGCGCGACCGCCGCCGAACAACTCGGGACCGCCGCGCGCCCCTTCTACTTACACCAAACAGCAGCAGTGTCGTGCTTGTGGCGCAGATCATGACGTATCCAGCTGTCAGTTCGCACGTTATGTTTGCAGAGCGTGCAACAAACAGGGACATCTGCGTCGGGTCTGTCCTTTGTTAACAGATCATCACAATGTCGACGTGGCGGCCTCATCGCAAGGGAAGGACTTGAACAGTGAGGACAGGGATGAGGTAATCATAAAAAATGTTAACCAATTGTCAGTTACACAGTGTAAACCGATAATGATAACACTTATTATCAACGGCAAGGAAGTAGTTATGGAGTGTGATACGGGCAGTGCCGTATCTTGTATAAGCTTAAGCTGTATTTAAAGCTATTTAATGACTTAGAAATTAAAAAAATCTAGTTTGACGTTAAGATATTACACTGGGGAGTTGGTACGTCCCGTGGGAGTTATAAAACCTTTGGTTTTGTATAATGATAAAAAGAAATATTTAAATTTGTACATAATCGAAGATGCTAAAACTTCATTACTGGGGAGGCAGTGGTTAATGGAATTAAATGTTAAATTACCGGAATTTGAATGTGTCAATAAAATGTGTAGTAATGACTTAGATTTTGACGATTTCAGTTCCAAATACTGTGAGGTGTTTGCGGAGGGCTTGGGCCGATTCACCGGCGGCACGGTGGGCATCCACGTGCGCGAGGGCGCGCGGCCCGTGTTCATGCGCGCGCGCCCGCTGGCCTATGCGCTGCGAGCGCCCGTCGAGGCCGCGCTGGACCAGATGGTGCGCGACGGCATCCTCACCCCTGTGGACCGCTCCGACTGGGCCACACCCATAGTACCGGTTGTCAAGAAGGACGGTAACATTAGGATTTGCGCTGATTATAAGTTAACTTTAAATAAAGTGATCGAAGTCGATCGTTATCCGCTACCCAAGGTGGAGGACCTGTTGGCACGTCTGCACGGCGGAGTGAGATTTAGTAAAATCGATTTGTCACAAGCCTACGCTCAGTTTGAATTAGACGAGTCGAAGAAATACACAGTCATAAATACGCATAAAGGGTTGTTTATGTACAACCGGTTAGTGTTTGGTCTGTCATCGAGTCCAGGCATTTTTCAAAAACGTTTAGAACAATTGTTTGCTGATTTACCCTATGTAGGTGTATTCCTTGATGATATCGTCATCACAGGAATGAACACGCGCGAACATATTGATAATCTACATAAAGTCTTTAATCGTCTACAATCACACGGCCTTCGAGTGAAGAAAGAAAAGTGCGCTTTCTTTAAAGAGTCCATAAACTACCTGGGTCACGTTATTAACAAAGACGGGGTTCATACTTGTCCAGATAAGGTTAAAGCTATTTTAAACACCCCGGCCCCCACAAATGTTTCCGAATTACGAGCTTTCATAGGTATGGTCATGTATTAAACAAAGTTTGTAAGTAATGTCAGTACAATATTGGCGCCATTGTATAATTTGCTTCGGGTCAATGTTAAGTTTATTTGGAGTGAGGAATGCGAAACTGCATTTAGTAACATTAAGCGGCGGCTAGGTTCGAGTGAGGTGTTGGTGCACTACTCGCTAGACCAGCCGCTGGTGCTGACGGCGGACGCGAGCGGCGTCGGGGTGGGCGCGGTCATCTCGCACCTGACTCCGCAGGGCGAGCGGCCCGTAGCGTATGCCTCGCGGTCACTTACCGCGGCCGAGCGAGGATACGCACAGATAGATAGGGAGGCTTTAGCTATCGTCTATGGAATTAGAAAATTTCACCAATATTTATACGGCCGTAAATTTATTCTCAGAACTGACCTCAAACCTTTGACTTATATATTTGGAAATAAAGTAGGCATTCCTATTATGGCGGCATCACGCTTGCAGAGGTGGGCAGTTCTGTTATCGGGCTACAATTATGAAATCGAATATGTTGCTTCGAAAAAGAACTGTGCCGACGCGCTATCTCGGCTACCCCAAACCGGTTCTCATCGCATTGTATCCGAGGAAGTAACTTATATGCATTTTGTCGAACAATTTTTGCCGATCACTAATGACGATGTTAGGGTTGCTACTTCTAAAGATAGTTCATTAAGTCGCGTTGTGTTTTACGTTCAGACTGGCTGGCTAAATAAATGTAATGATGAAGAAATTGAACCTTTTTACAACAAACGCAATGAACTATATTTAGATCGTGGGTGCCTTATGTGGGGCTATAGACTAATTATACCCCAAAGTTTGAGGAAAAAAGTATTAAAACAATTACACATGAGTCATATGGGGATAGTTAAAACTAAATCTTTAGCCCGAAGCTATGTATGGTGGCCCAATATTGACGCGGACTTGGAGGCAGTCTGCAAGCAGTGCGAGACGTGCGCGGCGGAGGCGCAGGCACCCCCGCGTGCTCCCCCACAGCCCTGGCCCTATCACACTCAGCCGTGGAGTAGGATTCATATAGATTTTCTTGGGCCATTGAACGGAAAAACTTATTTAATATTGGTCGATTCGAGCACTAAATGGCTCGAAGTGTATGAAATGCTTAGGACGAATGCCACTTCCGTAATTAAAGTTCTTAGGACGACGTTCGCACGGTTCGGGCTACCGATGGAGGTCGTATCGGATCAGGGACCACCATTTACGAGCTGCGAATTTAAGAATTTTTTGGACAATAATGGTATTCGACAGTCCTTTTCACCTGCTTATCACCCGTCGTCCAATGGGGCGGCTGAAAACGCGGTGAAACTGTGCAAACGTGTCATAAAAAAAGCCAATAGGGACTCGGTAGATACGGACGCTGCATTACAAACATTTTTATTGTCATATAGAAATAGTATCCATACTAGTACCGGTGACACGCCCGCTATGCTGCTGCAGCGACGGCCGCTCCGTTCGAGACTGGACCTGCTGCGCAGCGAATGTACGCGCGAGCAGAGCGTGCGGAGCGCGCAGCAGCGCCAGCTGCGGCATGCGGGCGGCGTTACACGCGTACTCGCCCCCGGGGACCCCGTGTGGGCGAAGGGTTTTAGCGGCCCTGACAAATGGCTCAAGGGCACCGTCGTGGGTAGCGAGGGTTCTCGGAGATATGTAGTGGATAGCGGTAACGGTCGACTGATTCACAGACACGTCGATCAAGTAAAGCGCAGATCTAGAATGTCCGACGTTCCGTGTCCTTCTATTCCTATCACAGAGGAGATGGAAGGTCGAAATAGGAGTGAGGAAGTCGGGGTGCAACCGGAAGGGAAGGCAGATGCGGATACGGCAAGTTAGGGCGAGGAGGGTGTATTTAGTACTCCTACCAGTGACAGGGACACTTTTTTGGAATGTTCACCAGACACCCAACAAGGTGAGCCTACCTCTTTGCCCGACTCCCCGTGCCCGCAGGTGAATCGTCCCAAGCGAGCTCGTAAGCCCGTACTGCGATACGGCATAGATGATTAAGTTTAATTCTTGTTGTATATTAGGTTAAGTTAATGATTTAAGTAGGGAGGTGTGATGTATGGAGGTATCTTCACATTATTATTTTAGGTTGTAGGGTAAGTAGTTTATAAGTTATAAGATAGGTACTTTCGTCTCGCAATATACGCTGTTGAGTGAAGACGTGTTTTATTTGCTCTGCCTAATTAATAGTTAGTCTAGATCTAGGTCTAGATTCTTCAGGGTGTATGAGGAATAGCGTTTATTCTGTTACGCTTTGTTTACTCTTTTAGAAGACATTGGACTGTATTCTGAAATACAGGGATCTAACAATATCAATGTCACTTACAGCTTGGATAATTAAAACATTACGTACACAAGCTCCTATTATGAGTTTTAGATGTGTGAACATGGTGTGAACTATACAATCTCAATTCGAAGTATAGGTACATGTCTGACGTACAGTCAAGAGCACATAAAATTTTACACTTGTAATGCGAGTCTGACCTCTAAGGCTATAGTAATAAGAACGTTACAAAGTCCAATGTGTCAAGCTCCACGGGCTTTTGTCTGTATATGCATCTCAGACAAAGGATAATCTTTGTCTATCTCCCAATCCGCAGTGGGCTGGCAAGGGAAATTATTACCCATACTTCCCTATAAAGACTTATATTATAACCCCACAGTAAGCAGTCACGGGTTGCTGACGATAAATCTCATAAAAACTTATCGACATCATTCGTGACCCGTCTCTATTATAAGTCAGCGGTTTTGGCAAAAGCAATTTACGATACGGCGAAACTAGCAGCTGTTGAACAAATGTAGATTTGGTTGATACACGCAAACTCATATGATGGAGATTAGTTTGGCATGGACTCGTCATTCTTATATTGATTATGGCATTAGTATATCATTAGGGATTCAATTATGTGAGCCAAATGGAAATGAGGGTCGAAGAGTTGGCTAAATTAGTTTGGTCATAGTCATCGACTTGTTTTTTGGGGGTGTAACAGATGAGTCTTCATGCGTCTGTTTGTTTAAAATTAAGCTAGGTCGATTTAAGGAGTATTTCTATAAGAGCAGTGATAGCCTTTACAGTTAAAGAGCCGGTCGAAAATCAGTGAGGCTGGGGTTCGAATCCTGGCATGTACCAATGAGTTTTTCAAAAACTTACGTACATATTATATTTATCACTAGCTCGACGGTGAAGGAAAACATCGTGAGGAAACCCGCAGGTCTCAGAATTAATTCTGAGACATGTGCAAACAGACCCGGTCCGGCGATGGGCTCACCACCTATCACGTTTAGGGGTCCAATATATCTCGTGAATCGTGGGTATATCCAGTAACGGAATAACTCTGCCTACCCCCTCGGGGATCAAAAGCGTGAGTTTTTTTTTATTATTTTATTTTATAAGAGATGGAAGATCAAAATCCACGTCTCCAAAAGGTTTCTGGAAACTCAACACCACTAAGACTAAGATATTTACAACTTTAATGACGCCGAGCATAACTTGTACTATGTGTAAGTAATTTATGGGATACAACAGGTTACAAGCCCGGAGAGATTTGTCTCTTGCGTGTTACATGCTGGGTGTTATCCGAGGCAAAATCTGCAACCCAGGCGTTCTACAGTGGGTAGGCTTGTGCGTGCCCGACGGGTACGTGCAGCTTCGGCGCCGACCGAGATTGTTTGCAGTCCCGCGTGGGAGAACCAACATGCTCGGCAAAGCGCCCCTGACTCGTGCCATGCACACGCTAAATTCGGTTGCCGAAAAAATCGATCTATTCTCTTGTTCTTTGAGCGAATTTTCCAAAGTTACATTAAGTATTGTTGCTATAGATAGAGTTTAAATATTGATATGGAAAAATAGATTACCTACACTGTCGCATTAGGTGCCAAACCTGTAAGATAGTATAGTAAGTTGAAGAAATAAATAAATAAATAAGTGTGAGTTTTAGTTTCCTGTTTTCAAGTTGTTTTTTTTTGTTTAAAATTATACAAATCCACTTGCATACGTTATTTTTAAGAATAACAACATGACAGTGTCGTGAGTTGTTTCAAAATCTTTTCCACTATTTTATGTCGTTGTATGTGAAGGACCATGTCGCAGCAATATTTTACCTGTTCTAGTGACAAGCGCTAGCGCCCCTAGCGCCCCGAATAGCACAGCTGTCGACATGTCTATACTTGTCCAAGTATAAGTTCTGCTTCCTTCACTCCTCGGGGCATCTGCAAACAAAAATGCGCTTTATTAGCATGATAAAACGGTCTGGTTATAGATAGGCCTAATGTCTTGAACTTGGAAAGTGAACCTTATGGTGATGGTGTTAAAACCGGTGTGAAAATGTGTTAATAACGATATATGGATAATGTATTTGGCTCTTGAAAATCGATCGGTAGATTACCGGTCCGTGTACAGGGTTGTCAACTTAAGTGACGATCTTTGACTTGATAAGATGTATAGTTTATGAGTAGAAAATAGTTTTAGGGGTTAAGGATAAAAGGACTACCTTAGTTTTAAAAGACACCTTAAACCGTGTTTACACATAATATATTAAGTAACTAAGTCATGTCATCATACCCTAGTTAGGTGATCAACCACAAGCCAAACATCATCTCCCAAACCACGATATCACGTTAAATATTGGTGATTATTGGCCATAACTCCTCATAATTGCCTTAGAAGAAGCTTTGAGATGATTTATGTTGATAGTTTATACATTTTACAATAAATATTTTTATAAATATTTAATAGTCTATGAATATACTGATAATTTAAACAGCGATAATATACCAAGTAAGTTACATAACACTATATTTAAGCATCATGGTACACACACATGGCACCGGGCGCACTATATGCGACAGAGCTCCCGTGACAATATTTCTAAGACAACACAATGTCATAGAAATAAATTCGAAGTAGTAAATCGCTGTACATGTTGCTCCTTTACGCGACTCAGGAACGCTTCGTTGTTTGAACGAACGAATCTTTGTAGCCATCTTTTCCTTTAGTAGGGGCAGTGGGTTCGATTCTGCTTTACACCGACTAAAATTATTTTAGTTTAGTCTTGTCTTTGTCTTACCTCAAAAAAAGAAAAGGGATAGAAGATAACTTTTAGATTTTAGTCCTGTCAAAGGCTGTATTTCAGTCGTGACTTCTTTTTAAGCACGTTATAAAATGCCTTAGTTAACAGGACTAATTTTAATTTTACAAGACTAAATATCTCTCGTCTCTTTTCTTTTCCTGGAGAAAGAAAATGACAGGAGTAAACTAAAATATGTTTAGTCGCTGAAGCAGAATCGGGTCCATTGCCAGAATAAATATGTGGTATTATTTACCTTATTTGAGCACAAGACTCATTCATCGCGATCCTCTAAGAACTTGTTTTTTCCGTAGTATGAATCCGAGCCTTAACCAGAAAATCTAGCTTTGTACCATCACTTTCATCCCCATGGTTTACTTAATGAACTAAGCTCTATCGGGCATGTATGAGGGCTTGCAAAACCTCCCTTGGCAACCGTCCAAAGGCCACTAAAGATAGTTCGTGGAAAAAAGGAAAAAGTTTGCGAATCCTCTGATGCCGTAAAGTTTCGTGTTTATCTCTGACTCTTTCATTTCGGAGGGTAATCATGTTAATTAGATTTTACATCGGGTTGCGTTATTGCTCCGTTTTATTTGGAGATGAAAATAGTTGGAGGATGAGATACAATATTCGAGGTATAATAATAAAGTTTGACCGTGACCTCTTAACTACACTCGCCGAGAAAATGATTTGATTTCTACGTGAGTATGTATTATTATAATCTATAATACTTGAGAGGATAACGCAAATATAACATAGATGAGTATAGTCTCCTGACAATAACAAAACAATTTGCATATAATTAAAATGTTCAATGTTACAAATTACCGAACTCTGAAATATTAATTACTTTCCCGAAAATTAATCAAAACATTACATAATATATTATAAAGGAACTTCAAAATTTCAAATATGAAGCTCAGATTGATGGATGTAGAGATATAACTGAAGTTCACTGGAACTTGAACGACAAAGGGACTTGTATATCAAGCCAAACCACTGAGACAAAATCTCGCCGCTATCACTGTGATCAATAGAATCTATGACAACACACAGTTTCTTAGTATAAAAAGCAAGGCACTGTTCTTATTTGATCATCAAAATAATATTATTTTGGTTTGTTGTCAAATCAGTCAGTAACAAAGCACACGACAATTTTTTCTGCAAATCAGCAAAAAATCTGTTGAGTTGAGTTGTTAATTCACCATCACCAGAAACTAAAATTTCTCTATAATGATTACCTAGTTTATTTGTAATAAAAGAAATACGAAATTGTACCTATCTACTGAAACGTCTTACGTATTATGTTGTATTTAAAATTTTCTTTACCGTTCTTCTATTGAGTGTGTATCATTTACAAATTGGAACAGACCGACAAGACAAAGACACAAACGATTTCATTTGAGGGATTACTATCCAATAACGATAGCTTCTACTGCAGCCAAATTACTTCTAATGAATGGTAAATTTATTTCTTTTGTTAAGATATTCCTCTCTCTCTTGAAATCTGCTGCTAAACTAAAATCTACCTGGTTTGATAATAATAAGCTTCTTTTCCTTTTCGGCGTCAACACTGGCACCGCGGTTAACTACTCCCAGAAGTTTTAAGTCGAAATATTTCATAAGACTTTATTTTTATTTCTAACAATATAAATTGAAAGAAGTTTGTGTTTGTTCTGCCTCTGTCTTCAAGATCAAACATCGATACAACTTATATTATGGATTATTGTGATTTGCTGAATGATGAGGTATTACATTATTCTCATCGTAACATGATACATCTTTATCACTATCAGCATATTAGATCAAAATCAAATCAAAATTCATTTATTTTCTGTAGCTACAAAAAGTACACTAAGATATGTCAATAGTCTAATAACGTACACTAAGAAAAGTAAACACGTTCATGAAGATTGACTAAATGTAAACAGCAGCCCATGTCCACCGTTGCTTGTTCCAAATGCAGTAGGTACCTAGAGAAGAACCAGTAATAAACTCAAAGGCTGCTATTTTTATGTATCTGCATATAAGTCTATTGTTAGTCCTCAGGTTTGCCATACATGCGCTGCTTTTACAATAGATTGGGTTATATTCTACAGATGTATTGGAAATTCCTAAACCTAAGACACGAAAATCCATTTCATAATGGAAAAAGACAAAACGACGGAATAAGATAGGAACTATAAACCACAGTACAACGAATTAGATTCAGATTAAAACCGCGATATAAGTTCAGACAAAAAAACGGTACTGTCCTATTCAACAAGCGGAGAATTTAATTCCGTTCAATCGCAACTTGAGTGGTACGCAATCAGGTAGGATTCGATCTCGGATAGACAACTGGATTCTTTGTCCGGGAAAAATAAATTAGTTTTACCATTGTTCGCGGATACGAGAAAAATTAGTTTTCGCTTCCTCCGTGATTCTTGAGACGATCCGAGGTTTCCATTGTTTATTTTTCTGATACGATTAGTAAATTGAGTTTACAATGACGATGGGTTTTTGATCCATTGATCTTCAGTAAGCTGGTTTATGATATTATCAGTGGTTATGGCTACTAGCCAAGAATTGGGTTCCGTACCCAAAGGGTAAAACGGGACCCTATTACTAAGACTTCGCTGTCTGTCCGACTGTCACCAGGCTGTATATGATTAACCGTGGTATTTAGACAGTTGACATTTTCACAGGTGATGTATTTCTGTCGCCGCTATAACAACAAATACTAAAATACGGAATAAAATAAATATTTAAAGATGCTCCTATATATTTTTTTGCCTTGTATACCTATGTATAATTAACAGGTCAATGAAAATACTCTGGTTTCTATTGTGAAAACTAAGAAACATCTTGTAGAGGTAGTAAGTAGCGAAAAAAACATTTGAGAGGAAATTCGTACTCTCCAGAACTAATTCTCATTTCCGAGTCTTGTTAAGCTGCGTACTTGATTACATCCGTAGTCCGTTTAAGGGTTTCGGAGGAGCCTTGGCATACTACGCTCAACCCACACTCCGTTAATAATATGTTTAAGAAAACCGACCTATATTGGAAGTAAATCTGCTCTTGAAAGGGAAAAATCTGTCCGAATTACTTTTTTTTTATAAATAAAAGGAGGCAAAAGAGCAGACGGGTCACGTGATGGTAAGTGACTACCGTCGCCTACGGACACCTGCAACTCAAGAGTTACGACTGCGTTGCCGGCCTTTGAGGGGGGACTAGGGGGAGTGAGGAGGGGTGTTACCTCACTCACTCAGCGAAATGCAATGCAAGCATTGCTTTACGCTGGTTTTCATTACTAGAACAAAACAAAAACCATACTGCGTTAAAAAAAACTATTCCTAATATGTTAAAATCTATCAAGTAATTTGGGTTTGTATGATGCGGAAAATAAATAATAATTATTACATCACACATTACCCTCCATTTGAGATGGCGTTGGGTAGAAATACTATTTCTCAACTATAGTCTCAGACATGAATAAAGAGAAAGAAAAAAAAAGCTGTTATACAAAGCATCTATTTTAGACTTGAGATCACGTTTATGGCACCGCCTTAGTGGTTGAATTTTGCAAAATCCTTTTCTAGTGGATGCCTACACTGTATAAGCTATCTATGTGCAAAATTTCAAGTCTCTTTACAAAGCGGTTTAGGCTGTGCGTTGATACATCACCCACCAATCAGTCAGTCAGTTAATCATTTTATATAGGTACCTATATATATAGAAGATTGCGGAAGATTATTTGGCAAGTCTAAAAATGTACTTTTGATGCGAGAAATAGTGTATGACACTGTTATTATTTTGCCTTAAAAATAATTTGTTAAATTATCCTTAAATTTGAGGTAGCAAATCGGAGTGTCATGAAACATGGCATCATAGGTATGTCCCTTTTTAACCGACTTCAAAAAGGAGAAGGTTATCAATTCGTCTGTTTTTTTATGTTTGTTGCTTCAGAACTTTCGACTGGGTGAACCGATTTGGATGATTCTTTTTTATTTGAAAGCTGGTGCTTAATTTCGTCCAGTTCCGCAGACGTATTCACAGACTCGATACCGTTTCCGTTCGATTCGAGTCGAATCTATCGACATCGGAAACGAATCTATCGAGATGGGCTGATGTTGGTATCGAAAACTAATGTCATATGTGACACCAACTGTCATATGTGACATTAGTTTTCAACACCAACATCAGCCCATCTCGATAGATTCGTTTCCGATGTCGATCGATTCGTTTCCGATGTCGATAGATTCGACTCGAATCGAACGGAAACGGTATCGAGTCTCTGTGAATACGTCTGCTGATAACGACATCTATGAGAAAACCGTATACCTAAGTTGAAGATTGAAGTCGGTTTTTTTACTCTTTAGAGTTATATGTTATTATTTAAGTACCTACATGTCATTCGAGTGTCCTTAAATTTTAAACAGCATCCAAGCCTGCCACTGGCCAATGTTTGCATGGCAAACGTCTCAAAATAAGCACTCCTATAAGGTACCCTGAATTAGGGTCTCTATTTATTTAGGCAAAGAAACGACTCAAAGGGACGTCACTTCGTCATGGACGAAAGAAAGTTTGTAATGGGACTGCGGATTGTTTTATTGGCGCTTTTAGCTCTGCGGTGAACACCATTTCCTTATCCGTAGCGGGTTTGCATTTGAAATTAGAGCCCTTATAAATAATTAGAAGCTCACGCTTTTATCCTCGAGGGGGCTGGCAAAGGTTTCTCTTTTTAACTGTCTTCAAAAAAGAGGAGGTTATTTAATTCGGAGCTCGCAACAGTATATAGAATTACCCTTGAACGAAATAATTGTACATAGAAATCACTTTTCGCCGTCCATCGGCACAAAGAAAAAATTTTAAGCAGATACTTTGTTACGTCGACAGCTCGGTTCTATCGCCGAAACATTTATATTTTAAACGTTTTTTCGGCGAACCGAGCTGTCGACGTAACAAAGTATCTGCTTAAAATTTTTTCTTTGTGCCGATGGACGGCGAAAAGTGATTTCTATGTACAATTATTTCGTTCAAGGGTAATTCTATATACTTTTGCGAGCTCCTCCATTATTCTTTTTTTAACCGACTTCGTAAAAGGAACATTCTCAATTCGACTGTATTTTTAAGTATTATTCGTCGCAGTCGGTTTTTTACTCTTTATCATGATAGTGTATTTTTATAAGCGCTAAACGTGATAGGCGGTGAGCCCAACAACAGATCTGGGTGCCGTTACACATCAATTCTTGGGGCCTGCGATTTTTCTCTTTCAGCTTTTTACGACTATATTAAATTCAAATTCACAATTCATTTATTTCAGTAGGTATATAAAATACACTGTGACGTCACTTACCATCAGGTGACCCGTCTGCTCGTTTGCCCCCTTTTTTATCATAAAAAAAAAATCTGAAGCGGGTCTCAATTTTGCATGCATGCAAATATGCACTCATTTATTGAAAAATCTTTTTTATAAAACACATTTTTATGACCAAACCATTTAAGTTGGCAAGCATCCAAACTGTTGCTCTACGTTTTTGATGCATAATTCACATAAGCAGATTTTTTAAATAACTTTAAAGCATAGACTATAAATTGTTGAAATGTATTTATAATCAGTCTGGCAAGAGATATCAAGCATAGAGTAACTTATATATCAAGTCAAAAATAAAATTAAGACAAAATAAATGTTCTTTTGGAAATGTCATAGACAAAGACTTTTAAAGTAAAAAATCTCTAATGATTTTCTTCCTACATCTTTGGTCATATCGCTTAGGTATGAAGTGAGTTATAAAAGAAGTTGTAGTTATAATATATAGATATTATCTATTGCGCCCGAATTCAAAAGTAATCAAATTAAAGTAAAGTAAGAGCAGTGCTAGCCTTACGGTTAAAGACCCTGATTCACATGATGATAATCAGTGAGGCTCGGGTTCGAATCCTGGAATGTACCAATAAGTTTTTCGAAAGTACATATTTATCACTAGCTCGACGGTGAAGGAAAACTTGGTGAAGAAACTTGCAGGTCCCTGAATTAATTCTGAGATATGTGTGAAAGACCCGGTTCACCACCCGTTTCGGAGTCCAAAGAATATCTCGTGAAAAGTTGATATTTCCAGAAATGGAATATATCTGCATAGCCCCCCGGTGATAAAAGGCTTCAGATTATTATTATTATAAAGTAATTTAAAACAAGCAATTATACCCATCCCTAATATAAAGCAATACGTGCTCCTCTAAGTTCTATTTTAACTTCAAGCACTATGTTGAAACAGGACAAAGTAGGTTAAGGGCTCGGGGCGCCTTTCTAATAAAGTATACTCAAAAAAGCGCCCTAAAATTTCCGTCGTGCATAGCTTATTTAAATTGAAAATAATGTAGGATCTTTTCTTAAAAAAAAGTAGTACCTATAATATAATAATAATAAATAAATAAATTGTGGGACACAATTCACACACGGTTATTCAGTCCCAAACTAGGCACAGCCTGTACTATGGGTACTAAACATCTGATAAACATACTTAAATAAATATTAAACGACCAGACACGAAGCCAACAGACATGTTCATGCACACAAATGTTGGCCCCGAGCGGGGATCGAACCCGCGACCTCCGACTCAGAAGGCAGGGTCACTACCGACTGAGCCAACAGGCCCGTCCTATCAAATTAATCTACACTTTTTTCAGGCAGGGCCAATAGTATGTTAGTATATAAATGCTAAGAAAAAAACTAGTAGACTAAAGGTAATTTTAATGGAGTATATTATTCTGAAAGTCTAATAAACGAGATGTCGATAAACTTATTTAGGTTGTTGTGACGTCACAAAAACAAAATGACGGCCGTTTTCCTTTATGATGTTACGGTTTGAGGGATATTGATTTTGATCCTTCATGTGAAGAGTACAATACGCATTATTTGTACTTTTTATCTGGTATTTCTCCTATTCTGGTAAAGTAGTGTTCCACTCTTGGACAAAGGCCATAGATAATCTTACTAGTTCTGCAAATTTTTGTTTGACTGCTTAAAATCTTTACACATTTTACACGAAGTTTTATTGGCTTTCCTTATTAATATAGGTACTTGTAGTTCCAAACCCTAATCACTACATAGTTTAAAACAAAGTAGCTTTCTCTGTCCCTAAATCCCTATGTATGCTTAAATCTTTAAAACTACGCAACGGATTTTGATGCGGTTTTTTTTAATAGAGTGATTCAAGAGGAAGGTTTTAGTGTTAGCATTGCACCCGTGCGAAGCCGGGGCGGGTCGCTAGTTTGATATAAATCACAATAAGTCTAAGTATGTTGTGTAAACATATAGTAGCAATTCAAGAAACTGCCATAATATAGGCACAACTTCCGCCATGTTTAACTATACGCCGTATATCAAAATGGTTGCCGAAAAAACTAACGCCATAACAGTAGTGTCAATAAAGTTTATTTATTTCTTACTGTTTCCGTATTCACTCTGTGTAACTTATAACATTATAAATAAATGATTTAAAAAAAAAACAACATTACAAGAAAAGAATATTGCTTAAAATGTCAAGTATTGTTTTCTTTTTAACTGGTTATTTTTAAATTAAGAAGTTGTTCTGCAATCGGCATGCCTCCAGCGGCACAAATATGCAAAACCTAAATTACGGCTACATATTTGTGCTGTTTGTAAACAAGAGTTATATACCTTTGTTCTATAACCTGTCAGTCTTTAAGGCTTGATTGAACAGGCATCCGGGCAAGCTAGTCCCATCGTAGCCTCGTTTTTGCCTTCGAGCTAATATGAGGTCAAGAGTAAACTCATCTAGAAATATAAAATGACAAACTGACTGACTGATTGGTGATATATCAACGCACAGCCTAAACCGCTAGGTAGATAAGCGTATACAGTGTAGGAATCCACTAAGAAAGGATTTTGTAAAATTCAACCCCTAAGGAGGTAAAATAAACGTGCGCTAGCGTAGCCAGGGGTAAAAGCTAGTAATTAATAACAAAAACATGGAAAAATTGAGTCGTCAAAGAGCCATTCAACGACCAGAGAGGGAATGCAACTAGCCTCTATGGAGGACAATTTTTTTATATAGGTACATTCTGCATTGGTTTGGAGTTAAAAAATGTTCATAAATATCACGGATGTCTGATGAAGATGTGTTAATAGATAATAAAATCAACGATAAAGTTCAGAAATAATAAAACGTGGCGGTCTGCTGAAACTTTTACTGAAAACTCCATTTAAGTAGGAAAATCGATGAAGAATTTCAGGAAGTAGAAAGCCGGGAGAATACTTTAAGTGTACACCAAATACCAAGAGAATTATTACTTTATTTATGAGAATATTTAATCTTTAAAAATAGAAAAACAAAAGATCGCATTTTACAAAAAAGAAACAAGAAAGACTGTGCAGGAAAATATCCCTAAATTGATTCTGAGGCTAGTCCGAAACGGGTCTCTCACATGCCTCAGAAAAAATAATTCTAGTACCTGCGGGTTTCTGAGTGCAATTTCTTTTCTTTTAAAAAATAAAAAAAATCTCACGCCTTTCATCCCCGAGGGGGTAGGCATAGGTATTCCATTACTGGATATACCCACATTTCACGAGATACATTGGACCCCTAAACGTGATAGGTGGTGAGCCCATCGCCGGACCGGGTCTATTTACACATGTCTCAGAATTAATTCTGAGACCTGCGGGTTTCCTCACGATGTTTTCCTTCACCGTCGAGCTAGTGATAAATATGTGCGTAAGTTTTTGAAAAACTCATTGGTACATGCCAGGATTCGAACCCGAGCCTCACTGATTTTCGACTGGCTCTTTAACCGTCCGGGCTATCACTGCTCTGCTTTTTTTTTTATAATACTATAATGTTTATCTGTATGACACCGTCTAGGTCTGTGCATCGCTTTGTGTAACAAGATAAAACCCAATACAAGGCTTTCCACATTTTCAAGACCGCAACCGTCAAAAATTATAAATGCCATTTCTCTTCCGGCGGCTCCGGAAGAGATGTCAATATTATTTGCTACGTGAATTATTTTTCCTGTGCTATACACGTTTTGACAGATGAGAAAATTTTCAGTGATCGGGAGCCATTCAGGAATCGTGATGAATAAATTTTTTTTTTCCATTATAAAAGTTAGGTACCTATGTTATGACGGCCTGTCCGTCTTGCCAAATTTTATCAAGATTGTTTCAGTAATTTTGCTGTTTTTATATTTACACCTAAACGAGTTTAGTCCCTTGCTATTAATACTTTTGACGTTACAAAGTTTTTTTTATGAACAGAAGTAAAAAAAATTCCTTTTTGATTTTTTTGAGTAGCCACTACGCGTCCTCCCGGCTCTCAGAGATTATTTCACGTATTTTTAAAAGAACTAATACATTTACAAATAATGAGATACAATAGGTTTATTATTTGGCATAGTTTAGTCAAACTCCAGTAATAACCCTCATATTTACACATGTTATAACATCATCTATGTTAGCAGAAAAAACCGGCCAAGTGCGAGTCGGACTCGCGCACCGAGGGTTGCAAATTTATGGTTTTCGTAATTTTTCCTTTATCTATGCTATAAGACGTTGCTTCGTACCAAATTTCAAGTTTCTGAGTTCACGGGAAGCACCCTGTAGGTCTTGATTCCCTTGCAAGTGTCGAAAATTTGCGGCATAAACGGCTGTATCTTTTGATTGCGTTGGCTTAGAAGTTTGATTTTTTCACAGCTTTAAGGGACAGTAGACCTGAGTAATTGATATAAATTTCAGCTTCATACCCACGCGTTCCTGAGAAAAAGGGTCTTGACAGACGGACGGACGGACGGACAGACGGACAACAAAGTGATCCTATAAGGGTTCCGTTTTTTCCTTTTGAGGTACGGAACCCTAAAAACTCTGATGTATTTTCTCTGCAACCCAATTTGGCAGTTACAACATACATCTATCAAAACTTCTGCAAGATACGATCTCCATTGCATCGGAACAAACCTTTTCAAACCCTCGCCTTATCTGACATGCTTGCACATGTTTTTGGGGAGATTAAATTGACCCCCTCTTCCCTCCCCTTTACATCCCTCTTTTGTCACAACAATAGGAAGCAGACAACAGGAAAGTTCGACTTTTTCGTGTTTGCTTGCAACCAATCCCAAGATAAGATACTGTTCTCAGTTTCTATGCTTATGTGGAATAGAGTACAGTTGTTTGTTTTCAAAAGCGATTACTCAAGATTTGATCGAGTCTTGTTAACTATTTCAAATTAGATGTCTATTGAGTACTGAAATTAGTTATTACCCACATAACTAATTTCAGTATAATATTATTTCACATCCCACAGTCTCTTAAGACCAGGGTCTTTAACCAGTGCGTCCTACCCGTAATGACATACGGAGCCGAAACGTGGACACTCACCGTTGGACTGGTCCTCAAATTCAAAGTCGCTCAGCGTGCAATGGAACGCGCGATGCTCGGGGTTTCTCTGCTCGACAGAATTCGAAATGAAGTCATTCGACAGAGAACGAGAGTCAGCGACATCGCGCGGAGAATCAGCACGCTGAAGTGGAAGTGGGCCGGTCATGTCTCCAGGCGGATTGATGGCCGCTGGAGTCGACACGTATTGGAGTGGAGACCGCGTTTAGGCAAACGAAGTGTAGGGCGCCCTGCGGCACGATGGACCGATGACCTAAAGAAGGTGGCTGGCAGTGGATGGATGCGGGCTGCCCAAGACCGGAATGGTTGGCGCTCCTTGGGGGAAGCTTTTGTCCAGCAGTGGGCAGCAATTAGCTGAGATGAATGAATGAATTATTTGACATCACAAGGAAGAAAATATTAATTGAAATTTATTTGAGAGTTAATTTACGGAGCTATATGATAGTAGTGAAAACGTTGCTTAAACGCAAAAGTGCGCGACAATTTCTGGTCTATTCTGTTCAAAAGATTCAGCACTGTGACCGACGGACGTTCAGATAGACGGACAGACAGCAATGCCCTTTGGCACCCAAGTACGGAACCCCAAAAAGCGTGGGCTGATGATGAGAGACAAAAAAAATAAAGCAGATTTTAATGTTCAATTTCAAAAGAAAACATAACAGAAATGTTATTCGTTCAAAAATTCTAACAAATTATTTTCCTTTGCGCGTTCCGCTTTAAAGCTGAGTAAATTGGACTGAAATTCTTTTTCTCGTTTTGCTCTATCTTACGTTAAGAGTTTTTATAATGAAACGGTAATTACACGTTTCTGATTCTACTACTCATGTGTTTAAATTTTTCAATTACCGTTCTTTGTGGTTTGAATTGAATACGTATAATAAACATTTTATATAATTTCATATAGGAACTTTAATGTATAATTATAATAGTTAGGTATAGAGTGTTCATGAAAAAGTGTGACAGCGCCCGTTAAAGAGCAGTAACAGACCTTTAAAGAGCCCGCTTCTCATTCGTAAGACTCGAGTTCGAATCCTGGCTAAGGCTTGTACCAACAAGTTAAAAAAAACGCGTACCTATTTATAACTAGGTTGACGGTAAAGGAAAACATGGTGAGAAAACCCACAGATCCCAGTATATAAATATAAATTCATTCTGAGGCATGTGTAACAGCGACTTAGTCCGGCAATGGGCTCACTACCTATCACGTTTAGGGGTCCATAATAGTGAAACGTGGGTACTTCCAGAAATGGAACACCTCTACCTACCCCTTCGGGAATAAAAGTCGAGAATGTCGCGGGGTGCTCGATTGTAAATCATACATACATACATACAGCTCACGCCTTCTTCCCACAGGGGTAGGCAGCGACGATGGATCGCCACTTTGCCCGATCTTCGCACACTTCCCTCGCTTCCTTCACATTCATAAATAAGCCTTTTCATACACGCTCTTTTATTCTTCGCACTCTTGACCCCAGCTTTTTGAAGGACGTCACTAATTTGATCCGTGAACGTCCTTCTGGGGCGTCCTCTTGCCTTGTATCCTTCAACATTCGCACCATAAATCTCTTTCGTTACTCTTCTTTCATTTATTCGTTCTAAATGAGCAAACCAGCTTAACATACCCTTTTCTATCCTTGTCACTACATCTTCTTTCAAACCACACTTCTCTCGTATATCCGCATTCCTCACTCTATCACACAATTTTACTCCACACATTTTCCTCAAAGACCTCATTTCCACTGCGTTCACCTTGCTTTCATGCTTCTTCTGCCACACCCAACACTCACTCGCATACATCAGCGTCGGGACCAGAACAGCGTTATGCACAGCCATTCCACATTAAATCATACGGGCCGACTTATCGAAAAGTAGTTTGTTTGACATACCTACACTGACGACAAAAATAATTAGCCACCTAAGAACTTATAAAAGCTACATAAGTACAACTAAACACACGACAATTTGAATTTTGACTTCAAAAATAATGTATTTTCTGTAGGTACAAATGGTACACTTAGAAACAGGGACTTACATACCAAAAAATATTGATACCATTAAATTTCGGTATGACGTCATACAGTTATTTTTCGGTAGTTGCAGCATTTTGATATGATTATTTATTTTGGTACTAAAATCAAAACGAGTTTTGATACCATTAATTTGGATACTAATATTGGTTTTAGTATCAATTTTTTTGGTACTAATATTGGTTTTGATACCTGGTATAGATATGGTATCAAAATTTGGCATTGAACTTTGTGAGCAAGATTTAGAAATAATAGTGCAATTGTAGCCGGCGGCGCACGTTTTTACAAGCTTTTATTTAGTTTCACCTGTCCCGTTGTAATCAAATTTTGCAACTTAAATTTGACCCACTTCCCGGTTACCGATTTAGCTGAAATTTTGTATACATATGTAAAACGCGTGACAATGCAATATTATGATGACATGGTGCTGATCTGATGATGGAGCTGGAAGGTGGCCATAGGAACTTCGCAATGAATCGACACAACCTCATCGAGTTTGGACTCGTTTGAATCGTCTTGACGAGTAATTTGTCTTTCAATGGTAACCAGGGTCTGATGATGGAGCTGAAAGATGGCCATAGGAACTCAGTAATTAAATGACATAATCCCATCGAGTAAGGGCTCGTTTGATTTGTCTTAGTGAGAACTTTAACCTTAGAGGGTATTAAAGGTCTGATGATGGAGCTGGAAGGTGGCCATAGTATCTCCGTAATAAAACGACATAACTGCATCGAGTTTGGGCTCCTTTGATTCGTCTTGACGAGAACTTTGGTGATAGATGGTAACCAGTGTCTGATGATGAAGCTGAAAGGTGGCCATAGGAACCATAACTAACTGATATGTAAATATAAAATAATTCTTACTAAAAAGTTAAAAATTAAATAATATTTTCTATAGACTGGCATAGGTTTCATAACTGTACACCAACATTCGACATTTCATGTACTTTCAACTTTAGGTATGTTCAAGAGGTTCGATGCCCTTTACAAAAGGGTTGTCGCACCACCCCGGGCGGGGGCCACGTAAGAAGCAAGCCCGGGAAAGGAAGAGCGTGAGATTGAGGTGTGCCAGTTGGAACATAGGGACGATGACCGGAAGAGGAAGAGAGCTAGTGGATGTATTAAAGAGAAGACGAATAAATGTGGCGTGCTTACAAGAAACACATTGGAAAGGTGCGAAAGCTAGGGAGATTGGTGAAGGATATAAATTCTATTACTGTGGAAGTGACGGTAAACGGAATGGTCTCGGAATTGTGTTAGAGAGTAATTTGAAAGGATGAGTGACGGATGTAAAAAGGGTGAGTGATCGAGTGATTGCTATAAAACTGATGTTGGAGAACTTGGTTTTGAACGTGATTAGTGTGTACGCTCCACAGACTGGATGTGATGATAATGCAAGTAAAATTCTGGAAGGACTTTGATTTGGTAATGATGAACATTCCGAATAGTGAGGAGATTTACATAGGTGGAGACTTTAACGGGCATGTGGGAAGAATCAATGATGGGTATGAAAGAGTGCATGGAGGTTATGGGTTCGGAAACATTCGGAAACATGGGGGAGACATTGATGCAAGTTGCCTCTGCATATGACCTTTCAATAACAAACACGTGGTTCAAAAACCGCGACGAACACCTTATAACATATAAAAGTGGCGGCCACATGACACAGATTTATTATTTCCTTGTAAGATGAAACAGAATCATCTGTGTCAAAGACTGTAAATCTAGTGATCTAGTCTCACAACATCGACTCCTAATTGCAGAGGTCAAAATAAGTGTTCAGCCCAATAGGACCAAAGACCGGCCCCCTCCCAAAATTAGTTGGCGTATGTTGGAGGATGAGAAGGATGAGTGTGTAGGAATATTTAGAGAGAAAGTAGTGGATAAAATGATAGAAATGGGAAGTATGGAAGATAAATCAGTTAATGAGTGTTGGAATGAGATGGCAGGTTGTATTAGAAGTGTGGCGAAGAATATTTTTGGAGAATCCAAAGGGAAGGGTATGATTGAGAAGGAAACATGGTGGTGGAGTGAAGAGGTACAAAAAGCACTAAAAGAAAAGAAATTGGCTTTTAAAGAATGGCAAAACATTGAAGTTGGAAGTCAGAGTGCAAGAGTTGAAATGAAGACTAAGTATAAAGAATGCAAGAAGAAAACAAAGCAAGCTGTAGCCATCGCAAGAGCTGAGGTACAGGACAAGCTATATAAGTCACTCGATAGTCCTGAAGGCCAGAAACAGCTCATGCAAATTGCTAAATCTAGGGAAAAGAATGGAAGAGATGTATCGCACGTTAAATGTATAAAAGAAGAAGCAGGAAAGGTGTTGTCGAGTGATAATGAAAAAAAAGGACGGTGGAAGGTATATTTTGTTATAAAAGTTGATGAATGAAGAGAATGTTTGGAGTGGAGTTATGGGAAATGCGTCAGTAAATATGGATTTAGTAAGGGAAGTAAGTATAGAAGAGGTAAGAATAGCTGTGCAAGGTATGAAAAAGGGAAAAGCTGTGGGACCGGATGAAATACCAGTTCAGGTGTAGAAGGTGCTGAGTGTAGATGGGTGTAAATGGCTCACTTTATTCTTCAATAAGTTGTTGCATGTAGAGTGTATCCCTGACGAATGGTACAACAGTACATTGGTACCCATTTTCAAAAATAAAGGTGATGTACAGGATTGCAACAACTATAGCTATAGAGGAATAAAATTGATGTCACATAGTATGAAAGTATATAAAAAAGTGATAAAGAGACGTTTGAGAGAAGAGAGTGAGATAAGCCCAAACCAATTCGGTTTTATGCCTGGCCGAGGAACAACGGACGCCATTTTTGCACTGCGGCAGTTATGTGAAAGATACCGACAGGCTCATAAAAACTTGCACATGATGTTCATGGACCTTGAAAAGGCATACGACCGGGTACCTCGTGAGGTGTTGTGGTGGGCTCTGAAAGAGACAGGCATGCCAGGGAAGTATGTGGAGATAATCCGTGCTATGTACAATAGGTCCTGTACACTCATACGGACAGCTGCCGGCACTACCGACAAGTTTAATGTGGCTGTTGGTTTGCACCAGGGGTCTGCTTTGAGTCTGTATCTTTTCCTATTAATAATGGATGCGTTAACATCAGAGATACAGGAAGAAGCGCCCTGGTGCATGCTGTTTGCCGATGATGTTCTTGTTGGCGAAGACGGAGTCGAGGTACAGAACAGGCTTGGAAAATGGCAACATAAACTGGAGAATGTTGGCTTGAAAATCAGCAGTTCCAAAACGGAACACATGTTTTACGATTTCGGCGGTCTCCCCAGTTTTGTGGCCCTTTCACTAGATAGCGTAGCATTACCAGTCTGTTCCGATTTCAGATACCTCGGTTCAGTTATACAGAAAGATGGCGACATACACAGGGACGCACAGCACAGGATTAACTCAGGGTGGATGAAATGGCGACAGGTTACGGAAACAACTTGCGACCCCCGAATACCCCTTAAACTAAAGGGCAAAGTATACAAGGCCATGATAAGACCTGTCGTCACGTATGGATCGGAATGTTGGGCGCTTAAGAAGGAGGATGAAAGGAGACTGCATATGCAGCGGAGATGAGAATGTTGAGGTGGATGTGTGGAGTGACAAGAATGGATAAAATTAGGAATGGGTACATAAGAGGAAGTCTGAAAGTAGCACCCCTGATGGAGAAGTTGAGAGGTAATCGTCTGTCTTGGTATGGACATATAATGAGGAGGAATGAGAGTAATGTTGTAAGGCGAGTGCTTGATATGAATATGGAAGGTTATAGAAAGAGGGGTAGACCAAAGAAAAGATGGATGGATTGTGTGAAGGATGATAATGTGCATGATGGAAGTGAATGTAGATATGACGTATGATAGATCTAAATGGAAGGAAAAAACATACTGCGCCGACCCCAAATAATGGGAAAAGGGCAAGTCAATGATGATAAACGAAGTAATTTTTATTAAAAAAAATTAATACCTATGCTTAATATTTCTATACCTGCCGCTACATTCTGTCACTTTCACAATCTTGCATTTTTTATTCTTGATCCACACCAACAACAGAAAATTTAGTCATATTATCTACATCGATAGAAAAAAAATTATAAGTTTTAACCTAATATCACATTTATATTATCTATATATATAAAGAGAGAAGTCCTGACTGACTGACTCATCAACGCCCAGCCTAAACCCTTAGACCTAGAAAGCTGTTTTTTTTACAGCTATTGTTTTTAAGACGTAGGATAGCACTAAGAAAGGATTTTTCTAAATTCAGGGAATACAAAATAATCATACAAATTAACTAAGTAAATAATTATAGGCCCACAGGTTAAATCATTTTGGGTAACTAGACCAAAAGGGTGACGTTCGTTTCTCAGTGACCTAAACCCTCATATATTACTGAATTTTTCAAACATATAGGGTGGCATTTTAAAATATTTCATTATGTTATCAAATAGCCCAGTAAATAAGCTTTACAATGATATATAGGTATATGGTTCTGGTAATAAAATACGAGGAATAAAATACCACTATTATTCTTCTCTTTTGTAAAACTAAACAATTTTACAACTTCAAACTGAAATATAGGTACGATACGATACGAATTTCAAAAAGTTGTGTAAAACATACACAACCAAGAAAATATTGGTATCTTAATATTAATACCCTAAGCTTTTTTTTATAAACTTTTGAGTGCAGATTTTCGCATGCACGCTCGTAACGTAAGTAAAAAAACAAAACAAACGATTGATGATTCCCGTTGGGACCGACCGGTATAGGCAAGTCCTCCCGCACCCCGCAATCACGCCCTTCGATGTTATTTCAGTACCAAAAAAATAACGATTAAATATCTGTTGTGATACCAAAAAGTTTATTTCCGTATAATATTGGTAGAGTTTGAATATCTGTAGAAATTAACTGAATTAGAATAATGATACCGAATAACTATACCAGTATAAATAGTGGTATATTGATACTAGTATAAGTCCCTGCTTAGAAACGTCAATAATCTAATAACAAGGCACTCTAAACTCTTCAAATAAATAAGTATAAAGGCGATAAGACCGCCCCTTGTACTTTTCTGTATCACTATGTCACTTGTTGCATATTTTTATTGGTGTACAATAAAGAGTTGTTACTTACTTACTTACTTATAATATGAATAATTGTAGCATACGGAAAAATCATTAATTGGTGTATGTTTACGCTGCAACATGTAATATTGTAAGAGTTGATAAAAAAAAATAAAAAAGCAGTTTTACTTCAATCAGGAAGCAAATTCTCAGAATCGAAGAAGAAAACAACAAACAGCTTCATCGAGCAATTTCATAAATTGATCTGGACCGAAAGGAATTACTATTATTTAGTAATAAGTAAGGGCAAGACGAAGACAAAAGGCCGGGAATTACAGGCAGAGTAATCCCAAGGACGATAATACTGATGGAAGGAATAAATTGCTAAGTACAGACAAACGCTTTTGTTCCCAATTATGCTTTCGCTAAACTTCTTTTAGTATTCGCTTGGAAATTGAAAGGTTAGCGTACTAGACTCGCGTCCTGAGGTTCCGTAGTATAATTTTTTGAACATAATGATTTATCAAGAGACTAGCGACCCACGGGTGCAATGCTTATAAGATTTTCCCGCTTTTCTGTTGAAATTTTTCCTGAATTTTCTTTGCTATAAACCTCACGGAGCCCGAGACCTTTCCAACGAATGCAAAACCGTGGAAATCGGTTCGTATGTTCTGGAGTTATAGCGTCAGGAAGGAAAACCCGACTTATTTTTATATAGAAGATTTCGATTATAAGTAGAACTAGCGGTTCTGCGCGGTTTCACCCGCGTAGTTCCTGTTCCCCTGGCAATACGGGGATAATACAAGTATATAGCCTATGTTACTCAGGGATATTCTAGCTTTCCATTAGTGAAAGATTTCTTTAAATCGGTCTAATAGTTTTTGAGTTTATTCGTAACATACATACAAAAATAAAAATCCTTCCTTGTTATCATATTAGTAATAAGCAGAGCCCCGCGGTTTCACCCGCGTAGTTCCCGTTCCCGTGGGATAAAATATAGCCTTTATGTTATTCTGATGTATAAGCTATATAACTATAAAGTTTCATCAAAATCCGTTTAGTAGTTTTTGCGTGAAAGAGGAACAAACATCCATCCAGACATCCACACAAACTTCGCATTTATAATATTAGTAGGATTAGTAATCTATCCTAGATTGAGTATATAATTCTGCATAATTTCCAATCACCTATACTAATCACCTTTCCAACAACGCCATTACTCGTTAATAATTTATTTATTTATTTAAAACTCATACAGTCGCACACAAACATGTAAAGAAAATAATTTTGGTATGACAACAGACCAGCAGGCGTATTCACGGAGCTTTGATATTCGATATTCGACTCGGAATCGGAAAATCTGTCGAACACTTTCGAGATGGGCTGATGTTGGTGTCGAAAACTAATGTCATAATTATGTGACATAAGGATTCGGAAAATTTTTCACTCGATCTGAATCGAACGAAAACGGTATCAAGCCTCCGTGAATACGCCTGCTGGAGGTTCCATAAAATAATTTTAACATACTATAGAATACCAGCAGCGGAGTTGAACCTAATTACATTGTTATATGTTGAACTAGTTTGAGTTTATATTCAACTAACGACCCGCCCCGACTTTGCACGGGTGCAATTCTAACACTAAAACCTTCCTCTTGAATCACTCTATCTACTAAAAAAACGCATCAAAATCCGTAGCGTAGTTTTAAAGATTTAAGCATACATAGGGATATAGGGACAGAGAAAGCGACTTTGTTTTATAATATCACTACCGCTACATAGTATAAAACCAAGTCGCTTTCTCTGTCCCTATATCCCTATGTCCTTATGTCCCTGTGTCCCTTTGTATGCTGAAATCTTTAAAACTACGCAACGGATTTTGATGCGGTTTTTTTAATAGATAGAGTGATTCAAGAGGAAGGTTTTAGTATAAGCAGTGTACCCGTGTGAAGCCGGGGCGGGTCGCTAGTATAGTAATAAAAGATTCAATTCTTTTTTAATCTGAGGGTAAACTATTAAAAAGTCGTGCGCCTTCATTTGTTATCATTCGTTTGTTGTGGTAGTCAGCGGCAGTACGAGATAACTGACTCGCCTCATTTAGAAGTTCAGAATACCTTCGGATCCTAACTTTCGGTCAGACTTCCTGTGACGTCATCGCTCGAATCAATATGCATAGAACACGGTCTTCCTGAATCTCTTAACGAGTTAGATCCAATTAGATACGTAATTGCATTCGATAAGTTTCGCCAGTTCTGGTAAAGTTCTGGTATATTATGTACTAGCGACCCGCCCCGACTTCGCACGGGTGCAATGCTTACACTAAAACCTTCCTCTTGAATCATCCTATCTATTAAAAAAACCGCATCAAAATCCGTTGCGTAGTTTTAAAGATTTCAGCATACAAAGGGACACAGGGACATAGGGATATAGGGACAGAGAAAGCTACTTTGTTTTATACTATGTAGTGATTCTTGGTACCTATACAGGTAGCGAAGGTGGATGCATAGAAAATTCGCTGTCAATATCTGGCTTGACCAGAAAGAGACAGTGATATTTACTTTACTTGACTGCAACAGAGATAACGATACCCATCTCTGCCCTGGATTTGTTAATAGGCAGAATACAACGCGTCACAACGTAATTCCTCATACACCCGATAAAAATATTTGTAAAAAAGCTATGCATTCGTATTTTAGTTTTGTCTCAGTAAATTTCTTAAATAAAGCGCTATAGTACAGTTTCTGTAGTTAGCCCTAAATTCATTTTTCATAAAAAATTTACACATCATTCTTTTCACAAATAAATAATCTCACGCCTTTTATCCCCTAGGGGGCAGGCAAAGGTATTCCATTTCTGAATATACCCACTTTTCACAAGATATTCTTTAGACCCCTATATAAACGTGATAGGTGGTGAGCCCATCGCCGGACCGGAATTTTTACACATTTATCTTAGAATTAATTAACTAGGACATGCGGGTTTCCTCACGATGTTTTCCTTCACCGTCGAGCTAGTGATAAATTTGTACGTTAGTTTTGAAAAACGCATTGGTACGGGCCAAGATTCGAATCCGAGCGTCACTAATTATCATCATGTGGCAGCATTATCAGGCAATAATACCTAGTCCTACTAATATTATAAATGCGAAAGTTTGTAAAGGCGTGAGATTATTTTATTTATAAAGTTTGTATGGACGGATGTATGGATGGATGTTTGTTCCTCTTTCACGCAAAAACTACTAAACGGATTTTGATGAAACTTTACAGTTATATAGCTTATACATCAGAATAACACATGGGCTATATTTTATCCCCGTATTCCCACGGGAACGGGAACTACGCGGGTGAAACCGCGGGGCGCTGCTAGCTTAAAATAAACAAGAGCTTAAGTACTGATGCCAAAAACGTACCAGACAGTAAGCAATCAACAAAATATGGAAGGTTTAATCCTAAATCAGAGTTCAGTTCAGTTATTACTAAGACCAATAGATATCTAGACTTTGCTTAATCCCAACTTCAAGTTTATCTAGCAAAACAGTAATATCAAAATTTCAAACTATTGTTTAATTAAAGATATTCATAGTCCTGGAGATTATGGAAATGGTGGTTGGAAATTTGAAATATTGTTTTGATTGTTTAGATATATATTATTGTTAATAGAACTTAGGTATCTCTCAGGGTTGTATTTAGGGTTAATAATAAAATATGTATACTTAATAGAATACACTTCCTGAAATTATTTTGTTCAGTATCGACTACATCGATTTCAGCTATTTTTAAAACGTGTAAATTTTTTTCGAAAAGCGAATTAGCATAGTTGAATTCAGTGCTTACGGAAACCGTACTATTATTGCTCTTTATTTAAGAAATTTGGTTAGACACAACGAAAGTACAAAGGCAACATATATTTTTTTATATTAATATACTAATTGGGGTGTATGAGGAATTGCGCTTATTCTGTTACGCGTTGTATATTAGGGTCCCAGAATTAATTTTAAGTCATGTTTGGGCTCACCACCTACTAGGTTAAGGAGTACAAAATTAATTATTAATTTATTCTATGTAACGTTTCTTCCGAACAGACAACCGTGAAGTTGTGATTTTATTTGTATGAAATAGCGTAAAAAAGGTTGATTCATGTGTTGAAGTGCGTTGTTTTATATAATACAAATAAATGTGCTCACACCTTTATCCCGAAAGGTTGTCGGCAGTCTTATTCCATTCCCAGTAATACCCAGTTTTCTCAAGTAGGTATATTAGAAAATTCATAATAATTTATAAAAAATAATATTTTTTGCAAAATAATTTTATCTCCATGATTCGGCGTTAGGTGTTAATTACTTTATACTAAATAGATTTTGTAACTTTTCAATTAATTTTGAAAGTTTCAGGCCTTTTGGGATACAATGAATAAGATTTATAATGATCGCTAACTTGGTTTGACGAAAAATATCATAAAATTATAAATCCCAAATATTTTTCAAGAAAACTTTGTTAATTGAATTCTCGTTATCACCTAAAGTTATTGAGCTGATAATAATTAGCGACAGTTTGTATTTAATATTTAATTTGATTACAGTAGGCGGTTTAATGTTATTGGGTCTCTTTCTAATTATTATCAAAAAGATTTTGGATCGCCACTAATTGACAGAACGACACGGCAGGATATATCTTTTTAGGGTTCCGTACCCAAAGGGTAAAAACGGGATCCTATTATTAAGACTTGGCTGTCTGTCCATCTGTCTGTCACCAGGCTGTATCTCAAGAACCGCAGTAGCTAGACAGATGAAATTTTCTAAAATTATGTATTTCTATTGCCGCTAAACAAAATTAAAAACAAAATAAAATAAATATTTAAGCAGGGCTCCTATGCAACAAACGTGTTTTTTGCCGTTTTTATATATCATGGTACGGAATCCTTCGTGCGCGAGTCCGACTCGCACTTGGCCGGGTTTTTTTGTATTCTTTTATATACTTGGGGCCGTGATTTTCTCTACATTTTGAGATAAAAAGTATAGCTATATATTTTTCATTCGCGATAACTAAAGGATCAAAGGCGTTGAAAACTATTTCTATTGAAGAAATCAGCTTGATTGGTCGCTCCGTTGCTGCCCGAGAGAAAGAAAAACCTACAAATAGATACACTTTCATATTTATAATATTGGACTAGCTTTTGCCTATAGGAGTAACTTCATCTGCGATGCCGGGATAAAAAGTTAGCCGAAGCCACTTTCCGTCCTCCAACTAGGTACCTATCTCTTTAAAAAGCAGGGCCCCCTAGCCATTATTATTATTATATCATTATTACTTGCCAACGAGCGCTGACGCTAATGTCAATCCCATACATGTCAATCTAAAAGAACATTCGATTAGATTGCTCAATGCCACTTGGCTAGGGGGGCTGGTCTATCTATTCCTCAGTTGCTGCCGTTGTTGCTACTCTCCAGCCGTTCCGACTTACATAGATACCAGTGTTGTGCGCGACTTGGCCAGATCTACTGAAGCGATGGCAATTAAAGAACCCGAAAAGAACTAACGATGGTCACGCTTAGCGTTAAGTAAGGTAAGTATAACGTATGATTTAGCTCTGACAATGACGCTCGGAGCATATTTCCTCGAGCACAGCACAATACGAGAATGAAAAATAACCAAATTATGTAACCCAATTTAGTAGGTATTCGGTATGAATTAAATAAAGTAATTATAGCTCGCCGGGGCAGGTCGCTACCCGCCCCGGCTTTGCACGGGTGCAATACTAATACTAAAACCTTCCTCTTGAATCACTCGTTGCGTAGGTTTAAAGATTTAAGCATACATAGGGATATAGGGACAGAGGAAGCGACTTCGTTTTATACTATGTAGTAATATGTCGAGGAGCAGAGTCCCGAGTCTTCTCCTCAAGTGTAGGGTTGCAATTACTTTTAATAGGCGGACTTATAAGTCCCTATCTATGTCTGTACTTATTAATATTATAAAGAGGAAAGATTTGTATTTTTGTTTCTTTGTTACGAATAAACTTAAAAACTACTAGACCAATTTTATAAATTATTTCACCGATGGAGAGCTAGAAGATCCCTGAGTAACATGCTATACTAATTGATTCCCGTATTCCCACGGGAACAGGAACTACGCGTAGCAAACCGCGCAGAACCGCTAGTTTAGAATAAAAGCATTTTGATTTGATTATTCTGTGGGATTAAATTCATACACAGTTCCAAACTATTCGGAGCCTATGAGGTTGTACTGCACTGATAACATCTACACACGAAACCAACAACATGTTTCACACATTCCATTAAAGCAGTAATAGCCTTACGGTTCGAGAGCCTGATTCACATGATGATAATCAGTGAGGCTTGGGTTTGAATGAGTTTTTCAAAACTTACGTAAATATTTATCACTAGCTCGACGGTGAAGGGAAACATCGTGATATTCGTGATGAAACCTGCAGGTTCCAGAATTAATTTTGAGACATTACCACACGATTCGGCGATGGGCTCACCAAATTATCACGTTTAGGGCCCAAAGAATATCTCTTGAAAAGTAGGTATATCGAGAAATGGAATAGTGTACCTCTATTTAATTAAATAATGTTTCACACATTCTACCTCGAGTAGACCTGTAATGTATGACTCACAGGGGTCTTTACAGGACTCTAAAAATACCTACACAAATGAATCAAAACAAAATTATTTTATTAAAAATCGGGGCTTATAAGTGCCAAGTGATTAGGAAACAAGGCGTTAGGCTGTGACCTATCTGACATGACGACTTACATTGTATTCCGAAAGACTGAAAATGTATTACAAAATGAAATCCGTTGCTCATTTCAGTCGGTATACCTACACTGCTCCTGAAAATCTCACAAAAGTCACGCACTCTTCTATTTTCAGTGGTTCGCAGACAAAGTTAGTCAATTTAACTTGCAAACCGGCGGCGGCGTAAAAACAGGTTTATGACAACCCTATTTCAAAAAGCGGTCTAGTGGTCCTTCTACATTTGGGGTTCTGTGGAATTGTTCTGGATGGTAGAGCTAGTGTGTTAATGGTCATAAGTTTTTTTTATGACAAACATTTATTGTTAGCTATTCTACAAGTGTACTTACACTTCTGTTATGAAATAAGGTTGTATCCCGCTTGTTTTGCATTTTATGCAATTTATGATAAGAAGTGAAATGGGGTGAAAATGTTTTTTCATCTCTCCGGGCTGAAAGCGTCAACTTTGGGCCCGCTGCGCTCAACGAAGTTGCAGCTTTCAGCATCCGTCGAGCAGAAAAAAAGCATACATTCCTCGGGAAGTAAATAAGAAAGCCTGAGATCACATGTAATTGTCTACATACATGTGATCTGACATTTCTTATTTAACTTCAATTACTATGTAATATAATAATTCACATACATACATACATACGCACACTGTTTGTAGTGTCAAAGTTGGCAGATTCAAAACAGCCTATCTCGCTTAGGGGTCCTACGAATACACCGGTGCGACGCGACGTGGGTATTTCTAGAAATTAAATACCTCTGCCTACCTCTTCGGGAATAAGAGGCGTAAGCATATTTATTTTCTTAGCGTCATGTTCCATTACGAATCCTGGCATACATTTCGTGCATCATCCGTCTAATAATAACTCATAATATATACAACGCGTAACAGAAAAAGCGCAATTCCTCATTCACCCCAATTAGTACATTAATATAAAAAAATATGATGCAATCGAACTTTAGTTGTGTCTAACCAATATTCTTAAATATCGATTAATAACAGCATGATTTTCATAGAAAGCACTAAATTCAGCTACACTAATTCATTTTTTGAAAAAAAAATACACATTAAAAATAGCTGAAATCGATTAAGTAGTCGATACTGAACAAACTAATTTCAGGAATTGCGCTTATTTCGTTACATGTTGTATACTAGTATACCTAACCTAAGTTAGCTTTTACAGAATCGACCATGTATCGTGTTAATGATAATACAGAATACTTATTATAATGGAACTTTTGACTCTAGATCCTAACTACCTAAAAGCCAGAAAAAATGTATAATAATAATAATATAATGCTCATTACCTGAGACGGTTGGTATTCGTGGAAATACTCACAAGTGTATGGTGATGCATCCATTGCGGGATATGAGTGCTGTTACATACGCCTTTAACCCATACAGTTGACAGAAGAAAAATTTTTTTTTGACATTTAACTTTTCACCACAGGCGCACTGCCCGACGCCGTGAGGCCGACGGCGTCCTCGTAGACACTTGACTGGAAATTTCACATTTTTATATAGGGCCGCCGGCGTCCTCGTTGTGACTTTCTAGGTTAAACTTATACTGGAACCATCGCAAAATGTCTGATACGCAAAATGACAGATTCGCAAAATGTCGGAATCGCAAAATGACGGATACGCATAATGTCGAATACGCAAAATGACGGATTTGCAAAATGAGGGATACGCATAATGAGGCCTACGGGCTTCCTCAGTAAATTTTATACAAAATTTCACAACCAACTGCAACGTATGGTGGTCCAAAACATATTTATAGCTAAAAGTTGAGACTATATTTTAAAATTATTCAAATTCCATTCTTGGGCCATATTTTTCAAAGTTGTTCCCGAATGGAACATATTATGTGCTACATTACTCTCAAGTTTGCAACACTTGCATAATGTTATGGGCCCAAGTGTGGCGTAGTGCAGAGAGGCACTCAGCTTTTGGGACCTAAATATTATAATCATCCATCAAACTGAAGACGTAAAGCGTACATTAAATATTTAAGAATTGTTTTCACGAAACTATAAAGATCTTTCTAGATAATTTTTGAAATTTTTTTGTGTTGAATAAGTCTTGAGACACTCAAGGCTGATGAATTTAAAATTGTAAAAATAATTGGATTGGGTTTAATTTTCTCAGTGTCGAACCTGTGTTTCGTTGAGTGATATTGGAAACCTAGACAAGAGCTTTTCAAATGATTATCTTATTCGATGCTTATTAAAAGAATCAGTTACTAATAGCCCTGCTGTTATGAAACCCGGTTCGTATTCGTGAGGTGAGGGTTCGAATCCTGGCGAAGTTTTTCAAAAACTTACCATGTATGTACTTATTTATCATTCGCTAGAAGGTGAATGAAAACATCACGGAAATCCGTCTCTCAGAGCTGATTCTGAGGCATGTGTAGCATCAGCCCGATAAGGCGATAAAGACTTACCACTTGTAATGAAGAATGAATTACCTCTGCTATTTAATCTACTTATTTAGGTATGCAATCATAGTAAATGTATATTTTATATAACCACCCTCTACTATGTTCACATTTTATAATAATAATAAACTATATGAATTAATGAAGGTCGTGTAGTAATTTTGGGTCAACTCGAAAAAGGACACCTGCTGTTAACCCCGTTTGTTGTTAATTCATCTGAATACAACTCTGCTTGCCTATTTCTACGTTGTTCTGTTCTTCGGGATATTAGTTGCATAATACCGTTGTATTTTCTGCAGAATTGTCTTCAAATGTCTTTAATTTTGCAATTTTGCTTCTCATTCAGCCGTACCGTTCCAAAGAACAGTTTTCTCTTTACTATTTCATTTTTGAAATATAAATTGTGTGTCTATTATAAAGTTGCTTTATATTCCCCATTAATAAAAGCTCGTTGAAGTTGTACAACAGCTTTCTTTAACGTGTTTGTTACAAAACAACTTTTGTTGAGAATAAAGTGGCTGGGAAGTCCTTCAAGACTATTTTCTTCAGTGTAATACGTATCATTGATGCAGACTCTTTCTACTTAGTTTTTAGGGTTCCGTAACCAAAATGTAAAAACAGGGGCCTATTACTAAGACTTTGCTATCTGTCCGTTCGTCTGTCTGTCACCAGGCTGTATCTCAAGAACCGCGATAGCTAGGCAGTTGAAATTTTCATAAATTATATATATATATATATATATATATATATATATATATATATATATATATATATATATATATATATATATATATATATTTCTGTTGCCGATAACAAAAAATACCTACTAAAAACAAAAATTTGATTTGAGTGGTGCAATTTTCTACGGAGTCTGTGAATTTATTTTAAAAATAAAATATTGAAGCGAACAAATATACAATATAAAATATACAAAAATAATATATTTATATATAAAATATATAAAAATACAAAAACAAAATGAAATAAATATTTAAGGGGGCTCCCATACAAAAAACGTGTTTTTTTGCCGTTTTTATAGATATTGGTACGGAACTTTGTCCAACTGACTTGGACTTTGAACCCTTCGTGCACGAGTCCAACTCGCACTTTGGCGTAATTTTTCTATTTTTAGTTAATTTTCCATAGAAATTAATCTATATATATAAAATGATAAACTGACTGACTGGTTGGTGATATATCAACGCACAGCCTAAGGCGCTGGGTCTATAGACTTAAAATTTTGCACAAACATAGCTTTTGCTTATACAGTGTAAGCATCCACTAATAAAGGATTTTGAAAAATTCAACTCCTAAGGGGGTGAAGTTAACGAGCCCGAGCGAAGCCGCAGGTAAAAGCTAGTTAATTATAATATCTTTAAGTCTCGCAGGAAAATTATAACCCATATTACTCCAAAAAAAGTAAGCTTTCCATTGGCGAAGGAATCCTCAAAATCGGTCCAGCGGTTTTGGAGGCTATACATTACAAACAATGTGTACTTACGTAAAAAAAACTTCTTAATAGTAAGTGTTAGTATAGAAGTGTAGACGAAGAGAAATAAAATAAAATAAATAAATAATCTCACGCCTTTTATCCCCGAGGGGGTAGGCAGAGGTATTCCATTACTGGATATACCCACTTTTCACGAGATATTATATTGAACCCCTAAACGTGATAGGTGGTGAGCCCATCGCCGGACCGGGTCTATTTACAAATGTCTCAGAATTAATTCTCCGACCTGCGGGTTTCTTCACGATGTTTTCCTTCACCGTCGAGCTAGTGATAAATATGTGCGTAAGTTTTGAAAAACTCATTGATACATGCCAGGATTCGAAACCGAGCCTCACTAATTTTCAGCCGGCTGTTTAACCTTAAGGCTAGCACTACTATCACGAAGAGAAAGTTTCAAACAAATCCTGAGTATTTATAGAAATAGCAATCTCATATACTCGTATATACGATGCGAAACTAACTCAACATCCCGAGAAGGTGGGTTTATTAAAAGTTAGATTTATTTCTACGGGAAATATATTCGGTCCCAAAATAACATGACTAAAACGGTGGAAGGTTAATAACTAGACCTTTAGCAGCGAATACATTAAGGTTACTCAAATGAGAATTCAGCGTTATCCACTTTAATACATGCTTACGTTTGTACCAATTACGCTCATAATCTCCATTTGTGCTATTACAGAACCCCATTCGAAAATTTCGTAACTTATACAGTTAAAACTACATTAAGCGGTATAATGATGTTTGTTATGCGTCTACTTGTAGTTTAAGTTTTCTAATGTGTGTTTTATTATTAGAGTTTGCCTAAGACGTAAAAAAGCGTTTAAGGTATACCTTAGTCACATCCTGGTTCTTCCATCATATTTTTGCAAAAAATCACTCGGTCCTTCGATGATTTATCATTTGCAATTTTAAGTGTCTGATATATTAACTTTTTTCTTATACTAAAAAGTACCTACTTAGGTGACTTCGAAGCATAGAAAAGCTGTGTGTTCTGTTCACTATTATGCGCTTACAAGTTTATTACATATCACCCTAGCAGCCATTGATGATATCTGCATTAATTACAAGTGTAAAAAAATCAAGAGCTTTTTGTATCAACCTTGGATGTAATTATAAAGCAAAGCAACATATACTTTATGTTAAGGCATTGTGTACTGGCGTACATTTTATCTGTTTATAATCTCATAATTAATTTGAGGATCAAAGGTCGTGTGGTTAAATCTTACCCGAAAACTGTCAAGCCTACTAAAGGAAAAGCTGTGGCCTAAAGCAATATCATGTTCCTAAATCATCAAAGCAAATAATGTTTCAGAGCAAAATTTCCATACGGCTAATGTAAGTGATACATACAGAAAGGGCCAAGGATCGTTCCTTGAGGGACCCTTTTAGTAGGTTAGCAATAAATCAGGTCCTAATGGAGTGTGCAAGACCCGCTGTAGGGACTATACGCATAATATTTCCGAATTTTAGACTGACCAAGGGTCGGGAGGAGAAAAGGAGAAATATTGAGTTAGATGCCATTTTGACAGTGTCGAAGGCATTATAGGAAATGATTGGGCAATTTCTTTTGGACACGCTTTTTTAAATGATAGTGCATATTTGCTTTTTGTCTACTGATTGTCAAACCAAAGTCATCTATAAAAATACTGTAATTAAAAAAACAGATTTTATTTTATTTATTAGAGTAGGTAATCAACATAAATTTTTAAATCATCATCAACCAGTAACAGCCCACTGCAGAGCTAAGGGTCTTTCCTCGCATACGAGGAAGTATGGGCTTTAACCTCCCACGCGAGCCCACCGCGGATTGGGAAATTTTAAAATAAATTCAAGTATATTGAACAAGATATCTTTCATAAACAAAATCTAGTTTTATCAAAATGTAATTCTGTACCTAAAAAACGAATACATAGATGTCACTATACATTTATAGTTTGAGAGATTTTTAATATAATGTAGAATTGCGCTATAAACGTAAATAGAACGCACTTTTTCAAATTTCCCGACGGTTAGTACTCTAAATCATAACCCCGGAAACTAGAGGCAGAATTTATGAGAAAATGTACATTAAGGTCTGGATATACTGTAATGCGGGCAAAATCAGTCTACAAAAATCTCTTTCAAAAAACATTAAAAACAAAAATTACCTCGAGTACGTGAAAATACTCTTACGTTCGCTAATCTCCTTTCAAATAAAGGCTACGAGCCGGAGCCGTGTTGCTACGTCGTTAGATAGCTTCTACGTGTGCTACGAAGACGTAGATAGGGGCTACGGGCTACGTGCTTATCGTAACTGGCTTTTTCTTCCTTTTGAATCATGTTTGAAATTAAATTTTCATTTTAAGGTTTCTAAAGTTTTTATTTTTTATCTGTGCGGTTACGGTCTGCGAGATGGCTTCCATTGTTGGTCCTAATAATATTATAAATGTAAAATGTTGTATGTTTAAATATTTGGATGTTTCTCACACAATCACGCAAAAACGACAAATTCGAATAAAATTTTGCACACATATACTAATTTCCATTACGAAACTCATGGAGTCTCTAATTGTTAAGAATACAAATATTCCAGCAGGAGCCATTGTAGTTTTATTTAATTTAAATTTTGGATATGGATTTAATAATAATTTAAATTTAAGTCTATTCTGTTGTTGTATTATATATATTCGCTTCGGTTTATGATACTATATTATGCATGTATTTTCAGTCATATAAACCTTCCTTTTGAATCACTCAATCTATTATAATACAGCACCAAAATCCGTTGTGTAGTTTTAAAGATCTAACCATACATAGGGACAGACAGAGAGCCGGGAGCGACTTGGTTTATACTATTTAGTGGTTGTGTTATCTAGCACACTATTAATCTATTTCAAAAACGTTTATAGTTAGTAAATAATTACTACTAAACTTTTTTCCTATTCAGGTCACAGTTGAAAATCAGCGTTTCATTATAACGGATGTAACATTATTCTGAGCTGTGACCTTTTTACTGCTGTAGCATTATTGACAATTTTAATATAGGTACCTAACATAAATAAACATAAAAGAAACATAAAGAGGAAAGATTTGTACTTTTGTTTGTAACGAATAAACTCAAAAACCTAGTAGATTTCAAAAATTTTGTGCCGATGGAAAGCTACATTATCACTGAGTAACATAAGCTATATTTTATTCCCGTATTGTCACGCAAACGGAAACTATGCGGATGTTTGGTTTGTAGTTATTTAATTATTGTTTAAGCAGTGGCCAATAATATTCTATTCTATTTAAATATCTTTAAATACAGACACAATTGTTACAAAAATAATTGTGACACAATTGTTACAAAAATTATTGTTTGTGCGTATTGTAGATTTGGGCTTTGTAAGAATACAATAGATTCCGAAGAGACAAAAAAACACGTGCGACAGATTAAAAATGTAATGAAAAATGTATTTCGCATTTTCATAAGCTCCTTATCGGTTGTTCTTTCAAAAAGTTTCCTAAATAATAGCACTCAACCAAATCCCGACGCTCATAAAATATTGAAAGGGATTTGTTCAAATTGTTTATCGTCCAACTTACAATAGTCCTAAAACGAATACCTTTAGGGATGTAAATGATGAGAGATGAAAGTGAAAGTATTATCAGAGGTATTATTTTACTACTTAGTAGAATACACTTCACTAACAGAAAGAAATTGTGTTGTTTTAAATAAATTATCTCAAAAAATTATCAGATTCCGAAATAGTAGAATACTCTTCACTATAAAAAAGAAATTGTGTTGTTTTAAATAAATTATCTCAAAAAATTATCAGATTCCGAAATAGTAGAATACTCTTCACTATAAAAAAGAAATTGTGTTGTTTTAAATAAATTATCTCAAAAAATTATCAGATTCCGAAATAGTAGAATACTCTTCAATATAAAAAAGAAATTGTGTTGTTTTAAATAAATTATCTCAAAAAATTATCAGATTCCGAAATAGTAGAATACTGTTCACTATAAAAAAGAAATTGTTTTGTTTTAAATAAATTATCTCAAAAAATTATCAGATTCCGAAATAGTAGAATACGCTTCACTATAAAAAAGAAATTGTGTTGTTTTAAATAAATTATCTCAAAAAATTATCCGACACCGAAATTACGAATTACGAATATTACGTACCAAGGGAAGTAAAATCATGATCTGAGGCTTTTTTATTTACTTTCCGAGGTGTGTATACTTTTTTCTGATCGACGGAGGCAAAAACAGCGGAGCGAAAGTTGACGCTTTCCGCCCGGAGAGATGAAAATTCTTTTACTAATAGAAAGCTCCACTATACCCAATTGACACAGTAAGAACCGAATCCTGTTAATTCGTTTCAGCAAGAAAAAATATGTTCTTCGTCTAAAACCATAAAAAGAAATATCAGTAAAATCATCATAATATATTGGCAATAGTCTCACAATTGCACGTATGGAATTATTATCAAACCTTAAGCAGTTACTTCTATTCATTACCTATTCGATATTTTCCAGCAAATTCATAATTCTGGTGAGTTGCAGTAGTGTCTAAGATTATGTGATGAATTTGTTTGTTCCGTTCCCGTGGGAAAAAAATCATCCTTTATTATTAGCGGATGCCTAAACTCCTAAAAAATCTTATCAATACCTTACTTACCTAAACAAAGGACCAGATTAACTATATTATACCTACTAACAGAAAAATATCAGATTAAGTGAAAACATAAACATTTAACGAGGTACCAATATTTATTCCTTTCTTTTCCCGTTCCTCACACTTACTGAACCCTAAAAACTTGGGCCCAAAACTTGAGGTAATAGCTAAAACGAGTGTTGAAGTTAAGTGGACGCCACTCCCAATATGAAAACTTCCGCAGTTAAGAACGGAACTGGCAAACTGACTTTACTGAATCGGAAATGCTATTGAAAGTAATGATTATAGTCAACACTGATTCTTTTAAATACTTTAAATGTTTTAGTGTTTTTTGGTAGCTTCACTTCCTTCCTTGTATATTTGTCTCGTTAAGCTACTTTCATTCATCCGCTCAATATGATCACAGCACCTCAGCATGCATTTTTAACCGACTTTAAAAAAGGACGAGGTTTCTCAATTCAGAAATCAGAAAATATTTTTTGATGTGTTTTCGCCGATAATTTTTTTTATGATAAAAAAGGGGGCAAACGAGCAGACGGGTCACCTGATGGTAAGTGACGTCCGTCGGTCATGGACACCTGCAACTCAAGAGTCAAAACTGCGTTGCCGACCTTTGAGGTGGGAGTAGGGGGAGGGGTGGGGAGGAGAGGGGGAGGGGGAGGGGGGTTTGGGGCCTCCGGTTACCTCACTCACTCAACGAAACGCAATGCATTGCTTTACGCTGGTTTTCTGTGAGGCCGTGGTATCGTCTTAAACTTCGTCGTTTATAAACCGATATTGATTTTTTTTGTAGGAAAGGAGATATTCTAAGAGTGGTACCGTGATAAGGAACCCAGGATCTGATGATATCATCCCAGAGAAATCGAGGAGAACCTTCGAAACTCGTAGTGGCGACTGATGCTGTTTAACTTTTCTTAGTTTCCTTTTAAAGACGTTTTTTTTTTGTTTAAATTTATCATTATTCAATCCTAGTCACTATTACAAGGTTTATCTATTCTAGGTTATAAGCTCATAAGTAGATACAGAGCAATGGGTGTAAATATACGTTTACAACAGTGATGCCTCGAGGAGGTGGTAGCTAATTCCGGTCGGGGCGGCCTGATTAACATATAATGTTCGTAGATGTACAAGTCACAGAAGGCAGCGATGTAAGCAAAGAGATTTAAATATAATAGGGCATAGAGGGGACAAAGCGAGAAAAATTTGAAGTCAAAAGTTATTCCAAGTGGAATAAGTCTAGTACAATTTCGACCGAATGACAGCTCGCGTTCATACTAACTGACATGACAAGGAAATGACGCTTAGGCTTCAAAGTTTTGTATGAAAATATTCCCAATGACCCCTCTATGCCCTATTATATTTAAATCTCTTTGGATGTAAGCAGATATTGCTACGGACTCAGAAGTCAGAACGCTTCAAGTGGGGCATATACAGTATGGAATTTTGGAACTGTATCTTGAGAACAGTAGTCTAAAGACTGAAGATAGCAAATGATACTCAAAGAATACATGCCTTTATTTTTAAAGAGGAACAAAACTGAAATACATTTTACACATACAGAAATCTAACCGATACTAAAAAAAAAACATCCTGCACTTTCCCGATACTGGCACCGATCAACCAAGCATTTGCAGCGCATCCGGAACTCACACCATTAGACCGTGTGTAGAAGAAACCAGAGGGAGGGTAGTTTTTATCACTATCAAAATCTGTGGACTAGAGTGCAATTGACAAAGAAAATTAGTCGTGACAACAAAGTCGTATCTTGAGATTTTTTAACCGTGTATCCCGACAACAACTCCATTGAGCGCAATGTAATGCAGGGAAGGGTGGAAGGCACTAGAATTCGGCGAAAACCACCGATGCGATGGACCGACCACATCAAGACCAGTGTGGGAAAAACCCTGTTCGAATACACCCGGGCAACGTCTGACCAAGAAGCGCAACATCAGCCACTGATGATGGTACTACATGTGGACCAAGACCGCTCTGACGAAGAAGAAGAGGTAGTCGTGAGCTGATAATGGATGATAATACCAGGTAGACACAGCGCTTACTTGCCTAAATTCACGTAACATCAAGCTTATTGATATTGAAAGATGTAAAATACTTGTTTTCAAAATTTGTCTCCTACTACTCAGACACGTCTGTTTAAATAATACCTAGCTTTTTTAAATATTTTATAAATTTTATACCACCCAGTTTAGGAGTCAGGGTTTAGAAGTTTTAGCCCAACTTTTGAGAAAGGCATGAAAAGTATTAATATGTAATTATATCTATTGTAAAATTGTTAGACTCTCTGTTAATTGTTATACTCTCTGTTTAATTTACCAGTAGGTAGGTACATTGCAACATTTGCAACAAACTTTCCCTTTCAAAGTACATCGACGCTTCCGCTTGTAACTTGGGCCACACTTCAAAGGCGCCCTTAGGCGACAAGCCCAATGCCCTGACAACACTCAAACTAAGGACAAAAGCCTCCCTTTGTCTATACATTATGGCCGAGTCCATTTGCTTTGGCTATTCCGAAGGCCATTGTTAGACTACATTATTAAATTCGAGACTGTTTGAGTTGGACAGAAAAATCCATTCAGTTGTTTTGTTAGGAATAAAATATGAGCTATCGGCACACTCTCGGCAGACATATATTGATACTATCTTTTGTCATTACTCAATAACGGCTATACATATTGACGATTGGTAAACTAAGATACTATATATATTTTATAGTTGCATTGCATTGGTGCTGCACATAAGCAACTATTGACTAGTAATAATAAAGTTTTACACAATGTCTGCCCCACTATATTAATTAAATAAGTCACTTTTCTGAAATAATAGCCCATGAAAAGTGTTTTAAAATCGATAAAGTACATAGTTTCAGAAGCTATTCATCACAAATAAGAAACAAATCTTTCCTCTTTATATAAGTCCAGATAAAAGAACTATGTTCGGTGATAAAGGCAACTTTAATAAAGAATTTGAGTAGGTAATAATATTATAATACCACTAAATATTATAAACCATCGATGCGCAAGTTGCATTTGAACAACAGACGAAGCGGGAAAAGCTAATAGTGGTATGTTAATAAATTAGGTCTATGATATGTGAATTGAAGTATTTAATCACGCAGCTCAATACGGCAGCGCAAAATTATGAAAGCCGCTCAAAAGTATTAAAACTGAGACAGACTTAATCCATTAAGATTCCCAGGTGGGTTTCCTTCGTAGGCATTTACGAATTCGAAGAGATTATTGCCAATGCTGTTGACGATATTACTCATTTGGCAAATGAAGCGGATATAGCTGACAAAATAGCGACATCTAGCGATAGTACAGCAAACTAATCAGCAATTTTATCACGTCATCGCGAGCCAATCATAATCAACGATTATGACGTGATGCGCCGTCGATTATTAGTTATTACAAAGAAACTGCCGCACTCAGTTCCACCAATCACGCGGTTTCTCTACGCACACAAGCGTAAGTACTTAGTTTGCATACCAGAGTATTGCAATGGTGAAAGTTCGTTATATTAACGTTCACTAGTGATCACAGGGTGTTTTATTAAATACAATTAATTTTAAATTTTATGATTAATTATAAAGGTCTGTCCGCAGTAAATTTTAATTAAACAACCTTTCGTTGGCAATATTGAATTCCCTGTCCGAAAAATAAAGTGAGCAGGCTTATCATAGTTTATTTATTAATTTCAAAATCAGTTTAGAAAATGGAACAATAATTTAAAATTACTTCAACGATTTTCATCTACATCTACACTAATCTATACTAATATTATAAAGAGGAAAGATTTGTATTTTTGTTACGAATAAACTCAAAAACTACTTGACAGATTTAAAAAATCTTTCACCAATGGAAAGCTAGAATATTTCTGAGTAACGTAGGCTATATTTTATTCCCGTATTCCCACGGGAACGGGAACTACGCGAGTCAAACACGAGCAGAACCGCTAGTTTGTTATAAACTAGGAAGCGCTCAGTGGCATTGCCCGCGTGGAGCCTGTTTTTACCGCTGCCGTAGGAATTTCGTGAAACTCTTTCCTATACGTTGCATTGCGTCATAAAATAAACCTACTGTGCAAATTCTTTTTTTAACCGACTTCAAAAAGGAGGAGGTTATCAATTGGTCTGTATTTTTTTTTTATGTTTGTTACCTTAGAACTTTCGACTGGGTAAACCGATTTGGACGATTCTTTTTTTATTTGAAAGCTTGTGCTTCCAGATTAGTCCCATTTTAATTTCGTCCTGTTTTGACAACGGCATCTATGAGAAAACTATATAAGTTGAAGATTGAAGTCGGTTTTTTTACTCTTTAGAGTGGTTATGTTATTTTATATACTTAGTAGTGTGCTAGTAGTAAAGATATGTATAAGTATAGATATAGAATAGAAATATCGATAATACTATACTCTATGAAGCTGTATTGATTTCATAGATATAAGAACATCACAGGAAATGGATGACACAGGCAAGTAGACCTTTCGTATGACATGGTCTACTTGCTTTTATACATAGAGGAAGTATATCCCTCATTACTAACAACTGCTTCAACAGACTGAAAATCAAACACAACTACTTGCTGAACAAGCAAAGAGGATCACGTTTTGCTAAAGTAGCAAATTTTGCTTGTATTTGAGCCTAAAACTGATGTTACGAGTAAGTTCGTGTTTGCTAAGCAAATACACCTGCTTCTGAAACATGTTATCTACCCACCGTTGGCGACACTACTATATACACTAGCGGTTGTATTACAGAATGTAACTTAAGTTTGAATTTCCGCTTGAAGAAATTTAAACTGCTAAAAAGTTTTTGGGCAGTCGGGTTTTTGATTTTTTAAATTAAATAAATAATAATAATAATAATCTCACGCCTTTTATGAGGGGGTAGGCAGAGGTATTCCATTACTGGATATACCCACATTTCACGAGACAATTGGAACCCTAAACGTGATAGTTGGTGAGCCCATCGCCGGACCGGGTCTATTTACACATGTCTCAGAATTAATTCTGAGACCTGCGGGTTTCCTCACGATGTTTTCCTTCACCGTCGAGCTAGTGATAAATACCTATGTACGTAAGTTTTTGAAAAACTTATTGGTATATGCCAGGATTCAAACCCGAGCCTCACTGATTTTCGGCCGGCTCTTTAACAGTAAAGGCTATCACTGCTTTTAAATATACTTTTTTTGTTTCATACTTTTTAGTTAGTAACCAACTTTAAACCGTTATTAGTCCTAAATGGTGATTCGAACCTAAAAAGAGTAAAGAGTAAAAGAAACCAAAACACGACTTCTAAATACCTATTTAATGATACCCCACTTCACATATTTAGTAGTTTTTCTTATTTTTTTTGGCGCCATCAATCCGCCATTTTTTTTAAATTTGATATACCGAGTGTCACTCTCACTGTAAATACGAATCTAACGATACCACTTAAGCTAAAATCTACCGAGCCGTTCAGGCTGTACAGCGTGCCAAACAATTATACACACATACATTATATTGTACTCTCGAAACACTGGCGCAGTCGGGTAAATGTATCAAAATTTTCACAAATATTGCGTTTCGTCGCCCAACCGAAACATAAACAACTTTCGTTTCAGCGGGGTTGGAACAAGAAAGTTTTCACGACTTTAATTACGAACGTAATTAAGTTTATTTTTCATTAACACTTCTTCATTTTAAATTAACACCTTGTGAAGCAGAAATTTAGGGTCAGGGACCTTTCGATTTTCAATGAAAATTTTTTATGCCATAATTTTTTTATGCAGTTGTAGTAGAAATAAGTTTAAAAAAAACTTACGTACATATTTTATTTCTCGCTAGTAGTTCTGCGCGGTTTCATCCGTTTAGTTCCCGTTTCCGTTGGAATACGGGAATAAAATATAGCGTATGTCACTAGGGATCTTTTAGCTTTCCATGAGTGAAAGAGTTTTTTAAATCAGTAATCAGGCCATTATATTACTGAGGATCTGTGTGATAGCATGGACGTGGAAAGGGAACGCAGGGCGTTGGCAGTAAGGTGCAATATGCTTGCCCGCAGGTTTACACGCTGTTCCAGTGCAGTCAAAATTACCTTGTTTAAGGCCTTTTGCCAATCATTTTATACCTGTAACCTGTGGGTCAACTATACACAGAAAGCTGTCAGCGCCTTGCGAGTCCAATATAATAATGGATTTAGGATGCTGTTGGGGCTGCCGCGATACTGCAGTGCATCAACGATGTTTGCTGAGGCGCACGTTGACGACTTCTATGCGTTGATCAGGAAAAAAGTTGCCTCCCTGATGCACCGTACTCGTGGCAGCGCCAATAGCCTCTTATGTGTTATAAGGGACAGGATGGATAGTCCCATAGTTAAGCACTGGGTGACTGTCCATCTTGCCCCAAATCGTAAATAAGTATCATTAAATTGTAATTATGTGTAAGTACTAACCTATTTATTTTCTTTGTGTATTACTAACCATTTATATGAACATCCCATGGTTCGAAATAAAAATTATTCTATTCTATTCTATTCTAAAGTAGTTTTTGGGTTTATTCTTAACAAACAAACAACAATACAAATCTTTCCTCTTTATAATTTAGATCTATATAATAGATACCTCTTTATAATATAGATCTTTAGTATAGATCTATAGACTAGTTCGGCTGTAGAGAAAAACATTGTGAGAAAATCCGCATCCCAAAATTTATTCTGAGGCATGTGTAGCAGCCAGTACCCGTCCGACGATGGGCTTGTCATATTTCTAGACGTCCAAAAAATAACTCGTCAAAAGTGGGTATATTTATGCCTGTCAGAGATAAAAGGAGTAAGTATATTTAAAAAAAATATTGTTTAAATTTTCGTACCCAAGCGTATGTACAAAACTATGTGATCTTTCATCAGTTACCCGCTTATCTTAGTTGGTCGCAAAAAAAGTAAAAAAATATAGCTAATTGCATCTTTAATGATGATGCCTAAAGATATTAGAGAAATCAAGAATTGGCCGGTTTTTTCTTTTTGACATCATGTCATAAGAGACAGCAATAAATTAATGGCGCCTCAATTATAAATGTCTACGAAAACAACTAACGCTCAGTTTTTATAATTATGCCATTTGAAATTACAGACCCATTTGTCACAGAATATTCAATCACAAAAATCTGTTATATTTTCTGTTTTTATTTTATGTTAGCTAAATAAAATTACGACAAAGCTTTTCAATATCAGAACTTGTCAATAAATGTCACCACCTATTGCTCGCTCTAGCATCTAACAGACATTGTAAATAAAAAACCGGACAAGTGTGAGTCGAAATCTGGTACCAAGGGTTCTTGATTTTTTGACTGAGAATAATCCCAGTAGAGCGGCAGTACCGAGCCGCAAATTTGTTAACTAGAACTAAAAATATCTTTATTTGAGAGAATAGATAGATATTAATATAATGAACGATGTATACAGCTTACATGTACGCATGCAAATTATAGTCGTTTTGCTCCATTATAAATTAAAATGTAGATTTTTAGAATGTAGATTTACCTATACAAAACTGTACGCAAAAAAATCAATGTAACAACAATTCCAGAAGTTCTTTAGTAGGTACTATAAAATCAGTGTACATTCAAGAGCTTGTGGAGCTTTACATGTTGGACTTTGGAGAAGGTAGTGTCACTATGAACCGAGCTAACAGGCCCGTCAAATGTAACATAATATTCATTGGTTACCCAATACCAGTTATCGTTCTCTCCACATTGAGTGAGATATTAATTCTCATCACTTGCTTGTAACAGCCAAGACTAATTATACCTTCCGTTAATTCTAGAAGTTATTGCTGACAAGGGTGTGATGAAACAACTAATGCTTGAATACGAAACTTTATTCATATCTTTATTGACGGGCCTGTTGGCTCAGTTGGTAGTGACCCTGCTTGCAGGTTAGAACCCCGCTCGGGGCCAACATTTGTGTGCATGAAGATGTTTATTGACTTTTTCGTTTAATATTTATTTAAGTATCAGTTTTTTAGTACCCATAGTACAGGCCCTACCTAGTTTGTTACTAAATAGCCGTGTGTGAGTTATGTCCCACAATTTATTATTATTATTAGACTATCCTTATGATACAGAACTATAGGTAGCATATTAACAATCCTCTGAAGTATTGATAGAAGAAGAAATTATCCCCGAAAATTTAATTAGAAATAAACAGAGACGGAACGGTTGCTAGTTATTTACAAAATCAAAACAGATTTAAACGAAACATTAATTCCAATATCAGTTTTAGTTGTTAGCGTTTCTGGATCCATAGGCAAAACAGAAACAAAAAATAAATCTCTCAAACAAACGGAGCGGTAGGATCGTTTGATGAAATTCAAGCACTATTAATTTTGATTCCTAAATAATGAGTTGTTCGAATCCCTTCTATTGAGTTACCTACTTAATTTCCTTTGAGATTCCTGTTATATTTAGGTGACATTGTAGTATGAATAATTGTATATCCCTTTCCCTCGGGAGTTTCAATACCTTCTTACGTCAATTTAGGAACCTCTGAGCAAAATTTTAGGCTATTAGCCAGTCAGCCGATCAGACAGTCAGTTTTTTCTATTATTTACTACGTATGTATGCATCGTATGCAAGATTTGGTGTGTCTCTAGCTTTGAGTATTAAACCAACAGGAGACGTCACGCGCACTAGTTTCTTTGCAAAAAAGTCTGCCAATTTCTGCGCGGGGGACGAGGAAAACAATTAAACACTAGCTTGAACTAGATGCACACAAGTACATTTACACACAGAAACAACCAATTTGAGCACTCCGTGAACTCAAAAATACTAGTTGAATTTATCAGGTATGAGCGTTGACAAACTTTTTTTGGCAGAGGGGAACGCCTGTCAGTGGCGTCTCCGGTTGGTTTAATACTCAAAGGTCTCGAGTGATTAATAAATAAATAAATTAAATTAAAATTCTTTATTTTCAGACCATGCAGTCCATAGATGGATTAGTGACAAGAAGATTTATAACTATATTAGTTTTAAAAGACAAAAATGAAATACAATTAACATAAAACCGGCCAAGTGCGAGTCGGACTCGCGCACGAAGGGTTTCGTATCTATAAAAACCGCAAAATAACACGTTTGTTTTATGGGAGCCCCCCGTAAATATTTGTTTTATTTTGTTTTTAGTATTTGTTGTTATTGCGGCAACAGAAATACACAATTTGTGAAAATTTCAACTGTCTAGCCATCGCGGTTCTTGAGATAGCCTGAGAGAGCCTGGTGACAGACAGACAGACGAACGGATAGACAGAAGGATGGAAAAACAGCGAAGTCTTGTTAGTGTGGTCCCGTTTTTTGCCTTTGGGTACGGAACACTAAAATAACAAAATGACGTCACCACATTCCCCGCCTCACAACGTTTTACAAGAACCTGGCGACGAGACGAGAGTCTAATCTCTCCGATATTATCCTCAGAACCCCATTAAAGCCACTACACCAATAAATTATTATATAGCGCCACAGAAAGTCCTTCAGTTTGTAGCAACTAGTAAAAATGTGCCAGCCTAGGAGATACGGGTTTTGTTGTGCAATTTAAACGTAGAACAACATTAAGGTACCAATTAAATACAATAAAACACACATTAGGTATCTATAGGTACGTATAATAAAATTAAATACACACATCATAGGTACATAGGTACAGACAATCGAGTGTCACTAGCTAGGAACCTGACCAATCTATTTCATGTCGCCTGCATTCATAACTCATACATGCTTGTCAGCTTCAGATATTCTTTGTCTAGCCTTTCTGCAGTAACATCACCTCGAAGTACTAATAATGTAATAACGATTATTCCATTTCAATATTCGTTTATGCCTCACCTTATGTTTTACGACGTGTAATAGACGCCAAACATTCCAGTAAATTACAATCACTTTTAACTTTACAAAGTTGCCAAATCCCCACACATGGCAGAGCAGACACGGCAATCCAAAAGTCTAAAAGTAAATTTCGTTCATTTACATACGTGAATCTCATGTTTCAACGAAGATTTATCGCGCGATTTCGAATTCGCTTACAAATGAAACTTTGGAACAAGACCTCTTCGCTAAGACGAGAAAATTATTGGGAATCTACATTATTATTCAAGTCTGATAACTTTTGAAATTAATGTTTATATTTTCAACACCATAAAACGTGATGATTCAGCTAATTTAAATGGACAGACAATTGGAGCGGTCACGTAGAAAGGAATAATAACCGCTGAGGAAGATAATAATAATAAATCGTAGGACACAATTTACACACGGTTATTTAGTCCCAAACTAGGCAGGGCCTGTACTATGGTTACTAAACAACTGATAAACATAATTAAATAAATATTAAACGACCAGACACGAAGCCAACACACAAATGTTGGCCCCGAGCGGGGATCGAACCCGCGACCTCCGACTCAGAAGGCAGGGTCAGTACCAACTGAGCCAACGAGTCCGTCAGATATTTGATAGACGGTGGACATTTAGTGAAGATTGAATTGATGTGGTATGGATACCTAACAGTTCTGTACCCGTTTCCCAGCCTGAGAAATACTATTAAACATACATTATCTCGCTCATAAAAGATAATCTAACGTAGAATGACTTTCACAATGAAATTAATTAAGTTTGCCTACAAGTTTCAAATTCTGGAAATGAATGCTTCATTTATCATGAAAATTTTAATACTAAATTTAGCTGTTTATAACTTAGCTGGGATTCAAACATTTCAAACGGCTCCACCTCGTACTGAAGTATATCCTGTAGAAGTTTTAATGAAATTTACATTGCATATTATATGTTCTACGTGCTCGCAGCTCGCTCCATTGCGCATACTAATGAGACATTATTTTTGTAATTATTTCTAATATCTCCTTTTACATACTAAGCTGACGAAGTTTTCTTCGCTGAATTTAAATGAACGCTAAAAGTGCTCTATCGAGAATCCAGACTTGTTCTTTTTACTTTTAATTATAGTGCTTTTGCTGTTTCTTTTAAAATAGAAATTAATTTCGAATTGAAAAATAATATCAATTTTCTAAGTTTATATTAATACAAGTACAGTACTGTATGTCTGTGTAACATTACATTTACATTGATAATAAAAAGAATCTAATGCATGATGAATGTAGTTATTACGTTTTATTGCTTCTATTATTTTCATGTAAGCATCAAAACTGCTAGGCATTTTTCAATACCATTTTTAGCTAAGTAGGCATGGAAAATGAAATTTTTTTAGAAATAAAAACTATTCAAATGAAAATGCTCTCTACTCGACCAAATGGCCAAATACATTTTTTTCAGCAATTCTTTTTAAAGCAAACGACTCAATAAATCACGTGATTCTACTTGAAAACTCTTTCAGTATTCTTAAAACACTTTTTTGTCTGTTTTAGACGACTTCGGGAACTATCTGTGGCTCAGTAAAAACGTGACCATCATTACGAGTTGATTTATTGTTGGAACATCGGAAGGGGTCCCTCAAGGGTCTACACTTGGTCCCCTACAGATGTTACGTTACGGGTGAGCTTTACTAGGACACATATTAATGTGTTTCGGCTTTCTACGAACCCGTTTTCATTTGTAAGTATTTTGAGTTGTAAATTGCTTCCATAATGTATTCCTTTGCAAGTTATTTGTGAAAATACTAATGTAATTCTTCTTTGTAAATGTGCGACTATTAGTATACGTCATCACTTTTCTGGTGAGTTGATAATAATAATTACAGATACATTTACTTATAGGTTCCTGATAGGGATTGGTGGAGATAGTAGACTGTAATAAAATAATGTATGTACCTATGTTATGGAATGATGAACACTTATTGTAATACTATTTTATAGCAAGGCAAATTAAGATAAAAGACAACAAGCACACTCGTAGTAAAGGATAACCAAAAACCAAATTACGTAAAGTATGAAAAAATCTAATATTAAAATAAACAATATAAAAAGGTTGCATGACGACCAGTCGAAAACAGTCCAATTATATGTATGAGAAAAAGATATTTCGAGGGAAAAGTTAATCTTTTAAACTAAACAACTTTCAATATAGTAGCAAATTTGGAAAACACTAAGAATTGTCTCATAAAAATAGATAACAACTCTAGCACCAGCTTTCAAAGGAAATAATGTTTTAGATACTTTACAGTTACTAAAAAAGAACTGGTAGATACATTCACCTTTAAAAATATAATTTAGTACTTGATAAAATAATATATTGTATAATTAAACCTGTTTTATAACTAACTAAATCCATGCTACTCAAATTACTAATTTTCTTGTTAACCTCTTCAACTACATTTGAAACTTGTACAAGGAGTTGGTTCACCGCAATACCACAGTGGAATCTTCTATGGCATCTTATCTTATGTCCCGCCTAACTACTTAGCTACAAGTATTTAGGCTTTCAGAATATCTCAAAACTATTTAACATGTAATGTTCAATCAATGTATCTATCTATCTTTCAATTGGTAGCAAATATGAATGTGTAAATCAAGACAAACGTACTTCAGTATGTGACACGATGTCATCCTTGAAGCTCTGAAGTTTTTTTCCTAGATGGCTATTTAGACTTATTTTCTCCTGTTATTGACAATGTCTAGTTATTTGCTAGTTCCTTGGTTCTATGTAAACAAAACAGATGAGGCAAAATAGTGTCAGGCAGCTACTATAAACCTCGGCGGTCACAGATATGCAAATATGACAATGTCAATAACGAAACAGATTGTGAGCTGTACAGAAATAAAACAGTGGAAGTGGCGTGGGCTATAAATGAGGCAGTTTAGATTTTATTCTCGTCGACAGGTGACATGAAAGTAACTCATGATGGCAAATTGTAATATTGAGATTGAGACAAAAAAACTTTATTAATGCATTCAAATTTTTAAAAAATGTGGCGTCAAAATCAAATGTTATAAATAGTATGATACCAAATCCTTACATTTAGATTTGTTATTTGCTGAAACCGTCCTAGGAAATCCATTTCAATGTTTAATTTAAATTGAATAACTATTACCAACTGAACAATTTCAAACCCCTGAGCAGAAACTATTCAATATTCCGTTTCTATAGCCATAAATTTTCTCATCACTCGTAAAACTGCGCCGTTTACAACATGTGCGCGTCACGAAGTCGTGAAGCTGCAAACCGCATCTATTCAATTTACTTCCGTAGTCCGTTCCGGTCTAGCGGTCATGCATTTGATTACCCATGTTGTTAGTGCAACCAAATGTTATGCGTTTTGGGTATCAAATACGTCTGGGTAATTCTGTAGCTTGTGAGCGTCCAAATAGATTTTAGGCTAGATTATGAGTACAGTCTTATTTGTTTGTTTTGGAATTTATCACTTACTTTTTTGGATTTGGTTAAGAAAAAAATATGTAAAACAATAAAAATATGAAAAAATCGATTACCCTACCGAATCTCATCGCCTCAAAAATGGATCGACTTTTTTGCATAACCATATTAATAAGATTTGTAGATTAGGAGTGACTATCAGCGACGATAATAATAGTTTTTAAAATTTTTAAGATTCTACTGATTTAAAAAATCGTACACCGGCTCGTAAAACTTTAAAATGAAAACGAATGAAATAGGATAATGTATTAGCACTTGTCAATAAAAATCATTGAAAGATTATATACAATAAGTCTTACACATGTCCGATAGCAGCAAGCGACATGCCCGCTTGAAAACAAATTAATGTTCAATGTAATTTAAAATAACTTTGCTACATAACCTTGTCTATATGTATTTAAAGAAAAGTAATGTCTGTTAAATTTAATCTCGTCAGCGCTTATATTACTAAGTTATTTTAGGACACAATAAAATAAAAATGGGTTGAAAAAAAGTAAACTTGATTTGGAGAAATAATTCTACCAGTATTTTTTTAACTCAAGGAGCTAGACATAGACAAACAAGTTGAATAGGAGAGCTACAGACTCTTCAGACACACTCAATGAAGGTCAAGATTGTTCGTCTAACGGATTTTTTCAATCCTAAATATATTTTGGAACAAATTTTCCACTTTGACTCAAGTCCTAAATAATAGTGCAATGATTGCTAACTTAAATATCTACTGTCCACCATGGAGAAATCAGATGAGGCTGATAAGACAAAAATAGTATTCTGACTACACTACCTATCTATATTTAAATAAAAAATGATTGGCTAAATGTGTTGCTATGAGCATAACTCGAGAACAGCTCGCGTGATTTGACAGTTTTTTTTTTGTGTATCAAGGTTTCTATGAAAGGTTTTTTGAGAAATTCCTAAACAACGCACCTGTTAGTCAATGAATAGTAATTTCTTTCACGTTGACCGGGTTCGATTCTTGATCAGAACAGGTCTCAGTTTTGACGGTGACGGAAAATATTGTGCCCGCAAGCTTCAGACCGGGTTTTGGTCATCTGTCATGTTTGCGTTCAAGGGCGTATTTCCAGAAATTGTACACCTCTGCTGACTCCTTCGGAGATATGGGTAAGTGTTATTAGCGTCTCGTAAAGTATGATGATAGTTCAATTTAACGCAAACTTAAGTTGCCTCGCTTGAAACTTTCAAGCTTAGAGTAATTTTTAACTTCAAAAGGCGCGCATCTTAAAGACTTTGTATAAGTACTTAAAACTCTGAAAATAAGAAGTTAGTGCTGATGTTCTAACATAAATTCTTTATAAGTTGTATTAAAGTGGGTTTTTTAATTGTCCACAATGTTTGCGGGTTTAACAGAACCACTCCTTTCAACAAGCCGCAAACTGTATAAATAACTAAATTAGACTAAGCAACCGTGAGGAAACTTACAGGTCCCAAATTTAACCTGTCACGATTGAGAGTAAAAAATATCTAGAATTTATTGCTGAAAAGTGGATATTTCTAGAATAAAGAATAAAGGCGTAAATATTACATCCAATTTATTGATATAGTTTGAGTAGTTATAACATTGTGGCACTAGTTAGAGCAACGAATCATCACAATGATTTTAGCATCACATACCATCGATTCAAAGGAGAAATATAGAACCAAAAACACTTTCACAGAGTTTTGATTGAAAATATGTGATAATTTGTTCCCTCGGTACAACATGCGTCAAAAAATGTAACCCCATAATAGCAGATACACCTACAGTATATCAGGTGCCTCGGTGTCGAATACGATTTTATTGCATTCGGCGTCGAGACACTTGGTCCGTGGGGTCCTGGCGCGCACGGGCTCTTCAAGGAGCTCAGCAGACGACTCAGGGAAGCATCAGGCGACCCCCGAGCAGGCGACTTTCTCGCGCAAAGGATAAGTATTGCCATCCAGCGCGGGAATGCCGCCTGCGTGATGGGCACCTTGCCACGGGGGCCTCATTTTTTGCACCTTTTGTAGTTTGGTTTAGTTCGTAGTTTTAGTTTTACTCCTAATTTTACTTTTAGTTTACTTTTATTAAATAATTATATAATATATAATAAATATATACTACAGTATAATAAAATTGCATACTTAGCTACATATCATATCATATGTATAAATGGTTTAGTTTATCCTTACTTTATTTTTATATTTAACTAGTGGCCCGGGCAGACGTCGTTCTGCCACCGTATAAACCATCCCTGGACCCACTCTAACCCACACAAAAAGTTTCATCAAAATCTGTCCAGCCGTTCTGGAGTTTTAATCAGACTAACGAACATCAATTCATTTTTATTTATATAGATAGATTTCCTTATGTACTTTTTTATAACTTTTGTAGCCTTGTCTAGCGCCTTAGATTTGAAAAATCTGTAATGCTAGTTTAAGTTGTTTGAATAAATAAATAAATAAATAAATCATGTTAGACGACATCTGCACAGAAAGATACGTAAGATATAAGACGAGGACCAGATTTGCACAGGATAAGAGGTGACGCGTTTTATCTTTCTGTTTATATAATAATATCGCATAAGAGCCTGAGCAGACCCGATACCTTACCTACCTTTAGCATCAGTGATTTTGCGACTTTATACTGACGGTATCGAAATGGCGTATTTTTACGATTTCATCGAAACTGTACCGTTGCAGTCTGATTTACGATTTAACTAACGACACTTTCTCAGTGTCACTTTAACTACGGCGAGCGTCACTTTTAGAAGTAAAATAAAAAAAAGCTCATGTCTTTTATCCCCGAGGGAGTAGTAGGCAGAAGTATTCCTTTTCTGGAAATACCCCTAAACATGAGAGGTGGTGAGCCCATCGCCGGACCGGGTCCGGTTTTAGAAGTAACGGACAAATATTTGAAAATCGAAAGACGGTGATAGCCCCTGCACTATGCCCCTGCATCGTGGTATCGAAATTGCACGTTTTCGCAAATTCATCTAAACTGTATCGCATTTTGAAGATTTGCCACAGCAAATAAAACACATTTTATTGGGGTATCGAAATTCAGCGTAGACTTTCATAACCAAATTTTACATTAGAGCAGTGATAGCCCGGACGGTTAAAGAGCCGGCCGAAAATCAGAATTAATTCTGAGACTTGTGTAAACAGACCCGGTCCGGCGATGGGATCACCACCTATCACGTTTAGGGGTTCAATATATCTCGTGAAATGTGGGTATATCCAGTAATGGAATACCTCTGCCTACCCCCTCGGGGTTAAAAGAAAGGCGTAAGATTATATTATTACTATTATAAGCTTCGCCATACATTTTTATTACGTACGTACGTTATTTATATTATTAGTACATTATGTTATTTTCACCCCGGTATATCACAGTAAGAACAGGTAGGATATCCAGGTATAGAACAGTAACAAGTCCTGATTAATAATAGGAGTCGGTTTTAAGTTAAGTGACGAATTCTAGAATCTGAACCAAACCTATCACAAGAAACCTAGAATTTCTTGACCAACTTGTACAAGAGCGACGGCACTTGGCATCGCCATACCCGGTTATAAAGTATCCCATTCAAGTTACGACTTTGTTTTGATCGAAGACGTTCCGTTGTTTGGTAAGTGAAAGCACAAACAGGGATAAACAAATTGTGCATACATATATGCCGTATTTACATTAGTAATAAGGGTAGGCGGAATGTAGGAGATACACTTTATGTTAATCCCGAAATGCGATGAAATAATTTGCGTAGTAAAGATGGGGTCGTCTTCTCAGACATTTATGAAATTATGTGTGAATACGATGGTATTTGCAAGTCTGTAATAGCACAAAAAAAATTAAAAACTTTTCTTTACCAATCTTTTTGCATGAAGATAAACCTATAAACAAGTTATTTAGTCATCAAATTAGAGACTCTGCTCGGTTTTTATTAAAACTTACCATAGTTTTTATCTAAAAATGATAAACTGCTGACTGACTGATTGGTGATATATCAACGCACAGCCTACACCGCTGGTTCTAGAAACTTGAAATTTTGCACATAGATGGCTTATACAGTGTAGGCATTCACTGAGAAAGGATTTTGCAAAATTCAACCTCTAAGGAGGTGAAATAAACGTGCGCGAGCTAGTCTACAATATAAAAACCGAAAATCTGATAGAGTGTACTGATTTTTAAATTGTATTCATCAGGTAGGTACTTTAACCAATTAGCGAATGAATTCAAAACAACATTGGTTGTACATTGTTTATTTTTGGAATTTCGAACAGAGTTGCTTTTCATATTTCCACGATAACCCACGTAATTCCTGCACGTAACACTGAATTATCACCACAAACATCAATAAATCAATTTCTATACGCCAAATCTTTGAAGCGGAAAAGCACCGAAGAAAAGCCTGGTATTTTCCGACAAAATCCACAAATGAGGCAAAGAGGCCTCGATGCTAAAGCAAATTGTGCATAATGGAACACGCAAGGCGCGTGTTATTACGAAATGTTACGACAGAAACGAAGCGATGAAGGGTTTGTTGGGACATATCTGCTTGTTAGGTTATTTTCGAAGATGAGAGATGAACCGTGTGGGTAAAATATTATCTTTGCTAAGAGGACAAATTGGAGGACAATTTTGTTGAAAGGTTAGAAGGGTGGCGATTGAATGACGACTGCTGGAGCATTTTTTTTAAAACAACCTGCCTTTAGAGACATGGAATCATAAACAATCTATCTTCAATAATATTACGAAGACGATATATTTGTATGTTTTGTAAAGAATAAACTCAAAAATTAATCAACCTTTTTAAGAAAAATCTAATGGAAAGCTTACTTTTCTACAAGTAACATGGGCTATACTTGTCCCACAGGAACTGAATAAGCTAGTAGTTTGTAAAGTTGTAAAATGAACTATCCTCTATAGTTTTCCTAAAGCATAGGACTCATTATCAAAATTTTTATAGGGTAAGCAACGTAACTGTGTTACCTCTCATACTATTGGCAACCACGGATCCATAGCAGAACGTGCAGGTAACAAAATTAACAAATCTCGTAATTATTATCAGATGACCCGTTTGCATATCCCATACAAAACACAAAAAGTAGCTCATCCGCTTATCATCTCTCGCTGAACTCAACACTTTCCTCACTTTTTATTTTAAATTTTTGTTCCTTAAAGACAGGATGCGTGGAATTGCAGTAATGTAATGCCAGCTGTGATGTGCAATCAGCACTTTTGGGTACAATTGACAAAAAAGACGAGGGAGCGCGTCGTTTTAACCAATAATTATAGTTTCTTCACACATTTTTTATTAAATCATCTTTGGTTCTGGTAGAATTGTCTACAGATGTTCTATAAACTCATCTTTAAAATGTTACTTCGGCGCGACATGACATAATCAATATTGATGAAGACTGCCTTCTGAGTGAGCCTGCGTTGTGCAACTTGCAAGCATTATTAGTTCGATAGTTCACTCAATCTAATTCTAATTCCACTTGCCACCGAGAGTTGCTCATGCTTCTACTGAAGTTCCAACTTGAGTGTTCGAGTTTCTTTGCAGTTTCTTATGTCCGACTTAAATTTATTTTGAAATTGAGTCACTTTTGACGGAACCATCGCAAAATGTTAGATTCGCAAAATGACGGATTCGCAAAATGTCATAGAAGTAAACATGTTTTGGAAGTTTTATGTAGTCTTACCTTAAAAAATAATAGTTTGTTCAAGTATTTTTTGAATGATTATTGTAAAAACACTGGCGTAGCCTGGTTGTGTCATGTTGAAAATATAATAGTACTGAATCATACAAACTATAAAGCGAGTCTTCAAGGAAATAGGTAGAGAGTTGAGATAAGAGGTAGGTGTCTAAAATAAAGGAAAATCACTGCAAGATTGGATAGAACCGATGTATTAAAATGCCAAAGTCAGAAGCAGGTCATATTTTGTATTACTCAACACAATTAATTCGATATTCAGAGGTAATCCAAAGCAAATTGAATCAACCTACCTCCACCCAGATTGAGTTTAGCCCAATTGAATTACTGGGACACTTGTATGTTCTGAAAACGTGAGGACTAAATACTATGTTGTGTAGATTAATTATTGATGATCATAGTAAAGTTCCTATCTACTTCTTGGTCTGTGGTTATCTCAGTTTCGCCACCGATACAAACATTTGAGAAAATGAACATGTTTTCCGGTTTCTTGTCTGGAGTTTTACTGTTAGTAGGTAAAATTTTATACACTACATGTATTTATATTAATCAGTTTTTTAGCACTTTACAGCTGCCTCTTATCTGAATTTCCACATTCAACGTTGAAATTAAATTATATATTTGATTTTAATACTAAACGAAGTGAAGTGAGGGGAACAATTTTTTTTTCGAAGGCATCAGATGCCCATTTCTTTGCAACAAACATAAACTCCTATCTTCCGTAACATCAGCGACAAGAAACAAAAGACTGTCAACATTAACCTTGATTGATGACGAAATTTGATCGTATTTCCAACACGAGTGTATCAAATCAAAGAGCAGTCCTCTCTTCTACTATTTTCGTGTCCTGTATAGGACTCTATAAATTAGTCTTACTAAGGATGAAATTAATGATTGGATTAGTCGCACGCCATATTCGCAAAATGACACATTGAAATTTCGCTAAATGTCACATTCTCAAAACGCCACATCGCAAAATGAGTATTGAAAGGAGACGTTTCATGAATGTATGGAGACTGGGCCTGCACCATGTACACCACTTTTTTAGATAAATATAAATAAAATAACTATAGTTTTATTCATGATTTTGCTCATAGTTGTCTAGTTTCGTTGTACAATAAACTTTAATTTTCATTAAACCAGCATTGCACTGAAAAAAAAATGCGACCTGACCGGTAAAATGACAACTGACATTACATATTTTGATGTTTGTCGGACTAATTTACAATAACATGGAAATTGGGCCTAAGAAGTTAGAAATAGTATTATTTCAATATGATTCTATGTGGATCCATTGAAGTTTAGTTACTTTTGTGCAAGTTAAATAGATGTAAATGATTTTTATAAATTTTTTCTGATAATCACTAGATTTTTCTTTATCTTTCACGCTGGTGTACAATGTGCATTGTGCAGGCCCAAGATGGAATGTCTCCTTTATTAGAGAACAGCTACTCGTATATCTATCTTGATTCCTACGACATTCAGAAGAGTTCTTGCCCTAATAAAATTGTTGAGACGCAAGTAGTTAGGTAAGTAGACCTTGAATCTTCTAATTAGATAAAAAAATATATGTTTTTATAACCCCTCTAAATAGGTCAGGTAGCAAGCAACTCCATCATCACGAACTGTAAGAATGAGATACGAGTATTCCTTTGGAATATTAAACGAACCTAACGTCTGGGGAGCAATAAATTATGATACAATGCTGGAATGGAAGAAATTAAAATCAGTTTTTATGAATACAACGAGGCGCGCGGCTCGAATGAAAATAGTTGCAATTACGATATGGCATCGGCTTGGAGTGCTGTTTTTAATTATTTATTTCCCTTTGTTCTGCTTTTTAAATAAAACAATATTTTTTTACGGTTTATTTGTATTCAATGGACACAAAACTGCATGGCGTAATCAACTTACTTAGAAATAAACCTTCATTATAGTCTATTTCACGTAGCAAGGGTTCGCTGACAGTTCACATTTTTCTATTTTACAGCTACTACTGTTGAATAATAAAAAATATTATATTTTTGCAATGATACAGTAATCATTTCTTAATTGTTTTTTAATAAAATATATTTATTAGTCGAAATTAGGAAGCGTAAAACGGAAAAATGTAAACTGTCACCAAACCCATGCTATGTGAATACACTATACGGAGGTACTGTTTTTTTAGTAAATTTGACAATGCTAGAACTGGCATTCAAAACTCTACAGGAGTAGTAATAGAGTTTATTTTGTTAGTACCTTTTATGCTTGATGACGTTCCATTTAAATATACAGCTGTCCCTAAAAATTGCGTAAAACGGAAGTTCTTAGTCCGAATCACCCATGTATATTTAGTAAAATTTTGTAGTTTACGAGTTTTGATTTTATTTGTTTATTTATTTATTTCGACGACCTACACAACAGTTAACAATCAGCAAATTATATTAACATATAAAAAGCTAAGGGTGTTGTTCTAGATTGCAAACCAAACGTGAACGTACACCTCAGTTAAGCAGGCTATCTGAGTAAATATACATTTAAGAAAATTTACAAAAATAGATAATAGTTATTCTTATCATTTATAGCAACGTGTGACATACAACATACAACATACATCTGTAAATATTAAAAATTAATGTATTTATTACGTAATCTTTGATAAATCTTCCTTGGTTTTTGATCAGTGACATAAATTATTAGGATACATTCTTGATTTTTTGTAGATTAGTTGGTTAGTGTACTTAGTCGACTCAAATACCTACATTCGATGTGAAAGCATTTGCCACTGAGTGAACAAAAATTTGAATTTAAAAACATGTGATTTCCTTGAAACTTCAAAAGTTGATATTTTTATGTGTTTTAAATTTCATCAGCTTTCTGTTCCATAATTTATATTTATATACAAAACCTACTAAGTCACCACCTATCACGCTTAGGGGACCAAAAAACATTTATTTATTTATTTATTCAACTTAAACTAGCATTACTGATTTTTCAAATCTAAGGCGCTAGACAAGGCTACAAAAGTTATAAAAAAAGTACACAAGGAAATTAAATATAAAAATAAAGTAAGGATAAACTAAACCCATTTATGTTTTTTTTGAAAGAGAAGCCAAGTCCGTTCGAAGTTTTTATTTAAAGGGTTGCTTATTTTTTGTGATTTTAATGAAACGACTTACGGGATTTTTTTTATTACTATTAAGTAAAACTTTCGAAATAATATACCGATAATTAAATAATAAAAAAACCATTAATACATCTCGCTCGCAAAACACCATACTTTATTACACTCACGATACACACTCGTCCATGCATCCGCGTCATCACACTCCGGGGCCACCGCCAGGACAACATCTCGTGAAAAGTGGGTATATCCAGAAATGGAATAACTCTGACTACCCCCTCGGTGATAAAAGGCGTGAGATTATTATATTATTATTATAGTACCTAAGTAATAAAGTCACGTGAGATTATTATTATATTATTTTATAGTAAGTCATAAAGTCAAGAAATTCCAACGACATTTTATAATTAAGACACGGCCTCTGTTAACAAGCTCCTATAAATAGTAAGCCAGTGCTTCGTGACCTGATTCGCAAGTAATATAATAAAGGACATAGGCATCTCCTGTCGACCTGGAATCGGCGGTAAAAGATACATGAAGATGGATACAGCCCATCGATTAAAGACCCTCACCTCAATCTTAAAAATTGGATTCGCCGAATTGGCAAAAGTAGGAAATTGAAGTAGTTAATATCACTTTTGTTGTGTCTATTCCTGTCTACAATGATCGTGGGCCAGAGAAAGGGATGGAAGATGTCGGGGAGGAAAAACAACGTAGATAAAAGTTCTGCTTTTATGCTAAGCGATTCACAAATTATGAATTTACTAACTTGTTTCCGAGATTTGGTCCGCGTGTTCCCCGTTCTGTGATATAAGTAGCTTAAGGCATTTTCCGGTATTGCAAGTATAACTCGATATACTTAGATACAACGGGTGACAGAATAAGCGCGAATCCTAATACACCCCAATTTGTATAAATATGTTACCATCCTATTTTAGTTGAGTCGAACAAATTTTCTTCAATAAAGAGCAATAATAGTACGATTTTCATAGGTAGCACTAAATTCTATGTAGCACTATGGCAATTCATTTTTCGAAAAAAATTAACACAAAAAATAGCTGAAATCGATTCCGAACAAACTAATTTCAGGAATTGCGCTTATTTTGTAACATATTGTTACGAACGCGGGGGTTATAAAAATGCCGGTGGTGAGGATTAGTTACACTTTATTATGCGCACTTACAGAGAATACAAAATAAACAATTTACAGTAACTACTACAGTCACAGTACTCAAACACAGTCCGCAGAATTGCACTTGAATCGCTTCAGAGATTCCGATCGCTGTCGCTTCGAATAAACAACTGACTCCGCTCGACGAACGCCGCGGTTTATAATAGCTGAGGGCAGGTATCGACGGAATTATCTAGACCTTCCAGAAATCCGGAGCACGTACCGCGTAATAACAATAGGCGAAGATGTAAACAACTTGAAGACGTAAACAAGGTTGCAATAATAATCGTTCACTCGCTACAAGCAAAATGCAACCTTAAGCACTTAGGTCTAATGTTATCTGATACTTCATGTTGTTTGTGCGCTGCTTGTTTGTTTGCTTTTTATCCAGATGATTCGTGTTGGCAACACCGACTATGCAGTGAACTTCCGCCGAACCGAACGAGCGAACGAACGAATGATCGCCGAACCGAAGCAAGATCGTCGATCGCGTAGCCGACGACCGTCATTCTACTTACGACTCTCGCAGAACAAAGTTCTATTTTGTAAAAATAATATAAAGTTATATTCGAAATATTAATTATTTATATATAGTATCGTCGTTTCTTTTTAACGCTCTACCTGCCCGTTAGTTTACATTCGGAACTATTCTCACATAATGTAGAAGTATTCGAGATTGTCTAGCGTGTACGTACTCCGTGCGTAACAATATTGTATATTATGATAAGATAAATAAAGATGACCCGCAGATGGGACTGGGACCATTTACAAATTGGACTCCTAGCAAAAATTCACATGCGCGAATTGAAATATGTGTGAATGGGACCATGTGTGATTGGGACTTTTTGAGAACGGAACTATTTGCGAATGTAATTACTAGCAAAAGTGACAATTTTGCATAAAAAAAATCCTCGAATGTGAAAATTTTGCAAATGGCCCAATTTGCGATCATTTACGAATGGGAAAACTGAGAATGGGACTGGATCCAACCATTTCATCATCGCACAAAATTATACTAAAATTGCTGCAGTATTTACGGTGTCATATGTCAAAAATATGTCAAAATATGTATTGTAGCGTAGTCAGTTTATGTGACCTGCGGATCATAATCAATGAATCAAAGACCAAATTCAATCACGTGCTTTTGACGTTTAATTTCAATCCACGAACATATTAATGAAAGTCAATGTAAGCTTCTACACAATTTCCTCAGACAAGTTTCAAAATTACACGACCTAATCTGTGTTTTTGTAATTGGGTTTCGCTCGACGTCACACTATTATGCTTCGTTTTAGCTGTCGTAAATTTTATGGCGAAGGGGGCACTGGATGACCGCGTTTAACGAACTAGCAGGCACCCAGTGTTCTTCCCTTGAAGATTTCGAATAGTCTTTTTTAGCGATTTCCTAGTAAGTTCTACAAGCTACCTAGAAAAAAGCTATCTAGGTATAGATCACAAATATACAAATTTTTATGTCGATATTATAAAATTTATATTATTAAATATAGATTACTCATAAGTCAAAATCAGTATCAAAATGTTTTTACTCAAAGTAGGGACGTATAACGTCCACTTATTTAAAGACGAAGCAGTGCAAGAAACTCCTCAAGACATTATTCTTTTAAACAATAATTACAATAAAACGTTCGAACGGCAAATATATACAATGAAATGGAGATAATATTCTTCAACATATTAATATTTAACGAAGGTCAAAATCCATCGTCTTGACGATGTATGAAATATAATATTCACAAACAAATCGCCCACGAAGAAATCGTATCTCAATTAAAGCCCACTCTTTGTACCATTGAGAAAAAATACAAGACGCTTCTACTAATGAGATTTTCAAATAGGTACATTTATCAGCAGCTTGACAGTGAAGGAAAATATCATAAGTAAACCCGCATGCATACACAATAGGGAAGTTTCTTAGGTATAAATAAATTGATTCTATTTGGTCCTTCAGTTAGCTTTTTAAAAATATTGAACACCAATTTTTTGCTAGGTATATCAAATAAAAAAAAGTTGACGAAGATAATTATATCGCATTCAAATTCAGTAGTGGGGGCGTTTTGACGTCACATCTTGCCAAAGACGTCACGCAACATTTGTAAGGGCTGTATCGTCTTTATGCGGCGACCCGGTACGGCGATTGGGCTCACCACCTACCACGTTTAGGGGTCCAAAGCACATCTCTTGAAAAGTGGGTATATCCAGAAACGGAATACCTCTGGCTGCCTATACCTATACCTCGGAGATAAAAGGCGTGAGATTATTATTTATTTATTTATACAATATTTTTTGTAATTTAACTGAGGGACCAAATATTTTAAGTCACCTCTTTGTAATTTAACTGAGGGAGCAAATATTCTAAGTCACCTCTATAGGTTCTGATGTACGTGAAACTGCTCTCCGGTCCGGCGAAAAGCTCATTTTAGTACAATATTTTCCATGGTGAATTTTCGTTTTGACCCATCATAAAAAGTTACTAATTTGACTAGGCAATACCCTATTCTAGATAGACTAAAACACGGGAAAAATCTAGAAGCTTATGGAACTGACGTCACAGAACATAGCCCATTGAAACTAGCTCTGCGCTGCTCTGGCCATAACCATTGTAACGTTGGGTCTGTTTCCGCTGGCTTGTAAATTATTCAGAGTAGACCGTCAGTTTTTGTAATCGGTAGAGAGTGGGCGAAAATTCCAAGTTTATTCCGTGAAATAGTTATTTTGTGCGATAAAGTCAATCAAATGACGGGCCTGTTGGCTCAGTTCGATCCCCGATCGGGGCCAACATGTGCATGTATGCATTGTGTGCATGAATATTATGTCTGTTGGCTTCGTGTCTGGGTGTTGAATTTTATAGGATGTTACAGTTCCTTAAAACAACTAAAATTTTACTTCATTACGTTCTAATATATTTTTTTTAAATAATGTATGGATTTACATTTCGCATAAGTGGATAATGGTCTTCTGTCTACCTCCTTGGGGATATAAGGCGTGAGATTATGAGATTAGGGGGATAATGGTGATTATTGTACTTAGTATTTGTTTCTTAAGATTATGGTATAGAGTTTGTTATCCCAAATTAAAAAAAAATAACTGTAGTACGGAACCTTCGGAAACAGAGTCAGACTCGAACTTATCTGGTTTTTCTAATGCTCCCGCCAACGAAATATTCCACAACATCACATTAAATTTACATGAGAAATAATAGTCGTAGAAGTGAATTAGATGAAAAGTTCCGTATTCAGTGAGTACTGAATCACATTTATGGGACAAGGATTCAAAGCTTTGGTATTCTAATATGTAAATCTGTATCTTCTTAGGTTTTGAATACTGAATAATACTGCTTATAAAACGGACTCCTTCCTTCCTTTCAATTCTATGCGCTGTCTACTATCCTATGGAAAAATTCGTTTAACTTATAGTAAGCCTTAGCAAAATCTATAATCTAATCTCTCGAGGAGCAATGATAGCCTCACGGTTAAAGAACCAGCTTCTCATGATGATAATCAGTGAGGCTCGGGTTCAAATCCTGGCATGTACCAATGAGTTTTTCAAAACTTACGTAGGTACCTACGTATTCATTACTAGCTCGACTTTGTAGGAAACCATCGAGAGGAAACCCGCAGGTCTCAGCCTCACCTCTAGCTTGTTTATATAATAAATGCGTTGATGAAGGCGTGTTTCCTGATCTGATGAAACATAGTAAAATTATTCCATTATTCAAAGCCGGTAGTAGATTAGACCCTTCTAACTTCAGACCAATATCAATTCTACCGACTCTTAGTAAAATTTTTGAGAAAATTATTCTATATCAGTTGAGTGCACATTTTTCTATCAACAGTATAATGTCTGTAAAGCAATTTGGATTTACTAGGGGTCGCTCGACAACCGATGCCGGTGTTGAGCTAGTAAATCATGTGTTTGATGCCTGGGAGGAGTCGCAGGATGCTGTTGGGGTTTTCTGTGACTTATCTAAGGCATTCGATTGTGTCCATCATGAAATTCTCATCAGAAAACTACGTCATTACGGGGTACAAGGCCGCGCTCTTGATTTAATAAAGTCCTACTTGAGAAGCCGGATACAGTGTGTTGATGTAAACGGTTCAAGATCGTCTGGATCGGCGGTTTGTATTGGTGTACCGCAGGGCTCCATTTTAGGCCCCTTTCTATTTCTGGTCTATATAAATGACCTACCCAACCGAGTGCAACATGATATTGTACTGTTCGCAGATGATACATCTCTACTTTTTAAAATTAAACGACCTATTAAGTCTTATGACGAAGTGAACAGTGCAATTAATGATGTTGTCAGTTGGTTTAACGTTAATAATATACTTCTCAATGAGAAAAAAACTAAATGTGTATATTTTTCTTTATCAAATGTTAAACGAACTTTAAACTCAGTTACAGTTAAAAACGAAAAATTAGAATGTGTAAACACTACAGTATTTTTAGGAATAACTCTAGACTCTAAGTTACAGTGGGGACCGCACATTGATACGTTGGCGAAAAGGCTCAGTTCTGCTGCATATGCCGTAAAAAAAATACGTAATATGTCAAGCGTAGAAACAGCTAGACTTGTCTATTTCAGCTACTTCCACAGCTTAATGTCATATGGCATTCTACTGTGGGGGAATGCTGCTGATGTCCAGAGAATATTTATTTTGCAGAAACGAGCCATTCGTGCAATTTATAAAATGGGGTCTAGGATGTCTCTAAAGGAAAAATTCAAGGAAATTAATATACTGACACTGGCGTCACAGTATATTTACAAAAACGTATTGTATGTTAAAAAGAATATATCACTTTACAAAAAAAATTGTGACAGACATTGTATAAACACTAGAAATAAGAATGAACTGGCTGCTTGTGTTAGTCGATTATCTAAAGTTACCAAATCCTATAAGGGTCAATGTATACGTTTTTACAATAAGATTCCCATTGAATTACAAAATTTGCCTCTTGACAAATTTAAAATAATAGTTAAGCAAAAATTACATAAAAAGGGTACTATAAAATTACAGACTACTTAGTAGACCGGTATGCATGGGATTAACCGACTCGACGCTATGTAAGGCTATTAATTATAATTATTATTGTAAACGATATTTATTAGTAAGACATGAGATTAAAAAGAGCTGCCCTTGAGTTTCTTGCTGGCTCTTCTCGGGGTACTGCATTCGGAACCAGCAGCTCGTCGGTGGAGATGGGCTGCTGTTTGCATTTAGCCAATCTTCATGGACGAGTTTAGAGTGCCTTGTTACTATAAAATATTGACGTTTCTAAGTGTATATTTTAATACCAATAGAAAATAAACGATTTTTGAATTTTGAATTTTCAGAATTATTCCGAGGCATGCGCAACAGACCCGGTCCGGCGATGAGCTCACCATGATATTGAATAAATATACCCATACAAACCAAACATTTTTCCATATCGATCCAAGCCCCAGTAAAAACTTTATAAAGAAAAGAAACCAAAGAACGCCATTGCAACTAACCATAAATAACCATAAGGAACAGGGTTGTCCAATGCTGGCAATGGTCCTAAACATACAACGCCGTTCAAATAATCGGAAAGTTTCTGCGGTAGCCCTTGGCGTGTTATTACGTAGCGACCTCTGAATGAAAGGGTGTGGGATCAAACGCAAATTGAGTTTCCCTATTTGTATCGAGTTGGGTGTTGGAAGTTGGCAGTTACAATACAATAATTATTTGATGATATTTACAATAATAAGCGGTGATACTTACGGTTAAAGGCCTGCTTCACATGATCAAAATCAGTGAGGCTCGGGCAAATCCTGGCAAGTACCAATGAGTTTTTCAAAACTTACGTACATGTTTATCACTAGCTCGACGGTGAAGGAAAACATCGTGAGGAAACCCGCAGGTCTCAGAATGAATTCTGAGACATGTGTAACAGACCCGGACCGGCGCCATGCTCACCATCTATCACGTTTAGGGGTCCAAAGAATATCTGGTGAAAAGTGGGTATACCCAGAAATGGAATACCTCTGCCTACAGCCTCGGGGATATAAGGCGTGAGATTATGTATGTATGTATTTACAATAGTTATTTATGTAAATTTGTTTTTATAAACGACTAGACGATTGTAACTGACCATAGTCACGAATTTGTTTATACCAATCCACACTCCAGAAGGTGATAACCTGTCCTTATTACCAACAAACTGGCTCGACCTTTTTGTTAGTTTACGCTTCTCATTAATTATTTGGGGTTATTCGTCCTTCACTGGAGCTCTACAAAGGAAATATCGTTTACTAAATCAGGTGCTCACTTTATCACCTTTATTATCAATTCAATGATCTGTATTTCATTAAGAGTACTCAGATTATCAACTTATTCAGTTCTATTTTGTTACTACTAAAATATTTACTTTCATGACGATGGAGGAAGAACCTAAAGTTTCTAATAATGCCCAAAATTATAGCCCATGTTATTTCCAGAAAAGTAAGCTTTCCAATATTATAAGAATTTTTAAAATCGGTCCTTCCTAATCTTCCCCTTTTTTTTACGAAGCATGTTGCTTCATGAAGTTCAGGCTGTTCGGCTATGGAACGCATTACCCCTGTATGTCAGAAGTGTTGAATCGATTCACATTTTTAAAACTCGACTGAAGGCTCACTATCTTGCAAGCATTGAGGTAAATTAATTTTCTGCTCTATTTATGTTATAATTATGCATTTTTTTATCCTCAAGCATGTGTAAATGTGTGAAAGTATTTCCTATTCTTGTTTAATTAATTATATATATATTATGTATATATTTATACCTATATATTTATTTATGTAATAGTATGTAAGATTATGTTCAATAATATAGTGCACCGTCTGCCCTAGTTCTAAACTCTCAGTTTCATCCATCCTAAGGTTGTCTGGAAGGGATCGCTAAAAGCGATAAGACCGCCCGCTTTAGTTAATGTTGGTATAGATATGGTGTTGTTTTTGGTGTACAATAAAAAGTTATTGTATCGTATTTGTAATTATTGTTCGAACTTCATTTGCATGTAATCCATAAATATATTTTTTTTACTCACCATTTTATTATTTTGTAAATATGTTGTTTCATAAATTAATTGTAATATATAAATAAATAAATAATTAAATCGGTATAGTAGTTTCTTTTTTTTTCGGAGCCTATGTAGATAAATGAACATACAAATCTATCCTCTTCATAATAGTCAATGATATCTTGTAATCGAATTCCAAGTCACCTTCTTTAATCTGCTTTCTAATAATCTTCTATTAAGTAACCCACAATATCGTTATGTAAAATTTGGTACGAAATTATTCACCCGATGACTTTGATGAATCTTATTGTCATGATGATATTTTTAATAAGTACTCACCTTATGATTTATTGCAAAAGGGATCGACTATATAGCTGACTGATCAATTCATCATCAATAATTCGACCTATGGATTCGACACAATAGAATTTCAAATTGTCTTACATTACATTTTAAGCGAATTAGTCGACAAAAAAATCTAATAGTAATTCGGTAACTTCATTCATCAAGGTCATTTAACGACTAAGCTGACGACTAAAATCAATACTTTTTAGTTGATTTATCTTAATAATAAAGGAAAGTGCTTCCACAATTCATACGAAACGGTGATATCTTCAAATTTATATCAGCAAAAAGTTTTATTTACACCGATCTACATAAAGCTCTTTCGTTTGTTATCCGATCGGAAAGAACAAATAACCCCATTCGGGCGGGAATTACAAAATATGACCGCCAGGCGACATTCGTTTCGGTCTTTATGGGTTTGGTTCCGAAAAGTCTGGGCATTATTTACTTTAGTTGTTATATTGATACTTTTATAATAACAGTAGCTGTTCTTCGCGATTTTTCTCACTTAAGTCCTGTTAGTAAGGTGGCCACTAGCTTAAAACCATCTCCCAATCAGCGGTGGGCTCTCGTAGGAGATTATGTCCCATACTTCCTCATTCATTCATGCGTTCATTAAGAAGCATTTGTGGAGTAAGATTGATAGATCGAGTGAAAAATAGTGTGATCCGAGAGCGTTGCGGCTTGAAAGATGATATATTGACTAGGATTGAAAGAGGAATGCTCAGGTGGTTTGGTCACATTGAGCGGATGAATGAAAGTCGTCTAACGAGACAAATATACAAGGGTGTTGTGAATGGGCGAGTCGGTAAAGGACGACCTAGGCGTACCTACATCGACCAGATCGGCGATGTGTTGAAGAAAAGCCAGATAAAGAGCACCCGAAACCGACGAGCATGCATTAGTCGTATGATGGATGTGGAGGAAGCGCGTGAGATCTGCCAGGTTCGTAGCAAGTGGCGGTCTGTTGTCTCTGCCTACCCCAATGGGAAATAGGCGTGAGATTATGTAAGTACGTATGTACTTCCTCATGTGTGAGGAAAGACCCTTAGCTTAGTTGTGGGCTATTCCCTTGTGAAAATTATACCACATGTTCCTCACAGAAAGTAAGCTTTCCATTGTTAAAAGATTATTTTAAACTGTCATGTACATGCGGAGCCTATTATATCTTTCCTCTTTATAATATTACTGTAGATGTAGTGTAGACTGGATAACTTGGTCCCAACATTGTGTGCATATATATTAAAAAATATAAAATAGAACTTTTTTCAGAATTTCGTCTTAATACTTCTAAACGACGAAATTCTGATCAAAATAATTTTGTTTTTTTTGTTTTTTGGACTGATAAACAGTTTATTCCAGAAAAAAATCTCTCATCCTTGAATTATATGAAAATGACATCAAACTTATACACCACATACTTAATATGTCTGACACGGCGTAACAACCAACGAAACTGTCTGATATCGGAGAGAACATCTTCTGGTAGTTCCAGAAGTAACATATAATAAAATTCAGCTTTTATAAAATGACGAAAGTATAACCTTCAATCTCCATGATTTAAGAGTGTCTGACAGGGGGTTTCCACCGCTATCCAAACTTCATATTCCGGAACCGTTTCCACCTGTAGTAGGGACATACACACACAAACTTTGAGGTTTTATAAAATGACGAAGGTCTGATCATCGCCGGCTCTTGGGCCATGAGTTTTGTTGGTACAGCTCACTGCCAACATGATTGTCACTGCTGGTATTTAAATTACTTTAAAATAGTTATTAACGAAAATTCAACGTACCCTCTGACAGTTTTATTAAGGTTTTTGGTATCGTGCAATTAGTTTTATCATTCGAGACAGCTCTATAATGAAACACGACTTGCAATTTCATGGGAGTGTTATTCCAGCTCCTTTCGTTGAGTCAACAACTCGAAAGTCCTCAGCTGGAGGTTAACAGACTGATGTGAATAGATGAAACGCCAGACGGCATGACGCAGAGCGAAGGTTCTAGAAGCTTTTTCGTAAAAGGGTTGTGGCGTCAAAGGTCGGGGATTTGAAAACTAAATTGAAAATGGAATGAACTAACCTCACTTAGTAAAAGTAGAAGCAAAGTGGAAGCAATTCGATTATTATACTCGGATACAAATTGCAAAATGATGTAATCGGATATAGATTATATAGATAGATTTCAATTCTTTTGACATTTAAAAAAATATATGAAATGGGAATACCACCCAATTATAAAAAACTTTTAAACTATATAAACCTAAAATTTTGATTGAAGATAGCTTTCAGAACGTCACCAACTAAAAGTGTGTTTGCTACTGTCACGGGAATGTATAAACATTTTTGCTAGCGTGTCTTCTATAGTGTCGTGACGTGCCAAACGAGTTCGGGCTCATACTACGAGTAAGTTACGACACAACACCCTACAATAAAGTTTCTCTAACCATACTATAACGTATGCACCAGATTTGCCTCTATTATGTCGAGACTCTACTATATTTCTACACTAACTGTACCCTGCGATTTCACCCACGTAATTCCAGTTCCCGTAAGAAAATTAAAGCTTAAGTTACTCCCAGAAAAGTATGATTTACAGTGGTGCTGATTTACACTAGTCAAAGAATTTATTTAAATCGATTGACCGAAAACAAATTTTTCCGCCTATAGTATTATTATTTCTTTATTATTGTAAGGGTTAAGATAAAACGTTAATTTAGTTTCAATTACTTTAGCACAGTAAGTATTTGTATGTAACTTGTATGAGACGCAAATGTAGACGCAATGCCTGTGTATTAAATAGTCTTAATGGATGTCATAATTATCTGAGGCGCTGACAAATTTTGATTTAATTGCCTAAAGCTACATTATAGTCGAGTTTGTTTGATATAAAACATAAAGACCTTAATTAGGTTGTAATTATTAATTAGTGATGCCAAATTAGAAGGGAGGATTCTGCTATAGAAGATGATTTAATACTAGCGGCATAACGCTGTTTCAATAATTGATTGAATGATATGTATTAGCTTTTCTGAATTGGATCAGTAGTTTCAGATATTATCTTCAACAAACATATACCTTCAATATTACAAACAACTTTACCTATCTATACAATATGTAACAGAATAAGCGAAATTCCTGAAATTAGTTTTTTTCGGTATCGACTCTTAATCGATTTTAGCAATTTTTAATATGTGTAAATTTTTTCCGAAAAATGAATAAGCATAGCTGAATTCGTGGTACCTATGGAAATCTTACTATTATTGCTCTTCATTTAAGAAAGTTGGTTAGATACAACTAAAGTACGTATGTATCATATATTTTATAAATTAATATACTAATTGGGGTGTATGATGAATTGCGCTTATTCTGTTACGCGTTGTATTATTACCTACTATAGATAAATTATACATCTACACATAATTTAACAGCCCACTGCTAAGCTGGGGATCTCCTCACATTTGAGAAAGTATTTCCTATAATTTCTCAAGCACTTACACATTTAACGCACATCACAAACTGGTGGCTGAAAAGGCCAAGTCTTATAAAAATCCAGTATGTCAAAATGTCCCATACATTTCAGTCCTATATTCTGTTAAAATGACCAGTCTTTGAAGGTCAATTTCACGTCCAGTGTGTTACAGCGTCTAGTCCTGAAACGTCCAGTGTTAAAAGGTCCATTTACCAAAATGTCTAGACATTGATTTAGGACCCTCAATGTAGACCTTCGTTTGTTTCTTACTTAAGACTCAGAATTTGTCAAGTTACTCAAGAGCTTACTTAGCTAAACGATTTCCATTGTGCGCCAATTATAGTTGAAGTCGAAATGGCTTAATGTGCTTTCAGAAACACGGAGGATCTCATGATGTAACGACAGGACCTATTCACAAACTGTGCCAAATATTACTTAAACTGAGTGATCGTTCGGCATCAAGCATCAGTCCCAAGCAATCAAGGACAATACATAATTCCTAAAACCATATTGATGAACGTTGTTGGATGAGCCGTCTGCCGCATTCATCTTTTTGGTGATTACTCTGATTTTGTGTTAATTTTTGGACATCGGGACTGGTTACACAGCTACTAATACTAAATCTATATTTATAAATGATAAACTGACTGACAGATTTGTGATGTATCAACGCAGAGCCTAAACCGCTGGGTCCAGAGACTTGAAATTTTGCACATAGATAGCTTATACAGTGTAGCACTAAGAAAGGATTTTGCAAAATTCAACCCCTAAGGGGGTGAAATAAACGTGGGCGAGCGAAGCCGCGGGTAAAAGCTTTAAGATTATAAAGTAAGCTGTTTGTTGTCCTTAATGAATAAATAATGTGTCTGCATTTATTTACTTGATACGATAAAATCTTATTCAACACCAAGCTAGTTGATTAAAACGTCTGTTTCGCTAAAAGAGATGTACACTTTCTGTGACTCTTCTTCAAGTTCAATAAACCTATTTTAAGCTATGTTGACACAGACTTTTGCTCAGATAACATCCTTTGTCGATGGAGTCAACATGAAACTTCAATTAGTTTAACGTGAATTTAGATTGCACCTGAGCGCGATAAAGTAGACTTGATAGGATTTCGTATTAAGGATTTTTCTGCACTGTGGGTGCTCTGTGATCAAGAGCTTCAGGCGGTTATTACATTACTTGTTACTAAGTATACAAGGACCTCGTAAGAAAAATAAGGCTACGATCTAAGAAAAGAGATAATTATAATAATGTACTGTAAATGTAATGTGAAGTTGGTCTAGCGTACAGGGTTTGTGATCAATAATTATTTAATGTACTGAATTAAAATATGTTTTTTTTTTTATGTAACATAATAGTATTGAAGAAGCGTGTTGCGTATTCTTGAATGTACTCCTTCACTTATAACGCATATAACTGATGAAACCTATTGCGGATACTCTACTAGCATGTAAAATATTCCATAAATAAATAAATTTTAGGACAATTCACACACGATTATTCAGTTCCAAACTAAGCAAAGCCTATGGGTACTAAACTACTGATAAACATAAACTGAAATAAATATGAAACACACAGACACGAAGCCAACAGAAATGTTCATGCACACAAATGTTGGATAATAGATGATATGTTATAATTAAAGGTTTAAGCGCGTCACACACGGTGCAGATGCTATAATATTTTATCTTAAGATACGAAATATATATTTCCATATTTGCGTATAAACGTACTGAAGATAAAATATATATTAACTTCGTCGTGTGTGATGTTTCATAGGATTTGTATGGTGAGCGATATTCTAAAATATGCTCTAAGATAATATATATTTTATATTATCTTCACCGTGTGTGATGCGCTTTATGATTTATAATGCGTTGATGTAGGACCATGAAATATTGGAACACATTATTTTGGCTATATCACTAATACGAGCTATCGTCTATAACTTTTGTTTTTGATTCATTATAAGAACCAACCTGTGTCTTTCTTTCGATAATATCTAGTACAATTACTTCAGTCTCGCGAATGTTATGGCAACCTATGAATAGCTATCGTAAATAACTTTTTATTCATGCTAGTAAATGACCTTGGATACAAGTCCTTCAGACTGTTACATATTTTTGTCTCGTTATCTACAGAATCTCAATAAATCCTTCATTGAGATTTTCCTTTATAAAAGAAACTTAACAAAATAGAATATAAATATTTGAAAGAATCTAAAAGTAATTAGACGCTTTTATCCTATTGAAGCACAGAATGAATAGAAACACATATTAAAAGAAAGAGCTCTCAAAGCTTTTTCTTTTAATGGTCCAGATAGAAAAATGGAACCCCAAAAAGCAAAACCTTATCAGGACAAAGACAAGACTCTCCATCAGAATAGCTAGGAGTCACAGAACCAATTTATTATCATGAATAATGCAAAAAAGTCTCCCGGGAGCGAATGTTTCCATTCCTTATTATTTTAAGGGATTTCCGACTGAGTAGGTTTCGGGAGACGTTTTCGCTGATTCTATGGAGGGCGTGTAGCAAGTGAAAGCGATTTTCCTGTTTTCCAACAAAAATGTCAGTTAAAGGGACAAGGTTCATGATATAAATCTTCCAAAAGGGTTTTGTTTAGGTGACTTATATTATATCTCAATACTTCCCTATATTTTCATAATATTTTTTTGGTTGGGATATTATGATCCATATAACCTAATATCCTGAACTTTAAAGTTGTGGTTGCTAAAATAGTAACCATAGTTGGGTATAAAACAATGAGCATTTAACCAACTCAACGATAAATCATGATAATTGACGTAAACTACGAAAGTGGTCAGAAGTTTCGATGAAAAAAAATGGGTTGTCAATTTAATGCTGTTAAATATTTTACTATACTAAAAATAAAGATTATATTATTTAGTTGCAGATTGGTAAAGCGTATCTGCGGATTTGGATTTTGTTTTTCCAATTTTTAAAACTTCTGAAGAATATGAACGTTGAATAGTTTAGGCAATTTGAAGGTTTAGGCATACTCAGATAATACTAATTTACTGGACTGAATGGAAATGATGAAGATTCAATTTTAAATGTGGTGTCCCTTGCACCAAACAAGTAACATAGTATGTCTTCGTTACGTTGGTACGTGCTCAATCTGCCCTGTGTAAAAGGATATGACGTGATGTCTCCTACGTGCCAAATTCAAATGTTTCTGTTTCCTCGCTTTGATCTCGATGTTAATGTGTATTCATTTGTTGTCTTTGAATCTATTTTTAAGCAACAAAAACATTTTTGTAACAATCACGTGTGTTGGTATCGATATTGGGTAAATGAATGAGTAGTTCTGATCACGAAGTGGCGTTATTGAACTAAGGCTCAAAAAATATCCTTACCATATCATAACCTCCTTAATTTCATTGTGCTCAGAAGTGAATAACGTGAAGTCTTGGCAGATTTATTGAAGTAGTACTTTTTTTTATTTTATTTATTTATTAGATCCTCCAACAGTTGCTACAATATTTCTTATACTAATACTTAAGCCTATAACAATCTGAATGCACAACCAATTATAGGAGAATACCTCATGCACAAAGAAGTACCTACAGATAAGAACATGTAGATTTTGAAGGGTTTATTTATCTCTTATATATAAGTATTTATAAGTATTTTTAAAAACAAGCTACAAATTTAGACAGACAGGTGGATGTTTAGTTATTATGATAATATATTTCGACGGAACGTACATGGAGAGTCAGAAAATAAATCTGCTGCTTTACTACAGTTATTGTATAGTCTGCATAAACGAGCAACTGTGGAATTAAATCCCAATACCGTTCTACGAAGAGGTGGAGCTAAGGGAGTGATGGCATATCTTGGCAGTCTGGCTGGAACACGAAATTTGAATTCACTTAATAGCTGAGGGCAGTCAATTTTTGCTCTTACGATTTTATAAAGCAACATTAAGTCCAACATCTCCCTTCGTTTCGCTAATGTAATCATCTTAAAGCGATTGAGCCTATCTTGATACGAAGGAGTTCTTTTGGCAATACCGACGGTGTGTGCCAGATGCCAAAGAAACCTCTTTTGGATTCGCTCTAGTCTCAACGAGTGCACAGCAAAATGTGGCCTCCAAACTGGGCTACAATATTCTAGTATACTTCTTACTAAACTATTATAGAGTAAAATTTTTATTTTACTGCCACGGAAAACTTTCACGCTTCTGATGACAAAACCTAACATTTTAGATGCTTGTCTAATAATATTTTCTAAGTGCGGTAAAAAGGTAAGTTTGCCATCAAGAGTCACACCAAGATCCCTAATGTTAACAACTTCCTGCAATATAACGTTATCAATGGAGTAGGAAGACGAGATAATGTTACTGTTTATGGTGAATTTGATGTGGCAACACTTCTTTAGGTTCAGTCTCATGCAATTCAGCTTACACCAGACAGACAATCTGTTTAAGTCACTTTGTAAAAGTTTAGCATCATCAAGTGACTTCACTGTTCGAGCAACCTTTAAATCGTCTGCAAACAAATACGGAGTGGAGTACCTAAAACAAAGCGGAATATCGTTAATAAAAACGTTGAAGAGAATAGGTCCCAGATGTGACCCTTGTGGGACTCCAGAAGTGACCTCAAACTCATCGGAATTATACCCACCGACAACAACATAAAAGTTACGCTTTTTTAGGTATGATTCGAGCCAATCTAACATAGATCCGGCTATTCCGTACGTAGCAAGCTTTTTAAGTAGAATAGGGTGAGATACGCAATCAAAAGCTTTGCTTAGATCAGTGTAAATAACGTCAGTTTGCAACTGTGCATCCATCGATTCCGTAAGTGACTCTACAAAGGTGACTAGGTTTGTGCAGGTTGATCTTGCTCTGACGAAACCATGCTGGTGGTCAGTAAGATATTGTCTTAAGTGACCCTGTATAAACGGACAAATTAATGATTCCAGTATCTTTGAAAAAACGGAGAGAATAGAGATGGGTCTGTAATTAGAGACTAGAGTTTTGTCGTCAGCTTTATGTATTGGAACGACTTTCGCAAGTTTCCATTGTTTAGGAAATACTCCACTCGATAGCGAGGTATTAAAAATGTAGTGCAGAGGAGTTACTAAACTACGAGCTAATTTAACAATAAAAAGTGGGGGAATGCCATCTGGCCCAGCGCCTTTATTGATATCTAAACCTTCCAGTTTACTCTGTATAATCTCCTTGGATATGTATAGCGAGGAGAAACTTTCACTGTAAACACTGATAGATTTCATTTGCTCAGAAACAGAATCACACCGCAGAGACTCATTATTATGGCTCTCCGAATACGCTGATAAAAACTGAGAGCCAAACAAATTACAAATCTCGATGCCATCTGAGACCTTGATCAGCCCGTTTGTCATAATTTTAGGATAAGTACTCGAGCCTACTCTCCTTGACTTTATGAACGACCAGAAATACTTAGGGTTTTTGAGAATATTATCTTCGATACTATTTATATAGGAGTTATAACAGGAGATTGCCATTTTATTGCATCGTTTACTCAAAATCCTAAAACCTAAACCTTATCTGAAGATATAAAGAGAGGATTTGTATTCCTTACTTCATGATATACTTTTTAGGAGAAAATAAATATGAGGAAGCTAATCTGCCAGTCGATTGACAAACCATAATGATGACCAACCAAAACTTAAAGGAATCATATTTCGGTAAGAGGTTGATCCGAATGGAAGAATCGTTGAATACTTTTTCGATTCCTAGCTGTACTTTATACAATCACCCAACAAAATACAATGGAACAAAAGCAGAATCTGAAAAAGTCCACTTATTAGTTTATATTGGGATAAAATAACTTGGACTCGCCCAATTTTCTTTGCAAGTTAAGTGGCCCTTAGGCCTAAGAGGTTTCGTGAAAGAAGGCTAATTGAAAATAGATGTTAACACAGACAACCGAACAACAAGACGTCGCAAATTATCGCAAGATCTCTTGTCATCATCAACCCGTAACAGTCAATAGTTGAGCTAAGGGCCTTACTTCTGACATGAGGAATGACCCATATATTTGACCTATTATTCAGACCTATATATTTGACACACAATCATTATCAAAAAGAGCGTGTAAATAATCTTCATCACTGGTATTTAGCGTTTTGCGGTTGGCTAATGTCTAGTGTTAGTCCTTAAAGAACTAATATTCCATTTTCAACAAAACCATGTTAGGTAGGTATCTTTAAGATTTCTGAACATTTTTTCTGGAAAACTTGCAACAGATTTTCAAATTTCGAAGAACACTTAAACGCCCGTACGTTTGAGTATTCGGCGAAGATTGGTCTAATTGCAGCTGCCAGTTTTATTTGCAAAATAAGCAAATTTTGTCGTCACTTTTTACAAGAAATTTTATATAGTTTGCAGCAAAGATATTAAAGAAAGAATGAGTTATATGCATACTGCTACGAGTGGTTACAACATCTACATATTTACTTCTTAGCGTATTTATAGGACAATGAAGGAAAAAGATGATACGCAACGAATAGTAACGAAAGAGACAGCTATCTGTTAAGAGTTGCGCTTGAAATACGACTTGAAATACAATGCGACTAAATAAAATGTGGTTAATTAACTACATTTGTCAGCCTCATTTTCCACACTCTAGTAACATATCTACGTCTTTCTAGAGGTATATAATAATATCTTTGGTTTGCAGTGTCCTTTCTAGTAGTAGTAGTAGCCTAGATTATCTTTGGATTACTATTTTCTTTTGTCCCCGAGAAGAATTCTTATAATTTGATTAGTCCTTCGCTTAACCGATAGACCTTTTAGTATTATAATAAGCATTGTTGTGATAGGCAAAGTCAATAGTTTAAGTGGAGGCTTGACTTCTTTGAAAAAATTAATGCCCATATTAGCGTTCTTCTTAGTATTTGCGTTCAATTATTTTTAAGAGCTCTTATTCTAAAGCAGTGTTCTTTGCGTTACGAATGCTAAAATGATATCTACTAACTAATCCCTAGTAATATAAAATACGAAAGTACCTCTGTTTGTCTGCCTTTTAACAGTTAAACTAGTAAATCGATCATGATGAAATTTGACAACACGTCGTTTGCATCTTGAGGAAGGACATAAACAAGTTATTTTTTCCTTAAAAAAAAGAAGTAGGAGGTTCTCGCTCAGACTGTATGTTTTTTATTATTTTTGTTACCTCAGAACTTTCGACTTGGTGAACCAATTATGATGATTATTTCGTGTGGTCACATTTCAATTTGGTCCAGTTCTTACAATGGCATCCATGAGAAAACCATATAAGTTGAAGTAGTTTTTTTTTATCTTTAGAATTCTATGTTATTTAAAGTTTGTTTGATCCCCATTCTATGGTAGGTACAAATATGTAAGAGAAATAGAATCAACATGTATCTAAAGAGAGAAAAAAGTTATAAGTTGTTCTTGTTTTTTTTAAGCTATTGCATAGCTTCTATCGCGGGCCTTGAGCGCGGGGACCGAATCCAGAAATTCCGTAACGAAAAAAACCTTAAAGGCCGTGCATTGTCTATGATATGATGGATGGATGGATGGACGGACGGACGGACGGACGCACGGACGGACGGACGGACGGACGGACGGACGGACGGACGGACGGACGGTCGGACGGACGGACGTATGGACGGACGGATGGACGGACGGATGGACGGACGGATGGACGGACGGATGGACGGACGGATGGACGGACGGATGGACGGACGGATGGTCGGACGGATGGACGGACGGATGGACGGACCGATGGACGGAAGGATGGTCGAACGGATGGACGGACGGATGGACGGACGGATGGACGGAAGGATGGACGGACGGATGGACGGACGGATGGACGGATGGATGGACGGATGGATGAACCTCACGCTCCCCACTCCGACGGGCACGGAGGTGTGGCTTGAAGGCCGTGCATTGTCTAACGTCGTTTGTTTTCGGCAGTCTTGTTGATACAAAATGCTATGCAATAGCTTTACCGCGGCAGTCCCCGAGTGCCACACGTCTTTTTTCTAACATTTTTTTTATTTACCGCTAAATCGCCACTTTTTATGGCTTTTATTATTTATTTGTATTGGTAGTCTGCACATATTCTTTATGAACAGCGTGTTAATTCGTTTTTTAATTTTTGTAATAAATGATGTTATTTGGTAAAGTAGCGTATGAAAAAGAAAAATAGTTTTCTTGTTTTTTGATCTACTTACACTTTAAATATTTGCACTTAATTTAAAAGGGCCATGGATGGCCTCAGCTTGGCTCTGAATTAAAACAGACAGCACCATGATAAAATTCTATGAATCCATCAATCATCTCTTCTTGGTCCCATCGCACCGCTTAGCTCTTTCCTCGCTTCAAAGAGGGAATGGTACTTTCCTCGATTTCCCAAAACGGCTATTTCTAAACAAATATAAAGCCGTTTGTTTTCATTATTAGTACTCAGCAAGTATTATAAATGTAAGATCTTCATTTACATAAACAAAACCTACAATTGTGTTACAAATTGTTGTACTTACATTTATTTCTCTTTGGTGACTTTTTGCCGAGTTCAATAAATATACGTCATATCCAATTCTTTGAGTTTTTAATACTACCATATTATTAATAATTCATCCGCGTAGTTCCCATTGCCTTTTGAATACGGGAATAAAATATAACCTATGTTACTCAGGAATATTTTAGCATTCTAATAGTAAAAGAATTTTGGGAAGCGGTCACGTAGTTTTTGAGTGTATTTGTTACAAACATACAAAAATATAAATATTTCCTCTTTATAATATAAGTGTAGGTACCTACTAAAGTCATGTTCTGTTTAAAGACAAAAATTTTTAACAATTAAAATAAAAATAAAAATAACTTATTGATATAAATGTCGATACCTATAAATGTGTATACGCCTGAAAAGGCAAAATTCAGCAGAATTGTATTTTTTTAAAACCATCCAACTGTATTTATACCTGAATTTATGCACAATAAAGATTATGATTTTAGTCTAACAAGGGGCAAGGGACACTAAACTTGTCCACGGAGATTGGCTAAATAATAATAATAAATTGTGGGACACAATTTACACACGGTTGTTCAGTCCCAAACTAGGCAGAGCCTGTACTATGGGTACTAAACAACTAATAGACATGCTTAAATAAATATTAAACACACAGACACGAAGCCAACAGATATGTTCATGCACACAATTAATGTTGGCACCGATCGGGGATCGAACCCGCGACCTCCGACTCAGAAGGCAGGGTCACTACCAACTGAGCCAACAGGCCCGTCAAAAACAGCAACATATTGTCTCTACCGACGAATTGCTGGTTCCAAATGCAGTACCTCAAGAAGAGCCAGCAACCAACTCAACCTCAAGTAATAATTAAAGAAAAGACATTTGACGCATAGAATTCCATAACAAAGACTCTTTGAAACAAACGGTTGGTACCTTTGAGTATTTAACCAACAGGAGACGTGAAAGTTTCTTAGCAAAAAAGTCTGCCAATTTCTGCGCGGGGGACGAGGAAACAAACACAAATAATGTTAAAACTAACGCATTTTTGACAAAACAATTAAAAACTATCTTGAACTAGATGCACACAAATACATTCACCAATCCAAGCACTCCGTGAACTCAAAAGAACTAGTTGTTTTTATCAGGTATGGGTGTTGACCGACACTTTTTTTTGGCAGAGGGGAACGCCTGTCAGTGGCGTCTCCGGTTGGTTTAATACTCAAAGGTTGGTACAGACAATGTATGTTAAGTTGATACTTAAAGTGATTTGTCCTTTGACTATTTATAAACCCATTTAAATTTTTGATTGTGATTCACTTTAATATCAATAACAGTTCTGGCTGCAAAAAAGAAGTAGCTTAGTTGGTAATCTAATTTTGAATACAGTTTCTTTAGGAAGCCTGTCGCTAATGCACAAAACAGTTTTTTTCTTATTCATCTCCTTTTTTTCACGATGCATGTTGGTGATATTTTGCATTTTTAAATTGTGTAGATAACTTTATGTACAAGTGTTCTTATTTTGAATATTGACAGTTGAGTCGATAACAATATTCAACTATCGTCTCAACTGGGAATTAATGAAACCTCAAACAAGTTTATTACCGTAGCAGCTGACCTACTTTCCCAAACAAAACAAAGCACAGCGAAATTAAACTACAAAATCGTGGTAAATTCGCTATTCTCAGGCATCCTACGTCAGCCCGTACATCCGCACTTAATGATATAATTTCCGCACCACTTTGATATTCAGTTGGAATTAAAATAGCGCTTCAGAGAAACGTGCCGCGTTTAGAGCGATAAGTCGCGCGTGCTGCGCTTGCGAGGCGAACAGCCAGCGAGGTATTAGTGTTGACGAGATTCAGATTAGTGTTGACGAGATTCAGATTAGTGTTGACGAGATTCAGATTAGTGTTGACGATATTCAGATTAGTGTTGGCGAGATTCAGATTAGTGTTGACGAGATTCATAGTGTTGACGAGATTAAAGCTATGACAGGCAAAATCTTAACTTTAGGGGTAGCTTGTTAATCATCAGATGAACAAGGACAATAGATAGGTAATCCCGTTTTGTCTGTATCTTGATAACTTTACGGGCAGGTATATGAATTACAGTCTATCGCTTTTAGTCTGTTTTTCTTGTTATTTTACCACATCATATATATAAATATTTGTTATTAACTCGTACATACTTATATTTAAACAAGAAATTCTCGACGGCTTGTAAAAGACACAGGTTTTTTTTGACTTGTTTTTATTTCTACAGGTACAAATGTAGCCCTTGACATTTCTGAGATAAAGAAAAATCTAACGACACTGATTTGTATATTATGCATTACAATGGGTAGCGTCTGCCATATTGTTTTTGTTTGTGACTTCATCTAATTTATTAAAATATTTTACCTTTTAGTCTACCTACATGCAGCTAAAACATCCTTCTTCTAGCGGAATCAGGTAAAAATAAATTAGAGCAACCTCAGTCCCGATTAAGTAAAATTAATTATTCCTTTGTGGAGGCTTTGTCACACGTTTTCATGATAAAATACGTAATAATTGAATTGGCCTGAAAACGTATTACAATTCCTATTTAACCAGCACTCTGCAAAATGGAGTACCTACTTATTACAAATTAGATGATAATAATTTCCATTGATGCTGTAGGCTCGGAGCATAATGCTTATTGTATATAAACAAATAAAATAAATGTTTCCTCCATCACAGCGCCACATTGCAAATATTTTTAGTCATGATTAATTATCTAAGAAAATTTATTAATAGATTGGCTGATTTAGCATCACCATTACATTCATTATTAAAAAAGGATGTGTGTATTCTACTAATATAATAAAAGCGAAAGTTTGTGAGAATGGATGATTGGTTGCTTGTTACTGTTTCATGCAAATATAAACCGATGGAGTATTTGACTGCCTTGTCAAATGGGTAACCTCATAAGATCTGTCAAAAGAAAATTCTCTAAAGAGTAAAACAACAGACTTCATCAGAACTGGATCAAATTAGGAAGCAAAATCTTTCAAATAAAAAAAGGAATAATCAAAATCGGTTCTCCCAGTCGAAAGTTCCAAGGTAACGCATTAAAAAAAACATATAGACGAATTGATCGTCCTTTTTTGAAGAAGGTTAAAAATGTACTGATATGAAAACCTGTGACGTCACAATTTTTAATACACGATAAGTAGTATTTTTTTTATTTTAAAATTTGCTCTTGCCTAAATCATTGACGTTCAGAATTGTTGCAAAAATACTAAAATCAACTTAATTGAGTTTCTACTGTTAGTACGAGATCCGGCCGCAAAAAAGTGTAGGGATCGAGTACATGCTACAACCAAATTTTTACGCATATTTATAATAAGGAGAACAAATATTTACTAGGGTTAAATAGGGTTTTGTTTAATAGGGTCGAAATATGGCCGCAAGTATTATTAATAAAAAAAAATATTATTTTTGGGACGAAATTTCATCCACTTGTTTTTTTTACATAAAATATCGTCCACTTCACGGCAATATGCTTAAAAACTCTGAATCTTATACATAAAGCGGCAATTTACACAAAAGGGCAAAATACATAAAGATTTTGAAAAATCTGCTAATTTTTTATGATTTTTCCGAGTATTGATGCATATTGTCGTGAAGTGGACGATATTTTATGTAATAAAACAAGTGAATGAAATTTCGTCCTAAAAATTAAGATTTTTTTTTATTAAAAATACTTGCGGCCATATTTCGACCCTATTACCCTAGTAAATATTTATTCTCCTTATTATAAATATGCGTAAAAATTTTGTTTGTAGCATGTACTCGATCCCTACACTTTTTTGCGGCCGGATCTTAGGCTATGTAATGTAAAGTGAAGATCAGTCCTCGTCCGCCCGTAGCAATCCGGTGCTTGGCCGGTTGTAATATGAAAATTGAAATATTTTTAGAGATGTTTTGGTATAATGATTATTCGGGACTAAATTTAGATACAATCAACTAAGTACTGAAGAGTTAGCTTCAGAGTAGGGTATAAAACTCAGAAATGAAATCCAGCAGGTTTCCTATCACTTCTTTTATTTTCGCACAACTGATAGTAACAACGTCCGACACAGCGAACGGCTCGACACGTAATGCCGATATCACCAGAAACAATCGTTATAGATCGACTATGTAATAATCATTATGTTTCCGTATCATAATTGAAATATTATAAGAATTGTACAAAATAAAATATTATTTTACAAAGATAAATTGATTACAAATAATTAAAATTAATCTAATAAATATACAATTGTTTATTCCAATGTTTGAATTATAGAGTCGTTGGAGTATAATAAATAAAGCGACCTTTTTTGCACAAAATGAATTGAATATTTTTATTACACATTTTTAACAATAATAATAATACAAAACGTATTAATTTATAATTAAATTACACCTATAGCTACTAATAGGCTTACAGTACTCTGTTTTGTAAAATAATCAGAGGTTCTTTCTCGTTTTTATCGCTATGTTTATGGCCATCTTTGGAGGTCCTCCTTTAAAATCTTGCGCTATAAAGATGGCGAGTTTCCATGTACCCACTTAAGTGTTAAGAGGGAGTCGTGAATATGTAGATTTTGATGTTATGCCTAAATTGGGACGCATGTCACTTAATAATGGTTTAATCTTTTTAGTAAACTCTTGGTTTTGAAGAATTATGTTGTAAAAAAACTTCAGAAATGAGTATAAATTGGTCCGTTTAAAAAAACTTCAGAGATGCTTCTGAATTGGTCCTGTAGCGTCGGGGTCACCAGTATGGAGGAGCGGAGGTGGAATACTCCTCCATCGTGAAAAGAGAAGATCTTCCGCTAGGCGAGGTGATCGTGCCTGGGGACCGCGGTCCAACGGATGATGTTGGACAGTTGTATTCATACAAACTCATTAGAAAACTCCGATAGCGCGGTTTAGAACTCGGCCGTCTATTGGCGCGTTCTATGTAACTCGCCCTTCTATTGGCGCGTTCTATGTAGTGTCGCTAGTCCCAATTAGTCGATAAGCTTCACCTGTCAAGTTTTGTCCAAAAACATTATTGGTGAAATTTGGATATTTCCAGGGATAGAATATCTGAGAATTGCCTCGCAAAATAATACGTGGGAGTTATTTATTAAAAAAAATATTTTATCTGAATACGATACGTCTATTGTATGTTCTCTTTGTATGATTAGCCTCCACATTTTGATATAAATATGTATCTACATAACTGAGTTTGAATTTATTTATTGAACTTTGTGTACCCACCAAGAAAATGTACACATGGCGAACCTAATGCCTAAATCCGTATCTGCCAGTCAACCATCAGACTAAGCAGAAATAATTTCGCGGAATCTGCAATGTAAGGTTTGTTTGTTACAAATTGCTGAAGTGAAAATTCAATACCGAAACCAAAGAGATTAAAATATAATAGGACATAGAGGGGGCATTGGAAATATCTTCATACAAACCTTTGAAGCATGTTTGAAGCTCAAGCGTCATGTCATTTAGTATGAACGCGAGCTGTCATTCGGTCGAAATTGTACTAGACTTATTCCACTTGGAATTACTTTCTGGCTTTAAATTTTCCTCGCTTTGTCCCCTCTATGTCCTATTATATTTTAATCTCTTTGACTGAAACAAAACCGTCGCAGATTACTCGGCAAACAGTTTCTATTTACATACTTACAATTACGGATCTTGGTTTCACCTTGTGTGTTCTTACATCCTAATTGGGATACACATTACACAGAAAATTACTTGTACCTACCAAGTAAGGGTAAAGTACACATTCTGCGTAATTGGATGGCTTTGGCTCTGTCAATGAGCCCATCGAGATCGCAGATAAAGGAGCTTATTCGAGTGTACCAATCAATAGAAAAGAGAAATAAACATGTACATATTCGATTGCTATCTGTGATGGATATTTTATGTAAGATTGTTCTCAGCAAATGGGTTCTGCTTTTGTTTTCCTTTATGAACGTAAATGGACAGGTTGAGATAAATTTGTTGTGGTAACTAAAACTAACTAACGTCGATCGATGTCATATATCGATCCATCGATTATGTATCTTTTTTCTATCTATACAACGCGTATCAGAAAAAGCGCAATTCCTCATACACCCCAATTAGTATATTAATATAAAAAAAATATGATGCAATCGAACTATGTCTTTGTTTAACCAATTTTCAAATATCGATTAATAATAGCACGATTTCCATAGAAAGCACAAAATTCAGCTACGCTAATTCATTTTTCGGTAAAATTTAACACATTAAAAATAGCTGAAATAGATTAAGTAGTCGATACTGAGCAAACTATTTTCAGGAATTGCGCTTATTCTGTTACATATTGTATAATATGTATGTAAGTACGGTTTATGTATGTAGGTAAGTACCTGAATCCATTGTTAACTTTAGTGCACCACCTACCTTCATCTATTTATCTCAGTTACATCCATCCTAAGGTGGTCTCGCAGAAATTGCTTAAAGCGATAAGACTGCCCATTGTATTTTTTTTATCATTGTGTCACTTGTTGCATATTTTTTATTGGTGTACAATAAAGATTTGTTACTTACTTACATACTTATATACATACACTTACATACATACACTTATACTAATTATAAAGAGTATTTGGTATTATGTGAGGCCACCACTTTGTTGCCAATATCGTGCAAGGAAACTTAATGTTTCAGTTTATAGTAGGAGTCCAGTGGAGATGGGACATTAAAATTTTATGAGCAGCAAGTGAAATGTCATATTATTATTATGAAATGAATTGTTATATCGCACCTGTTGCTCACCTTCAACTATGAAATTGCAAACCATGTGAATTTCATTTCACAATTCATTTTCATATTTCAACGGCAAGTGTGATCTTTCACGGTAATTAAATTGTATAATTTTTTTTCTAATCAAAACCCAAAGTATTTTTTTTTATCGGTAGGTTTGAATTACACTTAGATCAGTCAAGGTACTCTAAACTCGCCAATGGAGAATGGAATGTAAGCAGAATATGCTTGAATGATGATTTAATATTTCATGCTTGGCCTTTTAAATTTAAATTAACGTTTAGTCCGTTCTTTTGTGTGTTTATTTTAGTATAAATTAACTATTTTCACAATTAATGCACCTCAATTATTACTCGTGTTGTGGTAGTCTGTAAGTAGGATAGCATTTAACATTTATTGTTTTGTGAAATAAGATATTAGTAATAATGTATATCCTGTAGATTACCCTAATTAATAAATAGTAGCAATAATATCATACCCAAAGCTAGTTTTCAGACATTACCTCGTGTCGTCGGTTGATTCTAAACCGGAGGCCGCGGGTTCGCTCCCCGCTCGGGGTCAACATTGGTGTGTGTGAACATGTCTGTTTGCTTCGTGTCAGGTCGTTTAATATTTATTTAAGTATGTTTATCAGTTGTTTAGTACTCATAGTACAGGCTCTACCTAGTTTGGGGCTAAATAACAGTGTGTGAATTGTGTCCCACAATTTATTATTATTATTCGCAAAAGAGATAGATTCAAAAAAAGTGTCATTTTCGATAACACGATGTGCAATGTTAGCAAAACGAAAGGTAGATGTGATTTTCAGGTGAAAGCCCTGTCTAGACTACTTGATTCATGGAAACACCTACGTAAAATTACATACACACCTATTCTGACTTAGTGCTAGATCAGCCAAAAAAGAAACGAAAGAAAAACGGGCGGCGATGAAAAAAGTAATTAGAAATCTCTGGAAGAAAATTGCTGCAGACATTTTGTCACCGAAATGACATCCAAAGCCACAAAAACGGCCAAGTGCGAGTCGGACTAGCGCAAGACGGGTTCCGTACCATTATCTATAAACTGTCTAGCTATTGCGGTTCCTAAGATAGAGGTCATTATGTATATTTTGTTTGACCTATACCCAATAATTTGAAAAAGGATATAAAAATTGGTACTTTTCCAAAATCAACGTAGGCAACCCTAATAACTACTTTAATAGGTAAAAAAACTGCCAAGTGCGAGTCGAATTCACGCATGATAGACGGACGGACAGACAGCGAAGTCTTAGTACAGGGTCCCGTTTTTACCCTTTGGGTACGGAACCCAAAAACTACCAAAACTTTTCACTCGTTATAAACTTCACAAAGTTTCCCGATGCAACTGAAACATTTCACAAAAGTCATCAGCGTCTTAAATGAAAGGCGAAATGTCTAACTCTTAAGTCTGATGTCAGCAAGTTTAAGGTCTGCAATGAATCTTAACATTGTCTTCGTCTAGACTTTGTCCTATTGTTACAAAGGAGGTACTGTACTGAATTTATGTGCAATTATTCTGGGTCGTTACGTTTTGTGCAGCCTGCAAAATTTATTGTTGCGTTTTATGACAGAAATTTGTATATTTGAGATACGACGCATCTCTGTGCGTCGAGGCATATGCTAAATAAGTATTTTTTATTGACTTTCTCAAATATCTGGGAGTATTATTAGGAGTGAAAGTGCCAACAAAATTCAACAGCTTTTTTTTAATGTCACGTCAATAGAACTCCGGTCGATACACTGACAGTCTAACGGCATTTTTTATTGCCTTTTCAAATATCTGGGAGTACCTATTACTAGTAGCAAACGTGTCAGTTAAATTCATTTTTTTTTAATTTCATTAATGAGATGTAGACAAACTCAAACAGCCAGTAAATATCTGTGGAGTGTGGACAATTTTCATTGCGAAAATGTTAAGGTTTTTAATTTCACGGTTTTTCCGCAAAGAAAGTGGCGCCATGTGTTTTAAAAGAGATTTAAATCTCTTTGTTAATCTGTAACAGGTTTAGAAAGAAAAAACTGAACGCGAAAATTTTTTTTTAGTGTATTTTTTTTTGGTTTTAAATAAATTTGTACTAAATTGACTATTTTTCTCAAACTCAAAGTAAAAAGTACAGTTTGCACCTCCAGAATAAACGCCAACTTAATATACCCTCGGTTTCATTGACTCCCTCGCAAGCTTGGGAGTCAAACCACCTCTGGCATATAATGACTTCGTATAGTCCCTCGATACAAAATATACTATTTATCTAATAGAACAAGGTTTCGAGTATAAATGAAAATTATTATAATATCTTCTGTTATCTTTCAAACCTTTGAGGCTCCTCGAATGACCAAATAAAGAATCACGACGTATCATTCGCCTAAGCACTTAAGCCGTAACCAAACAGAACCACACTCAAGTTATCTCCCTCTAATACTCCCCTCCTTGTCCCTCTTACGTGATTGGGTCCCCGAAAATTGTGTCAGGCAAACATCGAAAAACCTTTTCGAGAGACAGTGTTTTCCTTCAATAACTGTGGTGTACGTGCCCAGAATTGTAACGTATTAATAATGTACTAACGGTATTACGAAATAATGCTATAGCATAACGTTATAACGTTCTGGATGAGTTATTGCTTCGGCGGCTTTGATTTCTAGATTCATTGGGTTATTCGGAGAATACAATTTCGCCTTTTGTGCTTTTGTTTCTTGTGAAAACATAATCTCACGCCAAATATAATATGATTTGGTAGTAATTCTCTTTTAAGTCAACATTTATTCGCAACTAGCGGATGCCCAGCGGCGTTGCCGCGCGGATTCCGTTTATGCCCGTTCCCGTGGGAATTTCCGAAAATCCTTTCATAGTGGTTGCCTACGACATATTTAAGACACCTACATACCATATTTCAAATAGCGGGTGCCCAGCGGCGTTTTCCAGCTTGGATTTAGTTTATTCCCGTTCCCGTGGGAAATTCCGAAAATTCCTTTATAGTGGTTGCCTACGATATACTTAAGACACCTACATACCATATTTCAAATAGCGGGTGCCCAGCGGCGTTTTCCCGCTTGGATTTAGTTTATTCCCGTTCCCGTGGGAATTTCCAAAAATCCCTTCATACCAATTTCCTATGACATATCAGACACCTTCATACCATTTTTCAAGTTTCTAGGTGTTATCGTTTCGGAGTAGTACGTATTTCTCTTTTTAACCGGTTTTTTTATTTTCCCGTGGGAATGAGATATTTTCCTGGAATAAAAAGTACCCTAGATGTTGACCCGGGTACTCAGTTATCTCCATACCAAATTTCATCAAAATCCGTCCAGTAGTTTTTGAGTGATGCGTGCACAACCAAACAGACAGACAGACAGACAGACAAAAATTCCAAAAATTGGTGTTTCGGTATCTATATCGATAATTATATACACTACCGTTAAAATTTTCAAAAAATATTTAATGTACAGACACGGCCCCGTTAGAGTTTTATTATATGTATAGATATAGATAGGTAAGTAGCCATATTATTATGTGCCAAAATATACACTAGCTCATAATGGCAGTGCTTTTTTGTATATACTGTTTCTATTTTGTGTCTGGGTTGTATTTAAGAATGTTTACCGATTGTTTAACACACAAACTAATCAGTTTGAGTAAAATCAAACACTCAAAACCCTAAACAGAGCTCTCAGAAAGACATGTTACTACCAAATAAGTAAACTTTCCATCAGTAAAAGATTTTTTTTAATCGGTCAAGTAGTTTCGGAACCTATTCAATACAAATCTATATAAATAAAAATGAATTGATGTTCGTTAGTCTGATTAAAACTCCAGAACGGCTGGACAGATTTTGATGAAACTTTTTGTGTGGGTTAGAGTGGGTCCAGGGATGGTTTATACGGTGGCAGAACGACGTCTGCCCGGGCCACTAGAAACAATAAAATCTATCCTCTTTAAAACATTAGTTTAGATGGTACAGAAGAACAACTTAAATGCTGGAAATCAGCAAACCAGAGAACCACAAACAAAGATTAGTTGGAACAGACAACACATGACAAGACATGGAACGTCAAAGGCAGTAGACACAAGAAGCGTCTAGCTGATGTTTAACTAAACGAAACACACTTGTTTATTCGCCGAGAAGCTAAATGTGACGCCTTTTTCTTTAACAGCTCTAAGCTGGATTTACACGACACGTATTACAGGAGCAATTAACAAAGAGCTTTGAAATTACGTTCTCGAAAACGAGGGCGTCCGCACAAAGGCTTTGATTTCTCGCGTGTTTTTGCGGCAATGAAATGAACGGTTTATAGTTTGGGTGCAGCGCAAAAACTGCAGTGTGTAATGACGACGCTAAAATAATTTAAAATCACAACAAAAAAAAATCGGTTGTCTGTAAAGCCGGCTTACTGACGATAGTTGAACGTGACATAGTCATATTTTTTCGTAAATACTGATGGAATGGATTGTGCCTCTTTGCCGCTCTTTGCGCGCTCTCGCTTGCACTGGAACGCCGCATACGTCATACTTTTTCGTGCATGCAGCCGGCTCCATCGAATTATAAGACGTCACGTCAAAAACATTGTCATTATTCGTATACGTTAAATCTCCGGAATCGCCAAATTTCTACATTAATATTATAGAGGAAATTTTTGTATTTTTGTATGTTTGTAAAGAATAAACTCAAAAACGACAGGACCGATTTTAAAAATTGTTTCGTGAAAAAATACAGGTGACAATTGGAATATCCAGGAATGGAATACCTACCTACCTCTCAGGGATAAAAGGTGTTAAATATATATATTTTTATTTACTTAAGAAAATTTGCAGAGATATGCCAGGTTACATCGTGGTTCATAAAATAAAAGTCGTTTAAAACGTTTATTTGTAAAAGTTTAGCATAAACGAATAAATTTCAAATGTTCATTCGGATATCAGCAGAAATGCGTGTTATGTATACACAACGACACCAAAACAAGAAAACCAATAAAATGTTCCTGGAAATTCATACATTTATATTCATTTTTGCTTTACGAAAAAGAGTTATAAATTCAACAATAGGACCGAACCAAAGGGGAGTACGTAACACAATTATTTAGATTCATATGAATTTATTCATAAGTTTTATTTACGTTCACGTGTAAACAAGAAATGAATTAAGATCATTGTACAAATGGTTTAAGGTTGTTTCGTTAACGTTTACATTGAATCTAATAAACAAGCAAAATGTCCGACTACATTTAAAAATTAATAGTTTTTTTTTATAATATTATTATCCTTTTTATGGTGCAGTGCGACCTGAAACATATTTCGGATCTTTGATGATCCAAAGAGATTTAAATATACTAGGGTATAGAAAGTTAATAATAAATATTTTCAAACAAAATCTTTGATATTTAGCTTCAGTTTGCGAGATACGAACGTGAGCTATCATTCAGACGTATCACACTAGAAAGAATAAAGAAAGAATTAAAGAAAATAAATTTATTAAAACTGGAATTATTAACAGTAGAATTATTAAAACTAAGTAATAAGTTTTGGATTACAATTTTGTTCGGTTTGGCCGCTCCATACCCTAATACAATTACATCTCTTTGGAGAGATCAATGAAACGTTCACTGTATTTAACAAATCAATACAAATCAATCCCCTATTTTGTCAACGAACCTTTTAATTAAGACACCAGAAATACACGAAAATGCCCGAAGGAATTAGAGGTCACAAAAGTAATGGAAAGAATGAGGGAAAACAAAAAGCCGATTGCTGAAGCAATTTTGGAGGCTCGCAGCCAAAATGTATTAACGCAAGAAATGTGAGTTTTTGGGGAAGTCATTTAACACTGCGTGGTAATGGCTTGTTTGTTTTCCGCTAAACGCGAAAGGAGAGATGTGCGATTACGTGTTGACTGATAAAAAAACGTAATCGTTTTTAAATGGTCTTGTGTCTACAAGGGGAATCACACATTGCGTCGCAAGACCACCACGCGTCAACCTTTAACATAACACTAAGTGGCAAGTGATTCCCGTTCCCGTGGGAACACGGAGAGAGTCAAAGTCAAAGTCAAAATGTTTTTTTCAAAATAGGAACTTACAAGTCTTCTTTTTGAACGTCATTTCAACTCCACCGCTTCAGCATGTATGGTTGAGGAGAAGAAGCGGGGCAAGAAACTCCTCAACAAAATATTCTTTTAATCAATTGTCACTAACACTAAATTGGGTTACATAATTTCGTTTTGTTTTTCGCTATCGTATTGCGCTGGACTGGAGGAAATCTGTTCCAAGCATCATTGTCATTTATATAATCGTCTAGTTTGTAATATGCCATTTTACAAAGTACATGTTTAACATGAGTTTTGAACACAGTTTCAGGCAATTTCAAAATTTGTTCTGGTATTTTATTATAAAAGCACATGCAAAGCCCTACAAAGGAATTATTAATTTTAATTAATCGTGACTGAGTTTGCTCTAGTTTATTTTTATTCCTAAGATTACAATTATGCCTGCCACAGTTTTTAGTATACAGAAATATGTTTTTCCCCTTAGCCCTTTTTTGTAAAATAAAAATAGATTCTGCATCAGCAGCATCTATTTTTATTTTACAAAGCAGCTGCCCCACAGCAAGATGCAAGTGAGATAAAATATAACCTATGTTTCTCAGAGATTGTTTCGAGAATAAAAGCAGCCCATATCATATCTCGAGGTGTAAGCTATTTCTGCGGCTGACAAATTTCAATAAGATCGATTCAGCGGTTAATCTGTGAAAAAGCAATACACCGACAGAGCAACCATACTATTTATAAAAGAAAACTATGTATTATTTTTTATTCTGTTGTACAAGTATGTTGATTTTCTCAAAACTGCAAATACAAATTTTGAGAGATACCACACTTCGTCACACTCAGGTCTTGATTAAAATTTATCGAACTGAGCACTTTAATTACGTCTTCACGTGTTTGTGAAGCAAGTCTTCGTTAAGCAATTTAGATAAATAAAAGCCTTAATATCGTTTAATTAAATTCCGTAGAAACAGTAATATCTAATTAGGACTCTTGGGTGCTCTGATGGAAAATACAGGGTAAGAATTACATATTATTTAGATAAATAGACAGGTAGATTTTGACCTCGTCTCAAATAAAAAATATGAATTTTATTATTCAAATTCATATTATAATTTATCAATTCATATAATGACAGAATATTTTTTTTCATATTTTTACAACAAAACTTAAAGGAACCAAACATAATTTGAGCCGTAAATATTCATACAAACTCACTTATAGAATTAAGTACACAAATGTATCATCTCAGATGTTTTATTGTTGTAGCAGTAAAAACGGTCACGTACGTATGAAGCACATACGTAATGTACATAGGGTTCCGCAACATGAAACATGATTAAAATTATTATAAATATCCCTAATATTTTATTTTCTTGCAAAGGTTCTCTTCCACTAGCGGGTTCCCGTCACGATAACAATACATGAGTATTTATTTAGAATCAAGCACGGCACGAAATTATACTAAGATTTACTTCCCAAAGAGCAAGAGCAGTGATAGGCTTACGGTTAAAGAGCCGGCCGAAAATCAGTGAGGCTCGAGTTCGAATCCTGGCATGTACCAATGAGTTTTTCAAAAACTTGCGTTACATATTTATCACTAGCTCGACGGTGAAGGAAAATATCGTGAGGAAACCCGCAGCTCTCAGAATTAATTCTGAGACATGTGTAAATAGACCCGGTCCGGCGATGGGCTCACCACCTATCACGTTTAGGGGTCCAATATATCTCGTGAAATGTGGGTATATCCAGTAATGGAAAACCTTTGCCCTCCTATTCGGGGAAAAAAGGCGTGAGATTATTATTATTATTATTATTTTTTACTTTCCAAAATGTTAGCGATCGTACTGATACAGGACGCGGTTTTATTAGACTGAGAGTTCATCATCATTATCAACCCGTAACAGCCCACTGCTGAGCTAAGGGTATTTCCTCACACACTCATATAAGGGCCTGGCCAAGTTGCTTTGTAAAACCTGAACATTAGTCTATAATAATAATAATAATATAATCTCACGCCTTTTCATTTTAGTCTCTAATCTCTATTGTATTAGACTAATCTCAGATTAGTCTAATACAGTGAAAAATGTGTGGGATTGACATTGGCTGACTTTCCATGCGCGCGGCTTTATAGCGCGACCAAGTAAAATTGACGCATCACTCTAAAGTACGTGTATAGTCACTGGCACAGTTCCATTGTCAGTATTACGATGAAGCGAAAGCCAACCTCGCAAATGCAATTTTCGTCTGCCACTTGGAAAGGGGGGAGGCGGGTGTTGGAGTGGAGACCGCTCTTAGGCAAACGAAGACCGACGACCTGAAGAAGATGCCCTGAAGTGGATGGATATGGGCTGCCCAAGACCGGAATGGATGGCGCTCCTAGGGGCTTTTGTCCAGCAGTTGACAGACTAAAGGCAATAGTCAAGGCAGACCTATATATACAATGTTTGACGCTAGGGCCGAACGCTGGCCATTGAGTTCAAATAAACGCTTTTTGTTTTAAAAGCTGAAGACAGGAGGCCTATGTCCAGCACTGGACAAATATAGGGTAATGATGAAGAAACGATTTGTTATAGTATAGGAACAAATTAATATTCCTGCATATATGGTTACTCTTAAATGTACTTACTTTAATATTTCTTGACTTGAATTTTAACATGTTATCACCATTGTAAAAGGCGGTTAACTCCAAAACGTGCTATTATGAGATATTTTACTAAAAATATCTAAAAGGTTTCACAAGAAACGCATAAAGGTGAAACCAAGGTTATGAATGGAAACGAAACCACAAAAAAAAAACAAATAAAAATGCACGTCTTTAACTTACCTTTATTTCTTGACAATGGAAAGTGGAAAAATGACATCCATTTACAAACGCCACTCTATGGGAATGAAAACGCAACAGCTGCTCAAAATCGAGCCTTGGAACAACGAAACAGAGTACATTTTGAATTGAAAATAGCCTTTGATGTTATAATCTTGAGAGCTTTTATAAAGAGAAGATAAAACGATGGTCCATTACCGCAGATGGGAAACATTTGGTAAGATTTGTAGGCACAAGCCAAGTTTATTCAATTTTCAGATACATTGTTGAACAAATTTGGAATTAAAGCGAAATACAATAAAGTATACACAAAATTATATGAAAACCTAAAATAGGTCAAGATGTTTACTTAAAGTGTTTACTAAATAAGGGAATTCAGAAGTACGTCAGAAAGTTTCTTATACGTTAGAGACTTAAAAAACACTTACCATTTTCATGAGGACTTGGAAGATATGAAGAACCTGTAGAAGAAAATATCTTTGATCAATATAATATTAGACACTGTCTCACTGTGGAGAATTGTCATCATCTCATTAAGTAAAGTGATAGTAGCACACGACATAACTCTTAAAAGAAGTACCTATAGATAAGATTAAAGTCATTACACTTACATATTAATATTTAGAATTATAATAAGAGAACGCCAAGTGAACGAATGAAGTTCGTTTGCCATATGGGGGGGTCAAGTAAAACAGAGCCACGCAGGCGGAGAAACTTCATGCTGATTGGATAAACCATATTTCAAACGGTCATCACGTGATAATTCTGCAATGTGATTCGTGGACGCAGCTATGCACATCATAAGTAAAGAGTCTCGAGGCTGATCGGTTGATGCTATTAACCAGTAGAAGGCTCATATGATCATTTTTCTTTTAACACTTGAACGGGCAGAGGGCAAACAGTTATAGTTGAAATCTAAGCAATTAAAATAAGATTCAAAACCAATGAAAAATGTTGACTGCCTGTACCCGTTAAAGGGTTAAGATAGAAGTTTGTTTATTTGTAATTCAATCACGATTCACTGAGTTACTAGGCGACCATGATAGCATAGGGATTATTTCTCCGCCCTCTCGGAAAATATATGCAAATGGCCCCATGTTTCTCCATAAAAAGTAATGTGGCGAACACAAAACGTTTAAAAGCTGAGGCCTTTGACGGAACCCTTAGACAGTTTCAGAGTGCGGCCAACGTACTCGCATTAGCATAACCAACTTTTATGAAAGAAAATATATTTTCAAAGGAGATCCTAAAAATATTATAAATATTTATATCGTTACTCACGTTTTAGTTGTATTTACGCACAATGGGAGTCGTTAAGTGGCTTGAAACATTCTGACAGATTGCTACTAGCCTAACATCATCTCCCGATTCACTGAGAGCTCGCGTAGATAATGTACCGTACTGCCTAATGAGAAAAGGCCCATAGATCAGTAATAGGCTGTTTTCCCCCTTGGTAATGAAAATAAAGGACCTATACCAACAACTACCGGTACTACATAGAACTGGACTAAGCCGTCAGAAGTTTGCGTGTTCAAATCACCAACCACCCAATCATACCCTTGATTTTCTTGCTGGTTCTTCTCAGGATACTGAATTTGGAACCAGCAACTCGTCGGTGGGTATAGGCTGCTGTTTACATTTCGCCATTGATTGCCTTGTTGTTAGACTACTAACTTTCCTAAGTCTAAATGTTTTATCTACAGAAATAAATGCATTATATTATTTTTATTACCAAAGAGTCGAATCCAACCCAATCTTTGTACATAAGACACACTTTAAACAGGGTTTTCCAAAAAATATAAATTCTTATAGCCGCATAAGCAATAATCTTGTAAAAAATTCATCGAAAAATGAACCGCTCCAGCAGAAGGTAATTTATCTCCATAGCTTTGATGTTTGGGCCATTCGTTTGCGAATAACTCGGCGCGATGCATAACAATGTTTTATGGGTTTGCCCTGTGAGCTGGTAATTTAAAAATAACGAGTATTGTCGTCGGGATATTGCGCGTGACAAGCCCGTGACAAACGCTTGTCTGATTTTGGAAAGATTTTTGAGATTTAAACTTTTAACAGTACTAAACGTGACATATAAAATATAAAAATTAATGTTTGCAATTCTATGTTTTCAAATTCTAAATGGATTACTTTAAGTTTTTCTTTATTACATCTTAGCGGAAAATGTCCATGGGCATAGTGTTACTTAAGTAAGTGAAATACATTTTCTATCAGAATTTTCATACACTATGTACTGTTTTTTCTCCGAATAAATAAAATAAAGTACCTAATGAATTTGAAATCAAGAAATGACTGTTTTTACCACCTGCATGAGATTAAGATTCTCGGGACAGGTTTTAATTTGATTTAGTGACTTCTACACGCAGACGAGTTTTTAGGTGTTTCAATTACAAATATTTTACCTGTTAACTTTAGAAGCTCATTATACGTGGGAGTGATAACCACGGCCTCACACAAAACCAGCGAAAAGCAACGCATTGCGTTTCGTTGAGTGAGTTAGGTAACTGGAAGCACCAATCCCCCCTCCCCCTCCCCTCCCCTCCCCCTACTCCCCTCCCCAACTCCCACCTCAAAGGTCGGCAACGCAGTTGTGACTCTTGAGTTGCAGGTGTCCATGGGCGACGGACGTCACTTACCATCAGGTGACCCGTCTGCTCGTTTGCCCCCTTTTTTATCATAAAAAAAACGATTATTCATTCACACAACGCAACTATACAACTAGACTAAAAACTAAGTTAATGGAAGGACATTATTTTAAGAAATGGTGTGTCATTTTGCGATTGGTCATTCTGCGTTTTGGTAATTTCGCGTTTTTCAGGGTCATGATCAATTTTATTGTGCATAGAGAGCGAGCCTCCGCACAACTGCTGCTTTTCAGACCCTGCCCTAATCTATACTTCTATATCTATCTATATCTACACTAATATTAAATTTTTTTGTTAGGAATAAACTCAAACACTACTGAACCGATTTTAAAAATTCTTTCACCAATGGGAAGCTAGTTCTAGCTTCGGCTCGGTCGACAATTAGACGTGATCTGAGACATTTCGTATTTTACATCACTAGATGTGTAATATACTTTTTCGAGGTTCTTGGAGTCACTCAGCTTCTTAATTACCTATTTTATGTATTCCATTTACCTACATTCCTTGTAACATAACAATACGTACGAATACTGTAGATACCGAAGCGGTGGATTCGCAATGACTTTCATTAGGAGGACTTATAAGCCCCTACATGGACGCCACATGCACCGACACACTGGTGTCGACCTATCTAAGCGGGCCGGTGCGGCCGCGGAGGTTCGCGAACGCTATAAGGTGGGCAAGTACAGGTGCCTCGGTGTCGAATACGATTTTATTGCATTCGGCGTCGAGACACTTGGTCCGTGGGGTCCTGGCGCGCACGGGCTCTTCAAGGAGCTCAGCAGACGACTCAGGGAAGCATCAGGCGACCCCCGAGCAGGCGACTTTCTCGCGCAAAGGATAAGTATTGCCATCCAGCGCGGGAATGCCGCCTGCGTGATGGGCACCTTGCCACGGGGGCCTCATTTTTTGCACCTTTTGTAGTTTGGTTTAGTTCGTAGTTTTTGGTTTTACTCTTAATTTTACTTTTAGTTTTTACTTTTTACTATTGTAGGTACTTATTAAGAGCAGTGATAGCCCGGACGGTTAAAGAGCCGGCCGAAAATCAGTGAGGCTCGGGTTCGAATCCTGGCATGTACCAATGAGTTTTCAAAAAACTTACGTAGGTACATATTTTTCACTAGCTCGACGGTGAAGGAAAACATCGTGAGGAAACCCGCAGGTCTTAGAATTAATTCTAAGACATGTGTAAATAGACCCGGTCCGGCGATGGGCTCACCACCTATCACGTTTAGGGGTCCAATATATATCTCGTGAAATGTGGGTATATCCAGTAATGGAATACCTCTGCCTACCCCCTCGGGGAAGAAAGGCGTGAGATTATTTATTTTTATTTATTTTTTATTTAGGTACTTATTCACGGTTATTTTGATTAAACAATTATAGCCCCTACATTGAGTAAAAACATTTAATTTGAAAATTGGTAATACCTACCGTTTTCGCTCCAAAATAATTACACTTCACTAGTATTAAATCCTTTTAAATTATTTGATCATCGAAGCAAAACATTTACGGTCCAAGAGTTATTATGTAGGTAATGGTATTGTTACTGAATGGTATTAAACACGGTTAAATGAAATTCCTTGGTATTTCATCAAAGCGGACTTGCGATGGAGTTGCTTTGATGATCTTATGTATGTTGTCGTAAGAAGTATCGAAGGAATATGTTTTGTATTTTTTCTTGTGATAAACTAGACCCCGACGTTTTTGTAACGGCGATTCGCGACCAGGGGGTCGATTTTTGAATCTCACCAAGTGACTAATTCTCACCGATGAGAGTGATTTCCGAAAGTTCGTATTTTTGAAACTCATCGGTGACTTACATTTGTGATACCTATGATATCGATTTACGAGTGCCCCCACCCACTCGTAATTAAAATCACCATGCGATTGTTTTTGCCAGTTGACGTATGTGCCATCTGCCAAAAGTGCCCAAGTATGTTTTTCGGAAGAAGTAGCAGCGGGGCTCGATTGTGATATTTTGTGATTGCGACGATTTATTGAAAACAGCGTGTGACTTTCAAAAATACGACTTTTGGAAAATGGTGACACAAAAATCATCGGTGAAAATTTTATTGTACGGTGATTTTGATATCACCAGTGAGATTCAAAAATCGCACTCCAGTTTCGAATTAGGAATTTTTATTCTTTATTCGAAACCAGTTGCAAATCAAGATAACTTTTTCAAGAAAGGAGGAAATTCTCAAATCGGTTGTACTTTTTAATTTGTTACCTCAGTTCTTTATAAATGATGTCGAAATTGTCGAAAACTCTTTTTTTATTTTATTAGCAGTTGGGCAGTGATAGCCCAGTGGATAAAGAATTCGCTTCTCATTCTACGAAATAAGTCTGAAGAGTTGAAATTAGGAAAGCCTTGATAATGTATTAAAAACCCTTTTACAAAATTATTCTTTGATACTTTTTATAGGAGGTTTTATAAAAAATAAATATCAAAGGCCTAATCAAACTTATTTAAATTACTTTCCAAAGTTCATTCGGTGACATTTTCTTGGGAAATTCTTTGATTTTCGGAGAATATTGAGTCATACTTATTTATATTCTAATTTTAGAAAACTCTGTAAACAATATTTCTTTTTTTTTTAAGAATATTAATTGGTAATTAAGTTTTGACATAATATTTTTATTCATCTCGTGTTTCATCAACTTTAACTTCAATTTTATCTCTGATAATTTATGTAGGTATAATAACTGATTAAAAGAGCAAACTGAATTAATGATTGATCTATCAACCCACAACCTCAAAATTTGGATTTAATAACCTACCTTCTGAGTCGGATCCCGGGTTCGATCCCCGGTCAGGGCGAACATTTGTGAGCATGCTTCTTTTCCTCAACCATACATGCTGAAGCGGTGGAGTTGAAATGACGTTCAATAAGTGGACTTGTAAGTTCCTACTTTGAATAAAACATTTTGACTTTGACTTTGACATGAACATGTCTGTTGGCCACGTGTCTGGTCGTTGAATATTTATTTAAGTATGTTTAACAGTTTTTAGTACCCATAGTACAGGCCCTGCCTAGTTTGGGACTAAGTAACCGTGTGTGAATTGTGTCCAACAATTTATTCAAATTCAAAATCGTTTATTTTCTATTGGTATTAAAATATACACTTAGAAACGTCAATATTTTATAATAACAAGGCACTCTAAACTCGTCCATGAAGATTGGCTAAATGCAAACAGCAGGCCATCTCCACCGACGAGCTGCTGGTTCCGAATGCAGTACCCCGAGAAGAGCCAGCAAGAAACTCAAGGGCAGCTCTTTTTAATCTCATGTCTTACTAATAAATATCGTTTACAATAATAATTATAATTAATAGCCTTACATAGCGTCGAGTCGGTTAATCCCATACATGTTGGTCTACTAAGTAGTCTGTAATTTTATAGTAGCCTTTTTTATGTAATTTTTGCTTAACTATTATTTTAAATTTTTCAAGAGGCAAATTTTGTAATTTAATGGGAATCTTATTGTAAAAACGTATACATTGACCCTTATAGGATTTGGTAACTTAAGATAATCGACTAACACAAGCAGCCAGTTCATTCTTATTTCTAGTGTTTATACAATGTCTGTCACTATTGTTTTTGTAAAGTGATATATTCTTTTTAACATACAATACGTTTTCGTAAATATACTGTGACGCCAGTGTCAGTATATTAATTTCCTTGAATTTTTCCTTTAGAGACATCCTAGACCCCATTTTATAAATTGCACTATTATTATTTATTATTAATAATTTCATATTCTTTGACCCATCCTATCTTTATCCACGCTCAACATTGCTTAACATTCAACGCAACACTTTAGTCCGTCTTTCTAGTTAGTTTTTGTCTAGTTTATTATTACTGACTTACGTAATAAAAAATCTAACCCATGACAAAAGAATTTAAGCATTCTTTCATGTGTTCGATTTACCGTTCAAACCTCGCTCAATTTATAGTTTTCTGTAGTATGTATTAGCATAAAATTCACATATTACAGGCATATAATATAAAGTGTATTAAATCCACTCCACTTTAAGGTTGCTGTTTCAGTTCCAGCGATTAGCGTTTTAAAAAAAAAATCTATTGTCTGTAAAGTCGGTTTACTGACGATAGTTGAACGTGACAACGTCATAACAAAATATTGATGGAATGGATTGTGCCTATTTGTCGCTCGTTGCGCGCTCTCGCTTGCACTGGAACGACGCATACGTCACACTTTTTCGTGCCTGCAGCCGGCTTCATCGAATCATAAGACGTTGTCATGCCAAAAAAGTGTACGTAGTACATATGGATGTTTTAGAAAAAAGCAATTTAGTTTCTGTGATCATGTTAAAATTTTGTGTTAGTGTGTTACATAAACAGTGTTATGTAACTATTGTCGTTTGTTGTTCTTCAGTGCTACCCACAATGTCGACGCAAGAGGACGTTTTACATGTAACATTCAGTGTCCACATTATCTTGAATATGATATATAACTAGTAATAACAACTATAACAAGTTATGTTACATAGTCGGTTCTCGCTCGCAATGAGACAAGGGCCTTTTCTTGACTGTTTTACGACGAGACTGTAACGTACGTACGCTTCAATATTGAAATTGAAAATTTATGTTTTAAACCGACTTCAGGAATAGGTAGTACTTTGACGGAGTAACTGGATGGAATATATTTAGAAAAACGTTTTCTTCAAATTCCTACACACTTATAAAAGGAATTTTATTGTGCAAGGTGTATTTTATGTAGCGAAAAGTGCTATAAATTTTAATAATGAACCACATGTAAAGTATGAGTTAAATTAATTTAAATTTATGAATGAAAATAAAAGCTGTTAATATTTATGTTAATAATCAACACTTGAAAATGGTGGAACTGATTTGTCAATTTTTTAAATCAACCTAACAGTTCGAATAAGGTTTTCGTAAAAAGAAAAACCGAGAAATATTAAAGTTATTTTTCCTACACCATTTTCACAGTATAATTTTTTTTCGGGTTAGCTAATAATAATAATAAATTGTGGGACACAATTTACACACGGTTATTTACAGAAGGCAGGGTACTACCAACTGAGTCAACAGGCCCGTCAATACTACAAAAATACATTTTGGGAACACAAAAAACATAAGTAAATAACTAAAAAAATATATTAGTTAATATAGATTCTGGTCTATGATTATAAGTATTACCTATATACTAGCAGCGTTGCATTATTGATTCAGTTTTTTTTCCCGTTTTCGAGGGAATTTCCGAAAATCCCTTCTTAGTGCTTAGTTGCGTGTTGCGTTATTTGAGAAACCTTGTTTAAAATTTCATCGTCGCCGGACCGGATTTGTTTTACATGTCTCAGAATTAATTCTGGGACCTGCGGGCTTCCTCACGATGTTTTTCTTCCCCGTCGAGTTAGTGATAAATATGTACGTAAGTTTTGAAAAACTCATTTGAACATGCCAGGATTCGAACCCAAGCCTCACTGATTAGCATCATGTGAAGCAGGCTCTTAACCGTTAGGCTATCACTGCTCTTTTTTTAATATTTTTTTTGTCTTGATTTAATCATCATGATTTGAACCCTCAATGACGCTTGAAATCAATATTCCCTTAATGTATTTTCTAGAACAGTTATTCTTTTGGACACGGACGTCAGGTTTGAGAAAAATATTTTCCTCGAACAAAAGTCGAGAAAAACACCAATTAACCTCAACAAAACTGCACTGTCCAACTCAAAGCCCCGGAAACGGATCCTTTGACGACCCGCCATCTTATCCGCCATTTTGTGCGGAAACACGTAATGGCGGACTGTTTTAGTTGCGGCCTTTGCGTCATTTTAATGGATAGGCATGTCGTAAATGGTTGTAGATATGTTTTATGCATTGTATCACGTACCCTACTAATACTGGTAATATTTCCTCGTTTGATTGCGATAAATGTTAATGTAACCGTCTCTCTAATACCTACTACCTTTGCACGACTAAACCACTAGACCGGACTTGATGAAATTTTGCAGAAACACATTTTAGTTAAAGTTTACGAGGATGGAATCGTGGGAAACAGCTTTATTTGGCCTTACTTATAAGATGCCAAAAAATTGTGACAGTTTTTTTAATTCGAAATTTTGGTAATTATGGATTAAGAACCAAGATTAATAATTAATTTAAAACTTGACTATATTTTGTTCTCCGATTCGATGCTTAGATTAGTTTTATTATATACAGCGCATCTTAAATTTTAAAAAGTAATATTGCTGTTTAACAGTAAATTTTTTCTCTAACATTTAGACGCAATTGTGTTAAATTCGGAGAATTCAAAATTTTGTAAAGGTCACTACAAAACGGCATTTTTTTCGATCGACGTGATTTTTTGCATAGAGATAGTTGGAGGACCGAGAAGCGACAAAGGCTAGTTTTTATCCCAGAACTCGGACGAACTATCAGGTGAAAGTTCTTTAAAAATAAAATGCATTAAGGGGTGTGGGACGCCTGGTGGGAGTTAACACCTGCCAGTTGTCAGCTGGACCGAGCGGTCTTGATACCACTATTATTACAAACGAAGTACCTATTTGTGTTTGTTGGAGGTCTTATTAAAACAATATGTTTGTCTATTGTTATTATTATATCGATGTAAAAGTCTCTTTGAATTGTATAATTGAATGAAAAAATCTTACGTCCATGTTATTTAAAAAAAAAAACTTGTGCATTCTTTACACTGAGTCTGCTGTTAGACCACAACCACTAGTTTTCCTACTAATAAACTCAAGTTGTAAGAAACATATTAAATTTTAGTACCAGTTCGACGGTGAAAGAAAACATCATTATAAACAAGTATGGACAATTTTGCTATCTTTTCTATTTATATCAATTTTTTTTTAAATCCTTAATATTATGTTGTACTTAATACTATAATACTTGTTACCTACATGTAGATAGTATTTAAATTGTGGTATGTATAGTTGAGGAGAAGAAGCAGGGCAAGAAACTCCTCAACACATTATTATTTTTAACAATAAATACAATACAAAGGAGGTACTAATTGGTTTTCATGCTTTGCAGAGCTGGAGAAAATTAACACCTGTAACGCACACGTTTCGTAAAGTCAAGGTATAACGCACCGAGCGCAAGAAATACTAATCGTGCGAAGTTTAATTACGTGGCCGAGAGGTGGCGCTATACCGAACTCTGAATCGCGCTATCAAGAGTCGCATCAGAATAATGACCTTCCGTGTGGAATTAATGTTTATCAGTTCATGGCTCAATAGCTCAAGAGTTCAATATTATGTAGTCTAAGAACTTGCATTACAAGCTTGCTTCTAGGTGTCGCGTCCTAATTGGAACGGCTTCCCGGACTCGCTTGTTATCTTGTAGACTGCTATAGGCTTGCATCCGCAGTTCGCGTCCTATTTGGAACGGACTTGTCCTAATATATATATTTTTTGTGACGCCTAACGTTAGTCTGTACGTTACTTGGCAATTGTAAACTGTTGAATAAAACTATAGTTCGTCTTTTAAAAGTCACGTAGAATATTTATTTACCTACTTCTTCATAAAAGAAATACCATCTTTTACACACCAAACATAATTCCCATTTTAAATATTTAAAAAGAGATTTTGACATATTACCCTTTTGTCATTTTAACCCGTAAACTTCACACATAGGTACAGAAGGAGAGCAAACATGAACCCCTCCAAGTGTGGAGGTGAATTACACTGGGTACATTTCGCAATTACTACTCTATTACTCAAAAGCGTGAAGAGCTTGACGGGTTTTGAAGTGGAGTAAGTGTTTGAAATTGCGACGCTGAATTATTAATTGTTTTTGCCACGTGTAAGGTCTCTTTGTTTGAATCGAAATAGGAATTTGATTTCCTACTTTGGATGCGGAAAGGCAGAAAATTATGTTTCATAGTCAGATAGAGATGTCTACCAGATTATTGCGACAAAGAAAACATCGACAAATGCTATAGCGACAGAACGTTGCAGTAACGTAGGTAACGTTCTTCTAGGTAGGGTTGTTGCAAACGAACCGTCGCATAGTGTCGGATAGGCAAAATGTCGGTCATAATATTGTATTGGATCTCATTACAACCAGTAATAACTTGCTTTAGGTGAGGTTTGCATGATATATAATTGGCAATGTCGAGCATGTGATGTGAAAATTATATTGTTATCGTGTTTTTCTGGATAAAATAAATTTGTTTTTAATCACTTTGATTATAATACATACTAACTATTAAGAATAATAATAATATCTCAAGCCTTTTATCCCCGAGGATGTAGGCAGAGGTATTCCATTTCTGATATTACGTACCCACTTTTCACGAGTATATTCGACCCCCAAACGTGATAGCCCATTGTTGGACAGGGTCTTTTACACATGCCTCAGAATTAACTCTCAGACATGCTCGTTTGATTCCAACGCCATACCGGGTCTGTTACACATGCCTCAAAATTTATTCTGAGACCTGCGGGTTTCCTTTACCGTCGAGCTAATTTAATGAAGAATATGTACGTAAGTTTTTGAAAAACTCATTGGTACATGCCAGGATTGAGCCCGCACCTCAAACTCAAAAACCTACTCATATTAACGTTCCACGCAAGGGAACCGAACTAACTTACAACAGAACTGTCAATTCACTGTATAAGTCATCCACTTATCCTAATAGACCCACAAATCAAATATCTATCTAATACCTATTACCCGCATAAAAAGCTGATCCACGAAAAAGATCGGAGAACCTTTGATATGTGGAAATATCCTAAAACAATATCCAAGGAAATGTCGAGTTATAAAATACCACACCTTTCCAAGAATAAAACGGGAATTCGGGGAATCAATCAAACAAAACTGCTTACGTGGAGGTTATGGTAAGGGATCCCTTTTTGATTTTCTTGCTTCTTTTAATATTATGTAGATCAAAGATTAACGTGGAAATATACATATATATTTTCTTGTTTATTCCCGGGGTCGACAGAGTTATTTAATTCCTGTAAATAGGTACACAAACATGTTTTGCGGAATTCCTTTAGATGAAGTTTTTCAGTCCCTTACATTTGGTGTATTAAAAAACCTTGCCTTTAAGATATTTTTTTCTTTTTTCGTAAGTTGTTCTTGCAATACGAGCAGTTGAGCCATCTGATCATAGTATGAGAACTACAGTGCGCATTTCATGCAAAAAGAGATTATGACATAACTAGCGGTTTTGCTCGGTTTCGCCCGCGTAGTTCCCGCTCCCTTGGGAATACGGGGATAAAATATAGCCTATGTCACAGTAGGTGAAAGAATTTTTAAAATCGGTCCAGTAGTTTTTGAATTTATTCGTAACAAATATACAGACATACAAATATTTCCTCTTAAAAGTTTTTTTATAATAAATTCTATTACTTATAGAATATTATTATAAAAAACAACCAAGCTAATTGGTTTTGTTGTAGGTTTAGATTTTAATAGGTTACTCTCATCAGATGACTCGTCTACTGGTTTGACACTCAAAAAGTTCTGAAGGACCTCCAGAAGTCATACACGAAAATGGGTCTTCATAATGCAAAGTAGCTGATTACAGCCAATTCTTTGTCGAAGACTCGTTCGAGCTCTCAAAAGTTATTGATGGAAGAAATAAAAAGAAATATTTCCTTTCATAACAAGAACCGATACAAAGGTGCGTCCCCGGAATAAATATAAGGGGACGGAATAAGTGCCCTAATACATTTTGTTTTGAAAAATCTTGAACAATGAAGGTATCAAGATGGCCGACGTGAGTGGACCCAAGGACGAAAGGGTGACTGATCGTCGCCATTTTTTATTTGGCAAAAGGAGAATGCTTATCTGCTTATCTTAAATAAATTTAGGGATACAATTCACACACGGTTATTTAGTCCCAAACTAGGCAGGGCCTGGACTATGAGTACTAAATAACTGATAAACAAACTTCAATTAATATTTGACGACCAGACACGAAACCAACAGATATGTTCAATGTTCATGCACACAAATGTTGGCCCCAAGCAGGGCTCGAACCCGCGACCTCCGACTCAGAAGGCAGGGTCACTACCAACTGAACCAACAGGCCCGTCAAATACGAGTGAAGTACACCGTAGTCGAAATAAAATATTTACGAAGGTACAACAAATGTCGTAGGACGCCTATTGTCCCCTAAGGGGTAGGCAAAGGTGTTCTATATTCTTTAGACACCTAAACGTGAAAGATCGTGAGCCTATCGCCAGACCGGTTTCTGTTACGTATGCCTCAGAATCAATTCTGGGACCTGCTGGTTCCACACGATGTTTTCCTTCACCGTCGAGCTAGTGACAAATATGTACTAAGTCAAAGATCTCATTGGTAGAGCTCGTGGAGCTTGGTACATTGGACGTTCTTATTACAATCGCATTAGAGGTCAGACTCGCACTACAAGTGTAAAGCTTCATGTGATCTTGACTGTACATGCCTCGCCTAGATTTTAACCCGAGCCTCACGAATGAGAAGCGGGCTCCTTAAGCCTAGGGCTACCACTGCCTCAATAAACCATTAACTAATGCAAATATTTTAAAATATGAATTATGAACTCTTCATTCCACTCAGAGTTCCTTTTTTTAATCCACTTCGGAACTCCAGCATTCATTACACGCTCACGACTATGAAAAAGGGACTCTCTGAAAGCAATTCGCATGTTTTAACATACATTAAGAGCTACGAGCTAAATAATCGCGTGCATTCTTCATGCGGATGTGGCTCGCGGATGTAGAGTTGTGATGCTTTACCAGAAGAGCCATTTAAAAAAGTAAATTCGTTGAATCATATTTGGGTATTGTTTTTTCTCAGTTCACCGACTATATGCTTAAAATAAAATCCAAACTGTGCCTATTTTTAGTAATACATGCTACAGAACAGCGGAGCCTCCACGCTAAAAGCAAATAAATAGTTTTTCAGTTTTCATTTATTTTCAGGCAGGCCACGTTTGTCGTATGCAGTCGGATCTGAAATCTGCACCAACTGGGTCCCAACGACTGGCCGTCGACGCTGTGGTAGACGTCGAAGGAGATGGATGAACTTGACGCCTTCTCGAGGACATGGCCGGAGGAGATACAGGATAGAGTTAAGTGGAGGGAGGGAGGAGAGGCCATTGCTCAGCAGTGGGACAACATACTCATCATCATCATCATCATCAGCCAGAAGACGTCCACTGTTGAGCAAAGGCCTCCCCATAGAACGCCACAACGAACGGCAACTTGCCGCTTGCATCCACCGGTTACCCGAGACATTGACGATGTCGTCGGTCCACCTTGTGGAAGGCCTACCAACGCTGCGTCTTTACTCGAGAACCTATCTTTCCCATCGGTTATCAGTTCTTCGAGCGAGCTGTCCATTGCCACTTAAGCTTGCATATTCTGAGAGCTATGTCGGTGACCTTAACATACTCGTACCTATGCTAACAAAAAAAAAAACATTTTCAATAAAAAAATCTCCAAGCCTATAGCATTCCAATTGACAATGAGCTTGCACAGTACATTAGCCTCGATTTATCTAATTGACGTCACGCAGTCTTTGAAGATGTATACATTAATGAGCTTAGCTTCCTCCCCAAATACGCTCGATTGGTTTTAAAGGCGAAGATACTCATGTTGTTAAGAAGCATGATAGCATGCCTTTGAGTATTAAACCAACAGGAGACGTCACGCGCACTAGTTTCTTTGCAAAAAAGTCTGCCAATTTCTGCGCGGGGGCCGAGGAAACAAACACAAATAATGTTAAAACAAACGCATTTTTTGACAAAACAATTAAACACTAGCTTGAACTAGATGCTCACAAATACATTTACTAATCCAAGCACTCCGTGAACTCAAAAAAACTAGTTGTATATAACAGGTATGCGTGTTGACCGACACTTTTTTTTGGCAGAGGGGAACGCCTGTCAGTGGCGTCTCCGGTTGGTTTAATTCTCAAAGTAGCATGCACATCGAGCACATCTAGAATTTTTTTAATATCCACAACAACAGTAAATACACCCGTATTAACGAGTCATATGCAAATACAGCATCCAATGCACACAATGTATACACTTTGTTGGCAATGCACTGAAAATATGAACTGCTAATTGCATTGTGGTAAAACGGTCAGTATTTCAAACAATGCGCATCAGTTTTAATATGTTTAATGTAAATCGTTGTTACGACAAAACTAATACGAGTAGGTACAATGGCTGATCCAAAACATTTTTTTGTTTTGTTTTATAAACACTAAACAATGATAATGTTAGGTGCTACATTATTTATTTTTATTTATACAATTATACAAATGTATATTTGAAGAAATTTACAGTAATTGAGGAATAAGCAAGCTGAAGTGGCAATGGGCTGACCATATTAGTCGTTGAGCAGATGATCGTTGGGGTAGACATGTTCTAGAATGGAGACCGCGAATCGACAACCGTAAGGTAGGACGCCCTCAAGCTAGGTGGAGCGACAATGTTCGCAGGGTGGTAGCAGCTGGATGAGAGTTGCGAGAACCGAGCTGAATATCGTGCAATTGGAGAGGCATGTCCAGCAGTGGACTGCTATAGGCTGATGATGATGATGATTATTTCGGTTCACTTGTACAATACATATACAATGCTTAACAGAAAAAGCGCAAATACCTCACACACCCCAATTAGTATTTAATATAAAAAAAATATGATGCAATCGAACTTTACTTGTGTCTTACCAATTTTCTTAAATATCCAAATATATATTTCCATAGATAGAACTCAATTTAAATTTAAAAATTCGGAAAAATTTAACTCATTATTATTATTTAAAACGTGGGAGAGCCATGCTTCGGCACGTTTGGGCTGGCTCGACCGGAGTGATACCACGGCCTCACAGAAAACCAGCGTAAAGCAATGCTTGCATTGTGTTTCGTTGAGTGAGTGAGGTAACCGGAGGCCTCAATCCCCCCCTCCTACTATTCCCACCTCCTAAGGCCGGCAACGCAGTTGTGACTCTTGAGTTGCAGGTGTCCATGGGCAACGGTAGTCACTTACCATCAGCTGACCCGTCTGCTCGTTTGCCCCCTTTTTCTTTAAAAAAAAAAATTAAAATTAAAAATAGCTGAAATCCATTAAGTACTTGATACTGAACAAACTAATTTCAGGGATTGCGCTTATTCTGTTATATGTTGTACATAATCTCACGCCTATTAAATAGTGTCTCTGCCTACCCAATGGGAAATTTTCCCATTGGGTAGTCAGAGACTCTAGACTGCCACTTGCTACGAGCCTGGAGCCTCTCGTGCTTCATCCACATCCATCAAACGCATGCATGCTCGTCAATTTCGGCTACACTTTATCTGGTTTTTCTTCAATACTTTAAAAATTACACACAGATTATATAATCTTGCCAAACGCGAGTCTTCACACAGTGAATTTACAGAGTAACTCCTCTTTTATTTTGACCCTTGTAATATCCCCCCTAGCTACTCGTATCAGTATATCGTTGAACAATAAACCCAAAACAGTCCACATACCTTATTAACTTTGACGCCAACAACCCTAAACTAGTAAAGAAGAAATCGACCAGACAATAAAACTGGGTCTAACGTACCCCTATAAAATTGATAGCCGTCATATCCCCGACATGGTGGGGGTTAGGACGCCTTTGTTTCAGAATCGATGCGGCGTTAGCTGTGATAAGCAGAGATGGATCGAGGAAGGATCAGTGTTGCCATAACCCCCAAGGTTTTGCAGAGTAAACAAAATATGAATCATCCGCATCATCCGCGTAGTTCCCGTTCTCGTGGGAATATTAACTGATAACGTAGATTAATATCGGTTAAATAATTTTTAAAATTGATTTACTGGCTTAGACGTGAAAGCGTAACAAGCAAACGCAAAATCACTTTCGCATTTATAGTATTTAGGATAGCGGCGGATTAAGTTTAATGTTGTTCCCGTGGGAATTTCTAATAATAACTTCATAGCTGTTGCTCACGACATAAAATACACCTACATACCATATTTTCAAGTTTCTAGGTGTTATCGTTTCGGAGTAGAATAGGTATTCCTGTTTTTAACCAGTTTTATATTTTCCCGTGCGAATGAGATATTTTCCTTCGATAAAAAGTACCCTAGATGTGGACCCAGTTACTCAGTTATCTCCACATAATATTTCATCAAAATCCGTTCAGTAGTTTTTGTGTGATGCGTGCACAGACAGACTCATTTTTTTAAATTCCCACGGGAACGTGAATAAGCCGGATCTGCGCGGGCAACGCCAGTACAATAAACTCGTTACTTACCACTTCACTTGCATACTCGTTTATTACAAACTAGCGACCCGCCCCGGCTTCGCACGAGTGCAATGCTAACACTAAAACCTTCCTCATGAATCACTCTATCTATTTAAAAAAAACGCATAAAAATCCGTTGCGTAGTTTTAAAGATTTAAGCATACATAGGGACATAGGGACAGAGAAAGCGACTTTGTTTTATACTATGTAGTGATGTTGCAAGTATAAGTAACTTTACTCTAGTTGTAGACAATAATGACATCTATTCTGTAGGAGAAAGGGTCTTAATTCATTCTTCGCCTAAGTCCGTCCCCAGCCATTTCCCACTTTATGGTATCCCCACGAATTTGGGTTGTGATAAAAACAATGGCAGAGACAAATGAAGGGTATCCATCAGTTTTTGTTCGCGCGTCAACGTCAGATGGATTTAGATAATGTTTAAACTGAAAGACGGAATTAGATAGACGGTACTTGAGGTGAACCGTTTTGTATAAAATATTTAACAGAATAAGCGCAATTCCTGAAATTAGTTTGTTCAGTATCGACTACTTAATCGATTTCAGATATTTTTATTATGTGGTAATTTTTTCCGAAAAATTAAATAGCATAGCTAAGTTTAGTGCTATCTATAGAAATAGTACTATTATTGCTCTTTGTTTAAGAAAATTGGTTAGACATAACTAAAGGGCATCATATTTTTTTTTTATATTAATATACTAATTGGGGTGTATGAGGAATTGCACTTATTCTGTTAGGCGTTGTATAGGCAATTAATCTTATATGAATATAAAAATAAATCCCTATTTCCATTGGTCACGGCATCACGCATAAACGGCTTGACCAATTTCTCGAAATCTTTTTTGTTTTGTTTGTTACTGTCAGGAAAAGGTTCTTAGGAAATAAAAAAATTAGAACAAGAGAAAATTTAAGAAAACTTAACGACCATAATGTTATACACTTTTCTAATGTAACCTAATGGCGTTTGACATAAATTTCAGGACAACGTTTGTCGGATCAGTACCCTAAGCACGAACTTGTATCGAAATTGAAATGTAAACGTAAAACTTTACTATTCGAAAACCAGTTCGATTCGATTACTTTTTAATATAGCAGCACGAAACCTAAAGTATTTACTATCGTCTAGTCGATAGTAACTCGATACCTAAACGCAAGATTTGAATGATAAGGAACGAATGGTGCGTTCTAAAACACTATGACGATTTGTGTTCATTTATATTATTGATAGCAAAAGTTAATAAAAAGTGAAAATTATATTGTTTCACAATCTAGACCTTTCAGTTATTATTATTATAATACTTAATGGCATCTACTTCAGTTATTACATTTTAATTCATGATTCAAAATTAAAGTTTTGATCATGATTCAACTGCCGTGTTTGAGTATTCGAACGTTTACTATTTGGAGCTTGTTTATGAACAAAAATGATTATTGGATTTGGACCCTTTGAGTGTTAAAATCTTTTAAAGTGGTTAAAGTCGTGTAAAATGTGTGTTGTGGTTGTGATTAGTGCTTAGGTACTTTATTATATTCAGAGTGAATAGACGTAAAAGGTGGATATTTAAAATTGTTATTAATATTGACTAATAAACATATATCTATCTTAAATAAATCTTTGTTGTTTAGAGTAACTACCTACTTTATGTTCAGCCTAAGTGCACAATCAGTCAATTTAGTTTCCTAAAATAATTAATTATTGCTACTAGTGCTTCGCGGTTTCACCCGCGTAGTTCCCCTTCCCGTGGCAATATGGGGATAAAATATAGCCTATGTGTTATTGGCTGATGTATAAGCTATATTATTGTAAAGTTACCTACATTAAATGCGTGAAATAGTAACAAACATTCCTTACATAGGTACCTACAAACTTTCGCGTTTATAATATTAGTAGGATTGGATATAAATAAATAAAGCAACCAACAATAACTTTTACAGTCAATGTAGAGTAATAAAAAGATGTTTAAAAAAATCTAAATTAAAAATATATTTAGGTATTATAAATAAAGTTAAAATAATAATAAAAAACAAAACATTTCAATGAGTTCGGTCCATTCTATCTACTAATAAACAACTTAAGGCCCTCCCCTTAACCTTTTTCCATTGTCAAAATAAGATTTATCAACAAAATATGACCACAACTTGTTACTCGAAAAGCTTCTCACCATGTTTTTGTCAGTGAGTAAGATCTCGATAGCCAGCTTTCGAATAAGACGAAACCGTACGTCAAAATAGAGTTCGTGCTGCCGTTTTCCTTAAAACTGTTTACTTACTATTCGATTACCGCACGAAGTCGATTCGAACGCATAACGATAATTATTCGTGCTTTAACTTTTTAGTTCTCTTTACGCCCGTCGTGGCGCTGTACAATTTCCCATACAAAATTTCTCGATGACGATACGATAACGTTTACCATTCGATTTCGATGCATGTTCGTGCTTAGGGTACAGCGTAGGTATTCACGGAGACTCGATACCGTTTCCGTTCGATGCAGATCGAGTGAAAAATTTTCCGATGTCGAATCTATCGACTTCGGAAACTTTATTCTAGGCGTTTCTGACAGCCACGGAAAATTTTGTGAATCCTTATGTCACATATTACATTAGACTTCAATACCAACATTAGCCCATCTCGAAAGTTTTCGATACCAACATCAGCCCATCTCGAAAGTGTTCGACAGATTTTCCGATATCGAATATCGAAGCTCCCTGAATACGCCTGCAGCTAGTTATAAGTAAAAGTAGAAACTCAGTCAGTTTCTAATGTTTACAACTACAAATTTTTATTTTAGTATCATCACTAATTTTAGATCGAGTTACCGGTTTAGCCGCTTGCCTTTTAGCCGTAAGAAGATAACAGGGGAACAGACAAAGTTACTTTTGCATCTATAAAATTTAAGGTAGGGATTCTATTCGATCAAACATGTTAAGCAATGTTTATTAATAAATAAAATTAAAATAAAGATATAAACACAGTTAAAAATAGTAATGTAAATAAACATTTGTGCAATCACAGCACAGAATGAACGTGGAAATAAAATTAAATGAAACCGATGAGTCCCAAATTTGCTATTAAACGGCTGATAATAAATCTCAGCAAATCGTCTTCCGTCGACGTATCCCTATTCTGTGCGATGGTTTTCAATTAATTTTAAATGAGATTCGGGTTAGAGGAAGCGATAGTTAATTATATTTAAATGTTTTTCTAATCACATCACTAACTATTTGCAGTGATAGCTCATCAGTGATGCTTCGGTACAGTTCTTGAGGAAGGCATTACCATTGAGGTTTTCAAAAACTTAGGTACATATTTATCACTACCTTATCAGTTATAGAAAATAGCTTAAGGAATACAGCAGTCCATGTCATGCTGAGGTTTGTGTAATAGCGCCTCAGTCAATGAGAAATGGGTGTTTCAAAAATTTATTAATTTTGCAAACCTAGAATAAGGCGTAAAAATAGGTATCTATTTTATTTAGAATTTGGCACAACATCATTCCCGTTGCGGGATAAAAAGAAGCAGTGACATTTCTCAAACATACAAGTAAAGAGTATCTATGCCAAATTGGATTAAAGTCAGTTCAGTGATTACGCCACAAACAGGCAACATGTAGACAGACAGTTACTTTTAATAACAGTATGATACTCCAGCCATATTGGAAGAGTGTTTTTTGTACACAAAATAGATTTATTTATCCTTTACTTTTTAATCCTTTTTAGGGTTCCGTACCTCAAAAGGAAAAAACGGAACCCTTATAGGATCACTTTGTTGTCCGTCTGTCCGTCCGTCCGTCCGTCTGTCAAGACCCTTTTTCTCAGGAACGCGTGGAGGTATGAAGCTGAAATTTATATCAATTACTCAGGTCTACTGTCCCTTGAAGCTGTGAAAAAACCAAACTTCTAAGCCAACGCAATCAAAAGATACAGCCGTTTATGCCGCAAATTTTCGACACTTGCAAGGGAATCAAAACCTACAGGGTGCTTCCCGTGAACTCAGAATCTTGAAATTTGGTACGAAGCAACGTCTTATAGCATAGATAAAGGAAAAATTACGAAAACCATAAATTTGCAAGGTTGTACGGAACCCTCGGTGCGCGAGTCCGACTCGCACTTGGCCGTTTTTTTTAAGTTTAACTACATAGTTGTATTTCCTGTAAAATTAAATTTAAAAAAATAAAAACAGACGTATAAGTCACAAAGATTTTTAAAATAATACGTCCATTCGCCAGCAGCTGGCGTTAACGACACTGGTGTTAGAGCGAACGAAGCTGGGTCTCCCGGGTATTTTCATTTATGCTAATAAATGGGCCGACGAAGTTACAAAAACCACCAAGACGAGCTCATTTCGCCTTCTCCTTTTTACGCACGAAGCGCTTTTCAAGATCTTTTATTTTGCGCACCGCTAAGGAGTGGAACTACCTGCCGGTGTCTGTATTTCCAAATTCATATAACCCACAAGCCTTTAAGGATCTAGTGAACAGGCATCTTCTGGGCAAGCTTGTCCCATCGTAGACCAAGTCTTTGCTCTCGGGTTAGTCTGGGGTCCCCCAAGGATTCCACTTCGTTTGCATAAACGCGGTCTCCACTCCAACACGTGTCGACTCCAGTGGCCATCAGTACGCCTGGAGACATGCCCGACCCGACACTTCCACTTCAGCGTACTGATTCTCCGCACGATGTCGTTGGCTCTCGTTCTCTGTCGAATGACTTCGTTCCGTGTCGAGTAGTGAAATTCCGAGTATTGCGCATTTTGAGCGACTTTACAAAGTCTAAGTGGTGGTCAATGGTGGTCAAACAATCGACAACAGGTAGTCACGTGATGTATCGAATCCAGAGGGGGGGGGGACTAGGACGGTAATTTTTTTCTCAATTCCTCAATTTTATTTGCCGTCACCAAAGAGATTAAAATATAATAGGGCATAGAGGGGGCATTGGGAATATTTTTATACAAAACTTTGAAGCATGTTTGAAGCTCAAGCGTCATGTCAGTTATTATGAACGCGAGCTGTCATACGGCCGAAATTATACTAGACTTATTCCACTTGGAATAACTTTTGGCTTCAAATTTTTCTCGCTTTGTTACCTCTATATGTCCTTTTATATTTTAATCTCTTTGGTCGTCACTGTCATTCCATTGAGGAGAGGATGTCAGATTCTTTTAAATTTTACGGCCGCTACTGTTTAACATTTCCAATATGCTAGGTTGATGTTTTATTCATAAAATGTAGTGTTTTTTCAAAAGAAAATCGTATCCAAGTGTTCATTTACATTTTTTGTTTTCATAAAAATTGATTTATATAATCGTTTAGGCAAGGCAGGTGCCGAGTATATTTTTTTTATTCGATGATAAAATAACCAATCGTACTTAAGGAGCCCAAATGTTTGAAAATGTTAAGGCTATTTACACATTATTGTGACATGTCGCAGTGACCATTGGGAACCATCGCAAAATGTCAGATTCGCAAAATGACGGATTCGCAAAATGTCGGAATTCTGACATTCTGCTTATCTGACCATTTGCGTTTCGCAAAATGACGGATTCGCAAAATGACGGATTCGCAAAATGTCAGATTCGCAAAATGTCGGATTCGCAAAATGACGGAATTTTAAAGATACTTCCCACGACACTAGAATAGATGAGTTTGAAGTCTTGTCGATGAAATGATGATAATCCAGTAGATATTTTAAAAAGTTCAACAAAAAAGTCAGTGAATCTATATATATAAAAAAAATATGATAAACAGACTGACTGATTGGTGATATATCAACGTACATGTCCACCCGTGCGAAGCCGGGGCAGGCCGCTAGTTAGCTAGCGATCGATACCATAAAAGTACAGGATGTTACTGTTTCAGATTTTAGCTGGTTCGAGTCCCGGGTAATACAAGCGAATTATAGAAAATCTTTGAATACACTTTTGTTTCTTTAAAAAATAAAGGAATGTTTCCTTCAAGTAAAATGACCTAACTAGCGGCCCGCCCCGGCTTCGCACGGGTGGACATGTACGTTGATATATCACCAATCAGTCAGTCTGTTTATCATATATTTTTTATATAATATAGATTAACAGATTTTTTTGTTGAACTTTTTAAAATATCTACTAGATTATCATCATTTCATCGACAAGACTTCAAATTCGTCTATCCTAGTTTTGTGGGAAGTATCTTTAAAATTCCGTCATTTTGCGAATCCGTCATTTTGCGAATCCGACATTTTGCGAATCCGTCATTTTGCGAATCCGTCATCTTGCGAATCTGACATTTTGCGAATCCGTCATTTTGCGAATCTGACATTTTGCGAATCTGACATTTTGCGATGGTTCCGACCATTGCTGTAGATATTTTTACGCTTGACTGCGACAACTTGGTAAGGCGGACTGGTTTTCGCAACTCGACGACTCTTTTGCGCCCTTTTTGAGTGATGGTGGTAATGACTCTACCATCTCATCCCAGCTCCTCCAGGAAGCCCATTAGCGACTTCAGGTCCATGAGGGCTTAGTGGAGCGACCTTGGGGATTCAAGGTACTTCGCCCGGTATTGGACTACGCCTTCGCACTCCAACAGCACGTGCGTCGCCGTTTCTTCTGCCTCCATGCACGCTCTCATAGGGGGCTGTCTGAGACACCACAAGTAAACAGATGTTTTTTAAAGGGACCGTGGTCTGTTATGGCCCCAGACATGATAGCATGAGTAATACCCATTCGATTTTCAAATAATTTTGTGCTATGATGAAATGAGATATTGTGATATTTATAGCTCCAACTACCAAAGTTGTACAAGACTTGTTTTATTAAGCTACTCATAAGAGAGTCCTCAAAATCAATGTAGCTATTGGAGTAGCTATAGACTTGGCTTAGTTTGAAACTAATTAATATGCGTGAAATGGGTCACAAAAGAAATGTCGCTGCGACATCACCACAGTGTGTAAGTAGCTTTACCTCCATTTTATAATGTAGCACGCAAACGCGCGAAACAACAAAATGGCTATCGGAATAGGTTCCAATTTAACCAGTTTCTGTTTTATTGAGTTCTTTTACCCGTTTGGGGTTGCGAGGGTGGACTCAATTTCCTTGTGAAGTTTTTGTTGGAGGTTATAAAAATTGGCTTCGCTGAAGGTAGATAAATGGTCAGCCTAGCGCAGAGATAAAGTAGGACGATTTATGTTCGGACCAGCAGTTTTGTTGGCCGTCGGTAACCAATTGTGTTGGACAGAATTTATTTCAGTAAAATTCTTTTGCTTACCTTAGGCACAGAAATTCTAGAAATAATTGCTTAGCATTTTATTGATGTTACTATTGTATTATTATTTTTAGGAAGACTTACAGAACTAATTACATTTATAAAAATAAAAATTAATATAATAATAAAAAATAATATAATCTCACGCCTTTTTTATCCCCGAGGGGGTAGGCAGAGGTATTCCATTACTGGATATACCCACATTTCACGAGACAAACGTGATAGGTGGTGAGCCCATCGCCGGACCGGGTCTGTTAATAAAAATTCTGTGAATAACAATATTGCTGATGAAAAGTATCCACATACAAATTTCATTTATACTACATCATTTTAAAAACTATACGCCTAGAAAAAAACAGACAGTGCTAGAATGACAATGAAACAAAAAAATAACAATAAAATAATAACATTCTAGATACGAAAATCAGACTCATACTAATTGATCTGATATTTTGACCAACTTATCGTTAGTCTAACTAAAACATTCTTTGAGTATTAAACAAACCGCAGACGCCACTGACAGGCGTTCCCCTCTGCCAAAAAAAAGTGTCGGTCAACACGCATACCTGATAAATACAACTAGTTTTTTTGAGTTCACGGAGTGCTTGGATTGGTGAATGTATTTGTGTGCATCTAGTTCAAGCTACTGTTTAATTGTTTTGTCCAAAAATGCTTTAGTTTTAACATTATTTGTGTTTGTTTCCTCGTCCCCCGCGCAGAAATTGGCAGACTTTTTTGTAAAGAAACTAGTGCGCGTGACGTCTCCTGTTGGTTTAATACTCAAAGAAAACATTGCTTAACAAGTGCTCTTCTAACAACAGACTTGCTACTGCTATGTATAGGCGATTTCACATCGAATAAAAAAGAGTAGATTTTCGAAATAATTATTGGACTCGATTCTGCATTACAGCGACTAAACTTATTTTAGTTTAGTCCTGTCATTTTCTTTCTCCTATAAAAGAAAAGAGACGAGAGATATTTAGTCCTGTCAAATTAAAATTAGTCATGTTTGGCGTGTTTAGCAATTTTAGCGACGATGTAACAAGGTCGTGGATAAAAGTGATTGATATGCACGTTCATAGTTAAAATTAGTAGGTTTTTAGATTTTTACATTAACTCTTCAATCTATGGTTTGTTTCTGTCCTTTTTCTTTGGTATTCTATGGAGAAGGATAGGCTAACTTATAATTAGTAATTTTAGGTGGTCAGTCAGAATCGAGTCCATTGTTGGTACATTTATAAAATCTCAAAACCCGATTACACAGAGCCAAAAGCAAAAAATACTTCGTAACAATCACGATCGTATTAACGAAACTTTTTGTCATAATTCATACGAAACGAGTTTTTTATATTTGTTCCCAGTTATAATCGAATTCCGGCAGTGGAATGGATTCGGAATTATTTTTACGTTTTTAAACGCGAACAGTTTATCGTGTTCTTTCCGGGTTTTAGGATTTCGTGTCCGGAAGAACGGAATCGAAATTTGATGATTAGTTTCAAGAACGATTCGTTCGTTTATTGCTTTGTGATTTGGAGGCTTGTTATAAGATTGATGGATTGTGTAACAAGAAAAGGTGATATAAAAATAAATAAAAAATATTTTAGAGATCTGAGTTGGAAGAGCGGTAAGAAAATATGATTTTAAACAAATATGTCCTAAAAAACACCCCCAGAATGCCCCCCTGTTTTGTAAAATTCTTCAAAGCACAAAAATCTGCTTGCCACATTATCAAATTACTTGTAATCCTTCCAAAATGTATTTTTTTACATTTGATCAAAAAAGCTTGAATCCCGAGTCGTAAAAAGAAATTATTTAAAATAAATTTTGTCGGTCTGCAACTCTGCCAATGTCAATTTGACATTTTTTCACCTGCATGGAGTGTCTTTAAAATGTTGCATGCTTAACGGGCCATTTACACGAGGGCAATCCACTAAGACAATCCACTAAGACTGCATACAAAAAAAAACTTGAGGACAATCCATTCCATTGTATACAAAAAAAAACGTGAGGACAATATAATGGATTGTCCTCAAGTTTTTTTTGTATGCAGTCTTAGTGGATTGCCCTCGTGTAAATGGCCCGTTAAGTTCTTTTGATATAACAGGTTCGTCGCAAGTGGGAATGTTTCTTCTCTACCTGCCTCGTGGAAAAATGCGTGAGACTTGCTGTAAATATAATACCTACATTTTATAGCATTATGCAGAACCGCACCCATTTAATACTACCTCTTTTCCATCAAGCCTGGATGATTCACGCGAAAGAATTTCAGCACAGCTTTGCTCCTATTCAGGTCGAGGTATTGTGGTTCGCTATATGGAGCCCTCTTACATTAGAGCAAGGGTTAATTCCTTTCAGTGGTCGGGATGACTTGCAGTTTGCGAGAAAAATGTATTTCAAAAAGTGGGTGAGTTGACGCTTTAGGTTGATGTATTGTCAATATTGCCGTGGTCTTCGAAAACTTTTTGGTTTTATCTATACTTATACATTTCTTCACACACCATCTGTGTATTTTTATATATCTATTTATACATGGTAATTTTAAATCAAGTGCAAACATTTTAAGGGTAGGTATGTCAAAAATTTACAAGAAACTATTTTCAGCATCGACTTTTATTTGTCATTCGCTACTTTACAAGATAACATCGATTATTAAAAAAAACAGTTGCCTGTCAAGTCGGTTTACTGACGATAGTTGAACGTGACGTCATACTTTTTGGATTGTGCCTCTTTGTCGCTCGTTGCGCGCTCTTGCTTCCACTGTAACGCCGCATACGTAATCCTTTTTAGTGCATGCAGCCGGCTCCATCGAATTATAAGACGTTGTCACGTCAAAAACTAACACGCTGTACATAAACAATACACGCACACTACCCAATCAAAAATTGCGCTATAATATATCAAAATAAGTAAATGATTAAAAAAAAAACAACAACAAATGTGGCGTTTCAGTGCGGTAATGAGGATTTATGCATAGCATGCTCAAAAATATATTTTTTTTTTTTCAGAAAAAACTGACTTTATTTCTCTCTTAATATGTTAATTGTATTTAAGTATATTTTTTTTATTACCTCCTTGGTTGCCATGTGTAGAAGTAACAGATCGTTCTATTTTAAAATTACGCGACAGTTCTATATTATCTTACATATTTGTACTTACTATTAAAATATTTTCACTTAATTTAAAATGACCTTATATAAAAGAAGTAACTGACTGGCTGACTGATCGATCAAAAGCACGGCCGAAACCTCAGTTTCAGAAGCATGAAATGTTGCACAAAGTTTGAAGTAAGAACCAAGAAGAAATTTTTGGAAATTCAAAAGGGAATGGGAAAAGCTAGTGTATGTTATATATAACATGTGAGTCCCTGTGTGACATCGAACGGCCTGCCTACCTATAATAATGTCATAGGTTAAGCCGAGACTTCGTCCATTCAAACGGATATTACGTCGGCAACCCCGGTGGCTCTGCTCCGGTACCGGATTCGTAGGAAAAAAAGTTTCGCCGGCCCCGCCGACAGACCGAAAGGAAAATACTGTCAGGATAACTAAAACACCTGCCCCTCCATTCAAGGGGCAAACGAAGAATTCATTCGCTTAATTATAACAAAATTTACTTGGTCACGGTCGAAATGGCATGAGAAATCGAACGCTTAAGTCAATACCATATATTTGTCATTCTATTCGAATAATCTTAACATTTTACAAGTGGGCTAGTATTATTCGCTCGATATTCAAGACAGTTTCGAATTGTTGTAATGTTGATTTACAAAGAAATACATACATAAATAATCTCACGCCTATTGCCCATTGGGGTAAGCACAGACAATAGACTGCCACTTGCTACGAACCTGGTAGATCTCTCGTGCTTCCCCATCAATGAAACAACTCATGCTTGCTCATCGGTTTGGGGTACTCTTTATCTTGCTTTTCTTCAACACATCGCCGATCTGGTACGCCTACGTCGTCCTCTACCGACTCGCCCCATTTACAACACCCTTGTATATTTTGTCTCGTTAGACGACTTTCATTCATCGGCTCAATGTGACCAAACCACCTCAACATTCCTTTTTCAAACCTAATCATCTTTCAAACAAATAAATATTTATTGCGTAACGTTTGATTCTTTATGACATGAGCATTTTCCTCTCCGTATTTTTTTGTTTCATCAGCCGTGATATTAAGACGTGATTGTATATTTATAATGCTGGCTGAACTGTTCGATACAGTTTTTTCCTGTTCACTTGGTACTTTTACCTGTTCCAGTAGGAATAATAATAATCATAGCACAATAGAAGAGGTACTGTTTTAAGAATGTTGAATAATATTCATGTGGAAGGTTATAGGAAGAGGGGAAGATAAAAAAATAAAATAAAAGACGTGTGGCACTCGGGGACTGCCGCGGTAAAGCTATTGCATAGCATTTTGTATCAACAAGACTGCCGAAAAGAAACGACGTTAGACAATGCACGGCCTTCAAGCCACACCTCCGTGCCCGTCGGAGTGGGGAGCGTGAGGTTTTTTTTCGTTACGGAATTTCTAGATTCGGTCCCCGCGCTCAAGGCCCTCGATAGAAGCTATGCAATAGCTTAAAAAAGATGGATGATTGTGTGAAGGATGATATTAGCAAGAAGGAAGTGAATGTAGATACGACGGTTGATAGGTATGAATAAATAAATTGTGGGAAACAATTCACGCACGATTATTTAGTCCCAAACTAGGCAGAGTCTGTACTATGGGTACTAAATAACTGATAGAAGTAGGTACTTAAATAAATATTAAATACCCAGACACGAAGACAACAGACATGTTCATGAACACAAATGTTGACCCTGAGAGGGAATTGAATCCACTCTCAAACACAACCAAACTTTTATGTAAAACGGTTTTATGTAAAATGGCATATTATAAGTTAGATGAATATTTGAATGACCATGATGTTTGGTGTAAATTTTCTCTAGCTCAGCAAAGCACTAAAACCATGTAACTTGTACTTTGTATTGTATTGATTGTTTAAAAGAAAAATGTGTTGAGGAGTTTCTTGCCCCGCTTCTTCTCCCAAAATATACATACCGAAGCGGTGGAGTCGCAATGACTTTCGATAAGAGGACTTATAAGTCCCTACATTGAATAAAAACTTTTGACTTTGACTGAGCCAACAGGACCGTTAAAATGGAAGAAGACATTGGGACGATGGAATAATGGGAAAAGTGCAAGAAAATACCTGAGCCTAGCGTTTGACTCGGTCCGAGCGCTCTTGAAGCTAAGCTCTGAAATCCAAACATATAAGAAAGGCTATAAAATGTTGATAGTAGCCCTAAAATACTGCTGTGTTTGTAACACACAGGTCAAGTAATGTTGGGTCCATGGATTGTCGTTTATTTCACGAGCTCCTTCGTGCTTAGGAAGGCACGTTTAGCACGTTTCGGTCTCAAATATCTGTTAGTCACGGTTTTCGAGGTTTTCGTTTGTTTACGCACAATAAATGTAGTTGAGAGGCTTCATTGTTATGTTATGAGTTTCATTCTCGCTGATAATGAACTAGATGGTACCCAGCAGCGTTGCGTTTTTACCTTGCGCCAGAAGGAGGGTGATGTTTTTCGAGAGTATATATGTATGTACGTATTTAAGTAAAATTGTTTGGCACGCTCTGCAGCCTGAACGGTTCGATGGATTTTCGCTTGATAGGTGTGGTTAGATTCGTATTTACAGTGAGAGTGACACAGGGTGTTTCAAATTTAGAAAAAAAACTAAATGGCGGATTTTTTACCCGACTGCGCCTGAAGGAGGGTTATGTTTTTCGAAAGTAAGATTTTAATAAGTAAGTCTATGTAAGTAAGTAACCACTCTTTATTGTACACCAATATACATATGCAACAAGTGACACAGTGATAAAGTACCTACAATGGGCGGTCTTATCGCTTTAAGCGATTTCTTACAGACAACAAGATGGATGTAACAGAGATAAACAGATGAACGTAGGCGGTGCACTAAAGTTAACCATGGATTAAAGTAGGTACTTATATACATAAACCGTCTATGTATTTTTTTTTTAAGTAAGTGTCGTTAGATTCCATTCGTTTCGTATCTGAGCACAAAGGAGGGGAAATTCCCAAGGGAACGAGAAAAACAGAACCCACACGGGCAACGCCGCTAGGCACTTTCAAATCAGTATAGGTACATTTGCATAAACTTCTTTATTGATATACTAAATCCTTAGATGTACATTGTTCTATCATCGTCTTGCCAAAATCAGGCTCGTTCGATTTTATGCTTAATGCCCCCGAATTAAGTGCCTTCGTGCGCGAAATTTGATCCCCTCGGCGGCATAATACATTTAACTGGATGTTCTATAGGACAAATCGATACAGGTGCCACCATATTGGAAGGCGGCAGTTAATTTGGATTCTGTTGGTATTTTAGGAAGGCCACACAGCTATATGAATAAATAAAACGGGCATGTTTGACAAGTGACATTAATTTAAAAAAATAAATTGTAAATTGTTTTAAAAAGGCCTCTTCTAGTACTTCCTAGGCGTTGCCATTAGTTAAGGTAGGTACAGTCAAGAGCACATAAAGCTTCACACTTGTCTAATAAGCTACACCTTGTCTAATAAGCTATCTACGTCTTGTTCACTGTGTACTTAATTCAGATCTTATAAATAAAGAGGTTCGACCCAACAGTGTATCCATGTCGGACGTACAACAATATTATAACACTAGCTTTTACAGGCGGCTTCGCTCGCGCACGTTTATTTCACCCCCTTAGGGGTTGAATTTTGCAAAATCCTTTCTTAGTGGATGCCTACACTGTATAAGCTATCTATGTGCAAAATTTCAAGTCTCTAGACCCAGCGGTTTAGGCCGTGCGTTGATACATTACCAATCAGTCAGTCAGTTTATCATTTTATATATTATATAGATTTAAAATTACATTTTAACAAAGTCCAATGTATCAAGCTCCACGTGCTTTAGATTGTACTTGCTCAGTGTATACGCTTTTATGTAATTTTGGCGTTGGTTTCACTTGTTCATTTCACCCACACATAAGTGACATACGCGCGTGACTCAAATTAATAAAGACGAATTTTCTTTAGATAGTTTTAGAGATCCCCAGTCAGGTGTTTAAAGTTTTGACATGATGTCAACATTTGCCTCTTTTCTTCTCGGGGTACTGCATTTGGAACCAGCAACTCGTCGGTGGAGATGGGCTGCTGTTTACATTTAGCCAATCTTCATGGACGAGTTTAGAGTGCCTTGTTATTATAAACTATTGACGTTTCTAAGTGTATATTCCATACCGAAAGAAATAAATGTATTTTGACTTTGACTTTGACTTTTGCCGTCGAATGATGAAGTGTTTTTCATGACCGTAATACTCACTTAACGATTTTAGAGGTCTCGATGTAATATTTTGTTTGACCTAGACCCAATAATCTAAAAAGGATTATAAAAATAGGTACTTCTCCAAAATCAACGTAGGAAACCCTAATAACTACTTTAATAGGTAAAAAAATGGCCAACTCGCGCACGACAGACGGACGGATAGACAGCGAAGTCTTAGCAATAGGGTCCGGTTTTACCCTTTAGGTGCGGAACCCTAAAACGATGACTATTAAAGGGGTTCCCCATACAAGAAACATGTTTTTTTTACTGTACAGAGCCCTTATGAGCGAGTCCCACTCACACTTGGCCGTCCTTTGTGACACTTACCGGTGTTTTGTTAATACTGTTGAAGGGAAGTAAAAATAAAAATGTTAGTGCTTTACCAGAAATGGGTCATGTTTTATGGGTATGCTTAATGGTGTCTGATGTGGGTGCCTGTAAAATTGTGATAGCTATGGCCAAGTACTATAAAATTCTGGGAAAATTATTGAGTATAGGTTATAGCTCACGCCTTCTTCCCACAGGGGTAGGCAGAGACGATGGATCGCCACTTTGCCCGATCTTTGCACACTTCCCTCGCTTCCTTCACATTCATAAGCCTTTTCATGCACGCTCTTTTATTCTTTGCACTCTTGACCCCAGCTTTTTGAAGGACGTCACTAATTTGATCCGTGAACGTCCTTCTGGGGCGTCCTCTTGCCTTGTATCCTTCAACATTTGCACCATAAATCTCTTTCGTTACTCTTCTTTCATCCATTCGTTCTAAATGACCAAACCAGCTTAACATACCCTTTTCTATCCTTGTCACTACATCTTCTTTCAAACCACACTTGTCTCGTATATCTCATTCCTCACTCTATCACACAATTTTACTCCACACATTTTCCTCAAAGATCTCATTTCCACTGCGTTCACCTTACTTTCATGCTTCTTCTGCCACACCCAACATTCACTCGCATACATCCAATCATCAAAAATTACATATTAAAAAAAAAGTTGTCTGTAAAGTCGGTTTACGGACGATAATTTTACGCGATAACGTCTAAGAAAACAATGATGAATAATTGCATACTGGAGTAGAAGAGTACACGAGAAGCACCAGCTTTCAAATAAAAACGAATCATCAATATCGGTTCACGGTTATGAGGTAAAAAACATAAAAAAAAAACAGTCGAATTGATAGTCTCCTCCTTTTTGAAGTCTGTTGAAAATAATATAGCTCAAATAATGAGCATTTAAAAGTCACTTTTAGAAGTGTTACTCAGAACAAAAATTTACAGCACAACATTTATATGAAACACCATTTCTTTTGTATCATCCGCATTAGCGAAATGAGGAAAAAGCAGTCATCTGTAAACCCATTCGACTTCGCAGGGTTCCACAGATTTAAGAAATGAGGAATTCATTATTCCTAACTTTTGTAATTCCGTTGTGAAAGCTTTTTATTGTCACGTCCACTTTCTGTTTATTTGTTTAATAGATCCGCAAAACAATGTATTTAGGGTTCCATTCCCAAAGGGTACCCTTCAATGTCCGTCCGTCTACCATAGGGCTGTATCTATTAAACCGTAATAGGTAGACACTTGTAATTTTAACAGACTATGTATGGAGGAGGTGGAATGCTCCTTCATCGTGAAAAGGGAAGATCTTCCGCCAGGCGCGCAAGGTAATTGCCAGGGGACCGCGGTCCAACGGTTGATGTTGGACAGTTGTATTTATACAAGCTTCTCATCGTGTACATCGCTTATGGCGCTTTAGTTAGTTCTTTGTAGAATCGATAGATATCGCTACATACCTACGTATTGCTATGGCAAATATAAAACATAGCTTTATCCCGCGGCGTCGCTCGCTCATGATTGTTTCATTGCACCCCCTTAGCCCCTTTTCACACTTACCGGTTTCCGCCGGTCCGGCGGTCCGGTCCGGCGGCGAAATGTATGGCCGATTGCCCGGTTGCTCGCCGGTACGTATGAAAGCGAACGTACATGGCGGGAACCGGTACGTGTGAAAAGGAGCTTAGGGGTAGAATTTTGCAAAATCCTTTCTTAATGGATGCCTACACTGTATAAGCTATCTATGCGCAAAATTTCAAGTCTCTAGACCCAGCGGTTTAGGCTTTTGCGTTGATATATCACCAATCAGTCAGTCAATTTATCATTTTATACATATATAATAATAATAATAATATAATCTCACACCTTTCATCCCCGAGGGGGTAGGCAGAGGTATTCCATTACTGGATATACCCACATTTCACGAGATACATTGGACACCTAAACGTGTTAGGTGGTGAGCCCATCGCCAGACCGGGTCTATTTACACATGTCTCAGAATTAATTCTGAGACCTGCGGGTTTCCTCACGATGTTTTCCTTCACCGTCGAGCTAGTGATAAACATGTACGTAAGTTTTTGAAAAACTCATTGGTACATGCCAGGATTCGAACCCGAGCCTCACTGATTTTCGACCGGCTCTTTAACCGTCCGGGCTATCACTGCTCACATACATATAGATTTACAAAAGTGAAAAAAAAAATAAACGGGTACATAATAAACATGTTTTTATTTTATTATGGCACGGAACTCTTCTTGCTCGAGCCCGACTCGCTCTTGGCCGGTTTTTTAGTCGTCATCTTACAGTTTCGCCATGTCAGTCTGTCAGTAGACTATTCGTAATGGCGTCTTTAAGGAAATACGCCTGGCGTCATTCCCGCGGGATCCCCTTTTTCCATTTACGTAGTAATTTAGAAGAACCCTTTCTTGGTACGTCCTAAAAGCTACATAACTTTTAAATTTTAGTTTCGTAGGTCTGGTGGTTAAACAACGCTGAACAGTTTTTGAGTTACAAATCTTTCCTCTTTAAAATATTAGTGTAGACGTTTGGCCCTCGACTTTGTAAATGGGATAAAAAAACCGGCCAAGTGCGAGTTAGACTCGCGCACAAAGGGTTCCGTAACATTATCTATAAAAACGGCAAAAAAACACGTTTGTTATAATAATATGGGAGCCCCCTTTAAATATTTATTTGATTAATTTTTTAGTATTTTTTGATATAGCGGCAATATAAATACATCATCTGTAAAAATTCCAACTGTCTTGTTATCGAGGTTCTTGAGATATAGCCTGGTGTTAAACAGATGGACGGACAGACAGCGAAGTCTTAGTAATAGGGTCCCGATTTTACTCTTTGGGTACGGAACCCTAAAAATAACAAAGATTTGAATTGACACACGCAAAATGACACAAGTAGTCGTCGTCACGTCGAACATAATTTGTCATGACAATATCGCTTACCCTTCTTTGCACGTAACAAAAGACTCCTGACACAGGTATATAATTCTCCAACACAATAATCACAAAGGAACAAATAATCCCAACTTCAAAACGGCATGATAGATGGCGGTGAAACAAAAGAGTGTAACCCAGTAATTCATTATTAACGGGCCGTCAAAACGAGTGTTAGGATACAGCGAAGCAAGAACGATTATGTTCACAATCATTTTGTGGGTAGCAATAAAATTGTTAGGCCTTTGATTATTGAATCCTTGAGTTATGACCGTTTGATGGAAGTGTTTGAGGACCCGAAATTGATTTTGGATTGGTGATTTCATTTTATTATAGCGTCAGAGTTTTGCGGAATTAAATACGACTGGATATCAAAGAGCTAAGGTTCAAATTTTATTGAAACGAAACATATCATGATTGGTTTCATTTTATTCCGGTCAGAGTGAAATTTCTATTCATTAATAAAGCATTTCATAGGTATAAATATAGGACCTACAGGATAATATACTCTGTCACTCATTCAGTGTACTCACGACTAGACCTTAAGTTTGTTACTGGTTCTTCTCGGGGTAGGTACTGCATTTGGAACCAGCAACTCGTCGGTGGAGACGGGCTGCTGTTTACATTTAGCCAATCTTCATCGAAGAGTTTCGAGTGCCTTGTTATTAGACTATTGACATTTATTAGTGTATTTGTACGACAGAAATAAAAGATTTTGAATTTGAATTAGCACATATCAGAATTTTGTTACAAATTCAAATCGCATTTAAAGTTAACGTTGCGTTTGCGATTGGAATTCGGACCCAAAAATATGTAAAATATAGAACGGTTATTTCAGTTTTACTGTGTATTGACTATCATTGCTTAAAGAAGCAATGTCAAATAGAACATCCATTAGCATTTTGAGCGGCCTGCTTCTAATGTTGGGTAACTTTCAGATTATTTTCGAAAACACTTCTTCATTCCGATTGAGGTCGGAAAATTTCCAAGTATATGTGAAAAAATACGTTTCCGAAATTATAATTTGATAACATAACATAACATAGAAGTGTGACTAGCCCAAAGGCAAAGATGGGGCCTACGACGGGCCTGGGACGAGCTTGCCTAAAAGATGACCGTTCACTCGAGCCCTATAAAAGGCTGGAAGTCTGAGTCAAATTCAAAATCATTTATTTCCTATAGGTATTGAAGATACACTTAGAAACGTCAATGTTTTATAATAACAAGGCACTCTAAACTCGTCCATGAAGATTGGTTAAATACAAACAGCAGCCCATCTCCACCGACGAGTTGCTGGTTCCGAATGCAGTACCCCGAGAAGAGCCAGCAAGAAACTCAAGGGCAGGTCTTTTTAATCTCATGTCTTACTAATAAAATATATTGTTACAATAATAATTATAATTAATAGCCTTACATAGCGTCGAGTCGGTTAATCCCATGCATGCTGGTCTACTAAGTAGTCTGTAATTTTATAGTAGCCTTTCTTATGTAATTTTTGCTTAACTATTATTTTAAATTTGTCAAGAGGCAAATTGCATACAATGTTAAGTAAGGTTATAGAGCCCGCTTCTCATTCGTGAGGCTCGGGTTTGAATCCTGATGACGCCATGTACCAAGGCATTGATGAAGAAAAACATAGCTAGAAAACCATGTGGATTTTATTGCAGTTTTCCCCGAATTATTATAATTCAGAAGCATGTGTAATAGCAACCGATTCAGCGGCGATGGGCTGATCACCTATCACGTTTAGGGATCCAAAGAATAAACTAGTTAAACGTGGGTATTTTCAAAAACGGAATATCTCTGCCTACCCCTTTAAGCATGAAAAGCTTGAGATTATTTACTTAGAAGTTAACACAGTGCAATTTAATAAAGGCCTGAAATGAAACATGACAAATTAACATAAAACAAGTATCTCTTTGTAATGTTACGTCTAATATCTCAAATACCAAGAATAATTGGATGTTCCCGTGTTCATTATCTCAGAATTGTCTTGGAAATAAACAAGAAAGCTCAGCATAAAATGTCTTATTATTTTAAGACGCTGATACAACTTTTCTCTCCTTATGTAAACACTCGGTTTCACAAGCGTAGTTCAATTTCCTGTTGAAATACGGGAATAAATAATAACCTATGTTACTCAGGGATCTTTTAGCTTTCCACTGGTGAAAGAATTTTAAAAATCGGTCCAGTAGCTTTTGAGTTTATTCGTTACAAAAATATAACAGAATAGCACCAAAACATATCATCGATGTAATTCTGTAGACATTTGTTGATTTTTTTAAAAAACCTTGCGACAGATTTTGAGAAGGAGAAGTGTAGATCACACCTCTGAAGTGTGATCTACCAAACAAAACACAAATAATCAAAATCGGTTCTTAATTAGCGGAATAATCACGAAACATACATACAAAAACGGTTGTCTGTAAAGTCGGTTTACTGACGATAGTTGAACGTGACAAAGTCATAAGAAAATACTGATGGAATGGATTGTGCCTCTTTGTCGCTCGTTGCGCGCTCTTGCTTGCACTTCAAAAGCGAGGTAACGCCGCATACGTCATATTTTTTCCTGCGTGCAGCTGGCTCCATCGATTTCTATGACGTTGTCACGTTAGAAACATACAGTTGTGGCGCCAAGACTTAGTATTAGTACATCATCATCAGGACGTTTTATCCGGGCGCCTCTCCGTTTTCGCGAGACCTAATACATTATTCTGCCGCTAGGTGGCGCGGCGAGAGAGAGAAGTCGCCGGTTTCATGGCCGGCGGCGGTTCGGTTGATTCTTTCTGTTTCATGTAAACCGTTCCCGTTGAGTAATTAAAGTGGATTAAAATCATAACCGAGTGTTCTATAAAAGTCTACTTCCCTACACAGTCGAATTGAGAACCTCATTTTTTTAAGTCGGTTGAAAATGAAGAAATCCTCTTAGATGGAAAAAGATATTAAAGGTATATTATATTTATTTATTAATCCCTTCAGAAGTCAGAGCAGCTACGCTTAATCAGTCACCCAAAGAAATTTCTTTTTTTAAATAATAATACAAGTATTGCAGAAGTATAAGTAAATTAATTTCTTTCTAGGCATTTCTTTTCATGGATATTCACAGTCTGTCTTTTGTGTCCTTTAATCCCTGTCAGTACATAAAAGTGCCTCAATTAAGCTACGTAGGTTCGCTTCACTCCCTTCGTTATGCAGACAAAAAATATTCCTTCCTCCCATTTCGTTTTCGACGTTTGCAAAAAATACCCTTCTCTTCCGAAGGCTCAAATAAGGTCGGCTGGGCAAGGAAATGGCGCTTCAAATCGCGATGTACATCCTGACCTCAGGCGAAATGGTTCGCGTATGACTCGATTATAGCCCTTTCCACTATAGAGCGCGCTGGTTAACCTGAGGCTATGGTGACGGAAGGAGCGGTATCAAAAAACGAAAGAAGTCATGCATCGTCATCGCTAGCGCTATACCGTTAGGTATGGAGGAGCGGAGGTGTACAGCTCCTCCGTCGTGAAAGGGGAAGATCTTCCGCCAGGCGAGATGATCGTGTTTGGGGATAGCGGTCCAACGATTGATTTTAGACAGTTGTATTTATACAAACTCATTAAAAAACTGCGATAGCGCGCTTTAGAACTCGGCCGTCTATTGGCGCGTTCGATGTAGTGCGCGTTTGATGAAGTAAGGTAACTTTGCGGAATGAACTAATTTGTTACCCCGTCTTAACATACTACCTTAGGGGGATATTACATTATCATATATCTCTGATCATTTAAATGATCATATATTTGATCCAATATAATTGACTAATTGAGTCATATCTCTGTATTACACTATCAAAGTTCTTTGATGCTATTTTACGTCATATGTAGTTGCAATTCGGTGGTGTGCGCTACTATTGCTTCGGCATAGTGATGGGACTCGAATCACATTTGATTCGAATGATTCGAATGATGAAGGTGAAAAGTTGATTCGAATGAGATTCAAAGTTGATTCGAATTGCCGAGTTGATTCGAATCATCTTTACAATTCGAATCACACGATGATTCGAATTACATTTATGATTACAATCTTATATTGCGCGGTAAGCTTACCTTATAGATGAGACGATTAAAATTCGTTCACGTTTTTTTTGCATTTCTATTAAGATTTTTTGTTTAAATATATAGGTAATAATAATTCTTCAAAAGTACCTGTAGTGAAAACTAAAAAGTTATATTAGGTAAGTATATTATATTTTTTTCTAACTCCATCCTTAGTTTTTTTTAGAAAGTGGTCAAAGTGGATAATAGAGGTTTGTTAATTAATTTTTCAGAAGTAATTTGAACACGTTGACTAGTATATTTTTATCTATTGAACGATTTTATTGATTCGAATCAACGTATAAATTCGTATTGATTCGAATGTATCAATCGATTCGAATCCAAGGTTTATTCGAATCATGATTCGAATTTTTCGCCAGGTTATTCGAATCGATTCGAATATTAATTTTCGATTCGAGTCCCATCACTACTTCGGCAGGTATTGACGTCAGGGTTACCAGATCTCAGGAAATTCGATTTGCCAAAAGGCATCGTCATTTTTAGTATGGCTTGTTTTTTGTTATTTCAGCAAGATTATGCAAGTATATAATTAGAAAAAGAACTACATTACAATATTTGAAACATATTGACGAACAAGAAATCAAAAACTGTATTTTTATATTTGCTTTTAAATACCTAGTGGAAAAAAATAAAAAATAACTGGCAACACCTGTTTCTATGACCGTATTGGATCCAATCTCTCAGCAAATGTCAAAAATCTATGATCAAGGAGAAAATGAATCATATGTCTATATTACATTATCCAATAACATTGACTCATAGATCTATGATCCAAGATAAATGATAGTGTAATATGCCCCTTAGGCACGGTACATAATCTGGGATCCAATTATAGTTAAATATCGTATAGTTAAGTTCGTACGAGCTTTAGTATTTTTTTCATTACTGTTAAACTTTAAGATATATTTATATTACCAAGTAATCCTTAGACAATCTTTTTAAATGTTCTTTAACAATGTTGTACAAACTAAACACTGAAATCACGTCGGTGTCTGTCTATATCTTTAATTAATTGAAAACAACATTGACATGGAAAGTTGAAATTGGAACGGGTATAAACGAAGGTTCACTTACAATTATATAAGAAAAGGTGTTAGTTTCAGAGCATAGCAAGTATTTTTTGACGATTATTAAGTGCAAACACATTAAAACATACTTTTTGTAAAGATGATTTGAAAGGCAAAGCAAGGCTTACATTTTTTTCATAACTGCCACCTTTAGCGATCACCAATAGTCTCCAAGAGTGATGGATGACTTTACGACCTCGCATCATAACTCCAGACAGTCATGCACCTTTTCAACGGACTTCAAAAGAACGAGGAGGTTCTGAATTCGACTATATGTTTTTAAGCTATTGCATAGCTTTTATCGAGGGCCTTGAGCGCGGGGACCGAATCCAGAAATTCCGTAACGAAAAAAAACGCTAACGCTAACGCTCCCCACTCCGACGGGCACGGAGGTGTGGCTTGAAGGCCGTGCATTGTCTAACGTCGTTTCTTTTCGGCAGTCTTGTTGATACAAAATGCTATGCAATGGCTTTACCGCGGCAGTCCCCGAGTGCCACACGTCTTTTTTTTATGTTTGATTCCTCAGAACTTTCGACTCGGTGAACCGATTTTGTAGATTTTTTTTTATTTGAAAACTGGTGCCACCCGTGTAGTCACAAAGGCATCCATGATAAAACCATATAAATTGAAGTCGCGTTTTTTACTCTTTAGAGTTGTATGTTATAGATCTCTATTGTCTACGCGACAAACACACAAACTTATTTTCAACTCCGTTAAATTCACACAAAATCGCTACTCGCTACCGCTTGTGAACTTAACCTGACCCGCAGACGTATAGAACACTATTACCGTAAAGAGGTCCATCACGTATAAAGGTGCGTAAACACAGAGCTTAACGGAAAATGCCCAATAAACAGGAACATTATGTGGAAGGATGTCAGGACGGCTTATGGAGTCTGAATAGAGCTTGACAAAATGGCGGTAAATTAAGAAAAATCGTACAAAGTTAACTGGGGTAAATGCTAACTTGGGGTAATCACATATTTTTCAGGATCGAATAAAATCTATCACGGCAAAACGAGCTCTCTTTTCAGGAAGTATTATTACTACGAACGCAAATAGAAGAAGAAATGTTTGTTTATTTTACGTATAATATTTTAGAATTTATATTTGTTTTTAACCCAGTTTATAAAAGTTTTTAATACTACGGGATAGGCTATATTTAATCGAAAAACGCGTAATTTAGGTTAGAAGGGTAGGTATTCCATTCTGGAAATAGCCACGTTTCACAATAGTACATTATTTTGACCCCTAAACTTGATAGTATTAGGTGGTGAGCTCATCGCCGGACCGGGTCTGTTACACACGTATCTCATATGCAAATTATAATCTACATTCAACCTAGCATCAAGAATTTAAATGTGATATTTCTAAGTGACTTATTGAAAGGTTAATTGGTTGCCCTCATAGATCAACTTTTTCAAATCTGTCTCCGCGTTTTGGAAGGTCTGGTTTTCGTTGTGTTTACGCACAATAGAAGTCTGATAGTTAGGTGGCCACTAGCCTAACGCCATCTCCCAATCCGCGGGAGCTCGTGGCGTGGAGATTATGACCCATATTTCCTCATGTGTAAGGAAATACCCTTAGCTCAGCTGTGGGCTGTTACATGATGATGAAGGATACTAATAAGGGAATCTTATTCACCACAGCAGGTCCAAAAAATAGCCCTTATAACAACTATTCAGTGCCTAATCCACTAGAATATCTAGTGGAATTATTCAATTATATTACAAACCAGCTTGAGCACTTGAGTAGAATAGCACAAATTCTCACTAGGGCTGTCAGCTCATTTATTTACGGGACAATTTTGGGAGAAGCACATTCCGGCTAAATAATAAGGCTACGAGCAAACAACGGCATGAAATATCGCATCGCATCGCATATTTTCGACTGACAGTTTCAGTAAGCATTATAAAAATACACAAAAAAACATACAAAAAAGTAGTATTTTTACATAATATTAGTAACTTTAAATCGTTATAGATTTCAAATTGTTATTAAAATATGAAAAATGGCTGTCTGTCAAGTTTACGGATGCTCGTGGTCAAATCAGTTTGACCATTAAGTTTGACGACGAGGAAGGAACGGATAATCGTTTATAAAGAAAGAAAGAAATAAATTTATTAGACACAACATTACAAAACAACAAAAAATTAACGCATGTCAGTTGGTAGTGCCTAAACTCAGCTTGTGCTGCAGGTTTTGCCACAGCACTGGTATTCTGCAGGGCCCCGGTTTTAGGTGATAACGTCATAAGAAAACATTGATGAAAAATTGCAAACCTACCTTATCTGTCTAGATAAGTCACATGCCGAACGCTTAGGCCTATCGTGTATCTCCATCGCTGGTTCCGCGCTCTCGCTTGCACGCTCGGCTCAGGCGGAATATGACATCTTTTTCGTGCGTTAATCGATTTATAAGACGTTATCACGTAAAAAGATAAGGGAAACTTAAAGATAATTTTCTACTACCAATTCAATGATTCGAACCCGAGCCTCACAGATCATCGTCATGAAAAGCGGGATCTTTAACCACTGGGCTATCACTGCTCTGTAGCAAGAGAATACCTACAGTCAAGAGCACATGAAGCTTGACACTTGTAGTGTGAGTCTGACCTCTAAGGCGATTGTAATAAGAATGTTACTAAGTCCAATGTGTCAAGCTCCACCTCTTGACTGTACAAGGTATACTGGCGTATCCTATTACGAACATAGAACCTAGACATTAACTTGTCGTTTTCAGTCACACAAAATTGTGTAGACTTTAAGACGCTCATAAAATACATTTAAAATAAATTCGGTGCCCGAAAAATTTCATTTCATTATTTTTCCTTCATGGAGGAAAAAAAGAAAAATCAGTTCAATTCCAAACGTTGGATATTAGAAAACTTTATCACGAAATATACTGAGCTCATAAAATAGGGTTACGGTTTCTGAGTAAAAAAGAAATCTAATTTTTGCTCGCTGCCACGAAATACCATTGTCTGTGTCAACTTGTACATCTATGTATACGTAAACAAGAATGTATACTTTGTACGAATGTCATTCTTCTCGAATTTGCATACCTGCAAGTACCTCCTTAGTATTGGATAGAAGTTAATATTTCATATCTTCATGTGCCGCCATTTTGAAGTGGCGCGAATCAATTAAAAATTATGCAAAAACTATTTTCAAAGATCAACACAGTCTTTTTCATAAGATTTTAAAAGGAGACAGTAGTAAAGTCAAAATGTTTTATTTAAAGTAGGAACTTACAAGTCCACTTATTGAACGTCATTTCAACTCCACCAGTATACCTGAGACGTAGTTCTTAAAAATTAATATTTTAAGACAACAATGATACCCGACGGTAATAGAAGGTGGGTAATGTTTTAAATTGCTTCCAACACCTTGTATCTATACGTTATTTCAAATCCAATTTATAATTTTGTGGTACGTCGTTAGCAGATGTTATATCAACTTTAAGTATCTACTGCTTTAGTATTAAACTTCAAAGCACACAATTTCGCTTTCATATGCATAAATAATTTCGCTTTCAAAATATTAAAATATATAGGTACCTAGGTATCTCATTTGAATATAGTTTCAGTAAAAGCAGTTTAATTAATTTTTAATTAATTGAATTACTTCAACATAAGCGGCCTAAATATGGATATATACATAATAATATTATATATTATGACATGATGATAATGGAAAATATAACATTTATTTACAAAGAAAATATGCATTCATTTACAATAATTACAGATAAAAAATGTCCTCCAAAGAAGAACCATGTGGGACAGTGCCCAGAAAACTGGCTGCATTCCCTCTCTGGATAGCTAGGCTGATCTTTTGACAGAGATAGCTGCCTGCCCTCTGGTCACCTGAAGCCTCGATCATAATTATGTTGTAGCGTTAACAAGTTTATTTACACGGTGGATCTGTCTGTAGGCTTATTTGGTAGGAACCGCGCCTTTTGATTTAAATCTTGCGTGTTGCTTGCCTAGGGGCAACATTTTTGTGCATGAAAATGATTGTTAGGTAGTTTTAGACGTTAAATTGTAGGTACCCTAAGTAAAGTTTCTGCCTAGTTTGGAACTAAATAACCATGTACAGATTTTGTAACAGATTTTTAGGGTCCCGTACCCAAAGGATAAAACGGGACCCTATTACTAAGACTCCACTGTCCGTCCGTCCGTCTGCCTGTCCGTTTTCACAAGGCTGTATCTCATGTACCGTGATAGTTAGACAGTTGACATTTTCACATCTGATGTATCTCTGTTGCCGCTATAATAACAAATACTAAAAACAGAATAAAATAAATATTCAAGGGAGCTCCCATACAACAAACGTAATTTTTTTATCATATTTATAGATAATGGTACGGAACCAAAAAGTTTTTTAACATTATTTTATGTCATAAGTTTTATTAAAGTCAATAAAAAGTTAGATTGAAATTTAATCTGCGTTGTAAATAATCTAAGCACAATCTTAATGCTAAAATCAAGAAGATAAAATGAATAATTTAGGGTATCTTCTAACGAGTTCTGGGAATATATGAGGGGAAGGTGATTATCATTTACTTGATAACTGAACATTTTGGTTTGCTATCTGAAGACTGCTTTCGCATTACTTAAAGCTAGTATGGGCCCTAAAGACCTAATAAACATACTATCTTTATTATTATTTTTCCCTTTATTTATCACATTAACATAGACAAAACATTATGACACATAGCATTTGTAAACCACAAATTTTACCTTAATGCAATTTTGCTAGCAAATCATACACTATAACAAATATGTATTTTACTATGGACGTTGCAAAAATTAAGTGAATAGGTATATTTTTATATGTTTATAAACGAAAACGAACATGAATTTTGAAAGGAATTATAATACTTTGATCAATTACTTTATCTTTAATATTATAATTATTTTGTACATGTGTGTATTTAAGTGTATGTAAGAAAACCTAGAGAGGATTGGCCATCTTTGGAGGAGGCCTTTACCTAAAGAGGGGTTTTAGATAATAATTAAATATTAACCCTATTTTAAAAGTAAATTATTTGTTAATATTTATTTAAGATCTTAACTTAGGAACTAAACTTAATTATATATACTAACAAAAAAAATCTTTATTTTAACTCGGCAAAAAATAAATGGTTTTTAAGAAAACATCCTACTAATCTATATACCGTATATAAAAATGAATCCCTTTTTCCCTTGGTCACGGCATCACGCGTTAGAACCAGGAGACGGACATAGGATACTTTTTATTCCGATATTCCCACGGGAACGGGAACTAGGCGGAAGAAACCGCGGGGCGCTGCTAGTATTATTATAAATTCGAAAGTTTGTATGCATACATTATGTTTGTGTTCTTCTTTCACGCAAAAACTACTGAACGGATTTTGATGAAACTTTACACCTTTATAGCTTACACATCAGAATGACACATGGATATATTTATCCCGGTATTCCCAAGGCAACGGGAACGAGAACAGGAACTACGCGTGTGAAACCGCGGAGCGCTGCTGGTAATGTATAAATCTGATCTCGACTCATATAAAAAGGGCAAAAAGTACCTTCTATATTTAGCTAACACTCAAGTATAATTTTAAAAGGAAATATTTCTACGCTGTTTCAAATTACTTTTGGGGCCTACAAAAAACTCGAAGCACCTGTAAGACAATTCACTAAAGGAATTATTTGACCTTTTTTGTACAGCAGAATCCCTATTCATTTGACCTTTAAAAATTAGTAAAATAAAAAAAATTAAGACACTTTTATATACAACCTTTTTAGTCTCATAGTAGGCCTAAGAGTAGTTACATATTATGTAGTTCAACTTACTAGAAAGCGTTATAAGAGTGTTATACTACCTGTAAAAACCTGCCCAGTAGTTTTTGAGTTTATTCGTTACAAACATACAAAAATACAAGTCTTTCCTGTTAACACTATTGGTGTAGAAGTTTTAGACTTAAAAGTAAAGATTAAGATAAAGTCAAAGAGAATGAACCATGAAAAGTATCGACTCTCCACTTTACCAAAAAGCAAATCAATGTAAAATTTGCAGACAGACAGACAGATTTTTATGGCTGCCTAATAAACACCATTCCACTCTCATACCATCTTATAGAGTAATAGAGGAATAAAAACCAGCCCTACTGAGCCAAGTATTATGGCTTGGTAGGACAAGCTGATTATTCTCCCTTTGCCAAGCTATCAAGGTGCCGAGGACTGTTTTAAAATTATTTGTTCCAATAAATATATTTTCTTTCTTTCTTCTTTCTTTCGGACAGACTATTATATCTCGTGTAGATGGTTAAGCATTATTAGATGACTGTGTAAATAGACCCGGTCCGGCGATGGGCTCACCACCTATCACGTTTAGGGGTCCAATATATCTCGTGAAATGTGGGTATATCCAGTAATGGAATACCTCTGCCTATCCCATAGGTGTGAGACTATTTATTTATTTTATTTTTTTACAGGAATTTTGACTTTGACTTGACTTTGATTAAAACTATGAGCACTATTGATTAAACAGTGACAAAGTGGCGGTCACTAATATTTGACTTAAGATAGAATTCATTGAGTTCAGAGGATAAGACTTAGATAATATTGACATAGGTCTAGTTTAACATTTTCTGGGCCGGTTAATATCAGCAGGCGTGGCCCTTCAAGTAGCAGTGACCTAGGGGCAGACGAGGACATAAGATAATCCATTTTCACCTCTCCGTGTGGAACGCGGCAACTTTCGGCCCGCTGCGCTAAACAAAGTTGCCGCTTTCCACCTCCGTCGAGCAGAAAAAAGTATACACACGTCGGGAAGTAAATAATAAAATCCTCAGATTACATTTGTGATCTGAATCATTTGTTATTTTACTTCCCTAGATGTAACTATTTTTGTCTGCATATCAGACTGATGACTAAATGGGTATTGACATCGACATATTAGCTTTCGAAAATAAGTCATGAACCTGACTACAGCTTCGGTTTTTAACAGACTTCCAAAAAAAGGAGTACTTTCTCAATTCGTCAGTTTAATATTAGGTACATTCGGGAACTCAGGACAAATTCAAGTGGGTATTATTCGAATTTGTCTCACAGAATCCCTATTACTATGTTTACGACCGTCCTTCGGTGTCTGTCGGTACAAAGGAGGCCTCATACAACAAACCAGTTTTTTTTTATTCACTTCTGTTTTTACTCTGTCATAAAACGTTAATACAAGTGTTAAACGTGGTGTGATTATAGTGCAAACTATTACATAAACAATAATATGAAACAATAGATAAAATAAAAAATATGAAATACGCTTTGAGAATTTCGAAATAAACACATTTCTTTGCAAAAACTTAAAACACATTTTTTATGTAGGTACGGTAAGTATAGTAAAAAAACCTATAAATATAAATAAAATCTGTGACAAGTTAAACCCTTTTATCGCTTCGACACTAAAAGCTACCTTTGAAATTCACTTTTCTCATTTGTCCTTGAAATATCTCGGGTGACCCGTGGGACATATTGACCCTACGGTCGAAATGGCCCTTAATAGACATTCAAATCTCGTTACCCCATTTCAGGGATGCCTCTTGGAGGGTTATTTTGTTTCCTTACTCTGGTTGATGTACATTACTGGCTCAGTTCTGATGAATTTTATACGAAACTTCAGACAGTACTGTGTATAGGACACAGAGTAAAACGCCTCTGTGTACCTAAATAACCTAGTCCTGGCAATGGACCTTAGGCAAAATGTATTGTGTCCAATGTACTATTGTTTATAAACTGCAAAAGTCATTTAAAGCTTGTTTAGTAGGCACCAAAGGAGACGTTTCATGAATGTATGGAGACTGGGCCTGCATGATTTTGCTTATAGTTGTCTAGTTTTGTTGTACAATAAACTTTAATTTTCATTCAACTAGCATCAACTACAATTGCGACCTGACCGGTAAAATGACAATTGACATTATTTTGATGTTTGTCGGACTAATTCACAATAACATAGAAATAGGGCTTAAGAAGTAAAAATAGTATTATTTCAATATGATTCCATGCGGATCCATCGAAGCTTATTTACTTTTGTGCAAGTTAAATAGATGGAAATGATTTTTTAAAATATTTTTCTTACAATCATTACATTTTTCTCTATCTTTCTTCTTTTGCAGGCCCAAGATGGAACGTCTCCTTTAAAGATTAATCTAAAAAATATACGAATAAATATCCCTGAAATAAAGATTACCTACCTACATAATAAAATCACTGTGATGGAAATAAAAGAATAAGTAAAGCAGCAAAAAAAATGTTTTTCATAATGAATCTAAGAAAAATACAGATTTAAGCGCTTATGAGCTGTCAAAACGAAAATTTACTATGGACTTTGAGACGACATCATTTTTAGTACTCAATTGCATAACTTTTGTTTTTATTATTTACTAGCGGTTCTTCGTTTTAACCCGCATCGTTCCCGTTTCCATGGGAATGCGGGAAAAAAATTTAGCCTATATTACTAAAAGTGAGAAATTTTAAAATTGGTTAAATAGTTTTTAAGTTTATTCGTTACAAACATAACGTTATATACACAAGTATTTCTTATTAGTGTAGATTAATAATTTCATTGTAACATAAAAATCATGCATATTTGAGCTGTTCTGGGATAAGCTTTGTAATAAATGATTACTTGCAATTAATTTCGACACAATGAAATCCTATTTTATTACATTTACAATTCTTCAACCAGCAATGGAACAAAAGCATCGAAATAAAAACAATCACTCGCCAAGCGAGAGGTGGTACGGGGCGCAAACATTTCCCGGCACTCAGTTCTCGATTTGGTTGAATTTTTCACGAAACGCCCGAAGATTTTTATCTGGGAGCAGTCTGATGACGTAATAAGTTTTTTGTAATAAAAAACTCCCCCATTTTTCTTTGGATAAAAAAGTTGTCGTATTTTTTATTGCGTTTTACAATTCTCCCCTTTTCCGATTTGGATTGGGTTTGACAAGTTTTTAGGTTAACAAGATTTTTATGGACAATTTGACTTGTGCGATGGCTTTTACATTATAAACAGATATCGGCATTAGGTAGTGTGATTTGGTACCAAAGTAGGTAGAGGATATAATATGGCGTTGTTAAAACCACCATGTTCCTACTTTTAAATCGAAGCACACATATGAAATGCCAAATTTCATATGTGTGCTTTGTGACGGATGGAACCGAATATCACATTTTTTTTTAGCTAAGGAGCCGTACTATTACTATTAATATGCAGATTTTGTTGATTATCTCCATAACCGGCCACTGTAGAGAAAATCACCTAAGAACAAAAGAAGTTTATATTTAGTAAGTAAATATGATACTGTAGAAAAATCTCGAAAATTTTCGGGGAAATTTTCAGAAGTCAGAAATAAAGTGGTGGTTTTAACAACTCCATATTACATCCTCGTAGCAACTTTACCTACTATGGTACCTAATCACACTACCTAATGCCGATCTCTGATTAAAAAAGATGTTTTACATTCAGGGTCGCGCCACACCTGAAACATTTACGGCGCGGAACTTTCAGTGAACAACATACATTACGGTTGACGCGGGAGGCAGATCCATTTATCTTTAGAGTGAAACGTCAATGTATGTTGTTCACCGAACCTTCGGCGCTGTACGTTCCGCAGATGTGGCGCGACCCTTAAACGCATAATACTAAGACGCTTACGGTTACGATTTTGCGACACGTTGTGGCGATAATGACGTATGAATATGATGACAGAGTGGACTGTGTAATTCACTTAATGTGTATAATAGAAGTAATTCCGTGATTTTATTTGTTATACCTTTAATATAGGCCTTACAAGGCCCTTTTAATGTTTTCTTAATTGTGGAAAGAACTCATAGTTTTCGGTGACATTAATAAAAAACTGCTGTCTTTACGATAAAGTTAGAATAGTTCCGTATAATCTCAACCTACATCCCTGTTTTCTCGTTTTTCTAGAATAGTTTAATATACAATCTGTTCATAGCTTATTTTTGAGAGGGTAACAAAACTATCAAAGGAACTAACTTTATAGATATATTTCTATTATTATCATTGCTAAAATCATTACTACTTCCACCATTGTCACCCAATCGGCAAGATATCTGGCCACTTTTCCGTATCCCCAAATAAACTATTCACTGCCAACACTTCGTCCCAAATTGGATTGACATGGATTAATATTCTATTCAAGTCATGACGCAGATTGCGTAGCGTTCAGTCTGTCCTTCGGGGAAACCCAATGCTTGTCGTATTCCCAATCAAATATTGTGTGACGTCACCGAGTAGCTTCAAGCTGTAGTGCCTCAAATAACAACTATGGTCATATACTCCAAAGGCATTTCAGAAACATAGTCATAAACAGAAACAAGTATATTTGAATAAGGTGTGTAAATACAAGTAGTCTCTCCCAAAAAAAATACTGAGACGCACTGAAAACATTTTCAAAACATTACTCTTGTGCGGTAGGGTTAAAAATAATAATATAATGTAGTCTATGATACTACGGAGTGGAAAAGAAATCTCCAGACATTTTTATATCTTTGCTTACCATATGTCACGTTTAGGGGTCCAAAAATATATGTACTGGTGAAAAGTATTTATTTCAAGCACTGGAATACCTCTGCCTACCCCTCGGCGATAAAAGGCGTGAGCATATTTTTATTTTAAAAGCATAACAAGAAAAAAACATTGAAAAACTATATTTTTTACACATTGTTTATCATTTTAACATAAACTTTGTTAGTGAACTTACTTCAAATTTCTTTTTTCGTCGCACAGATGGTGCTGTTTACAAAAAGTGATTAAAATGTGTAAAAATATAATCGACTATAATCGAATTTATATAAAAAAATATATTGTTAAAATCGATTATACAAAAAAAAAACAATTAATAATTATGAAAACTTATATTTTTTACACATTATTTATCCTTTTAACATAAACTTTGTTAGTAAAATTGCTTCACATTTCTTTATTCGTCGCACAGATGGCGCTGTTAACAAAAATCTATTGTTAAAATCGATTATTCTAAAAATCGATTATTTTTTCACATCCCCACCGCCTGGTGGTTTACACCCTAAGTATATTTAAAAAAAAGTGGGAAAAGAATGACAAGACCTGACCGCAGAGACGTTATTAGGGAAATAAGGATTCTTGGCCACGATATTAGAAACCCAAGACACATTTTCACCAAGTAAAAAAAGAAAACGTTCACCTCTGCATTATTACTTCCTGAGTTATTTATACGACAGGTTAAAATTCATATAAACGCTATATATATCCGTTATACCACGATTTACTAAGCTTTGCAATATCATATTATTACTTTGATGTAGGCATAATGGTTGTGGAAGTTAATGTTATGAATGTAATAATAACAACAATGACTTTCAGTAAACCTATGAATAGAAAAAACCGGCCAAGTGCGAGTCGGACCCGACCACGAAGGGTTCCGCACCATCTATAAAAATATTTATTAGCACAGTGATAGTCTGTTAAAGAGCCTGCTTCACATGATGAAAATCAGTGAGGCTCAGGTTCGACTCTTGGAATGTACCAATGAGTTTTTCGAAAACTTACGTACATATTTATCACAAGCTTGACGGAGCCGGAAAACATCGGAGGAAACTAGCAGATCCCAAAATTAATTCTGAGACATTTGTAACAGACCCGGTCCGGCGATGGGCTCACCACCTATCAACTTTAGGGTTCCAAAGAATATTTCGTGAAAAGTAGGTATATCCAGAAATGGAATACCTCTGCCTACCCCTTCGGGGGTAAAACGGCGTGAGATTTTTTTTTTAAATTATCTCTAACTAATTGGTAGGTACATGTCAGGATCCGAACCGGAGTCTCACTGATTATCATCATGAGAAGCGGGTTCTTTAACCGTAAGGCTATCACTGCTCTATAGATTGATATATAATGCCCGTAAACGCCCATCCAGTATTTAAACATGCCCAAACCTGCTTACCATGCGTTATGTCCACAACACAAAGTTATGTAATACACTACGAAAATTCCGTGTCCTTATTTTCTCGTTTTTCCCGAGATCCCAGGGAGGTTTGGGACAAAACGCTCGTATACGTTTTACGAGGGAGCCAAGTGAATTTCCGCGCGTCCAATTTCTATTTTATTTTATTAAATTTTTTGAACAAAGCGTTCGTGTATAACGAAAATGAGATGCCAATTTTGGCGTGATATGAGGCCTATTTTGAAAGGTGCTCGGATTTTATAGAAAGTAAAAGTCGCTTCGAAATAGTTCGAACTTGTATAAGATCAAATTGACTTGTAGTATTTTGAGTGTTTTGTATCAATCGAAGCGATCTTGGTACATTACATTACGATTACGGAGATACACACAAACGCGGCGAACACTCGCTTTTGATATTTTATTTATTTTTATTTTATTTTTATTATGATCGGGAAGCTAACAGCTAAGTATTACAATATTGTAAACATAGTAAATGTCTAAACGTTAATTATAAGCTTCCACGTGTAAATATACAAAGCGTAACAGAAAAAACGCAATTCCTCATACACCCCAATTAAGTAGTATAAAAAAAAAAAGACGTGTGGCACTCGGGGACTGCTGCGGTAAAGCTATTGCATAGCATTTTGTATCAACAAGACTGCCGAAAACAAACGACGTTAGACAATGCACGGCCTTCAAGCCACACCTCCGTGCCCGTCGGAGTGGGGAGCGTGAGGTTTTTTTCGTTACGGAATTTCTGGATTCGGTCCCCGCGCTCAAGGCCCGCGATAGAAGCTATGCAATAGCTTAAAATATGATGCAATCGAACTTTAGTGGTGTCTAACCAATTTTCTTAAATATCGATTAATAATAGAACGATTTCCATAGAAAGCACTAAATTCAGCTACGCTAATTCATTTTTGGGAAAAATTTAATACATTTAAATAGCTGAAATCGAATAAGTAGTCGATACAGAACATACTAATTATAGGAATTGTGCTTATTCTGTTACATGTTGTATAATATATTGTGATTTATTTTTTACGAACAAACCTGTTCGCCTGTACTCACTTGTAAATGTTGTATTAAGGGATACGCTAAAAAACCTACGCTTATAAATCACAGAAAAATTATATAATACGCTACTTTATCTATTTTTAAACGTCTGCAAAAAAAGGAGACTGTTCTCAATTCAGTTGTATTTTTTTTTCATGTTTAACTCAGAGCTCAATTCTATGATAACATATCTATCAAAATAAATAATTATGTAAGACGTTTATTTATCAACCCAACACAACTAGACTACAATAAGTAAAAGTACGTTCATAATGTGGATCAAAAGGCTAGAGTCAATTGTTATAGGTACAGTCAATAGCACATGAAGCTTAACACTTGTAGTGCGAGTCTGACCTCTAAGGCGATTGTAATAAGAACGTTACAAAGTCCAATGTGACAAGCTCCAAGTGCTCTTGACTGTAGGGTAAAAACCCGGATATTCGCTACAGGGGTATAGTTGCCTCGATTGCAATTATTCTATTTTCGCGAATGAAACACATGTTATTTTAGTTATCTGTCGAGAGACTCTTCAACTACAACTAAGTTGATCGAGTTGCATGTCTGTGCGATTGCATGGGACGGCTAGGTGCGATCAAAGTTTTTGCGGGATAAATTTCTTGCTCGGGGCATCTATCCTAAACTACTAGGACTATTTTTGTCTAAAAATAAATATATTTTTTTTAAACGTAATTTACATGGATAAGGCAACTATCCACTGTATGGGATAGTTGTCAAAAAATTTTGAGGTCAGCGAAAATCGGTAATACTCTGGAAATATTAAAGATAAACGTTTATTCCTTTCATACATTTGAATATAATAAACCAAAGTACCTTCCCCTTTAACTAATAACGAATCTTTCTTTTTGTACCAAAGGATATAAAGTAATTTCAAAAAGTGGGGCAAATATCCGGGTTTTACCCTAAAAGCAAAAATAGACCATTTCACAAAAACTTTCTAAGAAATCCAATCCCATCCCATCACATTGTGAAAATATACAACGTGAATTTTAAGTGCCGAAGGCATATTGAAGCTTCGCTGTCGACGAAGTATTCCGATGATCGAATTTGACTCGGTGGGATCGACCATGTAAACTGAATTAGCATTTTTATAAGATTATTCTGGCTTAAAGACTGTATTTTGGGATAAGGATACGTAAGGGGCGATTCTAATATTTTTGCGACGTTACAGGACGTTTGGAACCACTGGGCAATACCTGAAATTACCCATTTAGCCCGAGAAAACTAGATCTTAACGAAATAAGACCTGAATGGAGAGGCTGGTACCTATTTGGACGAATCGTATCCTTCTTCCTACTGATATTATAAACGCGAAAGTTTGTATATATGGATGTATGGATGTTTGTTCCTCTTTCACGCAAAAACTACTGACCGGAATTTGTTGAAACTGTACAGTTATATAGCTTATGCATCAGAATAATACGTAGGCTATATTTTATCAGCCTTTTCGAACGGGAACGGGAAATACGCTGGTGAAATACGCATTGCACCCGTGCGAAGTCGGGGCGAGTCGCTAGTTACTAACAATCGTGCATAGCCGTGGGGCATCTAATAGTCTTCTATCTATAAATACCAGACAGTGAAGGTCGATTTAAATTCTATAATTATCACAGAATAATATATAAACTCAATGAAATTTGGTACTAAAACCGAAAACGTCTTTGGCTTCGGGCAACTGGCCAGAAATCCGAGAATTCATTTTCGTATATAGACTAACTCGCAGCGCCCCGCGGTTTCGACGAATACTATCCCAAATTTTATTTTTTCTTCGACCTGAAAATATTTTTATATTATAAATATACTAGATGTTCCCCGAGATGTTAAGTCACGTACAAGTCCCGTTCCCATGGGAAAATTGAAGCATATTATGTTATTTCTATGAAAGTACGGTTTCCATTGGTAAAATAGTTTTTAAAATCGGTCAAGTAGTTTTGGAGCCTAATATTTAAAAACAAATATACAAAAAACTAATATTTTCTATTTTTAATATTAACTAGCGGATCTGCGCGGTTTCACCGGCGTAGTTCCCGTTCACGTGGAAATACGGGAATAAAATATAGCCCTTGTTACTCAAGGATATTCTAGCTTTCCATTGGTTGAAAGAATTTTTAAATACGGTGAAGTAGTTTCTGAGGTTATTCGTAACAAACATACAAAAATACAAATGTTTTCTTTTTATAATATTAGTATAGATGTAAAAAATGATATTTCATAATGTGGAGCATGTCGCAGTGACTTTTTAAATTACAGTGTACAAATTGAAATCCATAATTTTCTGTTTTCGTATCAAAACGTAGAATAATTTCCAGGCATTTTGAAAATGGGCCCAGCAGATGTCAGCGACATAAATCCACTTGGTTTAAACCAGGTGACGCTATCAAGTACGTTCGAGAAATTTCTCTCAGAATTTCCTTTTAGAGTATCATACAAAAGGCGGATAAGGTAGCCCGACTTAAGATTGGACTTACCTAGGTTTGGGAAATATTTATTTTCATTCCAGAAAATGTGTAGTGTATAGTTTGAGTAGACAAGTACGTATTATGTGCTTACCTACACTAATAAAAATAATCTATCTAATCTATAAAATCTAATAAAAAGAGATATTATTTTCAATAGTACTTAATGTACTGAAGACTACAAAGCAATAAATCCACACTAAAAATATAGACGTACGAAACATAACCATTCGCCAACGTCGTCGCGTAAACTCTGTGCAACTTGTACAACACGAAATCCAGGTTTTAACTTGAGAAATAGCTTGCACGGAACTAATCCTCTAGGGACTGAGAAAGTTTGAACAAACGTGGGGTTATTGATCACACTTTTAAAAACCGGCCAAGTGCGAGTCGGACTCGCGCACCGAGGGTTCCGTACAACCTTGCAAATTTATGGTTTTCGTAATTTTTCCTTTATCTATGCTATAAGACGTTGCTTCGTACCAAATTTCAAGATTCTGAGTTCACGGGAAGCACCCTGTAGGTTTTGATTCCCTTGCAAGTGTCGAAAATTTGCGGCATAAACGGCTGTATCTTTTGATTGCGTTGGCTTAGAAGTTTGATTTTTTCACAGCTTCAAGGGACAGTAGACCTGAGTAATTGATATAAATTTCAGCTTCATACCTCCACGCGTTCCTGAGAAAAAGGGTCTTGACAGACGGACGGACGGACGGACAGACGGACAACAAAGTGATCCTATAAGGGTTCCGTTTTTTCCTTTTGAGGTACGGAACCCTAAAAATTAAATACAAAATTGGATTTTAAAGATAAAGTTCCTGTCACGAGAAAGTATAATTAACGAAAACAAACATTAAGTGGTTTACAACATTTGAAATAAATTATAAATACAATAGCTGTCCCGCGCGGTTTCCCGTTCCCGTTCCTGCGTAGTTCCCATTCTCTCGTAGTTCCCGTTTCCACGTGGTTACCGTTCCCCGCGTAGTTCGAGTTCCCGCGTAGTTTACGTTCCCGTGGGAATATCGGAATAAAAAGTATTATATGTCCGTCTCCTGGTTCTAAGCTACCTCCCCACCAACTTTCAGCCAAATCGGTTCAGCCGTTCTTGAGTTATAAGTAGTGTAACAAACACGACTTTTTTATATATATATATATATATATATATATATATATATATATATATATATATATATATATATATATATATATATATTAGAGATACATACACAATCTCACGCCTATTTCCCATTGGGGTAGGCAGAGATATTAGACTGCCACTTTTTACGAACCCGCAGGCGTATTCAGGGAGCTTCGATATTCGATATCGGAAAATCTGTCAAACATTTTCGAGATGGGCTGATGTTGGTATCGAAAACTAATGTCTTATTATGTGACATAAGAATTCGGAAAATTTTCCGTGGCTGTCAGAAACGCCTAGAATAAAGTTTCCGAAGTCGATAGATTCGAAATCGGAAAATTTTTCACTCGATCTGAATCGAACGGAAACGGTATCGAGTCTCCGTGAATACGCCTGCTGGCAGATCTCTCGTGATACCTCCACATCGATCAAACGACTCATGCATGCTGCTCGTCGGTTTCGGGTACTCTTTATCTGGCTTTTAAACAATACATCGCCGATCTGGTCGATGTAGGTACGCCTAGGTAGTCCTCTACAGACTTGCAGATTCACAACATTCTTGTACATTTATCTCGATAAACGACTTTCATTGTGAGTGACAATTTTGAAAATATACAAAAAACTAATATTTTCTATTTTTAATATTAACTAGCGGATCTGCGCGGTTTCACCGGCGTAGTTCCCGTTCACGTGGAAATACGGGAATAAAATATAGCCCTTGTTACTCAAGGATATTCTAGCTTTCCATTGGTTGAAAGAATTTTTAAATACGGTGAAGTAGTTTCTGAGTTTATTCGTAACAAACATACAAAAATACAAATGTTTTCTTTTTATAATATTAGTATAGATGTAAAAAATGATATTTCATAATGTGGAGCATGTCGCAGTGACTTTTTAAATTACAGTGTACAAATTGAAATCCATAATTTTCTGTTTTCGTATCAAAACGTAGAATAATTTCCAGGCATTTTGAAAATGGGCCCAGCAGATGTCAGCGACATAAATCCACTTGGTTTAAACCAGGTGACGCTATCAAGTACGTTCGAGAAATTTCTCTCAGAATTTCCTTTTAGAGTATCATACAAAAGGCGGATAAGGTAGCCCGACTTAAGATTGGACTTACCTAGGTTTGGGAAATATTTATTTTCATTCCAGAAAATGTGTAGTGTATAGTTTGAGTAGACAAGTACGTATTATGTGCTTACCTACACTAATAAAAATAATCTATCTAATCTATAAAATCTAATAAAAAGAGATATTATTTTCAATAGTACTTAATGTACTGAAGACTACAAAGCAATAAATCCACACTAAAAATATAGACGTACGAAACATAACCATTCGCCAACGTCGTCGCGTAAACTCTGTGCAACTTGTACAACACGAAATCCAGGTTTTAACTTGAGAAATAGCTTGCACGGAACTAATCCTCTAGGGACTGAGAAAGTTTGAACAAACGTGGGGTTATTGATCACACTTTTAAAAACCGGCCAAGTGCGAGTCGGACTCGCGCACCGAGGGTTCCGTACAACCTTGCAAATTTATGGTTTTCGTAATTTTTCCTTTATCTATGCTATAAGACGTTGCTTCGTACCAAATTTCAAGATTCTGAGTTCACGGGAAGCACCCTGTAGGTTTTGATTCCCTTGCAAGTGTCGAAAATTTGCGGCATAAACGGCTGTATCTTTTGATTGCGTTGGCTTAGAAGTTTGATTTTTTCACAGCTTCAAGGGACAGTAGACCTGAGTAATTGATATAAATTTCAGCTTCATACCTCCACGCGTTCCTGAGAAAAAGGGTCTTGACAGACGGACGGACGGACGGACAGACGGACAACAAAGTGATCCTATAAGGGTTCCGTTTTTTCCTTTTGAGGTACGGAACCCTAAAAATTAAATACAAAATTGGATTTTAAAGATAAAGTTCCTGTCACGAGAAAGTATAATTAACGAAAACAAACATTAAGTGGTTTACAACATTTGAAATAAATTATAAATACAATAGCTGTCCCGCGCGGTTTCCCGTTCCCGTTCCTGCGTAGTTCCCATTCTCTCGTAGTTCCCGTTTCCACGTGGTTACCGTTCCCCGCGTAGTTCGAGTTCCCGCGTAGTTTACGTTCCCGTGGGAATATCGGAATAAAAAGTATTATATGTCCGTCTCCTGGTTCTAAGCTACCTCCCCACCAACTTTCAGCCAAATCGGTTCAGCCGTTCTTGAGTTATAAGTAGTGTAACAAACACGACTTTTTTTATATATATATATATATATATATATATATATATATATATTAGAGATACATACACAATCTCACGCCTATTTTCCATTGGGGTAGGCAGAGATATTAGACTGCCACTTTTTACGAACCCGCAGGCGTATTCAGGGAGCTTCGATATTCGATATCGGAAAATCTGTCAAACATTTTCGAGATGGGCTGATGTTGGTATCGAAAACTAATGTCTTATTATGTGACATAAGAATTCGGAAAATTTTCCGTGGCTGTCAGAAACGCCTAGAATAAAGTTTCCGAAGTCGATAGATTCGAAATCGGAAAATTTTTCACTCGATCTGAATCGAACGGAAACGGTATCGAGTCTCCGTGAATACGCCTGCTGGCAGATCTCTCGTGATACCTCCACATCGATCAAACGACTCATGCATGCTGCTCGTCGGTTTCGGGTACTCTTTATCTGGCTTTTAAACAATACATCGCCGATCTGGTCGATGTAGGTACGCCTAGGTAGTCCTCTACAGACTTGCAGATTCACAACATTCTTGTACATTTATCTCGATAAACGACTTTCATTGTGAGTGACAATTTTGAAAATATACAAAAAACTAATATTTTCTATTTTTAATATTAACTAGCGGATCTGCGCGGTTTCACCGGCGTAGTTCCCGTTCACGTGGAAATACGGGAATAAAATATAGCCCTTGTTACTCAAGGATATTCTAGCTTTCCATTGGTTGAAAGAATTTTTAAATACGGTGAAGTAGTTTCTGAGTTTATTCGTAACAAACATACAAAAATACAAATGTTTTCTTTTTATAATATTAGTATAGATGTAAAAAATGATATTTCATAATGTGGAGCATGTCGCAGTGACTTTTTAAATTACAGTGTACAAATTGAAATCCATAATTTTCTGTTTTCGTATCAAAACGTAGAATAATTTCCAGGCATTTTGAAAATGGGCCCAGCAGATGTCAGCGACATAAATCCACTTGGTTTAAACCAGGTGACGCTATCAAGTACGTTCGAGAAATTTCTCTCAGAATTTCCTTTTAGAGTATCATACAAAAGGCGGATAAGGTAGCCCGACTTAAGATTGGACTTACCTAGGTTTGGGAAATATTTATTTTCATTCCAGAAAATGTGTAGTGTATAGTTTGAGTAGACAAGTACGTATTATGTGCTTACCTACACTAATAAAAATAATCTATCTAATCTATAAAATCTAATAAAAAGAGATATTATTTTCAATAGTACTTAATGTACTGAAGACTACAAAGCAATAAATCCACACTAAAAATATAGACGTACGAAACATAACCATTCGCCAACGTCGTCGCGTAAACTCTGTGCAACTTGTACAACACGAAATCCAGGTTTTAACTTGAGAAATAGCTTGCACGAAACTAATCCTCTAGGGGCTGAGAAAGTTTGAACAAACGTGGGGTTATTGATCACACTTTTAAAAACCGGCCAAGTGCGAGTCGGACTCGCGCACCGAGGGTTCCGTACAACCTTGCAAATTTATGGTTTTCGTAATTTTTCCTTTATCTATGCTATAAGACGTTGCTTCGTACCAAATTTCAAGATTCTGAGTTCACGGGAAGCACCCTGTAGGTTTTGATTCCCTTGCAAGTGTCGAAAATTTGCGGCATAAACGGCTGTATCTTTTGATTGCGTTGGCTTAGAAGTTTGATTTTTTCACAGCTTCAAGGGACAGTAGACCTGAGTAATTGATATAAATTTCAGCTTCATACCTCCACGCGTTCCTGAGAAAAAGGGTCTTGACAGACGGACGGACGGACGGACAGACGGACAACAAAGTGATCCTATATATAAGGGTTCCGTTTTTTCCTTTTGAGGTACGGAACCCTAAAAATTAAATACAAAATTGGATTTTAAAGATAAAGTTCCTGTCACGAAAAAGTATAATTAACGAAAACAAACATTAAGTGGTTTACAACATTTGAAATAAATTATAAATACAATAGCTGTCCCGCGCGGTTTCCCGTTCCCGTTCCTGCGTAGTTCCCATTCTCTCGTAGTTCCCGTTTCCACGTGGTTACCGTTCCCCGCGTAGTTCGAGTTCCCGCGTAGTTTACGTTCCCGTGGGAATATCGGAATAAAAAGTATTATATGTCCGTCTCCTGGTTCTAAGCTACCTCCCCACCAACTTTCAGCCAAATCGGTTCAGCCGTTCTTGAGTTATAAGTAGTGTAACAAACACGACTTTTTATATATATATATATATATATATATATATATATATATATATATATATATATTAGAGATACATACACAATCTCACGCCTATTTCCCATTGGGGTAGGCAGAGATATTAGACTGCCACTTTTTACGAACCCGCAGGCGTATTCAGGGAGCTTCGATATTCGATATCGGAAAATCTGTCAAACATTTTCGAGATGGGCTGATGTTGGTATCGAAAACTAATGTCTTATTATGTGACATAAGAATTCGGAAAATTTTCCGTGGCTGTCAGAAACGCCTAGAATAAAGTTTCCGAAGTCGATAGATTCGAAATCGGAAAATTTTTCACTCGATCTGAATCGAACGGAAACGGTATCGAGTCTCCGTGAATACGCCTGCTGGCAGATCTCTCGTGATACCTCCACATCGATCAAACGACTCATGCATGCTGCTCGTCGGTTTCGGGTACTCTTTATCTGGCTTTTAAACAATACATCGCCGATCTGGTCGATGTAGGTACGCCTAGGTAGTCCTCTACAGACTTGCAGATTCACAACATTCTTGTACATTTATCTCGATAAACGACTTTCATTGTGAGTGACCAAATAGCCTTAGCTTTCATTTTTCAATCCTAGTCACTATATCATCATTCAAGCCTCAACGCTCTCGAATCAGAAATTATATACCTATAGTATTGTAAAGAATGACTTCAAAACGGCAGACCACAACTAAAATTCGATGACAGCACTTTTTATCGCTAAAATATACTCCGAGTAATTAAAATTGCAAATAAGTTTCGGACTTCAGAATCAGCAGCCGTACCAACTAAGTTTCAAGGAATAAAGACAGAATACAATACAAAAAGTTAAAAAATACACTTTAGACACATGTCATTAGTCTAATAGCAAAAGGGATGTCCATGGAGGTTGGCTGAATGTAAACAGTCCTGTGTCCACCCACAATGTAGACCTGGCAAAGCCATGTCAGGTACCCTTGGGTGGGTTGAAAAATTCTAACAGTTAGCCACTAGCCTAACACCATCTCCCATGGCGCGGTGGGCTCGCGTGGGAGATTATCGCCCATACTTCCTCATGTGTAAGGAAAGACCCTTAGCTCAGCAAGTACATAGGTCACACTAAAAGTTTCTGGAACTGGCCACTTACATAAACAATATTTAAAAAGTAACTAAAACATTAGAAAATTTAACTCTTTGGCTGTAGAATGCAGTTTGTTTCATCTGACTGTCAATTGTTTTTACATTGTGTCGCTATTTTAAAAATTGCGTGTCTACATTAACATGGATTAAACTCGGGAAAAATTTCGTAGTATGATTTTCTACGATTTTAAGTATAATTTGACAGCTCAACAGAGCATCGCTCGGCTTCAATCTGCTTTTGGGGATGAAGCACCATGCAAGACGACTATTTATAGCTGGTTTCCAGAGTTCAAGCGCGGTCGTGTCAATCTCAGTGACGAATCTCGCGATGGTCGCCCGTCCACCGCTGTGAACAACAAAAACATCGATGCTGTGCGCCGTATGATTGAAACAGACAGGCATGTGACCTACCATGAGATTCGCGCATCCTTAGACATAGGCATGAGTCAAATACAATCAATCCTACACAAACATTTGGGTGTGAGAAAGCTGTGCTCACGGTGGATCCCACACAATTTGACCGAGGCTCAAAAAACGGACCGCGTCACTTGGTGCAGTGCCATGCTTACCAGATTCAACGAAGGTACGTCAAATTTGGTGTGGGACATAGTAACAGGTGACGAAACATGGATTTATTGCTACAATCCCAAAACAAAGCAGAAATCACGCGTATGGGTCTTTCTAGATGAGCCGAAGCCAACCAAGGCGGCGCGCGTGAAAAGTGCATCTAAGCGGATGATTGCTTCTTTTTTTAATAAAACTGGACACGTGGCTACTGTTGCTTTAGAGAATCGTCGTACCGTGAATAGTGACTGGTACACGACCATTTGTTTGCCGGCAATTATTTACGAACTCCGTAAAAATAACCGGAAACGTCGTATCATCTTGCACCACGACAATGCTAGTTCCCACACGGCCAGGCAAACAAACGAATTTTTGAAGGTGAAAAACTTAGAACTTATGAGCCATCCTGCATACAGCCCCGACCTGGCACCTTGTGACTTTTTTCTGTTCCCAAAAATTAAGAACCAATTACGCGGTCAACGATTTTCATCACCAGAAGAGGCTGTCGAAGAGTATGAAAAACACGTTTTTGAGGTCACCACGGAGGAGTGGCACAAAAGTTTTCAAAATTAGTTTAATCGCATGAAAAAGTGCATTGACGCAAAGGGAGAATATTTTGAGAAACAATCAATTCATTTTTGACCTTTAATAGTATTTTTTTCTTATTCATTCCGGAAACTTTTAGTGCGCCCCACGTATATTATTAAATCCATTAAATCACAAAATTTCGTAACCCGACAAAATTTAGTCTCATCCCAAAATCCCGCCTTAAGCTTGTAACCCGATTAATAAAATTTCTTTTTCCAGGCTTATCTTGGACTTAACTACAATTTGACTTAAGATCTTTCTAGATCTTTTCGTAGAAAAAACAACTCTTTAGTTTGGCAAATATAATTCAACATTTGATATTAAAAAATATATTTTTAAAATATGAAAAATCCGACTTATGCCCGATGTCAGATTTTACAAGGCGGTATCGGTAAAATATACCAGTACTATAACTGACAGTATTTTAAACGGTTTTTTCTAAACAATTAGGATAAAAAGTATTTTTTTAATGTTTGTTTGTAATGAATGGACCCCGAAACTAAATCGATTTTGGAAACTGTTTTACCAATGAAAAACTTAGTATTTTGGAAGTAACATGGCCATTTTTCAACGGGAACAGGACCTACGCGGGTAAAATGGTGGAGATCAAAGTGTTATACGAACAGACGAGCCATTCGATGGTAAATAGTCATATCCCATGGACGCATCTTCAGCATCAGAAGAGGCACCAATGCATTGCCAACCTTTGAGAACAACAACAAATATGTCTGCCATCTCCTTTGAGACAAACTGTGAGAAAACATTTATATTTACAATGCAGTAATAACTACCAACTGAATTGATCAGCATTACCACTACCAGCTGGTAGTGTGTGAAACTGGCTGTTAGAAAGCCAATTATACTCCAAAAAGAAGCTTTTACACTAATTTAATGGAGTACATTTACTGGAGCGTAAATAACAGTAGGTATTTGTAGTTCAAAAACGTTTGTGAAGTATACCGATTAATGGGTGTCACTTCAATGAAGTTTAATATTAAATGTACTCGTACTATAGTTATAGGTATCAAGTGCTAACACGAATGACTTACTTCGACAAATGTTGAGTGACAGTCGATTAGTGCTTTCGTCAGCTCAATAATCAATCTCAAACAAAAATAAATCGGAGTCAAATGATATTCAAGAATTTGGATAAAAATTTCTAGAAGAATACATAATGAAGTTTTTGTCTGGGAAAATGTCATTGGAGAATATCGTTGAGTAAACAAAAACAAATACAGGGACTTTTCGTAATGAAGAACTAAGAAGAAAAATATTTTAGAAAGATAATAACAAAATTTCTTAGATTTTTTCGAATTTGTCCGTTTTGTGATTCTCTGAAATTAGCGCGAAACTAATGCAATGCCTGGAAAGCGTTTCTGTAGACGGCAATATCTTAATATAGTTGGGTCCATAAAGCCCGGTTGCAGAAGCTATGAGGCGTCATCGTAACGTTTACCACCGCAATAATGTCACTCGACCACTTTCAAATTCTCGAATTGCTTGAGATGACACCAGTGATTTTTTTTAAATCAAATCTCATTAAATAATTTATTTATTTACTCTTCGTGCAGAAATTCTCAGACTATAACAGGCTACTATCAACGCAGCAATAAGTAGAAAATATGCTTAATTAATTTCTTATTTAAAAAAAAACATTAATAAAATATAAGTTACCAAAATGTTCTTGAGGCAACACGACGCGGGCTTCTGTGACGTCACGAGGAAGTAAGTAATATACGTCAAGATTATATTGGAAGGCAATTAGTGCCAGATAAAACTACTACCTTGTGGTGTTTCAGCCAATGCAGACCACTTTTGATAACATCAAGAAAAAAAAATGTATTCTTTTTTCAGTTTTTTAAAATAACTTATCGTTTTTTTGTAAAATAATGAAAAACACTCTACTTATCTATAATGTGTAATATAATGTGTAATATGTATCTATAATGAATAATCTCACCCATTTTATCCCCGGGGAGTAGGCATAGGCTACATTTCTGGATATACCCACTTTTCACCAGATGTTATTTGGACCCGTAAACGTGATAGGTGGCGAGTCTTTTACATATCCCCTTTTACACATGTCTCAGAATTAATTCTGGGACCGGCGGATTTCCTCACGATGTTTGCCTTCACTGTCGAGAGTTAGTGATAAATATGTACGTAAGTTTTGAAAAACTGATTGGTTCATGCCAGGATTCAAACCCGAGCCTCACTATGATTATCATCATGTAAAGCAGGCTCTTTAACCATAAGCCTAATAGTGAATACTTTATTTGTTACACCAAACTGCAACAAAACACATAAACAAAACATTTACTGTCAGTATTACCAATACATGGTAGCACCTGAAACCGTAAATCTTTCATCTCTTAATTTAAAAGTTCAAAGCGCTTTTAAATTATCCGTACGCGAAACGGTCTTTCCAGCCAGTACTTTTATTTTACAGCCCCGTAATATATTATGTCTGGGTGGAACAAACTTTTTGGAGCCTTTATTGGGTTCATACAAATGAGGTTTTTTAAAGCTCTATATTAATAAAGGGAGCAGTTTGAATATAAAGTCGGGTCTACAATTGTGAAAAGTTCTCCGCTTATAACAATGGACTTATATTTTAGCGTGTAAAACATTTTCTGGCATTTTTTTTGCGTGTAGTAATAATAAATGTATTGTTGCAATAATAGGATGTAAGGCATTGTGTTACGTTTTCATGTGAAATTAAAACGATGTTATTTAAAACACGCTCATTTTACTGTCATAGAATAAAATAACCTAATTGTTGTAGCTGTCATAGCCCTCAGAGTTATTCGAGAACTTCGTATCCGGTCCGATCGACTTGTTACTTTAAGGCATCCGTAAAATATACCGTTGAAAAATTACTCTAGATATCTCTAGTGGTAAGAGTTCACGAATTATAGCCGATGGAGATCCATCGGCGCCGATAATCCGTCAGCAAACATTTATCTACACTACTACACTATACTAATGATTATAATAGGAAAGATTTGTATTTTTGTATGTTTGTAACGAATAAACTCAACAACAACTAGACTGATTTTAAAAAAACTTTTTTCAATGGAAAAAATATATATAAGTATAATAATAATAATAATAAGTATAATAATAATGTTACATGTAATAATGTAAGTGTAAATGTAACTGAACTGTGCAAAATTCATTGAATTTTAAATAAAATTTCACTGTCTTCGATTTACAGTCTACGAGCGAAAATGTCTTAAAAGCACGAAAAACATTCACAAAAGATCTTCATAATACAAGAGTGATTGCAAATCGTCAGAGTATTGATTTCAAAGTTCATTGAATCCGTAAAAAAATGACACAGCATCGCCGAACGTAATCGTAAAAAATTCTAAACGATCGTACAAAATTCTCGTTGACGGCATAAAACATTTATTAAACCAGTAATTTCATCAGTCTTTCAAGAGTCGCGAGATCTTTGTAAAAATCTTTTAAGTACTTTCCGATACGCTTGGTAGAGTATGCAACTTCAGAAGATGATTTGACTTGAGGATGAAAACAGTTGAGTATTATAACTCGTAATTGAGTATTTTGAGTATCCCTACAATTCGGTTTAAGCGGGTGTCAGAATTGGTTAGTATTGTTAGAGATTGATTTATTTGTAACTTTGTTTTAAATATTACATTATATACGTAAATATTATACTGACTTTTTAAGAGGATAATATTGTTATGATTAGATATATTAATTATTAGTATTCTATCACTTTTGCTAAATAATATTATTTACCGGTGATAAGATATGATTAGATATATTAATATTGTTATGATTAGATATATTAATTATTAGTATTCTATCACTTTTGCTAAATAATATTATTTACCGGTGATAAGATATGATTAGATATATTAATATTGTTATGATTAGATATATTAATTATTAGTATTCTATCACTTTTGCTAAATAATATTATTTACCGGTGATAAGATATGATTAGATATATTAATATTGTTATGATTAGATATATTAATTATTAGTATTCTATCACTTTTGCTAAATAATATTATTTACCGGTGATAAGATATGATTAGATATATTAATATTGTTATGATTAGATATATTAATTATTAGTATTCTATCACTTTTGCTAAATAATATTATTTACCGGTGATAAGATATGATTAGATATATTAATATTGTTATGATTAGATATATTAATTATTAGTATTCTATCACTTTTGCTAAATAATATTATTTACCGGTGATAAGATATGATTAGATATATTAATATTGTTATGATTAGATATATTAATTATTAGTATTCTATCACTTTTGCTAAATAATATTATTTACCGGTGATAAGATACTAATACTAAGAGCAGTGATAGCCCGGACGGTTAAAGAGCCGGCCGAAAATCAGTGAGGATCGGGTTCGAATCCTGGCATGTACCAATGAGTTTTTCAAAACTTACATACATATTTATCACTAGCTCGACGGTGAAGGAAAACATCGTGAGGAAACCCGCAGTTCTCAGAATTAATTTCTGAGACATGTGTAAACAGACCCGGTCCGGCGATGGGCTCACCACCTATCACGTTTAGGGGTCCAATATACCTCGTGAAATGTGGGTATATCCAGTAATGGAATACCTCTGCCTACCCCTTCGGGGATAAAAGGCGTGAGATTATATTTTAATTTATTATTATTTTACCGTCAATTATCAAAAAAATTAGTCATTTGTCGAATTTGAACGTAAACGTAAAATGCTGAGCACATCATATCAGTTTCAAAGAGTACCTAGACGGTGTTGTTCTAGAAAGGCGGTTTAGAAGGTTTTTGTGATTCTGTGCAGTGCGAACGATTAACATGTAAATATTTTTTATTATGTACCATTTCTCATGTAAGTGACATAGGTGTCTTAAATGAGAATTAAGTATCTTTAAACTTTATAATAATAAACTTTATTCTTGAACTACGAGTATGTTACAAAATAAAAATACATCAAACAATACTACTACAGGACACAAATATTACTTGTGCCTGAACTATGATAGGTACCCTGGTTTTCAATAAATGTTTCTTGCTATAAATTAAAGAATTATAATAATGGTATTCCCTTCGTTACATAAAAATAAATAGAACGCAATATTGGCAGATCGTGTTAGAGCGATAGCATTAGGTCCTGTCAGAATTGTTCAATAGCTCCAAGACATCCGGACATGGCTTCACTATTTTCCTCATTCCCGAAATACATCCAAAGCTAAGATCCTAATCATAACCCACACATAGAGAAACTATATCCTTATAATTCATATTGTATTTGGAAATTGTTTTTTCTTTCTTTATAGTAGAGGATCCCGATATAAGATGACCTTCACCGAGCTGTTTATTCATGAAAAGTATTTTATATCAAATTTAGTATGTTAAAAAAGATATCGCGAGTGGGTTGGCTGAAAATATTCAGTCCAGGATATAAAAAAAAAATTAACATTGTACTGGTTTGTTCAATAGACAAATTACATACCAATTGAAAGTATGAAGTCTATAGAATATGAAAACAGTCTTGAAATTAATGAATTCCGGTTGTTAAAAATCTAAATATTGCTGCGAGTGATTAAAACGGACGACTGAAAAGTCTTAGCGAACCATCATTAAATGAAAGGGAGTGCGCATGCTATTTGCCGTGAAATAGAAAAGGATAGCGATACACTAAATATTTTAAAAATTATATTAATCATTTCCTGGACTGAATTTTTTCAGGCAACCTACTCGCGATATCTTTTTAAACATACTAAATTTGATATAAAATACTTTTGATCCAATAAACAGCTCGGTGAAGGTCGTCTTACATTCGGATCTTAGACTATTAAGGAATATAACGGAAAATGAGCAGTAATATCCCAGTGGTTAAATAACCCGCTACTCATTCTTAAAGCTTGGGTGCCAATCCAGGCATGTACCAATGAGTTTTTCATCAAAACTCACGTACATATTCATCACCAGCTCGATGGTGAAGGAAAACATGATGAGGAAACCCACAGATCCCAGAATTAACGATGGGCTCACCACCTACCACGTTAAAGTCCAAAGAATATATACTGGAGAAACGTTGGTTTTTACAGAAATAGAGTGTCTCTGCCTATCTCCTCTGCTTAAAAGGCGTGAGACTATGTCTATTTTATTTAACCGAAAGTGATCGCTTAATATATAGCGTTTACACCGACTACCACTACTCCAGTTTCTTTGCGTCTTTGTTATATAGTGTTACTTAAAAAAGTGAAAGAAAATTATTAAAACATAATGAATATAAATAATAATAATATATAATCTCACGCCTTTTTTATCCCCGAGGGGGTAGGCAGAGGTAATCCATTACTGGATATACCCACATTTCACGAGATATCTTGGACCCCTAAACGTGATCTATCACGTTTAGGGGTCCAAGATATCGTGGTGAGCCCATCGCCGGACCAGGTCTGTCTCAGAATTAATTCTGAGACCTGCGGGTTTCCTCACGATGTTTTCCTTCACCGCGAGCTAGTGATGAATATGTACGTAAGTTTTGAAAAACTCATTGGTACATGCCAGGATTCGAACCCGAGCCTCACTGATTTTCGGCCGGCTCTTTAACCGTCCGGGCTATCACTGCTCGCAATGATTAACACAAGCTTACTCAGAAACAGTTTCAGATTACATTAGACAGTGGAAGGCTCGGTGGCTCAAGAAATATTATAGGTAATTATTGAATTTGCAAAACATGAAATTTACATTCTAATACCAAGTTGCTTCTAACATCAAGACTGTCATAATCACTCAGTTTATAACTTGTGCCTAACATTTCGGCTAATCTATTTATCTATTTCATCCTAATTGATGGTACCCTCATCTCAACTCTTGTTGTAATAAGTTTTCAACTTGTTCTAGGCTTCAAGTTTAGATCTAACTTAATTTGGATGGCCGTTAGAGTGAACGTCTCGACTTATCTTTATAAAGTAGAATCGGTTCAAATTCTTATCTATACATGGCCATTTAAAATTAAGTGCAAGTTTTTAAAGAGCAGATCAAATAACATAGAACTCTAAAGATTAAAAAAACCGACTTTAACTTATATGGTTTTCTCATGAGTGCCATTGTCAGAACTGGACAAAATTGAAATGGGACCACACAGAAAGTGAAAGCCTTAAAATAAAAAAAGAATCATCAAAATCGGTTTATCGAGATCTGAATAAAAAAAACAGTCGAATCGATAAACCGGTTGAAAATAAAAAAAAATGCAGAGCAGCGATAGCCCGGACGGTTAAAGCACATGAGTAAAGAAACGGAACAGAGACAAAGCTTCTAAGGAGCGTGCAAAATTCTTACCTATTTTAGTAGGGTTGGCAAAGGAGAATAAAATAAACAAAACGTTTATTAGACTTTTATTTGTACATTAGATTATTTACAAATTACCTACTCTAAATATTTTTTTATAACTTTTTATTTTTAATAAATTATTAAATCTTTTAATCTAATGATGAATTCTAAATCTAATGGATATAAAGTTTTTTCAAATAATCATTAAGGACGCTTCCACATGGCATAATATTTTTACAATCTTACACTCGATTCAGAATATAATTAGGTACCAATATTTACAATGTTTACGTCGAGTTTATTGTAATGAGTAATTAAAGAATCTTTGCCCATATTTATAGGTTGTTCAGGTCTATTAACAAACAATTTTATTTCGTCACATATGTGATTTTCGAGACATTCATGCAAACTGTACAGTAGGTAACCATTTTACACCTCCGAATCTAATTATTTACACTTTCTTGACTTTTTAGTTTAATACTTTATTCTACCATAAACAATTTAAAATAACCATTTCTCACTAAGCAGGAGCGCGAAACAAATACGGCAACCATTGCGCGGCCCTCGGCATTTCTACTGACCGAGCCGGTTTTATCCAGTTGCGGCGCGTATGTGACGCAGCGCTAGTAGAAACGCACACAAGCATTGCATGCTTGTAGTAGTGTACCTACGACAGCGCGGTTGTATGAAGCTTTGTCTCTGTTCCGTTTCTTTACTCATGTGGTTAAAGAGCCGGCCGAAAATCAGTGAGGCTCGGGTTAGTATCCTGGCATGTACCAATGAGTTTTTCAAAAACTTACGTACATATTTATCACCAGCTCGACGGTGAAGGAAAACATCGTGAGGAAACCCGCAGGTCTCAGAATTAATTAAGACATGTGTAAATAGACCCGATCCGGCGATGGGCTCACCACCTATCACGTTTAGGGGTCCAATATATCTCGTGAAATGTGGGTATTTCCAGTAATGGAATACCTCTGCCTACCCCCTCAGGGATAAAAGGCGTGAGATTATATTATATATTTAAATAAAAAAAATAACTTGTTTCGGCATTGATATTTATTTTTGATACGCTACTTTAAACATCGATTATTACAAAAAAATTACTGGCTGATCGATCAATGCCGCCGCACACAGCCGAAAGTGCTAGGTCTCAAAAGAATAAAATTTTGCACCAAATAAGCACTAAGTAGAGGCTTGAGACATTCCCACGGGAACGGGAATAAACAGCGCCACGCCACTAGACTAGTTTAAAATCACACATTTCCACAAACACTAAAAACGTTGTCCACGTTACCTTTTTTTTATGACTGTTCTATTTTATACCTAACTAGCGGATCTTACACCCGCGTAGTTCCTATTCCCGTAGGAATACGGAAATAAAATATAGCCTATGTTACTCAAGAATTTTCTAGCTTTCCATAGGTGAAAGAATTTTTAAAATCGGTCCAGTAGTTTTTAAGTATATTCGTAACAAACATACAAAAATATAAAAATACAAATCTTTCCTCTTTATATTATTAGTATAGATTATTATCTTTTTGTTCCAGTTCTTCTAATTTTCATTCATGTATTTACTTAAGATATTCAAAAGAAATCTGACATCTTCTCGTTAATTAACATCATTGTAATATTTGCCGTAATTTATAAGACATAATTAGACTAGCTGTTCCACCCCGGTTTCGTCCGCGTAGTTCCCGTTCCCGTGGGAATACGGAAATAAAATATAGCCTATGTTACTTCGTGATAATGTAGCTTTCCATTGAAGAAAGAATTTTTAAAATCGGTCTAGTAGTTTTTGAGTTTATTCGTTACAAATATATAATACAAAAATACAAGAATACGGATCCTTCCTCTTTATAATATTAGTGCAAAAGTGTAGACTGTCACAATGGATATACAAAATTAAGTTATTCTCCAAGATGATTTGATGACGTTTAGACTTTTGCTGCATTAGTGTGAAATGTGTAGATTTTGTGATCGAAATAAGGCTGTGCTGCGCTTCTATTTCGATTGTCGACATTAGAAAAACTTGTTCCTACTAAAGCCAAATAAAGAGTACCGACGAGCATACATGAGTCGTTTGATGGATGCGGATGAAGCACGAGAGATCTGCCAGGTTCGTAGCAAGTGGAAGTCTATTGTCTCTGCCTATCCCAATAGGAAAAAGGCGTGAGATTATGTATGTATGTATGTTCCTACTAATATTATACAATGCGAAAGTAATTCCGTATTCTTTTTAACATTTCTTGACTAAACCACTGTATCGTTCTTTTACCAAAAACATTTCAGCTTCCCAAGTCTAGTGGTTGAGTGGATGTGCGTTGATCGGTCAGTCAGTCAAGATATTTCGCTTTGTAGGAAGAAAGAGTGAAAGAAAGAAAAAAAAATTTATTGGTCCTGAAAATTCATCACGCACAAAACTAAATGTAATATGTACATACATAGAGTAGGTTGGTTAAATATAATAAATACATTTATTGACACTCTAGCTGGTCACGAGCGTAAGTAAATAACCCGTTCCCGATTCCCGTGAAAATAAAATGATATCCTATTTTGCTCCCAGAAAAATTTGCCTTCCATTGGTGAAAGAATTTTAAAAATTCGTCATGTAGTTTCAGCGACTATTAAAAAAAAATGTGATTATAACATGAATGTAACATAAAAGTAAACTTCAATATTAGAGCGTGTGGAAATTTCTGGAACTATTGAAATACTACTGCTCTACCAAAGTGCTCTACGTGTGTAATGGCTACGTAATATATGGATGCTTAAGATATTGTCTCATGTCTCGACTGGAAGACAGAAGATATAGACATCAATGTCCCGGTCTCAACGCCTATACAATATGTACCTATATGTATAGGCGTATTCCTGAAATTAGTTTGTTCAGTATCGACTACTTAATCGATTTCACTTTTAAGATGTGTTAACTTTTTCCGAAAAATGAATTAGCATAGCTGAATTTAGGGCTACCCATAGAAACCATACTATTGTTGCTCTTTAAGAAATTTGGCTACACAAAACTAAAGTAGGAATGCGTCATATTTTTATATTTATAATAAACTAATTGGGGTGTATCAGGAATTGCGCTTATTCTGTGACTCGTATATTAATTTAGGTAGAAAGTACCTAGGTACTAGGAACTTTCACAAATTCATCAAAATTAATCACAATCAAAGCTTCGAATTCAAATTGATTTGTAGCCGATTCAGTTGTAACAACAAATTAACAGGAGTAATTTGGTTTATTGTTGAAGTTAAACCGACGAATAGGTGGTAGTTAAAAGTTTTAATAACCATCCATTTTACGTCACGAAACCCTATTTAACTTGTTATAAAACGTTATGTAACGTAGCGTGTGTGCACCGAGCCTAAAAAAGTTTCAGTCACATTCCGTTCCGTTGGATTTTTTTAGATTGCGTTTATTTTTCCACCACACTTAGCTTTGAATTTGTTTTTGGAATTATATTTTTTTATAAGTTAATTAATAAAAACACATTTTTAAAAACGTGCCAGAACCAGATGAGAACATTTTTAAAAATTAGATCCTGAAAAAAAACTTGGGAGCCTTAAAAAATTCAAACTTACGTCCAAAATTATCGGATCCAAAAACTTTACATCTCCAAAATACCAGGCTCAAGAATCCACAGGCACAACACACACTCACTCACAAACACGTCACTGTTCAAAAATCGATGTTTATGTTTTATTGGGGAGCACCTGCAACACGTCCTTCCACCGCCAGAGTTCGGGACCGACTGAAGCGAAGAAAAGATGGCGCTACGGTCGCCTCCTCCCGGGGTTTTGATGACGCAGCTTTCGATACGTTTTTCGCTATGCAAAGTTTGGGGTTGATAGAGCGAGTTAGGTGAGATCGTAAGCAAGAAACAATGCCTATTTGAATTGTAAGGGTTTACGCATTGGGTGATATTTGTATTTTTTTTGGTTACGTTCATAAATAAAAATATATAATATCCTTTTATCCCCGAGGGCCAAAGAATATACTGGTGAAACGTAAGTATTTCCAGAAACTGAATACCTCTGCCTCCCCCTCGGCGATAAAAGGCGTGAGTTTGTAAACGAACTAACGTTTACTTTTTATTTCATTTGATATTCTAATTATTATTCTATTCGGGTTACGCAAGTATTTTTAATTCTTCAAAGTATTTTTAGTTCCTTTGAAAATTATATAATTCCCGCGAAAAACTATATATAAAGTGTGTAAGTACATACTGAAAAATAGTTTTATTTTAATTTATATGTAGTGAATTGCACCAGACATAACCTATTGGGTGCGACTACCTACATTTTAATGTAGTCGCACCCAATAGGTTATTTTTTTATCACTATGACATGGAACTCTAAGTAGGAAGGCCTGTAGGTACATTATTTACCTATTTCGGTAGTATCAGTAGTATATAATGACTCCGCTTTACATAACAAATTTTAATCTATAAATAAATAGAAATATACCGGTTCCCTCTTTATAATTCAGACTTAAGGTTTAATTTCCAGGAAGAGTGGTATCAAAAGAGTCTATAGACTTTTTGCTCGGTGATTTTTTTTTTCAACAAAAACAAGAAAATTAAAGACTGTCTTGTTGAATTTCACTTTTACGGCTACAAAAAATTCAATTTAATTCTGGTCCCGTCAGCTCTTTTACTACGCCTTTTTCTACTAATCCCTAATAACCAAGTAACGGAATTCAGACACAATAACCTAACCACAGAGTACAGTAGTACAGTGACCTATCGTCCTTGATGCGAAAATAATTCAGTTATCATTTTAGTAAACTGCTGAACCAATCTAGCTGTAATTAAGATTATGATAGTTCACATTTTGATGAAGGAATGTTTCTTTAAAAAAAAACCGGCCAAGTGCGAGTCGGACTCGCGCACCGAGGGTTCCGTACAACCTTGCAAATTTATGGTTTTCGTAATTTTTCCTTTATCTATGCTATAAGACGTTGCTTCGTACCAAATTTCAAGATTCTGAGTTCACGGGAAGCACCCTGTAGGTTTTGATTCCCTTGCAAGTGTCGAAAATTTGCGGCATAAACGGCCGTATCTTTTGATTGCGTTGGCTTAGAATTTTGATTTTTTCACAGCTTCAATGGACAGTAGACCTGAGTAATTGATATAAATTTCAGCTTCATACCTCCACGCGTTCCTGAGAAAAAGGGTCTTGACAGACGGACGGACGGACGGACAACAAAGTGATCCTATAAGGGTTCCGTTTTTTCCTTTTGAGGTACGGAACCCTAAAAACATCACTATCACTACATAGTATAAAACCAAGTAGCTTTCTCTGTCCCGATATCCCTATATCCCTATGTCCCTATGTCCATAAGTATGCTCAAATCTTTAAAACTACGCAACGGATTTTGATGCGGTTTTTTTAAGAGATAGAGTGATTCAAGAGGAAGGTTTTTGTGTTAGCATTGCACCCGTGCAAAGCCGGGGCGGGTCGCTAGTAGATAATAAAGAGAGAGAAAAAGAGTAGAAGAGAGTAGTACCAGAAACAGAACAGCATTTATGAATCGATTGATGGATGTAGATGAAGACCAAGAGTTGTGTCAAATTCGTATCAGGTAGTTCTATTGTCTCTACCTAGGAATCGGAAAAAAGACCTGAGAATGCATGTAGGTAATCAGAGGATTCAATCAACGAAAGTCACAGAAACCATTGAGCTGTCCTTGAGTTTCTTGCTGGTTCTTCTCGGAGTACTGCATTTGGAACCAGCATCTCGTCAGTGCAGATGGGCTGCTGTTTACATTTAGCCAATCTTCACGGACGAGTTTAGAGAGCCTTGTTATTAGTCTTTTGACCTTTCTAAGTGTAATTTTAAATCAACTACAGAAATAAAAACATTTTCATATTTTTTTTCATTTTTGATACATATAACAATGTTAATACTCGTATACGGGCCGCATGAAAAGTCTTTTTAAATAAAGTGCAAATATTTTAGGGGGGGGAACAAATATGTCAGAGAAATAGAATCATCACTACATAGTATAAAACAAAGTCGCTTTCTCTGTCCCCATATCCCTATATCCCTATGTCCTTATGTCCTTTTGTATGCTTAAATCTTTAAAACTACGCAACGGATTTTGATGCGGTTTTTTTTAATAGATAGAGTGATTCAAGAGGAAGGTTTTAATGTTAGCATTGTACCCGTGCAAAGCCGGGGCGGGTCGATAGTTAACATATAAAGTAAAAAACTAACGTTATTTTTCTTGTTATTTTCTACCAAAATAAAGCAATTATCGAGCAATTTTTTATTGGGTAGTGTGCGTGTAATGTTTATGTACAGCGTGTAAGTTTGTTTTTTATTTTTTGTAAAAGTAGCGTATGAAAAATAAAAATAAAAATTTGTGCAAAAAAATTTTTATTATTATTATTTGATCTACCCTTTAAATATTTTCACTTAATTTAAAATGACAATGTATATTTGAGGGTTTCAAGCACTCATGTGGAAATGAGACTCGGAGTAGAGGTTATTATATATAGTGAAAATACGACATTTGTATCAGAATTTCGTCAAGTGGAAATCTGTGTTCAGGTATTAACCCTCGGGGGCCAAATTTGGATGGAATTTAATATAGGTATAATTATATGAATTTAGTAGGCGCACTGTTAATAATTCACGCAGCCAACTATTTATGAATACATATAATAAAACTGTATCGAGGTGGTGTCTGTATATGAAATATTTTTTGGAAAATTTTTGTGGGTGTGTTACAGACACAGACAGTTATCGATGTAGATATCAAAAATACTATTCTTGAATTTTTTGTCTGTCTGTCTGTGCACGGATCATGCAAAAAATACTACACGGATTTCGATGAAATTCGGTGTGGTGGTAGCTGAGTACCCGGGTCAATTACTAGAGTACTATTTATTTTAAAAAAATCTAATTATTATGAGAAAATATAAAAACTGAAAATATCTGATTCCCACGGGAAAACATATGAACCTGGTTATAAAGAGAAATACGTCCCACTCCGAAACGATACCTACCTAGAAACTTGAAATATGTTATGTAGGTGTCTTTGTCATAGGCAACCGCTATGAAATTATTTTCGGTAATTCGAAAGAGAAAGGGAATAAACTGTGACGCGGGCAACGCCGCTGTGCACCCGCTATTTGATTAATATAATTTGGGATTGCGTATTTCCACTGTTGTATCTAATTATGGACATCAATCATCTGTGGTTTCAGATCATCCTAGTTTGTGGATTTATTAGAAAGGACTAGCTTTTACCCGCGGCTTCGCTCGCGCAGATTTATTTCACCCCCTATAGGGGTTGAATTTTGCAAAATCCTTTCTTAGTGGATGCCTACACTGTATAAGCTATCTATGCGCAAAATTTCAAGTTTTTACACCCAGCGGTTTAGGCTGTGCGTTGATACATCACCAATCATTCAGTCAGTTTATCATTTTATATCAATAAGATTGGGAGCCTATATACTCTGGATATAATATAGTAGCGGTTCTGCGCGGTTTCACCCGCGTAGTTACCGTTCCCGTGGGAATACGGGAATAAAATATAGCCTATGTTACTCAGGGATCTTCTAACTTTCTATTGGTGAAAGAATTTTTAAGTTCGTTTCACTATTTGTTGAGTTAATCCAAAAATACAAATCTTTCGTCTTTATAATATTAGTATAGGCCATCTGTTCCATGCGATGTAAATGTTAATCTTAAATTTTTGACATTTTTTTTTATATTATGGTGTTACATACTTTGATTGACAATTCGAAATTTACATTTTCGACTGTATTTTTTTAGTATTATTCGTTTAAGTCGGTTGTTTAATAACTAGTAATAAAATCAACTATCGTTAGTATGTTGTAAAAAAAAATTGAAATAAATAGTATAGAATAGTAGTCCAGTGTATAAGTAACTTAATAATATAAATCACACTTTACGTTAGGCAACAATACAGATCGAGACAGGGTTGTCCCCAGGGCTACGACATTCAATTTATTTAAGATTAAATTTTGATTTGGTTTAATCAATCTTTGATCGTTTCAATTTAAGTTTTGAGGTTAATAATTTAGTTTATGTTAAAACGGCTCGTGGACAAGAATAAAAGACTAGGAGCTGTAAAATTAAGGTTGAAGTTAAGTGGATTGCATAAATAAGTTGTGAGTTTGAGTGGGGACATCCTATTATGATTCCTACAAAATGTATAATATACTACATATCACTACATAGTATAAAACAAAGTCGCTTTATGTGTCCCTATGTATGCTTAAATCTTTAAAACTACGCAACGGATTTTGATGCGGTTTTTTTTAATAGATAAAGTGATTCAAGAGAAAGGTTTTAGTACTAGCATTGCACCCGTGCGAAGCCGGGGCGGGTCGCTAGTTTTTTATAAATAATAAAAAATAATTAAATAATCTTAAGACTTTTATCCCCGAGGGGGTAGGTAGTCCATTTCTGGAACCTTGCACCAGAATATTCTTTGGACCCCTAATACGTTATAGGTGGTGAGTCCATCGCCGAACCGGGTCTGTTAGACATCTCTCAGGATTAATTCTGGGACCTGCGGGTTTTCTCACGATGTTTTCCTTCACCGTCGAGCTAGTGATAAATATGTACTTACGTAAGTTTTTGAAAAATTCTTTGGTACACGTCAGGATTCGAACCCGAGCCTCACTGATCTTCATCATGGGAAGCGGGCTCTTTAACCACTCGGCTATCACTGCTCTATTTGTTATTTGTTTCATCAATTACTATTAAGCGGATAAAGCTTTCGTTTTTCTTTGGGTAGGGGCAGACCTGTCACTAGCTAAAACAAGTATCCGACCGAAAGTTCGGTTTTGGATTCGGTTTCGGCCGAGATTCGGTCAAAAATCAAGTTTCTGCGGCAGTTTCGGTTTCCGGTAAAATTGGCCGAAACTTTTGCCGAAACCGAAGCTGATTTCAGAAATTGTCGTGCACGCTTGCCTATCTTCGTTTCTCGCGGCAACGCTTTGGCGGACGCTGGTGGCCCTGTTCGGGTATTGTCGTGTGTTAATATTTTATTAAATAAATGATTACAACAAAATTAATATACTGTTTTTCATTTCAGGTCCTAATTAATGCAGAATAATGGGCAAAATGCACCAAATTTTATACTTGACAAAGTGAGTTTCGGTTTCGGTTTCGGCCGAATAATCGGTTTCGGCTTCGGACGGAATACCAGTTTCGGTCGTACACTAGTTAAAACCCCTTCACCATAAAAAAAACATACCCTTATCCACGGAAAACTCCAGCCGAGGTTGATGTCATAATATATCTCCTTTTACCACCGTGCGTATCCCCGGGATAATAAAAAGACAGCTGTTAGACTATAAACTTTTATAGTGTCGCATATATTCAAGGCGGAAACAATAGGGTGGGCTGTTACAAAAATTTACTTCGATTCTCTCTTTTATACTCCGGAGTTATGACTAGATTTGATTGGCTTTAGGACGTGTCTAGACGATTGACAAGGGGTTGAAATGTAAATAGGAGAAAATTAATATGCTCACGGTCTTGTTCAAGAGGATTTGACGTTATAGGACAAGTTCTTTTTAAGACCTTTTTTTCTGCATTTGTCCTTTTTCTTACTATGCCCACTTCTGGTTATGACTATTTCTGTTTGTGACCAATTATGTATTCGTTGACTTCTGGATTGGTCGACCCTCGGTACAGTCAGCATGTGCATGAGAGTTGGAAAATTAGAAGGTTGGCAGATGTATTCCGTTCCTTCAAGTACCTAACCATATTTACTAGTAAGAATTAGATTAAAAAGAGCTGCCCTTGAGTTTCTTGCTGGTTCTTCTTTACTGCATTTGGAACCAGCAACTCGTCGGTGGAGATGGGCTGCTGCTTACATTTATCCAATCTTCATGGACAAGTTTAAAGTGCCTTATTATTAGACGATTGACTTTTTCTATATGTAATTAGCAATTACCAACGGAAATAAATAAATTTTCATTCATTTTCATTTATACAAAAAACTTCCGTCCCGCATCGTTATCGCTTTCCCGCTTTTCCAGCCTCTTGCATTGACCTTTATCTCTCAGAGCGTCCGTTGAAAATATCGTCACCTGCGCTACCAGATAATAGCAAAAACATAAAACAATCGTCGCCAAGTTGGTAACAAGAGTAATTTATATGAATAAAGTTATAATAGCGTCTATTAGAGGTGCCATTAAAAGTGCCGGCGAGGATTTCGGGAAATTAAGGCGAAGCGTTCAACATCTGTAGGACATACTCATTTAGAGGAAACGTTTAAGAGGTTTTTTTTAAAATTACAATGTTATTCTAAAGTTCGAAATTTTATGATTAAAGAGCCCGCTTTTCGTGATGATAATCAGTGAGGCCCGGGTTCAAATCCTGGCATGTACTAATGAGTTTATCAAAACTTACGTACATATTCATCACGAGCTCGACGGTGAAGGAAAACATCGTGAAAACCGACAGGACTTATAATTAATTCTGAGATGTGTAACAGACCCGGTCCGGCGATGGGCTCACCACCTATCACGTTTAATAAAAAAAATACGGATTCATTGTCTCATTTAATGAAAGGTGATAATTATTCTTACTAATTGGTAATTAGCATTATTACAATTTTGCTGAAAATCGATACATATTTTATCGGTTACAATTATGTTTCAGATCCGTAGTATGCTTAAAACTGAATGTAATCGCGGTTTACCAAAATTTTACTGAAACTATTTAAGAGGAGTGAATTCATAAAACGAAGTTTGAGATCCAATTAATAATAAATGCTGCTTCGTTTACCTCAATTAGAAATAGTACTAAAATAACATTAAAGAGGGAAAAGCAAAATGTTTTTGTAAAACGTAAATTCCATTTCTGGATATACCCACTTTTCACGAGATATTCGTTGGACCCCTAAACGTATTAAGTGGTGAGCTCATCGCCAGTCCGGTGCTTTTACACAGGTCTCAGAATTAATTCTGGGACCAGCGGGTTTCCTCACGATATTTTCCTTCCCGTCGAGCAAGTGATAAATATGTACGTAAGACTTGATAAAGTCATTTGTACATGCCGAATTTAAACCCAAGCCTCACAGATTATCATCATGTGAAGCAGTTTCTTAACCGTAAGGCTATTACGGCACTCAGTGTAGCAAAAGTGTACTGAAACTATTTAAGAGGAGTGCATTCATAGAAAGAACTTTAAAATACCATTAATAATAAATACTGCTTCGTTTAACCTCTTTAGAAATAGTACTAAAACAACATGACAGGGGGAAGAGCAAAATTGCTTTGTAAAACGTAAATATTACGAGTATTCGAATTAAAAGACAAACGTAAATATTATTCGAATCTATATCTATACATATAATAAAACTCTAACGGGGCCGTGTCTGTACATTAAATATTTTTTGAAAATTTAAACGGTAGCGTATATAGTTATCGATATAGATACCAAAACACTAATTTTTGGAATTTTTGTCTGTCTGTCTGTCTGTCTGTCTGTCTGTCTGTCTGTCTGTCTGTCTGTCTGTCTGGTTGTGCACGCATCACGCAAAAACTACTGGACGGATTTTGATGAAATTTGGTGTGGTGATAGCTGAGTACCCGGGTCAACATCTAGCGTACTTTTTATTCCAGAAAAATATCTCATTCCCACGGGAAAATATAAAAACTGGGTAAAAAGAAAAATACGTACTACTCCGAAACGATAACACCTAGAATCTTGAAATATGGTGTGAAGGTGTCTTATACATCGTAGCCAACCCATATGAAGGGATATTCGTAAATTCCCACGGGAACGGGAATAAACAGGATGCGCGCGGGCAACGTCGCAATGGGCACCCGCTATTTGAAATATGGTATGTAATGTACATATGTCATAGGCAACCACTATAAAGGGATTTTTGTAAATTCCCACGGGAACGGGAATAAACTGGATCCGCGCGGGCAACGCCGCTGGGCACCCGCTAGTTAAAGAATAAATGTTAAAATGGGACTGACATAGGCGCTCGACTTGTCATAGATACACGGAAAAAAAAATTTTTACAATACTACCAGAATGTGTAGTAAATGGAAATTAGTTCTCCTAACAATTTTTCTGTTGGCCTTAAGATTTTTTTCGTATCACCAAGTATCTTTTGTGTAACAGTGACAATTTGTTTGTAACGGGCAATATTCATTTGTAGTAACTTGCAACATTGTAAGGGTTACTATGTAAATGTTTTATTAACAATTAGGCAAGTAATAGTTGCAATAATATCGTTGTGTTTACAATATGCATCGTTCTCTCAACGAATGAGATGATAGCGGCTACAATGTGTGTGGTAGGCAGCTGGGCGTGGGGCACGGGAGGGAGGGATACCGCCCCCCCGCGCGTCCCTGCGGCTAGTCGAGTCCGCGTCTACCGGCATTATGGCGCTGATACGATGAGTTTGCAGTTTGTGCTTGATTTTTTTGTTTTGTACAAATAATATGCTCGTATATTCGTTCTACGTGTGAATAATTTGATTTTGTGAAAATATAATGTACGAGGACACTCGCCAAAATACTGACAGAGTGGCACTTATCTGAATAGGTACATTGAAATTTTTAAAGGTAAGTTTGTGTTTGCTCGGCTTATTAAATGTTTTTTACAAATAGGAACTGAAGTCTGACTGAGCCTCATATAATTTACCTATTAACAAATGCCCCTTACCTACCGGACAGTAACTAATCATTCCCAGCACCTTGCCAAATGACGCCGAAAATAAATAGGCAGAAACCTACTTTTATCACAGAAAATATACATTTGCAGCAAAATCAAAATAAGCTTAATGACTTCAAATATTTAAGACAATGATTAGACACAAGGTTTTATTTAAAATATGTGTGGATTTAGTTCTTGTCGCTTGTTTTAATTTGAATTTTTATATTTTCTTTAATTTTATATCAATGCTGTACAAAAGTATTCTAACGTTAATGATTTTTTTTAGTAAATTTTACTAAAATAATGTGTACATTACAATACTTTTGTAAAGCATTACAACAAATTTTGTAGGCGTTGCAATACATCTAGTTGGCAATGTATTGTAATGTTAATGATTTATTTAGTAAAAACTAAAAAAATGATAACTGTGCGATAATTTTGTACAAAAATACAATAAAAGTTGTAAGCGTTGCAATACAACCTAGTTGAATGCTGACCTCTAATTTAAAATTTTACGTGAAAGTGTCAACAACTGTAAAAACCATTTTGCTCCCAAATAATACCATTCTGTCTGTGTTTAGTTGTGTAGGACATACGTAAGCCTGACACAAGTCGTCACTCATCATTGAGCAACGCCAGCTCACGTGTAGAGCTCCAAGGTACGGTAATTGTTGTGTACCTTAATGTTTAATCTATTTCATTTGGTTTCAGCCACTGCTGGACATATTAAGCAAATCTGCACAGGGCAAAAATTTGCTGAAGTTTCACAAAGAAGAAGGACTGTTGTCTAACTATAGCAGAAGGCAAATTTGCAATATTATCGTGCAAGATCTATTGTCAGATAACCCCGATGTGCTGATAACCAAGCGAATACCAAGATACCAAGATTTGTTCAAAAATCTCCTATGTTAATTAAACATAGTAACTTTTATTTTTGTATGTGGTATTTTATTCAAACTAGTACTTCATAATAATTCGGTATACTGTTAAGTGCTACATGTAAAACTGATTAATAATATTTTAGATATAATTTTCAATGTTTTTATTTATTAGAACTAAGTTTCCCAAAATGATGAGCAATCTGTTTTCTGATACTTTTCTGGTTTTGTAATTTTTACTCTTCATTTATTGTAAAACATTTTAAGTTGACTTTATAATATTATATAATTGCATATGCTAAAATATTTTTTATTTCGTGTAGAAGATTATCTACTAATTAATATTTTGATATGAAAAGCATAAACAATTATATTAATAAAGTTGACTTAAAATATTTTACAATAAATGAAGAGTAAATATCACAAAACATTATAGTACACGCAACAATAAATAGTATTGTAGACACTACAAAATAATATAGTAAATACTATAATCTAATATAGTAAATACTACAAAGCAATGTAGATGGAACAAAGTTATATAGTAGTAGTTACAAGACAGTATGGTAGAAATAACAATATTTTTGGTAAGGGATACAATTTGAATCGTAATGCGTACTATACACATTGTTGTAAATACTACACACATAGTTGTATATACTATTATGTTTTTACAGTAGAGTTAACTATTTGTAGAGTTGTCACATATAGTACCAGAAAAAATGGTAGGAACAACCGAAATATCGTTAGGGTAACCATATTTTTTTTTCCGTGTAGTTTTCGTGCGCACTGGCACAATCTACCTACAACCGCCAGCTGCTATGTGGCAGTGTACGTTTATAGACTTTGTAAACATGACTATATTTAACAATTAATATAGTGTATAACTTCGGCTCTAGATATTATCTTACCTGCGACCAAGTCGAATCTACGCAACACTACGAACAATAATAAAATGAATATTCGACTAACTATAATTTTACTCACGAGCTATCATGACTGGCAATGGAAATATAGCAATTTGATAGGGTTCTGTACCCGAAGGGTGAAACGGGACCCTATTACTAATACTCTGGTGTCCGTCTGTCTGTCCGTCTGTTACAAGGCTGTATCTCATGAACCGTGATAGTTAGACAGTTGAAATGATGATCACAAATGATGTATTTCTGTTGCCGACAGAACAGACTAAAATAAATATTTAAGGGGCTCCTATACAAGAAACTGGATTTATTTTACACAGCAACGGCGCAACATGTCTACGCAATTTTTTGCATAGATATACTTGGAAAATCACAAAGTAGCATAATAATAATATCAATTGTGAATTCGTGAACACAAATGTTGGCCCCGAGCGGGGATCGAACCCGCGACCTCCGACCCAGAAGGCAGGGTCACCAACTGAGCCAACAGGCCTGTCATATGCTATTGTACTTTATATCACGGAACGCTGATTATAATCTAGTACCTTATTTCGAAAATGAAGTGAATTGTTGCGGGCAGCTCCTAAATCTAAGTCTAACCCTTAACCGCAGAGTTCAAACCATGGAATCTGAGTCTTATCCCGCCGAACCCGAATTTATTGCTCGGACGTTCGACGCGTCCCAGTAAAGACCGTCTCGATGGAGCTACTCCTGTCAGATTAACTGGAAATTGACCATTTTGGCGATGGTATCTTACATCACTACATAGTATAAAACAAAGTCACTTTTTCTGTCCCTATATCCCTATGTCCTTATGTCCCTATGTCCCTTTGTATGCTTAAATCTTTATACCTACGCAACGGATTTTGATGCGGTTTTTTTTAATAGATAGAGTGATTCAAGAGAAAGGTTTTAGTGTTAGCATTGCACCCGTGCGAAGCCGGGGCGGGTCGCTAGTCTATATATATATAAAACGATAAACTGACTGTCTGATTGGTGATGTATCAACGTGCAGCATAAACCGCTGGGTCTAGAGACTTGAAATTTTGCACATATCTATGTGCTGTCTAGCTAAGCTAGCTAGTTCATACAGTGTAGGCATGCACTAAGCAAGGATTTTTCAAAATTCAACCACTAAGGGGGTGAAATAACAGTGCGCGAGCGGAGCCGCGGGTAAAAGCTAGTAGAGGTATAATTCTGTAACACCAATAACAACAGCAATAAAAAAACATTTATACAAAACTAGCTGGTGATCAGTGGCGTTGCCCGCGCGGGTCCAGTTTATTCCCGTTACCGTGGGAATTTCCAAAAATCCCTTATATAATATGAGTAGGTGTCTCATATTATATAAGGGATTTTTGGAAATTCCATATTAAATATTTTATATTAAATTGAAATACCATATTATTTCAAATAGCAGGTGTCCTCAAAATCTTTTTACTAAAGATTTTGATCGAAATATATTTTAAAATTAATTGTTCCTTGTTCGTCCATATATACAAGAGCAACGTAATTATATTTTATAACACATTTGCTCGTAAAAGGTGTCTTATTTCACCAATTTCAATAACGTATTGTATCTCATTACGCCCAAGTGCGGTAACAATAGTGCGGTAGCAATATCGCCTCGGCTGTCATTTTCAACCTACCGCACTTATATCATAATGTACTATTACCGCGACAAATATAAATAGATTTCCTTTAAAATATTTATGTAAGGCTCAATTAGCAGTTATCAGTCTTAAGGGTCCGAAAATACACCACTTAGAAGTGGGGACCTGTTTTCAGGAATGAAATGTCTTCGGAGTTACAACGTGAGCGACTTTCTTTCATTATAACATTCTAATTTCAAGCGCTACAAAATTCCATTCTGAAAATACACCCTAAAATTATGTAACATTTTTATTATACAATTTGAGAGATAATCTAGATTATGTTGTATTTTTATGAGCCATCCACTTAATATTCTAGAATAACCTCGCCTTAAGTAGCATTTACCTGGCTCGTGTTTTAACTATATAGGGTGTTAGGAAAATGCTTCCGAAAATGAAGAGAGAATGTTATGATGGTGATTCTTGAAATAAATCTATAACTATGTTTACAAAAAAAGTAATTTAATTTTTCATTCGTTATCGTGAAATGAAACTATAATCAGTAATTTAATTTTTCTAAAAAAAAATTCGAATGTAATAAATAATTAACCATTGAGGGATACAATTCATACACAACTATTTAGTCCCAAACTAGGCAAATCGGTTTCAATGATATATCACTTTGGTACCGTGTCTCTACACCCTGTATTCAGAACTATTTGTCGAGTTCCTAAGTCCGAGTTTTGTAAGTTATGACTACTCGTAGCGGTCCTGAAAAATATCCAACATAATTCTACTCTTGGGTTTCATAAGCAGCGACTTGAATTCCTATTTGACACTGGTTGGTAAAGATTAAATTTAAAACAATAATTAAGCAAAAAATACATAAAAACGGCTACTATAAAATTACTGATTACTTAGTAGACCAACATGCATGGGATTAACCGACTCGACGCTATATTATAAGGCTATTAATTATTATTATTATTGTTAACCATATTAATTACTAGTAAGACAGGAGATTAAAAAGAGCTGCCCTTAAGTTTCTTGCTGGCTCTTCTCGGGGTACTGCTTTTGGAACCAGCAACTCGTCGGTGGAGATGGGCTGCTGTTTATATTTAGCCAATCTCCATGGACGAGTTGAGTGTGTTGATTATATTTATCATCAGCCGTTATACTGACCTCTTTTGACAGTCTCCTGGACTAGGTAATGTAATGAGACATAGACGATTTTTATAATTAAGTACGAGATAATTAAGCTGATACCAAAGCTGTCCTGGGGGAAATTATTTTACGGTCTAGTTACTTCGAAAAACTACGCAACGTTTTCTCATCCAAATATCGAAAGTAACCCGTATGTGACACCAGTGACGCAACGCGCCAATGGACGGCCAAGTTCTAAGCCGCGCTATCGAAGTTTTCTAATAAGTTTGTATAAATACAACTGTCCAACCATCAACCGTTTGACTGCGGTCCCCAGGCACGATCGCCTCGCATAAAGAAAGATCTTCCCTTTTCACGTTGGAGGAGCATTCCACCTCCGCTCCTCCAAAATATATATGGCACCAAAATATAGTCTCAAAGTTAGGCCTTATTGGAAGTTCAAGGTCACGGAACGGTATAAAGAGTTATGCTCGGGATAAGAAATGAGAAAATGCAAAAATACGTGTTGAAATGTCGGGCGAGAAAAAGAAAGCGGAGACCGAAAAGAACGTGCGTCAAAATGTCACAGAAAAAGGAAAACAAATATGAGATGAACGTATGTAGGTATTTGTACTTTACCAAAGATACAGAAATAAATGAATTTTGATTTTTGATTCTGGTCAAGGTCAAAATGTTATATTCAAAGTACCTAAGTCTATTATTGAAGGTCATTTCAACTCCACCGCTTCAGCATGAATGATTGAGGAGAAGAAGTGGGGCAAGAAACTCCTCAACACATTATTCTTATTTAATACTACGTTGGGTTTTTTGACCAAGATAGCTGCCAGCCCTCTGGTCACCTAAAGCTTCGACCAAACGCACTGACAGCTCTTTGATAATCTCTATCGAGCCTCTGGCCCAAACATGTAGCCCATATTGAGGTTGGAATTTACGCCCCTAATTATAATAATAATAATAATATAATCTGACGCCTTTTATCCTTTATTACTACCTAATTATTGTCTCATTCAGATTTCCAGCTGACTAAACATATATTTGAACCATTCCTAGTATCTGGCGATATATCTACGTTATTAACCCTATCGACTGGCATTAATAGTACATGGCCTGACCCACTTCATTGCTCAAAGCGTGATGCCGGCCAGTTAGAGTTACTACAACTGGATGTGGTATCATTTCACGCTTTTATTGAGGCATCTTTTAGGATTCGATGCAAACAAGACGATCTGAGGGCCTAGCCAGGTGGTATTGAATTATTTGTATAGAATGACAAATGTATTGTAGTGAGCGCGGGCTTATAGCGCGACCAAGTAGAATTAGTAATAATTATGGAACACAAGTCACACATTAAATTAGTCCCAAACTAGGCAGGGCATGTAATATGGGTACTTAACGACATAAACATACCTAAATAAATATTAAACGACCAGACACGAATCGTGGCAGGGGCAGGGTCACTACCAACTGAGCCAACAAACCCGTCAATTGACCGGACCGGGTCTGTTACACATGTCTCAGTATTAATTTCCTCACGATGTTTTCCTTCACCGTCGAGCTAGTGATGAATATGTAGGGTGTAAGTTTTTAAAAACTTATTGGTATATTATACCAGGATTTCAACCCGAGCCTCACTGATTACCATCATGAGACTCTCGGCTCTTTAACTAAAGCTGTCACTGCTCTATTTCTCTTTTTTTATCTTTTATTTATTCAGCATCAGAATCCTCTAAACTACTTTCACGATCTCTTCTTGAAGTTTACATCTCCGCCGTGATCCGTGCAGTAACGTATAGCCTGCAGCCTGCGCCAGATAAAATATAGCCTTCATTTCCTGACGACTTTATTGGGACGACATAAGAACTAGTTTGCTGTACAAATTTCTGATGACAGTGTTGCTGGGTGTGATGCGCTGCTGAGAGTGTTTTTATATATCCGAGACGGATACGTTACGATTTCAATCCTAATTATTAAAAGAGCATTAGTAACATTTGTTTCAAAACTAGTGTTTTAGCCACTAGTACGTTTGCCTTAGGTATAAAAAGTATCATGTGCTTATCTAGAACATAAGGGTTATATCAATTAAGTGATTGAGCGATACCTGCTCCTAAGACAACACCTGGACCTGTAATAATTTGTCAAAATCGCAATTCGGCTTTGCCTATCTTTAATACCAACTTTATATACATACATACATATGCTCTCGTCTTTTTCTCGAAGGGGTATACAGAGACAACAGCCCGCCACCTGCTACGATCCTGGCATACCTATCGCTCCTCATCCACATCCATCAATCGGTTCATACATGCTCGTGTACTAAAAATAATAAGCACCAACTTTTCACGAGAATATTAGATTAATTTCTTTATTTTTTTCTAATTTAATTAATTTAAAAAAGCTTTTATTAATTAACTAGCGGATGCCCAGCGGCGTTGCCCGCGCTGATTCCGTTTATTCCCGTTCCCGTGGGAATTGCCGAAAATCCCTTCATAGTGGTTGCCTAAGACATATTAACCTACATACCTACCATATTTCAAATAGCGGGTGCCCAGCGGCGTTTTCCCGCTTGGATTTAGTTTATTCCCGTTCCCGTGGGAATTTTCAAAAATCCCTTTATACCAATTTCCTATGACATATCAGACACCTTCATACCATTTTTCAAGTTTCTAGGTGTTATCGTTTCGGAGTAGTACGTATTTCTCTTTTTAACCAGTTTTTATATTTTCCCGTGGGAATGAGATATTTTCCTGGAATAAAAAGTACCCTAGATGTTGACCCGGGTACTCAGTTATCTCCATACCAAATTTCATCAAAATCCGTTCAGTAGTTTTTGAGTGATGCGTGCACAACCAGAGAGACAGACAGACAGACAGACAGACAGACAAAAATTCCAAAAATTGGTGTTTCGGTATCTATATCGATAACTATATACACTACCGTTAAAATTTTCAAAAAATATTTAATGTACAGACACGGCCCCGTTAGAGTTTTATTATATGTATAGACTAGCGACCCGCCCGCACGCGCCGCCGCTTCGCACAGGTGCAATGCTAATACTAAAACCTTCCTCTTGAATCACTCTATCTATTAAAAAAACCACATCAAAATCCGTTGCGTAGTTTTAAATATTTTGTTTTATACTGTGTAGTGATTAACCATTAATTAAGTTTTAATTCAGTAGTAGTAGTAGAAGTATAGATGTAGATTTTACTATCTGGAATTGACCTCTGGAAACAGGGGCATTTATTCTATCAGTAGGTTACAAGGTTAAGTTAGGTTAGGAGCGGTGATAGCCCGGACGGTTAAAGAGCCTGCCTAAAATCAGTGAGGCTCGGGTTAGAATCCTGGCATGCACCAATGAGTTTTTCAAAAACTTACGTACATATTTATCACTAGCTCGACGGTGAAGGAAAACATCGTGAGGAAACCCGCAGGTCTCAGAATTAATTCTGAGACATGTGTAAATAGACCCGGTCCGGCGATAGGCTCACCACCTATCACGTTTAGGGGTCCAATATATCTCGTGAAATGTGGGTATTTCCAGTAATGGAATACCTCTGCCTACCCCCTCGGGGATGAAAGGCGTGAGATTATTTTTTTTATTTTTATTTTTTTTAATTAACTATAAAACAGCTTATATTAATTAATTAAATAGAAAGGTTTTAGTATCTGGAATTGACCTCTGGAAACAGGGGCATTTATTCATTCAGTAGGTTACATAAAATTATGTATGAACATAAAATTATCTGGGTAGAAATGTGGTGTCGTTGAGTCGTACAATGTAAAATGTTTCGACAATATTACTGTTGCTATCTAAATAAAACTTTTTACAAAGCAACAAGGATTATTTTCAGTTGACTCGGTCGTTTATTTCGTGGTAAACTTTCCAGAAGTAGTAGATAATGAAGTTGAAAGTTTCTAGGAGCAGACAATACTTTGTTAGGTATTGGAAGAAAATTCTGTAAAGTTCAATATTTTATTTTATTATAGTCATATAAAATAGAACTTTATTATTTCTTCGCTGGCCACTAATCGTCAACACATAGTACTACAATCTAAGTTTTCCGGTCTGCACATCGGTTCCGCATGAGTCATAGAAAGCAAGATAGAACAAACATGCAAGATAGAAAGAGAGCGAAAAGGACTTACCTACAAAAAAACAATAGAATGATAGAGATGACTATATTCCCACTCCTCAGTCTAAACGCTATCCCCATTGACTTCAGAACTTTAGGTACAAGTAACTAGGAACCTATAAATAAACTGGTGAAATATGTACCTATATAAATATGAATTAAGCTATTGTTAACCCAAATAAAATAAAGAAAATACAAATTCAAACCTTCGACCTTTAAACCTTCAAGAAGAGAGCGTACTCCCTACTCAAAGATCGGCAACGCCCTTGTGACTCCTTGAGCTGCAGGTGTCCATCGGGCGACGGTAGTCACTTGCCATTAGGTGACCCGTCTGCTCGTTTGCCCCCTCTTTTTATCAATAATAATAACAAAAAACATAAAAAGAGGGTGTTTCCAAGAATGTAGTACCTCGCTATTATACCCGTCGTTGATAACAGACGTGGATTTTTTCCCCCAGTTGTTATGTATTATAATGCAGGTAATATTTCATGATTTAAGTCTGTGATAGCCCGGACGGTTAAAGAGCCGGCCGAAAATCAGTGAGGCTCGGGTTTGAATCCTGGCATGTACCAATGAGTTTTTCAAAAACTTACGTACATATTTATCACTAGCTCGATGGTGGAGGAAAACATCGTGAGGAAACCCGCAGGTCTCAGAATTAATTCTGAGACATGTGTAAACAGACCCGGTCCGGCGATGGGCTCACCACCTATCACGTTTAGGGATCCAATGTATCTCGTGAAACGTGGGTATATCCAGTAATGGAATACCTCTGCCTACCCCCTCGGGGATAAAAAAGGCGTGAGATTATATATTTATATTTTTAAGTCTGTCAATCTTATCATACACGTTAGAGCAAAGCAGAAACCTTATTAATTAAAACATATTTTTTATGAAAAGTGTTTATCGTCGCTTTAACGTTGTACGGTGACCAAGTTTGACTCTAAGCTTGGACTGGATTTTTTGTATCCTACTAATATTATAAACGCGAAAGTTTGTTTGGATGGATGTCTGGATGTATGGATGTCTGGATGTATGGATGTCTGGATGGATGTTTGTTCCTCTTTCACGCAAAAACTACCAAACGGATTTTGATGAAAATTTACAGTTATATAGCTTATACATCAGAATAACACATAGGCTATATTTTATCCCCGTATTCCCACGGGAACGGGAACTACGCGGGTGAAACCGCGGGGTGCTGCTAGTAAGTAATAAAAACTTAATTTTATAGTAAGATCTTCTTACTACGAAGGCACTTTCAAAATTTGATTATATTTAACTTTATTCCCAAGGGGTCGGCATAAATATTATATTCCTGGTAATATCCCACTTTTCATCTGTATTTTTGGAACCCTAAACACAGCAGGTGGTGAGCCCATCACCATTAGAATTCCAAATTATCCTGAACATAGGCAACATTTTATCCCCATATTCCTACGGGAATAGACACTATGTGGGTGACGCGCGGGACAGCTAGTAAAAAAATAAACTTTTTCCACCAGGCCTATTGGGCCTGTCGTTGTAGGCCGGTTTCCTGTCCTACAGGCCACAGGAAGGATGGACTACTCACGAACTGGACGTCCGTCAGCGGATTACATCTCTTCCTGCACCTTACTAACGGATTTTTTCCTGCACGATAAGGAAATTAAATTTTTAATGGGATTTTTCACTGACTCGCTTGTAGCTGGATTTTTGTAGCGGAATGGAATTAGTGTTTCATCATTTTTAATATAAAAATATAAACCTACAAGGGTAGCAGAAAATGGCAGTGGTTGGGTAGAAATTACCCTAAATATTGAAGGCAAACACTGAAAGTGACTGAGAAGAGTTTTTGAACTATGACACTCGCAAGGAAATCAAAACCTACAGGGTACTTCCCGTGAACTCAGAATCTTGAAATTTGGTCGTTGCGAAGCACAGATAATGGAAAAATTGCGAAAAACGTAAACTTTTAGTTAGATCATAATAATAAAAATATTATATTATAATATAATAACACTGTTCTGCGAATAGACTAGTTACCTAGTACATTCTCAACCCTAAGAAACACGCAAAGTGTAATCGAATTCTATAGTAAGGGCATACTTCTGAACACATAACGTGAGATTCGCAAGTTAAGTCTCGTCTATATCAAACGCTTACCTCCAGCCGTTTGATGTGGACATTTATCGTCGCATGTGTTTCGGAACGAAACAAAGCGAATAGAAGAGAAAAGACAGAATAAAACCCAGAAACCGAGTACAGCTTCCTTTTTAATATTGCGTCGTAACTTTTACACCGTTTCCCGAAACAATATATGTACTGGTGATTTTTTTACCGTCTGGAAAATATACATACATACATACACACATAATGCTCACGCCATTGTCCCACAGGGGTAGGCAGAGGCGATGGATCGCCACTTTGCTCGATCTCTGCATACTTCTTTCGCTTCCTTCACATCCATAAGCCTTTTCATGCACATGCCTTTTCTGGAAAATAATATGACAAAAGGTATCTAGAGCCGAAGTTATACACGAGATTAATTGTTCCTCCGTGTTTCAGAAGGCACGTTAAGCCACTGGTAAAGGTTTTCGTTGTCAAAAGGTATCTAGAGCCGAAGTTATACACGAGATTATTTGTTCCTCCGTGTTTCAGAAGGCACGTTAAGCCATTGGTAAAGGTTTTCGTTGTGTTCACGCACAATGCTAGTCCTGAAACCGTCAGATATTTATGACAGTTAGTTGTGGTCCTGACTCACAACCTATCACGTTCAGTGTAGGGTCTGAAATAGTATATTAAACACCTAGGGAAGTAAAATAAGAAATGTCTCAGATCACATGTAATTGTCGACCGAGGCGAAGCCGAGGTGTGTATATTTTTTTCTTATCGAGGGAGGCGGAAAGCGGCAACTTTGTTCACCGCAGCGGGCCGAAAGTTGCCGCTTTCCGCCCGGAGAGATGAAAAATAAAATGGTCTCTGCTAACCTCCCGGGATCACCAGAAAGTGTATTAGCAGAACCAAAATTACTAAAACTCCTCAAAAGAATCCATATCAAAGCAAACACATATAAACATCGAGTAAGTAGCTTTCCACTCAGTAACATTACGACCTTTGAGTATTAAACCAACAGGAGACGTCACGCGCACTAGTTTCTTAGCAAAAAAGTCTGCCAATTTCTGCGGGGGGGACGAGGAAACAAACACAAATAATGTTAAAACTAACGCATTTTTTGATAAAACAATTAAACACTAGCTTGAACTAGGTGCACACAAATACATTCACCAATACAAGCACTCCGTGAACTCAAACAAACTAGTTGTATTTAACCGGTGTGCTCAAAGACCGACACGTTTTTTTGGCAGAGGGGAACGCCTGTCAGTGGCGTCTCCGGTTAAAGTGAAACGACGACAGTGAAAGAGTGACTGACTAAAATTATTATATCACAAGATCTTTGTTGCAGAAGGTACGCTAAATCATTGGTCCAGGTTTTTTGTTGTGTTCACGCACAATGCTAGTCCTGAAACCGTCAGATATTTATGACAGTGTAATAGTAAATTACACACCTAAGGAAGTAAAAAAATATCACATGTAATTGTCGACCGAGGCGAAGCCGAGGTGTGTATACTTTTTTCTTATCGACGGAGGCGGAAAGCGGCAACTTTGTTCACCGCAGCGGGCCGAAAGTTGCCGCTTTCCGCCCGGAGAGATAAAAAATAAAATGGTCTCTGCTAACCTCCCGGGATCACCAGAAAGTGTATTAGCAGAACCAAAATTACTAAAACTCCTCAAAAGAATCCATATCAAAGCAAACACATATAAACATCGAGTAAGTAGCTTTCCACTCAGTAACATTACGACCTTTGAGTATTAAACCAACAGGAGACGTCACGCGCACTAGTTTCTTAGCAAAAAAGTCTGCCAATTTCTGCGGGGGGGACGAGGACACAAACACAAATAATGTTAAAACTAACGCATTTTTTGATAAAAAAATTAAACACTAGCTTGAACTAGGTGCACACAAATACATTCACCAATACAAGCACTCCGTGAACTCAAACAAACTAGTTGTATTTAACCGGTGTGCTCAAAGACCGACACGTTTTTTTGGCAGAGGGGAACGCCTGTCAGTGGCGTCTCCGGTTGGTTTAATACTCAAAGATTACGACGAATTAACTGAATTCCATTCAATTAGAAAGCAATTAGAAGGTAATTTCAAGAAGATGTTTAAAGGAAGTTATAAGATATAATTTTGTCGGAAGTTCTTAGAGTATTAAAACATGCGATAATAAAATTTTGATTTATAAACGACTTACACCTAAAATTGGGATAACGAAGAAATGTTAAAAAAAATTACAATCCTTGAATATCCGAAAACGTCAAATGGCAATTGGTTACCATCTACCGATTTGTGATTTAAATTAAATAAATAATCTCACACCTTTCATCCCCGAAGGGGTAGGCAGAGGTATTCCATTACTGGATATACCCACATTTCACGACATACATTGGACCCCTAAATATGATAGGTGGTGAGCCCATCGCCGGACCGGGTCTATTTACACATGTCTCAGAATTATTTCTGAGACCTGCGGGTTTCCTCGCGATGTTTTCCTTCACCGTCGAGCTAGTGATAAATAAATATTTACGTAAGTTTTTGAAAAACTCATTGGTAAAGGCTATCCCGTGTTTTCGGAGCGTATTGTAAAAAAAATCGAATCTTTCTGGTGCAGAGGCTGGCCATCGAAATCCAAGCGCGGCAACACGGTGAGCGTGATGGGCACCTTTGCACCGGTAACGATTAGGAGCGGGTTATTTAATTAAGTTTATTTTAATCGTTATTGTATTGAATATTAATGAATGATTCAAATTTATAAGCAGCATTAGTCACTAGAAATATTAAATTTATAAAATTAGTAAAGACTAACCTCTTTGTCTGAATAAGATCCAGAACAATAAAATAAGTACGATCACACGTTATTCTATTTCTGGAAATACACACTTTTCACCAGTATAATTTTGGATCTCCAAACGTGACAGGTAGTGGGTCCGACACATGCCTCAGACTTAATTCTGGGACCTCCGGGTTGCCACACGAATTATTTTTCATATGAATATTCATATTAGTGACAGAAGTTAAATATTTCCTCATACACAATATATTTTAAATACCAATTGATTTGTGTGCATGAACAGTAATTAAACATGAAATTTTCTTGATGTCTTGTCGTTTGATATTTATTTAAGTACCTATGTTTATCTTTTGTTTAGTACCCATAGTACAGGCCCTGCCTAATTTGGGACTAAATAACCGTTTGTGACTTGTGTCCCACTATTATTATTATTAATAATACAATGTGTCACAAAATAGGCGCAATTCCTCATACACCCTAATTAGTATATTAATATAAAAAAAAAGACGTGTGGCACTCGGGGACTGCCGCGGTAAAGCTATTGCATAGCATTTTGTATCAACAAGACTGCCGAAAAGAAACGACGTTAGACAATGCACGGCCTTCAAGCCACACGGGTGTTATTTAAATGGTTAGCAGAGTATTCGTATTTTTGTAAGCAGAAAAATATAATCTGTAAGCAGAAATAGCTAATTGGTCATAAACTCATGGCCAGCAAACATTACAAAACCTTGTTGAACCGGACTCGTACTCGGACTCGTACTCGGACTCGGACTGGGAGTCGGACTCGGACTCGGACTCGGACTCGGACTCGGACTCGGACTCGGACTCGGACTCGGACTCGGCCTCGGACTCGGACTCGGACTCGGACTCGGACCTCTGTGCCCGTCGGAGTGGGGAGCGTGAGGTTTTTTTCGTTACGTAATTTCTGGATTCGGTCCCCGCGCTCAAGGCCCGCGATAGAAGCTATGCAATAGCTTAAAAATATGACGCACTCGTACTTTAAGTTTGTCTAACAAAATTTCTTAAATAAAGAGCAGTAATACATAGGTCACACTAAAAGTTTCCGGAACTGACCACTTACATAAACAATATTTAAAAAGTAACTACAACATAAAAAAATTTAACTCTTTGGCTGTAGAATGCAGTTTGTTTCATCTGACTGTCAATTGTTTTTACATTGTGGCGCTATTTAAAAAATTGCGTGTCTACATTAACATGGATTAAACTCGGGAAAATTTTCGTAGTATGATTTTCTACGATTTTAAGTATAATTTGACAGCTCAACAGAGCATCGCTCGGCTTCAATCTGCTTTTGGGGATGAAGCACCATGCAAGACGACTATTTATAGCTGGTTTCCAGAATTCAAGCGCGGTCGTGTCAATCTCAGTGATGAATCTCGCGATGGTCGCCCGTCCACCGCTGTGAACAACAAAAACATCGATGCTGTGCGCCGTATGATTGAAACTATTTGAAACAGACAGGCATGTGACCTACCATGAGATTCGCGCATCCTTAGACATAGGTATGAGTCAAATACAATCAATCCTACACAAACATTTGGGTGTGAGAAAGCTGTGCTCACGGTGGATCCCACACAATTTGACCGAGGCTCAAAAAACGGACCGCGTCACTTGGTGCAGTGCCATGCTTACCAGATTCAACGAAGGTACGTCAAATTTGGTGTGGGACATAGTAACAGGTGACGAAACATGGATTTATTGCTACAATCCCAAAACAAAGCAGAAATCACGCGTATGGGTCTTTCTAGATGAGCCGAAGCCAACCAAGGCGGCGCGCGTGAAAAGTGCATCTAAGCGGATGATTGCTTCTTTTTTTAATAAAACTGGACACGTGGCTACTGTTGCTTTAGAGAATCGTCGTACCGTGAATAGTGACTGGTACACGACCATTTGTTTGCCGGCAATTATTGACGAACTCCGTAAAAATAACCGGAAACGTCGTATCATCTTGCACCACGACAATGCTAGTTCCCACACGGCCAGACAAACAAACGAAATTTTGAAGGTGAAAAACTTAGAACTTATGAGCCATCCTGCATACAGCCCCGACCTGGCACCTTGTGACTTTTTTCTGTTCCCAAAAATTAAGAACCAATTACGCGGTCAACGATTTTCATCACCAGAAGAGGCTGTCGAAGAGTATGAAAAACACGTTTTTGAGGTCACCACGGAGGAGTGGCACAAAAGTTTTCAAAATTAGTTTAATCGCATGAAAAAGTGCATTGACGCAATGGGAGAATATTTTGAAAAACAATCAATTCATTTTTGACCTTTAATAGTATTTTTTTCTTATTCATTCCGGAAACTTTTAGTGCGCCCCACGTAGTACGGTTTCCATAGGTAGCCCTAAACTCAGGTATGCTAATAGATTTTTGGGAAAAATTTAACTTAATTTTAAAAACTAGTGGTTTTGCGCAGTTTCACTCATGTAGTTCCAACGATTTAACCTATGTTACTCAGAGATATTCTAGCTTTCCATTGGTGAAACAGTTTTTAAAATAGGTCCAGTAGTTTTTGACTTTATTTGGTACAGACATACAAATCTTTCCTCCTTATAATATTAGTATAGATTGTCGAAATCGTTTAAGTAATCGATACTGAAGAAATAAATTTCAGGAATTCAACTTATTCTGTTACATATTGTACACAATTTTTGGCTCTGAATCAGAATTTTTGATGTTTGAATCTCTACAACGCGTAACAAAAAAACGCAATTCCCCCAATTAGTATATTAATATAAAAAAATATAATGCAATCGAACTTTAGTTGAATCTAACCAATTTTCTTAAATACCAATATAATATTAATAATAACACGAAGTCCATAGAAAGCACATAATGCAGCTACGCTAATTGCACTACGCATACTTGGGAAAAAATTTACAAATTAAAAATACCCGAAATCGAATAAGTAGTCGATACTGAACAAACTTATTTCAGGAATTGCGCTTATTCTGTTACACATTCTACACAATTTTTGGCTCTGAATCAGAATTTTTGATGTTTGAATCCCTTTATGCGTCTGATGGATTCGTGAATCATCCGCATGTTAATCCAGTACGTAAAAAAAATCTTATTCAATATGCAAGAGGGGAAAATTGAGATTTCATTCAAAGGGCTTTACAGAGTAATATTTTAGAATCATGAACACATCGTCCTCGTAAAAGGATTTTAACGACTGAAAATTCAACGACCGTTTGTAAGATTCAAAATTGTTAATGTTCCGTATTGGTTTCATTATAGGCACTTTTTACGTGATTGACAGTGTATTTAGTTGTTGCAGTTTTCCATTTAGTCCCTAGCTAGGCAGAGCTTACGAAGAGAGAGGCTATGGGTACGAAATAACTGATAGACAGACATCTATATTCTATATCTATACATACTTATAATAAGACTCTAACGGAGCCGTGTCTGTGACATGAAAGATTTTTTGAAAATTATAGCAGTAGTGTATAGTTATCGATGTAGACACCAAAACACCAATATTTGAAATTTTTATCTGTTTGTCTATCTGGTTGTGCACGCATCACGCAATAAACACAGTAGGTATGTAAGTAGGTGTCGTAGGCAACCGTTATGAAGGGATTTTTGGAAATTCCCACGGGAACGGGAATAAACTGGATCCGCGCGTGCAACGCCGCTGGGAACCCGCTAGTTTGAAAATAAATAACTATTTGTTTGAAAATAACTAACTAAATATTAATTTAATTTTCAATCTACATAAGTGACAAAATAATGAATATAATACGGAGGACCAGGGAGGACTATTTGGGAATATTACAACGTGATTTGCCTGCAGATAATATGATTTTAAAAACATCTCTAAACTTCTATAAAAGTAATGGATCATTCAATAGACATTTTAAAAGCAGTTAAAAGTATATCAATCACGAGAACGTTGACAGTAAAAGTTTTAAAATGTCCAATATTTGCATATTTAAAAATATTAGCAAAACAAATCAATCATGATGTTTTGACATGAGTCGCCAAGTGAATAACATTGTTCTTGCACAATGAATATTAATTGTCAACACTTAAATATATTAATGAGAAAATAGATGAGTTTTTTTACCCCGATCGATGGACAGGACTGGACTACTTCTATTTTCCCAAATTATTTGGGGTGAAGTCTCTTTCCACAGTTGGTTCGCCAAGATAAATGGGTAGTTGACAGCATCGAAATTAAATTGCGAGTAGTCATTCATTAAAAAGATTATCCCAAAACACCTCAAAATATGTATTTCGATTTTCAATTTACAATTACAGCAAATTTAAAAATAATCAAACAATCAAAAAAAGTGCTGCAATTGAGTACTAGAAACTATGACGTCACGGTTTGCTATTTCAGTACATTTTCCATAGTAAAATTTCGTTTTGACAGATCATAAAAAGTAACTGATTTGACTAGGTAGGACACAACCCTATTACTTATTATGCCTCGTTGCTCTATGCGTTAGCTTGTATTGCTCAAATAATAATAATATAAATAATCTCACGCCTTTTTTTTCCCCAAAGGGCGTAGGCAGAGGTTTTCCATTACTGGATATACTCACATTTCACGAGATATATTGGACCCCTAAACGTGATAATAAATAATAATAAATTGTGGTAATTTACACGGGAACGGGAAAACATTCTCAAAAACAAGATCTTATTCGTTTCTGGATATTCCCACTTTTTACCACTGGCAACTTCTTGTTTTGCGTTAGCTAATTATGCCTCGCGACAATTCCTTATGTAGGTATGTCAAATGACCTCTCTTCGTGCCTTTATAGAGGGTAGTCACCTGGGAATCGGGCTTTTAGAATGAAAATACGCTTTGAAAAGGCTTATATTTTTACTGCGTCATAACTAAAAGCTTTAGATAAATCAGACCGAGAAAAAGAACTATAACACAGGTATATAGACAGAAGGACAAGAAAGCAATCCTACAAGGCTGAAGATTTTTATTAAGAGTCGCTGAACCCTAATAACATTGAACTGTAAAGAGTAAGTAAGTAAGAGAGCAGTGATAGCCCGGACGGTTAAAGAGCCGGCCGAAAATCAGTGAGGCTCGGGTTCGAATCCTGGCATGTACCAATGAGTTTTTCAAAACTTACGTACATATTTATCACTAGCTCGACGGTGAAGGAAAACATCGTGAGGAAACCCACAGGTCTCAGAATTAATTCTGAGACATCTGTAAATAGACCCGCTCCGGCGATGGGCTCACCACCTATCACGCTTAGGGGTCCAATGTATCTCGTGAAATGTAAGTATATCCAGTAATGGAATACCTCTGCCTACCCCCTCGGGGATGAAAGGCGTGAGATTATATTATATTATTATTATATTATATGTAAAGAGTAAAAAAAACGACTTCAACGTATATGGTTTTCTCATGGATGCCATTGTCAGAACTGAACCAAACCAACACGGAAAGCATCAAAATATGTTCACCCAGTCAAAACTTCTGAGGTAACAAACACGAAAAAAACAGTCTGATTGATAACCTCCTTCATTTTTGAAGTCGGTTGAAAAAAGAGTATTGTATTCCAGTACCTATAGGCTTAGGTACCTGAATTGTATATATACAATGTTGCAATAGAGATCAAAACCCTACACAGAGTTTAACAGAATTATCACTATGAACATTCCATCAATATCACTCTCCCAGCAATGTTTCGAATTGAAATCTGAAATCCGTCATTGAATTCGGGAAATGATCCAACCAATCGAATCATGGCCAAATTAATACCGCAATGTTTGGTGCACCTGAATGATAGCATTAAATAGCCCCCAGCTTCATGTATTGCTTATAGAATTTAACGGTAGATTCAGCAAATTGAATAGGACTTATTTTATTTTATGAACACAAAATTGTATACAAAGCGTAACAGAATAAGCGCAATTCCTCATACACCCTAATTAGTATGCTAGTATACAACATGTAACAGAATAAGCGTAATTCCTGAAATTAGTTTGTTCAGTATCGACTACTTATTCGATTTCAGCTATTTTTAATATGTGTTAAATTAAAAAAAAGATTTATCGTAGCCGAATTTAGTGCTTTCTATGGAAACCGTGCTATTATTAATCGATATTTAAGAAAATTGCTTGGACATAACTAAAGTTCGATTGCATCATATATTTTTTATATTAATATACTAATTGGGGTGTATGAGGAATTGCGCTTTTTCTGTTACGCGTTGTATCAGAAATATGATGCCTTCGTACTTTAGTTATGGCTAACCAATTTTCTTAAATCAAGAGCAATAATATTTCCATAGGTAGCACTTAATTCAGCTATGATAATTCATTTTTCGGAAAAATTTAACACATATTAATAAAAGTAGCTGAAATATACTGAACAAACTAATTTCAATTGCGCTTATTATGTTACCTATTGTAGATTCAACTCAGATTAAATATATTAGTAAATACTTTTTGTTGGTCGAACCCACAGCTTAGCCCACTATGAAGCTTGATAGGAAATTAATAATTTGTGCACACTCGGGAATAGGAAAAAACATGATCTAAGTGGGAACGCTGCTGATGGATAATTAGATATTTGGCCAAGAAAGTTCAGGAAAGTTTTCCGGCAATATGGAACATTGAGACAAACTATGGAAATGTTTTTTTCTAAAAGTTAAATTAATAATCTCACGCCTTCTATCCCCGAAGGGGTACGCAGAGGTATTCAATTTCTGGAAATACCCACATTTCATATTGAAAAAAGGCCAGGTCAAGAGTACCCGAAACCGAAGAGCATGTATGAAAGGAATAATGAAAGTGGACGAAGCGAAAGAAGTATTTAAGGATCGTAGCAAGTGGAAGGAAGTGGTCTCTGCCTACCCCTACGGGAAAGAGGCGTGATTATATGTATGTATATATGTATGTATGTATGTATGTATCGACCTCTAAACGTGATAGGTGGTGAGCCCATCACCGGTACCGCGTCTGTTACACATGCCTCAGAATTAATTCTCGTGAAAAATGGGTATTTCTGGTTGGTATGGGTATTTTGATTAGTTATTTATTTATTATTATTATTTGAAATAGTTCTAGGACAACGTCTATAGGATCATTTTAGGAGAATCGAACCCACGATCGTCGAACCAACCTTTGATAAGCAATCAACACTGCAACAATTTGTAAACACGAAACAATAAGTTTGTTTTATTTCGATACAGCTGTATACGTAAAAGTTGAAGGGGACAATATTTATATGTGTTTTTTGTATATGGTTATCTAGTTTTCATAGTGATCGGGGGAGCTAACAGGCCCGTCAAATAGGATTGACCCCAAAACCTTAATCCCAGATAGATGGATAGATCTATAACTTGAGCGTATCGTCTGATATGAGTAGTTGCAATATATATGAAACATTTGTCACAAATCGAATCGAATGATCTTATGTGTGTGTGACAATGTATGGGATTGACATGGGCGTATCTAGGGAGGGGGGGCAGGGGGGGCCGGGCCCGCCCTAGAAAGCTGTTGTCCCACCCTAGAAAAAGACCCTGTCTCTTACATAAAATAACTTCATCCTCAATTACCGAAACCGAAAACCGTCTTGAAAAGCTAAAATAGTTACCTACTCATCACTTGTCTATCTCGCTCGCTAACCTGCAATCCACAGATACAAACGAACAATCTGCATATAATTGTTACAATACACGGATGATGATTGATTTACCTTGTTGTTGGTAATTTAAAAGCGGAGCTCTTGTCGTGTATACGTAGCTGTACCTATTAGCGACTTAAGTACATAGTTTTGGTCAGCACACGCAGATAAAAGAAAAATATAGATAGATAGATAAAAATAGATAGGATAGGATAACCGAAATCCATACTTGCCATGCCAATGCCATGCATGTCTGGGGCCATGGCCCGCCCTAGGAAAAATCCCTAGCTACGCCCATGGGGATTGACATAAGCACTCGTTAACGTTAGCGCTCGTTGGCAAGTGCTTAATGTCAATCCCATACATGTCAATCTATGAAGTCATTCGCTTTCGTTAGCGCTTGCATATTGGCTAGCGGAGCTGGACGTAATAAAAAAACAGCAACGAAACGCTAATTTTCTGCGAGTAACTTCGGCTTTGAGTTTCCCACGGGAACGGGACTTACACGTGTGTAATTATGAGGAACAGCTGGTCATAATAATCACATAAATATAGACATATAAATGGTTTTCTAGCTATAAATAGTAATGTACTGATATCAATTCTTCATGGACGAGTTTAGTGTGCCTTGTTATTGACATTTCAAAGTGTATTTTATATACCTACTGAAATAAATGAATTTTGAATTTTGAATAAAATACATTGGCTATACACCAACTTATAATATTATATCATAAACAACATCAATACAGCAAATCGATACGAAATTCAATTCACGCGTTCCAAAAGCGATAGAACAAAAAATTTAGGAGAAAACTGGTGAATCATGTGCGATATTAGCCATAAATCAGCGATTATCCTTAGACGGAGGTGAGAGCGGTGGGTCGGGCCACGAGAAGAGCGGAATAGACCTGTCAAAAAGATGTTCTTTTATAAGCCAGTTATAGGTTTCCACACGTAGATTATTATTATTTTTACGTAGACGGGTCATCTGATGGTAAGTGACTACCGTTGCCCATAGACACCTGCAACTCAGGAGTCACAACTGCGTTTCCAGCCTTTGTGGTGGGAGTAGGGGCAGGGGGAGGGGAGCACATTCACTCAGCGAAGCATTGCTTTACGCTGGTTTTCTGTGTTTTTCTAGGCAGAGCCTGTGCTATGAGTACTAAACAACTGATAAACATACTTAAATAAATATTAAACGACCAGACATGAAGCCAGCAAACATATTCTTGCACACAAATGTTGGTTGCGACCTGTGACTCAGAAAGCAGAATCGCGACCAACTGTTATACAACTATTACATTGATTGATTGATTGATTCAACACCACAAAACGTGACTTGGTGTTAAAGGGCCTGAAAAGTTTTTTAGTTTACCTTTTAACGGGTGCATTCATTTTAGAATGTAGCCTATGATACTTAACATGTGTAAACAGACCCGGTCCGGCGATGGGCTCACCATCTATCACGTTTAGGGGTCCAATGTATCTCGTGAAATGTGGGTATATCCAGTAATGGAATACCTCTGCCTACCCCCTCGGGGATAAAAGGCGTGAGAGTTTTTTTTTTTTTTCCTATGATACTTTTGAGATAAAGAAAAAGTTAAGACGACTTAATTTATTAAAGTCCTCCCAATTGTTAAAGATACTGGTGGCGTCAATGAAAGTGACCCAAATAGTAACAAAAATATATGCAAAACACATTACTATCCTTCTGGTGCTGGGTAAAAATAGACAAGGACCATAAGTATAAAGAGCAATCATACTAGCAGCGCCCTGCCCATGAATAGTGGGATAATATGAAGCCCAAGTTGCTTACCATAGGTGAATTTAGTTAGAACCAAAGAGATTAAAATATAATAAGGAATAGAGGGGACAAAGCGAGGAAAGTTTGAAGTCAAAAGTTATGTGGAATAAGTCTAGTACAATTTCGACCGAATGACAGCTCGCGTTCATACTAACTGACATGACAAGGACATGACGCTTAGGCTTCAAAGTTTTGTATGAAAATATTCCCAATGACCCCTCTATGCCCTATTATATTTAAATCTCTTTGGTTAGAACACAGAACAGTTTGTTAGGATTAGGATAAAAAAAATAAACACATAGGCTACCTTTCAACCGACGAAAAAAACGGAGGAGGTTCTTAAGTCGTATCTTTTTTTATGTTCGATCACGCATAACTTTTTACAGAGTAGTTCGATTTCGATAATTCTTTTTTTACTGTAAAGGTTATACCCCGAAATTGGTCCCATATAAATTTGGAAAAAAAAACAGCCATAAGGGTAGGAAAACAGCGGATGATTGATTATTCACTCACTGATTATAATGTATTACCACGCCTAACTTTTTACACAGTAGTCCGATTTTGATATTTCTTTTGTTATTGGGTATGCCTTGAAATTGGTCCCATATAAATTTTCCTAGCTTAAGCCCCTTTTCACACGTGCCGGTTTCCGCCGGGCCGGCGGAATAGAGGTATCAGTAAACTGAATCCTTATCGTGTGGCGGCATCTGGATTCTGTGATGCCAACTATTGTTTTCTTTTTTTGGTAGGGTCGGATTTGAACATTTATTTTATATCCTAACTAGTATTTAGAAATAAAACAAGTATTATGAAACGAAAACATTTATTTATTGGAAATCAAAGAGACTAAATAGTAAAACATAATGCAACTGAAAACTTGAGTGTGGTGTGACATGCCATGAGCAAATTCAAACGGTGTCCAAGTGAGTAAGCAAAAGTCTAAGGTCAGCAGAGGGTTCTTTGGGGTCCAAAAAGCAGTCCAGGGTCAAAGTAAAACACAGAAAATCACAGAAAGAGCACATTTACGAAATACGAAGGAATTCGAAATGAATTGACAGATTGACAATATAATTACAGAGTACAGTATCTTTTACTACTTTGTTTCAATTTAAGCCAAACCTTTAAAATTTAGTCAGTAGAAATTTTTCGTAATTAAAAAAAAAATATTTTAGATTAAATAATTGCCGTGCTAGAATTTAAAATGGCTTAAATGATTTTAATAAAAAGAAATGTGTTTGAGTGGGTCTATGGAAGGTTTACATTCACATTTGTACCCGATAGGTGGCGATGTTGTCTATATAAATATAGGTATGACAATAAATTAAAACGCTCATTTTCAGGCCCCAGCCACCATTAATGCTTTGCACGGCGGCCGCATACGAATGTTAAGCATAACAACAGATAAGGTGTGTTATATGTACTGTTATGTGTTAATGTTACGTACTACGTGTTATATTACACACACAATGCCATTGCACCTTCTATGATAAAGGGGTGTAATGTATTGCAGAAGGATCTTCGCATGAAACTCTTGATCTAAATTAGAAAATAAATAAATAAAATAAATAGTCTAACGCCTTTCATCCCCGAGGAGGTAGGCAAAGGTATACTATTTCTGGATATACCCACTTTTCACGAGATATTCGTTGGACCCCTAAACGTGATAGGTGGTGAGCCCATCGCCGGTCAGGGTCTTTTACTCATGCCTCAGAATTAATTCTGGGATCTAAGGGCATCCTCACGATGTTTTCCTTCGCCGTCGAGCAAGTGATAAATATGTATATATGTAAGTTTTGATAAACTCATTGGCATGAGTACTACAACTACATACCAGTAATTGAATTTACTCCATGCTTACACACAGTAGGTACAGTACACGAGTACTGTACCCCGGTCCGGCGATAGACTCACCGCTAGTTACATTCAGGGTTCCAGATATTCACTGGTGAAAGAAAACACTCTCAGGATACCCTTCGGGGATCAAGTACAAAAAATTTCGAATAAAAAATTATTAACGTAAAGTCTAATAGTTAAGTTGTCTATGGTCGAGGTAAGAATAAGTTCAAACATGTTACAAGTACAAACAGTGTGGTTTTAGCCATAATTTTAGCAACATTGTTTTTGGCCTGTGGCGGAATAAACGCCGAGTTTACCGTAAGACCGCATCTGCGACGCATGTTGGCATTTCTGCTTAAGTTTTACGCCGAAAGTGGTACTACAGGAGTGCGATTTTTGAATCTCACTGGTGATATCAAAATCACCGGTGACTAAAATTATCACCGATGACTTTTATGTCACCACTTTCCAAAAGCCGCATTTTTGAAAGTCACACGCTGTTTACCAACATGCTGAAATTTTACAATGTCAAAAACAATCGCATTGTGATTTCAATTACGAGTGGGTAGGGGCACTCGTAAATCGATATCATAGGTATGACAAATGTAAGTCACCGATGAGTTTCAAAAATACGAACTTTCGGAAATCACTCACATCGGTGAGCATTAGTCACTTGGTGAGATTCAAAAATCGACCCCCTGATACAATTAACTACTAGTTTTTGCCTGTTACTTCACTCATGAACCGGGATAAAAAATATACAGCAATCCGATATAAAATTTTACCCAACCCAAGCAAAGCCACTAGCTATCGCTTGTGCCAGTTGTTTTCAAATAAAATTGTTCTTTGAGCTTTCAACAAATATTATATTGTAACAAAGGTTACCAAGAAATCGGATACAATATAAAATCGGATTTAGTAGATCAAAGAAAACAATGTTTGTCCAAAGAAATATATACCGAAGTGTGTAGTCGTCCGACATGTCGGATAAATAAAATTATTTAGTCGTCCGTTAACCGGATTTTGGTTTTTGTAATTGAATGCACTGTTAGAACCCTATAAAATTATATAAAATTAATTAGGACACTACGTCACATAATGTGAAACGAAAGTCCATTGGTCAGTGATCAATATCAAAGGTGAATTCACATGAAAATAAAAGTATTTTCAACAAATAAAATTGATTGAAAAACAGCAACCATAACCATCGCTAAATACACTAATTTTTTTTAAACAACATTTGTTTTACCGGACGTCTAAATAACTTTTTTAGGCCGACAACCGGACGAATAACTATATTTAATCACCCGGTTATCGAACGCCTAAGCAACAGCCAACAAATACTTTCTAAACTTTGCAATTCTGTTAAATCCGTAATCATTTTGTGAAAAAAAAACTTATTTTTCATCCAACGTACCTCTCTAACAACGAATTTTTATTTATTGCCTAAAATATTTATATACGCAGAAATCCTAAAATGAACTAATTGAAACAGTACCAGAAGGCAGCAAAAATATTGTATTTTGCTTGGAATTTGTGCAACGTTTCTTAACAAAATTTTAAGTTTTTAATATTTATTTTTTTAACTTTTTATGCCACTTATTTTGTGTCAGTGAGAATACAATGAAAACCATACAACAATAAGTTTATCAAAAACTAACATACCTACGCTGTTATATCACTAGACTTGACGGAAAATGAAACATCATCCTCTCAGACCATGAATTACAGACGCAATTGATTTTTTTCGGGTTCGAATCCTGGCATGTACCAATGAGTTTTTCAAAAAACTTATGTACATATTTATCGCTAGCTTGACGGTGAAGGAAAACATCGTGAGGAAACCCGCAGGCTTCGATCAACTATAGCAACAGTTGCTATAGTTGATTGAAGCCCGCAGGTCTTAGAATTAATTCTGAGACATGTGTAAACAGGGGTTCAATATATCTCGTGAAATGTGTTTATATCCAGTAATGGAATACCTCTACCTACCCCCTCGGGGATAAAAAGGCGTGAGATTATATTATATATATATTATTATTAATTGATTTTTAATTGTGTCTCGGTTCCAATTGGAACCGGCGGTTCTTAACTGATTATTTTCTTAATCAGTTTAGAAAACTTGGTTCTGTGAAAGACGTATAGACTAATACATGGGATTAACCGACTCGACACTATGTAAGGCTATTAATTATAATTATTGTAAATCATATTTAACTAGTAAGACATGAGATTAGAAAGAGCTGCCCTTGATTTTCTTGCTGGTTCTGCATTTGGAACCAGCAACTCGTCGATGGAGATGGGCTGCTGTTTACATTTATTAAGCCAATCTTCATGGACGAGTTTAGTGTGCCTTGTTATTGACTTTTCTAAGTGTAATTCTTATTACCTACATAACAAATACATTTTCATTCTTCATTTTGTTTCATTTTCAAAATCTCACCTGTATCTCACCAGAAAAAACGGTGTCTTGCAATCGAGTTATAGTGGTAGCCAAGTGAGTCAAAATCCGCTAGGTCAATAGAGAAATCTTCTTACTCCGCACCTGCGCGGTTTGAGTGCTGCTTCTTGTTTGGAAAGGGTTTACAGCTAAATGGCACAGATTTACATACTAGAAGAAAAAAAGTAGGAAATGTAAAAACTATACCTAATAAATTAAGTAAAAAATAATTTTTAAAACAAGCTTTAATTTTAATGAGCTAAAAAGAACAAAATAAACTTTTCTTTTAAAACTGTCTTAAAACGTCATTACACAATTTATTATGTAATAAAAGCTTGTCGCGAGATCTGAGTAGGTACTCATATTTAAGTAAATACATAAGTAACTCTAACTGATTGAATTAAATTTTTAGAATTTTCAGACTAAGTTAATATGGGTAGTTACCTAATTAATCCCGCGACAAGCTTTTATTGCATAATAAATTGTGTAATGACGTTTTAAGACAGTTTTAAAGGAAAAGTTTATTTTGTTCTTTTTAGCGCATTAAAATAAAAGCTTGTTTTAAAAATTATTTTTTACTTAATTTATTTTATACTTTTTAGTTGGATTTAGAAGGGCGTCACATGGCTAACCCTGCATTGTTATCCAAACTAAACGTGTATACAAAATTTCAGCTCAATTGGTTATCTTTAAGCTCCATCATCAGACCCTGGTTACCATCTAGTACCAAAGTACTCGTCAAGACGAATCAATCGAGCCCAAACTCGATGGGGTTATCTTGTTTAATAACTGAGTTCCTATGGCCATCTTCCAGCTCCATCATCAGACCCTGGTTACCATCTACCACTAAAGTACTCGTCAAGATAAATCAAACGAGCCCAAACTCGATGGGGTTATGTCGTTTAATTACTGAGTTCCTATGGCCATCTTCCATCTCCATCATCAGACCCTGGTTACCATCTAGTACCAAAGAACTCGTCAAGACGAATCATACGAGCCCAAATTCGATGGGATTGTGCCGTTTAGTTACCGAGTTCCTATGGCCATCTTCCAGCTTCATCATCAGACCCTGGTTACCATCTAGTACCAAAATACTCGTCAAGACAACTCCAACGAGCCCAAACTCGATGGGAATATGACGTTTAATTACTGAGTTCCTCCTATGGCCATCTTCCAGCTCCATCATCAGACCCTGGTTACCATCTAGTACCAAAGTACTCGTCAAGATAAATCAAACGAGCTCAAACTAAATGGGGTTGTGTCGTTTAATTACCGAGTTCCTATGGCCATCTTCCAGCTCCATCATCAGATCAGCTCGGTGGTACCATAATATTGCATTGTCACCGCACTTACATAAGTATACCAAATTTCAGCTCAATCGGTTGAAGATATCTGCTTCAAAATTGAGTTGCAAGATTCCACACGAACATACATAGTTACTTACATACATACTTACATACATACATTGCAAGTTAAATAAAAGCTTTTAAAAATGCGATTAACCCGCAGATTTTATTATTTAATTCTATTGTCTTAATTGCTAAAATTATACATGCACAGGTCTGAATAATAAATGTATAACTAGTGACCCGCCCCGGCTTTTGCACGGGTGCAATGCTAACGCTAACACTAAAACCTTCCTCTTGAATCACTCTATCTATTAAAAAAAACCGCATCTAAATCCGTTGCGTAGTTTTAAAGATTTAATTTTAAGCATACATAGGGACATAGGGACAGAGAAAGCGACTTTGTTTTATACTATGTAGTGATAGTGATGGTCGAATGTAGGTATTTCTATATTACATTCCATTACATAACAATGAGGCCCGGGATCAAATCCTGGCATGTACCAATGAGGTTTTTTTCAAAAGCTTACGGTATAAATATTTATCACTCGACGGTAAAAAAAATCGTCGTAAGGTCTGTCTCTGAAAGTTCTCTGCAGGTCCCAGAATTAATTCTGAGACATGTGTAAGTTGTGTAACAGACCCAGTGGATAGGTGGTATCACCAAAGACTACACTGGTGAAACGTGGGTATATCCAGAAATGGAATACCTTTGCCGGGGTAAAAGGCGTGATATTATTTATTTATTTATTTTAATATTTAAAACATAATTTTGAATAAAATAATTATTTTAATTATTTTTGATTACAATACTGAGATGCCAACACAACCAACTTACTATCCATACCGAGCTGTAGGTACTCAAAAGTGAGTTTTTTTTATTTTACCTATACTGTGCAGTCTCTCTCGCTCGAGAGCGTGACATGCCTGGAAATTAATTCAGTGGCATGTGTTCCCACTTGTTTGTAGTCTGTTTCCTATACCTTGACTTGCAATAATTAATGTGCCTACGAGACAGAATAAAATTACAAAATACGTGTCGTAGGTACATTGACGCGGGATTGTAAACATTCGGACTGGCATTTTGAAGTAGACGCGTACTCAAAAAACTGGCCAAGTGCGAGTTGTACTCGCGCAAGAAGGGTTCCGTACCATCCTACTAATATTATAAAGGCGATAGTTAGTATGGATAGATGTTTGTTCCTCTTTCACGCAAAAACTACTGAACGCATTTTGATGAAACTTTACAGTTACATAGCTTATACATCAGAATAACACATAGGCTATATTTTATCCCCGTATTCCCACGGGAACGGGAACTACGCGAGTGAAAACGCACACACATAACCAGCACATAGTAATTTTGCTAAAAAAGAAAATCATGGACAAGTTAACAATACATAACATGGTTACGCAATCTATGACAAGACCCATGCCTATAGAATTAATAAGCGTTGTGTAAGGCCTAACAAAGACGCAAGTATAAACATAAGATTTAATTTCACAAAGCTTCCCGCCCATTCAAATCCCAGTGATTTACTCGTGCAATATAGCTATTGTTGTGAAAATAAAACACAAACTCTGCACTTCATAATACAACTTAGTATGTTAACTGGCCTCCTCAATGGTTATGACGGCCATATTTCACGGAACCGCTTTATGAAACACGGCTAGCAAATTTAATTTCGCCGGGTATGACGTCTTTAGGACTCTTCTTTCTAAAGTTTGCAATATTCGTGATGTGGTTAGAATAACCGGCCAAATGAAAGAGGAACAAACATCCATACATCCATCCATACAAACTTTCGCGTTTATAATATTAGTAGGATGTTACTCCCAGAAGAGTAAGCTTTCCATTATCAAAAGATTTTTAAAGACAATCTAAGAGTCAGTGCCGGTGTTAGAACTATCAGCGCCCTGGGCGAGATTTCAACGGCGCCTCTACCTCCTATATCTGCCATTAAAACCCAAACGAAGAAAAGCAAGGGACAGAATGAAGTAGGTAACATATTTTTTTAATAAAATTGTCCTTTTATAGCCTTTTTATCGGCGCATTCCTTATTAAGACTCCAAAGGCCATGTTTTCCGAAATTTCATTTTCGATTAACAAAGTTGCCAAAACTGTGGATCTAGATTGAAATATTGTCGATCGCAGATAGGTTTTATCAACTTACGATTGGAAAAACTCAATTCACTTGTGATTCAATGATCTTGTGGCGCCCCGTTATATCTGGCACCCTGGGCGGTCGCCAACCGCGCCCCCCCCCCCCCTAACGCGGCTACTGCTAGTAGTTTTTGAGTTAGTTCGTTAGAATCAGGGATGTTGCGGATGCCGATTTTTTCACATCCGCGGATGCGGATTTTTGAAGGCTCACATCCGCGGATGCGAATGCGGGTGCGCATGTTTGGGATCTTATATAATATAGTATATGAATAAAGAATTATCTTACTATAGGTAAAGGTATCATCCTATGGGGCAACAGTAAAAACGTAGACCGTAGGTAGAGCATTCATTCCGCAGAAAAAAAAATTATTAGAGCAATAACGGGAATATCTCGCTTTGACTCTTGCAGATCATTCTTTAAAGGCCTTAATGGCTTATTGACATTATCATGTAACATGAATGAGATTTGCGTTTTTGCTAAAGAGCATGGGGAATTGTTTAGAAAAATTTGTAATATAAACTCTCGTAGTCACGGAGACCCAAACAATTCCAAAAAATATTAAATTATGATAAAACTGGCTTTGAGTATTAGAATATATTCTTATGTATAATAAAATCCCGAATGACATTAAAGACTTACCCGTTAAAATTATTAAAAGAAAATTGTATAAATAGCTCAATGAACGTATTTTTTACAATATTAATTAATTTATTAAGAAATACATTAGTGTGTCCATTATGTCAAAGGTGTTTGACATAATGGACACAATGACAAATGGTGTACCCAAATTTGACGCAAATAAAGAAATATTCTATTCTACTCAATCAATAACAGGAACCTCACTGGAAAAATTAAGAATACTGTTATAAAACTATAAACTTTACCTAAAATAAAACGTAGGTTTTACCGGTATAACATAATGGCATTTTCCTGGCAATTTTAATTTAATAAGCTGAGCTAAGACTAATATAAAGATTTCCCAATACTCAATTATCTACACACAATGATCACTGGTCACAATAACACTCAAAATATATATCTTCATAATAAGTAACCCACAGCGCAAACAAACACGTAATAATTTGGTTACAAGAAACAAAGGATGTACCACAACAAATGCGTCGGATCTTATCACCAATTTTTTCGTTCCCATTGGTCATTGACTCATGCGAACGGCACGTGCCATTCGCGGGTCCCGCCCAATTTCTTTCTTGTCACAACTTGTATTACATCCGCATCCGCATAAATATCCGCATTGATTAATGCGGATGCGGATGCGGATGCAGATGTCTAAATCTATGCGGAAGCTCCGCTTTTGCGGATGCGGATGCGAATATTCGCAACATCCCTGGTTAGAATCATACAAAAATACTAATACAATATAATACAATACAATAACTCTTTATTGTACACCAAAAACAATACAATATGGATACCAACATTAACTAAAGTATACTAATCTTTCCTCTTTATAATATTAGTGTAGACTAGAACTAAAAATTCCTTAGTTGTATAACCTTTATGCAAAACATCATGCTTTTATTGAATTAGTTACATTATCTCATGTTGAAAAAACAACTTCGAAGAGTATTTTACTCATTTAGTATGTTAGTGTCACTGCTCTTACATTTAGTATGTAAGAGCAGTGATAGCCCGAACGGTTCAAGAGCCGGCCGAAAATCAGTGAGGCTCGAGTTCGAATCCTGGCATATACCAATGAGTTTTCAAAACTTACGTACATATTTATCACTACCTCGACGGTGAAGGAAAACATCGCGAGGAAACCCGCAGGTCTCAGAATTAATTCTGAGACATCTGTAAACAGACCCGGTCCGGCGATGGGCTCACCACCTATCACGTTTAGGGGTCCAATATATCTCGTGAAATGTGGGTATATCCAGAAATGGAATACCTCTGCCTGCCCCCTCGGGGATAAAAGGCGTGAGATTAAATTATTATTATTATTAGTATGTTATATAATATAGATTTCGCTTCAATTTCTGTATAGGTTTCTCCCGGGGGAACTACATATTCCCTTTTCTGTTTACGTGCCACAAATTTTCGTACTCTTACCTTAGTAGGAGTCCTATCTTATCCCTAATTATTTGTAGTTCATTTGGGATTCAGGAGCGAGATATTTATTATGTATCTGATCTTAATTGTTACTAAGCATTTAAATTTTAAGAAATATCATCATAAATTGACATCTAAATATTTACACTAATATTATAAACAGAAATGTTTTGTATATTTTTTTAGGTAACGAATAAACTTAAAAGCTATATTCAGTGGAAAGCTACATTATCGGGGAGTAACATACCCATATTTTATCCTCGTGTTCCTACAGGAACGGCAACTACGCGGGAATGGAATAATTTTGTCAAACCCCTCGAGTATAAGCCGTTGTTATAAAATAGGGTTGTGTCCTACCTAGTCAAATCAGTTACTTCTTAAGATCTGTCAAAACGAAATTTTACTATGGAAAATGTACTGAAATAGCAAACCGTGACGTCATAGTTTGTAGTACTCAATTGCAGCACTTTTTTTGATTGTTTATTATTTTTAAATTTGCTATAATTGTAAATTGAAAATCGAAATACATATTTTGAGGTTTTTTGGGATAATCTTTTTAATGTATGACTACTCGCAATTTAATTTCGATGCTGTCAACTACCCAATTTAAGTACTTTTAAGGGTTTCGTAACCAAAGAGTGCAAATGGGACCCATTTACAAAACCTCTGCTATCTGTCCTTCCGTCTTTCAGCGGCCTGAAACCGTAAAGATAAGCGCAATGAACGTAATAAGAAATTTTCAGTGTAATAGTAATAGGTACATACTGTAACAACAAATAAAAAAAAATAGATAAAAGTGATTTTCATTGATTCTTAGATTACGAGTCCAACTCGCACTTGGCCTGTATTTTTTTATGAAGTAAATTTCTAATAAAAATATTTTTGAAATCTTCTAGTAAATTTAGATATTTTCCCACACCTTTTTAACAATGTTCTTCCACGAAGTTGAGATGTTATAAGGTTTCCTGATTCCGATGAAACTACATTATGTGTAATCATTTTTTAAATATCTTCAACAACAGAAAAGTTAAAGTTAGTTTAAGGTTACAAAGGTGACTTTTATCTTTTGAATAGTGAAGTCACTATACAAAAGAAACCTGTAACCTGTAAAAGTACCTGGGAAAATTTATTAATGTTTAACAATTTTTTAAATGTATTTCGTTTTTACTTTTAATTTATATATTACTAGCGACCCGCCCGTGCTTCGCACGGGTGCAATGCTAACACTAAAACCATCCTCTCATCTATTAAAAAAAAACCGGCCAAGTGCGAGTCGGACTCGCGCACCGAGGGTTCCGTACAACCTTGCAAATTTATGGTTTTCGTAATTTTTCCTTTATCTATGCTATAAGACGTTGCTTCGTACCAAATTTCAAGATTCTGAGTTCACGGGAAGCACCCTGTAGGTTTTGATTCCCTTGCAAGTGTCGAAAATTTGCGACATAAACGGCTGTATCTTTTGATTGCGTTGGCTTAGAAGTTTGATTTTTTCACAGCTTCAAGGGACAGTAGACCTGAGTAATTGATATAAATTTCAGCTTCATACCTCCACGCGTTCCTGAGAAAAAGGGTCTTGACAGACGGACGGACAGACGGACAACAAAGTGATCCTATAAGGGTTCCGTTTTTTTCCTTTTGAGGTACGGAACCCTAAAAAACCGCATCAAAATCCTTTACGTAGTTTTAGAGTGCGTTACTCCAGCGGAAATTTGTCGAATATCGGCATTTGAGGGATACAGATAATTAGTTCTCCGGCTTCTGTAAATGTTGTGCAGATTTAAAAATTTGTATTGCTTAAAGTTTTTGAGTAATTCAAGAAAAACAGTTTCCGCTGGAGTAACTTTACCCCAGCGGCAATTTTTTTTTTCTAATGGGAATATTGAAATAATTTTTATCTACATAATCAGTTGTGATGACGGAGTAAATGTTGCGACTTAATTTGAATTTGTATCGTTAATGGTTCCGAAGATATTCAAAAATTTCAAAATGACGCATTTTTGACGTTTGCGTTTTTCGCTGAATTTCGGAAATGGTTAAGCGCACTATCATAATTTTTTGTACATGACTTCTTATGTCTTATTCCTAATTAGTTGTGAAATAAAAAATAAAAAATAATTTATCGTTTAGGAGTTATGTAAGCAAATAGAAAAACCCTCTAATACGTCCTAGCACTTCGAATAAGAGGTCTAGAGACTTGTTTGAAACGTTATTTTGTAGCTTGCAACTGCCTTCAGATATTTGTGAAGTTTCATTAGTATCCTATAAGTAATTAATAAATTATAATGAAATTTAGCTCGGTTTGGGCCTCGACGCGCAGACCGTTATTTAACCCCCTATTAATGGACTTTTTTGTGGGATTTTTTAACCGAATAATACGTAAATAATTAGTTATATAGTTCAATTTTATACTTGTGAAATTTCAGCATCGTACAATTAATAATTAAGGAGATAATCAAAAAATACTCATTTTAAGTTATTTATCGTGGTAACCCGACCGAGTTTAGATGGTCACAGAAAAGCGGCCGTTTAGTACATTATGCTAACCTTTTGAAATATATAGGATAGTTTTATAAGGTTTTTTACAATTGCGTACACAAGTGTTATAAAAACTTATTGACAGGTATTGACAGGTTTCTATAAAACCTTTTAATAAAAAATACGAAAAATAAAAAGTCATTGAACTTAGGTATATTTATTCTGCGAGCATCTTTTTATACAACATAAATATAAATCAACTTCAAAAACTAAATCAGATAATTATTACTGGACTAAATTATTGTGGTAGTATAGATAGTTATCAATTTAGGTATTATTATCAATTTTTGAAATTCTCCCGGGAACGGGAATAAACTGGATTCGCGCGGGCAACGCCGTTGGACACCCGCTATCAATAATAACATTAAATAGCATCACTATTCAGAAAAATTAAAATATATAGTTTTTTAAAAACAAGCTTTTATTATGTTCTTGTTAATATAAAAAGAACTAAAAATTACAAAATAATAATTTAATATCAGGTTTAAAATACAGAAAAATATCATTATAATATAATCAACACTTTTTTAATAAATAAAGCGTGTTACATTATGATTGCAAAAAGAAACATATTGAAGGTGTACTTGTACTTAATGTTCTTTAATGTTCCATCGCAATGAAACTTGATTTTATTTATTGGAAAAGTATTGATTATACAATTATATTTTTATGGCTTGCAAATAAAAAGCTGTTAATTGTAAAAATAAAACAAATAACACTTCAACGTGGGAATAGTAGTTTGTGTCATGAGGGAGCAAAACTATATTTTTACGGCGAGGGCGTTTTTTTAAATCACGAATATAGTGAATGATTCTAGGATAGAATCCCGAACGTAGTGAGTTTTCCGGTGTTTAACTATCACTGCAGTCACTGCTACTTGAATACATTTTAAAATATAAAATACACAAACAATTCGATGTCGGAATTGGAAAGCGCGCGCATTGCCACAGCAATTTTTTTGACAGTGTGGCACAACCATCGAACCCCATTCAGCCTTGTCAGCATATAAGTTACTCTATGCTTGTCAACCTAATGCGGCGAAAAATGGAACTAATGTTTTGATAAAGTACTTAAGCTACAGTGGCGCCAACCTTAGATGCAAACTTATTTTGTTAATCTCTTTGGTTAAGAATGTTGCGGGATATTTTTGATTCCAAATTCAAAACACTTTTATTCGCACTTATTAAGATCCTATCGGAAAAGACTTACTTTGATCCCTGTTATTGAGGACCAAAACGTCACTTTTCGAATAGATGGTATGAAAAAAATATTGTTGTTTTTCATTGCTTTTGTTAAGTAATGTACTAATTTTCAAAAACGATGTTTTGTCTCTGCCATACCTACCTATATAAATTTCGAAAAAGAATGTTTGATGAAATAGAATTAAATGTTGACTTGTCATCGTCGAGTCGAGAGGTTGCCTTTGCCGATCGATCACAGCCTCATCCTGATCTTTCAGTGGTTCGACGAGTTAACGGTTTCATTTCCGTTCCCGTGGGAAAATTCTAATCTATAATATAATACTCCCAGAAAAGTAAGCTTTCAATTGGTGAAAGATTTTTTAAATCTCGCGTGTAAAATTTTACTACATAGCGGGTGTCCAGCGGCTTTTCCCGCCCGGATCCAGTTTATTCCCATTTCCGTGGGAATTTCCTATAATTCCTTCATAGTGGTTTCCTAAGGCATGTAAGACCATGATATTTTAAACAGCGGGTGCCGTGGATCCAGTTTATTCTCATTCCCGTAGGAATTTCCTATAATTCCTTCATAGTGGTTTCCTAAGACATATAAGACCATAATATTTTAAATAGTGGGAGCTGTGGATCCAGTTTATTCCCGTTCCCGTGGGAATTTCCTATAATTCCTTCATAGTGGTTTCCTAAGACATATAAGACCATGATATTTTAAACAGCGGGTGCCGTGGATCCAGTTTATTCTTGTTCCTGTGGCAAGTTCTGAAATTCCCTTTATAGTGGTTGCCTACGACATAAGACACCTATACATACGATATTTCAAACAACGGGTTGTGCGCGCGGATCCTGTTTTTCCCGTTCCCGTGAGAATTAAAAAAAAACCCTTCATAGCGGTTGCCTACTACACTAAGACACCTACATACCATATTTCATGTTTCGAGGTGAATAGTACGTATTTGTCTTTTGTAACCAGTTTTTATATTTTCCCGTGGAAATGAGATATTTTTCAGAACTAAAAAGTAATCTAGACGTTGACCCGGGTACTCAGTTATCTCCATACCAAATTTCATCAAAATCCGTTCAGAATTTCTGAGACATGTGTAAACAGACCCGGTCCGGCGATGGGCTCACCACCTATCACGTTTAGGGGTCTCTAATATATCTCGTGAAATGTGGGTATATCCAGTAATGGAATACCTCTGCCTACCCCCTCGGGGATAAAAAAAAGGCGTGAGATTAGATTATTATATTATTTTCATGATGCGAATGTATAAGTATAATATACAATTATAAACAATAATAATAATATTGTATATTTATAAATTATAGCCTACCTTGTTTACCAACTAATGTCCTTCTTGGTGGAACAAGTAACCCACAGAAAAAGAAGAAAAGTTAAGAAGCACTACACATTAATAATAACTGTTAATAGGTACGAAGATTTAGCTCGATTTAAGTATAGCAGACTGCTAGGATAATGGCATCACTATCACTACATAGTATAAAACAAAGTCGCTTTCTCTGTCCCTATATTCCTATGTCCCTTTGTATGCTTAAATCTTTAAAACTACGCAACGGATTTTGATGCGGTTTTTTTTAAAAGATAGAGTGATTCAAGAGGAAGGTTTAAGTATTAGCATTGCACCCGTGCGCAGCCGGGGCGGGTCGCTAGTAATATATAAAATGTTCATGTGAAACTCCAAAAAAAATTAAATTAAATCAATAGGTACTCAAAAGATAATGTACGCGTCTGTACCGAACTTGAAAGACTATTAAACTACGTGTTTTAGAATGTTAGCATAATGTACTAAACGGCCGCTTTTCTGTGACCATCTAAACGCGGTCGGGTTACCACGGTAAATAACTTAAAATGTGTATTTTTTGATTATCTCGTTAATTATTGATTGTACGATGCTGAAATTTCACAAGTATAAAATTGAACTATATAACTAATTATTTACGTATTATTCGGTTAAAAAATCCCACAAAAAAGTCCATTAATAGGGGGTTAAATAACGGTCTGCGCGTCGAGGCCCAAACCGAGCTAAATTTCATTATAATTTATTAATTACTTATAGGATACTAATGAAACTTCACAAATATCTGAAGGCAGTTGCAAGCTACAAAATAACGTTTCAAACAAGTCTCTAGACCTCTTATTCGAAGTGCTAGGACGTATTAGAGGGTTTTTCTATTTGCTTACATAACTCCTAAACGATAAATTATTTTTAATTTTTTATTTCACAACTAATTAGGAATAAGACATAAGAAGTCATGTACAAAAAAATTATGATAGTGCGCTTAACCATTTCCGAAATTCAGCGAAAAACGCAAAAGTCAAAAATGCGTCATTTTGAAATTTTTGAATATCTTCGGAACCATTAACGATACAAATTCAAATTAAGTCGCAACATTTACTCCGTCATCACAACTGATTATGTAGATAAAAATTATTTAAATATTCCCATTAGAAAAAAAAAATTGCCGCTGGGGTAAAGTTACTCCAGCGGAAACTGTTTTTCTTGAATTACTCAAAAACTTTAAGCAATACAAATTTTTAAATCTGCACAACATTTACAGAAGCCGGAGAACTAATTATCTGTATCCCTCAAATGCCGATATTCGACAAATTTCCGCTGGAGTAACGCACTCGTAGTTTTAAAGATTTAAGCATACATAGGGATATAGGAACAGAGAAAGCGACTTTGTTTTATACTAGGTATGTAGTGATGATTAATTTATATTACTATTAATTCGACTATTTTACAATTTATGAAAAAGTATATTTTTAGTTTTATTACAAGGCAGATACCCAATGGTGCGATTCCTCACAATGTTTTTTATTTATCGTAAAACTTACTAAAACTATCTCAAAATGAATTCTGAACACGGCAGTCCTTTTGTTGGAAAAATCTTTTTATATATTTATTGCGTCGAATATAAAGCTCATAATCTATATACGAGTATATCACTACGGATTTGACGTTATAGGACGAGTTCTTTTTAGGACCTTTTCTGCATTTGTCCATTTCTTACTATGCCCACTTCTGGTTATGACTATTTCTGTTTGTTACCAATGAATACATACTCGTAGTATAAAACAAAGTCGCTTTCTCTGTCCCTATATCCCTATGCATGCTTAAATCTTTAAAAGTACGTAACGGATTTTGATGCGGTTTTTTTAATACGAGTAGATAGAGTGATTCAAGACGAAGGTTTTAGTATTAGCATTGCACCCGTGCGAAGCCGGGGCGGGTCGCCAGTAAAATGATAAACTGACTGACTGATTGGTGATGTATCAATGCACAGCCTAAACGGCTTGGTCTAGGGACTTGAAATTTTGCACGTAGATAGCTCATACAGTACTCCACTAAGAAAGGATTTTGCAATATCCAACAGCTAAGGGGGTGAAATAAACCCGCGGCCGCGCTATTATATCATGTATTCGTCTAGAATTTTAATATTAAACCTTTCTTATAAGTACTTCATTGTTTACTATAAGCGAAGCATTTTTACAAGCTTCTATTTAACTTGAAAAGAATATTGTGTTGAGTAGTTTCTTGCCCCGCTTCTTCTCCTCAACCATACATGCTGAAGCGGTGGAGTTGAAATGACGTTCAATAAGATGACTTGTAAGTTCCTATTTTGAATAAAACATTTTGACTTTGACTTTGACTTGTAAAGGGTACCTATGTTTGTTCGGGTGGAATCTTGCAACTCAATTTTGAAGCAGATATCTTCAACCGATTGAGCTGAAATTTGGATAAGTTACTTATGTAAAAATGAAATATTATTCTACCACTGAGCTGATCTGATGATGGAGCCAGGATGTGGATATATATTCATAATATTATGTTCAAATATGTTTCATTGTTGAAAATTTCACTTTCCCAGTATATTTTTGGACCCCTAAACGTAACGAGACCATCTATGTTTTCCTTCGCCGCCGTCCAGCCAGTGATAAATATGTACGTTTTTTTAAACTCGTTCTTACATGCCCTGGATTCGAACTTGAGCCTCAGGAGTTAGGACTGACTAACCTCAGCGCTATGCTTCTTATAGTTATCCAGAGATTAAATGTAACAGACAAACACACAATGGAACCTCTTTCTAATATTAGTATAAGTATAAGTAAGTATAAGTATAATCTCACGCCTTTTTATCCCCGAGGGGGTAGGCAGAGGTATTCCATTACTGGAAATACCCACATTTCACGAGATATATTGGACCCCTAAACGTGACAGGTGGTGAGCCTATCGCCGGACCGGGTGTATTTACACATGTCTCAGAATTAATTCTGAGACCTGCGGGTTTCCTCACGATGTTTTCCTTCACCGTCGAGCTAGTGATAAATATGTACGTAAGTTTTTGAAAAACTCATTGGTACATGCCAGGATTCGAACCCGATCCTCACTGATTTTAGGCAGGCTCTTTAACCGTCCGGGCTATCACCGCTCTAAATTAATAATATAAGTATTAAAACATATGCCCATTCTCAAACTGCCTCACTTGATCTAAGGTCAAATCTTGAAAACTACGATTAATCTTTTCAGTAAAATATTACAATATCAAATATTCGTCTGGATTCTTTTATAATATTCGTGAAAAGAATTGTATTTTTAGGGTTCCGTACCTCAAAAGGAAAAAACGGAACCCTTATAGGATCACTTTGTTGTCCGTCCGTCCGTCCGTCTGTCAAGACCCTTTTTCTCAGGAACGCGTTTAGGTATGAAGCTGAAATTTATATCAATTACTCAAGTCTACTGTCCCTTGAAGCTGTGAAAAAATCAAACTTCTAAGCCAACGCAATCAAAAGATACAGCCGTTTATGCCGCAAATTTTCGACACTTGCAAGGGAATTAAAACCTACAGGGTGCTTCCCGTGAACTCAGAATCTTGAAATTTGCTACGAAGCAACGTCTTATAGCATAGATAAAGGAAAAATTACGAAAACCATAAATTTGCAAGGTTGTACGGAACCCTCGGTGCGCGAGTCCGACTCGCACTTGGCCGGTTTTTTTTTTGTTAAGTTATAATATATTAGAAGGCTCGTAAATATAAAAATTATATCAAGTATACAAAATATTCTTTTGATTTATGATGGTATGTTGCTGAATGTGATATGAGTGTACAATATAGTTTTACATGCGTAGAGGTTGAGAGTAAAGGTTAAAAAGTGGCCTCATAAATCCACTATCACTTCAAGTCAAAAAAATAATAATAATAATAACTAATTTAAAAGAAAAAAAATTACATCCTTAGCTACTACAAGGAACCGGTCAAGAACGTATAGGCTTTCCAAACTGAGGGTTTCGTACCATCACAAAATAATGTATCAATTTGTGGTTTAGAAAAAATGTCGTTTCTTTCACTTAATTCGGAATTCAGTTGTCTTAGCGTAAAACCAACTATCACCTTGCTGGTTCTTATTATTTGTAAAAAAAACGCTCCCGCCTTTTATACCCGAGGGGTAAGGCAGAGGTATTACATTTCTGGAAATACCCACGTTTCATGAGAATATTTGTTTTAACACTATTGATGTGAAATTCCTTTTTGCCGTACAACCGCCAATACAAAACTTATTATGTCTCGAAATTGTTACTTTACGTTCAATAAGTGAACTTGTAAGTCCCATAATGTCAATGTCATTGACATCATGACATCTTGAAATGTTAATTGATATCATTAGTACTTACTGCTGTATCAGACATCCATAAAGGTGTATTTTTACTATAGAGGTATGTTTGCCCTAATGACTTTTACGCGATTATGGGCACAGGGTCTACGGCAGCCACAACACCATCCTCAGAGTAGTGGGGGGGGGGGGGGGGGAAACCATCATTGGGCAAAATTATTAAAAAATCAATATATTTATTTTTGAAGTTTTAAAGTTTAGCTATCATCATTTTATTATTTAATGTCATGATCTGTAATATTTTAGACAATGTTTCTGGTTCATTTGTAATATTATTGTTATTTTAAAGTGGCAACACTAATACTCGCATATGATTGGTTTCTAAAATTCAACCAATCATAGCCGAGTTTAATGGATCAATCATAGCCGCTTACTGTATTCCCATTTCGAGTGGGAAGCTACGAGTCGGGAGCGATGGCTGGCGACTTTTTGATTCATTCTGTTGTGAGATCTCGGAGAGTACAGTCGTAGAATAAGAGCAAATATTCTATTATTAAGAAACTGTGAGAAGATATATTTTCAAGTAATAAATAATGACTTTTTATGATCCGGAATATTTTATTCTTCACATCAATTAATTTTATTTATTTTTATAAACCTTAAAAAGAAGCAAAATTTCGCTAAACTCTGCTATTTTGACCTAAGAGGAAGGAACCCTAATAAAAAGTAGGTCTTTAATCATAACGGGGAATCACGAGCATTCATAGTACAATGGCTCTATACAGGGTGAATTCAATACCATCTGTCAACTCAAGATGGTAGGCCGACGAGGGATTGTAAGATATAAAATATAAACACACTGTATATGTAAGCTGAATAATAAAATAAAAGGATGGTTATATTTTTAGTTAACCTTTATTAAATTTTAGAATTATATTCATGAAATAAACTAGGAACAGTTTAATAAAAAGTAAATTTAAAAAATCTGAAACCTGACTACTTTGATCAGTTGATCTTTTAGAAAAGCAGAAAGTAAAATCAAAAAATCTCTTTTATTCTTAATTTAACAATAAAGACATACTGCCTCCTTCTATTTCTACTTCCGTTCTTATATAGCGTTTGAATTTCACAGAATCAAATGTATTTCGAAAGTCTAGTTCAGAGTAATCTACTATATAAAAATAAGTCGGGTTTTCCTTCCTGACGATATAACTCCAGAACGCGCGAAACGATTTCCACGGTTTTGCATTCGTTGGAAAGGTCTAGGGCTCTGCGAGGTTTATAGCAAAGAAAATTCAGCATTGCACCCGTGCGAAGCCGGGGCGGGTTGCTAGTATCATATAGAAAGATAAAATATAATTAATATTGCATTATCAAATCGATGACCCTTCGGATACTTTATATTACAAAATGTAGCTTATATAGACCAGGGTCGACGGCTACGTCAATAGAGCATTTTTAGGGTTCCCTACCGTAATAGTTAAAAAGGAACCGATATGGTACGACTTACCCTTGAATACTCGAACGTGGGTTACTCATTTATGTAATACGAGAAAGATTTCTCAAAAAGAAAGAAAGAAAAATATTTATAATATTTACACTTTTTATTGAAGTTGTTGAGAACTTACTTAAGTTTTGCGGACGATCGAGTATTTGACTGTTACTTGAAAATGAAGAATAGTATGTATTTATTGTAATAAAAATAAGACGTTTATTAATCAACACAATGCTGCAATGCAACTACTTATGTAACTAGACTAAACCAAATTAAACTAAGTTAATAGTTATCTTAAAAAATATATAGATAAATTCTTAAAATTCTTACTGTCTTTCTATCAATCTAACCAGTCTGTCAAAAGTAATGTTATTTTTTCACGATGTGCTGTCGTTAGTTACAACTGACAATGGTTGAGCCACCTCTCTGGGTTTGACACAAAAACCGATGTCTCTTAGTAATACAGATTTTCTTCGAAATCAGCGTGCAACCTTTACTATAGCCTATTTCACGAAGCATGGGTTCGCTGACAGTTCACATTTTTCGACTAATAACAATATTTGATTAAAAAATAATTAATATTTCATTAATTTTTCATTGCAAATTATACTATATTTTTTATTATACAAAAGTAGTATCAGTAATATGGAAAAAATGTGTACTCTCACCGAATCCACGCTATGTGATATAGACTATAACTAATATTATTAGCAACGAGTACAAACAATATTTGCTTGCGTTCTTATAAAAAAAACCTTATAAGGTACGGAGCCCCAGTTTACAAGTCCAACTCCAACTTGTCCTTTTTTAGGGTCCCGTACCCAAAGGATGAAAACAGGACTCTATTACTAACACTTCGGTGTCTGTCCGTCCGTCTGTCTGTCACCAGGCTGTATCTCAATAACCGCGATAGCTAGACAGTTGAAATTTTCACAAATGATGTATTTATGTTGCCGCTATAATAACAAATACTAAAAACAAAATGAAATAAATATTGAAGAGACTTACAACAAATACGATTTTTTTGCCGTTTTTGTAGATAATGGTACGGAACCCTTCTTGCGCGAGTCCGACTCGCACTTGGCCGGTTTTTTTAATAAATTTCATACTTACGTCAATCGATGGAACGTTATATTCGTATGTGAGCAAAAATAATAAATTACATTTTCTCTAATGCGAGTTCAATGAAACAAAACCTTTTGTTCGAGAGGTAAACAATCTGAAAAACTTTCTAGAATTATTTCGAAAAGCCTTATTGACAGCCATCAACTGTATCTTCTTAAGCATTTATCTAGCCTGCTCTTAGCTTAAATCCTATACGCTAGTGTTGCCAATCAAATGTGTGAAAAACCACGAGTATAAATCGGGACAAGTCAAGTCAAAATGTTTTTATTCAATGTAGCTTATAAGTCCACTTACTGAAAGTCATTAAAACTCCACCGCTTCGGTATGTATAGTTGAGGAGAGGAAGAGGACTTTTATTCGTCCCATAACAATCTTTTGGACATTAAGAATGTTTTTTTGTAATGAGTAAAATTATGCTTTAGCATTGGTGATGTACTGAAAAAAAGTTGAGGCGGACGAAGCACGAGAGATGTGCCATTTGCAGTCCATTATCTCTGCCTACCTCGTCGTGTAAAAAGTGTAAGTATGTTTATAGGTATGTTTGTGTATATACTTTAGTATAAATTAGGTAATGTTAGTTAGTAATTATGTAAAATTGATGACTTGGTGTCCCGCTAAAGATTAAAGCGGGACAAATCAGGAAGTTCTGCGAAATTCGGGACATTTTCCAAGACTAGCAACTACCCGATAAACACTAGATCCATTGCCATACACAATAGAAGAGTGTTCATTGTTAGACATAGCATTATTCAAATTTTATTCTTTTCAAGGATTCCAGTCTGGCTCTGATTTTGTGGGCTGGAAATAAAAGGAGTTCTTCCCACAATGGCGGTTGTGTTCCATGTTTCTATGCTTTGCGGAGTCGAATAGTGGTATGATATAGGTCGGCATATTTTAGTTAAAGTGTTTTTTAAGATGGCCTTATTATATTGATTTGGCTTTAAGCGCTTGCGTGATTTATTGCTAGATCACGCTCGTGACTTTTTGATGAATCTAATATTTATAAGAAGAAATACTTCTCAGAATTAATTCTGAGTGTAACAGACCCGGTCCGGCGATGGGCTCACCACCTATCACGTTTAGGGGTCGAATATTCTCGTGATAACTGAGTATTCGCAGAAATTGAATACCTCTGCCTACCCCCTCGGGGATTAAAAGGCGTGAGATTATTTATTTTTCTTTTATAAAAGAAGAAACTGCAGACTGTCTAACTGACTGCGATGCCACTTTTACTGTGGCGATGTCACTTTTTGACATCGATCCGTCCGAAGTTAACAGCTAAAATATCGCTGTACACCAGTAGCAGCGCTCGAATTAGTGGTTTAATAATGAATTATTAAAAAATATACATAATGTCTGTTAATAAACTTCTTTGGAGTGCGGGTTAATTTTAAATGGTCGTATTTTCCGTTGAATATACATCACGTGACTTGTACAGCTCATGTTAATGAGTACTAAACTCTATAACATGATGATGATCATCATCATCACCCTGTCTTAGTCCTTTGATGAACATATACCTCCCCTAATGAGCGCATAGCGCCGTCTTCGGCTTGACGCATCCAGAATCTGCGTGCAGTCTTTCGCAGATCGTCATGCCATCTGGCCGGAGGGCATCCTAAACTACGTTTGCCGAGTCGCGGTCTCCACTCTAGAGCACGTTTACCCCAATGGTTGTCAGTTCTTAGCGCTATATGGCTGGCCCACTGCCACATACTATCCTAACGATATTTTCCGACAGGGTAGACAGAGACAATAGAATGCCACCTGCTACTATCGTGGAACACCTCTTCCGCTTCATCTACATTCATCAATTGTTTCACATAATTATGCTCGTCGGTTTTGGGTACTCTTTAAATGACTTTTCTTAATTCTATAACGTCACGTTTAGGGGTCCAATGTATCTCGTGAAATGTGGGTATATCCAGTAATGGAATGCCTCTGCCTACCCCCTCGGGGATGAAAGGCGTGAGATTATTTATTTTTTTATTTTTTATTTTTATAACGTCACTATAATATCAAAAAACCACTAGTAGTAACACACAAACAACCCGCAATTCTACGAAGAATGTTGTCCTTAGTTAAATAATTCCAAAGGCAACGAAACCAAATTATAACTCGCATCAGAGACACTCATTATTCTCAAGTTTTTACATTTCTAAAACAGGCTACATGCTGACCACGCAACCAACAAGACAAGTTGTCCTCCAAACAAGCACTTTGTAAGTCTGAAAAGATACTCATTTATTCATAGAAGCGGTAGGCCTGAATGCGCCGGCCGACATGTCAGGGGCGCCATATTGGATGGGGTGTATTCACCCGACTGGATTGGCGTGGTGAATAGAGCCTGCATTCTAGGGGCGAGGCTTTGAAATCTGCGAATCTAAATAAAATAAATAAAAAATAATCTCAGGGGGTAGGCAGAGGTATTTCATTACTGGATATACCCACATTTCACGAGATACATTGGACCCCTAAACGTGATAGGTGGTGAGCCCATCGCCGGACCGGGTCTATTTACACATATCTCAGAATTAATTCTGAGACCTGCGGGTTTCCTCACGATGTTTTCCTTCACCGTCGAGCTAGTGATAAATATGTATGTAAGTTTTTGAAAAACTCATTGGTACATGCGAATCTGTAGGTATTAAATCAATATCGTAAGTATGGGAATTATCCCATACTGTGGCGTAGATTAATATTAAATAGTTTTAATAATTGTTTGCGTATTGTATAAAATAAATATTTTGTATATGTGAACGGACAAACCAATTATGTTTAGTATTAGTGATCATACCGGTCGGTCGCCCGAGCGGCCCATTGTTCTACGCGCGTCGCATTCCAGAGCCACAGCCGCACATTAGCGCTCGCCGACGGCCGGCAGTCAGCTTATAGCTATCGGAGCGACCACTGTGTCACCTTTATCTGCTTTCGCGCTTTCGCTAACGAACTGTTTCCAAATACTTTCTGTGCTTTCTATCTGTCTACTCCTATCTATCTTTCGCTACTCTTCATTCCTAATGTGCTGTGGACTTTAATCTGTGTACATACTGTTCTAAGTTCTTCCAATAAACTCGAATCTTACTGTGTCAGTGTACCCGCTTTTATTCATCTCCACACACACGCATACCTCAAGAGTTTTAACACTAAATTGGTGACCCGAGTAAGAACACTACAATGACAGACGAAAATGAGAAACCCCTAGAAACATTCCGCGTGGGCATGAGGGTACCACCGTTTTATCCGGAGAAGCCTTCACTTTGGTTTTCGCAAATGGAAGCACAATTTGCTCTGTCTGGCATAAAAACTGATGAAACGAAATTTTATTACGTCACAGGCCACTTGGAAGCGCAATATGCTTCCGAAGTTCAAGAAATAATTGAAAACCCTCCAGCTACCAACAAATACGAAAAGCTCAAGGCAGAATTAATAAAAAGAATGTCAGCCTCGCGTGAAAAGAAGGTAAAGCAGTTGCTCATGCACGAAGAGCTCGGTGATCGCAAACCGTCGCAATTCTACCGCCACTTGCTAAACCTTGCTGGACCGGGCGTTCCTGAGGAATTTCTCCGCACTATTTGGACGAGCCGTCTACCAAGCGGGACGCAGGCCATCATCGCCTCGCAATCCAAGGTCGGAATGGAGGAATTGGCAGAGCTAGCAGACCGCATCAACGACATCGTCGGGCCCCAGGTAGCATCTATGTCCGCCATCACCAAGGCAACACCCTCGAGCAGTGCGAATTCCGAGATAGCCGCACTGGCCAAGCAGGTTGAAAAGCTAACCGCAAAAATCGACCGCATGTCACGATCGCGACAACGATCGAGCAGCCGCTCAAGTCATCGCTCGAGTTCGTCGAGATCACAGTCGAGCTACATCAAGTACCCAGAATGCTGGTACCACCAAAAGTTTGGAGAACGTGCGAAGAAATGTGTAAAACCGTGCGATTACAAAGCGGCGGAAAACTCGAAGGGCAATCTGTAATGGCGGCCGACGATTGTCCGAGCACCGGTCGCTTATTTGTCACCGATCGACGATCAAAGACACAATTTTTGGTCGACACCGGCAGCGACCTTTGTGTTTACCCACGGTCACTATTACCAGGGCGACGTGAAACTACGGACTATCAATTGTGCGCGGCCAACGGTACACCCATCAAAACATACGGTCATATGAATTTAAGTTTAAACTTGGGGTTGCGCCGCGACTTTACTTGGTCATTTATTGTAGCCGACGTTACGAAAGCGATAATAGGAGTGGATTTCTTGTCATTTTACAATTTAATTGTTGATTGCAGGAACCAACGTCTATTAGACAACTATACTATGCTTGCGACCCCGGCTTCACCTACCCGTTCGTCAGACATTATTTCCTCGGTTAAGGTAATTATTGGTGACACCACATACCATAACATACTACGGAAGTTTCCTGACATTACCCGACCACACGGCATACACCGTACGTCAACACACAATACAGTCCACCACATACATACCACACCTGGACCACCAGTTTCATTTACACCACGACGCCTTGCCCCTGACAAATTAAAAATAGCCAAAGATGAGTTTGAAGCAATGCTGAAAGATGGTACCGCCAGACCCTCGAGTTCACCATGGTCATCGCCATTACACCTGGCTCCTAAGAAGAACAGCGGATGGCGACCCTGTGGTGACTACCGCACGCTGAATTCCAGGACAGTACCTGACAATTATCCAATCCGTCATATTCACGATTTTGCACATAGTCTGTCAGGATGTTCTGTGTTTAGTACCGTCGATCTAGTCAAGGCCTATAATCAGATTCCTGTAAGTCCAGAGGATATTCCCAAGACCGCTATCACCACGCCTTTCGGACTGTATGAATTTCCTTTCATGACGTTTGGTCTTCGAAATGCTGGTCAAACTTTTCAGCGGTTCGTCGATGAGATGCTAAGAGGACTGGACTTCTGCTACGCTTATCTTGACGATTTCTTGATATTCTCGAAAGATCAGAAGACCCACGAAGACCACCTACAGCAACTTTTCACCCGCCTGCAGGAATATGGCATGGTGATTAATACTGCTAAGTGCGTATTCGGAGTAAAGGAAGTGACGTTCTTAGGCTATAGGATCTCAGCCGAGGGTACCAGACCGCTACCAGAGAAGGTGGACGCCATCTCAAAATACCCAGCTCCCAAAACCGTACGGGAACTTCGCAGATTTTTGGGTATGTTAAATTTTTACAGGCGATTTATACCCGACGCAGCTCAACACCAGGCCCCCTTAAACGCTTTGTTGGAAGGTTCTGTAAAAGGCTCTCACCCGGTGCATTTCACCAGTCAAGAATCGGAAGCCTTCAACACCTGCAAGAAAGGCCTTTGCAAAGCTGCGATGCTCGCCCACCCCGACTGCGAAGCTAAACTAGCAGTAGTGACGGACGCCTCAGACACAGCATTGGGAGCAGTATTACAGCAGCGCAAGGACGAGGAACCATGGCAACCGCTGGCATTCTTCTCCCGCAAGTTAAGTCCGGCACAAAAGAAATACTCGCCGTACGACAGGGAATTGCTAGCGATCTACAAAGCCATAAAGTACTTCAGGCACATGGTCGAAGCACGAAACTTCGTCATCTACACAGATCACAAGCCCATATGTTACGCGTTTCACTCGCGAAAGCAGATAAAGGTGACACAGTGGTCGCTCCGATAGCTATAAGCTGACTGCCGGCCGTCGGCGAGCGCTAATGTGCGGCTGTGGCTCTGGAATGCGACGCGCGTAGAACAATGGGCCGCTCGGGCGACCGACCGGTATGATCACTAATACTAAACATAATTGGTTTGTCCGTTCACATATACAAAATATTTATTTTATACAATACGCAAACAATTATTAAAACTATTTAATATTAATCTACGCCACATCACGCCATATAATGCAATACCCTAAGCATATTAATGCTTAGGGTACGATATCTGTCTGTTTTTGAAGAGGCTGCATCTTTTGAACTGTAATAGGTAAGCGAATAATTTTGTATATCATTATCATTAGCCGGAAGACATCCACTGTTAAACAAATGCCTTGACTATAGAATGCCACAACGAACGTCACCTTGCCGCTTGCGTCCACCGGTTACCCGCAACCTTGGCGATGTCGTCGGTCCACCTGGTGGGAGGCCTACCAACGCTGCGTCTTCCAGTTCGTGGTCTTCAATCACCACTCGAGAAACTTTCTTCCCCATCGGTCATCGGTTCTTCGAGCGATGTGGCCTGCTCATTGCCACTGCAACTTGATTTTTGTATATAATTCATGTCATTATAGCGGATATCCAAAACAAACGACTTGGGCACAGAGCTCCACCCAGCCTAGTTGATTCGCTTACAGAATAACAATAATAAAAAACTTTTCATTGATACCGCTGTTTTAGTGGTCCCAAGTGTGAGCTAGATCTTCTATCGATAGGTCTATGTCGTGTTCAAGCGACAGGCGCAGACTTAGCGAATGTTCTTTCTCGTTAGCAAAAAATTCCTATTTTGCGTCGCTCAACTTTTTTGAGTCTGTGCTAGTTTCAATTGTTTGCGAGATTTTTAGACAATCCAATTGAGAAGGATATTTTTGGATACGACAAGTTCTTATCTCCCTATCCAAGTGACAAACTAAGGTTTCATTCGCATAATTGGCGTTTTCTTTACTTTTTCAGCCAAGAAAATGAGACACAATTAATGTTTAATTGTTCTGTCGCGCATTGCAACCGCACGGTGGTTGACTGACACCTGATTCGTAACACAAAAAAAAATTGCGTGACAGCGAAAGAGTTTTTTTTGTACTATACCACCGAATATATTCTACACGTGTTGTCACATTGTGGATCCATTAAAGTACTGGCCATACCTCTTTTGACAGTTCTTTGATAAGCTTCCGTGCCTCCAAGGGGCAAATCCCACTAAATCTCAACGGTTACAGTTGGATGATAATGACATGTCAATGGTCAGTCGATGGTGTTATTTGCTCTGAAAAGTGCCAACATAACACCATTGACTGACCATTGATATGTCATTGTCATCTAACTTTATTATAAAATATATAAATAAATATAATCTCACGCCTTTTATCTCCGAGGGGGTATATAGGCAGAGGTATTCCATTACTGGATATATCCACATTTCACGAGATATATTGGACCCCTAAACGTGATAGGTGGTGAGCCCATCGCCAGACCGGGTCTGTTTACACATGTCTCAGAATTAATTTTGAGACCTGCGGGTTTCCTCACGATGTTTTCCTTCACCGTCGAGCTAGTGATAAATATATACGTAAGTTTTGAAAAACTCATTGGTACATGCTAGGATTCAAACCCGAGCCTCACTGATTTTCGGCCGGCTCTTTAACCGTTCGGGCTATCACTGCTCTTATCTAACTATAACCGTTGACATTTAGTGGATTATGCCCCCTAACCTCACGGTGCCACAATGTTTACCCTAGGTGGTACAAATATGTGGTCGGTAAATAATCCTGTGCACTGTGTTTGATAACTTAAGCAATGCCATGGCGGAATCAGATATGTATAAGGACGCTGATTGGCCGGAGACGGAGTATTGCCGATGGACTTACTACTTTGTAATGTGTGCGTCAATGTGTACTTCGGGTAATTCAGATGTTGCTATATCGAGATTCCTTTTTCACCTCAATGCCTCCAGTATGTTTTATTCTTTTTTCGGCGACGAGTCGTTTCGCTCATCACTTCTTTTTTGAGTTCCGAATGCCATTTGATCCGTTTGAATGCCGAAATGGTATGCAAGAAACATCCAATTTACCTGGAACAGAGTTGCGAGTGGCTTCATAGAAAAATCGGAATTGGCTATTGGTAATTTCTTATTTTTGGACACAGTTTGGAAATTAGATTGTAAAAATATACCCTGACATAGGGTATAAATATACCCTAGTTATGCTTAATCTATGCTTCTATACTAATAATTATAAAGAGGAAAGATTTGTATTTTTATAAAACTGGCACGATTAAAAAAAATCTTTCACCAATGGAAAGCTATAATATCCCTGAGTAAGATAGTCTATATTTTATTCCCGTATTCCCACGGGAACGGGAACTACGAGGGTGAAACAGAACAGCTAGTAAATAATTAAAAACATTCTAATTTCTTTACAACCGAAGAAACATATTTGAGCTTTGCGAGTTTACGCGTAAGTATATTTTTAACTAACTTTTTAAATATTATCATCATTTATGTAAGTAACTACCTACTTTTATAACTGATTTATATTATGACACGAACTTTCATCCTTCTCATACCAAAGACTGTGAACGACACTAATTGAAACAGCAACAGTCAAGTTGACGCAAAGCGTTCCATTAATTAAATTCAGTTCAAAAAGTAAAACAAGAAACTAGGACGGGGACTGAGGTTCTAAAGCAAATAGTTGATTTAATTATTACTAGTTGAGACCCGTTGCTGTGTCTGCAAATACAACATAGTGCCTACCTTTATTTTAAAGCTATATGGCGCCACGAGTCAACGGGCGCGACATTGAATCCTGAACGTAACGAAGGACTTCTAGTTTTACTCCCGAGCGCAGCGAGGGAGTTATGATTTAATTCCCGAGAGAAGCGAGGGAATTAAGACTGAGTCTTGAGTTTAGTGAGGGATTTAAGCGCCCAAGACAAAAACAGTTTTATTCCCGAGTTATATACTCTACTTTTCTCACCTTATGCGAGACAATAAAATTCAATTGCATGGTAGTAGATTATTGAATGATTATTAACAATGCCTATGGCGTCTAGTTTAATAGACTCGGGAGTCAAAGTACTTTCATCACTCGACATTTTCGATATTCTTTTTGAAATGTTATAGCTATAAAATGGATACAGCAACTTGTTTCTGCCAGCGTGACCTACTTGATTTAACAAATGAAGATCGTGCGAATCTAGTTGGTCGCGGCTTCGGTTTTCGAGTTGGCCACGACCGTGGACGCAGGCGGGTGCACCACATTTTGCTAAACAAAATTAGACTTTATCGTCATAGCAATAAGGATTATGAAAAGTGAAAATTACATTATTTACCTAGGGTTATAATGAAATTCCATACAACATTATAACCCGGCGCAAGCCAAGGGATATAATGTCTTGCTTTCGGTGACGTTTATATGATATATAATCCGGCTTTGTCGAGCATGTGGTGTGAAAAATAACATACAACTCTAATAAAGAGTAAAAACCGATATCAGCTTATATGGTTTTCTGATTGATTCCACTGTCAGACCTGTACCAAATTGAAATAGGATGAAATGGAAAGCACCAGCTTTCAAATAAAAAGGCTCTGTGGCTATCAACAGTAACCAATAGTTTTTTTTTAAATACTTACCATGCTTTGCGTGTAATAAAGTGTAAGGGCCCGTTAGCTCAGTTTGTAGTGACCCTGCTTTCTGAGTCGGAGGTCGCGGGTTCGATCCCCGCTCAAGGACTACATTTGTGTGCATGAACACGTCTGTTGGCTTCGTGTCTGGTCGTTTAATATTTATTTAAGTATGTTTATCAGTTGATTAGTACCCATATTACAGGCCCTGCCTAGTTTGGGACTAAATAACCGTGTGTAAATTATGTCTTACAATTTATTTATTTATTTTAATAGGGAACTAAGGGTTTTATTTTAGCCTGGTGCTCACCAGATTCTGCTCCGGTCTTCAAATTGTGGTAAGTTTACCAACAACAGTATCCCTAAGGAGTGCCAATACTGCATTTGGAACCAGCAGCTTGTCGGTGGAGATGGGCTCCTATTTACATTTAGCCAATCTTCATGGACGAGTTTAGTGTGCCTTATTATTAGACTATTGACTGTTCTAAGTGTGATTATTATTACCTACAGAATAAAATGCATTCTCTTTCTTTCTTACTGCTTTTAGTATGGGGTAGTGGTTATGTGTCAATTATTATTATTAGAAAATATCGTCCTTTTTACTCTAGTTTGTGAAATATAAACTTTCTCTTTCCGTGCCGTTTTGTTCTAAAAGCTAGTCAAAAAGACAAATGCACAACCAGATAAATCTTTTAAAGAAACAGTCTTTGTGCAAACGGAATAGTGAAATGGTTAAAGCGCTGTTCATACTACGCTCTCTTATTATGTTTTACCGGTTGGCATTAAGTCTTTTCCGCGGCGACTGTAGGCGGAAAAAAGCAGTTTTAACTGGTTTTTACTCGTTTTCTGTAACTTGGTTTGTTCTGAGAAATGTTCGGTTTGATGTAAAGAGATTTTAGTACGGTTTCGAAAATGTGATTGTTATGTGGTACTGTGACGAAGGATACGAACGACGTTTCAAATATTTTCGTATTCGAGACAGTGATTTGTTTAGACTAGAATCAAATATAGAAGACGTAATGAGTGAGAAATGGGAGGGGATGCAGCGATACTCATAAAATTTTGTATACCGATACAGTTTTGCATTTTAAGTTAAGCAGTGTATTTTCCGTAAAAACACAATTTTACACAAAAACACATTTACTCAGAGCAAAGCTCTGTCGCCCCGGAACTATTTATTAATTTTATTAAAATTGGGATCATTATTGGATATTGAAGAATATTCGATAACTATTGACGTTTTTAAGTGTATTTTTACCTACATAAATAAATGATTTGAGTTTAATTGAATTAATAATTTATTAAATAAAATCATACTTTCGAATAATTTACGGTCTGAATGTGGAATGCCATGAATCAACTGCGTCGGACACAATTCATTTAGTTCCGAATTTATCGCATATCTCATCTGGAATGGTTTTTATTATAACCTTTTAAAATTTTAATCATAATTTTTTTACTAGATTTTGGTTATGACTGCTTGCCTGTGAAAAAAAAACATTTTTATATAAATATGTAACTAGCTCGGATCTTAGGGTAGGTACCTCATTCGTCTTACTGTAAATCGAAGACCTACTCGAATAAGAGAGAAGTTATAAATGTGCTAGTCGAACAAAGTCCCAAATGTTCGATCATCGGACTATGGGTAGGATAGGATGGAACAAACGATATTTAATTTACTTATACCTATAGGCGATCATAAATATTTTCAACCAACTTCAAAAAAGGAGGAGGTAATTAATATTGTATGTTTTTTTATATTTGTTACCTCAGAATTTTGGACTGGGTAAACCAATTTTGATGATTCTTTTTTTATTTGGAAGCTGGGGCTTCTATTGTAGTCCCCTTTCATTTAGGTTAAGTTTTGACAGTGCCATGAAAGAGAATCCATTAGAAATCATATCCCATCAAAAACATAAATGTGAAATGAGAGCCAAGTTCAATATTATGCCTTGGTTGTTGACTTCAAGACAAAAGAAGTGAGATCTAAATGGGTGGCTAGTTTCTACCAGCAATAAGCAATAATTCGTATATGAAAACTAGCCAAGTCAGACCTTAAGCTACAATATATTATCCTAAGTTATAAGAAGAAATGATATTTTATGTTGTTATAAATAAATTTCAGGACTGACCGTTGAACTTGGCACCAATTTAGGTCTCACTTCTTTTGTCGTTGAAGTCAACAACCAAGGCATAATATTGAACTTGGCTCTCATTTCACATTTATGTTTTTGATGGGATATCATTACTTTTTGTACATAAATTATTAGTAGGTAATTATTTATAATAAAATTAATTCAAAATGGTTTTTGTTAAGCTACTGTATTTTCTTTGAACGCGATCTAAAACTTTACAGTAATTATCTAGTATATTTTTGCGACGCTCAGTAACCCATTTTACAGTTCTTTCAGCTTCTAACCTTTTCTGCTTTCCAATTTTGTCTGTAAGTTTGTTAATTATGTCATTTCCATTAGTAAACGATATTTTTTTCTTTTAATATTAAAACTTCGACGATCTTTTATCTACAACTGGATTTTTTTCAGTATAACGTTTTGCCGCGGCCTTATGCGCCATCTATCGGCAGATAGCGGAACTAAACTACACTTCACTCCATAATAATAGTTAAATGGATAATAAAATTATACAAATTTACCAGTTTCTGATTTATTCCTTTGTATTCACCTAATTACCTATCTGTATGCCAAATTTGAACTTTCTAGGTCACCTGGAACTAGGTTAGAGTTTTGGTCTATAGGTCAGTCAGTGATAAAAATGTAGATTTTTGGACGTTAATATCTAAATAACCGTTTGAGATATGTTTATGAAACTTAGAGCACGTATGTATCTTGCAAGTCTCAATAATATGAGCCCAATTTGACACGTTTATGTGAAATAGTTTTTCAGTTATGAGGTTGTCAAAAGTGGCTCCAAATGGTTCGTGTAAAATTACACACGGTGCTGCTCGCCGTTCTCCTGCTTGAACTCGGCTTGACACGCTACCGCGTGTCTAGATAAGTTGAAGTTGAGTTTTTTTTAGTCTTTAGAATTCTATGTTATTCATCATCATCATCATCAAGAAGTACCTAACATCCCACTGCTGAGCTAAGGGTCTTTCCTCACACATGAGAAAGTATGGGCTATAATCTCCCACGCGAGCACAAGTTTCTATGTTATTATTGATGCATAATGAAGGTAACATACGTGAAAAATCTCAACATAAATTAAAATATACCCGGCAGTACAATTTTGAACAACTTTGGAGTCCTTAACAACTTCTGCTGACACTCCGCTCACTCGGATATTATAAAACTTTAATAATATTCAAAGTTTATTTTCGCAGTTCAGTTTTTTGAATCTTCATTTCCATTTAAGTTGCTAACGTTAACAGTTTATCGTATTGGTTAGTTTTTTAAACAAGTTTTACATTTATAAAACTACTGGCTGACTTCTACCTGCTTCTATAGGTACCGAGAGCTGTGTTTTTCCGGAGGGGGGAGGGGGGGGGGGGGGAATTATCCTATTTCCTTTCTTGAGAAGTAAACTGTCGTCCTGCTAAATATTATCGAGATAGTTAGAAGGCTTAGACATACAGACAGAGTAGCTTTTGCACTTTTGAATTTGGATTTTGTTAATTTGAAATTTGCCGTAATATATTCTGGTTCAGGAAAAAAATGAGTTTTCGATAGGACAACGTCTGTGGGGTCAAGTAGGTATAATAATGAATTGTGGGACAATTTACACACGGTTATTCAGTCCCAAACTAGGCAGAGCCTGTACTATGGGTACTAAGCAACTATTAAACATACATAAATAAATATTAAACCCCCAGACACGAAGCCAACAGACATGTTCATGCACACAAATGTTGGCCCCGAGCGGGGATCGAACCCGTGACCTCCGACTCAGAAGGCAGGGTCACTACCAACTGAGCAAACAGGCCCGTCGAAATTTGACACAATTTACACACGGTTACTCAGTCCCAAACTAGGCAGAGCCTGTACTATGGGTACTAAGCAACTAATAAACATACATAAATAAATATTAAACCCCCAGACACGAAGCCAACAGACATGTTCATGCACACAAATGTTGGCCCCGAGCGGGGATCGAACCCGCGACCACCGACTCAGGGTCACTACCAACTGAACAAACAGGCCCGTCAAAATTGGACACAATTTACACACGGTTACTCAGTCCCAAACTAGGCAGAGCCTGTACGGCCCAAAGATAGGATTTGGCGGAAATTCCTCAGGATCTAGAAAAAACGAGATCCAAATTGATGAAATGTAATCTGACAGAGCTCTTCCTACAATAATTAAACCATAACATTAGTTCACGTCATCTACTTTATGGCTAACAAAATCAGATTTTAAAGCAACAAGCCAAAAATTCCAAAAAGCATGTTTCAATGTTATCCATTTTACCACGCTCACCACCTCGGGAAAAACTATTAAGCTAACTGATTAAGCCACGTATCACACATAAGCGAGTCTCAAGAGCTTAAACGAGCTATGCTAGCTACTTAGCTAGCTAAGCACGAATTTCCAAGCTATTTATTGTGCATGTTAGCGGGGCTTCACTAAATCTATTATACTTGGCTTGGGGATTCAGCGTTCCTTGACTGGGCTTGTCTGGGAACACTGAGCACATCCTTAGTAGAGCGGCCGTAGAGAGTCCGTAGTAGAAAATCAGTATACTCAAAAAAAATTACGAAATTTCGTAGTACACTCAAAAGCACGTGCAGAGCTTGACACATTGGATTTAGTAACGTTCTTATTACAATCGCCTTAGACATCAGATTAGACTAAGTGCAAAGCTTCATGTGCTCTTGCCTATACAAATAATCATCTAGATACTCAAAGAGAGGCAGAGGTATTCCATTTCTGTAAATACCCACGATTCAACAGTATGTTCTTTGGACTCCTAAACGTAGGTGGTGACATCGCCGGACCAGGTCCGTTACAGATGCCTCAGAATTAATTCTGGGACCTGCGGGTTTCCTCACGATGTTTGCCTTCACCGTCGAGCTAGTAATAAATATGTAGGTTTATGAAACACTCATTGGTGCACTTCAGGGTTCAAACCCGAGCCTCACTGATTTTCGGCCGGCTCTTTAACCGTAAGGCTGTCACTGCTCTGTATGTAGGTTTATGAAAAACTCATTGGTGCATGGCAGGGTTCGAACCCAAACCTCACACAGACCGGTCCAATGCTCTTGAACCGGTCTATCGTATCTCGTAACTTTTCAAATAGATGGTATGAAAATATTTTTATATTAACCGTCGTCTTTATACAAAAAAATTTAGTTTAAGTTAAGCATGTTAATTCTTGTTAAATTCCTTCTCAGAACCACTCAACATCTCTGCCTAGCCCCTTAACTTACCTGTCGGAAGGCACGACCTGTTTCTGCTGAACTATAATCATATTTTCGCTGTCAGCCCCGTTTTAAAAAGGCTCCGACGATAGCGTCGCTTAAAAGAATGCGATAAGACGACGCTTCGAGAATTTTCTAGAACATTCTGGGAAGCCGGAATAGTATAATAATGTTACACACCTACGGAAGTAAAATAAGAAATGTCTCATATCACAATATGTAATTGTCAACTGACGCGAAGCCGAGGTCTGCAAACATGTGATCTGAGGCTTTCTTATTTATTTCCCGAGGTGTGTATACTTTTTTTTCTTTTCGACGGAGGCGGAAAGCGGCAACTTCGTTTAGCGCAGCGGGCCGAAAGTTGACGCGTTCCGCCCGGAGAGATGAAAAAAATTACACATATGTTTTGTTCTACTGTTTTAGATGTAGAAAACACGCCTTTTATCCCCGAGGTAGACAGAGGTATCTCGATTTCTGTAAGTACCCACGTTTCACCAAGTAATATTCCTTGGGTTAAATTTAGTTTTCAGCACATTGCTCCAGTATCAATTCTGGGAACTGCAGGTTTCCTTACAAACTATTAAGTTTGCGAAATGAAGACTGGCAATTTTGTAACCCACTTCGTAACAATATGTTAGACCCATCTATTCCCCACTTAAGGCGTCATCCACAGCAATCCTAAACACCAATTAAGGGTCTGTAAACAACAACAAATCCCGTACCCTACACGATAGTGTTCGCGAGAGCACAATGCGTGGCTATCCGCGCCAGAGTCCCGTGGCTATTGTTCCCGGTACTTTCCCATAATGTACCCTACGTCCGGGGTTACGAAAATGGTTTATAATACGTGAACAAAATTTATAGGACACTACGGGGTTCAAAAATCATTTCTTAGTACTCACTTTCGTCATTTATGGAACCTTAATTGTACAACAGTTCTGAATGCTTATGGTATATAACGGTTCTGGCTGTGAAATGATCGGTCTGTTCTTCATTTTCAGTTTCTTCTTTTTCATTATATACAACGCGTAACAGAAAAAGCGCAATTTCTCATGCACCTTTATATAAAAAATTTCTTAAATATCGATTAATAATAGCACGATTTCCATAGAAAGCACTAAATTCAGCTACGATAATTCATTTTTGTGAAAAAATTTACACATATTAAAAATAGGTGAAATCGTACAAGTAGTCGATACTGAACAAACTAATTTCAGGAATTTCGCTTATTCTGTTACATGTTGTATAAAAGGTAGAGGACATTTTTGGATTGCATCAAGAAGTCACAATGAAGTCTTCAGTAAAAGTGCTATCATTTTCCAATTTTTACCGTTGATAACCAAGGGAGGGATGTAGTAAGTGTTGAAGACACAGAATTTTTGTGCATGGTCTCTGAAGTAGAGCCACTTGACTGGGATTACTATCAGTACATAGTATAAAACATAGTCGCTTTCTCTGTCCCTATATCCCTATACATGCTTAAATATTTAAAACTACGCAACGGATTTTGATGCGGTTTTTTTTAATAGATAGAGTGATTCAAGAGAAATGTTTTAGTGTTAGCATTGCACCCTTAGCAAGCCGGGGCGGGTCGCTAGTTACAGTATAAAATAAAGACTTGAAAACTAAATTACTTGATATTGGCAAAATGCTAAATGCCGTGCAAAAAAAAAAACTTTCTCTGTTAATATTATTGCAGGATTAGGAGGATCGCTTACTTGTCGACATTAGGTTACCTCCACACCAACGGAAGACCGATTAAATTAAGTCATGCGTCCACCACACCCGCTTCACAGTTCATTCGTTCTGACACCGGCCTTAATTATATCTAATGCTGGCAGATATGTAGTCTCCTCGGTTTTGTGAATTATCTACATCTACACTTATAATATTTTATGGAGGAAAGATTTGTATTTTTGTATATTTCTAACGAATAAACTCAAAAACTACTGGACCGATTTTTAAAATTGTTTCACCAATGGAAAGCTACAATATCCCTGAGTCACATAAGTTATATTTTATGCCCGTATTCGCACGGGAACGGGAACGGTGAAGCCGCACAGAACCGCTAGTCAATAATAATAATATAATATAATCTACACTTGTTGATATTTGCGGAGGAAAAATTTTTATGTGTAATGAATAAACTCGAAAACTAGTGGACCGATTTCAAAAATTATTTCACCAATCGAAGTTTTCTTTTCTGGGAGTAAGATTTGCTACATGGGAACAGATAGTAATATAATGAAATTGTAACCTGACTCTATATAGGAGATATTATAAAAGCTTAATATGAGGAGTGTTTATAACATTAATTGAAATTTAAACAAATATTTTTAGAATCTTAGTTTGTCTTTCTCTACGCTTGTACAGTCAAGATCATATGAAGCTTTACATTTGTAGTGCGAGTTTGACCTCTAAAGCGATTGTAGTAAGTCCAATGTATCAAGCTCAAGAGCACGAGCACCTTGACTGGTCACTCACGCATTACAAAAAAACTACTGCACCAAATTAGATGGGGTTATTACATTCGTGAGGTGAGAATGTATTTTCATTGTTCTGATACATATTTCACATTGATGAGCCACCGAAAGAATATTAAATTACCTTTATGTCATTTATCGTTCATGATACTTAGTGCATTATCGTTCGTCTGTTAACAGCCTAATAAACATTACGAACTCGATGTATGTATACAAATTTTATATCGACATAAAATAGATGAGAATAATAAAATCGGGTCAGCGACCTCATAAAATTTTACGTGTGCAGACGACAAAGCGACGGCAATTTGCCTAAAAAAGTTTGATATAGTTTTTTAAAATAACCGAAAAACGGAATACCGTTAATTTAACTTCGTATTCTGGAATCTTTTATTTGTTTTCCATTTTCAATTTGAAAGTTTTTTGAAATTGTAAATGGTTATACTAAACCTACGAATAACTTATTCCTTATTCGTAGTACTAAACCGAATAACTAGTTTGTTCAGAAATACACTAAATGTAGTTCTCATTTTACAATTTTATTTTATTATTTTTAAGTTGTAACTTAAATTGCTTTTATAAATGGTAAGAAATCACAATGAGTTTTAATTACCTATAGTTGCGTTCTCCAAATTAAAATTTAAAGCCTAAAAAATATACTTTTGGGTATGTCACTCGTCTAAACAAACCAAATAAGTTCTAGCTTATGGGGTTTACGATTAGCTATTGAAGAGTTCCGATATCAACTTTGGCTCCATCATCAGATCATTCCTGATTTTTGCATTTTCACGGAACTTACTATTATTTTTTATCTTTGTTTATGTATTCTCTGACATACCTTAATGTTATTGTTAATAATTAACCTAACCTAACCTTAGATATTTAACTAAGTGACTCTATATTTTATTTAATAAATAAAAAGAATAAAAGAGCGTGCATGAAAAGGCTTATGGATGTGAAGGAAGCGAAAGAAGTATGCAGAGATCGAGCAAAGTGGCGATCCATCGTCTCTGCCTACCCCTGTGGGACAATGGCGTGAGCATTATGTATGTTATGTATGTTTTATTTAATTACAAATTCTGTTTTTTGGAGCTCTATTAATTAATTGTTTTATTAGAATTACCTGTTTTTCCACGATTAAGTAAAACATTTTTGCATGCCAACATTTTGTAAAATATGCGCACTCCCATTATATCTGTTTCAACTTTTTTTACCATATTTTGTTTAAATAATTATTATTATTAACATTATGCATATATATAAGTTTAGCGTAATCAGTCTGTTGTTTAAAATCGATTGCGTTTACAACGTTCTCACTTCTCATTATCCAAAATTGTGTGTTTTGATTCTAGAACTAAGCATGTGCCTAATGATATTTATAAATACAAATACGCTACACCTTTATGGGGGATATTACATTATCAATTATCTCTGATCATTTAAATGATCATATGTCTGATCCAATATAATTGACTATTTGAGTCATATCTGTGTATTACACTATCAAAGTTCTTTGATGCCATTTTACGTCATATGCGCTACTATTGCTTCGGCAGGTATTGACGTCAGGGTTACCAGATCCCAGAAAATTCGATTTGCCAAAAGACATCGTCATTTTTAGTATGGCTTGTTTTTTGTTATTTTAGCAAGATTATGCAAGTATATAATTAGAAAAAAAACTACATTACATTATTTAAAAGATATTGACGAAAAAGAAATCAAAAACTGTTTTTTTATATTTGCTTTAAATTACCTAGTGGAAAAAAATAAAAAATAACTGGCAACACCTGTTTCTATGACCGTATTGGTAGTATCCAAAGGCCATTAAACAATTTTAAAAAAAAATGACCGTATTGGATCCAATCTCTCAGCAAATGTCAAAAATCTATGATCAAGGAGAAAATGAATCGTATGTCTATATTACATTATCCAATAACATTGACTCATAGATCTATGATCCAAGATAAATGATAGTGTAATATGCCCCTATGCCCTAAGGGATCGGGAGAGATGTTCCATTCCTGGACAAACCTATATTTTACCAGTATATTATTTGGATCCCTAAACGTGAATCTCTGTTACACATGCTTCATATTATATAGTATATTTGAGTTCCTTTAATCGTCCATATTTTTTTTCGTTTTCCAACGCTTAATTTTCACTATGCTCTAACAATCACATGACAAATCCGGCTGTCCAACCCAGGAGCTGGGAACGCAGAGTCGAGATATGCTTCCCGAGCACAATTTTAGCCAGCATTACACCGCCACAGACAATTTAGATAGAAGATACAACAGCCCCCCTACATAAGATGCATAGCACTAACGAAAACGAATGTCTTATAGATTGACATAAGCACTTGCCAACGAGGGCGGTTAATGAGTGCTTATGTCAATTCCATACATAAAAAATAAAAAAAATCTCAAGCCTTTTATCCCCGAGGTAGGCAGAGGTATTCCATTGCTGGATATACCCACATTTCACGAGATATATTGGACCCCTAAACGTGATAGGTGGCCCATCGCCGGACCGGGTCTATTTATACATGTCTCAGAATTAATTCTGAGACCTGCGGGTTTCCTCAAGATCACCTTTCACATTTCCTTCACCGTCGAGCTAGTGAGAAATATGTACGTAAGTTTTGAAAAACTCATTGGTACATGCCAGGATTCGAACCCCAGCCTCACTGATTTTCAGCCGGCTCTTAACCGTAAGGCTATCACTGCTCTCCAATTCCATATATTATGTCAATCTATAAAACTCATTTGCTTTCGTTAGTGCTATGCATATTGGCTATAGGGGTGGTAATCAAGTTGAGTATGAAAGTTAATACACAAAAACTTTTTGAGGGAGGTTTGGTAATAATATTAAATTATAAAGAGTTTCCAACGAGAGAAGCGTACTGCACTTCGATACTTAGGGTGTTTTACGGGATATGATAATAAATTGAAGTAATTGCGCTTACTTGTTAAAGTTGCGCGGAGTGCACACGCGCGTACACATAGAACAGCTGTAATTTCGTTTCATTTTGCTACTAACTAGTTCTGCCGCCTCTTACAGCACTTTGGCGGAGACGTATTCTTCTACAATTGTATAGTGTTTTGTATTTTTTATATACATATATTTTTGTCCTTTTTAAATTATTTTTTAAGTTCGAAATTATAATTCTGTGTCACTTTCATTCGGTCTCTACTGTCTCTCTCTTAATTTTAATTAAACTCTATTTTAAAATTTCCACTTTCTTCTATTAATTCATATTTTAAAAATTCCAAGTGGCTCTGCTCAAGCACAATGGGACACGTAGAGCATTTAATATGTCACACAAAAAAAACTATAAATTCGCATAAAAAATAAATGCACTTGATATTTTTTAGAGAATGTAACAAACATAGGTACTTATGTAGCTACAGACCCTAAGCTTTGTGAACGCATTTGCTTACTTAAACGGAGTTTATTTAGTATGTTGTCTTTGGACTGTACCTACCGGTGTAGGGACATTACGGTCGAGCTTTTAAGGCTAAACGCTGTTAGTGCTATACACATGGTATTTATGTATGTTGAACATTTTTCATGGAAATCTGAGCGCATGGTAAACTCAAACTCAAAACTAGTTTATTTCTTTAGGTATGGCATATACACATTAAAAAGTCAATAGTTTATAATAACAAGGCACTCTAAACTCGTCCATGAAGATTGAATAAATGTAAACAGCAGCCCAACTCCACCAACGAGTTGCTGGTTCCAAATGCAGTACCCCGAGAAGAGCCAGCAAGAAAGAAACAGAAATAAACATGGTAAACATGTTAAGTTGGATATAGTTACATGGTAAGGTGGATTTATTAACCTATTTTTGATCGTACTGTAAGACCTTCGTCCTGATTGTACGGAATCTATTTTAATAACTTAGTACGAACATCTACTGATGAATATTTTGATAGTGCTTGATCTCATTAGTGAATAAACGGATTACAACTATAAAAAAACCGGTGTAGTGCTAGTCGGACTCTCGCATTTATTGTTTTTTTTTCATTTGAAAAGAATACATCTAATACTTACCAAGTTTCAACAGTTTAATTATTAAAGCTTCAGAAAAAAGTGGCTGTGACATACGGACGGACAGACAGACAGACATGACGAATCCATAAGGGTTCCATTATTTGCCATTTGGCCACGGAACCCTAAAAAGTGGGCCTTTCCAGGAATGGAATACCTCTGCTCCCTCGGGGATAAAAGGCTCAATGAAATAATTTCCAAACTGCTCGTTGAAAAACTCACCGATCTTTCCACCTGTGTGTGCAATTTGTCATGCATGTTAAGCGCCGGTGCTTCCCATAGTTATGAATACATAGTTTAGTGAGTTAGATCTTCATTATGCACTCTGCGTGTACGTCGTACAGATTATGTGATGTTCTAGAATTTGTGTTTATATTCTATCTAGGGTATAGAGCGGTCATTGGGAATATTTTCAACGGACTTCAAAAAAGGAGGTTAAGCTATCAGCGTAGTAGGTTTAATAACAAAATGTTGAATATGTAAATAATAGTTTTTTGAAATGCTATTCGTTGAAGTTGGTTTTTATTTTTGTTTCAAATTTTTATTAACGTACACTAGGAATTTTTTTGATTACAATTGTGTTCGGTTTTTGCCGCTCTTTACCCTAGAGTAAGATTAAAATTATTATTAATAATTAAATTATTAATTAAAATATTTAAATCTTTTTGGCTCGAGGTCTGATTTAGCGTTCTGATTTAGAACCCACCTACAGAGTTTACTAAAATGTATTTACCCTCCTTATTTAAGTACACAACTGGTATATATACAACTCGTAACAGAAAAAGCGCAATACCTCATACACCCCAATTAGTAAATTAATATAAAAAAATATGATGCAATCGTACTTTAGTTTTGTCTAACCAAATTTCTTAAATAAAGAGCAATAATGGGTACATTTTCCATAGAAAGCCTTAAATTCAGATACTTACTCATTTTTCCGAAAAATATGACACATATTAAAAATAGCTGAAATCGATTAAGTAGTTGATACTGAACAAACTAATTTCAGGAATTGCGCTTATTCTGTTACATGTTGTAGAGGTAGCCCATTAAAGGAGGTCAGATCCGATCACCGATCACATTCGATCTCGACTCTCGGCACGAGCAACATCTTTCATTCTGCAACCCTCATCGCAATCGACATCACCCAGCGGCAGTCAATATCGCTGCCGCTAAATATTATTTCATCTTTTATTGCAATATCACAAAATGAAATTGAATTGTACTGATTATAATATTATCAACTTTCATAAAAATAATGGTCATTTTGTCTAAACTCCACGTACAATTTGTTCTAGTGTTCAAGTAGGCAGGTAGGCAGTAGGAAACTTACGTACATATTCATCACTAGTTCGACGGTGAAGGAAAACATCGTAAGGCAACCCGCAGGTCCCAGAATTAATTCTGAGACATGTGAAAAAGACCCGGTCCGGCGATGGGCTCACACCTATACGTTTAGGGGTCCAAAGAATATCTCTTGAAATGTGGGTACATCCAGAAATGGAATGCCTCTGCCTACCCCCCCAGGGGATAAAGGGGTTAGATTATTATTTGATGAAGTAGGTATGTTTTTGTTAACCATAATAAAGAAATGATAGTCTACCCACCACTTTTCACACCGTTTCGAAATTTAAAACAAAATTTTACGGACAAAATAAACAATCACGACTGACAAATTTATGTAGCGGGAAATGACGAAAATTCACTTTGATACTTGAAATATGTAGCAAAGCGCGAGCGATGAGGTGATGTTTGCTCAAAATATACACGCGTGTGATTTTTGGCGGGAATACCGAAAATTTATCATAGTGCTTTTGGGGCGACCATCCGTTCAAGAAAACAGAAAACAGAAAAAGTATAAAATGAAATAGTTATTTGTGATTGTGATGTAATTTTTAGAAAAAAACACTAATCTACTACTACACTATACACATAATAAAGACGAAAGACAGCCAAAGAACATCGAAGTCGATTCCCGTTGGCTGTTTGCGATTTTGCCTTTGACCGCGGCATTCAAAATAAAAAAAATACTTTGTCTCACTTAGTGAGACAATTAATGCAACATTGCACACAGAGTACGACGAAAAATACTTCATCAAAAATGTAAATGGTTTTTATCCGAATCGTTTTAAGGTTGATTTTACCATATTTATTAATTTGTATATTTACGGATGGAATTGACCCATACACACCACATTATTATATGTCATACATTGTTATACATTTTTGTTTGTAAGCACCCAACAATTTTACCACAGAACAGTCGCTTGCGAACCAAAACTCATGGTTACTCCAAATTTGATTTTTTTATGAACCTCGGCGCTCATATGAATTTCGGCGTGTATTATACTTACATTTTTCCTGCTCGGCACAACCCCGATTAAAACAGCGAAGCTGCGATGCGATAGCCGACATGGCTAGCGTACCTACTTACATATGTAATAGCATTTTCAAAGGATTTAAATTTTTTTTTTCTTTTAATTCAGGCAGTGTAGACGGATTTCATTGATAGAATAGGATATAGATAGGTTGATAATAATGTGTGTCTCTTAAATTAAAATATCGTACTCCATCCTCAAAGGCAACGCACTTGTGACTCTCGAGTTGCAGGTGTCCATGGGCGACGGTAGTCACTAGTCACTTACCGTAGGTGACCCTTTTTTTAGTATTTAATTGCATCAAAAGTGAGGACAGCCCTACTTCATAATGATAATAAATTTAATTTAAATTTTCGGTAGGTAATTAAATATGATTAATTTGGAGCCATATTTGTATTCATATTATGATATTTACTTCTGCAAGGAAGTTAAAGAGGAAATATTTGTATTTTTGTATGTTTGTTACGAATAAACTCAAAAACTACTTGACCAATTTAAACAATTCTTTCACCAATGAAAAGCTAGAAGATCCCTGAGTAATATAGACTATATTTTATTTCCGCATTCTTACGAAAACGGGAACTATATACGCGGGTGCAACTGCGCAGAACCGCTAGTAAAAAATAAAAAGCTATAATGACAACCTATCCCCATATTATCCATTGATCTCTTCCATGTCACTATAATGGGAAATAGATCCTGTAGCGAAATAGGCGGTTAGTTTTGCAAACTATGGATAAATCACGTACTCAAGCTTTACAAGATTGTATAGAAAACTATAGTAAACATTATCGGATGATTAACACTTTTGTTTAAGCTTGTGCGTCTACGAGCCACTAGCGGACTCAAGTAGTATTTTTACCCAACTGTACCAGAATGAGGTTAATGTGAAAAACACTACCTTCTATTGTATTCTGTGACCATGCATCAGCGTTGCCAGACGTCCCGATTTTGGCGGGACGTCCCGATTTTTAAAGCAAAATTTAATGTCCCGCGCGGGACAGGCTCAGTCCCGCTTTTCGGGTAGGTAATATAACTCGACCGTGCAACCGACTTTTATAAATAATTATTCTCTTAATGTAAGTTGCAATTTATAACACACTCCTCAGACTACTGTTTGAAACGCCATATTTTTCTAATGAATAAAACTTTTTTTATATTGATTTCTGTTATTTTTATTCAGAAGACGATTATGAATCAACTATTTAACGATAGGGTAAATCTGCTTTAAAATAATTACTATGGCTATAATATTATTATATAATTTTTTTATGGCTATATTTTTGCTATTTATTGTGACGTAAACGTAATTTGAACTCAAATTAAAATATAAATATTAAAAAAAACTTTAGATTTTTACCCCGCTTTCGACGAAAGAATCCCGCTTTCTTCACTCAAAAAGTTTCAAAATCCCGACTTGGCAAAAAAAAAATCTGGCAACGCTGCCCTGCATCCATAGGTAGGTATTTTTTATACTATAGGTTTCACCCGCGTAGTTACCCTTCCCGTGGGAATAAGGGAATAAAATACAGCCTTTGTTACTTAGGGATATGCTATCTTTCCACTGGTGAAATATTTTTTAAAATCGGTCCAGTAGTATTTTGAGTGTATTCGTAACAAACATACAAAAATACATTTCCTCTTATTATTATTGTTTTTTTAGATTTTTAATTCTTCAATTATTACACGTCTACTGCATTTAGATAACAAGCTTTAACACGGCGGATCACTGTTTCCTGAGATACAAGAATATTATTCTTAGTTTAGGAAACAGGGTCGTATTTTTTGTTAAGATTAATTTATATAAATGTAGGTATAAACTAGTGCATTCTGTGTAAAAATTCTTAAGAATAAAAAATTTTTCATTTTTTTTTCATTTTCATTTAATTTATAAAAATAAACTCACGCCTTTCATCCTAATTTCATTTGTGTATAATAACTACAATAAATGATAGAATTTATTTATTTAATTTATTTATTTAACTTCATGTAAGTACCAAGAAAATGTATACGGCGAACTTAATGCCTAAGTAGTATTAGTATAGAAGTACAGATACCTATAGATAAATGAGGTGTGGTTAGATTCATCGTCATTTTAGAAGTGGGTATCATGGGCTATATTGTTACATCAAAAAGAGAGGAATTTTAAAACTTTTCCGTGACTGTTATATACTGTCGGGTTTTTCCGTTTTTAATGAATCGTTAAAAAGGGAAAAACCTAACCTATTATTTTAAAACAAAACTATCCCGCAAATATCACTTGTAAATTTTTATAAATTATTCATATAGCTCCCCAAAATTCAAAAATGGATGATCTGTCGAACCAATAATATCATTCAAATTTACGCCTTTTGAACACAATATCAAAACTTAATGCGGAACCAGTATTCATCAGAGGTGGTTAGCGTTGAACGAAATGTAATTTATTGAAATGAATTAAATTAAGACACTTTATTTTCAATGAATTATTTATAGACTTTTCCGACACATAATACGAGTTTGAATGATTTATAGTCTGTAGCATTCATCACAGTGACTTAAAATATTATCTACGAGTATTTTATTGACGGGGCCGTTGGCTCAGTTGGTAGTTACTCTGCCTTCTGAGTCGGAGGTCGCGGGTTCGATCCCTGTTCGGGGCAGACATTTGTGTGCATGAATGATCATGTCTGTTAGCTTAATGCCAGGGTGCTTAATATTGATTTAAGTATGTTTATCAGTTGTTTAGTACCCATAGTACAGGCTCTGCCTAGTTTGGGACTAAATAACCGTGTGTTTATGGTGTCCCACAATTTATTTGATCAAATACGAGTATCCTAAACAAGCACAAATATCATTTTCAAAATTAAAACAAAATCTTTAAAAAAATAACGGGGCCATATCTTGAAATGATATTGTTTTAGTCTTGCTTACAATTGAGCTATCACTACATAGTATTAAAACAAAGTCGCCTTCTCTGTCCCTATATCCCTATGTATGCTTTAATCTTTAAAACTACGCAACGGATTTTGATGCGGTTTTTTAATAGATAGAGTAATTCAAGAGGAAGGTTTTAGTATTAGCTTTGCACCCGTGCGAAGCCGGGGCGAGTCGCTAGTTGTAATATAAAATAAATATTTATTAATATTAGTATTATGTTATCTTTAGTTTCGTTTGTATATGTGTAGGTATGTATTTTTAATTGATGTTATTGTCGTAAATAAATAAACGTTTCTGTATATGTATCGTATCTCGCCAACGTTTCTCGTTAAATCTACAGGCATGTAGGTATGATCTGATTTTTATACCAAAACAGAGCCGAAGTCGCGAAGCACAGCTAGCTTTTATATTTGTACGGAAGAATGTTACACGCGTTGGCGCTGTCCGATTGGATCTGAAAAGGTCGGTCGGCAGAAAAACAGCATCAGATTTCTTCGAAACTTTTTATGTCTGCGAATTTTCTAGACTAACTTGACTTTGTAGGTACAGACGGAGAATACGAGTGTGTAATTCTTCATGTGAGGCGCTCGTAGCCCTGCGGTGCCCGTGTGTTTGTAACGATCACACTGTTATGCAAAGTTGGGTGCGGTCAGTCAGTGAATATGTGACCGCTAAGGTATTTATATCACGAGCGCTTCCGTGTTTAGGAAGGCACGTTAAATTGTTGATCCCAGTTTTCGTTGTGTTTACGCAAAATGGAAGTCGTTAAGCCATGTCAGATACGCTTGGGTGACTCGAAAAATTCTGACTATTAAGTGGCCACTAGCATAACACCATCTCCCAATCCGCGGTAGGCTCACGTGGGAGATTATAGCCCATACTTCCTAATGTGTGAGGAAAGACCCTTAGCGCAGCAGTGGGCTGTTGCGGGTTGATGATGATGAATTTGTCATACATATACATAATCTCACGACTACTTCCATGTGAGGTAGGCAGATCCATTAAACCGCCACTTGCTACGAACCTGACAGAACTTTCGTGCTTCATCCACATACATCAAACGACTCATGCACTTGGTTATGTACTCTTTATCTGGTTGTTCTTCAGTACATAATTTCAATTGTTTATGTTTTGATGTAATGAAAGTCAAATTAATAGTTGTCGATCAAATTAGCTTCGATCAATTGGTATTCAATGTCGCGTTCCAGACCCGTCGCCAATCCGGTAAATAATATTTTTTATATTTTTTCAGTGCTTTTGACGCGCTTTAGATTATGTATTTTTATCCATCCTAGAAAAAAAATTGTACTATAACCATTTGCAAGTAAAATATCACAGTTAACCTCATAATCTCGGTTAAAAATGCATGTAACAGGAAGACTAGTTTATCATTGAGCTAATTTTCGCGAGTCGTTACCCAACCGCATGCAATGCTCCCAAAAGTGCATTATTTCACCTCGTTATAGTGCCGCTAGGACTTGTCGCGTTAGCGGGATTTTACCAAGTTGTTCTAACAAAATATTGTATGGTGACTTTCTTTACCGTCTGGAAAAAAATGTGGTGTGATAGGTAGGTAAGTGGAATAGATTCATTTGGCAATGTTACTGAAAAAAAAAAAATATTTTCTTCGAAAATTTTTTTCTTGCTTAAACTTATATACATTACTCAATTGTAGTCAATAATACACACTGAAATATTAGAAACAGTATTTTAAAAAGAAACAGGATCGGAGCTTCCATTTACGTACGTAGATTTTGTAAATTGCACTAAACATGACTATATTTATCAATTAATCTCGTGTATAACTTCGGCTCTAAATACCTTATACGTCATATTTTTTAGGAACACATTAATAAACTTTTTAAGGTCTTTCAATCATCGTGATGAAACCTGCAGGTCCCAGACTTAATTCTGAGACATGTTTAAATAGACCCGGTCCGGCGATGGGCTACCTATCACGTTTAGGGGTCCAATATATATATATACTGGATATACCCACTTTTCATCAAATATTCTTTGGACCCCTATAACGTATAGGTGGTGAGCCCATCGCCGGACCGGGTCTATTTACAAATGTCTCAGAATTAATTCTGGGACCTGCGGGTTTCACGGGACATTCCGGAAAAACACGTGAGATTATTTATTTCATTTCTTTTTTGTCCCGTATCATCCCAACACTAACGTGAAAATGTCCTTTGTTCTCAAATTGCTCTATTACGATTTAGGAAAGTAGTACCCATGGGAGCCACTTCGCATTTTATAAAATTGCAATTTTAATATGAAAATTGTTTGTTATGAGAATGCAGCTGGAAATTTTGGATCTTAAAACAAAAGACTTAAGATTCAAAATTCTGCATTAAGCCAGAATTTGTCACTTTTAATCTATTACTAAGAAATAATATGAAGTTTAATCTCTCAGGAGAACCCACGGAGGTATTAAGAGATATAGTGTTATCTATTAAAGTTTTTTTTAAAAAAGGTCATCTTATCTTGTACCTGTATTATCCTAAGCCAGTGTCCTCTAAGATAATGTTATCTACATCCGATTTCCCGATACTTATTGTTACGTTATATTACATTACTAGCGGATGCCCAGCGGCGTTGCCCGTGCGGATTCCGTTTATTCCCGTTCCCGTGGGAAATTCCGAAAATCCCTTCATAGTGGTTGCCTACGACATACTGAAGACACCTACATACCATATTTCAAATAGCGGGTGCCCAGCGGCGTTTTCCCTCTTGGATTTAGTTTATTCCCGTTCCCGTGGGAAATTCCGAAAATCCCTTCATAGTGGTTGCCTACGACATACTTAAGACACCTACATACCATATTTCAAATAGCGGGTGCCCAGCGGCGTTTTCCCGCTTGGACTTAGTTTATTCCCGTTCCCGTGGGAATTTCCAAAAATCCCTTCATACCAATTTTCTATGACATATCAGACACCTTCATACCATTTTTCAAGTTTCTAGGTGTTATCGTTTCGGAGTAGTACGTATTTCTCTTTTTAAACAGTTTTTTTATTTTCCCGTGGGAATGAGATATTTTCCTGGAATAAAAAGTACCCTAGATGTTGACCCGGGTACTCAGTTATCTATATACCAAATTTCATCAAAATCCGTCCAGTAGTTTTTGAGTGATGCGTGCACAACCAGACAGACAGACAGACAGACAGACAGACAAAAATTCCAAAAATTGGTGTTTCGGTATCTATATCGATAACTATATACACTACCGTTAAAATTTTCAAAAAATATTTAATGTACAGACACGGCCCCGTTAGAGTTTTATTATATGTATATAGATTGTAACGTATCGGAGACTGGGTATCTACACTACAATATTATGAAGAGGAAAGATTTGTATTTTTGTATGTTTGCAAGGAATAAACTCAAAAACTACTAAACCGATTTAAAAAATTCTTTCATCAATGAAAAGCTACATTTATCCCTAAGTAACATAGGCTATTTTTAATTCCCGTATTTCCACGGGAACGGGAACTATGCAGGTGAAACAGTGCAGAACCGCTAGTCTATACATATAATAAAACTCTAACGGGGCCGTGTCTGTACATTAAATATTTTTTGAAAATTTTAACGGTAGTGTATATAGTTATCGATATAGATACCGAAACACCAATTTTTGGAATTTTTGTCTGTCTGTCTGTCTGTTTGTCTGTCTGTCTGGTTGTGCACGCATCACTCAAAAACTACTGGACGGATTTTGATGAAATTTGGTATATAGATAACTGAGTACCCGGGTCAACATCTAGGGTACTTTTTATTCCAGGAAAATATCTCATTCCCACGGGAAAATAAAAAAACTGTTTAAAAAGAGAAATACGTACTACTCCGAAACGATAACACCTAGAAACTTGAAAAATGGTATGAAGGCGTCTGATATGTCATAGAAAATTGGTATGAAGGGATTTTTGGAAATTCCCACGGGAACGGGAATAAACTAAGTCCAAGCGGGAAAACGCCGCTGGGCACCCGCTATTTGAAATATGGTATGTAGGTGTCTTAAGTATGTCGTAGGCAACCACTTTGAAGGGATTTTTGGAATTTCCCACGGGAACGGGAATAAACTAAATCCAAGCGGGAAAACGCCGCTGGGCACCCGCTATTTGAAATATGGTATGTAGGTGTCTTAATTATGTCGTAGGCAACCACTATGAAGGGATTTTTGGAATTTCCCACGGGAACGGGAATAAACGGAATCCGCGCGGAAAAACGCCGCTGGGCACCCGCTATTTGAAATATGGTATGTAGGTGTCTTAATTATGTCGTAGGCAACCACTATGAAGGGATTTTTGGAATTTCCCACGGGAACGGGAATAAACGGAATCCGCGCGGGCAACGCCGCTGGGCATCCGCTAGTATTATATAATATCCCTTCTACAGTCAACTATTATAATGTCTGATGAAAAATACTTTCATCTTGATCCCTAATCGCGGATAAACTCACGAGCAAACGATAAAAATGCTAATCAAAAATTTTATAATCCCACAGTATTATAATCTTAGTCGACTTTTTTCTCTCCATCTTAAATCACGATTTCTTTGCGCGGTTATTATAAAATCATCAGAAATAAGTAATTAAGGGTAACAACTGGAAAGTTAGCCGGTCGGGAATTCCCCGCGAACTGTCAAACTCTAATTTTCACGTTCCCAAAGTTTAATCAGCAAAAAGTTGAAGGAAAAAGTTTGTTATTTCAATTTGTACAACGGGTTTTCTTCACTATTCAAGATCTGTGATAGGGGTTTCTGCGATGGACTGGATTTTGGCTGAGCTCGTAACTAGTTTTTTAATGGACCTCAGAACCTTGAGTCCAATTAGTCAGAAACTGGGTTCGATTCTGCATTACAGCGCCTAAACTTATTTTAGTTTAGTCCTGTCATTTTCTTTCTCATAGAGAAGAAAAGAGACGAGTGATATTTAGTCCTGTCAAATTAAAATTAGTCCTGTCAACTATGGCATTTCATAACGTGTTTATTGCATAAGTAAATAAATCACGACTAAAATACAGCCTCTGACAGAACTAAATTCGGTAGGTTATCTTCTATCCCTTTTCTTTTTTTGAGGTAAAATAAAGACAGGAATAAACTAAAATAAGTTTAGTCGCTGTAATGCAGAATCGAACCCACTAATTACTAATCCATTTTGAAAGTTTTAGAAAAAGAAAACAAAAAAAGGCAGCCAAGTGCCAGTAGGATCGTACTCCTCCATATCACCGTACTATGAAAAATACACTTTTTTTATTATTTGTTGCTATAGTGGCCAAAGTAATTTTTACATTCGGTAAAAACTCCACAAAAAGAAAAATGGCAATAAAATGATGATGATGGCGATAATGTGACGCATTGATCTTGGAATTTGTGACAAAATGTTTGGAATTTGTGTCAAGTAAGTAACGTAGATATCAAGCAAAGTCTACAATTTACGAAACATCGACAAACTACAACATTTATGCAAATAAAACTTCCAAGTCTCCCTTGTATTCTCACAAGAGGTCAGTACAATTGTGTTTCTCTACAACAAAACGGACCGTAAAATGTAAGGGCAGACTTACACGGCGATAAAACTGGCGCTTTTCTCGACAACTGGATAATGAAACGTAGTGAACTGGTTGCCGCTCAATGAAGATTGTGTCAAACATTGTATTGTACGGCGTGGTAGAGAAAATAAAATATGACAATGGAAGTTAATAAAAGATAATGTTTGCTGTTCAGAGATAATATTACTTATGTGAGTTTTCAGGGAATGAACTTAAGAGTTTACTTAATCATCTATAAGTCACTAGCTTTTACCCGCGGCTTCGCTCGCGCACGTTTATTTCACCCCCTTAGGGGTTGAATTTTGCAAAATCCTTTCTTAGTGGATGCCTACACTGTAAAGCTACTCGTATCTATGTGCAAAATTTCTAGTCTCTAGACCCAGCGGCTTAGGCTGTGCGTTGATATATCACCAATCAGTCAGTCAATTTATTTATTATTTTATATACAATTCCAAGCGCAAAAACGCAATTCCTGAAATTACTTTTTTCAGTATCGACTACTTAATCGATTTCAGCTATTTTTATTTTGTAAAATTTTTCCGAAAAATGAATTGGCGTAGCTGAATTTAGTGCTATCTATGGGAACGGTGCTATTAAAGCTCTTTATTTAAGAAAATTGGTTAGACACAACTAAAGTACGAAGGCATCATATATTTTTTTATATATGAGGAATTTTTACGCGTCGTATATAGATTTCTATGCTACCATCGCTTTGAATATTATGTTGTGATAGCAAATCTATTTTTCCCCACGATGTTTTTTATCCCCGTGCTAGTGTTCAAAATTAACGTCAATTTTTTAAAAACTCTTAAAGAAAATTAAAAAAAAATACAAATTAAACCCGAGTCCGTTTACGATTGTAAATATACAATAATCCGCATTGTTTTTATTACTTCCATACATCCACCGTAACACTGGTACACATATACCCAACACATAGAAGATTAAAGAGAAGTAAACCAGTTACTTTGAAAGAGTCGAACGTACCCTGAATGTTTAATGTTAGGGGCAAGGGATCCCGCCACAGACAACTTTGAAATAGACGCTGCATGAGGAGACAGCGAAGATAATAATAGTAAGAAATTGTGGGACACAAATACATTTAGTCCCAAAGTAGGCAGGGCATGGCATGGCATATGGGTAGGTACTAAATAACTGATAAACATAGGTACTTAAATAAATATTAAAAGATGAAGCGCTAGTGTGTTTGTAGCAATCATGCTGGTTATGCAAATTCTGGAGCTGTCAATCAGACGGGTAACCACCTTGTGGCATTATATCCCGAGCTCCTGCGTGCTTTGGAAGATAATCGAAACGATTCGTCCCGGTTTTCGTTGTGTTTACGTGCAATGGTAGGTCATGTCAGATAGGCGGCCACTACTCTAGCACCATCTCCCAATCCGCGGTGGACTCACGTGGGATAATATGACCCAAACTTTCTCATGTTTGAGGAAAGACCCTTAGCTCAGCAGTGGGCTGTAACGGGCTCCTTCAACAAACTTAGTTATGCCACATAACACACGTAAACAACAATGCTATTCTCGAGATGGGAGAGGTATTCCATTTCTGAAAGTACATGGATGACTGACGTGCTATATAAGTCTCGGATCGAATACTGGAGCCTGGGAGCATCGAATACTGGGTCTCCTCACGATGATTTCCTTCATTGTCAAGTGTATTATGTAAGTAAGATTTTTTGAAATATCACAGTAGGAGTAGGTAGGTATTATTCCCAATTAGTTATTTGATTGTTATTAAATTAAATTGCAAGTAGTCAATAATTAGAAAGATTATCCCAAAACACATCCAATTATGCATTTAGTTTTCCATTTTACAATTACAGAAAATTTTAAAATAATAAACCAATGAAAAAAGTTGAGTACTTACTTACTATGAGTTATGTATGACGTCACAAATCAGTATTCAGTACATTTTTCATGGTAAATTTTCGTTTTGACAGATCATAAATAGCTTTCATTTGCCTAGGCAGGAGACTACTATTATTGTATGCTCTTGAAGTAGGTCGCGATTTTATTTTCATACAAAGTTGTATAAATACAGTGTCTTATTGTTAATTTGTCCATGATCCTTTTCTCCAGATAGAAGCCTACTAAGGAGGGAATGACGCGGATTTCTGGAGGGAGTGTTCATCTAGTTAAATATTTAAATGGTTAAACCTTTCCCTGACTGTACTTAAATATATTATGTACGTTTTTGGAACAGATATGTTTGTATTGGGCACTCAATATTTTAAGTTTTTTGTCGGATATTCAGCTTATAATACTGTTAATGTCAAAACAAAATATTTGAAGTTTTTTGTTGATACTTGACGCTGTGATGCTAAATTTTTTACCGAATAATACAATCTCAGCACGTAGTTTTTTCTTTACTCGGACATTGGCGAAAGTCACCAAAACCACGGTGAAAAGCCATTATCACCTAAAAGAAGAAGAAAAAGTTTACTCTATTAAAGTTAACACCTATATTAATCTACATACATACATACATAATCTCACGCCTATTTCCAGTTGGGGTAGGCAGAGACAACAGACCGCCACTTGCTACGAACCTGGCAGATCTCTCGCGCTTCCTCCACATCCATCAAACGACTCATGCATGCTCGTCGGTTTCGGGTACTCTTTATCTGGCTTTTCTTCAACACATCGCCGATCTGATCGATGTAGGTACGCCTAGGTCGTCCTCTACCGACTCGCCCATTCACAATATATTAATCTACGTTTTTAAATAATATTGTATCTCTAGATATTATAACATAAAGTCGTTTCCTGCGTCTGTCTGTCTGTATATCCGCTAACTCATCCTAAGCTAAAAGGATTTTGAAGCAGTTCCCACTAATAAAAAGGGTCGCTAGTCGTCTATACTATCGGTTTTTTGCCGCGTTTTGGAATAAAAATATGTCGATCATCCAACTATCTATTTACAAAAAAAAAGGGTTTATTATTAAGACAGTTTCTTCATGAAAGATCTTGAAACATCATGAAATAAACCAAAAAACACTTTTGCTTACGATTTATAATCCAAATTACGATTGTAAATAGATTAAGTCTCCTGAGTATATTTCATTATCCCAGCTTTCTAAAAAACCTTTATTGTGATCCGGGTGATGAGTTCAAAATACAATCATAATATTTTTTAACAAAAGACCGACTTCAAACAGGAAACTAAAAGAAGTAAAAAGCACTATAGTCACCACTACGAGCTTAGAAGGTTCCCCGTGATTTCTCTGGGATGCCATCATCAAATCCTGGTTTCCTTTCTCTCGGATATAACCTTTCCAACAAAAAAGCAATAATCAAAATCGGTTATTAAACGACAAAGTTATCTGCGAACATACATAAAAAAAATACGGTGAAATTGAGAAACCTCCTTCTTTTTTGAAATCGGTTTCAAAAAGCAAACATCCTAATTGCGTCCACCACAGTTTCCAAGTTAGTACCTCCCTCAATAGATTTTCCCCAAAGACATTAGTATTCCGCGGAAGTCTCCAGAAGGAGTGAGTTTTGTTATGTAGTTGTTTTTATTGCGACAGTTTATCCTCTGAGGACTACAATTTTGAGGGTTATAAGGTTATAACAATAGAAAGCGTTTTCTTTCATAATAATATACGATATAGTCATTTTGGGAAATAAAACGCGCAAACAATAAAATGGATCATAGGTGTGGATCATAGAGGTGGATCATTGTTGATTTTTTACTTCAGATGAAGGGTTATATTATAGTAATCTTTATTGCTTTCTTGTTGTGCAAAATTTTCTTAAATAATTATTCAACAGTGCAACAAGAACCCTGTAGTTGCCCGTACAGGGTGGCAATAACAAATTTATAAAGTTATACCTCATCATACTACATACTCAAGTAATCATACTACATACATAACTTAATTTATAATATTTATTTTATCTATCTTATTAAAATCAATAGCATAATTTTTCAACAGTATAATTCTTATCATAATAACATTAATTATTAATCTTTAGTACTATTACTTATTCTGTGGTAAAACCATATTCTGTGGTAAAACGGAAAAATGTGAACTGTCACCTCCCATGCTACGTGAAATAAACTATAGTTTGTAGACAAACGAAAAGCGCACAGCAAAGCCATAAAATAGAAGCTGTGAGACCGTGATCCTAATTCGTATTCAGTTCAGACCCAAATAATTGTCGTGGTGCATTACAGGGCAGGTCGAATTGCAGGCTATAACTCTGCCACAACATTCGGCGCAGTCTGCGGTCGCCCGATATTGCGTACCGGGTTCACGAGGTACTAAACAGTAGAGGTTCAAGTTTTATGTTTATGTCGCTATTTGTCAGGATTCGTTGATGGTTTTCCGAATAGGACGTTTGCAACAGCAGAAGGTAAGAGATTTCTTTGGCTTTTAGCCTGTAGTGTGACAGAATATACAACGCGTCGCAGAATAAGCGCCTCATACAACCGAATCAGTACCTACAGTATATTATTAAAAAATATATCGATGGTCTAGAAGACAAACATGCTAACTACAGATTTACCAATTTTACAGGAGGACCGTTTTTAGTAATTCAAAACTTCCAGATGCTATAACTTAAAACTTTACATAGAAATTGTGTATCTATTGCCTATACTTAGTTAGAGTATTTATCTTCATATTTATTTATCATAAATTTAAACATCAATATCTAAAGTATTCTATAAAAATACCAAAATAGTAAAAAAGAGCGTCACTTAGTACGTTTGTACACAAACTTTATATTATTTTGTTCACTTAACACTTTCGTGTATGCAACATTTAACATTTATTTACAAAGAAAATATACATTCCTTTACAATAATCTATACATGTAATAAAACTCTAACGGGTCCGTGACTGTACAAAAAATATTTTTTGAAAATTTTAGCTGTAGTGTACCTATATGTTATCGATGTAGATACCAAAACCCAAGCAAAAACTGCTGGACGGATTTTGATGAACTTTGGTATGAAGATAACTGAGTACCCGAGTCAACATCTAGGGTATTTTTTATTCCCGAAAATATCTCATTCCCACGGGATAATATAAAAACTGGTTAAGAAGACAAATACGTAATATTCCGAAACAATTACACCTAAGAAACTAGAAATACGGTATGCAGGTCTTGAAATATGTCATCATCACGCAAAGACGGATTTTAATCTTTGGTTTGGAGATAACTGAGTAGCTGGGTCAAAATTTAGAGTACTTTTTACAGCGGGAGAATGTCTCAATCCATCTGGAAAATAAAAAAAAAACAGGTTAAAAAGACAAATACGTAATACTCCGAAACGATAACACCTAGAAATTTTAAATATAGTATGCACACCTAGGTGTCTTATATGTCGAAGACAACCGGGAACAAAGGGATTCTTGGAAATTTCTTCGGGAACGGGAATAAACTGGATTCGCGCGCGTCACGCCACTGGGCCTCCACTATTTGTATGTAGGTGTCTTATACGAGTATGTCGTAGGCAACCAATATGAAGGGGTTTTCAAAAATTCCCACGGGAAAGGGAAAATACTAGATCCGCGCGGTTAACGCCGCCCGCTAGTTACAGATAAAAAAAATCCTCCAAAGAGGAACCATGTGGGACAGTGCCCAAAAGACTGGCCGCATTCCCTCTGGATAGCTAGGCTGATCCTTTGACAGAGGTAGTTGTCAGCCCTCTGGTCACCTGAAGCCTCGACCAAACGCACTGACAGCTCTTTGAGGAGCTGCCACTCCTCCGGCCCCCACGGTCCCATGGTCTCCACCCCAAACGGCACAAACATGTAACCTAATAAACATTGAGATCGCATATCTGCGCCGCCTTAGGCGTTCAGCGGTCGCAGCCGTCGCGCCAGCGCCTACAGAGGTGGCATCGATGTGGGATGGGGCAAATGTGTCGGTACATGTTTCATCCCACACCAGCGACCTACCATGTTTCCATGGCCCGACAGTCATACCATCAGGCCTCCCGCCACTCATCGTTGTGATGCATGCCGTTAGGCTCAAGAATAGCCGGGATACTAGCAGTGGCGAGAGCCCTGCGGATGAGGTCAGTGAGAGACGCATGGCGCGACAGGCGGCCGGGCGCTACGTGCGCAAGAGAGGCCGCTAAGATCCGATATTATGAGATGCAACGTTATAAGTCCTAGTATGAAAATATCAATCATAATAATATACTTTTTAATATTATTATTCAATGCCTTAGTTAAGTAAATAAAAAAAAACTAATACTCTCAGGTTCCTTTTGTTTACCTACTTAGAACTGTGTCGTTAAATCATTTACAACATTTGTCTACATTTTATTCTTTCTGGCATAGTGTTTTTAAAGCACTTAATATTTTTTACTATTTGCTGACGAGTGTTCAGTAGTACTATAAGATCACTTAAACCATTTCTCTACCGACTCTTATAAAGCTTAACATCCTTTAAGATAAGTAATAAAATTTTTAGCTTATTTGTCAATCATGGTTAACACAAGCGAAATGTTATAAATCTATTTAGCATTTTTTGTAGTTTCAACTGATGGTAAATAACTGTCATTACTTCTTTTGGCTTCAAAATGACATCACTTACAATTAATGTACAACTACAGTTTAGACAGAAAGAGACGGAATTATGCCATTTGGATAAGTGCGATCGGTAGAGCATGCTCATTTAATACATTTGGCGTTAAAATATCATTTTTCAAAATTTTGCACTTAGCATGTTTGTCTTCTAGACCATCGATATGATGCATTCGTATTTTAGTTTTGTCTAAACAAATTTCCGAAACCGATTTTCACCAATACAAATCTACATTATCAGGGACTACCTAACATAGGCTATATTTTATCCGCGTATTCCTGCGGGAACGGGAACTACGCGGGTCAAGTTTCACCCGCGTAGTTCCCGTTCCCGCAGGTATGGCAGGCAGGTAGGTTCCGTATAAGTAACAAGCCGTTCCGCGTAGTTACGCGGAACGGCTTGTTACTTATACGGAAACCGTTATTTATATTTGGTCCACACATTCATGTGCATTTGCTCAAACTCAAACTAAAATTCATTTATTTCAGTAGGTATAAAATACACTTTCAAAAGTCAATAACAAGGCACACTAACTCGTCCATGAAGATTGGCTAAATGTAAACAGCAGCCCATCTCCACCGACGAGTTGCTGGTTCCAAATGCAGTACCCCGAGAAGAGCCAGCAAGAAACTCAAGGGTAGTTCTTTTTAATCTTATGTCTTACTAGTAAATGTTTTGCTCATAGTGCGTTTAACACTTCGTAACTCTACGTAGGGTTGATGCTCGCACGTATCTCGTTATTGGCGTAAAGCTATGTACATACAAGCGAGAAACAACCGATGGGAACGGAATCAAAGGCATCGAGCTCCTGACATATTGGATATGTACTTCGTCTTGCGCTCGTAGCCTTGCGGTGCCAGTGTATTTTTAACGATCACACTGGTTAAGCAGTGGAATTTATATCACAATGGAAGTCGTAAAGCCATGTCAGATACCCTTGGGTGGCTTGAAAAATTCTGACCGTTAAGGGGCCACTAGCTTAACACCATCTCCCAATCCGTGGTGGGCTCGCGTGGGAGATTATAGCCCTTACTTCCTCATGTGTGATGAAAGACCCTTAGCTCAGCAGTGGGCTGTTACGGGTTGATCATGACTTCGTGAGGATAGGTGGTTTGGCGGTAAATTATATATATTTACAGATGCGTTCATTATCTATATATTGTAATAAAACTCTACTCTAATTTAATGTAGTGATAGCTGAGTAGCCGGGTCAACATCTAAGATACTTTTTACCGCGGGAAAATGTCTCATTCCCATGGAATAAATAAAAACTGGGTAAAAAAGAGAAATACGTACTATACTCTGAAACGAAAACACCTAGAAACTTGAAATATTATGGTATGTAGGTGTCTTGTATATCGTAGCCAAACGCTATTAAAGGATTTTTGGAAATTCCCCCGGGAACGGGAATAAACTGTATCCACGAGGGCAACGGCGCTGGGCACCCGCTAGTATTATTATACAACGTGGATGCTACGTATAAAAAATCCACAAAGAATGAACACTCTGTAGGTATGTACCTGTGTGTGTTTTGGCTTTTATTTTTGGAATAGAGACCTATATTTGGTTTTCTAAAATACCTCTTATGTACAGGCCAATAACAATTCTATTCAACATTTATTAAGACTCTACATTCTACTATATTATGATGATACATTGTTAATCAAACATTTTTACAACTAAATATAGTTAATAGGTAGGAAGTACTAAAAGAAAGCAAAATAACAATACAATTTGGGACCTATCAATAGCTTTCCCCGGTCAATAAAATCTTCAACACTATAAAAACATTTGTTTAGTAGCCACTGCTCGAGCTATTTTACGTATAGATTCGATAAACCAGTCAGATACGTGACTGATTCCACCATAATAAGTTTATAGGATCCACACTATATCACATACAGGGTGATACAACAAGTACTACATAATATTTATTTGTGTAAATAAGACACATTTCATAATTGTTTTTGCCGGTCTTGATTTTGTACGATTAAAAATAAAATTTGGTATGTAGGTATTAGTGCAAACATCTACTCATTACTTCGTTATTCAAACAGTAAAATATAAAGTTAGATAAGTTATATACAAGCAAAAAATTCAAGGGAGAATAGACTATAGTTGATGTTTTGGTACTTACGTTTTATTTTCAACTTTTATGTTTTTTGTGTGTTTTTTAAAAACTCAATTATTTTTATTTACATAGATTACACGCAATTCAATTTCGATACATGCCATTTTGATAATGCCATTTTTTATGGAAATCGGGGCTTTAGTCAATACTTTTTAGTCCTACATGAAACATCAAAATGTCTCATAAAAAACCATTCATATTATTATTACTTTACAGAGTACTGTTTTAAATATAGGTAGTTATAGAGTACATATTTTGTTTACACCTAGTATATTTTTACCAAAAAACGTTGAACAGTCCAGTATACGAACCTTAAATGTAAGCTCAAATTATACTTGTAAAAAAATCTCGTGGATTAAAAAAAAACTAACCTTGTTAACTTGGTAGAATAACCTACTTAAATGACTGCTCTATTTTGTACACGTTGTACAAAAGTGATTCTGTTAAAACTCTAAACTTAGAGTATGTTTTTATGATAGAAAAGTCATGAACTTAGAGTGTTCAAGTCTGAAAATACTACCACTTAACTGTTTATTTTCAACGGATTATAAAATTTTATGTTTGTTGCATTTTCCTTTTCGAAAGAGACTCGCTTCGCACACAACAAGCTACTATTTAGGAAAGGAATTTCACATAAGTACACTACTTCCTCCTTCGTAGGTAATATTTTATTTTATTTTATTTTGTTAACAGACAGTCATGTATCTTAAATTTAACAAACATAATTAGGGTTCCGTACCTCAAAAGGAAAAAACGGAACCCTTATAGGATCACTTTGTTGTCCGTCTGTCCGTCCGTCCGTCCGTCTGTCAAGACCCTTTTTCTCAGGAACGCGTGGAGGTATGAAGCTGAAATTTATATCAATTACTCAGGTCTACTGTCCCTTGAAGCTGTGAAAAAATCAAACTTCTAAGCCAACGCAATCAAAAGATACAGCCGTTTATGCCGCAAATTTTCGACACTTGCAAGGGAATCAAAACCTACAGGGTGCTTCCCGTGAACTCAGAATCTTGAAATTTGGTACGAAGCAACGTCTTATAGCATAGATAAAGGAAAAATTACGAAAACCATAAATTTGCAAGGTTGTACGGAACCCTCGGTGCGCGAGTCCGACTCGCACTTGGCCGGTTTTTTTATTTTTCTTATAGACTTAGAGTACCAACAAATATTTAAGGATACCATCGCATTTGCCGCTCATAATGGTAAATTGACAGTGACTGACATATTTAAAACTCTAGTAGCGCCGCATACGTCATACTTTTTGGATTGTGCCTCTTTGTCGCTCGTTGCGCGCTCTCGCTTGCACCGGAACGCCGCATACGTCATACTTTTTCGTGCATGCAGCCGGCTCCATCGAATTATAAGACGTTGTCACGTCAAAAAAATAACATAATAATAATAATCTCACGCCTTTTATCAACGAGGCGGTGGGCAGAGGTATTCCATTTCTGGATATACCAACTTTTTGCCAGATATTCTTTGGACCTCTAAACGTGATATGTGGTGGTAAGCCCATCGCCGGACCGGGTCTGTTTACACATGTCTCAGAATTAATTCTGGGACCTGCGGGTTTCCTCACGATGTTTCCTTAACTGTCGCGCTAGTGATAAATATGTACGTATCTCTATCACTGCTCTAAAATAGTAGATTATACAACAAGGGAATAAAGCACTGTTTTATGTCACGGGCGCGACATTGAATCCTGAACGTAACGAAGGACTTCCAGTTTTACTCCCGAGCGCAGCGAGGGAGTTATGATTTAATTCCCGAGAGAAGCGAGGGAATTAAGACTGAGTCTTGAGTTTAGTGAGGGATTTAAGCGCCCAAGACAAAAACAGTTTTATTCCCGAGTTATATACTCTACTTTTCTCACCTTATGCGAGACAATAAAATGCAATTGCATGGTAGTAGATTATTGAATGATTATTAACAATGCCTATGGCGTCTAGTTTAATAGACTCGGGAGTCAAAGTACTTTCATCACTCGACATTTTCGATATTCTTTTTGAAATGTTATAGCTATAAAATGGATACAGCAACTTGTTTCTGCCAGCGTGACCTACTTGATTTAACAAATGAAGATCGTGCGAATCTAGTTGGTCGCGGCTTCGGTTTTCGAAAATCGAGTTGGGCACGACCGTGGACGCAGGCGGGTGCACCACATTTTGCTAAACGAAATTAGACTTTATCGTCATAGCAATAAGGATTATGAAAAGTGAAAATTACATTATTTACCTAGGGTTATAATGAAATTCCATACAACATTATAACCCGGCGCAAGCCAAGGGATATAATGTCTTGCTTTCGGTGACGTTTATATGATATATAATCCGGCTTTGTCGAGCATGTGGTGTGAAAAATAACATACAACTCTAATAAAGAGTAAAAACCGATATCAGCTTATATGGTTTTCTGATTGATTCCACTGTCAGACCTGTACCAAATTGAAATAGGATGAAATGGAAAGCACCAGCTTTCAAATAAAAAGGCTCTGTGGCTATCGACAGTAACCAATAGTTTTTTTTTAAATACTTACCATGCTTTGCGTGTAATAATGTGTAAGGGCCCGTTAGCTCAGTTTGTAGTGACCCTGCTTTCTGAGTCGGAGGTCGCGGGTTCGATCCCCGCTCGGGGCCAACATTTGTGTGCATGAACATATCTGTTGGCTTCGTGTATGGTCGTTTAATATTTATTTAAGTATGTTTATCAGTTGATTAGTACCCATATTACAGGCCCAGCCTAGTTTGGGACTAAATAACCGAGTGTAAATGATGTTGCACAATTTATTTATTTTAATAGGGAACTAAGGGTTTTATTTTAGCCTGGTGCTCACCAGATTCTGCTCCGGTCTTCAAATTGTGGTAAGTTTACCAACAACAGTATCCCTAAGGAGTGCCAATACTGCATTTGGAACCAGCAGCTTGTCGGTGGAGATGGGCTCCTATTTACATTTAGTCAATCTTCATGGACGAGTTTAGTGTGCCTTATTATTAGACTATTGACTGTTCTAAGTGTGATTCTTATTACCTACAGAATAAAATGCATTCTCTTTCTTTCTTACTGCTTTTAGTATGGGGTAGTGGTTATGTGTCAATTATTATTATTAGAAAATATCGTCCTTTTTACTCTAGTTTGTGAAATATAAACTTTCTCTTTCCGTGCCGTTTTGTTCTAAAAGCTAGTCAAAAAGACAAATGCACAACCAGATAAATCTTTTAAAGAAACAGTCTTTGTGCAAACGGAATAGTGAAATGGTTAAAGCGCTGTTCATACTACGCTCTCTTATTATGTTTTACCGGTTGGCATTAAGTCTTTTCCGCGGCGACTGTAGGCGGAAAAAAGCAGTTTTAACTGGTTTTTACTCGTTTTCTGTAACTTGGTTTGTTCTGAGAAATGTTCGGTTTGATGTAAAGAGATTTTAGTACGGTTTCGAAAATGTGATTGTTATGTGGTACTGTGACGAAGGATACGAACGACGTTTCAAATATTTTCGTATTCGAGACAGTGATTTGTTTAGACTAGAATCAAATATAGAAGACGTAATGAGTGAGAAATGGGAGGGGATGCAGCGATACTCATAAAATTTTGTATACCGATACAGTTTTGCATTTTAAGTTAAGCAGTGTATTTTCCGTAAAAACACAATTTTACACAAAAACACATTTACTCAGAGCAAAGCTCTGTCGCCCCGGAACTATTTATTAATTTTATTAAAATTGGGATCATTATTGGATATTGAAGAATATTCGATAACTATTGACGTTTTTAAGTGTATTTTTACCTACATAAATAAATGATTTGAGTTTAATTGAATTAATAATTTATTAAATAAAATCATACTTTCGAATAATTTACGGTCTGAATGTGGAATGCCATGAATCAACTGCGTCGGACACAATTCATTTAGTTCCGAATTTATCGCATATCTCATCTGGAATGGTTTTTATTATAACCTTTTAAAATTTTAATCATAATTTTTTTACTAGATTTTGGTTATGACTGCTTGCCTGTGAAAAAAAAACATTTTTATATAAATATGTAACTAGCTCGGATCTTAGGGTAGGTACCTCATTCGTCTTACTGTAAATCGAAGACCTACTCGAATAAGAGAGAAGTTATAAATGTGCTAGTCGAACAAAGTCCCAAATGTTCGATCATCGGACTATGGGTAGGATAGGATGGAACAAACGATATTTAATTTACTTATACCTATAGGCGATCATAAATATTTTCAACCAACTTCAAAAAAGGAGGAGGTAATTAATATTGTATGTTTTTTTATATTTGTTACCTCAGAATTTTGGACTGGGTAAACCAATTTTGATGATTCTTTTTTTATTTGGAAGCTGGGGCTTCTATTGTAGTCCCCTTTCATTTAGGTTAAGTTTTGACAGCGCCATGAAAGAGAATCCATTAGAAATCATATCCCATCAAAAACATAAATGTGAAATGAGAGCCAAGTTCAATATTATGCCTTGGTTGTTGACTTCAAGACAAAAGAAGTGAGATCTAAATGGGTGGCTAGTTTCTACCAGCAATAAGCAATAATTCGTATATGAAAACTAGCCAAGTCAGACCTTAAGCTACAATATATTATCCTAAGTTATAAGAAGAAATGATATTTTATGTTGTTATAAATAAATTTCAGGACTGACCGTTGAACTTGGCACCAATTTAGGTCTCACTTCTTTTGTCGTTGAAGTCAACAACCAAGGCATAATATTGAACTTGGCTCTCATTTCACATTTATGTTTTTGATGGGATATCATTACTTTTTGTACATAAATTATTAGTAGGTAATTATTTATAATAAAATTAATTCAAAATGGTTTTTGTTAAGCTACTGTATTTTCTTTGAACGCGATCTAAAACTTTACAGTAATTATCTAGTATATTTTTGCGACGCTCAGTAACCCATTTTACAGTTCTTTCAGCTTCTAACCTTTTCTGCTTTCCAATTTTGTCTGTAAGTTTGTTAATTATGTCATTTCCATTAGTAAACGATATTTTTTTCTTTTCATATTAAAACTTCGACGATCTTTTATCTACAACTGGATTTTTTTCAGTATAACGTTTTGCCGCGGCCTTATGCGCCATCTATCGGCAGATAGCGGAACTAAACTACACTTCACTCCATAATAATAGTTAAATGGATAATAAAATTATACAAATTTACCAGTTTCTGATTTATTCCTTTGTATTCACCTAATTACCTATCTGTATGCCAAATTTGAACTTTCTAGGTCACCTGGAACTAGGTTAGAGTTTTGGTCTATAGGTCAGTCAGTGATAAAAATGTAGATTTTTGGACGTTAATATCTAAATAACCGTTTGAGATATGTTTATGAAACTTAGAGCACGTATGTATCTTGCAAGTCTAAATAGTTTTTCAGTTATGAGGTTGTCAAAAGTGGCTCCAAATGGTTCGTGTAAAATTACACACGGTGCTGCTCGCCGTTCTCCTGCTTGAACTCGGCTTGACACGCTACCGCGTGTCTAGATAAGTTGAAGTTGAGTTTTTTTTAGTCTTTAGAATTCTATGTTATTCATCATCATCATCATCAAGAAGTACCTAACATCCCACTGCTGAGCTAAGGGTCTTTCCTCACACATGAGAAAGTATGGGCTATAATCTCCCACGCGAGCACAAGTTTCTATGTTATTATTGATGCATAATGAAGGTAACTAAATGGTAAAGGTAGATAAATTAAAATATACCCGGCAGTACAATTTTGAACAACTTTGGAGTCCTTAACAACTTCTGCTGACACTCCGCTCACTCGGATATTATAAAACTTTAATAATATTCAAAGTTTATTTTCGCAGTTCAGTTTTTTGAATCTTCATTTCCATTTAAGTTGCTAACGTTAACAGTTTATCGTATTGGTTAGTTTTTTAAACAAGTTTTACATTTATAAAACTACTGGCTGACTTCTACCTGCTTCTATAGGTACCGAGAGCTGTGTTTTTCCGGAGGGGGGAGGGGGGGGGGGAATTATCCTATTTCCTTTCTTGAGAAGTAAACTGTCGTCCTGCTAAATATTATCGAGATAGTTAGAAGGCTTAGACATACAGACAGAGTAGCTTTTGCACTTTTGAATTTGGATTTTGTTAATTTGAAATTTGCCGTAATATATTCTGGTTCAGGAAAAAAATGAGTTTTCGATAGGACAACGTCTGTGGGGTCAAGTAGGTATAATAATGAATTGTGGGACAATTTACACACGGTTATTCAGTCCCAAACTAGGCAGAGCCTGTACTATGGGTACTAAGCAACTATTAAACATACATAAATAAATATTAAACCCCCAGACACGAAGCCAACAGACATGTTCATGCACACAAATGTTGGCCCCGAGCGGGGATCGAACCCGTGACCTCCGACTCAGAAGGCAGGGTCACTACCAACTGAGCAAACAGGCCCGTCGAAATTTGACACAATTTACACACGGTTACTCAGTCCCAAACTAGGCAGAGCCTGTACTATGGGTACTAAGCAACTAATAAACATACATAAATAAATATTAAACCCCCAGACACGAAGCCAACAGACATGTTCATGCACACAAATGTTGGCCCCGAGCGGGGATCGAACCCGCGACCACCGACTCAGGGTCACTACCAACTGAACAAACAGGCCCGTCAAAATTGGACACAATTTACACACGGTTACTCAGTCCCAAACTAGGCAGAGCCTGTACGGCCCAAAGATAGGATTTGGCGGAAATTCCTTAGGATCTAGAAAAAACGAGATCCAAATTGATGAAATGTAATCTGACAGAGCTCTTCCTACAATAATTAAACCATAACATTAGTTCACGTCATCTACTTTATGGCTAACAAAATCAGATTTTAAAGCAACAAGCCAAAAATTCCAAAAAGCATGTTTCAATGTTATCCATTTTACCACGCTCACCACCTCGGGAAAAACTATTAAGCTAACTGATTAAGCCACGTATCACACATAAGCGAGTCTCAAGAGCTTAAACGAGCTATGCTAGCTACTTAGCTAGCTAAGCACGAATTTCCAAGCTATTTATTGTGCATTTTAGCGGGGCTTCACTAAATCTATTATACTTGGCTTGGGGATTCAGCGTTCCTTGACTGGGCTTGTCTGGGAACACTGAGCACATCCTTAGTAGAGCGGCCGTAGAGAGTCCGTAGTAGAAAATCAGTATACTCAAAAAAAATTACGAAATTTCGTAGTACACTCAAAAGCACGTGCAGAGCTTGACACATTGGATTTAGTAACGTTCTTATTACAATCGCCTTAGACATCAGATTAGACTAAGTGCAAAGCTTCATGTGCTCTTGCCTATACAAATAATCATCTAGATACTCAAAGAGAGGCAGAGGTATTCCATTTCTGTAAATACCCACGATTCAACAGTATGTTCTTTGGACTCCTAAACGTAGGTGGTGACATCGCCGGACCAGGTCCGTTACAGATGCCTCAGAATTAATTCTGGGACCTGCGGGTTTCCTCACGATGTTTGCCTTCACCGTCGAGCTAGTAATAAATATGTAGGTTTATGAAACACTCATTGGTGCACTTCAGGGTTCAAACCCGAGCCTCACTGATTTTCGGCCGGCTCTTTAACCGTAAGGCTGTCACTGCTCTGTATGTAGGTTTATGAAAAACTCATTGGTGCATGGCAGGGTTCGAACCCAAACCTCACACAGACCGGTCCAATGCTCTTGAACCGGTCTATCGTATCTCGTAACTTTTCAAATAGATGGTATGAAAATATTTTTATATTAACCGTCGTCTTTATACAAAAAAATTTAGTTTAAGTTAAGCATGTTAATTCTTGTTAAATTCCTTCTCAGAACCACTCAACATCTCTGCCTAGCCCCTTAACTTACCTGTCGGAAGGCACGACCTGTTTCTGCTGAACTATAATCATATTTTCGCTGTCAGCCCCGTTTTAAAAAGGCTCCGACGATAGCGTCGCTTAAAAGAATGCGATAAGACGACGCTTCGAGAATTTTCTAGAACATTCTGGGAAGCCGGAATAGTATAATAATGTTACACACCTACGGAAGTAAAATAAGAAATGTCTCATATCACAATATGTAATTGTCAACTGACGCGAAGCCGAGGTCTGCAAACATGTGATCTGAGGCTTTCTTATTTATTTCCCGAGGTGTGTATACTTTTTTTTCTTTTCGACGGAGGCGGAAAGCGGCAACTTCGTTCAGCGCAGCGGGCCGAAAGTTGACGCGTTCCGCCCGGAGAGATGAAAAAAATTACACATATGTTTTGTTCTACTGTTTTAGATGTAGAAAACACGCCTTTTATCCCCGAGGTAGACAGAGGTATCTCGATTTCTGTAAGTACCCACGTTTCACCAAGTAATATTCCTTGGGTTAAATTTAGTTTTCAGCACATTGCTCCAGTATCAATTCTGGGAACTGCAGGTTTCCTTACAAACTATTAAGTTTGCGAAATGAAGACTGGCAATTTTGTAACCCACTTCGTAACAATATGTTAGACCCATCTATTCCCCACTTAAGGCGTCATCCACAGCAATCCTAAACACCAATTAAGGGTCTGTAAACAACAACAAATCCCGTACCCTACACGATAGTGTTCGCGAGAGCACAATGCGTGGCTATCCGCGCCAGAGTCCCGTGGCTATTGTTCCCGGTACTTTCCCATAATGTACCCTACGTCCGGGGTTACGAAAATGGTTTATAATACGTGAACAAAATTTATAGGACACTACGGGGTTCAAAAATCATTTCTTAGTACTCACTTTCGTCATTTATGGAACCTTAATTGTACAACAGTTCTGAATGCTTATGGTATATAACGGTTCTGGCTGTGAAATGATCGGTCTGTTCTTCATTTTCAGTTTCTTCTTTTTCATTATATACAACGCGTAACAGAAAAAACGCAATTTCTCATGCACCTTTATATAAAAAATTTCTTAAATATCGATTAATAATAGCACGATTTCCATAGAAAGCACTAAATTCAGCTACGATAATTCATTTTTGTGAAAAAATTTACACATATTAAAAATAGGTGAAATCGTACAAGTAGTCGATACTGAACAAACTAATTTCAGGAATTTCGCTTATTCTGTTACATGTTGTATAAAAGGTAGAGGACATTTTTGGATTGCATCAAGAAGTCACAATGAAGTCTTCAGTAAAAGTGCTATCATTTTCCAATTTTTACCGTTGATAACCAAGGGAGGGATGTAGTAAGTGTTGAAGACACAGAATTTTTGTGCATGGTCTCTGAAGTAGAGCCACTTGACTGGGATTACTATCAGTACATAGTATAAAACATAGTCGCTTTCTCTGTCCCTATATCCCTATGCATGCTTAAATATTTAAAACTACGCAACGGATTTTGATGCGGTTTTTTTTAATAGATAGAGTGATTCAAGAGGAATGTTTTAGTGTTAGCATTGCACCCTTAGCAAGCCGGGGCGGGTCGCTAGTTACAGTATAAAATAAAGACTTAAAAACTAAATTACTTGATATTGGCAAAATGCTAAATGCCGTGCAAAAAAAAAAAACTTTCTCTGTTAATATTATTGCAGGATTAGGAGGATCGCTTACTTGTCGACATTAGGTTACCTCCACACCAACGGAAGACCGATTAAATTAAGTCACGCGTCCACCACACCCGCTTCATAGTTCATTCGTTCTGACACCAGCCTTAATTATATCTAATGCTGGCAGATATGTAGTCTCCTCGGTTTTGTGAATTATCTACATCTACACTTATAATATTTTATGGAGGAAAGATTTCTATTTTTGTATGTTTGTAACGAATAAACTCAAAAACTACTGGACTGATTTTAAAAATTCTTTCACCAATGGAAAGCTACAATATCCCTGAGTCACATAGGTTATACTTTATTCCCGTTTTCAAAAAAATACGTACATATTTATCACCAGCTCCACGGTGAACGAAAACATCGTGAGGAAACCCGCAGGTCCCAGAATGAATTCTGAGACGTGTGTAAACAGACCCGGTCCGGCGATGGGCTCACCACCTATCACGTTTAGGGGTCCAATGTATCTCGTGAAATGTGGGTATATCCAGTAATGGAATACCTCTGCCTACCCTCTCGGGGATTTAAGGCGTGAGATTTTTTTTTATTCCCGCAGTCGCACGGGAACGGGAACGGTGAAGCCGCACAGAACCGCTAGTCAATAATAATAACATAAATACTGGATGATTTTTTTTACCGTCTGGAAAAAAATATGACGTATAAAGTATCTAGAGCCGAAGTTATACGAGTATACGGGATTAATTGTTAAAATATAGTCATGTTTAGTTCAATTTACAAAATCTAGAAAACTACGCACAGTACTACGCGCAGCTGGCGGTTGTAGGTAGATTGCGCATAAATGGAAGCTACGAGCCTGTTTCTTTTTAAAATACTGTTTCAAATATCTCAGTGTGTATTATTGACTACAATTGAGTAATGTATATTAGTTTAAGCAAGAAAAAAAAAAATTTGAGAATTTTTTTTTTTTTTAAGTAGCATTGCCAAATGAATATATTACAGTTACCTATCACACAAAATTTTTTTCCAGAGGGTAAAAAAAGTCACCTTGTACAATCTACACTTGTTGATATTTGCGGAGGAAACATTTTTATGTGTAATGAATAAACTCGAAAACTAGTGGACCGATTTCGAAAATTATTTCACCAATGGAAGTTTTCTTTTCTGGGAGTAACATTTGCTACATGGGAACAGATAGTATTATAATGAAATTGTAACTGGCCTCTATATAGGAGATACTAAGAAAGCTTAATATGAGGAGTCTTTATAACATTAATTGAAATTTAAAAAATATTTTTAGAATCTTAGTTTGTCTGTCTCTACGCTTGTACAGTCAAGATCACATGAAGCTTTACATTTGTAGTGCGAGTTTGACCTCTAAAGCGATTGTAATAAGAACGTTAAAAAGTCCAATGTATCAAGCTCAAGAGCACGAGCACCTTGACTGGTCACTCACGCATTACAAAAAAACGACTGCACCAAATTAGATGGGGTTTTTACATTCGTGAGGTGAGAATGTATTTGCATTGTTCTGATACATATTGCACCTTGATGAGAAACCGAAAGAATATTAAATTACCTTTATATCATTTATCGTCCATGATACTTAGTGCATTATCGTTCGTCTGTTAACAGCCTAATAAACATTAGGAACTCCATGTATGTATAGAAATTTTATATCGACATAAAATAGATGAGAATAATAAAATCGGGTCAACGACCTCATAAAATTTTACGTGTGCAGACGACAAAGCGACGGCAATTTGCCTAAAAAAGTTTGATATAGTTTTTTAAAATAACCGAAAAACGGAATACCGTTAATTTAACTTCGTATTCTGAAATCTTTTATTGGTTTTCCATTTTCAATTTAAAAGTTTTTTGAAATTGTAAATGGTTATACTAAACCTACGAATAACTTATTCCTTATTCGTAGTACTAAACCGAATAACTAGTTTGTTCAGAAATACACTAAATGTAGTTCTCATTTTACAATTTTATTTTATTATTTTTAAGTTGTAACTTAAATTGCTTTTATAAATGGTAAGAAATCACAATGAGTTTTAATTACCTATAGTTGCGTTCTCCAAATTAAAATTTAAAGCCTAAAAAATATACTTTTGGGTATGTCACTCGTCTAAACAAACCAAATAAGTTCTAGCTTATGGGGTTTACGATTAGCTATTGAAGAGTTCCGATATCAACTTTGGCTCCATCATCAGATCATTCCTGATTTTTGCATTTTCACGGAACTTACTATTATTTTTTATCTTTGTTTGTGTATTCTCTGACATACCTTAATGTATAACCTTAGATATTTAACTAAGTGACTCTATATTTTATTTAATAAATAAAAAGAATAAAAGAGCGTGCATGAAAAGGCTTATGGATGTGAAGGAAGCGAAAGAAGTATGCAGAGATCGAGCAAAGTGGCGATCCATCGTCTCTGCCTACCCCTGTGGGACAATGGCGTGAGCATTATGTATGTTATGTATGTTTTATTTAATTACAAATTCTGTTTTTTGGAGCTCAATTAATTATATGTTTTATTAGAATTACCTGTTTTTCCACGATTAAGTAAAACATTTTTGCATGCCAACATTTTGTAAAATATGCGCACTCCCATTATATCTGTTTCAACTTTTTTTACCATATTTTGTTTAAATAATTATTATTATTAACATTATGCATATATATAAGTTTAGCGTAATCAGTCTGTTGTTTAAAATCGATTGCGTTTACAACGTTCTCACTTCTCATTATCCAAAATTGTGTGTTTTGATTCTAGAACTAAGCATGTGCCTAATGATATTTATAAATACAAATACGCTACACCTTTATGGGGGATATTACATTATCAATTATCTCTGATCATTTAAATGATCATATGTCTGATCCAATATAATTGACTATTTGAGTCATATCTGTGTATTACACTATCAAAGTTCTTTGATGCCATTTTACGTCATATGCGCTACTATTGCTTCGGCAGGTATTGACGTCAGGGTTACCAGATCCCAGAAAATTCGATTTGCCAAAAGACATCGTCATTTTTAGTATGGCTTGTTTTTTGTTATTTTAGCAAGATTATGCAAGTATATAATTAGAAAAAAAACTACATTACATTATTTAAAAGATATTGACGAAAAAGAAATCAAAAACTGTTTTTTTATATTTGCTTTAAATTACCTAGTGGAAAAAAATAAAAAATAACTGGCAACACCTGTTTCTATGACCGTATTGGTAGTATCCAAAGGCCATTAAACAATTTAAAAAAAAAAATGACCGTATTGGATCCAATCTCTCAGCAAATGTCAAAAATCTATGATCAAGGAGAAAATGAATCGTATGTCTATATTACATTATCCAATAACATTGACTCATAGATCTATGATCCAAGATAAATGATAGTGTAATATGCCCCTATGCCCTAAGGGATCGGGAGAGATGTTCCATTCCTGGACAAACCTATATTTTACCAGTATATTATTTGGATCCCTAAACGTGAATCTCTGTTACACATGCTTCATATTATATAGTATATTTGAGTTCCTTTAATCGTCCATATTTTTTTTCGTTTTCCAACGCTTAATTTTCACTATGCTCTAACAATCACATGACAAATCCGGCTGTCCAACCCAGGAGCTGGGAACGCAGAGTCGAGATATGCTTCCCGAGCACAATTTTAGCCAGCATTACACCGCCACAGACAATTTAGATAGAAGATACAACAGCCCCCCTACATAAGATGCATAGCACTAACGAAAACGAATGTCTTATAGATTGACATAAGCACTTGCCAACGAGGGCGGTTAATGAGTGCTTATGTCAATTCCATACATAAAAAATAAAAAAAATCTCAAGCCTTTTATCCCCGAGGTAGGCAGAGGTATTCCATTGCTGGATATACCCACATTTCACGAGATATATTGGACCCCTAAACGTGATAGGTGGTGAGCCCATCGCCGGACCGGGTCTATTTATACATGTCTCAGAATTAATTCTGAGACCTGCGGGTTTCCTCAAGATCACCTTTCACATTTCCTTCACCGTCGAGCTAGTGAGAAATATGTACGTAAGTTTTGAAAAACTCATTGGTACATGCCAGGATTCGAACCCGAGCCTCACTGATTTTCAGCCGGCTCTTAACCGTAAGGCTATCACTGCTCTCCAATTCCATATATTATGTCAATCTATAAAACTCATTTGCTTTCGTTAGTGCTATGCATATTGGCTATAGGGGTGGTAATCAAGTTGAGTATGAAAGTTAATACACAAAAACTTTTTGAGGGAGGTTTGGTAATAATATTAAATTATAAAGAGTTTCCAACGAGAGAAGCGTACTGCACTTCGATACTTAGGGTGTTTTACGGGATATGATAATAAATTGAAGTAATTGCGCTTACTTGTTAAAGTTGCGCGGAGTGCACACGCGCGTACACATAGAACAGCTGTAATTTCGTTTCATTTTGCTACTAACTAGTTCTGCCGCCTCTTACAGCACTTTGGCGGAGACGTATTCTTCTACAATTGTATAGTGTTTTGTATTTTTTATATACATATATTTTTGTCCTTTTTAAATTATTTTTTAAGTTCGAAATTATAATTCTGTGTCACTTTCATTCGGTCTCTACTGTCTCTCTCTTAATTTTAATTAAACTCTATTTTAAAATTTCCACTTTCTTCTATTAATTCATATTTTAAAAATTACAAGTGGCTCTGCTCAAGCACAATGGGACACGTAGAGCATTTAATATGTCACACAAAAAAAACTATAAATTCGCATAAAAAATAAATGCACTTGATATTTTTTAGAGAATGTAACAAACATAGGTACTTATGTAGCTACAGACCCTAAGCTTTGTGAACGCATTTGCTTACTTAAACGGAGTTTATTTAGTATGTTGTCTTTGGACTGTACCTACCGGTGTAGGGACATTACGGTCGAGCTTTTAAGGCTAAACGCTGTTAGTGCTATACACATGGTATTTATGTATGTTGAACATTTTTCATGGAAATCTGAGCGCATGGTAAACTCAAACTCAAAACTAGTTTATTTCTTTAGGTATGGCATATACACATTAAAAAGTCAATAGTTTATAATAACAAGGCACTCTAAACTCGTCCATGAAGATTGAATAAATGTAAACAGCAGCCCAACTCCACCAACGAGTTGCTGGTTCCAAATGCAGTACCCCGAGAAGAGCCAGCAAGAAAGAAACAGAAATAAACATGGTAAACATGTTAAGTTGGATATAGTTACATGGTAAGGTGGATTTATTAACCTATTTTTGATCGTACTGTAAGACCTTCGTCCTGATTGTACGGAATCTATTTTAATAACTTAGTACGAACATCTACTGATGAATATTTTGATAGTGCTTGATCTCATTAGTGAATAAACGGATTACAACTATAAAAAAACCGGTGTAGTGCTAGTCGGACTCTCGCATTTATTGTTTTTTTTTCATTTGAAAAGAATACATCTAATACTTACCAAGTTTCAACAGTTTAATTATTAAAGCTTCAGAAAAAAGTGGCTGTGACATACGGACGGACAGACAGACAGACATGACGAATACATAAGGGTTCCATTATTTGCCATTTGGCCACGGAACCCTAAAAAGTGGGCCTTTCCAGGAATGGAATACCTCTGCTCCCTCGGGGATAAAAGGCTCAATGAAATAATTTCCAAACTGCTCGTTGAAAAACTCACCGATCTTTCCACCTGTGTGTGCAATTTGTCATGCATGTTAAGCGCCGGTGCTTCCCATAGTTATGAATACATAGTTTAGTGAGTTAGATCTTCATTATGCACTCTGCGTGTACGTCGTACAGATTATGTGATGTTCTAGAATTTGTGTTTATATTCTATCTAGGGTATAGAGCGGTCATTGGGAATATTTTCAACGGACTTCAAAAAAGGAGGTTAAGCTATCAGCGTAGTAGGTTTAATAACAAAATGTTGAATATGTAAATAATAGTTTTTTGAAATGCTATTCGTTGAAGTTGGTTTTTATTTTTGTTTCAAATTTTTATTAACGTACACTAGGAATTTTTTTGATTACAATTGTGTTCGGTTTTTGCCGCTCTTTACCCTAGAGTAAGATTAAAATTATTATTAATAATTAAATTATTAATTAAAATATTTAAATCTTTTTGGCTCGAGGTCTGATTTAGCGTTCTGATTTAGAACCCACCTACAGAGTTTACTAAAATGTATTTACCCTCCTTATTTAAGTACACAACTGGTATATATACAACTCGTAACAGAAAAAGCGCAATACCTCATACACCCCAATTAGTAAATTAATATAAAAAAATATGATGCAATCGTACTTTAGTTTTGTCTAACCAAATTTCTTAAATAAAGAGCAATAATGGGTACATTTTCCATAGAAAGCCTTAAATTCAGATACTTACTCATTTTTCCGAAAAATATGACACATATTAAAAATAGCTGAAATCGATTAAGTAGTTGATACTGAACAAACTAATTTCAGGAATTGCGCTTATTCTGTTACATGTTGTAGAGGTAGCCCATTAAAGGAGGTCAGATCCGATCACCGATCACATTCGATCTCGACTCTCGACACGAGCAACATCTTTCATTCTGCAACCCTCATCGCAATCGACATCACCCAGCGGCAGTCAATATCGCTGCCGCTAAATATTATTTCATCTTTTATTGCAATATCACAAAATGAAATTGAATTATACTGATTATAATATTATCAACTTTCATAAAAATAATGGTTGATGATCATTTTGTCTAAACTCCACGTACAATTTGTTCTAGTGTTCAAGTAGGCAGGTAGGCAGTAGGAAACTTACGTACATATTTATCACTAGCTCGACGGTGAAGGAAAACATCGTGAGGAAACCCGCAGGTCCCAGAATTAATTCTGAGACATGTGTAAAAAGACCCGGTCCGGCGATGGGCTCACACCTATACGTTTAGGGGTCCAAAGAATATCTCTTGAAATGTGGGTACATCCAGAAATGGAATGCCTCTGCCTACCCCCCCAGGGGATAAAGGGGTTAGATTATTATTTGATGAAGTAGGTATGTTTTTGTTAACCATAATAAAGAAATGATAGTCTACCCACCACTTTTCACACCGTTTCGAAATTTAAAACAAAATTTTACGGACAAAATAAACAATCACGACTGACAAATTTATGTAGCGGGAAATGACGAAAATTCACTTTGATACTTGAAATATGTAGCAAAGCGCGAGCGATGAGGTGATGTTTGCTCAAAATATACACGCGTGTGATTTTTGGCGGGAATACCGAAAATTTATCATAGTGCTTTTGGGGCGACCATCCGTTCAAGAAAACAGAAAAAGTATAAAATGAAATAGTTATTTGTGATATTGTGATGTAATTTTTAGAAAAAAACACTAATCTACTACTACACTATACACATAATAAAGACGAAAGACAGCCAAAGAACATCGAAGTCGATTCCCGTTGGCTGTTTGCGATTTTGCCTTTGACCGCGGCATTCAAAATAAAAAAAATACTTTGTCTCACTTAGTGAGACAATTAATGCAACATTGCACACAGAGTACGACGAAAAATACTTCATCAAAAATGTGAATGGTTTTTATCCGAATCGTTTTAAGGTTGATTTTACCATATTTATTAATTTGTATATTTACGGATGGAATTGACCCATACACACCACATTATTATATGTCATACATTGTTATACATTTTTGTTTGTAAGCACCCAACAATTTTACCACAGAACAGTCGCTTGCGAACCAAAACTCATGGTTGCTCCAAATTTGATTTTTTTATGAACCTCGGCGCTCATATTATGAATTTCGGCGTGTATTATACTTACATTTTTCCTGCTCGGCACAACCCCGATTAAAACAGCGAAGCTGCGATGCGATAGCCGACATGGCTAGCGTACCTACTTACATATGTAATAGCATTTTCAAAGGATTTAAATTTTTTTTTTTTTTAATTCAGGCAGTGTAGACGGATTTCATTGATAGAATAGGATATAGATAGTCGATATATGTGTGTCTTAACCTTACAGTAGTCGCGCCCCCAAAAGTCACACAACTGGTCGCGCGGATTACATAATATGTAGTCCTCTTTAGTTTCAGTTTTTTTAAATAATAAAATTATTTTTTATGCCATTTTCTTTATTATTATTTCGAGAAAACTTACCTGTACTCAGAACCGCTAGTAAAAAATAAAAAGCTATAATGAAAACCTATCCCCATATTATCCATTGATCTCTTTCATGTCACTATAATGGGAAATAGATCCTGTAGCGAAATAGGCGGTTAGTTTTGCAAACTATGGATAAATCACGTACTCAAGCTTTACAAGATTGTATAGAAAACTATAGTAAACATTATCGGATGATTAACACTTTTGTTTAAGCTTGTGCGTCTACGAGCCACTAGCGGACTCAAGTAGTATTTTTACCCAACTGTACCAGAATGAGGTTAATGTGAAAAACATTACCTTCTATTGTATTATGTGACCATGCATCAGCGTTGCCAGACGTCCCGATTTTGGCGGGACGTCCCGATTTTTAAAGCAAAATTTAATGTCCCGCGCGGGACAGGCTCAGTCCCGCTTTTCGGGTAGGTAATATAACTCGACCGTGCAACCGACTTTTATAAATAATTATTCTCTTAATGTAAGTTGCAATTTATAACACACTCCTCAGACTACTGTTTGAAACGCCATATTTTTCTAATGAATAAAACTTTTTTTATATTCATTTCTGTTATTTTTATTCAGAAGACGATTAAGACTCAACTATTTAACGATAGGGTAAATCTGCTTTAAAATAATTACTATGGCTATAATATTATTATATAAATTTTATATGGCTATATTTTTGCTATTTATTGTGACGTAAACGTAATTTGAACTCAAATTAAAATATAAATATTAAAAAAACTTTTGATTTTTACTATGTCCCGCTTTCGACGAAAGAATCCCGCTTTTTTCACTCAAAAAGTTTCAAAATTCCGACTTGGCAAAAAAAAAAATCTGGCAATGCTGCCCTGCATCCATAGGTAGGTATTTTTTATACTATAGGTTTCACCCGCGTAGTTACCCTTCCCGTGGGAATAAGGGAATAAAATACAGCCTTTGTTACTTAGGGATATGCTATCTTTCCACTGGTGAAATATTTTTTAAAATCGGTCCAGTAGTATTTTGAGTGTATTCGTAACAAACATACAAAAATACATTTCCTCTTATTATTATTTTTTTTTTAAGTTCTTAGTTCTTCAATTATTACACGTCTACTGCATTTAGATAACAAGCTTTAACACGGCGGATCACTGTTTCCTGAGATTATTTTATTTTTATTTATTTATTTTATTTATTGATTTTCGGAAGACTAACAGCAAAATTTTACAATAGATTAACATATTAATAACCTAATGCTAATTATAAGTCTCCACAAGTGAGATACAAGAATATTATTCTTAGTTTAGGAAACAGGGTCGTATTTTTTGTTAAGATTAATTTATATAAATGTAGGTATAAACTAGTGCATTCTGTGTAAAAATTCTTAAGAATAAAAAATTTTTCATTTTTTTTTTCATTTTCATTTAATTTATAAAAATAAACTCACGCCTTTCATCCTAATTTTTCATTTGTGTATAATAACTATAATAAATGATAGAATTTATTTATTTAACTTCATGTACCAAGAAAATGTATACGGCGAACTTAATGCCTAAATAGTATTAGTATAGAAGTACAGATACCTATAGATAAATGAGGTGTGGTTAGATTCATCGTCATTTTAGAAGTGGGTATCATGGGGTATATTGTTACATCAAAAAGAGAGGAATTTTAAAACTTTTCCGTGACTGTTATATACTGTCGGGTTTTTCCGTTTTTAATGAATCGTTAAAAACGGAAAAACCTAACCTATTATTTTAAAACAAAACTATCCCGCAAATATCACTTGTAAATTTTAATAAGTTATTGATATAGCTCCCCAAAATTCAAAAATGGATGATCTGTCGAACCAATAATATCATTCAAATTTACGCCTGCAGAACCAGTATTCATCAGAGGTGGTTAGTGTTGAACGAAATGTAATTTATTGAAATGAATTAAATTAAGACACTTTATTTTCAATGAATTATTTATAGACTTTTCCGACACATAATACGAGTTTGAATGATTTATAGTCTGTAGCATTCATCACAGTGACTTAAAATATTATCTACGAGTATTTTATTGACGGGGCCGTTGGCTCAGTTGGTAGTTACTCTGCCTTCTGAGTAGGAGGTCGCGGGTTCGATCCCTGTTCGGGGCAGACATTTGTGTGCATGAATGATCATGTCTGTTAGCTTAATGTCAGGGTGCTTAATATTGATTTAAGTATGTTTATCAGTTGTTTAGTACCCATAGTACAGGCTCTGCCTAGTTTGGGACTAAATAACCGTGTGTTTATGGTGTCCCACAATTTATTTGATCAAATACGAGTATCCTAAACAAGCACAAATATCATTTTCAAAATTAAAACAAAATCTTTAAAAAAATAACGGGGCCATATCTTGAAATGATATTGTTTTAGTCTTGCTTACAATTGAGCTATCACTACATAGTATTAAAACAAAGTCGCCTTCTCTGTCCCTATATCCCTATGTATGCTTTAATCTTTAAAACTACGCAACGGATTTTGATGCGGTTTTTTAATAGATAGAGTAATTCAAGAGGATTTTTTTAGTATTAGCTTTGCACCCGTGCGAAGCCGGGGCGAGTCGCTAGTTGTAATATAAAATAAATATTTATTAATATTAGTATTATGTTATCTTTAGTTTCGTTTGTATATGTGTAGGTATGTATTTTTAATTGATGTTATTGTCGTAAATAAATAAACGTTTCTGTATATGTATCGTATCTCGCCAACGTTTCTCGTTAAATCTACAGGCATGTAGGTATGATCTGATTTTTATACCAAAACAGAGCCGAAGTCGCGAAGCACAGCTAGCTTTTATATTTGTACGGAAGAATGTTACACGCGTTGGCGCTGTCCGATTGGATCTGAAAAGGTCGGTCGGCAGAAAAACAGCATCAGATTTCTTCGAAACTTTTTATGTCTGCGAATTTTCTAGACTAACTTGACTTTGTAGGTACTGATGGAGAATACGAGCGTGTAATTCTTCATGTGAGGCGCTCGTAGCCCTGCGGTGCCCGTGTGTTTGTAACGATCACACTGTTATGCAAAGTTGGGTGCGGTCAGTCAGTGAATATGTGACCGCTAAGGTATTTATATCACGAGCGCTTCCGTGTTTAGGAAGGCACGTTAAATTGTTGATCCCAAGTTTTCGTTGTGTTTACGCACAATGGAAGTCGTTAAGCCATGTCAGATACGCTTGGGTGGCTCGAAAAATTCTGACTATTAAGTGGCCACTAGCATAACACCATCTCCCAATCCGCGGTAGGCTCACGTAGGAGATTATAGCCCATACTTCCTAATGTGTGAGGAAAGACCCTTAGCGTAGCAGTGGGCTGTTGCGGGTTGATGATGATGAATTTGTCATACATAATCTCACGACTACTTCCATGTGAGGTAGGCAGATCCATTAAACCGCCACTTGCTACGAACCTGACAGAACTTTCGTGCTTCATCCACATATACATCAAACGACTCATGCACTTGGTTAGGTACCCTTTATCTGGTTGTTCTTCAGTACATAATTTCAATTGTTTATGTTTTGATGTAATGAAAGTCAAATTAATAGTTGTCGATCAAATTAGCTTCGATCAATTGGTATTCGATGTCGCGTTCCAGATCCGTCGCCAATCCGGTAAATAATATTTTTTTTATTTTTTCAGTGCTTTTGACGCGCTTTAGATTATGTATTTTTATCCATCCTAGAAAAATTTGTTCTTTCCAATCGTAGCAAGTGTACCCAAAATGTTCCCATAACCATTTGCAAGTAAAATATCACAGTTAACCTCAAAATCTCGGTTAAAAATGCATGTAACAGGAAGACTAGTTTATCATTGAGCTAATTTTCGCGAGTCGTTACCCAACCGCATGCAATGCTCCCAAAAGTGCATTATTTCACTTCGTTATAGTGCCGCTAGGACTTGTCGCGTTAGCGGGATTTTACCAAGTTGTCCCAACAAAATATTGTATGGTGACTTTCTTTACCGTCTGGAAAAAAATGTGGTGTGATAGGTAAGTGAAATAGATTCATTTGGCAATGTTACTGAAAAAAAAATTTATTTTCTCGAAAAAATTTTTTCTTGCTTAAACTTATATACATTACTCAATTGTAGTCAAATAATACACACTGAAATATTAGAAACAGTATTTTAAAAAGAAACAGGATCGTAGCTTCCATTTACGTACGTCGATTTTGTAATTTGCACTAAACATGACTATATTTAACAATTAATCTCGTGTATAACTTCGGCTCTAGATATCTTATACGTCATGTTTTTTAGGAACACATTAATAAACTTTTTAAGGTCTTTCAATCATCGTGATGAAACCTGCAGGTCCCAGACTTAATTCTGAGACATGTTTAAATAGACCCGGTCCGGCGATGGGCTACCTATCACGTTTAGGGGTCCAATATATAATATATATACTGGATATACCCACTTTTCATCAAATATTCTTTGGACCCCTAAACGTCAAAGGTGGTGAGCCCATCGCGGGACCGGGTCTATTTACAAATGTCTCAGAATTAATTTTGGGACCTGCGGGTTTCCTCATGGGACATTCCGGAAAAAAACGTGAGATTATTTATTTTATTTCTTTTTTGTCCCGTATCATCCCAACACTAACGTGAAAATGTCCTTTGTTCTCAAATTGCTCTATTACGATTTAGGAAAGTAGTACCCATGGGAGCCACTTCGCATTTTATAAAATTGCAATTTTAATATGAAAATTGTTTTGTTATGAGAATGCAGCTGGAAATTTTGGATCTTATAACAAAAGATTTAAGATTCAAAATTCCGCATTAAGCCAGAATTTGTCACTTTTAATCTATTACTAAGAAATAATATGAAGTTTAATCTCTCAGGAGAACCCACTGAGGTATTAAGAGATATAGTGTTATCTATTAAAGTTTTTTTTAAAAAAGGTCATCTTATCTTGTACCTGTATTATCCTAAGCCAGTGTCCTCTAAGATAATGTTGTCTACATCCGATTTCCCGATACTTATTGTTACGTTATATTACGTTATTGTAACGTATCGGAGACTGGGTATCTACACTATAATATTATGAAGAGGAAAGATTTGTATTTTTGTATGTTTGCAAGGAATAAACTCAAAAACTACTAAACCGATTTAAAAAATTCTTTCATCAATGAAAAGCTACATTTATCCCTAAGTAACATAGGCTATTTTTAATTCCCGTATTTCCACGGGAACGGGAACTATGCAGGTGAAACAGTGCAGAACCGCTAGTATTATATAATATCCCTTCTACAGTCAACTATTATAATGTCTGATGAAAAATACTTTCATCTTGAGGTACATAATACAGGTTTTTTCATCCCTAACCGCGGACAAAGTCACGAGCAAACGATAAAAATGCTAATCCACAATTTAATTATCCCATAATAATAATCTTAGTCGACTTTTTTCTCTCCATCTTAAATCACGATTTCTGTGCGCGGTTATTTTAAAATCATCAGAAATAAGTAATTAAGGGTAACAACTGGAAAGTTAGCCGGTCGGGAATTCCCCGCGAACTGTCAAACTCTAATTTTCACGTTCCCAAAGTTTAATCAGCAAAAAGTTGAAGGAAAAAGTTTGTTATTTCAATTTGTACAACGGGTTTTCTTCACTATTCAAGATCTGTGATAGGGGTTTCTGCGATGGACTGGATTTTGGCTGAGTTCGTAGCTAGTTTTTTAATGGACCTCAGAACCTTGAGTCATATTAGTCAGAAACTGATTACTAATCCATTTTGAAAGTTTTAGAAAAAGAAAACAAAAAAAAGGCAGCTTAATGCCAGTACCCATATTCCTCCTCCGTATCACCGTACTATAAAAAACACACTTGTATGGTCGGTGCCTGAGTGGTGACCCTTTGAATTTTTCCCTTTTTTTAAATATTTGTTGCTATAGTGGCCAAAGTAATTTTTACATTCGGTAAAAACTCCACAAAAAGAAAAATGGCAATAAAATGATGATGATGGCGATAATGTGACGCATATTGATCTTGGAATTTGTGAAAAAATGTTTGGAATTTGTGTCAAGTAAGTAACGTAGATATCAAGCAAAGTCTACAATTTACGAAACATCGACAAACTACAACATTTATACAAATAAAACTTCCAAGTCTCCCTTGTATTCTCACAAGAGGTCAGTACAATTGTGTTTCTCTACAACAAAACGGACCGTAAAATGTAAGGGCAGACTTACACGGCGATAAAACTGGCGCTTTTCTCGACAACTGGATAATGAAACGTAGTGAACTGGTTGCCGCTCAATGAAGATTGTGTCAAACATTGTATTGTACGGCGTGGTAGAGAAAATAAAATATGACAATGGAAGTTAATAAAAGATAATGTACTCTGTTCAGAGATATTATAACTTATGCTAGTTTCTGGGGAATAAACTTAAGAGTTTACTTAATCATTTATAAGTCACTCACTAGCTTTTACCCGCGGCTTCGCTCGCGCACGAGGGGATGAATTTTGCAAAATGCTTTCTTAGTGGATGCCTACACTGTAAAGCTACTCGTATCTATGTGCAAAATTTCTAGTCTCTAGACCCAGCGGCTTAGGCTGTGCGTTGATATATCACCAATGAGTCAGTCAATTTATTTATTATTTTATATACAATTCCAAGCGCAAAAACGCAATTCCTGAAATTACTTTTTTCAGTATCGACTACTTAATCGATTTCAGCTATTTTTAATGTGTAAAATTTTTCCAAAAAATGAATTAGCGTAGCTGAATTTAGTGCTATCTATGGGAATGGTGCTATTATAGCTCTTTATTTAAGAAAATTGGTTAGACACAACTAAAGTACGAAGGCATCATATATTTTTTTATATTAATATACTAATTGGGGTGTATGAGGAATAATTACGCGTTGTATATAGATTTCTATGCTACCATCGCTTTGAATATTATGTTGTGATAGCAAATCTATTTTTCCCCACGATGTTTTTTATCCCCGTGCTAGAAAATTAAAAAAAACTACAAATTAAACCCGAGTCCGTTTACGATTGTAAATATACAATAATCCGCATTGTTTTTATTACTTCCATACATCCACCGTAACACTGGTACACATATACCCAACACATAGAAGATTAAAGAGAAGTAAACCAGTTACTTTGAAAGAGTCGAACGTACCCTGAATGTTTAATGTAAAGGGCAAGGGATCCCGCCACAGACAACTTTGAAATAGACGCTGCATGAGGAGACAGCGAAGATAATAATAGTAAGAAATTGTGGGACACAAATACAGTTCTTAGTCCCAAACTAGGCAGGGCATGGCATGGCATATGGGTAAGTACTAAACAACTGATAAACATACTTAAATAAATATTAAAAGATGAAGCGCTAGTGTGTTTGTAGCAATCATGCTGGTTATGCAAAGTCTGGAGCTGTCAATCAGATGGGTGACCACCTTGTGGCATTATATCCCGAGCTCCTGCGTGCTTTGGAAGATAGGTGAAACGATTCGTCCCGGTTTTCGTTGTGTTTATGTGCAATGGTAGGTCATGTCAGATCCATCTCCCAATCCGCGGTGGACTCACGTTTGATAATATGACCCAAACTTTCTCATGTTTGAGGAAAGACCCTTAGCTCAGCAGTGGGCTGTAACGGGCTCCTTCATCAAACTTAGTTATGCCACATAACACACGTAAACAACAATGCTATTCTCGAGATGGGAGAGGTATTCCATTTCTGAAAGTACATGGATGACTGACGTGCTATATAAGTCTCGGATCGAATACTGGAGGTCTCCTCACGATGATTTCCTTCACTGTCAAGTGTATTATGTAAGATAAGATTTTTTGAAATATCATCGTAGGAGTAGGTAGGTATTATTCCCAATTGGTTATTTGACTGTAACCAAATTAAATTGCAAGTAGTCAATAATTAGAAAGATTATCCCAAAACACATCCAATTATGCATTTAGTTTTACATTTTACAATTAAAGCAAATTTTAAAATAATAAACCAATGAAAAAAGTTGAGTACTTACTTACTATGAGTTATGTATGACGTCACAAATCAGTATTCAGTACATTTTTCATGGTAAATTTTCGTTTTGACAGATCATAAATAGCACTCATTTGCCTAGGCAGGAGACTACTATTATTGTATGCTCTTCAAGTAGGTCGGGATTTTATTTTCATACAAAGTTGTATAAATACAGTGTCTTATTGTTAATTTGTCCATGATCCTTTTCTCCAGATAGAAGCCTACTAAGGAGGGAATGACGCGGATTTCTGGAGGGAGTGTTCATCTAGTTAAATATTTAAATGGTTAAACCTTTCCCTGACTGTACTTAAATATATTATGTACGTTTTTGGAACAGATATGTTTGTATTGGGCACTTAATATTTTAAGTTTTTTGTCGGATATTCAGCTTATAATACTGTTAATGTCAAAACAAAATATTTGAAGTTTTTTGTTGATACTTGACGCTGTGATGCTAATTTTTTTTACCGAATAATACAATCTCAGCACGTAGTTTTTTCTTTCCTCGGATATTGGCGAAAGTGAAACCACGGTGAAAAGCCATTATCACCTAAAATAAGAAGAAGAAGGTTACTCTATTAAAGTTAACACCTATATTAATCTACGTTTTTAAATAACTTTGTATCTCTAGATATTATAACATAAAGTCGCTTCCTGCATCTGTCTGTCTGTATATCCGCTAACTCATCCTAAGCTAAAAGGATTTTGAAGCAGTTCTCACTAATAAAAAGGGTCGCTAGTCGTCTATAATATCGGTTTTTTGCCGCGTTTTGGAATAAAAATATGTCGATTATCCAACTATCTCTTTACAAAAAAAAGGGTTTATTGTTAAGACAGTTTATTCATGAAAGATCTTGAAACATCATGAAATAAACCAAAAAACACTTTTGCTTACGATTTATAATCCAAATTACGATTGTAAATAGATTAAGTCTCCTGAGTATATTTCATTATCCCAGCTTTCTAAAAAACCTTTATTGTGATCCGGGTGATGAGTTCAAAATACAATCATAATATTTTTTAACAAAAGACCGACTTCAAACAGGAAACTAAAAGAAGTAAAAAAGCACTATAGTCACCACTACGAGCTTAGAAGGTTCCCCGTGATTTCTCTGGGATGCCATCATCAAATCCTGGTTTCCTTTCTCTCGGATATCACCTTTCCAACAAAAAAGCAATAATCAAAATCGGTTATTAAACGACGAAGTTATCTGCGAACATACATAAAAAAAATACGGTGAAATTGAGAAACCTCCTTCTTTTTTGAAATCGGTTTCAAAAAGCAAACATCCTAATTGCGTCCACCACAGTTTCCAAGTTAGTACCTCCCTCAATAGATTTTCCCCAAAGACATTAGTATTCCGCGGAAGTCTCCAGAAGGAGTGAGTTTTGTTATGTAGTTGTTTTTATTGCGACAGTTTATCCTCTGAGGACTACAATTTTGAGGGTTATAAGGTTATAACAATAGAAAGCGTTTTCTTTCATAATAATATACGATATAGTCATTTTGGGAAATAAAACGCGCAAACAATAAAATGGATCATAGGTGTGGATCATAGAGGTGGATCATTGTTGATTTTTTACTTCAGATGAAGGGTTATATTATAGTAATCTTTATTGCTTTCTTGTTGTGCAAAATTTTCTTAAATAATTATTCAACAGTGCAACAAGAACCCTGTAGTTGCCCGTACAGGGTGGCAATAACAAATTTATAAAGTTATACCTCATCATACTACATACTCAAGTAATCATACTACATACATAACTTAATTAATTATATTTATTTTATCTATCTTATTAAAATCAATAGCATAATTTTTCAACAGTATGATCATTCTTATCATAATAACATCAATTATTAATCTTAGTAAAACACTATTACTTATTCTGTGGTAAAACGGAAAAATGTGAACTGTCACCTCCCATGCTACGTGAAATAAACTATAGTTTGTAGACAAACGAAAAGCGCACAGCAAAGCCATAAAATAGAAGCTGTGAGACCGTGATCCTAATTCGTATTCAGTTCAGACCCAAATAATTGTCGTGGTGCATTACAGGGCAGGTCGAATTGCAGGCTATAACTCTGCCACAACATTCGGCGCAGTCTGCGGTCGCCCGATATTGCGTACCGGGTTCACGAGGTACTAAACAGAGAGGTTGAAGTTTTATGTTTATGTCGCTATTTGTCATGATTCGTTGATGGTTTTCCGAATAGGAAGTTTGCAACAGCAGAAGGTAAGAGATTTCTTGGGCTTTTAGCCTGTAGTGTGACAGAATATACAACGCGTCGCAGAATAAGCGCCTCATACAACCGAATCAGTACCTATATTATTAAATAAAATATGATGCATTCGTATTTTAGTTTTGTCTAAACAAATTTCCGAAACCGATTTTCACCAATACAAATCTACATTATCAGGGGCTACCTAACATAGGCTATATTTTTATTAGCTCGACAGTGAAGGAAAACATCGTGAGGAAACCCGCAGGTCTCAGAATTAATTCTGAGACATGTGTAAACAGACCCGGTCCGGCGATGGGCTCACCACCTATCACGTTTAGGGGTCCAATATATCTCGTGAAATGTGGGTATATCCAGTAATGGAATACCTCTGCCTACCCCCTCGGGGATAAAAGGCGTGAGATTATATTATTATTATTTTATTATATATTTTATCCGCGTATTCCTGCGGGAACGGGAACTACGCGGTGGAAACTACGCGGAACGGCTTGTTACTTATACGGAAACCGTTATTTATATTTGGTCCACAGGTCCACACATTCATGTCCATTTGCTCAAACTCAAACTCAAAATTCATTTATATCAGTAGGTATAAAATACACTTTCAAAAGTCAATAACAAGGCACACTAACTCGTCCATGAAGATTGGCTAAATGTAAACAGCAGCCCATCTCCACCGACGAGTTGCTGGTTCCAAATGCAGTACCCCGAGAAGAGTCAGCAAGAAACCCAAGGGCAGCTCTTTTAATCTTATGTCTTACTAGTAAATGTTTTGCTCATAGTGCGTTTAACACTTCGTAACTCTACGTAGGGTTGATGCTCGCACGTATCTCGTTATTGGCGTAAAGCTATGCACATACAAGCGAGAAACAATCGATGGGAACGGAATCAAAGGCGTCGAGCTCCTTATACATATTGGATATGTACTTCGTCTTGCGCTCGTAGCCTTGCGGTGCCAGTGTATTTTTAACGATCACAATGGTTAAGCAGTGGAATTTATATCACAATGGAAGTCGTAAAGCCATGTCAGATACAATTGGGTGGCTTGAAAAATTCTGACCGTTAAGGGGCCACTAGCTCAACACCATCTCCCAATCCGTGGTGGGCTCGCGTGGGAGATTATAGCCATGTGTGATGAAAGACCCTTAGCTCAGCAGTGGGCTGTTACGGGTTGATCATGACTTCGTGAGGATAGGTGGTTTGGCGGTAAATTATATACATATATTTACAGATGCGTTCATTATCTATATATTGTAATAAAACTCTAATAAATTTAATGTTTTATAAATTTCAGCGGTATTGTAGATAGTTGTCGATGTAGATATCAAAAAACAATTTTTGGAAAATTTTGTCAGTCTGTCTGTATGGTTGTGCACGCATCACGCAAAAAAAAACTACTAGACGGATTTTGATGAAATTTAATGTAGTGATAGCTGAGTAGCCGGGTCAACATCTAAGATACTTTTTGCCGCGAGAAAATGTCTCATTCCCATGGAATAAATAAAAACTGGGTAAAAAGAGAAATACGTACTATACTCTGAAACGAAAACACCTAGAAACTTGAAATATTATGTTATGTACGTGTCTTTTATGTCGTAGCCAACCACTATTAAAGGATTTTCGGAAATTCTTCCGGGAACGGGAATAAACTGTATCCACGAGGGCAACGGCGCTGGGCACCCGCTAGTATTTTTATACAACGTGGATGCTACGTATAAAAAAATCCACAAAGAATGAACACTCTGTAGGTATGTACCTGTGTGTGTTTTGGCTTCTATTTTTGGAATAGAGACCTATATTTTGTTTTCTAAAATACCTCTTATATACAGGCCAATAACAATTCTATTCAACATTTATTGCAGGGCTGTAGGTTAGAATTAAATTTCTTAGGATAAAATATATTAAGACTCTACATTCTACTATATTATGATGATACATTGTTAATCAAACATTCTTACAACTAAATATAGTTAATAGGTAGGTAGGTAAGTACTAAAAGAAAGCAAAATAACAATACAATTTTGACCTACCTATAGCTTTCCCCGGTTCAAATAAAGTCTTCAACACTAGAAAAACATTTGTTTAGTAGCCACTGCTCGAGCTATTTTACGTATAGATTCGATAAACCAGTCAGATACGTGACTGATTCCACCAAAATAAGTTTATAGGATCCACACTATATCACATACAGGGTGTAACAACAAGTACTACATAATATTTATTTGTGTAAATAAGACACATTTCATAATTGTTTTTTGCCGGTCTTGATTTTGTACGATTAAAAATAAAATTTGGTATGTAGGTATTAGTGCAAACATCTACTCATTACTTTGTTATTCAAACAGTAAAATATAAAGTTAGATAAGTTTTATACAAGAAAAAAAACTCATGGGGAGAATAGACTATAATTGATGTTTTGATACCTACGTTTTATTTTCAACTTTTATGTGTTTTAAAAACTAAATTATTTTTATTTAAATAGATTACACGCTATTTAATGTCCATAAATGCCAGAAATGTCATTTTGCAATGGTACCCACCACTAGTCCTACACGAAACATTACTTTAAAGTTTTAAATATAGGTACCTAATACAGAGTAGATATTTTTTACACCTAGTATATCATTACCAAAAAACGTTGAACAGTCCAGTATACGAACCTTAAATGTAAGCTCAAATTATACCTGTACAAAAATCTCGTGGATTCAAAAAAAGCTAAGCTTGTTAACTTGGTAGTATAACCTACTTAAATGACTGCTCTATTTTGTACACGTTGTACAAAAGTGATTCTGTTAAAACTCTAAACTTAGAGTATGTTTTTATGGTAGAAAAGTCATGAACTTAGAGTGTTCAAGTCTGAAAATAGCACCACTTAACTGTTTATTTTCAACGGATTATAAATTTTTATGTTTGTTGCATTTTCCTTTTCGAAAGAGACTCGCTTCGCACACAACAAGCTACTATTTAGGAAAGGAATTTCACATAACATAAATATACTACTTCCTCCTTCGTAGGTAATATTTTATTTTATTTTATTTTGTTAACAGACAGTCATGTATCTTAAATTTAACAAACATAATTTTTCTTATAGACTCAGAGTACCAACAAATATTTAAGGATACCGTCGCATTCGCTACTGCTAATGGTAAATGGACAGTGACTGACATATTTAAACACTAATGACGTCTGGTCATTACCTACTATTTTCATTGCTAAGATTGTTCCACTGTTATTTTTCTCTATTGTAGCATTATTTAGGTGATTTACATATTTTTAATCAGGACCCGACGACAAAAGTTAATCGTACGACTTTTAATATGATTATACCGCACTAGCGGTTCTGCGCGGTTTCTACCGCGTAGTTCCCGTTTCCGTTTGAGTACGAAAATAAAATATATCCTAATGTTACTTACTTATATTTTATCTTTCCATTGATGAAAGAATTTTTTAAATCTGTCCAGTAGTTTTTGAGTTTATTCGTAACAAAGATGCTAACATACAAATATACAAATCTTTATTCTTTATATTATTAGTATAGATAAATGTTCACTTAAGTTATTTGCAATATCTTCTTAAACTTTTTAGATGCCACTTTTTTATATTGTACCCTTAAATAAGAGTTTTAAAAACCACAAAAACATTTTACGCTCCCACAAATAGAAGGTGAAAGAAAATTCTGTACCGAAGCCCCGAAAATGAAAACAACGGAGAATTACCCCACATAACAGCCCGGCGAGGAGGTATTCAAAATACTTTTCTGAATCAGCGATTCGGATTTTCAAACTTCGTGAATGCGGAAAGTTTTCAGTTTATGGGGGCTTATTGTACACCGCAGCGACTAAATTACAAATGTCTCTGAGAAAACATATCACGGGAACGCGTCACGTCGCTAAAATGTATAACATTAGCAGTCCATAATCTTAAAAAAATTAAACTTTCTGCATAATCACTACATAGTACAAAACAAAGTCGCTTTCTCTGTCCCTATATCCCTATGTATGCTTAAATCTTTAAAACTACGCAACGGATTTTACTGCGGTTTTTTTTTAATAGATAGAGTGATTCAAAAGGAAGGTTTTAGTATTAGCATTGCACCCGTGGTCGCTAGTATAATATATTATGTAGTACTTCACTGGATCTTTCATTTACATTTACCTACCTTGTGTTAGCATATATTTTGATAAAGATTAATTTTATTTATTTATAGCAATCGTAGCCTTACGGTTAAAGAGCCTGCTTCATATGATGATGATGACATGATAATCAGTGAGGCTCGGGTTCAAATCCTGGCGTGTACCAAAGAGTTTTTCAAAAACTTATCACTAGCTCGTGTAAAGAAAAACATCGTGAGGAAGCTCGCAGGTCCCGAAATTAATTCTGAGACATCTCGTGGTGGGTATATCCAGAAAAGGAATACCTCTGCCAACCCTTTCGGGGATAAAAGGCGTGAGATATTTTTATTTTTTATTTATTGTATTTAATGTGTATACGTCTTTACAGGCTTAAAAATTTAAAAAGGACTATCAAACTGTACACCTGTAGTATAAACAATAAAATATTATTATTATAGATATTATAACAAATATTGTAACTTAGTAAAATTAGTAGAAAACTTTTGAATTAAAAGTATACAATGTATATGGCAGCATCGGGGAAAAGCGAAATTCACACCTCCTACGCTTTGGTGTGACAAGCGGTCGTTTTTATAACACCATACTCGAGTCAATTATCTGCTGGCAGCCAATCCGGCCCTTACGAGCTATTATAACTCGCATTCAAACTTAGTCGATCATAATCGAAATAATAAATCGATTTTATGGTCCTTTATGAGGCCATGAAGATCACATGATGGGACACTCCAAATTTTATGGAGATGTAGCGACACCTAGCAGTACACATAACTAACTAAAGCGCTATATATAGCAAGTTCTAAACCGCGCTATCAAAGTTTACTCAAGAGTTTGTATAAACACAACCGTCCAACATAAACCGTTGGACCGCGGTCCCCAGGCACGATCACCTCGCCTAATAGGCCATTTACACGAGGGCAATCCACTAAGACAATCCATTCCATTGTCCTCAAGTTTTTTTTGTATGCAGCCTTAGTGGATTGTCTTAGTGGATTGTCCTCGTGTAAATGGCTCATAATGGAAGATCTTCACTTTTCAAGATGTTTTTTTGTCTTCACATTTCTGTCGGATGTACTCGTTACGAATCCTATCCTTCAGAGAAACTCCGAGCATAGCTCTTTCAAAAGAAGATATACGGGAACCGAAGGCGGGTCGCTAGGTGTTAATATAATTGGGAGGTGTCTGAAAAAGTGTCAGTTTCGTTTCCTTAGTACATAATATAAAGAGTGGCACGACCCTATATAGAATTACGGCGATATTTTGATAATTTTAGAACGGACACGGAGCGGAGTGGACTTACATTTTGTCGGGTCGTTTTCGATTTGGACTTAATATCACCGAAATTTAGCCATGGCGAGAATTTAAGATCTTAAGTTTCAGCTATCCGGTAAATTTAGATAAGTATACAAGTTATTACTAGCTATCCGCGATAAGTACTTCTTAAAATCATAGACCATGATTTTTTGAAAGAAAATTAAGTGAGTGAGAATTTATTTCCTATTATTTACAAACAAACTACAAATCTTTCTTTTCTCTTTTGATTATTAGTATTTGCACTTATTAACATACCAGCGACGGGACCCCGCTCCCCTTCGGTTTTTATGATACACCAAAACCTTTCTTGTTTATCTCCATAGAGTGGTTAAGGAGGATTTATCGAATATACAGACAGATAGACAGAAGCAGAAAGTGACTTTATTTTTTTATCTACCAAGTGTTCAGCGGAATTTCCCAGGTTAAATGAGTCTTCTCCCAAAAATCCCTTTTAAGTGCTCAAGGAACCTTTATACAAAATTTCATTATTTTTCAGCTGTGTGTTGATCGATCAGCCAATCAGTAAGTTTCTTCTTAATATGTTTCTCTAAGTAAATAGTAATAAGAAACTTACCCACACTTGAAAACCATTAACTAGACCAAAGATATTAAACTACAGATAGATGAGTTTAATTTATACTGCGGTCGTTTGGATATTGTACGGGTACGAGTTGCTACAATATATGTACATAGTTAGCTCTTATTTATAGTTATATAAAGGATACAACAATGACGGCCAAGGATGATACGGAATGAATGATAAAGAAAGAGACAGCTATCTGTCAAGAGTTGCTCTTGAAATGCGATGATAAAATGTGACCAATTAACTACATTTGTCGACTTCAGTTTCTCTAGTAAAATATCTACCTCGTTTTAGAACGTACCTACGTTTTCAGAATTAAATTCATTGACCGTAAAGTGAAACGAGAATTAAAGGACCGTTGCGTTACCTTCAGATGTCGGATCGTAACGAAAAAGGGTGGTGTCACATAAATACAGCCACAAACGGTCCCAAAGGTCTTTGTGGCGAATATAACCCAATTATCAGTAAATTTCGCGGATAGGCTTAACGCGACCCGCAGTTAAACGGGCTGTTCCGGCTTGCACCGGTATTTTTGATGAGCAATGAATTCGTTTGAAGTTTACGCCATGTCCGACAAATAAATAAAAAAATATCCAGAAATTTAACAACTTGGCCTTTCTTTTATTCAAAAGATATACTCTACTCATAAATTCTTACACACACACACACACTTAAATTTCAGTAAAATAATAAAGAAAAAGAAATGTCAATCTTATATAATAATATTTTTTTTATAATAATTTAAGTAAATTATCTACCTATTTGCATACCTACTTTAATTTTTATTATTATGTGGTTATTGAGATTGGTTATACAATTACCTATCCATGTTATTAGCCCTAGTATAATAATGTATTGTGTAACTGTTTTTTAACCCAAATAAAAGAAATAAAATAAAATAAAAGGAACGCAGAGGTGTACTTTTCACGAGTATAAATAGGTATTTTCATACCTTCTATTCGAAAAGTGACGTTTTGGTCCTCAAAAAAAGGGAGCAAAGTACCTAAGTCTTTTCTGATAGGGTTTTTATAAGTGCGAATAAAAGTGTTTTGAATTTAGAATTAAAAATATTCGTCAACATTCTTAGCCAAAGAGATTAGCAAAATAAGTTTGCATTTTAGGTTGGCGCCACTGTAGCTTAAGTACTATAACAAAACATTAGTTCCATTTTTTGCCGCATTAGGTTGACAAGGCTGAATAGCGTTCGATGGTCGTGCCACACTGTCAGAAAAATTGCTGTGGCAATGCGCGCGCTCTCGTAGTTATTTTTCACAATTTACATTTTATTTTACGCCAAATTTTCGAATTCCAACATCAAATTGTTTGTGTCTTTTATATTTTAAACTGAATTCAAGTAGCAGTGATAGTTAAACACCGGAAAATATTGAAAAAAGAAGCAAACAATGTCATCAATATTTTTTTCTCATAGAGAGGTATGAAAAGCAGAGTGTATCATTCGGTCGCAAAATTATTTTTACCTTGGGCTACGTACTTTAAACCCCTCACTTCGTTCATGATTCTACATTAGAATCCCTCACTACGTTCGGGATTCTATCCTAGAAACATTCACTATGTTCGTGATTTAAAGAAACGCCCTCGCCGTAAAAATATCGTTTTGCTCCCTTATGACACAATCTACTATTTTCACCCCTAAACATTAAATTATCGCCTGTGACTTTTCTTTGTTTGTATTAAGCCGTTAAAGTTGCGAAAAGCGATAATGACAAAAATAGTGGCGAAAAGCTACCAAAACATGAATATCCCAGACACAAGAGGAATAAACCAGTCCGCATATATTCGCGTTATCAGCAACACATATACAGAACCCGTGAATACATCAGTGTGTGCCTACGGAATACTAACAACCTCTATTATGAATTTACAATTAAGTTCATTGTTAAGTTGTTTTGATATCATGTTATTTTGTTGAAGAGACACTATAATTTGTTTGTTACGTAATTAAGAGAGGTCAATAGCCTCCCATGCGTGCCAAGCTTTCATCGCTGGTGATGATGTGGGGGAGCGGATGTGGAATACAGTTACTCCTTCATCGAAAAGGAAAGATTTTCCGCCAGGTGATCGTGCCTGGGGACCGCGGTCCAACGGTTAATGCTGGACAGTTGTATTAAAACTGTAGCACGCTACATAGAACGCGCCAATAGTTTTGCAGTTAGTTACGTCACGGGAAAATTCAAAATTACTTATATATAAATATATTTTCTCATCGAAAATACTAACATTTTTAAAAAATATTTTTTTTATGGTAAACAAGAGTCAATCTTCAAAATAAAAGCAATTCCGAAAAATTTTTAACATCCCTATTGATTCTGAAGCATGTACAGCACCTCGGTCCGATGGTTTCACCAACCGTTCCGTTTAGAAGATCAAACATAGTGTGGAAACGTTTGATGGTTCAAATATCCCGATGAAAAGCGAGTTTTTCCAGGAATCGAATACCTCTACTGATCGACCTTTTTAATTGACTTCGAAAATGAGGAGGAGCAGTGATAGCCCGGACGGTTAAAGAGCCGGCCGAAAATCAGTGAGGCTCGGGTTCGAATCCTGGCATGTCCCAATGAGTTTTTCAAAAAACTTACGTACATATTTATCACTAGCTCGACGGTGAAGGAAAACATCGTGAGGAAACCCGCAGGTCTCAGAATTAATTCTGAGACATGTGTAAACAGACCCGGTCCGGCGATGGGCTCACCACCTATCACGTTTAGGGGTCCGATATATCTCGTGAAATGTGGGTATATCCAGTATGGAATACCTCTGCCTACCCCCTCGGGGATAAAAAAAGGCGTGAGATTATGTATATATTATATTATTAAAAGGGGGAGGTTATCAATTCGTCTATTTTTTTTATATTTGTTACCTCAGAACCTTCGACTGGGTGAGCCGATTTGGATGATTCTTTTTTTATTTGAAAGCTGGTGCTTCCAGATTGGTCCCATTTTAATTTCGTCCAGTTCTGACAACGGTTTTCATGTGAAGATTGAAGTTGGTTTTTTTACTCTTTAAAGTGGTTAGGTTATTTTATTGATACTTCTTCACAGCACTATATTTTGGAGCAGGCGGAGAGGCATGTAATTGTAACACATGCCTTACAATCAATTCTGGGACCAGCGGGTTTCCTCACGATGTTTTCCTTCATTGTCGAACTAAATAACGTTAAATTCAATTCTTGTTTATTTTGTTTCAGTGTCTTGCCTCGCTAAAATCAGTGTCAACAACGTTTGACCGAACACTGTATATATACTGGCCTCCTGTATATATTCTGGGAACTACGAGGATGAAACCGCAGGGAACAGCTAGTATTGTATGCTTTTTTACATCCTCTGAAACCACCTTCCAAATCTCTTCGCTTGAATCTACCGAATAATTAATTTTACAAACTGTTCATAACTCGGCGAATAGACAGCCAGTGAAAGCAACGTTTCTGGCATATGTAATTAGTCATAAGCCTGAAAGAGATAGGCAGTGAATGGGAACGATAGTGTTTCGTGTAAATGAGTAATTATGTTTGGATTTAGGCTGGGCTTATCTCGTATGAGTTTGGATTAGTTTATTAAAAATGAATAAATAATGTTTTGCTTCGCATTAGTTGCCTGCTTAAGTACCAAAGGCTAAGAACACACTACTCCAAGATGTTGCAAATAGTTCAAAGAGTTTTTTTAAAGAGGTATTATTAATTCTGAGGCATGTATCAAGAGCACCAGGGTCTGGCCTAGAATAGAAATTCCTCGTACAAAACTATTAGTATAGGTATGATTATGAAAAAAAAAATGCTTTCTTACTTTAGCTGTATCTAACCAATTTTCTCAAATAAAGAGAAACATTTAGTACGATTTTTATAGGTAGCAAAAATTCAGCTATGCTAATTCATTTTTCGAAAAAAAATTAACACGTATTAAAAATTGCTGAAATCGATTAAGTAGTCGATACTGAACAAAATAATTTCAGGAATTGCGCTTATTCTGTTACATATTGTATATGTAACAATGGGTACCTTTAAAATGTGTGTGCAATTGCTGTTAATGAAGCAATCCTTGGATGAAGGTGTCCCTCTATAGCTAGGTTACTTGGACTTTTTTTCTTTTTAATGTATACAGTATTATTTCATTTATTCGGCCAATTATTTGTCTATTTGTGTTCTAAACTCGACATGACGGGCTATGGCAGAATAACGGGTTGTGGACTGTCCACAGCCAATACTGAGCCTTAGACCTTTTTTTCCACGCTATATAACAATTTACATTAAGTTTTGTACTTGAAGAATTAATAGGACAAATATATATTTCTTTCTTACTTCTTCTGTCTGAAGACTACCACGAAGAATAGGGATGACAATATTAATTTTATTTATCTCAACAAGTTCAAAGAAGAACTTAAAGAAACCAGTTCAACCTTACCCCGCGACACAGATTAATTATTAATTTAAGATCTCTTGTAATAACAAAAGAAAATTTCTACCAAACAATGCCTTTTGAGTTGAGTTTTCCCTACACAATCAAAAATAGCGGTAAACTTTATTATTCCTTAGGAAAGTTTGCTTTTGTGAGTGCTGAATATTTTCTATTGTTTTTGCCATTACGGCGGAGGAATGCTGAGTCTAACCAAACCTTGGGTTATTGAATACCCATCCATTAAATAAATATACATCGTTTATCCACTCAAACATTTCGGTAGATTCGTCCCTTTACGCGATCGTAGGCTAAAACTTAGTACTTAAATACCTTTTCACAGGACCTTGGACACCAGTTTTTGTTTTTTAATTATGAATTCTGATACGGGCTTGTTATAAAATCGATTTAAAAGTAAGTAAGTAAGTAATAATCTCACGCCTTTCATCCCCGAGGGGGTAGGCAGAGGCATTCCATTACTGGATATACCCACATTTCACGAGATATATTGGACCCCTAAACGTGATAGGTGGTGAGCCCATCGCCCGATCGGGTCTGTTTACACATGTCTCAGAATTAATAAAATTCTGAGACCTGCGGGTTTCCTCACGATGTTTTCCTTCACCGTCGAGCTAGTGATAACTATGTACGTAAGTTTTGAAAAACATTGGTACATGCCAGGATTCGAACCCGAGCCTCACTGATTTTCGGCCGGCTCTTTAACCGTTCGGGCTATCACTGCTCTGCTGCGATTTAAAAGCTAGTAACATATTTGACTTTAATTATAGCGAAGTATAAATTCAATTTAAATGGCTTAAATTAGGTTGTGGTCAGGACCTATTAGTGTCTAATTAATCTGAAAGTACTCTAGACTCAAGTCAGGCCTGATGAGGGGAGCTTTTAAACTATTTGAGACCTAATTCCAGCGGAGTAGACCTTAATTTAATTTAATTAGTAGGTCTAGCATGAAAAGGCAGATATGGCATTATAGGTAGGTGGGATGTTTAATAGCCCCGCATCGGTAGCATCGTAAGGGGCAGTAAAAAAATTGGCAAATGTTGTCTACACTAATATTATAAAGAGGAAAGATTTGTATGTTTGTAGAGAATAAACTCAAAAACTACTGGACCGATTTTGAAAATTCTTTCATCAATGGAAAGCTACATTATCACCGAGTAACATAGGCTATATTTTATTTCCGTATTTCCACGGGAACGGGAACTACGAGCGTAAAATAAATGTATTGACGAAGCCGGTTGCTATTCTTACTTTTTTTTTCAACTATATTTTTCAGTAGTTATTCTTTACTTCGTCGTAAGTAATTGCACAAAAAAAGTTGAGAATCTATTTATAAAATTTATAAAAATATAAAAAAATTAAATTAGAAAAAGGTATTTTGTACTTATTTTAATTTAAACGTTTTCTGTATAAATATAATAAATGTTTAATTTAAATCAAAGGTCATCCAAGGTCGTCTTGTCAGATCCAGACGAAGGTCGTGGGCTGCGGTCACTCCTTCAATTAGGGACCCGTAATCAAATCTAAATTTAAATACCGAGATAGTATTTAACGCAGTTATAGTCTCTGCCCCCTCTTAAGCAATTTGCCCATCTAACATATTTTTTTACTTCACTTACCTATACATCGCGTAACAGAATAAGCGCAATTCTTCATACACCCCAATTACTATATTAATATAAAAAAAATATGATGTGTTCGTACTTTAGTTGTGTCCAACCAATTTTCTTAAATAAATAGCACTATTTCCATAGGTAGCATTAAATTCAGTTATGCTAATTCATTTTTTTTAACATATATTAAAAATAGCTGGAATCGATTAAGTAGTCGATACTGAACAAACTAATTTCAGGAATTGCGCTTATTCTATTACATATTATAAAGCAAATAAACTGAGACAAAGTAACAAATTTGGGAAAATGCAAGAAAAAAAACATTGTAACTACTACTACTCACTACTAGTATATTTTTGGTTAGCCTGATGGTTGACTAGTAGTTAAATCCTTTAGGCATTAAATTCGCCATGGACATTGTCTTGTTACATGAACTTAAATAAATAATATAAATACTTGTAAAAAGACTCTGTTTTAAGTCACGGACGCGGTATTGAATCCTAAGCAAATAAGGGACTCTAGATTTAATCCCAAGCGTAGCGAGGGTGTTACTATTTAATTCCTGAGCGAAGCGACGGAATTAATACGAAGTCCTGAGTGCAGCAAGGGATTCAAGCTCCCTCAAAATGAAAACAGCTTTATCCTATACCTTTTGCAGACAATAAAAAGCAAGCTACTTAATATGGCTTGTAAGTAGTGGACAGCTCGATTTTCAAATAAGTTGTTTTTGCTGTAGCCTCTATGGAACAATTTTTCATACGAACTTATTATAACTCGCCTGGTCATAATATTGTTCTGAATCGTATTATAACCCGCTGGTTAATAATGACTTGTTTTAGGTGAGGTTTGCATGATATACTGAAAAAGCGCAATTCCTCATACACCCCAATTAGTATATTATTATAAAAAAATATGATTCAATCGAACTTTAGTTATGTTTAACCAATTTTCTTAAATGACGATTAATAATAGCACGATTTCCATAGAAAGCACTAAATTCAGCTACGATAATTCATGTTTTTGAAAAAATTAACACATATTAAAAATAGCTGAAATCTAATAAGTAGTCGATACTGAACAAAATAATTTCAGGAATTGCGCTTATTCTGTTACATGTTGTATAATTGGGCAATATCCAGCATGTGGTGTGAAAAGATATTTATATTTAATTTTTATAAAGCGAAGGTCGTCGTTGGCTTGTAAAATATAATTTAATTTAACAATACGATTTCTCCAAGTTTTAATATTGTTATATCCATACAAAGGGTAATTTCAAGGTACAACTCTTTTAATATTAAAAATTATCAGTAAAAAACTCTTTAAATTTTATCAGGTACCTACTTTACTTATTAAAATTCTTATTACTAACAATTTTCTCGGAATAAAAATGAAACGTAACACCTAATAGCTGACGTGCTTTGTTGTAAATAAGCAAGACTTTATTAATTTTCTCAAACACTGCACTTTCATGGAAATTCTTTCAAAGAAAATAACTACCTACATTGATTTTATGATGGTTTTGTTTAAATATAATAATAATAATATTATCTCACGCCTTTCATCCCCGAGGGGGTAGGCAGAGGTATTCCATTACTGGATATACCCACATTTCACGAGATACATTGGACCCCTAAACGTGATAGGTGGTGAGCCCATCGCCGGACCGGGTCTATTTACACATGTCTCAGAATTAATTCTGAGACCTGCTGGTTTCCTCACGATGTTTTCCTTCACCGTCGAGCTAGTGATAAATATGTACGTAAGTTTTTGAAAAACTCATTGATACATGCCAGGATTCGAACCCGATTTGTTTTGTTTATGGTAACAAATTATAATTTATTAAAAGTTCAACAATTTATTTTCTGATTAAATCTGACTATTTTTTTGTTTACAATTCGTGTAATTTAACAATTAATACCATTCCTAGTTATCTGATTAAAAGTTTGACTATTTTGCCAAAAATACAATATAAGCACAAAATCGTTTTTTATTTAAGTTATGTTTACTTTAAATTACAACACGTTCACGCCTTTATATCCAAGGCGGTAGGCAGAGATAAAATCCTGAAAATATCCACTTTTCACTTATATATTTACCGATCCTTAACGTGACACGTGGAACCATGCTTGGTGCATTACTCTTGGAGGTAATGTAACATGTTTCAGAATCAATTATGGGATACTAGCTTTTATTTCACCCCCTTAGGGGTTGAATTTTGCAAAATCCTTTCTTAGTGGACGCCTACACTGTATAAGCATCTATGTGCAAAATTTCAAGTCTCTAGACCCGGCGATTTAGGCTGTGCGTTGATATATCACCAATTACTCAGTCACTTTATCATTTTATAAATATACTTAGATGCGTTTCCTCACTTTTGACGCGCCTGTTGGCTCAGTTAGAGTGACCCTGCCGTCTGAGTCAGAGGTCGCGGGTTGGATCCCCGATCGGGGCCAACATTTGTGTGCATGAACATGTCTGTTGGCTTCGTGTCTGGGTGTTTCATATTTCTTTAAGTGTGTTTATCAGTTGTTTAGTACCCGTAGTACAGGCTCTGAAAAGTTTGGGACTGAATAACAGTGAGTACATTGTGTCCCACAATTTATCATCATTATTTTTTCACCGTAGATCTATATATATAAAATGATAAACTGACTGACTGATTGGTGATGTATCAACCTAACCTAACCTAAACCGCCGCGCCCGGTCTAGAGACTTGAAATTTTGCACAAAGATAGCTTATACAGTGTAGGCATCCACTAAGAAAGGATTTTGCAAAATTCAACCCCTAAGGGGGTGAAATAAACGTACGCGAGCGAAGCCGCGGGTAAAAGCTAATTTAGTGATAAATATCGATAGTTTATTATAATAATACTTATATTTTTATCAGCAAGTTGGAAGTTCCTGCTTTGTTGAAAGTCGGGCTGTCTTGCCAGTATTTTATAAACAGCTCCCAAACGGTAACTTCATACTTAAATGCTCTCATGCAATATGGTGTGGTACAAGTTAGAGGCGATAGCGATAAGGAAGTGGAATACTTACATACCTATAATACAGTACAATAACTGTTTATTGTACACCAAAAACAACACAATATGGATACCAACATTAACTAAAGTACAATGGGCGGTCTTATCGCTTTTAGCGACGTCTTCCAGACAACCTTGGGATGGATGATAAGTCGCATGACAAGTCGAACGCAAATATCAATTCCATAACTTAATTCAATTCAACTAATCTTTTTAATCTTCACAAATCTACTTTAGAGGCTAATAAAAAAAATACAAACTGAAAATATAACACCTTTCGTCAGATACCACTAGACTTTTTGAAATACCTAACTACCTATGCCTTTATTAGGCAACATTGAAGCCATCAACCAACTATTAAAATACTCGTGCTTTTCGACGGGCCTGTTGGTTCGGTTATTAGTGACCTTGCTTTCTAAATCGGAGGTCACGGGTTCGATACCAACTCTGGGTTCGATACAACTTCGATAGCACCAGAATTGTGTCCCACAATTTATATTTATTTTATTTTAAAATCGCCTCTGCTTTTAACACGGACCACGGTCCAAAGTTTCGCGGTACAAACTTGGTTGCAAGCTGATAAACGAATAGTTTTGTTCCACCCTGAATACTTGAGCAGAATTATTCACTGTTTCAGAGCTACGAGGAAAACCCCAAACTTGGTTTTCTTCTGAATTGACGTTTAATTTTGTTGTTGTTTCGCTTATGAATATTTAGCATAACACTAAATAATGTTTAGTATAGAATAAATAAACAACAACACATATTTCACATTATTATTATTTTACTATGATTTTCATACATTTAAGCTATCATCATTGACAAACGCTTTAACCCGCTCTTCAAATCGGTATCATCCCATCGGTGCCCCAGCCTCGGGATTTATTTCCGATCCCGAATTCCCACGGGAACGGGATTTTTTTCATACATTATGTCAGGCCCTTCCGACTCGGCAATTTAGGTACAAATATTTGAAAACAGCGCTTCGGCGATCGACGCCAAGTGTTGACCGTACACTCGTATATTACTGTTTTTGTCTTACTGATACTCAAGAAAAGTACTCGAGTGGGCCTTCTGTACGTTAGTAAATGAAATAAAATAAATAATCTCACTCCTTTTATCCCCGAGGGGGTAGGCAGAGGTATTCCATTACTGGATATACCCACATTTCACGAGATATATTGGACCCCTAAACGTGATAGGTGGTGAGCCCATCGCCGGACCGGGTCTATTTACACATATCACAGAATTAATCCTGAGACCTGCGGGTGTCCTCACGATGTTTTCCTTCACCGTCGAGCTAGTGATAAATATGTAAGTAAGTTACATACATGGAGGTACATGCCAGGATTCGAACCCGAGCCTCACTGACTTTCGGCCAGCTCTTCAACCGTAAGGCTATCACGGCTCTGTTAGTAAATGAAAATGTATTTTATTATGTAGGTAATAAGAATACACTTAGAAAAGTCAATAGTCTAATAACAAGGCACACTAAACTTGTCCATGAAGATTGGCTTAATGTAAACAGCAGCCCATCTCCACCAAAGAGTTGCTGGTTCCAAATCCAGTACTATTATATTCTGTGATTATGACAAGTGGCCAAGGTCATTACTACGAGTAATCCCGGTTAGGGAATACCAAAGAGATTAAAATATAGTAGGGCATAGACAGTGGCGTAACTATACCATCTGGGGCCCGTGGCAAATTCTTTTGATGGGGCCCTATCAGTAAAAATCGTCACGTTGTACTCAGTTTAATTTTAATAAACTTCGAGATTTTCAGCGTACTTAATTATACGTTGTATATGTCCCACTAATGGCCATAGGCCTCCTCTCTCAGGCGAGAGGGAATGGTCTGTAGTCTCCACGCTAGCCCAATGCGTATTGCAGACTTCACATTCATCCATAGAACATAATCTCTCAATACATTCATCATCTATTCGCTAGCTATTCGTTGAATGAACAACATCGTGAGGAAACCTGCATACATTTACAACGAAAGAAAAATAACAATTTAATTCTGTACACGTCACCCGTGACGAGTGATGTACACGGTGTACATTTTTAAAAATGAATCAACATCTTTTTGTTTAGGTTGGTTGAAATGCTTAACGATTAACTAGAAATTTTATTATGGTTTTTAGTTGTCTCACTTTGGATTTTAAGATTTTAAATAAAATACTCAGGTACAATGCAAAAAAATTTTTTTGAGCTCGCGGCCTCTTGGGCCGGGGCCCTCTTGGGTCGGGGGCCCGTGGCATTTTGCCAGCCCTGCCACCCTATTATTACGCCACTGGGCATAGAGGGGACAAAGCTAGGAAAATTTGAAGCCGAAAAGTTATTCCAAGTGGAATAAGTCTAGGACAATTTCGACTGAATGACAGCTCGCGTTCATACTAACTACATGACGCTTGAGCTTTAAACATGCTTCAAAGTTTTGTATGAAAATATTCTCAATGCCCCCTCTATGTCCTATTATATTTTAATCTCTTAGGGGAATACGAAGTGCGAATTCGAATCCACTCCCTGGAGAATGCTTGTTATCACCTGCCACTGGTATTGGCTCATGAATTATGCACTCTGAACCAAATCTGGAGATTGGTACCGAATAATAATTATGTAATATATAAAGACAAAGATATTAAAGTAAGGATGAGTTATATTCAAACTGCGCGCGTTGTGTAAGCCTTTTACTTTTTATTAATATCATATTATTTTCAAAATATATTATATTATGTAAAATTAGCGACCCGCCCCGGCTTCGCACGGGTGCAATGCTAACACTAAAACCTTCCTCTTGAATCACTCTTTAAAAAAACCGCATCAAAATCCGTTGCGTAGTTTTAAAGATTTAAGTATACATAGGGATATAAGGACAGAGAAAGCGACATTGTTTTATACTATGTAGTGAAGACAAAGATATTAAAGTAAGGATGAGTTATATTCAGAAAGAAAGGCATGAAAGTGAATGTAAGCAAGACGAAGGTAATGTTTCTGGAGAAAGATAGGGACATGACTGTCTGAATGTGATATTATGATTGAAGGCGAGAAAGTAGAACAAGTGTCAGAGTTTGTTTATTTGGGAAGTAAGTTTACAAGAGACGGAAAGTGTGACAGTGATATTGAAAGGAGGGCGAATGCAGGGAACATGATTAACGGAGCTCTGAACTCCTTTATGAGGAGCCAGAATGTGACAAATAAAGCACGTCTGGCTGTACATGATGGCGTGTTAGTACCTACGTTGATGTATGGCAGTGAGTGTTGGGTATGGCAGAAGAAGCATGAAAGTAGAATAAATGCAGTCGAAATGCGTTCATTAAGAAGCATTAGTGGAGTTAGATTGATAGATAGAGTGAAAAATAGTGTGATCCGAGAGCGTTGCGACTTGAAAGATGATATAGTGACTAGGATTGAAAGAGGAATGCTCAGGTGGTTTGGTCACATTGAGCGGATGAATGAAAGTCGTCTAAAGAGACAAATATACAAGGGTGTTGTGAATGAGCGAGTCGGTAGAGGACGACCTAGGCGTACCTACATCGATCAGATCGGCGATGTGTTGAAGAAAAGCCAGATAAAGAGTACCCGAAACCGACGAGCATGCATGAGTCGTTTGATGGATGTGGAGGAAGCGCGAGAGATCTGCCAGGTTCGTAGCAAGTGGCGGTCTGTTGTCTCTGCCTACCCCAACTGGAAATAGGCGTGAGATTATGTATGTATGTATGTATGAGTTATATTCAAACTGCGCGCGTTGTGTATAAGCCTTTCACTTTCATATTAATATCATATTATTTTCAAAATTATTATATTATGTTAAAATAATCCATTATATAAAAAGCCAGTCATTTCAAAAAATATTTAAAAACAAAATTACCCATTTCCACTCAATTTCAGTATGTAGCATCACACGTGTAAGCTTCAAAAATATTTTATACGCGAAGTTATTCAGTGCAACTTTTTGGAGAGCCCGCAAATATGTTATTAATGACCCTTGGCGCCAACGCCCTGCGAAGGGCTTGATAACAAAACCGGCTAATGGCTTCCAAAATGGAAAATACCCTATTTTAAATAACATTTTACTAAACGCTTTATACAAGTATCTTCGGAGATGGCTTTATTACTAGAGAAAGTGAGACTTTAGATAAATTATCATTAGCGATTTGTATAATGGTTCCGAAGTACTTCAATGTTTAAAAAAATACTTTACTTTTGAAAATAGAAATGTCTTTCAACGGATAACATCCAAATTGAGCTTTTAGAGATATTAATCTTGAAAAAAAACCGGCCAAGTGCGAGTCGGACTCGCGCACCGAGGGTTCCGTACAACCTTGCAAATTTATGGTTTTCGTAATTTTTCCTTTATCTATGCTATAAGATGTTGCTTCGTACCAAATTTCAAGATTCTGAGTTCACGGGAAGCACCCTGTAGGTTTTGATTCCCTTGCAAGTGTCGAAAATTTGCGGCATAAACGGCTGTATCTTTTGATTGCGTTGGCTTAGAAGTTTGATTTTTTCACAGCTTCAAGGGACAGTAGACCTGAGTAATTGATATAAATTTCAACTTCATACCTCCACGCGTTCCTGCGAAAAAGGGTCTTGACAGACGGACGGACGGACGGACAGACGGACAACAAAGTGATCCTATAAGGGTTCCGTTTTTTCCTTTTGAGGTACGGAACCCTAAAAACGGAAGATTTTAATAAATCCCTTCAACTTTTCGACGCGACACCATTTTTTATCTCGTTGATTTTGGATTTCCTAACTTTGGGAAGTAGTTTCCTAGCACCATGTTCCTATCATGTTTTCGTAAATTAATTTAAAATGAGGTTGCGTCGAACAGCTGACTGATGTATGAAAAATAAATAACCATGTAGATACCATCTACTACCAATCCAAAGAGGTTTTACTTGTAAGCACCGAGTTTTATTAAAATCTTTTTACGAGACTTAAAATATTTTTGAAAAGCGAAGTCATTTCGGTTAAAATGATAGTGGACAACAACATCATAATAATTTTTGTTGATCGAAAGAGGCGTTGATACTTAAATAGCGAAGGTTTGGACAAAAATACCCTTAATTATTACATGACGGAGGAGATTAAGCCATCAAATTTTACCCTCGTGTAAAATTAAGACAAGTTGTAATAATGACTGCTACCACATAATAGTCACTACCGGAAATAAAAATAGAACTACCGGACCGTTTGTAAGGTAACCCCCCTTATTTGGTCTCTATTCGCTGTACTAGGTTATAATGAATTTGTATTAAAAAAAGAGACCTACAGCAAAAAGAACTTATTTGAAAATCGAACTGGCTACTACAAGCAAGTAGCCTTGCTTTTTACTGTCTTGCAAAAGGTGAGAAAAGTAGAGTATTCTCCTTTGGTATAAATTTGTTTTCGTCTCGGGCGAGCTTGAATCCCTCGCTGCACTCAAGACTCGATTTCGCTACACTCAGGATTTAAATCTGGAATCCCTCATTTGCTCAGGATTCAATATCGCGCCGACATAAAACAGTGCTATATCTCTTCGGTGTATAATCTATTATTTATAAACTATTTTTCACTACACCAATTTTCAATGGTATGTTCATAATTTTTCTGTGAACAAAACATCAGCGGACCATTAATGTTTTATGTACCACAGCGAGTGAGGACAATCAGGATTTATGACTTCAGGACGGTTCCCCGAAAATAGTTCCACTATATTTCTGCATTTTATTACGTAGAAGGTAGTTTACTGGACAACTTATGTAAACTTTCTTTTCTGTTTTTCATTCAGAAATATTTTAGTATACTAGGGTGTAGATAGGCCAAAAATTTTATACATACGATACGATTTTATACGATACGAACGCGAGCTGTCATTTGTACCTATACTAAACCTAATACTGCACCCAAAGAAGTTGGAAGAAAAACATTCTCTTTCATAGAGAATCTTTTTCTTTAAACGTCTTGGACTAAACCTATACTTTATATTTTTGTAACGAATAAACGCAAAAACTGCTGGACCGATTTCAAAAATTCTTTCACTATTACAATTTTACATTATCCCTGAGTAACATTTGCTATATTTTATCTCCGTATTTCCACGGGAACGGGAACTACAGGGGTGAAACTGCGGCGCACTGCTAGTTTACAATAAGTTTTACTAAAGGCAACAAAATTCCGATTACCTACCAATAATGATTTTTCTATTTATGTACCTCTTAGATCAAGATAATGTAAATTGATCCTTAAAATAACTGCCTCCATTCGGAATTAGTTACATCGAACAAGTTTAACTTAAAGATAATAAGATAACAACGAGTAAACAAACAAACAAACAAAGATGTGAACAACAAGATTAACACAAACAGACCGGAAATTTCGAGAATACATTAGCTATCAACACATGACTGGTTTACTAAGAACAATGAAGCATTTACATTAATAATTATGCACGTAGGTATAAGTATATCTAATACAATACTATGATGAAGAAACAAAAGAAAGAGAGCTGAAGCGAACGCAGTATATTTAGAAATATTTTTTTCACCTCACAAACATGGAAAGATTCTGTTTGTCATTCGAAATCTGAGTGCAAAAGTGCATTTTGTCAGCTAGCGTGAAAAGAGTTTGTGAATTCTAACCTTTATGCCACTGAAAATTATATTTCAAAAAAAGTTTTTAGAAAATGCGTAAACATCGAATTCTGTAGCTAACTCGCTCTTGCTAAATATAGAGAGATGTGCGAAAGCGAGTCAGATAGCCTCAACTTTTGATAGCTATAATAGACATGAGAAGTAACAACATCGAAGTGCCAATCGACTGTCTTCTTGTAGTTGCGCTTACTGGGTCTAAAGTGCATTCGAACTGCAATCTAGCAGTTGCTATGCAGTTCGTTTACTCTAGCCGTTTTCAAACAATACGAAGCTAGTTTACAAAGCCACGGTAGGAAGTATGGCGGAGCAGAAGTGGAATGCTCCTACATCGTGAAAAGGGAAGATCTTCCGTCAGGCGAGGTGATTGTGGGGACCGCGGTCCAACGGTTGATGTTGGACATTTGTATTTATACAAACTCATTAGAAAACTTCGATAGCGCGGTTTAGGACTCGGCCGTTAATTGGCGCGTTCTATGTAGTGTCGCTACATGATTGTCTAATCAAGAGCTAGTTACAACACTTATAATACGAATATCAGAAAACCAGCAATACGAGTTCATTGCACAAAAATCTGTTGAAAAAAAAACTTTTTTGTATGGAAATTCCCCTTATTATTATTTTTTTCTATTTTTCCTATACACATATTTAAAAAAAACTCTTAGCCTTTTCACCCGAGGCTTTAGGCAAAGGTACTCAAGTTTCACCAGCATATCCTTTGGATCCATAAAAGACGTGGTGGTGAGTCCACGAAGTTAAATTGCTAGTTATCATTAAATAAAAATCCCATTTCATTATCCCAAAACCCTTGCACAATTTATTTCGATTTTAATTTTCCAATTAGGTATAGCAAAATTTTTAAATAATAAAACAATACAAAAGGTAATGCAATTGAATGCTAAAAACGATGACGTCACAAAGTCAGTAATCAGTAGGTACATTTTCATTAGTATTTTTCGTTTTGACAGCTCATAAAATTTACTTATTTGACTAAGCAGTAGGTAAAATAGCCTATCTATACATATAATAAAACTCTAAGATTACTCTAACTCTTAACAATTTTAGCGGTAGTGTATTTGGCTATCGATGTAGATACCCAAAAACTATTTTTAACATTTTTGTCTGTCTGGATGTGCACACATCAAAACTACTGGACCACTATGAAGGGATTTTTGGAAATTCCCACGGGAACGGGAATAAATACCCGCTGTAGTAAAAAGTAATAAAAAATGAAAAATCTCACGCCTTTTATCTTCGAGGGGGTAGGCAGAAGTATTCCATTTTCGTGAAATGCCCACTTGTCACGAGAATATTCTACCCCTAAACGCTATAATAATAAGTAATAATAATAAATTAAAGTCACAATGTTTTTCTTCACCGTCAAGCTAGTGATGAATATGTACGTACGAAGTTTTAACTCATTGGTATACCTACATCAGGTACAATCTAATGATGATGTCGTCATAACGCCCGCCTCTAGGGAAATTACAACACATTGTCGAAAAGTTTCAGTGATAAAAATGCGAGACGCGACACCTGTGTGGGATTGTCAAACATTCGACGCACGACAACTGTCAGATCACAAGCTATTCTATGTATTGTCTGTAATGTAATGTGTGTGACAAAAGGCTGTGTAGAAAGTAATTGTTTCCATCACTTTACGAGTAGGTATTGTAGAAAAACGGAATTAGAAGTCATAGTATTTCATGAAATAGTGCACCAATTTAATAACTTTTAATTAATATTTACATAAAACAGCATTGTCCGAATGCAAAGGCTTCACACTATTTTATAAACTTTCGATGCTACCCCTTCCTTACCCCACTAACAACCAAAGACGGCAGCCAATAAAAAGTGCCGATGTAGACAACCAATCACAACACGCTAAAAATAAACCGCCATCTATTGGTTGTTAACAAGAACAATACTTGATAATAATACAATGTCTTACATTATACCCTTGTAAAGTCCATCGTGAATCGTGACTGAAGACCGCAGTCCAACGGTTGATGTTGGACAGTGGCATTTATACAAACTATTCTGAAAACTCTAATAGCGCGGTTTAGAACTTATGATGTCACGTGCTTGGTACCAATATCTCTAGCTCATTCTAGGTAGAACCGGTAGATGTCACTCGTTACATTAGTATTGAGAATCAATAAGAGCATTCCACAACATATGCAAGTGGATTGAGAGCTATAGTGCTAAAACCACTTTAATATAGCAGCATATACATACGTTGTAGCCAAGTCTTTCCAAAGTTTCACTGCATAGTGGTAACTCGAAAGAAATTTGTAACATTTACCTACATTGAGTCGGACTTCGAAGCACGAGTATTTCACAGTTCCCGTTTAGGTAAATGGAAAAGCGATTGTAGGATCCAGATTACGTTGTAGGTAAGTTTGTTGGGGTATGGCCGTGAAACCAGCGTGATTCTATGTTGAAAACATTCACAATGTGGCAAGGGGTGATAATTTTTTGAGGTACCTAAATAATCCAGTTAATACCAGTTGTATCTGACAGAAAGCCGAGTAATTGTGTATTTTAAATATAGTAATAAATATTCAAAGTTTTCGTCACCCAAAAAATTGCTTCCTCAAAAAATTTCGTCTACGTTTAGGTAAGCGTAGTTAATTCTCACTGCATTTTAGCGCAAAATCTTTTCATTTTATGTGGTTTTATCTTTGGTTTTATGCTACGATAGAAAGGACCATCTACGGAGTGAAAAACAGTAAAGCCCGGTTACTTTACAAAATTTTAAGATTTTTTCCGACAATCCGACTCCGTAGCTCTTGAGATGACTCAATAAATAAAATCCTAAGTGCAAGTTTGGCTCGTGTCACTGTCCTCTCTCTCTCTCTGTCTTGATGAGGCCAAGGGTACTTTATCTTTTTGATCGACCTCTATAGAATAATCCGGGGTCGATAAAACTTTTTTCCCGCCATCGGAGCAGGAAGCCAGCTACGAAATGATACTAAAACAATCCCAACTCGTAGCCGGCTTCAAAATGGGAAAAGAACAGTCCCATCTCGAAGCTGGCTACCAAATCTAGCTACGAAGTGGGACGAAGGGAAATTTGTATAATAATATCCCTGTTACGTAATTCATCACCCCACCTCGCTTTGCGCAGCTACTCACCATCGCAGTGGCAATAGCTCGTTTCATGGCCCCAGTCTTAGACTATGCAAAGCAAGCATGATTTTATCTTGCATTTATATGAACTGGCAACCGGCCCGGATGGTTGTAGGGCACTGCATAGAGCTAGCCTAGTTCAGCTGATAATGCGTTTTTTAAGCACTAAATTATGAGCCTGGACTTTAAACTGGGAACAGCAAGGCTGGATAATGGGAGCAGCGGTCCAGAAAATATGGTAAAGGCCCCTTTTACGTTTTTGGAGTGATGCGCCGCCTGTGTGGTGCTTGTTTTATTTTTCAGCTGGTTTTCGTTCATATCAGCAATTTGATTTAAGTAATAAGTGCAGGTGTTTAGGTATTAAATTTTACATTAATATTTTTTTACCAGTATAATTTAATACCCCTCACGAACAGTGTGGAGTGAACACATCGACGGACCAGTCCCCCCTAGCCAAGATGCAAGTGCTAACGAAAGCTAAAGAATTCATAGATCGACATGTATGGGGCTGACATATGACAAAGATATTAAAATATAATAGGACATAGAGGGGACAAAGCGAGGAAAATCTAAAGCCAGTCTAGGTGTGATTTGACCGAATGACAGCTCGTGTTCATACTGGCTGATATGCCTCTTGAGATCAAAGTTTTTGTATGAAAATATTCCCAATTACATATGCACTTGCCAACGTGCCTATGTCAATCCCATACGATGTCAATCTATAAAATCATTCAATTGCGCTAGCGCTTGCATCTTGGCTAGGGGGCAGGTGTGCTTAACACAATTTCCTATAACCAATTTTGGTATAGTAACAAGCGGTATGTAGTGCAATGAGTGCTATTTCAAAAGAACAAATTGACAAAGTGTCTTCCCCTTAATAGAAACAGTAAGAAGTATTTTAAGCGACACATTCTTAATTATAGTGTACTTAGAAGTTTAGGTCCAATTAAAATTAATTATTAGTCTAGGCTAGATTGTAATTTAAATAAGGTAATATTGTATTTTAAAAAAATTAAAAACTAACCAAAAACTGGTATTTGCATGTTTCCTTACGATGTCTACTTTCACTGCCGAGCTAATGATGAATATAAAATAAAAAAATCCCAGGAAAATTTCAGGAAATACCAGTACCTACCCTTTAACGTGGGTAGGTGGTGAGCCCCTCGCCAGATCGGGTCTGTTACACATGCCTTAGAATTAATTCTGAGGGTTTCCTCACTATGTTTTCCTTCACCGTCGAGCTAGTCATAAATATGTACGAAGTTTTTAAAAAAACTCGTGTATAACGCGTGCTATTAATAAAACGTGATATTTGTTTGTAAGATTTGTAACTCATTGGTTCATGCTCTGACATCGAATAGAAGCTGTTTTCTGATTGAGAAAATAAGAACTGGTTAGTTATAACAATGCATTTCGAAAGGTAGCATCCACCTGTCATCCTGTCCGTTCTTATATTTCATAAGAAACCGCAGGCATTCAGCCGTGCGGCAAAAATCTCATTAGAGAGAAATTAAATCAGAACCCGTCTCAAAACTTCGCGAGTTGCTGCTTGAGTAGGGTGTCCACTTTTTGGGAAAATCTCTGGATTCGAAAAATAATCATGCTGTATATACATTATTACTATTTTTCCCCTTTCGGCCCGATACAATGGACCGCATGCTACAAATCTGTATCTGCTACACTTTATCAGGCACTATAGCACATCGTCAATCTGGTTGATGTAAATACACCTAGGACTACCGACTTGAACACTCACAACTGCTAAAGACTTAGGTCTTAGGACGCACCTTATTTAATAACGAAAAAATATAATGTGTTATAATTTGTATTATTTCGCATTGCAGATTATTTCAGCAATGAATAATGAAGACTGTAAATTATTTCAAATCATTAATAGGTTTATTTGACGGCGTTCTGAAATAACAAACATAAATAAGATTAAATTAAAATTTAAAAAAACTTTTTTCAACAAGTTTTTGGATTTGGAGCGACGTAAGTTTTTTGAGTTATTCTCAGCAAGCACTTTCAATTGATACCCATATTGTTAAAGTGCATTAAAAATAATCTAGTCCGCCATATTGGATTTAGAATGATGTCACACAGCTAACGATGCATTGTCATCCAAACTGAACGTTTATACAAAATCACTCAATCGGTCGCAAATATCTGCTTCAAAATTGAGTTGCCAGATTCCACCCTAACAAACATATTATAGGTACATTGGAAGTTAAATAAAAGCTATGTAGCGACACTACATAAAACGCGCCAATAGACGGCCGAGTTCTAAGCCGCGCTATCGGAGTTTTCTAATAAGTTTGTATAAATACAACTGTCCAACATCAACCATTGGACCGCGGTCCCCTAGGTACGATCACCTCGCCTAGCGGAAGATCTTCCGTTTTCACGATGGAGGAGCATTCCACTTCCGCTCCTCCATAGCTTTTAATATTTACAAGTAAATAAATCAGTGAGGCTCGGGTTCGAATCCTGGCATGTACCAATGAGTTTTTCAAAAACTTACGTACATATTTATCACTAGCTCGACGTTGAAGGAAAACATCGTGAGGAAACCCGCAGGTCTCAGAATTAATTCTGAGACATGTGTTAACAGACCCGGTCCGGCGATAGGCTCACCACCTATCACGTCTAGGGGTCCAATATATCTCGTGAAATGTGGGTATATCCAGTAATGGAATACCTTTGTCTACCCCCTCGGGGATAAAAAAGGCGTGAAATTATATCATATATCATAGTAAATCAAGAATCTCCTTTTTGAAGTCTTATAAAAAAAAATGGGTGAATAATCAACCGATGATATGGAAATACCAGCAAGAACCCGTCCACGGAGATTTCCGCTGCAAACCCCTGAAATCCCAGATAATATAATTGGGGGTGAAGTTCGACAAAGTTGCAGTTTTCGTTGCTTCACGAGCTTGAGGAATTAGTACGTAATTCTTTTGACGGACCGACTGACGTGGCCTTCTTAGCAGTGTCGGGTTGAGATAGATTGAGTTTTTTTTACTTAGCAGAAGTATAGGAAGCTTTACTGAAGTAAAGTTTTTTAGATATATTTTAAAGATTACTTTAAGCAATATATATAATCTCACGCCTTATTAATCCCCGAGGGGGTAGGCAGAGGTATTCCATTACTGGATATACCCACATTTCACGAGAAATATATATATATACTTTAAGCAACTAATTTTAAGACAAAACTTTCATCAAGGAGAAATACCTAAATTATAATATAATATTAGAAAACTTTACTAACCTTTTTTTTATTTCACAAAATAGACTGAACAATTTGATGCTTTTGCTAGGTTCAGAAAAAAAAGTTTAGTTAGAGTACAATATTTTCAGTGTATTTTACACGCCCCAGTGGCAGTCCATTGTGTCTGACTATCCCAATTGGAAATAGTCGTAAGGTTATGTATGTATGTAGGTATTTCAATAATTCATCTATTACTGTACAATTTAGACGTTGTAAAATGATCATGAATTCTGAGACTCATTTATTTTCCTTTAAGAGTTAATTACTTTTTTATTACTTCTGCATAGCACTAGATAAGAGGAAGTGAGTGAGAGCCATACCAAACAGAATTAGTTTATAGTACGCAGACAAAGTAGAGAGCAAAACGCTAGTTTATTTTAACGAGACCTGTCATAATTCGCGTGGGTCGAACGGAATTGTCTTTTGAAATAAGTGTCAATTCAAATTAAGTTCAAATAGACAATGGAGGTGTAATACGAAAATCCAAATATAATTTTCATTTTATAAGATGGAACTGCACTCGATTCTGGCTGACCAGCTAAAATTCCGTGTTACACACCCGTGTCGCCCGACTCGCACTTGTCGTATTTTTTTCACAATTCAACCCATGCAAACGTCAGGTCGGTTAACCATAGCTGGCACCAAAGACGTTTAAAGAAAAAGTTTCTCTCTCCTAGAGAATGATTTTCTTCCAACCTCTTTGGCTGGCACATTAAAAATGCTCACACCAACGCAATTTTGTTAGATATTTATTTGAAAAACTTTATTGAATATTGGTGTTGCCATTCTGTGAGTGACAAGCGACATGTTACTGCACTAAAATAAAAGTTGAATGCTCTCCCGAATAGCAGCATTTTTGACAGAATCGAAATAGTTTCGAAGCAATTTTTGGCTATTCAATAAAGAGTTAACCGAGTTTAATGAAACTATATTCTTAAATGCAAAACTTAAAATGTTTTTGAAAATCTTAGGGTAAATATTCACTTTTAGACCTTCGCCTTAAGTGCTAATAAAAAAAGCGAGATACTCCCTGAAATTGAATATATCTACCATCCATCTGAAAGATAAATTGTACGAGATATTTTTTCTGATTAAATTTAACTTATCCAACGAAACTCTCCCTAAACTGTTTTTAAAAGTTAAACAAATTAGTGGAAAACAATTCGTGATACTTAATTGTCCTTTTTAGCCTCCGGTTTGAAAGTAAGCCTCGAATCCCTTCTTTCCAAACTTGGTCGCATGACCACTTTTTGTGTGCCGCATTAATTTATTTCCCAGTGTTTTGATTAACGAAGCATGTTGTAAAGAACCTTTTACATTAAATGCGTTTCCATTGGATTTTCAACCGACTTCAAAAAAGGAGGAGGTTATCAATTCGACTCTGTTTTTTTATTTTTGGTATCTCAGAACTTTCGACTGGGACCATTTTGAAGATTTTTTTATTTGAAATCTGGTTCTTCCCGTGTGGTTTTTTTTTATAACAAAAAGGGGGCAAACGAGCATACGGGTCACCTGATGGTAAGTGACTACCGTCGCCCATGGACACCTGCAACTCAAGAGTCACAACTGCGTTGCCGTCCTTAGAAAGTGGGAATAGTAGGGAGGGGGAGGGGGATTGTGGCCTCCGGTTACCTCACTGACTCAACGAAACGCAATGCAAGCATTACGCTGGTTTTCTGTGAGGCCGTGGTATCACTCCTGTCGAGCCGGCCCAAGCGTGCCGAAGCATGGCTCTCCCACGCCCCATTTCAATATGGTCCAGTTCTGACAATGGCATCCATGAGAAAACGATATAAGTTGAAGTCGGTTTTTTTTACTTTTTAGTCCTATGTTATAATTTTCTTTTTATTTATTAGCAGTTCCTGCCGCGTACTGTGATCAAAAATTGCTTCCTGAAGATGCATGATATTTTCCTGCAAAATTTCTTCAAGATTGACTAATGGTTCAGCCGTAAAAATGTTACAAAGAGACTTTCTTTCGGAATTAGAATATTAGGTATAATAGATTCATTTATTTTATGATATGTACTTTTTAACAACAGTGTTTAAAGTGCACCGTCGAACCAACTTCTAATGTCTTAAAGTTTTATCCTTCTCATGGATGTCTGGAAGAGATCGCAATTAATAAGATGGTAAACCAGTGTTGGTGAACCCAAAGGTATTTACTGCATGTGGAACCAGCAACTCGTCGGTTGAGATGGCAGCTGTTTACCTTCAACAAATCTCCATGGACAAGTTAAGAGTCCCTTGTTATTAGACTACCTATTATATTTTTTTACAGAAATTAAATGAATGTTGATTTCATTTTGAGCTTACGACAAAGAAATTAAAATATAATAGGGCATAGAGGGGACAAATCGAGGACAATCTGAAGTCAAAAATTATTACTAGTGGGCAAAAGTCTAGTGTGGTTCGAACGCATGACAGCTCGCGTTTATACTAACTGACATGAAGCTTGAGATTCAAAGTTTTTGTATGAAAATATTCCCAATTTCCCCCCTTTAAGACCTATTAAATAAATCTTTTTGGATAATGATGACTTGACAGCTCAAACAAAGGTCGCAAGTATTGAAAATAATTAAGAAAATCGTCTCGAACAATACACGCAAACATCCGTATCGAGTGTATTCGTACCTTAACCCAAAGCTGTCTTCAAGAAACAAAGGCCCAGGAAGCAATCAAGAATAAAGAATTGTTTTTCGCGGGAAATTTTCAAAGGGGATTAAATGGATGGTTTGGTTCGAACAAAAAAGGGGTTCTTTGTTTAAGAAAGTAAATTTGAAAAGGTTCCCTGTATTCTTGTTTTATTTGCGACGCGGAGTGAGCCAGGACCTGATCCCTCAAAAATGAGACGGCACCGAAATATGTACAGGCCATTGGAGCGCGTAAATGGTTCTGCAAACAGTTTTGGGGTTCCGTAAGTTGGGAATTGATATCCCGTCATTCTGTTTACTTGATGTTTCAAAGTGAAAATCGTATTTTTAACTATCGAGTATCCTACCTTCTTACCTTCACGCCAAATTTCATCAAAATCCGTCAAGTAGTTTTTGTGTGATGCGTGCAAAGACAGCCAAAAAGACAGACAGACAAAAATTTTAAAAATTGGTGTTTTGATCGATATTTTAATCGATAACTAAAATTACATACGTAGGTCCCTCTAAAATATATTAATATATTCCACTAGCGGATTTGCGCGGTTTCACCCGCGTAGTTCCCGTTCCCATGGGAATACTATAAAATATAGCCTATGTTACTCAAGAATATTCTAGCTTTCCATTGTAATTGGTGAAATTTTTAAAATCGGTCTAGTAGTTTTTGAGTTTATTCGTAACAAACATACAAAAATTAAAATCTTTCCTCTATAATATTAGTATAGAGTATATAAGTATAGATGTACAGACACGGTATCGTTACAGTTTCATCATATGTATAGATTTCCAGGCTTATTAATGTTAGATACGGGTGATGCGTTACAAGAGAAACAACAGAGTCCTAACTAAGTGACTTTATAAGTTTGAGAATAGATTAATTCCAAGGCTTGTGTATTAGACCCGGTCCGGAGCTCACCACATATCACGTTAAAGGGTCCAAAGATTGTACTGGTGAAATGTAGGTATTTCCTGAAATTTAACACCTCCGCTTACCCCCTCGGGGATAAAAGGAGTTTAAGATGAGTCGCATAGAATGACTGACGTTGACGAGCCTGTTGGCTCAGTTGTAGAGAGCCTGCCTATTGAGTCGAAAGTTCCGGGTTCAAACCCCGCTCGGGGCCAAAATTTGTGTGCATTAACATGTTTTTGTTGTGTCTGCCGTCCTCTATAATAACATTACGTACGTATAATCACTTGTATACAAAGGGAAAATAAGAATTAAATATTAAACTAAATTGATCGCGGAAAAGTCGCAGGCGAGGCAGTCGCTACTCTAAATAAGATACGAAGTGCACTTCAGATTCGGGAGTTTTCTGAATATTTTATTACTAAGAGGAAGATTGTACCGTAACAGATTGACGCTCAAAGGGAATGGAATGAAATGACCGTGTTACCATTTTACAAATACAACGAGATGACCATTAGGTTCTAAGCTAGTATGTTAGTGAGTAGTACCTACGGCCTTTTTAACCAACTTCAAAAAAGGAGGTCAAAAATAGGTTTTTTTATGTGTGTTCGCGGATAAGTCAGTAAGTAAGTAACAACTCTTTATTGTACACCAATAAAAATATGCAACAAGTGACACAGTGATACAAAAAAGTACAATGAGCGGTCTTATCGCTTTTAGCGATTTCTTCTAGACAACCTTAGGATGGATGTAACCAAAGAGATTAAAATTATAATAGGGCATAGAGGGGAAAAGCGAGGAAAATTTTAAGCCAAATGTTATTCCAAGTGGAATAAGACTAGTACAATTTCGACCGAATGACAGTGGGTCTAAAATGGCCACTTTGAGCAATTCCTCTGAGCAATTCTCCTTTTCTGAATTCTCAGCAAATCCTAAGCAATTCCTCTAAATTTCGTAAAATGGTCTCATAATTTAGTGATTCACAGACAATTCAATTCATTAGCAGATTCGTATTTGGTGAAAATTTCGAATATGAATCGAAATAGAATTCTATTATGATTCACCCGAAACGGCCTTTTTAGACCCGCAGATCACGTTCATACTAACTGACATGACGCTTGATCTTCAAACATGCTTCAAAGTTTTGTATGAAAATATTCCCAATGCCCCTCTATGTCGTATTATATTTTAATCTCTTTGGATGTAACTGAGATAAACAGGTGAAGGTAGGTGGTGCACTGAAGTTAACAATGGATTAAGGTACTTACATACATAAACCGTTTCCTATAGATATTTAAAAAATAAAATACACAGTACATACATAAAGTAAATAATATATATTATAAAGATACCATAGCATAATTATAATTACATAAATAAAGGATAACTTCGACGTTTATGAACCGATGTTGATGATAATTTTTTTGTTATAAAGGATATAAGGATCTGATGATGGCATTCCAGTCGAGGGGAACACTCGAAAATTGGCATTCCAGAAAAATCGTAGTGGCGACTATTTGTTTTTTACTTTTTTTTAGTTTTCTGTTTAATGTGGGTATTTTTTGTTAAAAAATATAAACTTGGTACCTCTGAAGTTGCGTTAATGACCATCTGGCGGTATGAGGCAGAGCCTATGTTCTAAGCGGCCAAGTTAAAACGGCCGTACTGTGGTTAACAACTATAGCGGTTATAGCCGTTATATATATGATTATTAGAGGGTCTATACTTTAAAAGAATATAAACGCAGCTGTACTTCTCCTTTAACAAACTCCTGGGTGTTGAAAAATCGGCGCTGTATTTCCAGCTCCAATGTTGGGGTGCCAATTAATCTACATTGAGAAATTGATCCATTTGAAGCGATCAGTATGCGGCCGGCCTAACGCGTCCGCCGGCCAGTCTGCGGCGAGCCTAATTGTGCAGGTTATTGATTGATCGGGCCATGAGGTCACTGGTGCGTGGTTTGCGCTTTATTAGCTTTTGTTCCCGACTAAATATGGGACGCCTTTTCATAATAGCACAGAATAAGTAATAGTACTACGTACAGAAGGTTCTCTGTAAACAAATTCCCTGTTTAGGTACTTCAAACGTACCTAAATCTTGCCATCTCTTTCTATCGCATGCAACGCGCTCTTTCGGAGGCGGAGCCTTAGATCTAGGGTTTCCGGCAGCTCGACCCATTAAATTATACGTTAGTAGTAGTAGTTAGTATAATAGTGTATTTTACCTGCGATATTACGATTATTCTTTATTTAGGTACTAAAGACCACCCAACTAAACAAAAGCTGTGTAATTTGCCTTTAGGTTATGTTATGACTTCAAAACTGCCTGTTTCTGCAAAATGTAGGACGAAGACTTACAACTTGGTTATCTACATACATACATTATATAATGTAAAGAAAAATAGTTTATTAAAATTCAATATCTATACAACCAATGCGCGGCAACCATTAATAGACCGCCGGGTGGCGGCCGGCCGCATGTACTTGTAGCGGCGCGATGACGCGTGACGTCACGCAGTGTGCCTCCCCTGATAATAGTAACAAGAACTGGCATCACTACAAAGTATAAAACAATCGCTTCTCGTATGTCTGTCCCTATGTATGCTTAGATCTTTAAAACTACGCAACGCATTTTGACGAGGGTCTTTTACAGAGAGGGTCATAGAGTGATTCAAGAGGAAGGTTTATTTATATTTATATGTAATACAGAAGCATTTGCACCCGTGCAAAGCCGGGGCGGGTCGCTAGTAGGAAATATGATAGGGTCATGTCGTTTTGGGCGTGTATGATGAAGCTATAGGATTTGAATAAGCGATTAATTTAGATAAATTTAATAGAATCGACATATTTTTTAACTTACATACAAATTTTAAAGATATGAGTCTGGAGGAGCGGAGGTCGAATGCTTCTCCATCGTGAAAAGGGAAGATCTTCCGGCAGGCAAGGTACTCGTACCTGGGGACCGATGTCTAACGTTGATGTTGGACAATGGTTTTGTACAAACTCATTAGAAAACTTCGATAGCGCGGCTTTGAACTCGGCCTTCAATTGGCGCGATCTAAGTATTGTCGCTACTAGTACTCAAAATCTCGTTATTCTCGCCAACAAACTGCATTGCAGTTTTGCGAATGTAATTTAAAATTGTATTAATAATAATAGTAATAATAATTAATCTCACGCCTTTTATCCCCGAGGGGGTAGGCAGAGGTATTCAATTACTGGATATACCCACATTTCAAGAGATATATTGGACCCCTAAACGTGATAGGTGGTGAGCCCATCGCCGGACCGGGTCTGCTTACACATGTCTCAGAATTAATTCTGAGACCTGCGGGTTTCCTCACGATGTTTTCCTTCACCGTCGAGCTAGTGATGAATATGTACCTACGTAAGTTTTTGAAAAACTCATTGGTACATGCCAGGATTCGAACCCGAGCCTCACTGATTTTCTTCCATTTGATTTGATTTGAAATTGTATTTTTATTTGTAAAAGGAATAATAATAAAAAAAAAACACCGAACCCATGCTACGTGAAATAGACTACATTGCTAAATAAATACATTGCTGACAAGAACGACAAAACAGTTAAAAAACTAGAAATATAAAATAAAATAGCATAGAATTTAGCATAGAATATTTAGCATTTTGCTGCAGGATAACCCTTCCTAATTTAAACGCACGCCGCACCGCACGTGACAAACTCCAGTGTTGTCTACAAATCCTACTGCATTTCAATAATACGGTCCTAAGCTCTGTTCAGCCGACGCATTAGGTTTTGTAAATGCGCTAGGTACTAAATTTTGTAGTCTACCTAAATCTATACTTCACTACATAGTATAAAACAAAGTCGCTTTCTCTGTTCCTATATCCCTATGTATACTTAAATCTTTAAAACTACGCAACGGATTTTGATGCTGTTTTTTTTAATAGATAGAGAGATTAAAGAAGAAGGTTTTAGTGTTAGAATTGCACCCGTGCAAAGCCGCGGCGGGTCGCTAGTTATATTATAAAGAGGAAAGATTTGTATTTTTGTATGTTTGTATGTTACGAATAAACTCAAAAACTACTGGACCGATTGTTAAAATTCTTTCACCAATGGAAAGCTAGAAGGTCCCTAAGTAACATAGGCTATATTACATTCCCGTATTTTTACGGGAACTGGAACTACGCAGGTGAAACCGCGGCGGAACAGCTAGTATTTGATATAAGTAGCTACAAATTTTATTGACGGGCCTAGCTCAGTTGGTAGTGATCCTGACTTCTGAGTCGGAGGTCGCGGGTTCCATCCCCGCTCGGGGCCAACATTTGTGTGCATGTCTCTTGGCTTCGTCGTTTAATATTTATTTAATTATGTTTATCAGTTGTTTAGTACCCATAGTACAGGCCCTGCCTAGTTTGGGACTAAATAACCTTCTGTGCATTGTGTCTCACAATAGATTATTATTATTTGTGTGGAGTAAAAACATATCGTTAGTCTTTAAACTTGTGGAGGAGGAATACTCCTCCATTGTGAAAAGGGAAGATCTTCCGCCAGGCGAGGTGTTCGTGTCTGGGAATCGCGGTCCAACTGTTGATATTCGACAGTTGTATTTATACAAACTAGCGAGAACACTTCGTTAGCGCGGTTTAGAACTTGCCGTCTATGACGCTTTGGTTAGTTCTATGTAGAATCGCTAGATGTCGCTGCCAAACTTGTAACTTTTGTTCGCGTTCGTATGATAAATACGAACCGAAATACGAACGTATATATTATGTACCAAAGGGCTGGCTAGCTATCCAGAGAGGGAATGCGACCAGTTTTCTAGTCAATGTCCCACATGGTTTCTCTTTGAAGAACAATTTTGTCAATGTCTATGTATTTTTTTAGAAAGATGATATTATAGTGACGGTTGAGGCAAATTATGTCCAATTCGCAAAATGTCCAGTGGGCTCAAAATGTCCAAATCTCAAAATGTTCAAATCTTAAATTTTCTAATTAACAACTTGTTCAATTAGCAATTTGTCCAATTCGCAAATTGTCCAAACATTGTGAGAATTGGACATTTTGAGCCCAATGGACATTTTGCGAATTTGACATAATACGCCTAACCCAAATTGGAATACTGAGGTGGTTTGGTCATGTTGAGGGTCAAATATACAGGGTGTTGTGAATGGGTGTCTTTAGAGGACGACCTAGGCGTACTTACATCGACCAGATCAGCTATGTATTGAAGGAAAGCCAGATAAAGAGTACCCGAAACTGACAAGCATGCATGAGCAAGCACGAGAGATCTGCCAGGTTCTTAACAAGTGACAGTCTACTGTCTCTGCCTACCCCAATGGGAAAAAGTTGTGAGATTATGTATGTATGTATTTTTTCAAGTATATCGTTTTGGTAAATTTCATCAAGGTCGGTACCCGATGTAACCATTTTCTCCGAGTTCCTTAGATTTCGTTGTCAGTCATACATTTAGCCTTTCGGTCCATAAGATCCTTGTGGTTGTGGTACGCTGGACATATTTGGACACTAGTCCTTATGAGACACTTAGACATTATGGGACCGGAAGTTATGTGACACTGGACATTTTGACACACTGGACTCTTGTCAGCCAAGTAGACAAAGCTTTGAGGAAAAAAACTTAAATTATGGATGAAGATACTCTAATCTTAAAGTAGCAACATTTTACAATTAATTGTTTTTAAGACCATTCCTCCATTCCTTTATTCTACGAAATGAAATCTGAGAAAATATATTTTTTTCAGAAACGAAATCATAAAAAGAGGCGACCAATTTACAGTTAAATACAATTCTCAGAAATAAATCCCCCAAGCAAAACACTAATTATTTTTAGCTAAAACTGTATTTTTGTGAAAATATAATATTATCTTGTGTATTATATTTTTAACCGACTTCACTAGAAAGTGGGTAAAGTTTTCAAGTTTAAGTGCATGTGAATCTGTTTCTAAAACACAGACTGTAGCCTAAAAGTTTTGACGGATTTTAAGTGGGAGTGTAGGCTACATTTTCTACCCAACTCCGCTAATAAAAAGGGTAATACACTATGGGATGCAAATGGAATCCTATTACTAAGACTACTGTCTTTCTTTCTTCTTCCACCTGTATCTTTAGAACAGTAATTTGATTTTTTTAAAGAGTAGGTATGTATTACTAGCGTAACAACAACTAGTTTAAATTTAATTAATTAAAAGTAAAAAAGTTTTTTATCAAGCTGGATTCAGAGTATTTTCGAGTTATTATCAGCAAGTACCTACTTTAATTTGATACAATATAGGAGCGCTTTAAAAATTACTTGTCCGCCATTTTGGGTGTTCCGCCATTTTGGATTTAGAATGTTCTGACATTTTTAAAGCTTACAGCTAACCATGCATTGTACATAGTCCAGTAACTTTATATATTACCGCATGCGTCAAATCCGGTAGTTCTGATTTTTTGCAGACTTGTTTATGATGTTGGTCTAATGTATAATCCAAGTTTGCGACCTCGAGCGCCGAACGCAACTTTGTCAAAAATCTAAAAAACCTCGAAAAAATGTTTTTTTTTGTCAAATTTTGGCGATTATAACCCTATAGGACTAGTTTTTGAAAAATCTTTCTAAAAATGTTTTTAAAGTAGACTAAATTAACTACAATATGATACTAGAACTGTCTCTGTAGACCCAATAGTTTCCGAGATTTAACCTTTCAAAGTTAAATTTTTTTACGATCTTAGCAAATTTTTGCATTTCTGTCGTTTTAAAATGTTGCGTGCTACTTCGTTCGCGTTATTTCGGGATAAAAAGTAGCCTATATGTTAATCCGGGTCCTAATCTATCTACCTACCAAATTTCATCTAAATCCGTGCAGCCGCTAAGTTATTTTTGTTTTTTATCACATAGATATCTACACTAATCTATACTAAATATTATAAAGAGGAAAGATTTGAATTTTTGTACGTTTGTTACGAATAAACTCATAAACTACTGCATCGATTTTAAAAATTCTTTCACCAATGGAAAGTTAGAATATCCCTGAGTAACATAGGCTATATTTTATTCCCGTATTCCCACGGGAACGGAAACGACGCAGGTATACCTACTTTAAAAACGTCCATGGAAAGTTTTCTCAAAAACTAGTTCTTTAGGGTTATAGAAGCCAAGATTTGTTTTTTTTCGATTTTTGACAAATTTGCGTTCGGCGCTCGAGGTCACAAACTTAGATTATACATTAGGCCAACATCATAAACAAGTCTGCAAAAAATCAGAACTACCGGATTTGACGCATACGAGCCCATACATTCAACCGACAAAGATTATTATGGATTAAAACGTATATAAGTACAAAATTTTAGCTCAATCGGTAAAAGTTATCTGTTTTAATATTGAGTTGCAATATTCCACCCGATCAAAAACATATACTCGTATGTAGGTACATTGCAAATTAATTAAAGCTTGTAAAAATGTTAAAGTCAAAGAGGGTCCTATAAAAGAAACGTGTTTTTTATATGTAGGTACTTCCATTTCTAAATAATGTCGTCCATGTATGATCATAATTGAGACCACACAAGTATTCCTCCACAAATACTGACAATGTAATTAATATCCCTTATAAAACATGCATGTTGGTTTAACCTGTTCGTTTTCACTTAATTAGCGGTAATAAATCCGACTTTGTAACAAGAATAACGTGACCCAGGCGCCGTGGGGATGTTCTATTTTTAAAATTATACACACGTCCTCGTCAACTGCCACATTTAATCAAAGTTTTAGGATTTTTTATATAGGGAGGTAGACACTAAAGTTTTCATCGGAAATTTCTAAGGCATGTCATTTTTTTTATAAAAAAAATGTAAAAGTGTCTTTAAATATCCTATAAATATTTTTACAAACAGTAAGTATCGATACCCGTTTTCCGAGTAAAAAAATATCGATATTTCAATATATCGGCTAATGTCCAACGGGAATGAGCATTTCTAAAAAGATATAGAAAATAAAAAATAATATATAATTAAGATAAATAAATTAAAATCAATTAATTGATAAAAAAATTCTACAAACAAAAAAATACCCGGCTTATTAATATCAAATGTCTTAAATTATTTATTATTAAAGGGAGGTGATTCATTATTTAATTTAACTATCTAATTACTGAGTGATATTTCTATAGTAATAGTGTTGAAGATACTATAATAAAATTAATATGGACATGGACTCACTTTAGTCTGATAGCCAGGTTGACTGATATGTAACGATTTTTTCTGTATAACTAGATTATGGTCTAGTTATACAAAAAAAATCGTTATCATACAAAAAAAAATATTTGATACTAAAAAAAAAATCACGTTTTTTTACCGAATCTTGCAGTTTCAATGTTTGGGAGAGTCAAAATTAGGAGAAAATAATAGGCATATCAATTAAACGCTTAGCTCATTGAACATATCGGCCGTATGTCGCAGATGTAAATTTAGACAGACAGACGGACAGACAATCTATGGTAGCGTATCTGAGCCGTAGTACATTCCGCAGACGCTAACGTAACTATCTATAGATACATTATTTGTCTTGCTATTACTGGGAAATACAAAGCGTAACAGAAAAAGCGCAATTCCTCATACACCCCAATTAGTAATAATATAAAAAAAAAATATGATGCAATGAACTTTAGTTTTGTCTAACCAATTTTCTAATAATAGCACGATTTCCAAAGAAAGAACTAAATTCAGCAACGCTAATTCATTTTTGGGAAAAATTTAACAAATATTAAAAATAGCTGAAATCTAAAAAGTAGTCGATACTGAACAAACTAATTTCAGGAATTGCACTTTTTATGTTACATGTTGTATAATAATGCTAGTGGCCCGGACAGATGTGGTCCTGCCACAGACAACAGCGCCACTATGGGGTACAATTGTGAACCTAAGCCATCCAGGGACCCACACCAATATACTCATAAAATTTCATTCAAAACGGGCCATCCGTTTTTGGGGGGTAAGGTAGCTAACACACGTACAGAAGAATTATATAACGCGTAACAGAATAAGCGCAATTCCTCATACACCCCAATTAGTATATTAGTAAAAAAAATATATATTATGATGCCTTCGTACTTAAGTTGTGTCTAACCAATTTTCTTAAATAAAGAGCAATAATAGTACAATTTTTAAAGGTAGTAATAAATTCAGCTATGCTAATTAATTTTTCGAAGAAAATTAACACATTAAAAATAGCTGAAATCGACTAAGTAGTCGATACTGAGCAAACTAATTTCAGGAATTGCGCTTATTCTGTTACATAAAAATAAAATAAATAAAATAACAATTTCCATAGGTAGCAATAAATTCAGCTACCCTAATTAATTTTTCAGAAAAAAATTACACATTACAAATAGCTGAAATCGACTAAGTAGTCGATACTGAACAAACTAGTTGCAGGAATTGTGCTTATTCTGTTACATATTGTATAAAGAGAAAACTCTCGACAAATAATAAACCAGACATTCGGCGAATTCAAAACAAATCCTATTAAGTACGTCCTATATTTCTCAAAATATAATAAATGAACAAATTGAATTACAAATAAGAACTAATAAAAGACCTACTGGAAGGAAATTAATATCATTCAAATCCACTCAACGTTATCAAATAGCCTTGTAGACTAGACATTGTAATGAGTTTCTAAATAAATGATAAATAAATACAGGTAAAAACTAAAATCATTTAAACATTACATTCTTTTAACGTTGGTCACGCTTATAAGATTTTTTCTTAGAAAATGAGATGATAATGGGAGCGATTCTACTTTACACCGACTAAACTTATTTTAGTTTAGTCCTGTCTTTGTCTTACTTCAAAAAAGAAAGGGGATAGAAGACAACCTACCGAATTTAGTCCTGACCTTACGCAGTAAATACGGTTTGAAATGCCTTAGTTGACAGGAGTCAAGACTAATTTTAATTTGACAGGACTAAATATCTCTCGTCTCTTTTCTTTTCTAGGAGAAAAAAATGACAGCAGGAAACTAAAATAAGTTTAGTCGCTGTAAAGCAGAATCGAATCCAATATGTTTCCAATATAAAATAAATAGCCTATTAGTATAAGATACGGTACCGGAATAAGAAAGAAACAAATAAGAAAATAAAACTCACCACGAGGGGGTAGGCAGAGGTATTTCAATTCTGGAAATACCCACTTTTTACAAGTACTTACTACTCACGCCTTTTTTATCCCCGAGGGGGAGTACATTCTACCCCTACATGTGATATGTGGTGAGCCGCCGGACCGGGTCTGTTACACATTCCTCAAAATTAATTGTGGGACCTGCTGGTTTTCTCACGATGTATTCCTTCACCGTCGAGCTAGTGATAAACATTGTAGGTACGTAAGTTCTAGAAAAACTCTATTGGTTCACTGAATATCATCATGAGAAGCGGGTTCTTTAATCGTAAGGCTCATAACACGAACTTTATAGGAATCTGAATAAATTCAACCATAGGTATATTAGGATAAGATTTTTTTAAAGCTACTGTAGGCCTCAAAGGCCGGCACCGCACTTGTGACTTTTGGGTTGCAGGTGACCAACCATGGGCGACGGTAGTCACCATGAGGTGACCCGTCTGCTCATCTGCCCCCTATATTATAAAAAAATGGCCAAGTGCGAGTCGTACTCGTCCAAGAAGGGTTCTGTACCTACCATTATCTGTAAAAACTGCAAAAAATCACCCCTCCCCCCTTAAACATTTGTTTTACGTTTTTAGTACCTATTTGTTGTTATAGCGGCAACAGAAATACATCATCTGTAAAAATTTCAGCGGTCTAACTATCGCGGTTCATGAGATACAGGCTGGTGACGGACAAACGGACAGCTGAGTCTTAGTAATATGGTCCTGTTTTACCCTTTGGCTACGGAACCTTAATAAGGTAAGACCTCAACAAAACCAAAATCCTTTCCTACCTACATCACTATCACTACATAGTATAAAATAAAGTCGCTTTCTCTGCCCCTATTTCCCTTTGTATGCTTAAATCTTTAAAACTACGGAACGGATTTTGATGAGGTTTTTTTAATAGATAGAGTGATTCAAGAGGAAGGTTTTAGAGCATTGCACCCGTGCGAAGCCGGGGCGGGTCGCTAGTCAGCAAATAAACCAATACAGGGCGGGTCGCTAGTCAGCATATAAACCAATACAAGAGCAAACTGAATTATGTTCCAGTTTATCAAGATGCTCGATAACGGATACCAAAGACCGTGATTTTTAAGGTAGTTGCAGACTCTAAAAATTTCATACAACTTTCTATGCAGTAATTTAAAAAACCGCTACGTAAATAATGCAATAAATTTATGTATTTTTTCGGCAATTAAAGTACAAGCTCAGTGAAAATTTTAACTGTCTACCTATTAGGGCTTTTGAGATCCACTGAAAACAGCGAGTTTTTTAAAAATGTCACTGATTGGTCAGCATGGCGCAGTGTTGAGTGACTTGACCAATCAAAAATATTCGTCGAGCACAGCTCGGTTCCAATCGGCACCGTAACAATAAAAAATCAATTGTGTTTTATTTTATTGGCTTGAGAGGTACTTATTTCATGTTACTGAGCCAACTTAATTTTTAGAATAATCGTACTGGCCAGTAAGACAATTGAATGAAAAAATACTTTTCATATCCCATACTCGGAAAGTAGTGTATGTTTGATCTGAGTACCGGGTCGGAAGCAATGATTCCCACCACAGAGAGATTCAGGGCTGTGATTCCCGCCCTCGGTCGGGAAAGACTCATAGTAATTGCTTCCGGCCTTAGGGCGGGAATGAATTAAAAAAAATAGTACTACATTTGGCAAAGACGTTTATAGAAAAAGTTTCTCTAGGAAAGAGAATGACTTTTTTCCAACCTCTTTGGGTACTTAGTAGGGATACGAAACTTTTTACATCAATTAGAATAAGAAAAAAGGTGCGGTCTTGTGAGTGTAGGTATAAACAACAGAAAATAGACCGCGCGCGGGGCGGTACTCGTTCGATATTTAAAATTTAAAAAAGAGTAATAATTTGGTAAGTCTAATAAGCACAGAACACTAATTACTCGGCTAAAAGTACGTTTAAAGAGGAAGGATTTGTACATTATTTTTGTAATGTTATTTAGGTTAGGTACTCTATGATGTAGTATTCAAAGACGTTTAAAAGAAAAAGTTTCTCTTTCTTGCAACCTCTTTGGTTGTATTGTTGACAAATTTGTTTTTTTTTGGTAGGTATTATTGCGTTTTTGCATGTTTGAATTTTTGTAAAATTGTATTTTTTTTTGTTAACTTTCCTTGAATTCGAAATGAAAAGTAGAGTGTTTAACGCGGGTGGAAGTTATCAATTCCTACTTGGACTGTATCCACCCTCGCTGCGCTCGGGCGTCTAAATACCTCGTATGGGAATTGATTCCTTCCGACCCTTGTATAACAATCTACTATATATATGCTTTTTTTCTTGCACCTATTATTTTTCTCGACGTATTAAGGCGAAAAGCTGTGTTTCGCTCGGCAGCAAAGTTATCTTGCGTCTCGTACCTTTGAAGTTATAAAAATAAGTTACTCGGGTCAAAAATATTTTTTGCAGCCTTGCAAAAGAAATATCTATTGATACCCCCGAGTTGTAAATAAAACAACAAACCTATTTTATCGAATTATCGTTTATCGTCAGGCCCTAGCCTTACCAGTTAGTTCCACAAGACAACTAGTTTAGGAACTGCGCTCAGTGCGGCCTTTGAAACCGGATGTCAAGTAAAGTAATCATATAAAGTGGGGTCCTTCCTGTCAGTGGACGTCGAAACGACCCAGTCTTCTATATATGCTCGAACATGCTCGACAGAACGCCTCTGACTCGTGCCATATGAGTAGGTATATATAAAATATTTTTAAATCAAGTGAAAATATATAATTAATAATATGAATATGAATAGAATTAACTTAGAAAGAAAAAAGCAATTTTCATGTTCTTTTCTAACAAAAAACTATATAGGTATTGTAAACATGCTTTGCATAAACTCTCACTGCCTCACTAAACGGCCACTTTTGTCGGCTTCTTTTGATACTTCGCCCGCATTTTTTTTTTTGGTGGTGTGCATGTATTGTTTATATACAACGTGTTTTATTGTTTTTTTTTTATTTCTGTAATTATCGACGTTATCTAGTAAAGTAGGACATGAAAAATAAAAATATGTTCAAATAATAGTTTCTTGTTCATTATTTCATCTACCCTTTACATATTTGCACTTCATTTAAAAACACCTTATTTAAACTCGTATTTAAATATTTTCTCGAAATTCTAAATACTCTACACTTTCGGAATGAATGACCATGTAGATGCCCACGCATTTACCCCAGCCGGATTGGCACCGGTATTCCATTTATTGGAAATACCCGCTCCAGTATATTTTGGGACCGCGACCCAATATTGTTTAACCAGTGTGATAGTTTCAATCACACCGGAATCGCAGTGTCTATTCCAATGTATAGGTACCTATAAATTCTAATTGTGTGTCTTTATCCTCACGGGTTTTGGAAAACCACTCAATGTTCCCGGAATAAAGTCGAGGAATTCGGACTGCATCCCAAGAGCCCTGCGCTCCAGGAATGTAAATTGTTACTTTATTTATTAACGCCTTACGACAAAGGCGTGTAACTGGTAAAAAGTATTTTTTATAGAATAGAATGGAATAGAATAGAATAGAATATAATTTATTTGTACAACAGATACACACTCATCACATAAAAAAAAACAATACCTAACAAAGACAGCTGAATATAATCCACCAAAAACACAACTAAAAGTGATACAGGTATCCAGTAAAGTAATTTTCAAATAAAAGGTACAACACAAAAGTAACGAATATATATTAGATAAGTAAATCTATGGTTTGGTGTGTGTGTAGCTGCAGTACAAAGAGGCCATAGCTCAGCTTTTATATGAAAGACAGAAGCAAATATCTTTAAATAGTATAAAAAACTAACAAGTGCGAGGCGAACTCTCTAACTATCACGGTTCATGAGATAGAGCCTGGTAGCAGACGGACTGACAGACAGACGGACAGACAGCGGAGTCTTAGTACCTAATAGGATCCCGTTTTACCTTTTGGGTACGGAATCCTAAATAGAACTACAATATCACTTATCTTGCGTGGGCATAAGGTTCAAATTCTAATATTATATTACTTTCATGAACCAGGAGATGTTAGATGGTACCATAATGGTACCATAAAATCGATTATATCGTCCTTTAGAATGTATTAAGAGTTATAGTTTACTCAAACATAGAAAAATACCGTACAATATGGTTCTTCGTCTATCAACAGTAAAAACCTACACAAAAAAAGACGTGTCTCACTCGGGGACTGCCACGGTAAAGCTATTGCATAGCATTTTGTATCAACAAGACTGCCGAAAAGAAACGACGTTAGACAATGCACGGCTTTCAAGCCACACCTCCGTGCCCGTCGGAGTGGGGAGCGTGAGGTTTTTTCGTTACAGAATTTCTGGATTCAGTCCCCGCCCTCAAGGCCCTCGATAGAAGCTATGCAATAGCTTAAAAAATCGTCTCTTATAGAAACCCAAAATGTTGAGATACACACTTTTCTCAGCAGACGAACTACATTTACCATCTGTCTGTCCGTCCACTTTATTAGTACAGATTTACAACCGTCAGAGAAACAAGATAATTCAACCGTTTGTGTCCATATTGGTTTTCGGTACCGCATCTTGATTATATTAGATAAGAACTAACAATCTCTGAGTGAGAAAAAAAAGACATTTATATACATTAAAAAAGAAGAACAGAAATAAGTATAATATAAGAATAAGCAGTAAAAATAAGTCTCGAATGAATATAGATATAATAAGCTGATAATGCTCATATTATTGTAAATAACAGACATAAATAGTTTAAGTTGTAGCTATTTTCAAAATAAATAATTGCATTGTATAACATATAAAATAGAAATAAGAGTGAATATGGGTAAAATGTTTTATAAAATGTAATGTACAAATGTAGAATAGATGACACTAATTAATTTTGTTATTGAACGCATTTCGATTAGCAAAATAACGATTCACAAATAGAGTAAAGTCAAACTAGTGTACGTTGAAAAACGTCTCCGATCACCATGTCGGAGAAAAAAAGGCGGAACACACAAAAAAAAAAACAACAATCTCTGAGTGTAAAATTTTTAATTAATGTATTGTGCTATTTAGTTTCGAACTTAAAAGAGCCTAGATTCATAATTTATCTAAAGTAATATTCTAAAGAGGTACAATTGTGTGTTTGTTTTGTATGTTGGGAACTACAGAAATTATTTTAAAAATATTTCTTAAACTTGCAGTACCTAAATAAGTACAATAACTTATCTGTGTTTTTTTTGCAGAGGGAAAATGCATTATTGCATACCGACCGGCCCGGGGGGGGGGACCGGTTATGTGGGGCTCTGCAGCATAGTGCTGCCATACCCACTAGAACCCCCTAGGGTTTTTAGGGTATCTTATTGCTAACTAATTTGAATCGAAATTATCATTTCACCCCCTTAGGGGTTGAATTTTGCAAAATCCTTTCTTAGTGGATGCCTACAATGCATAAGCTATCTGTGTAAGCTATGTGCAAAATGTCAAGTGTCCATAGACCCAGCGGTTTAGGCTAAGCGGTGATATATCTCCAATCAATCAGACAGTTTACCATTTTATATACAGGGTGACTTTTTTTACCGTCTGAAAAAAAATGTGGTGTGATAGGTAAGTGTAATAGATTCATTTGGCAAAGTTACTTAAAAAATATTTTTTTTCTCAAAAAAAATTTTTCTTCCACAAACTATTAAACACTACTCAATTGTAGTCAATAATGCACACTGAAATATTTGAAATAGTATTTTAAAAAGAAACAGCCTCGTAGCTTCCATTTATGCGCAATTTACCTACAACCGCCAGCAGTGCACTAGTACTGTGCGTAGTTTCTAGATTTTGTAAATTGCATTAAACATGACTATATTTAACAATTAATCTCGTGTATAACTTCGGCTCTAGATACCTTATACGTCATATTTTTTTCCAGACGGTAAAAAAAATCACCACACACTAATTTAAAGAGAGAAATAGGAAAGATTTGACTTTTGTATGTTTGTTTCTTCTTCCCCCATCGGCCGTCAGCTCTCCGAACTTCAGGGCAGTACCACTTAGACTTGATAATTCTGGGCTATGTTGGATCATAAAATTAATACTGTTAACTATACGCCCTTATTTACGGCTCCATAAAACCTAAATAGGTGGTTCCCAAATTAACTAATGGAAGCCAATAATATTCTGAAATTAGGAGAAAGCATTCATGCATAAACCAATATGGATGCGAGCGGTTAAAATAAATCATTTTATTGTTTGTTGTAAAACAGCACTAATGAAGTGGAAGGATCTAATAAATGTAAAATGTATTGTGTGGTGAAACTGTACTTAAATCTTCACTTAACTAGGTATACGTAAAAATAATTGTGTGAATGATAGAACTGAATAGCACAGATAATACCTCTTTATTTTACTCCAAAGAATATAGTGTGAACACAGACCAGCAGACGTATTCACAGAGACTCGATACCGTTTCCGTTCGATTCGAGTCGAATCTATCGACATCGGAAACGAATCTATCGAGATAGGCTGATGTTGGTTTCCAAAAACTAATGTCATATGTGACATTAGTTTTCGATACCAACATCAGCCCATCTCGATAGATTCGTTTCCGATGTCGATAGATTCGACTCGAATCGAACGGAAACGGTATCGAGTCTCTGTGAATACGTCTGCAGTTTAAAAAATCTGGTCTGTGGTATGGATATAAACATTAATTCAAGTATGGTCGGTATTATCGCAGATTCGTTTCCGATGTCGATAGATTCGACTCGAATCGAACGGAAACGGTATCGAGTCTCTGTGAATACGTCTGCAGTTTAAAAAATCTGGTCTGTAGTATGGATATAAACATTAATTCAAGTAATCTTTAAGCTATCTCTTCCAGACAACCTTGGGATGGATGAAACTGGGAGATTAGAACTGGGGTAGACGGTGCACTAGAAAAGTAAATAATATATTACTATTATTCTCATTTATGAAGTGGTCTGATTCCGGGTTAAGGTATACCTAAATAAAATCGTCATCTTCAGGGAGCTTGTCGTAACGTAGGGTAAAAAAGACAAAAATGAGGTTGTTTGTTCCATGAAATTTGACACGACAAACGTTGACACCTCAAGGTACCATCATCGGGTACTTTTCATCACGGAAAACCTCCAAGAAGACTTCAATAAAAAAAAAGAAAAAAAAGAACACGCGACATTTTAAAATTCAATCGGACAGAGTTGCGGGTAACATAATAATAAAATGTAATAACAGAACTCTAAGGAGAAAAAAAAACTTCATCTTATATGGTTTTCTCATGGACTTCATGGTCAAATCTGGACCAAATTAAAATGGAAGCACCAGATTTCAAATAAAAAAAGAATCATCAAAATCGGTTCACCCATTCAAAAGTTCTGAGGTAACAAACATAAAAAAGACAACAAAATATTTTTAGACGAATTGATAACCTCCTCCTTATTTTGAAGTCGATTGAAAAAAAAAGTTAGCTATGACACTTAAGTACGAGTATAATATAACAGCAACCGAGTGAAAATACTGCTCAATTGGGTAGTTGACAGCATCGAAATTAAATTGCGAGTAGTCATACATTAAAAAGATTATCCCAAAACACCTCAAAATATGTATTTCGATTTTCAATTTACAATTATAGCAAATTTAAAAATAATAAAACAATCAAAAAAAGCGCTGCAATTGAGTACTACAAACTATGACGCCACGGTTTGCTATTTCAGTACATTAATATTTCGTTTTGACAGATCCTAAAAAGTAACTGATTTGACTAGGTAGGACACAACCCTATTATTACACTAACTCTGAGGATATAACGTAATTATCGGACTCCGAACTTCAAATATCTCCAATTAAATTCACCGCCCTTCAATTACTAGCAACTACAAATTAACAAAACTTACAACCGCGTTCTCCGCCAAATATTTCCAGTGCCGCCATATTGCCGCCGCCATTTTGAATGCGGTCATTGATTATTATCTTTTACGATTATTGGAGCAGCGAGTCAGTTCGATGTTGGAATTAATTTTAATATCACGATTTTCGCGGCCGCAATGACCGATTTAAATGCATCCTGTGTGATACTGGTGTTGAATATTGGAATTTTAATAATTAAAATTTCGAAATTGTGTTTTGTTTTAAAATGTTATTGCCATTTATATGTTTAAATATTTTTGCGATTTTTCAGTGCTGTTTTGTGGATTTTTTAATTAAAATTGTGTCAATCAAAAAGTTTTCTTTCGATACCTGAAATTCAAAGCAAGTAACGATACAAAAAAATACAACAACAACAACGAAAATACAACACCCAGACTTAAAACCAATAAACACTTTAATTAAAAAAAATGCTGGCCTCAAACGAGCTCTGATTTGGAAGCCACTACCAACTGAGCCAACAAGCCCTTCAAAGAATATCTTGTACATAACATTATTTTAAATATTTCCAGAACATTCGATAGGTACATTTTAATGAAGAGCAGACGGGATGAATCCGATTGATGAGCACCAGACGTTACGCGGCGCTTCAATTTCAGAACAATAAGAATATAAGTAAAAGCAAGCGAAAACGAACCTTCTGTTATAAATGGAGGGTTCCGTATCCATCGTCAAGACTTTAGTAGTCTTACTTAAAGTTCCGTTAACAAGTAACAACTAATTTGTTAGAAAACATCCCAAAAATTTGTTAATGTAGAAGTCTATCTTGTTTGTTACTTGACTGAAATAATAGGTGAGACTTAGATAGTGTAGTATTTTAATAGTAAAACGCTAAGTTGCTGAAAAATCGTAGCAATAAGACCATTTATTAGTAAAAATTGCAACATAATAAAGTTCTTTACTATTATTATTTTGTACAAATACAAACATACGAGTACGTGGCAGTAGAGGTTATATTCTTAGTTATAGCTGTAGTCCAAGAAATCGTCTGTCGAGAACTTTTGGTTATCACTTCCCCTAGAAACTATGTATTTTTCTGGGATGAAAAGAATACCCCTTGTCCTTTCTCAAGACGTGAACTATTATTCTGCCAAATTTCATTGAGATCATTCCACCGGTTGTACCGTGAAAAGATATCACAGAGAGTTACTTTTGGATATATAATAATAAAAGAAGAGAAGTAGAAAAGAAGAAATATAATGCCAAAAAAGACACAAATATCTGAATAAACACTACTTGGTGCGTATACCTTAGCAAAGGGGGACTAATCAGCTTACCCTACCCAGCCTTCATACTTGGCTCAGTAGAGCTGGTTTTATTGATCCCCTTTACTCTATAAGATTGTATGAGAAAGAGAGAAAAAATTAAATTAGCTATGGTACATTATATCTACTCATTTTCTTGTGCTGTGATGTCTATCTTTTTGTTGTGTGTTATGATATGTGTGTATGTGCATATTTTTTCTTGTGATCTATTCTTATAAAGAGCTGCCCTTGAGTTTCTTGCTGGTTCTTCTCGGGGTACTGCATTTGGAATCAGCAACTCGTCGGTAGAGATGGGTTGCTGTTTATATTTAGCCAATCTTCATGGACTAGTTTAGTGTGCCTTGTTATTAGACTATTGACTCTTAAAGTGTAGTTCTTATTACCTACAGAATGAAATACATTTTCATTATAAGAACTTTATCTCTATAGAGAATTCAAAGACCATAGCTTACCTAAAGATACGAAAAAATATTTACAAAAATGTTACCGCTTTCTGTTACACGGAACCCTAAACCAGAATCGATATATCCCTGCCATCACCGCGACGCATCGTCTCATGCGCATGCCATTCCTCTTACAACCCGATTCGACTATTATAGCTTGATATCTCAATTTAAACTTTAATTTTTAACCAACTTCAAATAACATGGAAGTCTAAAGAGTAAAAATCCGACTGCAACGAATAATACTAAAAAAAATCGGTTGTCTGTAAAGTCGGTTTACTGACGATAGTTGAACGTGACAACGTCAGCATGAGAAAATACTGAGGGAATAGATTGATCCTCTTTGTCGCTCGTTCGTCATACTTTTTCGTGCATGCAGCCGGCTCCATCGAATTATAAGACGTTGTCACGTCAAAAACATACATGTATACATTTTTTAAGTCGGTTTAAAGAAGAATCATCGAAATAGGTTGGCGTGTGGTTGGCGTGATATTGAGTTATTCGTCTGATATGGGCTGATGATCTTCAAGCGCCTGAACAGATTTTCTTGAATCGTAGCTAAGAACACTCAATCAAGTCACCTTTCAAACGATAATACTAAATCAAAATCGGTTCAGCCGTTTGGGAGCTACGATGCCACAGACAGTCATACAGATACACAGAAACAGACGTCAAACTTAGAACACACTTTTTTTAGGCGGATTTAAAAAAAAGTTTTAAAAGTGATCATCAGTAAAACTTCCTGTGGCTAAATGATGATAAAAAATATTATGTACTAGCGACCCGCCCTGGCTTCAGAAGGGTGCAATGCTGATACTGAAACCTTCCTCTTGAATCACTCTATCTATTAAAAAAAACCGCATCAAAATCCGTTGCGAAGTTTTCAAGATTTAAGCATACATAGGGACATAGGGATATAGGGACAGAGAAAGCGACTTTGTTTTATACTATGTATGTATATGTATGTTGTAGTATATTAAAGATAGCGGTGGCAACACAGAAACAATAAATAAGGAGTCTATGGTTGGCTCTAAGTCTCTTGTAATTTTCGGCTGTCATGTTTTGGAATAGAATCGATATGTTATTTAAAAATCAGTGTTTCATTTAGCAAAAGTTCCATGTTTTTATCTTCACGACATATCAAATGGCGACGAGGTATAATTATTTTTAAAGAAGACTACTTTGCAAGGCGCAAATTTTTATTCGACGAACATTCTACATCAAGTCAAGGTGACGCAACAAAATGGCAAATTTGCCTTTGAAATTATTTTGCGAGGGAGACGATATTTCATGTTTTTTGGAAAGGTTGGAACAATATTTCAGTGCAGCCCGAGTTCCAGCTGACCGACAAGTGTCAACTTTGTTAGTATCCATCGACGAAAAGGTTTACAAAACTTTAAAAAATATTTTGCATCCGGCATTACCTAAACAAAAGACTTACGCCGAGATTGAGGCGGCATTGAAATTAAGGTACGAAACAAGGACCTCACATTATAGGAATCGAATCCAATTTGACCGACTGCTTCAAACCGAAGGGGAAGGAGTGGCAGCATGGTATGCCAGAGTGGGCGAAAGGGCAGCCCAATGTGGATTCGACGCTTCCATCGAGGAAAGAATCAAGGATAAATTTGTAACCGGATTGCGAACGGGACCTATTCAGGAAAGGCTGTGTGAAGAGCCAGTAACAAAGAGTGCGGATCAGTTACTCGACATTGCATTAAATAAAGAGGCGGTTTTACAGGACAGAAATTCTACAGTACAGGTGAATAAGGTGTTCAAGAGTAAATTTAGTTCCAAAGCAGCACCAGAAAAAGTAAAGTTGGAACAGCAAAACAAGGAGGTAAAATGTTTCCGCTGCGGTAAAGGTAACCATTCATTTTCAAAATGTAAATATAAAACGTATAAATGTAAAAATTGTAACAAAATTGGACATTTAGCTTCAGTGTGCAAAAGCAAGGCAACTAATAATTTAAACATCTCAAATGAGGATAACTCAGTTGATATTTTTACTGCGACAGTGGTGGAACAACAAAGCATAGGTTATGTTTCTCCATTTAATATTACATGTGAAATTAATTCAAGGGAGATTTGTATGGAAATTGATACAGGAGCTGCGATGTCATGTATTCCAGATAACATTTATAATGAAAATTTTTCAGACATTAAGTTGGAACAGACTGATATTGAATTAAAAACTTACAGTGGGCAAGTATTAAAGCCACTAGGTAAAATTATTGTAAACTTGAAAGTTAAGGAAACACAATTGAATTGTTCTGTACTGGTGGTAAAGAATGGGTGTAAAAGTTTATTTGGCCGAGATTTAATTGAAAAATTTAAAATTGATTTTAATAATTACAATGGTTTAAATTCTTTGGAAGATATTAGCCTTGAAAAATTATTGGAGGAATATTCAGAGGTTTTTACAAATGAGTTAGGCACAATTCGAGGGGAGCTGGTAAAATTAGATCTTACAGATAACCAGGTTAAGCCCATTTTTCACAAACCAAGGCCCATTCCATATGCTTTTAAAGAGAAGGTTGATATTGAATTAAACAGGTTAGAAAAAGAGGGGGTTATTACCAAGGTAGAAAATTCTAAATGGGGTACACCTTTAGTTCCTGTTATTAAAGAAAATGGTAAGTTGAGGTTATGTGCTAATTACAAAATTACAGTAAATAAACATTTAAAAGAAGTGAACCATCCTTTGCCAAGGATTGAAGATATTTTCACTACATTACAAGGTGGTAAGAAATTTACAAAATTAGATTTGCGTAATGCTTATAATCAGCTTTCTTTAGACAATGACACTGGAGAATTATTGGCATGGTCTACTCCCAAAGGTATTTACAGATTAAATAGATTGCCATACGGTACTAAGCCTGCCAGTGCAATATTTCAATCTAAGTTGGAGAAAATTTTATTAGGAGCAAAAGGTGCATTAAATTTCATTGATGACGTTCTTATAACAGGATCTGATGACCAGGAACATTTACAGAATTTAAAGGAGGTATTAAGACGTTTTAAAGAAATTGGCATCAGATTAAATAAAAAGAAATGCCTATTCTTTCAAGAGGAGATTAAATATTTAGGGCATATTATTACACAGGAAGGTTTAAAAAAAGACACTTCCAAATTACAGGCAATTATTAAGGCACCAGCGCCTAAAAATGTTTCGGAAGTTAGATCATGGATAGGAATGATAAATTATTATTCAAAATTTATTCCGAAGCTGTCAGTTAAATTAAAACCTTTATATGATTTATTACAAAAGAATTCAAAGTTTATATGGTCTAAACAGTGTGAACAAAGTTTTGAATCTCTTAAAAGTGATATTGTATCTGATAATATATTAGTGCATTTTGACAGGGATTTACCCTTAAGACTAGCATGTGACGCATCACAAAATGGTGTAGGAGCAGTTTTAAGTCACATAATGCCAGATGGTTCTGACAAACCAATAAGTTTTATTTCAAGAGTTTACACAAAAGCGGAAAAGGGTTATTCAATGATTCACAAAGAGGCACTAGCTATTTATTGGGCGGTTCAAAAATTTTATCAATATTTAGTGGGAACCAAGTTTGAATTACTATCAGATCATAAACCGTTACAAGCTTTATTTGGGGAAAATAAAAGTTTACCTCAGATGGCTGCAGGTAGATTACAGAGATGGTCATTATATTTAGCAGGATTTAATTATACTTTTAAACATGTAAAGGGTACAGAAAATGTTAAGGCAGACTGTATGTCTAGATTACCTTTAAATTTAAACTGTCAGGACACTGCGGAGAATGAATATGATTATATAAATTTTGTGGAAAAACAAAATGTGGTAGATTTGAATTTAGTAAGATCAGAAACAAGAAAAGATACAGTTCTGAGCTCTGTTTTCAATATGATTAGATACGGTTTTCCTAACAATGTTAGTGATGAATCTTTAAAACCATTTTTACAAAGAAAAAGTGAACTTTACATTGATCATAATGTAATTATGTGGGGTTACAGAGTTGTAATACCATATAGGTTACAACAAATGTTGTTAAAAGAACTGCATTCAACTCATGAGGGCATTGCAAAAATGAAAAATAATGCTAGGTCTTATTTTTGGTGGCCCAATCTGGACAAATCAATAGAAAATGTTGTTAAAAATTGTGACATTTGTATGTCATCACGTCCAGAGCCTCCAAAATCTAAAGTTTTATCATGGCCTAATGTAAATTCGCCATATGAGCGTGTTCATGCAGATTATTTAGGACCTATTGATGGGAAAAATATTTTATTAATAATTGATTCTTACACAAAATGGCCAGAGGCTTTTATAATGAAAAGTATGGATTCTAAGTTGGCGGTTGAAAAGTTTAGAGAGTGTTTTAGTAGATTCGGTTTACCAAAAATTTTAGTTACTGACAATGCGGCGACATTTTGTTCAAGCGAATTTTCAGAATTTTTAAGCAGGAATGGTGTAAAACATAATACTTCTCCACCTTTTCATCCAGCCACAAATGGTTTTGCAGAAAATGCAGTTAGAAGTTTCAAATCTGGAATAATAAAGGCTTTAAAAGATAAAAATAATTGTAACATATCTTTTGAAACATTAATGAATCGTTACTTATTTCATTATAGAAATTCAATTCATTGTATTACTGGTAGGACACCATCGGAATTAATGTTTCAAAGGAAGTTAAGGACTAGATTTGATTTGTTAACTTATAAAAATGTAGCTAAAGAAGGGACTACAGGAAAGAGGGAGACAATATTTAAGGAAGGAGATATTGTATATTGTAGGGATTATAGAATTCCAAATAAAAAACAATTTGTAAAATGTATAATTGATGAGGCTTTGGGGCAGAGAACATACTTATGCAGAGTTAATAATGAAAATTTAATTTGGAAAAGACATTTGGATCAGATAATTAGTTCTTTGCCACAGAACTCAGAAAGTGAATCAGTCAGTCAGTGTTTAAATGATGAGAACAACCATGATAATTCTAAATATTTTTATATAGCAGGGGAGCATTCTAATGGGGACACTCATAGTGACAGGGCAGATTGGGTGAATAAAAATCATAGTTTGAGTGAAAATATTGTAATTCCTAGTAATGAAAGGCATCCCACTGTATCGAGTTGTAATGAACGACCACATGAAAATGTACCCAATGTTGTGAAGCGTTCAGAAAGAGTGAGGAAGGCCCCTCAACGACTAAACTTGTGAGAGGGAGTGATTGTAGTATATTAAAGATAGCGGTGGCAACACAGAAACAATAAATAAGGAGTCTATGGTTGGCTCTAAGTCTCTTGTAATTTTCGGCTGTCATGTTTTGGAATAGAATCGATATGTTATTTAAAAATCAGTGTTTCATTTAGCAAAAGTTCCATGTTTTTATCTTCACGACATATCATATGTAGTGATGACTTTGAGTATTAAACCAACAGGAGACGTCACGAGCACTAGTTTCTTTGCAAAAAAGTCTGCCAATTTCTGCGGGGGGGATGAGGGAACGCACACGAATAATGTTAAAACAAACGCATTTTTTGACAAAACAATTTAACACTAGCTTGAACTAGATGCACACAAATACATTCACCAATCCGAAAACTCCGTGAACTCAAAAAAACTAGTTGTATATAACAGGTATGATCGTTGACCGACACTTTTTTTTGGCAGAGGGGAACGCCTGTCATTGGCGTCTCCGGTTGGTTTAATACTCAAAGAGTGATGATGATGTAAAAAAAGGTGGAGTTTCTATGTCCGTTCCCGTTCATCGAAGTGAGGAAGGTCCACTTATACTGGTCCAAATAACACTAATTTATTGATCCCACCAGTCATTCTAACTTTATTTGTCAGTGTTGCTGTTTGACTGTGAGCTCGTTTAATTGTGCTATTTGTGGCGTGACACCCCTTGAATAAACAACGCCAGTTAATCTTGTATTTTAAATAAGTTCATCAGTAATAACCTTACGGTTAAAGAGCCGTTCGAAAATCAGTGAGGCTCGGGTTCGAATCCTGGCATGTACCAATGAGTTTTTCAAAAACTTACGTACATATTTATCACTAGCTCGACGGTGAAGGAAAACATCGTGAGGAAACCCGCGAGACATGTGTCAATAGACCCGGTCCGGCGATGTGCTCACCGCCTACCTACGTTTAGGGGTCCAATATATCTTGTCAAATGTGGGTAAGTATATCCAGTAATGGAATACCTCTGCCTACCCCCTCGGGGATAAAAGGCGTGAGATTATTTATTATTATTATTTTTAAATAAGGATTAGGTACAAAGGTTAAGTTATGGTGGGTGCGGTCTGAAATTTTATAGTGGTTGTTATGCAATTTTTGAAATATTCAGGGATAAATGTCGCTTACTATCATTGATTTTTTGAGAAAAAGTAAAATAAATAATCTTGCGCCTTATATCCCCCAGGGGTATTCCAGGTGTTCCATTCATATTTATCACTAGCTCGACGGTGAAGGAAAACATCGTGAGGAAACCCGCAGGTCTCAGAATTAATGCTGAGACATTGTAAATAGACCCGGTCCGGCGATGTGCTCACCGCCTACCTACGTTTAGGGGTCCAATACATCTTGTCAAATGTGGGTAAGTATATCCAGTAATGGAATACCTCTGCCTACCCCCTCGGGGATAAAAGGCGTAAGATTATTTATTATTATTATTTTTAAATAAGGATTAGGTACAAAGGTTAAGTTATGGTGGGTGCGGTCTGAAATTTTATAGTGGTTGTTATGCAATTTTTGAAATATTCAGGGATAATGTCGCTTACTATCATTGATTTTTTGAAAAAAAGTAAAATAAATAATCTTGCGCCTTATATCCCCCAGGGGTATTCCAGGTATTCCATTTTTGGTAATACACACTTTTCACGAATATTGGACCCCTAAACGTGATAGGTTGGTGGTGAGCCCATTAATTAGGCTACCCCTGCTCACAGATTTTTTGAAATTGCATTATTATCTTAGAGTATACTTATCTTAGAGTTTAGTTTGTTCTCAAATTTCTCTCGCTGCATGATATTATATTAGTAACATAGGTAACATAGGTAACTTACGTGACACCAAGCATGATGAATCTTGAATTGATAAAGTTAGGACTTCCAAGATGTTGTAGTAGACAATATCTTGGAAGTCTAAACGTCCGAAGTTTAGACGAAGGTTCGTATTACCTGTCCATTTAAGAAGTATGTCATACCTACAAGAGTTAGATTTAAACAGCTTGTGTTTTATATTTGGACAGACTAGAGTAGCTTAACTAACTCTCTTTACAAAATTCTTAAAGGACTCGTATATGATAGGGGAATTACATATTTATTACTATCTGTTCCGCGCAGTTTTACCCGTAGTTTCCGTTCCCGCATAGGCTATATTTTATTCCCGAATACGGGAATAAAATATAGCCTATGTTAATCAGAGATATTCTAGCTTTCAATTGGTGAAAGAGTTTTTAAAATCGGTCCAGTGGTTTTTGAGTTTATTCGTAACAAAACCACAAACATACAAATATTACCTTTTTTAAATATTAGTATAGAGTATACAAGTATAGATTTAGATTAGTATAGATTAATGTAAAAGTAAGTAACAACTGTAAAAGTAAGTAACAACTCTCCGAATAATAATAAATATTATGTGATAACTGATAGGAGACCGTGACTTCCCCACTGCTCAACTAGATAACTCAACTGCATGAAGTTGAGCAGTGGGTAATACCAACGGCTCAACTGGTAATTGCTTAACTATGAATAGTGGAGCAGTAATACCCGCTGATGAACTTAAACTGTACAACTATATTTATAGACTAGAAATAAAAACTCCAAATCTCATAATTAATATTTAAAAAAATTCAAAATTCAAAATCGTTTATTTTCTATTGGTATTAAAATATACACTTAGAAACGTCAATATTTTATAATAACAAGGCATATACTTCACCAACTACTAAAAAGCTTTAATAAAACAATTTCTGCTTACAAGCAATTGCCAGTTGAGTTGTTGGTATTACCCACTGCTCAACTTTACGCAGTTGAGCTATCTAGTTGAGCAGTGGTGAAGTAAGACGTTCATCGCTATGAGCGATTGTTTCCACATTTCTTTCAGACAACCTTAGGCTGAATGCTAAGATAAACAGACTTTGAGTAATGTAATAAAATGTATGTCATAGATCTATTTAAAGCAGGGCATTGAAACTTTAAACGTCACCAGCACACTTTGTAAATGTCAACTTGGGAATAAGGTTAGTTCAAAGGCGCTTCATATCAAACGGGGACTTTCCCGTCAATTATGCGGCAATTTAATTTTCATTTCTCAGAGCGAGCGCGTCAAATGTCGTATAGATGAAGTAGGGGCAGCATAGAGTACTCAACAAAACAGAGAGTATTTTTTTATTTTTTTGTGCTTCGTACCCAAAACATTGCCAACGGGACCCTATTAAGCCTTCGCTGACCGTCCGTGAGTCCATTCGTCTGTCGGTCTGTCAGTAAGGTCTCAAGGTCATCTCAAGAATTTGTAATAGGAAGACTGTTTAAATTTCCCGGAATGTGTATTTAAATTACTGCAATAACAAGAAATAAAAAAAATAAAGAGAGTTCCCAATGAAATGTTTTATTTATTTTACGGTGGTACGGAACCCTAAATCCAACTCGCACTTGGCCAGTTTTATCCTGATCATTATAGAATAGAATCATAAAAGTATGGGATTGACTCCTTATATGCAGTAATACCATTGGATGGTTTAAAAATTCGAACAGACGGCCTTATATCATCTCATAGACAGCGGTGGGAGGGAATGTCGATACTTACTCATATTGTGAAGGAAGACCTACATCTCAGCAGTGTGCTGTTATAACTTGATAATGAATGATATGGATGTAAAAAAAGTCACGTGATAATTTCAATTGTTGCTACAAACCAAAACCTGGTCAACGTTGCGTCCATTACTGTACATTATCGGCAAAAAATAAAAAAAGAGATTCCCAATGAAAATTTTTATATGCTATACATTCAGTCACCTTACAAATCTCTAGCCTGTCCCGTAACTTCGTTCATTATCTGAGAATATAGTAACCTCCCTTCTTTAATAAGTTAATCTCATGTCATGTTCAACAATTTAGCGACGATATCGCAGCAAACAGATATAAAGTCAGACGCGTTTGTAATATTAGGTAAGTATAAGGACGATGCCGCCTCTGCAGCGTTATAATGTCTACTCACCGCTTTCAGAATTGTTGGGTATGTATGAGCGCATTTGTCTCACTAACAAAGTACTTCCACGCTATTCCAAGGCCTACTAGTCTAGCTAGCAGAATCCAACCCTTAACTTAAAGGGGATAAGGTCTGTATTCTGCTGGAGTCCTTTTTGAACTGTCATGTTAATAAAATCTGAAGGTACAAGGCGTTAATTAAGGAATGAGATTAAGTGTCGCTTCTTTTGGGTCAGATGTGGTACAAACAGTTTTAGGTCTGTTTATAGCGGGTGTTACAAGGGATGTTTTAGATTTTAATTTGCATTGTAGAGTATGAAATACCCTTGAATCTTATCTCCATGACGCGTGTCTTTCCAAGTATGTGGAAATATCATAAAGTCTGTAATAAAAATAAATTAATATACTCAAACCCTTCCGTAATGGGATCAACAAAGGTTTCATGCCTAGAATTAACCATTTTTCATCAATGTCCTTCTTGGACCTTTGAAGGTCAAGGCCAGACTGGGTTCATGCTGCACATACCAGCATTTGAATACCATATTTATCGACTAAGTCATTAACTCTAACATTTAGTAACAATAATAATTTAATAAAATACACATAATATTTAGAAACTAAACTAAAGATAAAAAATGTCCTCCAGCGCACCATGTTGAGGTAAGGCACCCAAAATGCTCCCAGCATTTCCCCTCTGGACAGCCAAGCTAATCCTTTAGGCGAAATAGCCACCAGCCCTTGGGTCGCCAGTGGCCTCTATTAGGCGCGCTGAAAGGCTTTTTAAAAATTTCCTTGCTTCAAGGCCCCATGGGCCCATCGTTTCTATTGCCACTGGCACAAAAATGTAGGTGTCTCCTAAACCCTGGTACCTTCTACGCTTTACTAGTGGCACCAGCACCGTTGGAAGTTGACGGGACATGGGACTGGGCTAAAGTGTCTCCACATGTGGCATCCCACACCAGGCATTTCCCGTGGCTCCACGGTATTAAAGTCATACCATCAGGTCTCTTGCCATCCGATCTAAACTCTAATCTAAGCCTCAGCTTTAAACTTTAAAGTGTACTGCATTTTTATCAACGTCTGTTTTGTGTGTCTTTAATCCTACTTCTTACTAATATTATAAACTCAAAAGTTAGTGAGTATGGATATAAATGTTTGTTGCTCTTTCACGCAAAAACTACAAAACTGATTTTCATGAAACTCGACAGTTACATAGCTTATACATCAGAATAACACAGGCTATTTTTAGGGTTCCGTACCTCAAAAGGAAAAAACGGAACCCTTATAGGATCACTTTGTTGTCCGTCTGTCCGTCCGTCCGTCCGTCTGTCAAGACCCTTTTTCTCAGGAACGCGTGGAGGTATGAAGCTGAAATTTATATCAATTACTCAGGTCTACTGTCCCTTGAAGCTGTGAAAAAATCAAACTTCTAAGCCAACGCAATCAAAAGATACAGCCATTTATGCCGCAAATTTTCGACACTTGCAAGGGAATCAAAACCTACAGGGTGCTTCCCGTGAACTCAGAATCTTGAAATTTGGTACGAAGCAACGTCTTATAACATAGATAAAGGAAAAATTACGAAAACCATAAATTTGCAAGGTTGTACGGAACCCTCGGTGCGCGAGTCCGACTCGCACTTGGCCGGTTTTTATTCCAGTATTCCCAAGGGGATCGAACCACGGACCGCTGATAGTAATAAATAAACAGATTAAAAACAGAGGGGAGTGGGTATCTTGATACCCAAGGTCAAACGTGGATGCTAGGCCGGATTTGTCCAGTTATCTGGTAAATAAAAGGCAAAATTATTAAACAAGTTAATACATCAACGTCGTCGCAAGTTGTACACTTGTGTGATGGATTGTTTTGGCACGCTATTCCCAAATACCAGCTGTTTGCGGGTAATTTTCATAATACAGAATTGGAGGATTTTTGGAAAATTTTTAGCTACCATATAGCAGAGGTAGTATAAGATATTTTTCACACCACATGCTCGACATTGCAAAATTATATCATGCAAACCTCACCTAAAGCAAGTCATTATTAACCGGCGGATTATAAAAATATTCAGTTATATATCGGGTTATAATGAATTCCTATGAAAAAAGAATCCTTAGAGACCTACAGCAAAAAGAACTTATTGAAAAATCGAACTCGCCAGTAGAGTATTCTCCTTTGGGATAAAGCTGTTTTCGTCTTGGGTGAGCTTGAATCCCTCGCTGCACTCAGGACTCCGCTCAGGATTTAAATCTGGAGTCCCGCAATTTCTCAGCATTCAATATCGCGCCCGTGACATAAAACAGTCCTTTATCCCCTCAGTGTATGTATAATCTACTTTATACACCACCTGCCCCTATAGCACGTATTATAATATTTTGGATAGTGTAGTAAATTACTCTAAGTGTCTACTATATACGGATGATATAAAATTTAACTTACTTAGAGTTACTTAGAGAACGGTTAAAGAGCCGGCCGAAAATCAGTGAGGCTCGGGTTCGAATCCTGGCATGTACCAATGAGTTTATCAAAAACTTACGTACATATTTATCACTAGCTCGACGGTGAAGAAAAACATCGTGAGGAAACCCACAGGTCAAAAAATTAATTCTGAGACATTGTAAATAGACCCGGTCCGGCTATCTATATCTCGTGAAAAGTGGGTATATTCAGAAATGGAAAACCTCTGCCTACCCCCTCGGGGATGAAAGGCGTGAGATATATTTTTTTATATAAAACTTATTTATGTATTAAGGAATCAAAAGGATTGATCTATTTCTTATTAAAATATATTAACATCTTGATTTCCTCACTACGCTCGTTAACTAAATAATCCTTCGCTTCGCTTTTTTCGCTCAGAATTCAATAGGCTGCCCGCGACATAAGACACTGTTTTGCTTAATCTACTGTACTATACTATTATGGTAGCTGTAGAGGATGCAATCTACGTAAGTCTACTCCAAGGAGTTAAAGAGTCCGCTTCCCATTCGTGAGGATCGGGTTGGATTCCTAGCATACCAATGAGGTTTTCAAAAACCTTACGTGCATATTTATCACTTTTTATTTTAACGAAATTGTCAAAACATTCACGACTGCATCCTACTCTTCTAAGGACAGATTTCAAAAAGCAATCTTTTATTCCCACAAGTTCTTGTTATGCTTTTAGCAAATAATAATAATAATAATGTTGTTTATTCAGACAATAGCCCCGTAAACACACACAAAAAAAAAAAATATGCGTCGCATAATAATCGTGAGTTGATCTCAACATTTGGTAATATCAAGGCGAACCTTTTGAGGCTTATAATCTAAGTAAGTTGTTCACAAAGTACTAACTTTACGTTTTTTTCATCAGTCGAAAACTCTTCATTACATATGCAAAGACAAGTTTTTATGTAGACTCTTATCTACACAACAATATTTGCATGCTTGATTGAGGGCTGAATACGTTACTAATCCTGACATCTTAGGGTGAGTATAGACTACAACATTTACTTGTATCAGAACATCGAGCACTCGCTATTTTTAAATTTACTCGAACCGCTCTTCGAACACGACGCTCGATATTTTGTTACAGCCTTTTAAAAACCAACGAGCATATTGGTGTAACATTTCGTCGAGCCTTATAGCCGTATAGTACGCCGAACGTTCGTGGGAACGTTACTTAACATGGAAATGCTTAGGCTAACTGAGCTTTTGCCTGTATTGTACCATTCGTAAGAACATTACATTACACCGAAACGCTCGAGGGATTGTTGTAGTCTATACTCACCTTTAAGATCTTTTAAATTTAAACATTATATTCTTGCAAATAAATATTACTTATACTTACTTACTCTGCATAAATAAAGCAACTGAGTCAATTCAGTTAATTATATACCATTTAGAAGGTAGGTATAAGAAATTTTCCAGGTGCAGTAAAATTTTGTTGACTAAGTCCACGCTATATACTTACTCGTTTTCAGAGATTATTCAAAGTATTGAAGTGACAGATGAAAGACGCAGCCAGAAACATTCAATGTTGTTGTTTTTTAAGGTCTTGGTATAAGTAGAATCTTTATCCTAAATATTTTAAGTGCGCAAGTTTATTTGGTAAACTAATCGAATTTAAAAAATCTCTAAGCAATTATCAGAGAGTAACATAAGTTGTATTGTAACTGTGCTAGTAAATACATAATTTCACTTGCACCAAAATTTTACGGCATAATTTTGAGACGAAATTTGTATAATATGAGACATCTAACGTACCGCCGAATTGTCTGTGCTCATATTAAAAATTGGCACATTAATTTATTTCTGCGAAAAATATGTTTTTATAGGCTCCCAACTTCGCCTTATAATTTGGGTACACATGTCTCAGAATTGATTCTGGGACCTGCCGGTTTCCTTCACCGTCAAGCTCGTGATGACTATGTTCGCAAGTTTTTAAAAACTCTTTAGAACATGTCAGGACTAGAACCCGAGCCTCACTGATTATCATCATGAGAAGCAGGCTCTTGAGCCGTAATGGTATCATTGCTCTAATTATATTATATATTGTAATAAAATAAGACGAAAACACGACATGAAAACATTAAGGTAAATAAAATTACACACAAAATCCTTTTTGTCGCCACATTTTACACTTACCAAAGGTCGGTAACCGCTCAGGACACATACACAAGTTATTTATATAAAAAAGCTTAAACTGGATTCTTTTATGTTATTATATCATAAAGCCGTGTATAATCCGGTATAACAGGCTATTTTGAGAGGTTTAAGTTGGCTTGATAGTCTACGTATATACACCTACGTCTACGTATGGACCTGCATCTCTTACAGGTATGTCATATAATAAAATTATTCACGAAAATGTTTTTGAATATCATTTTAACGCGGTCATTGACCTCCCGCAGCTGATTTTGTGAGTATACGCTAAAAATACCTACAACTGAAGATTTATTTTTTTATTTTTTTTATACAAACGCTAAGGTTAATAGCTTCTCATTCACCCCCTTGAAGGATTCCCTCGACTTACCAGTCACATTGTATAAATAAGCACTAAGAAGTTTTTTTTTTTGGTTATTCCCACTGGAACGGAACTACACAGGATCCACCTGCTAGTTCTTACATAATACTTCTATACTAATATTATAAAGAGGAAAGATTTGTATTTTTGTATGTTTGTTACGAATAAACTCAAAAACGACTAGACCGATTTTAAAAATTCTTTCATCAATAGAAAGCTAGAATATCCCTAAGTAACATAGGCTATATTTTATTCCCGTATTCCCACGGGAACGGGAACTACGCTGGTGATAGTCTCATATAATCTGAATCAATGTTGAAGATGCTCGTTCCTCACACTCACAGTCAAAGAGATTAAAATATAATAGGACAAAGAGGGGGTATTGGGAATATTTTCATAAAAAACTTTGAAGTATGTTTGAAGCTCAAGCGTCATGTCAGTTAGTATGAACGTGAGCTGTCATTCGGTCGAAATTGTACTAGACTTATTCCACTTGGAATAACTTTTGGCTTCAAATTTTCCTCGCCTTGTTTCTATACCCTATTATATTTCAATCTCTTTGCGCACAGTCTATTCGCGTATTGATCCTTCAGACAAAGCAACCACAGACCGAGTAAATGAATTAATATCACGCATCGTATCATTAATTAAAAGCACCTTTTCATGAAACAGATCTGTTTCACGCTTAATTATTCGTCCCATTAATATTTGATCGTCAATTTTAGCGCTACATCGGCACTAATCACACCTTTATCAATTACCATTTCAAGCTTCGAAATGCTGATATTATTGTTTTATAGACAAGGTGTCAAGTTACAAGGGAAACGTACGCAATTTTTTAATTTGGTCTACAAACTATTGAATACACTGAAACTTACTCTAAGTTACATACCTTGACTATGACTTAGTACCTACTTCAACCATTTACTGGTAAACACCAATTGAAAGAAGAGTAACGAAATAGATTTATTTTGCGAATATTGAAGGATGCAAGGAAAGAGGAAGCCCCAGAAGGACGTTCACGGATGAAATAAATGACGTCCTTCAAATAGCTGGGGTCTGGAGTGCGAAGAATAAAAGAGCATGCATGAAAAGGCTTATGGATGTGTAGGAAGCTAAAGAAGTATGCAGAAAGCGAACAAAGTGGCGATCCATCGTCTCTGCCTACCCCTGTGCGCAGAAGGCGCGTGATGTAGGTATATAAGTAAATGTACCACTTGTAAACCTTAAAAAATCTAACTTAAAAATAGGTGTCACTCAGAGAGATTTAAATACTAGGGCATAGAGGGGACAAAGCCCGAAAAATTTGAAGTCAAAACTTATTCCACAGTGGAATAACTTGAATAAGTCGTCCGAATAACAACTCTCGTTCGTATCTCGCCAAAATAAATAAATATGCCGAGATGCGCCTTGCTAGGTTGCAAATCACGCTACGGCAAAACGCCTGGAAGAGATTTTAGTTTATTTTCGTAAGTAGTTTTCATATTTACTCAGAAAAAAGAACAAAATTAATAATTTTCTTATATTCGTTCTAGAACATTCTGCTGATATTGTAAATTAACGCCCTCTGCTGTTGAGTAGCATAAACCACTACTTCACCACTAATTAGTGATGTGGTGCTGTTTATCGACTTTTGTTATCGATATTTATTTATTAGGTAGAAAATATAGGCATACTGTTTTTAAGAATACACACAGTTGGCTACTGCAAACTTTGAGAAAGTTTTGACCAAAAAATATGGATACTCGGCCTGAAATTGCCGCCAAAGCTGTGGCACTTCTGCAGACCGGGCATAGCCAAAGAAATGTGAGTGCACAACTAAATTTAAGCCGTACTACTGTCCGAAGAGTTTATTAAAGGTACTTAGAGACTGGCGGCTTCGTTTGTTGTCAAGGAAGACCGCGATCTCGCGTGACAACGTTTTTAGCTGGGGACCGTCAAAACTTTAAACACTAGGTGGCCCGAAAGATGTGTCCGGGAGTGTAGTAGGTAGGTATAATTGAAATTGATTTTGTTGTATATACCTATACTTTGTCCATAAACTGATATTATCGATACCTTGGTATGAAATAGTAACATCCCTTTTAATCAGCGTGACCTCTACCGGTCGATAGCTGAAACAACTTCTAATTGTTTGAAGACTTGTTTCAGCTATTGAAATCTAGATACCAGCACTGACGCTTAGGCTTCAAAGTTTTGTATGAAAATATTCCCAATGCCCCCTCTATGCCCTAGTATTTAAATCTCTTTGGTGTCACTATATTATCCGGTCAGCCGGTATTCTTGTGCTTTCCATTGGAGATCTCAGTCGCATTAATTGGTGTCTTAACATTATTAACTAGCGTCATCCAGTCTATTTCCGTTCCCGTGGGAATTTCCAAAAATCCCTTCATAGGTGTTGCCTATAGCATAAGACACCTACATACCATATTTCAAGTTTCTAGGTGAAGTAGGTACGTATTTCTCTTTATATTTTCCCGCGGGAATGATATACATATTTTCCTGTATTAAAAACAAAGAGATTTAAATACTAGGGCATAGAGGGGACAAAGCCCGAAAAAATTGAAGTCAAAACTTATTCCACAGTGGAATAACTCGTCCGAATAACAAATCTCGTTCGTATCTCGCCAAAATAAATAAATATGCCGAGATGCGCCTTGCTAGGTTGCAAATCACGCTATGGCAAAACGCCTGGAAGGGATTTTAGTTTATTTTTGTAAGTATTTTTCATATTTACTCAGAAAAAAGAACAAAATTAATAATTTTCTTATATTCGTTCTAGAACATTCTGCTGATCTTGTAAATTAACGCCCTCTGCTGTTGAGTAGCTTATACCACTACTTCACTACTAATTAGTGATGTGGTGCTGTTTATCGACTTTTGTTATCGATATTTATTTATTAGGTAGAAAATATAGGCATACTGTTTTTAAGAATACAAACAGTTAATAAATAATTTAATATCAATATAGGAACATATATTTTTTGGTTCAAAAATGTTATAGATTTCCTGCAGTAATAATGAAGCTGATTTATTGGTCAACCTTTTGGTATGTTTTTTTTATTTCGAATACAGAATTGTGAAAAAAAATAAGAAGATTCGAGTCTGTTCATTGTTTTCAATGATGCAAGGGAGGATAAAACTTTTTTAATTTTGCGAAAGTTGGATTTTTTTATTTATGTTTCTGATTATTGGTTCAATAATATGGCTACTGCAAACTTTGAGAAAGTTTTTACCAAAAAATATGGATACTCGGCCTGAAATTGCCGCCAAAGCTGTGGCACTTCTGCAGGCCGGGCATAGCCAAAGAAATGTGAGTGCACAACTAAATTTAAGCCGTACTACTGTCCGAAGAGTTTATTAAAGGTACTTAGAGACTGGCGGCTTCGTTTGTTGTCAAGGAAGACCGCGATCTCGTGTGACAACGTTTTTAGCTAGGGACCATCAAAACTTAAAAAACACTAGGTGGCCCGATAGATGTGTCCGGGAGTGTAGTAGGTATAATTGAAATTGATTTTGTTGTATATACCTATACTTTGTCAATAAACTGATATTATCGATACCTTGGTATGAAATAGTAACATCCCTTTTAATCAGCGTGACCTCTACCGGTCGATAGCTGAAACAACTTCTAATTGTTTGAATACTTGTTTCAGCTATTGAAATCTAGATACCAGCACTGACGCTTAGGCTTCAAAGTTTTGTATGAAAATATTCCCAATGCCCCCTCTATGCCCTAGTATTTAAATCTCTCTGATTAAAAAGTATCTTAAATGTTGACCCGGTTACTCAACACGCAATTACATTAAAATGCGTCCACAGATAGACAGACGGATAGACAAACAGACAGACACAAAAATTTCATTAACTGGTGTTTTGATATCTACTTCGCTATCGCTATCTACACTACCCCTGAAATTTTCAAGAAATATTTCATGTACAGACACGGTCACGTTAGAATTTTATTATCTGTACCTAAATAAAATAAAAATACTTTATTTCAGAAATAGTCCATAGTTTGTTAGTTAGTTAGTAGCCTTACTTTAACCCTCCGTTAGTCGCGTGGGGTCTTTGAAAGCCCAGGTGTTACAAAAATGTAAAATTTTAGGTTTTAAAACCATTTCAGCTATTCAATATTTTAGGTACCCTCCTAAGTTGAATTATATTTGCTGCATATCGACGCTAAATTCAGATCGCGCGTAAGCGTATCGTGATATATGCGTGTTTTGTGTGGACGGGCTTTGAAAGACCCCACGTGACTAACCGCGTAAGTAAAAATTTTTTTTTTTTTAATTTAGATTTTCTTAGTAGCCGGTTTTTTTATGTATTTTTGTTTTAGATTTTATTAACTAGAAATGAACGAAGAACAACAACCTCGTATATTAAACTGGTTAGAGGATAAAAGTAATGATGTTTAAGGTGGTAATGATGATGAAAAAAGTGAAGTCGGTATATACCCGGTTAAAAGGCGGTATATACTAGTGTTATCGCATATAAATTGATAAAAAGGAAAAGTTCCTTCATTTAGTAGATTTAAATATTTTTTTTGTGATTGTGATCTGAAGAAGAGAAATTTATGTTACTATTTTTAGATTGCAAGTTTAAGGCAGAAATAAAAAAATATGTTTACGTAACTAGTGGTAGTTTTATTGTAATTAGGTTAATCACCAATGATTTGCTTATATAATTAGGAAAAACTAATTAAAAAGGTGTTTTAGGCTGATTTTTTTTGGGGTCTTCAAAGACACCACGTGACCAACCGCGTAAACAAAAAACGCGCGACTGACCGAAGGTTAACTTAAACTAGGTTAGTGTGTTAGTTCATACACTACAGTGCATCTGCGACCAGTGCCTGATGTAGAAACTGTCGAACCTATTAGCAATTACTGGACTCGATTCTGCAAACCACCTAAATTTCTAATTTTAAGTTAGCCTATTCTTCTTTATAGAATACGCAAGAAAAAGGTCAGAAACAAACCATAGATTATAGAGTAATGTCAAACATGGAAAAACCGACTAATTTGATGTCTTATCTTTCACTTTTCTAAAATTGCTAAAAACGTGTATTTGAATGCGTCCATAAGGTTCAATTTTGTTATTTTGACATTTGTGACGTTGTAAATAAATATGGCGCCTATTTCTGTCCCTTTCCTTTCCAAAGCGGTGGAAAAGAATAGAGCTAACTTAGAATTTGGAATTTTAGGTGGTTTGCAGAATCGAGCCATTTTCAGAATGCTATTAGAGCTGGCGCGAACCTAAAAATGTACTTGTATAGTGAAATAAATCCTTCGTTTTTGAAGAGCTACCTCCTATGACTTATACCGCAACCGAAATTATATCAAGAGTCAAGACTGTGAGCGTTTTCTGTTAATAATTCAGACGAACGTCGAAAAGCAATACGGCGTCGATAGTACCGAGTACTTCGCTCCCACAATAATATCATGAGTAGGTCAAAGTTATTCCTGATAGTTTATTGATTGACGTACTGCGCAGTAATGTTTCATATCAAATAAAATGTAATCAGAAATGTCAAAAAAATAAATAGAGTACGATTGATCGTTAGAACTATGAATAGATTAATCCTAGAGAAGAAAAAATAATAAAGAAAAAAAAATCTTACGAATTTTCCCCAAAATCCCCGAGTACCCACTTTTCACGAGATATTCTTTGGATCCCCTAAACGTGATAGGTGTAAGCCCACCACCGGACCGGGTGTGTTTACACATGTCTCAGAATTAATTCTTTGACCTGCGAGTTTGATCTTTTATTTATTTAGAAATTGTAGATATATGTACCGACTCATGAGATGACATTATTTAATGGTGAAAGTTATGTTGTGAGAGAGAGTGCTAAATCTGAATGTGAAAGGAGGAACCTATCACGTTAAGGGGTCGAATATTCTCGTGAAAAGTGAGTATTCCCAGAAATTAAATACCTCGGGGATAAAAATCGTGAGATTAAAAAAAAAAACCGGCCAAGTGCGAGTCGGACTCGCGCACCGAGGGTTCTGTACAACCTTGCAAATTTATGGTTTTCGTAATTTTTCCTTTATCTATGCTATAAGACGTTGCTTCGTACCAAATTTCAAGATTCTGAGTTCACGGGAAGCACCCTGTAGGTTTTGATTCCCTTGCAAGTGTCGAAAATTTGCGGCATAAACGGCTGTATCTTTTGATTGCGTTGGCTTAGAAGTTTGATTTTTTCACAGCTTCAAGGGACAGTAGACCTGAGTAATTGATATAAATTTCAGCTTCATACCTCCACGCGTACCTGAGAAAAAGGGTCTTGACAGACGGACGGACGGACGGACAGACGGACAACAAAGTGATCCTATAAGGGTTCCGTTTTTTCCTTTTGAGGTACGGAACCCTAAAAATATATCAAACACGCTGTTCAACCGGAGTGTTGTTGTTGTTGTACCCTTATCAAACAAATGAGAGTGAATGATAATAATTATAGTAATTTAGTGAGAAGGGGTTTTCGTTTTGAGTAGACTTGACAAGCCTTGATAAGGGTTGGGGTGTTAAAGTTGATGAACAACCCTTTGACAGGGTTAATTAGTAGTGAAATGTGATTTTAAAATCTGAGATGACCTAAATACTTTTTTTTATATACTTTTTTGTTGTTGAGACGTTTTCGGTGACAGCTGTCACTTGATTATTCAGGTGTCAATAGATGGTGCTGAACTAAACTTTCATGGAGCTGTCATAAATTAGGACAGCCATGCCACACATTAAAAACGAGAAGTTGACATGTTGATATATAGTAAATAAAAATTTACACTGAGAATTGTTTATTGCTACAGAGGCTACATAATATGTTGATATTGTTCCATCGTTAACTAAAGAAATGGAGACGGTCATACATATCTAACTGATGAGAGCTTAAGACAACAGTGGATTAGAGCTACCAGGATAGATATTCAACGGTAATTTTGTATGCAAATACATTTTCCATACAAAATTACCAAATACCCGTCGAAATTAACCGATAAATACCGTAAATTCATAAAAAAAACCTGTTAGAACTAGAAATTACTGGAACTTACCAGAAATATCCAGATATTACCGCAAGGCTCGGCCGTCCCGCGGGGGCACTTCGTTACAAGCTCGCTTGTTATGGAGGATTTTTGTGCTGATCTATGGTCGTATGAATTATGCTAATGTTAAGCCTGAGAAGAGGCTGCGGGTAGATAACGTAAATCTAGGCATGTAGAGATAGAATATTACTATTATATAAAAAGTATAAAAACAAAACGGGTTCTGATAAAGTTTAAGACAAATCAGTCTTATACAATACTAGCGACCCACCCCGGCTTGGCACGGGTGCAATGCTGATACTATAAACCTTTCTCTTGAATCACTCTATCTATTAAAAAAACACATCAAAATCAGTTGCGTAGTTTTAAATATTTAAGCATACATAGGGACCGAGAAAGCGACTTATACTATGTAGTGATAGTGATGTAACAGAATAAACGCAATTCAGACCGAGAGGTCTGAGAAAGCCAATAAAATAAAACACAATAGATTTTTAATTGTTACGCGGTGCATATTGGAACCGGCGGTGCTCGAAGAAATAATGCAAACTTCATAGGATTTTCGCAGGTAGAGGTTAGGGGTCACAGCACACATATCAACTCGGAAAGGGATCGGCACCGTATCGCCTTTCGCCTCGCCGTCAACCAGGCGTCAACCTAACGTATGCATGTAACCAAAGCGTAGCAGCGGCTCCTGTACGTCAACTCGGCTACGGCTAGGCGTCACCGCGCTTACGCCTCGCCGACCGCTGGCTGACCGGGTTGGCACCAAATCATTTTGAATCCAAATGTTGAGTGTTCAATAAAAAATTCAATAAAACTTACGCGGAACACGAAAGGAAGTTGCCTTGCGTATGGCGGGCGGCGGCACGGTCGGCAGGCAAGTCGCGGGAGGGAACACGGTCAAGGGTGGATGAAGAGCCGTGAGCTCGCGTACGGAGAGACGTAAGCGGGGGGACAGCGAGCCGTAAGCGCGGGAACTGCAAGTTGACCACTCACCGCATCGCGGTTCGGAGCCTGTTCCGAGGCGAGGCGATTACGTTACGTTTCCAATTAGTGTGCGTTGCAGTAGGGAGTTTCATACAAACAATACTGAACGGCTCGAGGCGATACGGTGACGATCCCTTTCCGAGTTGATAAGTGTGCTGTGACCTTAGGTTAGATTAAAACAACATATAATATAGTATGGTAGTTGATTGTATTGTATTCTTCTATAATTCACCTCTTATTAAAACAAGTAACTTACCTACTCTAACTATACATTTTTATTTTACCTTAGTTGGACTTTCGGCAACCCTACGTCACTCACGCATTTTGTATGAAGATTCAACGAAACCCTTGACAACATTGCCGTTACTAAACTCTTTAAAATCACCTATAAACTCATAAACTATGAAGTTTTCTTTACCGAAATTTTATCCTACTACTGGTTTTCTTTGAAAAATATCGCTAGGTAAAGATACCACAAATGTGTCAACTTTACCTATTTTAAAAAAAAACGGCCAAGTGCGAGTCGGACTCGCGCACCGAGGGTTCCGTACAACCTTGCAAATTTATGGTTTTCGTAATTTTTCCTTTATCTATGCTATAAGACGTTGCTTCGTACCAAATTTCAAGATTCTGAGTTCACGGGAAGCACCCTGTAGGTTTTGATTCCCTTGCAAGTGTCGAAAATTTGCGGCATAAACGGCCGTATCTTTTGATTGCGTTGGCTTAGAAGTTTGATTTTTTCACAGCTTCAAGGGACAGTAGACCTGAGTAATTGATATAAATTTCAGCTTCATACCTCCACGCGTTCCTGAGAAAAAGGGTCTTGACAGACGGACGGACGGACGGACACACGGACAACAAAGTGATCCTATAAGGGTTCCGTTTTTTCCTTTTGAGGTACGGAACCCTAAAAAAATGTCTTACTCTTTTTTTAATAAAGCTATATAAGTTCAAAGCTATAAAAGTATGAAGAAAAATGTATAGTTAACATGTTCTAACCTAAGACATTAAAAAAGGTTTATTTTTAATGACTAATGAGTTATTTCTGATTATAAAAATCATGGTAATGTTGCCGTGTTTGACGGTTACAAAAACATACGTTCGAATTGAGAACCTCCGTCTTTGAAGTCGATTGCAAACAAGTAGGTATAATAGTTTAATAAGTGTAACAAATGTACGAGTATGTCGACGATTATATCAGAATCAGATAGTTCAATGTTTTGTACACAAATACTAAGCTCATCGTCAAAATATCCTTCTAACCTATTGTTAGAATGGTTCAGAATGAGACAAACAAATATTTCGATATCAATTTATATTCTTAAACAAAATACAATTGACAAAGTCAACCGCGTTCAACCAATGAGCCTCTAACCACTTTCGGCCTCTCTGTCCACAGAATTCTATAACTCTTAGTCTCTGTCATATTTTAATCTCTGGATAATTAGCGGTATTTCATCGTAGCAGCGCTATCTCTTAGTTTAAAGCATTAACTCAACGACCAACGCCATCCATGGTCTGAGCGTAGTACAAATACATGCCGAAGAATAGGATGGCGCATTCGTCGCTTCCAATTTCTTTCACACTATATAACAAATAATCAACTATAAAATCTAGACTTTTCCGTCTAGTCAACGTGGAAAGTCCTAAATCGTCTCTGTTTTTCGTAAATTGGCTGTCGTTAAGCCGTTTTAGTAGTCCATTGGGAAGGATGGAAACCGCGTCAGTCAGGTACTAACGTACAACTTGTTTTCTCTAAGTTTTTATATAAGTAGGCAGTCTGACAGTTTACCTGTGTTGTTTAACGAGTAATATATAATGAAACTGAAAACGTATTTTTTCTGGTACGTAATTGAAAATTACACTTACAACAGTCAAAAGTCTAATAACAAGGCACTCTAAAATCGTCCACGAAGATTGGCTAAATGCAAACAGCAGCGCATCTCCTCCGACAAATTGCTGGTTCCAAATGCAGTACCCCGAGACAGTACGGTTGAAACAAAACATCGTAAGAAAACCCGCAGGTCCCAGACTTAATTCAAACATTGTCTATTTTTACTTTCAAATTTTCCCATCAAAACCTCGCTTGGGCACTCCCTAGAAGTGTGGTAAACAACACATACATAAACTGCAAAGCTGTTGGGTTTTTACGACACCACTCATAAACAGGAAACGACCTGTGTGATAGTGTAGCTACATCTCGAGTAGGTTTATGATACGTTAGAACATATCATTATTAGAGTTCCGTAGAAAATTCCAGAAAACAAAACCCTTATGGAATCATCTCGGAGTCTGTATGTGCTTTATAATTCTATTTAATATTATGAATGGTTAAGTTATTTTGTTTATTTGTGTGAATGTTTGTTACTCAAACATGCAAAAACGACTGAACGGATTATGATGAAAATTTGCACACAGTTGAATTAATAGATATGTTTAATTAATTAACAAACTGAAAATTTATGCTTCATCAAATATGTTAGTGATAGGTACCTACTGAAAAATGATACTGAATACTTTAGAATTTTAAAAAGGTTTTGAGTGATACTTGTAGTTGCTCAGTAATGATCTGGCGATTATTCAAAAAGATAATTATTTATAATACCTATTAGTATATCTTTCGCATTTAAAAAAAAAGTAGGATCCGATTTTATACGCATCATAATTTGTTTTAAAAGCCATATCGTCAGAAATAAAAAAAAAACCCTAGAAGTTACTAACAACATTCATTCTTGGAATTAAAATAATAATAAATAATAATAATATAATCTCACGCCTTTCATCCCCGAGGGGGTAGGCAGAGGTATTCCATTACTGGATATACCCACATTTCACGAGATACATTGGACCCCTAAACGTGATAGGTGGTGAGCCCATCGCCTGACCGGGTCTATTTACACATGTCTCAGAATTAATTCTGAGACCTGCGGGTTTCCTCACGATGTTTTCCTTCACCGTCGAGCTAGTGATAAATATGTACGTAAGTTTTTGAAAAACTCATTGGTACATCCCAGGATTCGAACCCGCGCCTCACTGATTTTCGGCCAGCTCTTTAACCGTCCGGGCTATCACTGCTCTAAAAATGCACTGAATTAAAATAAAGAAATATTTTATTTTTCCTCTGAAAATATTTTTTATTGCTGATAAATTTTAAAAAAATCTTTGTCCTCTACTATGACTTCAATGAAATTAAATAAATAAATCCGAAACCCAAGCCAGATACCGACTCGCACTTAGCTGGTTTTATACTACGGAAAGGGGTTGGTCTGAAGTTAGGCACAAGCATTAGCGATCTACGTATCTTAATAACAAGCGAACCACATGCTATGATGTAAGTTGGAACGACTTTAGCGAAGCAGCCGTACCACCTAAGTTTCAGTTCATTCGTTTCAATCTAATTTGACGCCGTATTTAGCAAATGATGGTAGTGATGCTATCGCCAGACTGGGAAGCTGTTACACATTTGGAGCCTGCGGGTTCCCTCACGATGTTATCTTTCACTATTTAGCTAGTGATAATATTATAAAGAGGAAAGATTTGTACGTTTCTAACGAATAAGCTCATAATCAATTCATCATATTCATCATAAGGCAATTCACCAATGGAAAGCTACATTATCACTGAGTAACGTATGCTATATTTTATGGAAACCGCGCGAAACAGCTAGTCTTTTTGAAAATTCATTTGTACATAACCTTACCAACTGGGACCTAGCAAACATCCATCCATTCATATTATGTATTATAAGAAACTTTCGCGATTAAAATATTACTAGTATCGACAGATCGGCGACGTATTGAAGAAAAGCCAGATCAAGAGTACCCGAAACCGACGAGCATGCATACCTACGAGAGATCTGCTAGGTTCGTAGTAAGTAGCAGTATATTGTCTCTGCCAACCCCCATGGGAAATAGGCGTGAGATTATGTAAGTATGAATGTAGTATAAGTATTATTCTCCCATCCAAACAGAGTCCAATCCCAACATCGCTTATCCCATGCGATTTCTACAAACACAAATGTTGGGCTAAAAGCCCTTAATAATTCTGTTTAATTCAATGAAATTCAATTTAATTAAATTAAGCAGTAGATTGCTGCTAATTACAGGGGTGTTGGCTGTCACACGAGACATCCCTGACACTGACTGATGTGTCTCTTACGAGTTAGGGCGACGTTACACGACCAACTAAATTGTGTAATAGAAGTTACAATTCGAGTTCATACTTTGAGTATGAAACCAACAGGAGACGTCACGCGCACTAGTTTCTTTGAAAAAAGTCTGCCAATTTCTGCGCGGGGGACGAGGAAACAAACACAAATAATGTTAAAACTAACGCATTTTTTGACAAAACAATTAAACACTAGCTTGAACTAGATGCACACAAATACATTCACACACAGAAACAACCAATCCAAGCACTCCGTGAACTCAAGACAACTAGTTGTACTTATATAACAGGTATGAGCGTTGCTCATAACTTTTTTGCCAGAGGGAAACGCCTGTCAGTGGCGTCTCCGGTTGGTTTAATACTCAAAGAGTTTATACAATATGTCAATATGAAATTAGTTTGTTCAGTATCGATTATACTAATCGATTTTAGCTATTTTTAATGTATTTATTATTTCAGTAATATGAATTACAATAACTGAATTTAGGGATTATTGCTCTTTATTTAAGAAAGGTTAGACTGTCTAACTTAGACACAACTAAAGTACGAATGCATTTATTTTTAAATAGATATCCTACTGATTGAGGTTGAGCTTATTCTGTGACGCCTTGTATATGCAACAGATAGATAAACAGGTAAAAAGTTACAATATTCACAAAAATATGTAGGTACAATACTAATATTTTACAAAACATTAGTAACCTTGCCATTTTTTTTTAATTATAATTACCTAATGGTGCCGACAACTCAGCTTAACATAACAACATAATATTAAAACTATAACGATGACTCTGTGTGTGTTCACTTTCATAACTATAATAATAATAAATAGTAGGACACACAGTTCTTTAGTCCCAAACTAGGCGGATCATGTACTATGGGTACTAAACAACTGATAAACATAGTACATCAGTTAAGAATCGCCACAAGAGACACAATAAAAAATCTATTGTGTCTGTGATTCATGGTCTGAGAGATTAAATAAATATTAAACACCCAGACACGAAGCCTAACTGAAGGTATATGTAATTTGCCTTATTTTCCAAGACAAAGGTCTTCCAAATTATCTCAGCAGCTTAAATAACAGTTTATCCATTTAAAATTTGAATCTAAATCATGGAACCATCTATCTAAGCGTGTCTTGGAAACAAACCAGATTAATATCTGAATTGTTTATGCTGAATTAAACTCTTGCTGGGTGTATTAAAAGTTTCCATTTGCGGTGTTTTCAGTCTTTAGCATTACGGTATTTTTCTTTTGTTGTTAATTATAGTAAGTAAGTGGGTTCGATTTTGCTTTACAGCGACTAAACTTATTTTTCACTTCTCATGCTCTAAAAGTACGCCAATATAGCCCTACGAAGCGGGACTAAAGTGACCACTTTAGTCCCTAGGGAGTATAAAGTAATTTTTTTTTATTTTCCTTAATGAGAAAAAGACAACCTCAAACAGCCAGTAAATATCTATAGAGTGTGGACCATCTTCATTGCGAAAATGTGAAGAGTTTTAGTTCCATGGTTTTTCCGCGAAGAAGGTGGCGCCATGTGTTTTAAATTGTTTACCTGCAAAGAGATTTGAATCTCTTTGTTAATCTGTGACAGCCTGACAGGTTTAGAAGAAAAAACTGACCGCGAAAATTTCTGAATTTTTGTCGAGTGTAAATTTGTTGGGTTTTAAATAAATTTGTACTAAATTGTCAATTTTTCTCGCACTCAAAGTGAAAAGTACAGTTTGCACCTCGAGACTAAACGCCAACTTAATATACCCTCGGTTTCATGACTCCCTCGCAAGCTCGGGAGTCAAACCACCTCTGGTATATAATGGCTTCGTTTAGTCCCTCGATATAAAATATACTATTAATTTAGTCCTGTCTTTGTCTTAGCTCAAAAAAAGAAAAGGGATAGAAGATAACCTAAAGAATTTAGTCCTGTCAGAGGCTGTATTTTAGTCGTGACTTCTTTACGCACTAAACCCGTTATGAAATGCCTTAGTGGACAGGACTAATTTTAATTTGACAGCACCAAATATCTCTCGTTTCTTTTCTTTTCTAGGAGAAAGAAAATGACAGGAGTTAACTAAAATAAGTTAAGTCGCTGTAAGGCAGAATCGAACCCAGAAGTAAGTAAAGCGTTTATTTATATTCACGATGTTTTCCTTCACCGTCGAGCTAGTGATGAAGTACGTAAGTTTTGAAAAACTCATTGGTACATGCCAGGATTCGAACCCGAGCCTCACTGATATCATCGTGTAAAGCAGGCTCTATAACCGGTTATAATAATATGGAAAAAAAAATAAGTGTATATTCCATACGGAAAATAAATGAGTTTGAGTTTAAAAACTCTGTATTTTTTTATCTCAAACATAAAGTGGAGCAACCCCAAAATTAAATAAATACAATTAAATTTAAAAACGCTCTCGCTTTAACCCTGGGGGGACCGGCAAAGGTATTCCTGAAAACACGCACTTTCTAAACGCGATAACCAGTAAGCCCATCAGGCATGCTGTTACACATATCTCATGATAAATTCTGGAACTTAGGGTTTCCTCCCTACGTAAGTTTTAGACCTTCACCACTCTTATACATTTTTATAGGATTTTTTTAATAATATTATTTTATTAAATTTCATCCGGCTACATATTACATTTCAAAATATCCAGACCTTGAAACTTGGGAAATAACGGACAGATGTACGTAACCAAAATAAACATTTAAAATGCCCGAAACCTGTCGTAAATTTAATAAATTACAAACAAAATAGAATTCGGAGAAGTCGCAAACGTCTAGCGCTACAATTTATGAATTTGAAATTAAATTTCTTCCTCGAGGAGCAATCTCTCGTTCCCAATGGGAACAAACCACCAACAAACTTAACTGGATAATTAGCAAGTATTCATTCCCGCGCCGACCGACTAGAACGAATCTGAAAATGTAATTATTCATGAAATCCTGCAATTATCCCAAGCCAGCTGAAGCTGAAAATGTTGATAAGCCCCCGGAGAATTAAGGCTGTTTACATTAATCGGCGGTTTAAAAAAAACGCGCAGTATCTATATATTTTTGTAAGAAAATATTTTTTATTTTGCTGAAGTTATATTTGGGAAGGTTAGCAAATTCAAATATTTTCTTTGCATGACATAAAAATAACAAGATGTAAAGGTAGAGTTTTTTTTAAACTGATAAAAAAAATTACAAATGTTTATTTCGTAAAAATAGCATGCATTTTACAAAAAAAAATTAACTTGTAATCTTAAATTAAAAAGATTTTTGTGTTAAGGAGTCTATTATTTATTACAATATTATTATTAATTTTATTAGGGAAAATGCGATAACGTTTCTTTGGTCTTCAAAACCGAAACAAGTAGTGAACCCATGGCCATTAATAATATTGATAATGTTCCTAAAATCTTTAATAATGTTTACAAGTTATGATGGGTTTTTAAAAATGGAAAAATGTTATGTTTATTTGTCTATTTATTATAAATAGTTTGATTTCGATATTTTATGTAAAAAAAAACAAGTGAATGAAATTTTGTCTAAAAATCTTTTTTTTTTTGTTAATATACTAGCTGCCATATTTCGATAGGGCACCCTGGTATATATTCTCGTAATCATAAATATGCGTAAAAATTTGGTTTGTAGCATATACTCGATCCCTACACTAATTTGCAGCTGGATCTCGTACTATTAGTAGACAAAAATACCTTTCAATAATGTTCGTTGTAAAAAACCGTCGTCACAAAACGCCGCGTTTTCCAAACCTGTGTTTAGTCCCCTCGACTGGGCAACAAATTCTCACGATGACTCGTTAAGCCGGTGCGCCGAGCCGTGAGATGTCGATTGCGATATAACGCGTTTTTTTTTGTTGATGAGCTTCTGAGTAGCTTAATGGTTGACTGTTTACTACGCAAGTTTCTTGCCAATGTTTTTATTGCAAACCAAAAATAAATAATAATAAAATAATAATAAAGCTTTTTATTATTATTTTACTAGCTTCCCGCCCCGGCTTTGCACGGGTGCAATGCTAATACTAAAACCTTCCTCTTGAATCACTCTATCTATTAAAAAAAACCGCATCAAAATCCGTTGCGTAGTTTTAAAGATTTAAGCATACATAGGGACATAGGGAAATAGGGACAGAGAAAGCGACTTTCTTTTATATACTACTAGCGACCCGCCCCGGCTTTGCACGGGTGCAATGCTTATACTTAAACCTTCCTCTTGAATCACTCTATCTATTAAAAAAAACCGCATCAAAATCCGTAGCTTAGTTTTAAAGATTTAAGCATACAAAGGGACATAGGGAAATAGGGACAGAGAAAGCGACTTTGTTTTATACTATGTAGTGATAGTGATAGTGAAGTGATGATAGTGATTAATAGTACATAGCAAATGTACTATTATGTGTGTAATAGAACATAGTTAATGATGTAAGTATTTATGAATTATATTTAAGTGTTAGTGTGGTTAGTAAATGACGATGGTATAGACCCCTTTTAGGTAAAAGTCTCCTTCATTTTCTTGCATCCATCCATATTTTTTTATTATTTTTGTAAAAAAAAATCCTGCTATTGCGACTGTCGTCAGCCCAACATTTCTTTTTCCCAAAAAAAAAATTGTTGATTCTAAAATGATGGTTCAAAATAAATTTTCTTCAGAAAACATACAAATGTTTAAAATATTAATAATAAAATAATGATAATGAATTAATTCTGAGGCATGTGTAACAGACTCGGTCCGACGGAGAGTCGGCAAAAAGGGCAGTACCCGATGGGCTCACCACCTATCACGTTTAGGGGTCGAATATTATCGTGAAAAGTGGGTATTTCCAGGAATGGAATACCTCTGCCTACTCCCTCGGGGATAAAAGGCGTGAGATTATTAATGTTTATTTTTAATAAAAGTTATTTATTCAGAAAACTACAAGTCCATTTAATTTGGTTAGTATGATGCACTTAAGATACTGTTATTAGGCGTTGATACTTAATGATGTTGCGTTTAATTTTATACATTTTGGCGTGCCTCTCTTGAGTGACACTGGAGCTTAAACAAAATATGTTTTCAAAAACTTAAATAAATATTAATATGGACGGTGAAGAAACACCCTAAGTACTTAAGATCGAACGCAGTTCAGACAGCATATCAATTTACTCTTATAACTACCCATTTCTACTTCTTAAGTAAAGTCGTGATGTCACAGTGTGGGTACCGCGCCTTTATACCAATCTGTTAAATTGACCAAACCAAAATGCCACTAAACTTTAGTAGCCACTCCAAACAAAATTCAAAAAGGAAATAAAGACAGCCATTTCCAAACTGCAACAAAAAGGAAATTCACTAGCACACAATTATTTCTAAAAGATAAATTTTAACGAGTTTCGCTAAATAAGCTCCAACAATATCTATGTTAGACAGAGACAGTGGCAGTGCCGTAACCAGGGCGGTGCGAGCGGTTCCTAGGTACAGGGCGCAGAAAAAAAACCATTGTCGTGGGAAAGTAGCCCATGTTATTGCAAAAGTAATATTTCAATAGATTAAAGAATTTTTGAAATCGGTCCAGTAGTTTATGAGTGTATTCGTTACAAACATACAAATATTTCTTCTTTATAATATTAGTGTAGATGTAGAAGTATAGCTGATGTGGATTGTTACATGATAAGTGCTTGCTTTACTTACGCTGACCCGACAGATGTAGGTACGAAAGATGCAACGTACTTACGTCAAAATGAAGATAATTGCAAATATGCATGTAATTCGACAATTGGACAGCTGGACCATGTTTTGAGTGATGAATGGTGCTATATTGTTTTGACGGGCCTGTAGGCTCAGTTGGTAGTGACCCTGCCTTCTGAGTCGGAGGTCGCGGGTTCGATCCCTGCTCGGGGCCAACATTTGTGTGCATGAAGATATTTGTAGGCTTCGTCTCTGGGCGTTCAATATTTATTTAAGTATGTTTATTAGTTAGTTTGGGACTGAATAAATGTGTGTAATAAAAATATTATTATTTATTTAATAATACAGACAGAGTATACATATTTATATTATTATGCTTAAAAAAGTAGTAATCCAAAACCGTCTAGACGGTTTGATGACAGTATCGCATAGTAGGTATGGGTGTAGACGCGCCCTACTATCAACAGTGGACACAACTAATATATTTAGTTATTTTTAATGAATGCCCAAAATGCTCAGGTGGTTTGTACATATCGAGCGGATGGACGAGAGGCGTCTAACGAGACAAATATACAAGGGTGAATCGGCAGAGGGCGACTTAGGGGTACTTACACCGATCAGATCGGCGATGTATTGAAGAAAGTACAAATATAGAGTAGGTACCTATCCGAAACTGACGAGCGTGTATGAACCGATTGATGGATGTAGGTGAGTTGCGAGAGGCGTGCCAGGATCGTAGCAGGTGGCGGTCTATTGTATCTGTTTACCCCTTCGGGAAAGGGCGTGAGAATATGTATGTATGTAATAAACATAAATTCAGTTTTTGGATGATTATTTATATTTAACCCTCCGTTAGTCACGTGGGGTCTTTGAAAGCCCAGATGTTACAAAAATGTAAAATTTAAGCTATTAAAACCATTTCAGCAATTCAATATTTTAGGTACCCTCCTAAGTTGGATTACATTTGCTGCACATCGACTCTAAATTCAGATCTCGCGTAAGCGCAGCGTGATATATACGTGTTTTGTGTGGACGGGCTTTAAAAGACCCCACGTGACTAACCGCGTAAGTAAAAATATATTTTTTTTTAATTTAGATTTCCTTAGTAGCCGGTTTATTTATGTATTTTTGTTTTAGATTTTATTAACTAGAAATGAACGAAGAACAACAACGCCGTATATTAAACTGGTTAGAGGATGAAAGTAATGATGTTTAAGGTGGTAATGATGATGAAAAAAGTGAAGTCGGTATATACCCGGATAAAAGGCGGTATATACTAGTGTTATCACATATAGATTGATAAAAAGGAGAAATTCCTTCATTTAGTTGGATTTAAATATATTTTTTGTGATTGTGATCTGAAGAAGAGAAATTTATGTTACTATTTTTAGATTGCCAGTTTAAGGCAGAAATAAAAAAATATGTTTACGTAACTAGTGGTAGTTTTATTGTAATTAAGTTAATCACCAATGATTTGCTTATATAATTAGGAAAAACTAATTAAAAAGATGTTTTAGGCTGATTTTTTTTGGGGTCTTCAAAGACCCCACGTGACTAACCGCGTAAACAAAAAATGCGCGACTGACCGAAGGTTAAAGACATTGTCCATCTTTTTTTATCAGGGCCCAGTAAGATAGGGCGCAGATATAAAAGTTTGCACCGGGCGCATATACTCCTAGCTACGGCATTGGACAGTGGTACCTCTCTCTCTTTCTATCTCACTTGCCAATGTTAAGACAATCTCGACAAGCAATGACTTCGAAGAAGGTATTTAATTCCGCGAAACAAGATTCTCTTGAATAGCTTAAATCTCGCTACTTTGTAACTTGGTACGCTATTCACCGGGTATTGCATTTGGCAATGCACAATGCACATCTTTATAAAAGACTATGGGTTCCGCGCGGTTTCACGGGTATTGCATTTGGCGATGCACATCTTTATATAAGACAGCGCCACGCGGTTTCGATCGCGTAGTTCCCGTTCCCGTGGGAATACGGGAATAAAATATAGCCTATGTTACTCAGGGATCTTTTAGCTTTCCATTGGTGAAAGATTTTTTAAAATAAGTCCAGTAGTTTATGAGTTTATTAGTAACAAAGATACAAACATACAAATATAGATAAACTTCTCTTCGAAAATTTGTCGTTTGGAGGATGATGTTTTAAGGATGAATTGTACGTATGTGAATCTGAATTTCTCTCTGCTATAAACTACATGGTAAAATATGTCGGACAAGGATGACTGCCAGTGAATGGCAAAAGCTTCTTATCGTCATATTATAGACTTGAAATTTTGCAAGTGTATGTAGTTTGGATGAGAATGCAATCACAAAGCTTTACACTTGTAGTGCCAGTCATGACCTCTAAGGCGATTGTAATAAGAACGTTACAAAGTCCAATGTCTCAAGCTCTACGTGCTCTTGACTGTACCGTCAAGCTGATATTATTATGGAGCCAAGAGTTGGATGATGGAACTTTCAGGGTATATCCATATTTTTTGAAGATTTCTTTTATAAACTCAAAATTCATTTATTCTGTAGGTATGGAATATACACTTAGAAACGTCAATAGTTTATAATATCAATATACTCTAAACTTGTCCATGAAGATCGGCTAAATGTAAATCGCAGCCCATCTCCACCGACGAGTTGCTGGTTTCAAATGCAGTACCCCGAGAAGAGCCAGCAAGAAGCTCCAGGGCAGCTCTTTTTATATAAACATTGTCCTAACAATTACTACTCCTTTATTCAGTACTAAATAGTTATTTACCACTGTTTAGTCTTATAGCTGAGGTCAAAAAGTGTCAGTTTCGGGCACTATATAAACATTTCTATGTTGAAAGAAGCTGCGTTTAAGTCTTTTCTGAATTTAAATATCAATTATACACGGAGTAATAAAAGCAAAATGGGGTATGGGAGTATTTAGCGAAGTACAAAGTACTCTAGTTCATGTCTGCATTTAAATGGGTCAATGTTGCTGCAATTTCATTACAGAGACTCGAAATGAGTTGGAACTTCCGTCAATGTGGTTTGAATTCGACCCAAAGTTATAAGTCGTTCATGATAACAATCCCATCAAAACATAATAATAATAATTGTGGGAGACAATTCACACAGCGCTATTTAGTCCCAAACTAGGCAGTGTTTGTACTATAGGTACTAAACAACTGATAAATATACTTAAATAAATATTATACGACCAAACACGAAGCCAACAGACATATTGCAAAAGCAATTTTCAAAATGTGCACATTTCAGATTTTGAATTTTTTGTTAGTATCTTTTACGAATATAACAAGTGCCGATTTGCGAAGTGCACATCTTTCGTTATTCTCTATAGGTTACTCTTGAGGTTGTGCGTTGACAAGTCAGTCAGTGTCTACTTCTAAACGAGACTTTGTTTAAAACTAGCGAGTCCTCAGTGGCACTTTTCATTCCCGATTTCTTTGGAATTTCCAAAAATCCCTTCTTAGTGAGCACTTACGATATTTAAGGAATCTTTGTGCAAACTTTCATGGGTTGAGAACATGAGTTGAGACCTATGGAGGAGCGGAGGTGGAATGCGAGGAGCATTGTGAAAACGGTTGATGTTGGGCAGTTGTATTTATACAAACTGATTAGAAAACTTCGATAGCGCGATTTGGAACTCTGCCGTCTATTGGCGCGTTCTATGTAGTGTCGCTACAAGACCCAGCAGTTTTGGCTGTGCATCGATCGATCTGTCAGTCAGCTACTCTGCCAGTGAGCTTTTTCTTTTATATAATTTATATAAATATAGAAGACGAATACTTTGACCTCAACGAGAATGTCACCAAGAATAAAGACAGTATCTTATCTGTGGCAATAAAAACACAATTCCGTGCCGACTCGCCGGCTGAATGCAAATCACCGATTCAACTGTAGGCTCTCACGCAAGTTATTGCATATTTGCATATACAATACTATTTTGTGTATCTCCGGAACTTTATTTTGGTCATGAGCTCTTGATAAGTGTTCTTGCTGTATCTAAAGACCAAGCAAGATAAAAAAGTATGCATTGGCGATAGATTTGACTCAATTAGCAGGCACTTGACGCAAAATGTGTCCACAATAAGGTCACTTCTCGTAATGAACACTTCGCATAACGCGCACAATCTATTGCCATGCGTTAGAATTACTCTAAAATGATCATACAGGTTTTAATGATTTTTTGTTTGTTGGAGTGGTTTAGATTGGTTTAGATTCACAATTGAAACCGATGGGTAGGGCTGTAATTTCCGGGCCTATTTTTCATTGTGTTCACGCCCTATGGAAGTCGCTCTACGCAATGTCAGTCACGGCTTTTAGGTGGTTTAAAAAAATCTTTATATTTTAAGGGATTTCTGAAAACGTTGTGATGCGTGTCGTTTCGAAGTGCGACGAAGTGTGAGGTTTCCTTTTCGTAGCAAAATGAAACTGCGAAAGTCCAAACTGCTAAATTATTTCTCCTGAAACTTGCCTCAAGCTTTGAGATACTAAATCCCAAGTGTTGTAGTTCCGAATTCTTCACTTTAAGTTTGACGCCTAAAGTTTTTCCGATAGCAAAGTGTGTTTTAAACTATTTTGTTTCACATTTTAAGAAGGCGTGAGTAGGAAGTCGGTACAAATCAGCGACAAAATTGTTTCTGGGAACTTCCCGTGTATCGTACCTACATGTTTGTTTATTTTTTTTTTAAACTAAATTTAATTAAGTATTTGGTTTACTCTCTGGTGTTCAATAAAACAATATTTAAGTGAAAAGTTTTTCTTTTCAATAATTTAATGGCTGCTCTCAGGGATAAATGCATTAGCATTTTAACTAAATTTATTTAGTTTGTGTTTTAATTTATTTTTTAGCAAAACTTGTAAAACTGCTTAATTAATAAAAGTTTCACAAAAATTATAGGATTAAATTTAAAAACTAAACTAATGTTGCTTTAAACCTAAATCAGAAACCCCTTGCCCTCCCCACCGCAAATACTTTAGTTTTAGTTAAACTCAATGATAACTTTTTTAAGGTATTTGTGCTTTTATTTAAAACTCGATTTTTCAACACGCGCCGAGCTCAGAAACATTGTGTGTGTGACTGTGGCGGGTGACTGTATCATTTGTTACACTGACGTATTCTGTGACGTCATCTCGAAAATGAATAATGCATGTCTGGAACATTCAGTATTTTTGAAAAAACCTTGAAAAAACGTAGCTATCTTCACAAAAAAAAAATGATGTATAGATGTGACGATGTGTAGCATTTATCATATTATGTGGATGTCAAAGTCAAAGTCAAATGCATTTATTTTCAGTAGGTATTGAATATACACTTAGAAAAGTCAATAGTTTATAATAACAAGGCACTCTACACTCCTCCATGAAGATTGGCTAAATGTAAAACGCAGCCCATTTCCACCGACGAGTTGCTGGTTCCAAATGCAGTACCCCGAGAAGAGCCAGCAAGAAACTCAAGGGCTGCTCTTTTTAATCTCATGTCTTACTAATAAATATGGTTTACAATAATAATTATAGTTAATGGCCTTATAGAGCTATTAGACTATTGACTTTTCTGAGTGTATTTTCCATACCTACAGAAAATAAATGAGTTTGACTTTGAGTTATTTTGTGTTTTTATTAAATAACAAATATTGACGACAAATAACCAAGTGTGGACCTATTTATTTGCCACTAAATCGCCATAGTCCGTTATCCTCAAAACACAGGCCACTTGATGGCAAACGCAAGGCAATAACTGAACCCTCTACATTGCAATGAAACACTATAAAAAGAAAATGGCTAAGTTGTGGCTGGGGTCGGAAATAGGGTTCTGTCTTTAGCAATCATAACATTTTGGTAAGGATTCCACGTTTTTATTAAGTAACAACTTTTTATTACACCAATAATAAATATTTGGTATTTACCACAGTGACAAAAAGAAGACAATGGGCCGTCTTTTCGCATTTTGTGATATCTTTAAGACCACCTTAGGATGGATATAACTACTAGACTAGATAGGCAGATACAACATTGATAAAATGTTGAAACGTTTTAAAAATAAAGGTGTGTTTATATTGAACGACTGACACAGTTAATTTACCTGGAACTTTTTAATCATACTGGTCGAATTGAAAACTGCCGCCGTCGGCAAAAAATTAAATAAGCAGGTATATACAACGCGTAACAGAAAAAGCGCAATTCCTTATACATCCCAATTAGTATATTAATATAAAAATAGTAGATTGTTATACAAGGGTCGGAAGGAATCGATTCCCATACGAGGTATTTAGACGCCCGAGCGCAGTGAGGGCGGATATAGTCCGAGTAGGAATTGATAACTTCCACCCGCGTTAAACACTCTACTTTTCATTTCGAATTCAAGGAAAGTAAACAAAAAAAAATACAATTTTACAAAAATACAAACATGCAAAAACGCAATAATACCTACAAAAAAACAAATTTGTCAACAATACAACCAAAGAGGTTGGAAGAAAGAGAAACTTTTTCTTTTAAACGTCATTGAATACTACATCATAGAGTACTAACCTAAATAACATTACAAAAATAATATAGAAATCCTTCCTCTTTAAAATAATATGTACTTTTAGCCGAGTAATAGTGTTCTGTGCTTATTAGTGTCGATGAAAAACAAGATTTTGAATTTCGGAACAGCTTACCAAATTATTACTCTTTTTTTAATTTTAAATATGGAACGAGTACCTACCGCCCCGCGCGCGGGCTATTTTCTTTTGTTTATACTACACTCACAAGGCCGCACCTTTTTTTCTTATTCTAATTGATGTAAAAAGTTTCGTATCCCTCCCTACTAAGTACCCAAAGAGGTTGGAAGAAAGTCATTATCTTTCCTAGACAAACTTTTTCTTTAAACGTCTTTGCCAAATGTACCTAGTACTATTTTTTTTTAATTCGTTCCCGCCCTAAGGCCGGAAGCAATTATTATGAATCTTTCCCGACCGAGGGCGGGAATCACAGCCCTGAATCTCTCTGTGGTGGGAATCATCGCTTCCGACCCGGTACTCAGATCAAACATACACTACTTTCCGAGTATGAGATATGAAAAAATATGATACTACCGAAATTTAGTTGTGTCTAACCAATTTTCTTAAATATCGATTAATAATAGCACGATTTCCATAGAAAGCACTAAATTCAGCTACGATAACTATTTTTTTTTTAATTTAACTCATATTAAAAATAGCTGAAATCGAATAAGTAGTCGATACTGAACAAACAAATTTCAGGAATTGCGCTTATTCTGTTACATGTTGTATAAGTTGTTGTAATCACAATTGGTTAGGTATGAAGTCAAAAATATACTGTCTTCTTTTTTAAAGTCATTAAAAACCTGTAAATATTCTACAAAATTTTATGTTTTTCAGAAAAAAAATTAATAAAAAATATATCTTCAAAAAAAACGTGGTATTAGTAAGAAGAAATGCGACAAGTCTTCTGGGCACTGTCTCATATAATTCCTCTTTGTAGTTTTTTTTATTTGTATACAATATGTAACAGAAAAGGCTAAATTCCTGAAATTAGTTTGTTCAGTATCGACAACTTAATCGATTTCGGCTATTTTTAATGTGTTGAATTTTTCCGATTTTTTTATAACGAATTACTTAAATTGAATTTAGGGCTACCTATGGAAACGGTACTATTATTGTTCTTTATTTAAGAAATTTGGTTAGACAAAACGAATGCATCATATTTTTTTTATATTAATATACTAATTGAGGTGTGTGAGGAATTGCGCTTATTCTCTGAGGCGTTGTATTAATGTATACTTATAAAATATTGTAAGTAAATGTTATTACAATTTTCATTTTTTAAATAGTTCTGTTACAACGGCGGACCCCGAATTCCCGCCATAGTTGGGAACAATACAAGCGAGCGAAATGGTCCAGTGTGGCCGGCCATAACAGTTAAGGGGTACATAACGATAAATGGGTATAAAGGGGCTCTCACACTATTTTTTATGAAATCATTTTGGGGAGCACATGTTTTTTGGGTAAGCGAAAAATTTTGAGACACTTCACACGTGGCTATTTAGTCCCAACTAGGCAGAGACTGTAATACGGGTACAAAATGACTGATAATAAAAAGGTAGGTACACAAGGCTGGGCACTGTTCGGAATTATTGTATTATAAAATATATATTTTTTATGTTACATGTAACAGCTACTATCAAATGGGTTCATAAACGCGCTGACTTTTGACCTACACATATTATTCATACAATAAAATAAATTTTCAATGACGCTCTATTCCTGATGGAGACCTACGCATATTATTCATACAATAAAATAAATTTTCACTGACCCTCTATCCCTGATGGTTTGGAAAGGTTAGTACCAACTTTCCTTCATTTTTCGGACCCCTGTGAACCAATCAAAAGAATGAGATGTTGTTAAATATAATACTTATGCAGTAATAGGTTCTAAGTTATATGTCAATTATTTTCAAGCTTTTGTAGAATCAGAATAGAAGGGCAAGCACTAAGGAAACTGAGAAGAAGACCACAATAAGATTGTCATAGAATTTAACCCGAGAATTCGCGAGTGGTCGCTTGTTATAAAGTTCCTTCATTACAAAGTTTCCCGAAAATCACACAGTGTACCTACTAAATTCATAAACGAAATATCCAATTAAAAATTCTTACTTCGTTACCAATTTCAAAAGCCGAGCCACTTCGCTCACGCTTTGGCGAACAGTTTAATAACCCTCCAAAATCGGAAGTTCACTCATAATTACGGAATACCATTCGCATGGACCCACTCGTGATTTGCCATTACTGTAGTGCGATTGCCGCTCAAAATTAATTAGTAACAAATTTGGTGCGTTCCACTTTGTTACTTTATATTTATGTGAAGCAATAGTCTACTAGAAATTCAGAGAGATGTTTCATTCAAAATATTGAATCGTTCCCGGGAATACGGGAATAAAATGTAGCCTATGTCACTCGGGGATCTTCTAGCTTTCCATTGGTGAAAGAGCTTTTAAAATCGGTCCAGTAGTTTTAGAGTTTATTCGTAACAAAGATACTAAAATACAAATCTTTCCTCTTTATAATATTAGTATAGATGAAGAATGGAGATTTTGCATTAATGAATGCATCTATTTTCATTTTAAACTATCAAAGCAATCCAAAAAGTACATACCTAACTAAATTTATAAATATAAATTTATAATGACATCATAGTTTAATATTATATTAAACTTACCTTCACCCAAAATTAGTTTGAGTAGGTATAGTCCACTACCAAAATGTTAACAACTATAATTAATGTACGAAAATGGAAAAATCTATGATAAATTCTTGTATTTCTATGATAAATATAATAATAAAAATACCACCGCATATCAGGAGGGGGACCCAGTTTGGATCTTACCATAACACGCTTTGATAATGAGTCAATAATTGGATGAACACTGAGTAGGACATGCCACAGGTACTTGAATTCATACGTACCTACTTCAGACAGTAATTCATTGGTTCATACTAACCACTTCATATCTACCGTAGCTTCGATATCTCTCAGAAATCGTGTATCATGAACATTGTGGAAATGCTGCCGTTTGAAATTAATTAACCTGTGTACTGTGTAATTCCACTTTGTTACGGAAGAAAATAACCTCTATGTTACATTGGGACTTTATTATATAATTTCAAAAAAAAAACATAAAAATAAAATTAATAATAATCTCACTCCTTATATCCCCGAAGGGGTAGGCAGAGGTATTCCATTTCTGGATATACCCACTTTTCACGACATATTCTTTGGACCCCTTAACGTGATAGGTGGTGAGCCCATCGCCGGATCGGGTCTGTTACACATGTCTCAGAATTAATTCTGGGACCTGCGGGTTCCTCACCATGTTTTCCTTAATCGTCGAGCTAGTGATAAATATGTACGTAAATTTTGAAAAACTCATTGGTACATGACAGGATTCGAATAAAAATTTTAATGTAAATAAAAACACTGTCACTCTTATAGCTTACTCCCAAATAGGTAGGCAGAAGTTTCCATTCAGTATCACTGTATCCATATAGAAAATTTGATTAAGATATTAGTGTCTTACTTAAATGATATTTCGCGACGAAAGTTAATATAGTCATTACTTTGTCAATTTAGTCCATTAATAACAAAATTAAGATTTCAATAGCCACCACAAACAGCTCAATAATCTAGAATTGCAAAGTGGAATTAAACAATTCAAAGAAGCAAAGTTGAGTGCACCGCTCAACAAATTGGGTTTCAAAGAGGACAATTCAATAATAATGCAAAATTAATGCAACAAAATTTATTGCTCGCTCATTTTGAAGGTTCATTTTTAAGGCATAGAATTGAATTCAAAAGTTATTCCAAGTGGAATAAGTCTAGTACAATTTCGACCGAATGACAGCTCGCGTTCATACTAACTGGCATGACAAGTACATGACGCTTAGGCTTCAAAGTTTTGTATGAAAATATTCCCAATGCCCCCTCTATGCCCTATTATATTTAAATCTCTTTGCTACTACCTTAGTTTTCCTAGTGGAAAAAACGCGTATAGGTATTTACATATTTTTATGCAATCGCTGTTTTTTTTTTGTATTTTTTTTTGTATAGTAGTGATAGCCTTACGGTTAAAAAGCCTGCTTCACATGATGAAAATCAGTGAGGCTCGGGTTCGAATCCTGGCATGTACATTTATATTGGTATATTTATCACTAGTTCGGCGGTGAAGGAAAACATCGAGGGCAAAACCAGAATTAATTACCTCTGCCTACCCTCGGGTATAGAAGGCGTGAGATCATTATTATTAATAATTTTTCTTTAAATATGTTTTTGTGTTCTTGTTTGTGTCTCCGTGTGTTTCTATCTCCTCTTTCCTCTATGCCCCCGGTACCCTGTCTTAGTCATTTGGCAGCTTATCATAGCTTTCCGGTACGGTGCTCGCTTAGCAATTAGCAGTTTAAAAGGAAAATGTTATATACGCGACTATTATTCCATTTAATATTTAATACACAATATTTTTATTGAGATCAGTATTTACAAGAGTTCCCTGTGTTTAAGGAGCTGAGATATTTAGGCGCGGGTTCGAATCCTGGCACCGTTCAAAAAATTACGGACTTATTTATCACTAGGTCCAAGGTTAAGAAGAACATCGTGAAGAAATATGCAGGTCCAGAATGAATTCTGAGACATGTGTAACATAACAGCCAGCAATGGGCTCACGATTACGTTCATAGGTCCAAAAATACATACATTAGCGCTCGATAGATATTATAATTATCATAATTAACTGTTAACAGCCCACTGCTGAGCTAAGGGTCTTTCCTCACACACGAGGAAGTATGGGCTATAATCTCCCACGCGAGCCCACCGCGGATTGGGAGATGGTGTTGAGCTAACAGACAGAACTTTTCAAGCCGTCCTAGGGTATCTGACATGGCTTAACGACTTCAATTGTGCCTAAACACAACGAAAACCGGGAACAACATATTGATGTGCCATCCGAAACACGGAAGCGCTTGCCACTAGGCAGTCACCCATTCACTAAGTAACAACTTTGCACAAATTAAAATTACTTACTTACTCGTACTTAACAAAAAGAGCAGTGATAGCCCGGACGGTTAAAGAGCCGGCCGAAAATCAGTGAGGCTCGGGTTCGAATCCTGGCATGTACCAATGAGTTTTTCAAAAAACTTACGTACATATTTATCACCTGCTTGACGGTGAAGGAAAACATTGTGAGGAAACCCGCAGGTCTCAGAATTAATTCTGAGACATGTGTAAACAGACCCGGTCCGGCGATGGGCTCACCACCTATCACGTTTAGGGGTCCAATGTATCTCGTGAAATGTGGGTATATCCAGTAATGGAATACCTCTGCCTACCCCCTCGGGGATAAAAAAGGCGTGAGATTATATTATTTATTATTATTATTTAACCAAACTTAAAAAAATTCAATCGTTTTAAATAGTGGTAGTATATACGAGGTACCTATGTGAAAACGTAACAAACAAACAAAGACATTTTGGCATTATAATTGTTAGTCAACTACCTACATAATACTCGTTGGTGCATTCAATGGAAAGCCGGCAAAGGGGTGGAACTTCTTGTAAATAAGTACTTTTAATACATACTCAGCTCAAAAGAAACATGTCTTGGCCGGGAATCAAACCTTGGCACCAGATACTGCCAACTGCGATAATGCGACCATCGGCACAGTTTTGTCGCGATAGTAAAAAAACAGTCAAGTGTGACTTGGACAGCGCATTTACGGTTCCGTACTGTGGAAGTATTATTTCTTATATTTATAATGGTATTTATAATAAACTAGCTGACCCGACAGACGCTGTCCTGTAAAAATGTGATAAATGTTCTGTCGAGTGGTTCTTACCACTCGACAGATTTTAAGCAAACTTCACATAAATGATCTGCTAAATAGTCCGAATAAGGCCTAAAAATTTGGTTTGGATAGGTGAGCTCGTTCTTGAGTTATAAAATAACAACGAAAAGTGGCATTGATTTTTATATATATAGATTGTAGGACCCATTTCTCAAACGGTTATATATTCAGTCCCAAAGAAGGCAGAGCCTGTACTATCGGTATACTTAAGGGCTAGCACTCTTGTAAATACTGCTTCCAATAAAAATACTGTGTATAAATGGAATAATCGTCTCGCATATAACATTTTCCTCACCGTACCGGAAAGCTGTGATAAGCTGCCAAATGACTAAGACAGGGTACCGGGGGTATAGGGGGATGAGGAGATAGAAAACACAAGCAATTAGGTATTACAAGAAATATAAATTTAAGTTGAGCTTATTCTGTGACGCGTTGTATAAATCCCATAATATAGTTACTTCAAAATAGTATAAAACCACTGGCTTGTCTTCTGCTTGGAAACATGCAGTGTTGCTCACGTTTTGTTTTTGCTAAGGAACCCTAAAAGCCATAGCTATATCACGAATTTACGACGTTATTCCGTGACAGATGGTAATTTGGTGTCTGGCACAGAGTGTAGCTAGACAAAGAAAGCCTTGAGTTCTAACTCGGTTTCCATATTTAGAATAACTAGGTTCTTGATTTAAAATCTTTTGTAGGTAGCATATTTTGCGACGGCCCCGTTGGGTCAGTCGGTAGTGAGCCTGCCTTCGAAACGGAAGATGCGGGTTCGATTCCCGAGATTTTTCGTATGAACATGATCGTTGGATTAATATTCTGATGTCTGTTTGTCAGTTGTTTAGCACCCATAGCTCAAGTGCTGTAAAGTTTAAATAATCCAGACACTCTCAAAAACGTTTGTGGTCGAAGACAAAACAAAACAACAAGACATTACAGAGTTTTCAGTAAAGGAGTAGTGTACTATTACATAATCTGTGGTAAAGGTACGAAAATAATAAATAATTCATCCGGTGCGTCACAAGAATGAATACGTTTCAATGAAAGTGATATACAGTTAATTATTTAAACAATCTTTAGATGTTAAGATGAAATTAACATAAAAATGTTTTTAACATTTTGCCATTTCATTTTCGACATATCCATAGGACAACATGCAACTCTTATGATATAAAAGTCTTTAAAAAAAATCACAGCATAAACATTTATATAAAAAAAAAACTTTGGATATCATAGATGCAAAACTTATTCATCTAATACCGATACAGAGCTTGTATTAAACAACTGATAAACTTAGATAAATATTGAACGAAACCAACAGACATGTTCATGAACACAAATGACCGCTGACTCACTCGCTCAGAAGGGTCACTTTCAACTGAGCTGCTCATACTTAATTCAAAAATAAAACTACACTCAAGAAACACGTCTACAATATCAATCTAAAACATTTCCATCGCCACAACTGAGAACTAGTCGAAACATCCAAAAGCAATCCAATTCATCAAATCAAACTTCTGGAAGTTGATCCATATAAACAAATAAATCGACGTACAACAAAACAAACAAGCAGCGATTCAGCAAACATTCGACATGGAACACTTAACTTTAGTGCACAAGCAAGACATCTATCATATCGGGCAGTCCCCGAACAAAAGGCGATGCCGGAGGAATTACATCAATCCAATTTAAGAAACGACCCACATTACGCACATACCGAGATCCAGAAATTATTGTTTGGTGCAAGTTATGAGACGGAGCGGAGAGGCCACGCATTTCGGACCGACAGGGGTCAGAAACAGACACGCGTGTAGTAAAAACAGGCCAAGTGCGAAACGAAAAAAAAAACACGTTTGTTGTATGGGAGTTTTTAGTATTTGTTGTTATAGCGGCAACATAAATAGATAATTTCTGAAAATTGCAACTGTCTAGCTATCGCTGTTGTCTAGAGACAGGCGGACAGAGAGACATCGAAGTCTTAGTAATAGGGTCCCGTTTTTACCCTTTGGGTACGGAGTCCTAAAAATTACGTCCCCGTAGTGTCGTTAATCACGAAAATCGTAATTTGGAGCTTTGAGCATGCCCGCGGGTAGACAATTAAAATACATACGAGTAATTGTAATAAAGATTATTATTATTATACTAACATGTATGCATTCCGTTGGGCTGGGCTACAGAAATGTAACTTATGAACCTAATAAGTAGGTGAGAATCTTACAAAATTAAGAAGAAAAAAGCATAGGGACACTATGCAACAAATTTTCTATGTTTTCTGATGGTAAAACCACGGTGCACGAGTCTGACTCGCACTGTCCTGTGCATTTGTGATGCAGTGAAATTTCACTTAATAAAATTATAGTATTTATAACGCAATGAAAAACGTCGTAATTCATGAGGAATCCAGCAGGTCCTAGACTCTGTTCAGCAGCATATTATTATATCACTGCACTTCGGTACGGCAGAGACCAGAATAAACATCAGATAAAGTTTATTATGGGTTTGTAGGGTAGGGTAAACATAAAGAAATTAAAACATACTAGGGTATAGAGTGGCCATTGGAAATATTTTCATACAAAAACTTTGGTCTCAAGCGTCAGTTTGCAAGATAAGATTACTACAATTTGGTTCGCGTTGGCCACTCTATACCCTAGTATATATTCAAATCTCTTTAGGCACACAGATCATGACTTACACCAAACCCCAAACCGATGCCTCCAAGAATAAAAATGAAATGTTGGGCAGTAAAAAGTAAGAGATCTCGCGATTGTCCTCGCCGAGACTGCCAATATAGCCGTACGTCTCGGCTGAATTCAGTCGGATTTAATTCCTCCGACATCGTAGGCGGAAATTGAAATTTTGAATCCCTTTGTCTAAGAATTAAGGATTAGGGCGCGCCACATAAGCGTCGCTGCGATTTTCGTAGCTCCGCTTATTTTGTTATTTGTAAGCGTAGTCTGGACATTTGAAGTTTTGTCGTCCAAGATGAAGTTGCGCCTCGTAGGTGGAGGTAAAAGAAATTGCGAGGATTCGATGTGACTGTAATAATGACAAGTTTGAAAAATGAAATTTCTAAGAACATATAACATAAATAAACCAAATCACATCACCATCATCAGCCGGAAGACGTCCACTGTTGAACAATGGCCTAGATGAAAATAGGGCAAATAGTAATATTAGAAACAGTTGTAATAGTTCATTGGATATTGGAATTTCAGGCCTTGCGTTTATTATGCTACAAGTTGTATAAATATATTAAGAACGAAGTGTCAATGATTATACTTTTTTCGAGTTGCGAATCAATACAAAGCATAACAGAAGAAGCGGAATTCCTCATACACCCCAATTAGTATATTAATATATAAAAAATATGATGCAATCGAACTTTAGTCGTGTCTAACCAATTTTCTTAAATATCGATTAATAATAGCACGATAGCACTAAATTCAGCTACGCTAATACATTGGGAAAAATTTGACATATACCAATAAATTTTTAATATAAAAATTGCTGAAATCGAATAAGTAGTCGATACTGAAACTAATTTCAGGAATTGCGCTTATTCTGTTACATGTTGTATGACCAGTTTAACGCATATGTCAATCCCATAGATTTGTATTCTATTCGACTGACGGACTTTTAAGTTTAACAAATACTTTACGCCACCGTCACTGCAACTTACGTCAATAAAATGTAAGCCGAAGTTATAAAGGTTTTAACGAAAAGAATGTAGGTCACAAAATTTTAGGTTAGAATTGGGTTAATCTACTGTTGGGTGGAAGCCAATTTCGTGACTGACGGGAGTAAACATTTGAGAGGAAAACTTCATGCCGATTTGAACTGATCGATGTATTCGAAAATATTTGTAAGAATATACTGCAGTTATAGTTTTTATCAACTTGCGAAAGTATATGTCTATCACCAGATTGAAGGTGAAGGAAAACATCGTGATAGCGCAGGTCACAGGTGAGGTCGTAAAAATACACTTGTGAAATCTGGTTACATTCAATAATGGAAATTTTCTCAAACACAGCAAACAAAAATTTATCTCTGATAACCCTCTAGGGGGTTCTTCAACACAACTTCTTTGATAACCATCCTCTTAGAAATAATTCGTAAGGGGAACATATTTATTTTTTACATTATATGCTCGACATTGGCCAATTATATAATCATGCAAACCTCACCTAAAGCAAAATCATTATTAACCCGCGAGTTATAATGAGATTTAGTACAATATTATGACCTGGCGGGTTATAACGAGTTTTTATGAAAAATTGTTGCTTCTTTAAGCAACTTCTTTTTTCTATAGGTCTTTACCTATAGAAAAAATTACTTATTTGAAAATCGAACTGGCCACTACAAGCCATAAGTAGCCTTGCATTTTATTGTAGCAAAAGGTGAGAAAAGTAGAGTATTCCCTTTTGGAATAAAGCTGTTTTCGTATTGGGCGAGCTTGAATCCCTCGCTGCACTAAAGAATTAAATCTTGACTCCCTCATTTGCTCAGGATTCAATATCGCGCCCGTGACATGAATCAGAGCTTTATCCCCTCGGTGTATAGTCTACTATTATTATTTAGAAATGTAAAAAAAAACACAGGTAAATTCGTCATTCCACAACGAAAGAGAAGTAAAAAGGCAACCAACCGAAATCAATAAAACCCGTCCGGGAACACTTCAGAAGCTTACAGAAATTGTGCCAAAAACAAAAACGTTCCATTCCATGCACAGTTAATTCGTACAAAGCGTTCGGCTCCTTTATTTTTCCAGTGTCGAATCGCTTTAGTTCACGGCGGGTGTAATGGATCGTGAGAGGCTCGCGGGGCGAATCTGCCTGTGTGGAACGGACAAGCGGAAGGCACAAGAGGACAGCGATGAATGAATGAACAAATGGATGAATGAATGAGTGAATGGATGAATATTTTATTGCATACATGGTTATACAAGTTGATATACAATGAGGTAGCACAGGCATGATGAGCCAAAATAAGGCAAACAATAATTAAAATTTTAGAAATAATTAATACTTATTAATAAATAATAATAATAGTTTTTATTGTCAGGCACAAAAAACCCATAAAAAATTTAAATACAAAATTACACATACAATTATCAAATTATTAAATACCAAATAAAAGTAACAGTATACAATAATAAAAACACAATTATTTATTTGCGGTTCGACGTCCGATGCACACCAAGCCAATATTTAAAAATAGGGTTTGCTACATCCTCACATAAGGCCCGGAGTATGATGTTCTCCGAGCTGCGTATCCTATCCCAGAAGGAGGCTATACGGGACCTCATGACAGCGAAAAAGTCAGGCACCCCCGCCTCGAAGAACATACCAGACGCGCTACAGAACCTCGGCTTGTGCATGATGATACGAAATGCGTCATTATATTGTATCCTCATGTTACTGTACGCCTTTCTCGTAAATGTATTCCACAGATGGCAAGTGTACATATTCTGGCAGTAGGCCTTATACAAGGTTGTTTTAACATCTCTATTGCATCTGTGAAAACGGCGCGCAATCATGTTGCTCCGAACCGAGAGAGCCCTCCTCTCCCGCTCAATATCTTCGTCGTCTCTAAGGTCGTCAGTTAAAATATGGCCAAGGTACTTGAACCGTCGCACCCACCGAATCTGTCTCCCATCCAAACATAGGTCAGGTATCCTCCCCGGACCTCTTCCCGACCTAAATACCATAGCTTCAGTTTTAACTACGTTGTATTTCAGCCCATGAGCATTGGCATAATGCTCACAGACCGAAAGCAGTTTCCTAAGCCCATTCATTGATCGAGGGGCTGAACAGCACCATATCATCGGCATAGCTAAGGTTGTTGATAGCAACACCTCCAATAAGACAACCCACTCTGGTGGCTCTCAGCCCCTCAATCAGATCATTCACGTATAGATTGAAGAGGTCCGGAGAGGTTAGCCCCCCTTGACGTACCCCGCAGTCTAGCCTGTACTCACTAGAAGTCGTGTCGCCCCATTTGACACAGTTCGTTTGGCCCCCGTACCAGTGCCTAAACAGATTCGTCAGTTTACTCGGTACCCCAGACTTGTCCAGCTTACCCCAGAGAACTTCATAGTTCACTAGGTCGAAAGCTTTGCTCAAGTCGAGGAAGCATGCATAGACTGAAGTTTCTTTCTCAGTGTAATGCTTGACAGTTTGTTTTAAACTAAATATGGCAGAATCTGTAGAGAGACCGGAACGAAAGCCAAACTGAGCATCATTGATGTCTAGATAGCTCAACAGTTCTGGCTGTAGCAACCGCTCAAGAACCTTGCCCACTACCGTTCTCAGAGAAATAGGACGATAGTTACTCGCAGCACCAAGGTCACCCGTTTTGTTTTTCGGAACAGGTGTGACAATAGTCTTCATTAAATCTTTTGGTAAGTAGCTAAATTCAAGACATAAATTAAACAAAACACTAAGAGTGTTATATATTTTATCTCCAGCATGGATGATATGCTCTAGGCTTAACCCGTCATGCCCTGGAGACCTTCCTTTTTTCATATGATGTATCACTTTACGTACTTCAGTAGGAGTGAAGTGTATACTTTTACTTGAGTTGCCAAGGATATTATCAAGGTGCACGGAACTAGTGACAGGCTGTGGATCTACCTTGAACCTGCGAGCAAACATCTCGGCTACTTCTATCTATTAAAAACAAACAATACAACATTTTGGATAAGTAATTAATGTCAAAATAAAAAAAAAACAATATGTAGACGTTAATTATACAGTCTTTATGTCGATTAGAGCTACTACGGAGCTTTTCACCACAAGATGGCGTTAATTAATAAATAAATAATAAATTGTGGGACACAATTCACACACGGTTATTTAGTCCCAAACTAGGCAGGGCCTGTACTATGGGTACTAAACGACTGATAAACATTCCTAATAGTATTTTTTTTTTATTTTATTTATTGAACGCGGCCAACATTTGTGTGCGTGAACATTTCTAGAGCGGGGATCAAACCAGCGACCTCCGGTTCAGAAGGCAGGGCCACTACAGACTGAGCCAACAGGCCCGTCAATTCATACCATCATCATCAGCGTATATTAGTCAGATAGGCCTCCCCTAATGAGCCATGATATCGCCCTGTCTTCATCTCGACGCATCCAACATCTGCCTGCAGCCTTTCGCAGATCGTCATCTGGCCGGAGGGCATCCTACACTACGTACTTTGTCGAGTTGCGGTCTCCACTCCAGAACACGTTTACCCTAACGGTTGTCGGTTCTTCGCAAAATATGGCCAGCCCACTGCCACTTCAGCTTGCTAATTCTTTGAGCCATGTCGATAACTTTGGTTCTCTGTGGTTAATTCATACTTCCTTACAAAATCTACTTTAATCTGAGTCTAAATTGACGGGCCAGTTAGCTTAGTTGGTAGTGACCTGGCTGCTTTGTCGGAGGTCGCGGGTTCGATCCTAGCTCGAGCCCAACATTTGTGTGCATGAACATGTAGGTATGTTGGGTTCGTGTCTGGGTGTTTTAGATTTATTTAAGTACCTATGTTTATCAATTATTTAGCACCCATAGGCTCTGTCAATTTTATTTTTTAAGCTATTGCATAGCTTCTATCGAGGGCATTGAGCGCGGGGACCGAATCCAGAACACGGAGGTGTGGCTTGAAGGCCGTGCATTGTCTAACGTCGTTTCTTTTCGGCAGTCTTGTTGATACAAAATGCTATGCAATAGCTTTACCGCGGCAGTCCCCGAGTGCCACACGTCTTTTTATTTTGTTTATTTAATATTATTATTAATAAAATTTATTTACAGGAATATTTATCTACATCTACACTAATATTATCTGGTCCAATCGTTTTTGAGTTTATTTGTTACAAAAATACAATCATATTATTTAAAAAAAAATCATCAACATCGGTTCATAAACGACGAAGTTATCCGCAAACCCAAAAAAAAAAACGGTAAAATTGAGAAACCTCCTCCTTTTTGAAGCCTGAAATACAAATCTGTCTTCTTTATTATGTTAGTGTAGATGTAGATAGATGTAGATGTTAAAACTATCTTCGCTTATGACTTTTACCGAGTCGAAAAGGTTTCCGCTAGTGGGTTTTAGTTCATCGCTGTTCTCGTCACTCAATACGTTACACTATTACGTTGCACGAGATTTTCAACGTTCACTTTACTGTTCAAGTTGAGGCAGCAATTTCGGTTATCGTACATTCACTGGTTGAGAGTAATTGTTCCTTTGCTTGTAGAGTGCTTGCATAGGCCGCTAAATTGAATAAACACTTTTTGATTTTTATTAAAGCAGTTTGTTTCCCGCGACCTCCAACTCAGAAAGCAACGTCATTACAACCTGAGCCAACAGGTCCGTCATATTAAATTAATAATAATATGAATAATAAAACTTCATTCTAGAAATACGTTACAAAATTAAATACAATAACATGCACAATACTTACTACAGAAAACAAATATTACATGTGCCCGAACTAGGTAACCTTGTTTTTCAGGCGAACAAGGCCTTAAATATTTTCTTAAACAATTACAAATAATCACATACATAAGTATTATACAGAACAAAAAACTATTTAAAAAAATAAAACAATACTATTTTAAAAGAATTAAAACTACCAATGGTTTTACGTCACTACATAATAATAAACAAAATCGCTTTCTCTGTCCCTATATCCCTATTATCCCTATGTATGCTTAAATCTTTAAACCTACGCCATGGATTTTGATGCAGTTTTTTTAATAGATAGAGTGATTCAAGAGGAAGGTTTTAGTATCAGTATTGCACCCGTGAGAAGCCGTGGCGGGTCGCTAGTTTACACTAATATTAAGTTCTCTGTATCTTCGTAGGACATCGTTTGGAGGGCATCGTGGATAATTTAATAGTATCATACACACACAAGTTACATATTACGAGACGAAATTTCATCTCAGTTCGCAATGAAACAAACAGTTAGTTAGCAAAAACAAATAAAGGTGCACTCAGACTAACCGTCGCGCTATTTAGACGTACCACAGCCGCTGTGGAATGCCGAATATGTGAATAATTAAAGCTTAGGCCGGCGTACACTTACCCACATCAGCCCGTGAGAGCCTACTGTTAAAATTTGGGTCTCTATTTACATAAGAATCTTTATACTAGGTCTCTCTCACATCAACGAAATAGATTGATGTCAAAAACAAGCTCATTTAGTATACACTCTAAACTCGTCCATGAAGATTGGCTAAATGTAAACAGCAGCCCACCGACGAGTTGCTGGTTCAAATGCAGTACCCCGAGAAGAACCAGCAAGAAACTCAAGGGCAGCTCTTATTAATCTCATGTCTTAGTAGTCAGAGCAGTGATATCCCGAACGGTTAAAAAGCCGGCCGATAATCAGTGAGGCTCGGGTACGAATCCTGGCATGTACTAATGAGTTTTCCAAAAACTTACGTACATATTTATCACTAGCTCGACGGTGAAGGAAAACATTGTGAGGAAACCCGCAGGTCTCAGAATTAATTCTAAGACATGTGTAAACAGACCCGATACGGCGATGGGCTCACCACCTATCACGTTGAGGGGTCCAATATATCTCGTGAAATGTGGGTATATCTAGTAATAGAATACCTCTGCCTACCCCCTTTCTTTTCTTTTTATATTCCCATGTTGGTCTACTGAGCAGTCCAATAGCTATTTTGTTCTTACTTTTGCTGTTAGTTGTCCCGTGTGTGTACATCCCTACATAACCCGAGTGCTACTCGTAAAACCGAATGAAACTTGCTCCAAACCGCAGTCCGGAACAGTTTACAATGTAAGGTGTTTTGTACTGAGCATTTCATTATGCTTCGTCGTTTCATTTACACATTCTGATTTCACAGACAAACAATAGTATGTTACATACATGTTTGTAGTCCTCAGCTTCGCCTTGGTCGACAATTACATGTGATTTGAGACTTTCAGCTTTATGGAAGTGGAAAGCGGCAACTTCCTCAGCGGGCCGAAAGTTGACGAATTCCGCCCGGAGAGATGAAAACACTTTATTTTCCACTAGCTGTAGTTCCCGTTCCCGTGGTAATATCGGGATAAAATATAGCCTATGCTACTCTCTGATAATGTTGTTTTCCATTGGCAAAAGAATTTTTGAAATTGGTGTAGTGGCTTAGTTGTGAAAGCGTAACAAACAAAGTAATTATGGCATTTGCAATAGTCAAAGTCAAAAGTTTTTATTCAATGTAGGGACTAAGTCCTCTTATCGAAAATCATTGCGACTCCAATGCGAATATTAAGGGTACATAGTTTCTACCAGTATAACTGCTTTTTTAAGAAAACCAACAAACGAAATTCATGACTAAATATATTTCTGAGAGAACTGTTCAAAGAAATTAATATTTTAACAATGCCTTGTCAGTACATTTATGAAAACATTATGTATGTACGGAAAAACATATTACTGTATACTAAAAACTGTGACAAGCATAATTGTAATCTTAGGAATAAAAATAAACTAGAGCAACCTCAGTCATTTGTGGGGCTTTGCATACGCTTTTATAATAAATATATATATAGATATAATCTCACGCCTTTCATCCCCGAGGGGGTAGGCAGAGGTATTCCATTACTGGATATACCCACATTTCACGAGAAATATTGGACCCCTAAACGTGATAGGTGGTGAGCCCATCGCCGGACCGGGTCTGTTTACACATGTCTCAGAATTAATTCTGAGACCTGCGGGTTTCCTCACGATGTTTTCCTTCACCGTCGAGCTAGTGATAATAATGTACGTAAGTTTTGAAAAACTCATTGGTACATGCCAGGATTCGAACCCGAGCCTCACTGATTTTCGGCCGGCTCTTTAACCGTCTGGGCTATCACTGCTCTAATAAATAATAAATACCAGAAGATATTTTGAAATTGCCTGAATCTGTGTTCAAAACTCATGTTAAACATGTACTTTGTAAAATGGCATATTATTACAAACTAGACGACTATATAAATGACAATGATGCTTGGAACACTTTGACTTTCCAATTCTGTATGTCATAAAAAATAAATATTTTTGATTTCAAAACCATTTCGAGATTCGAAGTTTCCAAACCTTAATTTTTAATTTATGTGTTTATATTACGAAATCACTTGCACCCGTACAACATTACCTTGCTTCTGGTGCAGTCGGGTGAAAAGAACAAATTCCGATGTTTTTATTGAATTTCCTAAACAAGATGAGACAAGTCCCTAGTAGAGATATGAGAGGGAACTCGCGGCTCAAAGGGTTATTCCTGCTTCCACCTCAGCATAATCTAAATAATTTGACGAAGTTTGTTACGGATCTTAATTTGTTCTTGTCCTAACGAAAAAAAAATCTAAAAACACTCGGCGTCAAAAAAATCGCACCTTTGAAAAACCACTTTTAATCCCATTTAGAATCAATGATGATGGGACTATTAGGTATCATTTTATAGGTCTAATCATCAACATTCAGCAAATCGTACTTTAGTCTTGCTAAGTCATAAAAAAAGAAGTGATTCCAAAAGAAGAAGAAAAAGTTTGTTGACAAAGAATTAAAGTAAGACAAAAAAATGCTTAAAAATTACTTAAAACCTAGTTTTACCCCCCTCCCCTTTTTATACCTCTAAAAGGTAGCGCAACTAGCGGCCCTTTTATAAAGTAATTATGCATTATTTTTGTATAACGTCGTTATTTGGGTGAAATGTTTTTTTTTTATGGCATAAATGATTGTTAATTTTAATGTCGTTAAATTAATGTTTAAAATGATACTTAATAGTCCCATCACCACAGATTCTAAATGTGATTTAAAGTGGTTTAAAGTATTATTTTCCGAAGGTGCGATTTTTTTGACGCCGAGTGTAATATGTTGCATTATATACCTACATAATTTAACGATTCCGGTGTACACTCATTAAAGTGATACATTTAAAACATACCTACCGTTTTGTACAAACAAAATTTCATCAATAATTATAACGTCTGAAGGGCATGTTAGCACAGTTGGTGTGACCCTGCCGTCTGAGTCAAAGCTCGCAGCTTCGATCCATTCGATCCATCCATTCCGCTCGGGTCTACATTTGTGTGCATGAACATGTCTGTTTTCTTCATGATTGGGTGTTTAATATTTATTCAAGTATGTTTATCAGTTGTTTAGTACTATAGTACAGACTCTGCCTAGCTTGGGACTGAATACCAGTGTTTATTGTATCCCACAAAAAAAGCAATGACAGTCCTGTGGTTAAATAGCCCGCGTCTCATCCGGGAGGCTCCGGTTCGAATACTGGTGAGGTACCAAAGAGATTTTCAAAAAAAAATTACGAATATGTTATTTTATCACTATCTCGACGGTGAAGGAAAACGTTGTGAGGTAGCCCCGCAGGTCCCAGAATTAATTCTGAGTAATGTGTAGCAGCAATTCAGTCCTCCCCTAGTCATACCGCCTATTAAGTTTAGGGGTTCAAACAATATACTGGTGAAACATGGGTATTTCCAGAAAAGAAATAGCTTTGTCTACCCCTTCGGGGATAAAAGAAGCTCGAATGGTTTTGATGAAATTTAGTATACTGATACAGTTTTTCATTACATTTGCACAACTTCATTTGTAAAACAATTACTTCACACAACTGTATAGTTGTTTTTCATAACATATATACCTTTTAAATAATACCGCTACACACCGACAGATGGCGTTAGCGATACTGGTGTAAGAATGAGCGAAGTTCGGTTTCTAATAATGTACCTGATATTATTCGTGTGAAGGTTGGGAGTTCACTTCGGATCCGTAACTCGACTACGTTATTGCACACTTTATTGTTTTGTTTATAAGCAATAAATTTTCCTAGCGTTTTGCGTTCGTAGCTCGTATGTACCACTTATACGAGAATTTCGCGTTTTTTTTCTAAAACATATTTATGTCATTTCATTGCTTTCATTGCAATATTCTTTAATCTGACTCTGATTTGACGGGCCTGTTGGTTCAGTTAGTGGTGACTCTGTTTTCTAAGTCGGAGGTAGCTCGGGGCCACCATTTGTGTGCATGAACATGTCTGTTGGCTTCGTGTCTGGGTGTTTAATATTTATTTAAGTATGTTTGTCAGTTGTTCAGAACCCATAGTATAGGCTCTGCCTAGTTTGGGACTGAATAACAGTGTGTCAATTGTGTCCTACAATTTATTATTATTATTTAACTGTAATTTATGAAAATGTCGCTAACATGAGTTGTGCCTCTGAGTGTAGATAGATATAGTTGAAGAAGGTTGGTGTTATACCGGAACGGACCAAAAGATCAAAATCTTAATTTACTAACAAAAGAGATAATAAGATCATAACAAATGAACTTGGTTTTGTCCAAGTGCTTAAAGTCCTTTACGGCCCGTCCAACTTTTTACGCGACCGAAACTTTTTTACGACTTATTTTATAGGTGTTATCTTTTGTGTTATTTATAACCCGAAATACTCTAAAGAAGCCCTTTAGAAAATGAGCCCGTCTCTCTTGCATGGAGATAGGGTTCAATTTCAGGTGATGGCATGTACTGTCAAGAGCACATGAAGCTTTACACTTGTAGTGCGAGTCTGACCTCTAATGCGATTGTAATAAGAACGTTTCAAAGTCCAATATCAATATCAATTTTACAATTGAATAAATAAATAAATTTACAGTGAGCAAATCAAATCGAAATGTATTTGTTTCTGTAGGTTGGTAAAGAATGTCTCAGAAACGTCAATAGTCTAATAATAAGAGACACACCCTATCTCCACCGACAAGTTGCTGGTTCCAAACGCAGTACCCCGAGAAGAACCAGCAAGAAACTCAAGGGCAGCTCTTTTTAAACCGACTTGAAAAAATTAGGAGGTTTTTCAATTTGAGCGTATATATATTTTTTGTGTGTGTTCCCGGATAACTTCGTCGTTTATAAACCGATTTTGATGATTATTTTTTGATGAAAAGGTGGTATCCCAACGGTACGATGATAAGGGAACCAGGATCTGATGGTGGCATCCCAGAGAAGCGATGAGAACCTTTGAAAATCGTAGTGGTGACTAGTGCTTTTTACTTTTTTTAGTTTCCACTTTAAAGTCGTTTTTTTTGTTTAAAATTACTAACCTAAACGTTTGGTCGGGTCTACTCTTTAAGCTATTAGAGGTCTGGCAGTTATCATAGAGGGAATTCGGCTAGTTTTTTGGGCACTGGCTTCTGTTCCTCTTTAAAGGTCATTTTTTATCTGTAAATACTGTGTAATAAATATTCATCATTAATATACAAAAAACATATATTATGTGTTTTTTGTAAAAAAAAAGTCACAAAGAAGAGCATTGCATAAAAAAAACATTCAATAAAATACAGTAAAACCCACGTGCGTAAGCTAGAGAACATCAATATTCAAAGATAATATTTCTTATGCTTTGATAGATAGCGGTCAGATCGTAAAATTATGCGGATTCTCGTAGACGGTCTACGGCGTCGCGCTACGGTCGTATACTATTCGTAGCACTGAATGATTTAATACTGGGATTGGGAAACGAACTCAAGCAATCATAACCTATGCTATGCAATGCTTTTATTTAAGTTTTTTATCTAACCCAGTGTAAATCTTTTGCAATTTAACTTGGCACATCAGAAAAAAAAATCAACCACCATTTTGTATTTTTTTTCTAGTTTTTTAAAAGCTCTCTCTGTGACTTAAAAACTTGACTTTTTTATCTAACAGCAAGAATAATGCGAAAATGACATTTTCAATAATGAAATACTATACCATACAACAACTCTTTATTGTACACCAAATCCAACGCAATATGGATACCAACATTAACTAAAGTACATTGTGCGGTCTTATCGCTTTAAAATAAGACTCAATAAGCGTAAAAATATTTACTTTTAATTCTCTTTCACCATTCTGGCACTTCAATTAGCTTGAATTCCCCGAAAGGCTCTCATTCCAAACTATTCCATGACCAAAAGCTTACTCATAAACTTTCATTCCAGCTCCCAACATGATTATTCAGGCGGTATTAAAACTTTTTCCTCAAACTGTAATGAAGTAACTACTTAAAATTCAATTCCTCGCTAAGTAAACCCTGAAACTATTGTACTTAGGTACCAAGTTGGTTGAGTTGGTATTCTGAGTATGTGCTAAGTCTTCTTTGTATCTTTATTCCCACAACACTCTATATTATTTAAATTAGGAATTAATTAATATGAGTGCTAAGTCTTCTTTGTAGGTATCTATATTTCCAACAACACAAAATTCTTACACTGCCGTCACTATACATCTTGGAACTTTGTAAATTTGTTCGTATAAGTATCCAAAACTATATAAAAAAAAGATTTCAATTTAAAATACACCTTCCGTCGTGATAATAGATTAATATTGCCAATATCCCGATTAACACTGCACTCATCTAGTCCCTATAATATGTCAATTAAAATATATAATAAACTGCCAGAAACGATAAAAAACGAAATAAGTGATAAAAAAATTGTAAATAACTTAAAAGAAATATTATATAAGAAATGCTACTATTCTATAGCTGAGTTTTTAAACGATAAAATGTAAGGCTTACTGAAGTAGATACTTGTATGTAAAATTGTTGTTTTTTATTTTTTTTGTTTAAATTTTTGTTCTTATTTATTGTATTTAAATTTAGATTATTTCTTGAAAATACCCCCTCTCTTTTTTGCTGTGCCCTTCAGGGTCTATAATGACCCCCTATCTGTATGATATTTCATTATGGTGCAAAAAAATTATTGAGTATCTTAATTCCCACAACACTCTATATTATTTAAATTAGGAATTTACTAATAAGTAATAGGTCTCTACCTATGAAATAGACGATTTAATAACCATAATTTTCAGATTTAATTATCTGTGGATTGGCACGCAATTAACCTTAGTATCTCAACGAAAATCTTCCTCATGAAACGTAGAAATATTCGATTTTCCTTTGCCATTAACTACTCTCCGCATTCGAAGCCGGGTAGTGAAGTAATGTCCATTTTCCGAGCTGGATAGAAAAGTAGGCTTCCGAGCTCCGACGTATCGATGAAATGTGTGGCGTGCACGCTTTCCGATATCCTGTGGGGGAGACGGCTCAGAGCTACGAATGTACGGAGATATTTTTAATTATTTATTTTATACTATAGGTTCTGCGCGGTTTCACTGGCGTAGTTCCCGTTCCCGTGTGAAAACGGAAATAAAATATAGGTAGCCTATGTTTCTTCACCGCACACTATCATAAATAGGTAAGGTTTTGAATAGCTCACGTCAGGCCCAAAGATTATGAAACAAAATAGGCATGTTGTAAGAAAAAATAATGCCATTGAGTTTCTTGCTGGCTCTTCTCGGAGTACTGCATTTGCAACCAGCTCGTCAGTAGAGATGGGCTGCTGTTTACATCTATCCAATCTTTTACGACGAGTTTAGAGTGCCTTGTTATTAGACTCTCGACCTTTCTAAGTGTATCTTGTGTACCTACAGACAATAAATTTATGATTTTTTACTTTTTCCGTTAATGCCATATCCTTAATTTCGTAGATCCCGTACAGGGGCAGAGTGCGAACCATTTGCGGCAAAGCTTTTATGGGAAGCATCCCACCGGCCGTGTGCTCGTGTATTTTTACATGCGCCTTTTCACGAGACCGAGGTTCGTAGCCCTGATGCTGTTTTTAACCATACACAGGTTAAACCAAGGATTAAGATCGACCGTGGAAGTAAATAGCTGACACTAAAATACGATGAACTAAACTCCTGAAATCCCGCGACTAAGAACTGAGAGAACGCGAAAATCATAGATTTAGTATACTTAGATTGGCAATGCGAAAGAGAAAAAAAATAGGTACCCGTGTGTTAGAGCGATATAGCGAGCGGTAGATAGACGAGACCATTTTCGTAAACGTTACGGGGCTATACCGGGCCGACGTCAGTTGTGAACGAAACAAATCTCGCTTATTTTAATTAATCTCGCGTATTAAAAGAGTAAGTTTGATGTTTAATAGACGTAAACAGCTATGGTTACGTGTGCAGTACCGGTTGTAATTCATCTAGGAAAGAAAATCCACAGAATTAGTCATTTTACATGTGAGTGCGATTGAAAGATTTAATTCTCTAAATTCAATGATTATAGAAAACTGAAAAACAAATCGTGCACACATAGATAGGTAATAACATTGCTTTTTATTATATAAATGTTCTGAATATATAAGAATTGATTTAAGCGAAAAATAAAATACGTGAATTTCTTGTATTTCTAACCTCAATTTTATAGTGATTGTCGTAATATCGATTAACCACATTTCGATAACGTGACTGGCAAAGGTATTAACTACACAATATACCACACGCCCATTTGTTATCGAGAGCTACAAGTTTAGGGAAAGCACTATTTGTCTTGCACACATCCACGTTACACGCACAGAAGTGTCAATTTTCTAGGTCTCGCCGTACTGGCTCTATTGCCAATCTTTAACGTTAGTATACTAAATCTATGGCGAAAATATACAAAATGTAACAGAATAAGCGCAATTCCTGAAATTAGTTTGTTCGGTATCGACTACTTATTCAATTTCAGCTATTTTTAATATGTGTTAAATTTTTCCGAAAAATTAATTAGCGTAGCTGAATTTAGTGCTCTCTATGGAAATCTTCCTATTATATTAATCGATATTTAAGAAAATTGGTTAGACACAACTAAAGTTCGATTGCATCATATTTTTTTTTATATTAATATACTAATTGGGGTGTATGAGGAATTCTGCTTTTTCTGTTACGCTTTGTATATAGTACCAAGAATTTACAACAACATTGTTTCAGATGATGAATGTTTGCAAGCAGATTTTTAAGAACAAACTCAAAGTTATGTTATTGGATGCTTTATCTATAAATAAAAAATGATAATGACTGTCTGATTGGTAATATATCAATGCACATCCTAAACCGCTAGCTCTAGACTTAAAATTTTGCACATTGACAGCTACTGAAAATATACATTTATTTACAAAGAAACATACACATACATATGCTCACGCCTTTTTCCCGAAGGGGTAGGCAGAGACAACAGCCCGCCACCTGCTACAAAGAAAATATACATTGATTTACAATAATTACAGATAAAAAATGTCCTCCAAAGAGGAACCATGTGGGACAGTGCCCAGAAGACTGGCAGCATTCCCTCTCTGGATAGCTAGGCTGATCCTTTGACAGAGATAGCTGCCAGCCCTCTGGTCACCTGAAGCCTCGACCAAACGCACTGACAGCTCTTTGAGGAGCTGCCGCGCCCCCAGACCCCACGGTCCCATGGTCTCCACCCCAAACGGCACAAATATGTAGCCCACATTGAGGTCGGCATATTTGCGCCGCTTCAGGCGTTCAGCGCTCTCCGGACCAGCTGTACCATTGAGTTTTACCATGCGGCCGCAGCCGCCGCGCCAGCGCCCACAGAGGTGGCATCGATGTGGGATGGGGCCAATGTGTCGGCACATGTGGCATCCCACACCAGCGACCTGCCATGTCTCCATGGCCCGACAGTCTTAGTGTAGCTTGTAGCTCATTGACAGCTTATACAGTGTAGGCATCCACTAAGAAAGGGTTTTGCAAAATTCAACCCCTAAGGAGGTGAAATTTCGTTTCATTCACATTGTGTTCTTACTCTAGTAACTAAGTTTTTAGTAAAGTCTAGTATAGCATTGTGTGAATGAATAAAGGTCTTATTCATTTATTTAAATAAACGTGCGCGAGCGAAGCCCCAGGTACAACTAGTTATCTATAGATGTAAAATGAAAGAGACAGTTTAATGTTGTTAACTGTGGTTAAGGGTACAATAGTGGTATTTTTGTCCTTCCCCCAACAAACTGTAATGCAAAAAAATATATATATATATATATATATATAATCTCACGCCTTTTATCCCCGAGGGGGTAGGCAGAGGTATTCCATTACTGGATATACCCACATTTCACGAGATATATTGGACCCCATATTGGATGCAAAAAATACCTAATTATAATTTTATTTGCTGTACTATGTGGAAATATATATATATACTTACGTACATATTTATCACTAGCTCGACGGTGAAGGAAAACATCGTGAGGAAACCCGCAGGTCTCAGAATTAATTCTGAGACATGTGTAAACAGACCCGGTCCGGCGATGGGCTCACCACCTATCACGTTTAGGGGTCCAATATATCTCGTGAAATGTGGGCATATCCAGTAATGGAATACCTCTGCCTACCCCCTCGGGGATAAAAAAGGCGTGAGATTATATTATTTTTTATATATTATTATTATATATACTATGTGGAAATAAAATAATAAAAAAAAGTAAACTCTTGTAGCCCTACGACAGTGTGTTTGTAACGATCACTCTGGTGAAGCAAAGTTGGGCGCGGTCAGTCATTGAATGTGACCGCCTGACTTTTTTTTTGACTTTGTTATGATACAGAAGAATTCTGAAGTAAAGAACATGTAAAACACTAAACCACCTATAATTAGTAGTTTACATTACGGTATTTATTTATATTTACACTCCCGCCCCCCTCTCCCCACTCTCCTCACACCCTCACCCTAACACTTACCCCTGGCGCTTATACACATCCAAATTCATATCTCGAAAGTCAGTTTATATGTAATTACCTATTTGTAAAGAGCAGTGATAGCCCGGACGGTTAAAGAGCCGGCCGAAAATCAGTGAGGCTCGGGTTCGAATCCTGGCATGTACCAATGAGTTTTTCAAAAACTTACGTACATATTTATCACTAGCTCGACGGTGAAGGAAAATATCGTGAGGAAACCCGCAGATCTCAGAATTAAATCTGAGACATGTGTAAACAGACCCGGTGCGGCGATGGGCTCACCACCTATCACGTTTAGGGGTCCAATATATCTCGTGAAATGTGGGTATATCCAGTAATGGAATACCTCTGCCTACCCCCTAGGAGATAAAAAAAAGAAAGAGATTATATTTATATATTTATTTTTTATACCTATTTGTCTTGTTTAATTAATGATTTAGCACCGAGTCACTGACCTTATAACACAGGATATCCTAGTACAAAGGTCAGGAAATTTTTTTTGTCGACTTGTCTAACAAACCCATACCTCGACTTCACCGTGGACTCGCTATGCTCTTGCAAGATAAATGTCCAATAAATAAATGTTGACAATACTACTTGGTCATCAGAATCGCGGAATAAGATTTAATTTAGGCAAAATATTTTTTTTTGCTGACTAACTAGTAGTAATCTCTCTTTAGAGATTGAAATGAAAAATTTATAAATCGAATTCTCTATTAAACACACGAAAAAATACTACTCCATCAAAAACATCCCTCTCTTGTATACATACTAAAAAGGTAGGTACACAAAGTATACAATTTTAGGCGCTGCCTGCACTAGAGCTAAAAGCTGGCTTGTGTCAAGGGGCCGCGGCCGCGCGAAGTGCCCTCCACGTGACCCCGCTTTATTCGCGTATTTACACTCAATCCTATTATGTGCACTAGGTTTTAAGACTGGTTGAGTACTGTGTTTTACCCGACTGGCGACTGCTCAAGCTAAACTTAAGAGTTATTACGTATCCCACAAGCTGTATCCTACTTCCTACTAATATTATAAACGCGAAAGTTTGTATGTATAGAAGTGTAGATATCTATGGATGTTTGTTCCTCTTTCACGCAAAAACTATTGAACAGATTTTGATGAAACCTTAAATTTATCTCCGTATTCCCACGGGAACAGGAACTAAAACTAGGAATGCGAGAAAAACTAATATTATAAATGAGAAGGTGATTTTGTACTTAATTTTGTAATTCCTAACCTAACTCTGCGCTAACTCTCTTTTTATCTAAATCCTGGAATGGATGTATTTTTTCTTGATAATCAGTCAAGCACCGTGCGGTTAAGACAGAACAATTAAAAATCAATTGTGTCTGATTTTCTTGGCTTACGAGTATAACAGGGTGTACCAAAATTAATTTACGAGTACTCATTTAAAGATACCAAAGCACATCTACACATGTATTTTGTATTTTTTTTTACAATTGTAGCCAATTTTAAATGATAAAACATCCACAAAAAAATATACTAAATATTATAACATTACAGCCAAAACTCAGCACATTTTCCACATTAAATTGGAAATTCTTCTACGTAGTAAAATGCCCTATTAGTTGCCTATTAGTTGTAGGTTCTACAATTTGCTAACTAACAAGTAATCGCAAAAAAATAAATAGACAGGCTTTTACATCTATACTACCTATACTTCTATTCGAATAAAGAGGAAAAATTTGTATTTTTGTATGTTTGTTAAGAATAAACTCAAAAACTACAAGACCGATTTCAAAAATCTTTCACTAATGGAAAGCTAGATGATCCCTGAGTAACATAGGCTATATTTTATTTCCGTATTCCCACGGGAACGGGAAATACGAGGGTGAAACCGCGTAGAACCGCTAGTTTATAATATTAGCAGAACTATGCCAGAACATTCTAAAGAGGTCAGTGCGGCTTGTGTAGTCCGCCTAAGTACTGTGCTCTACTCTCACAGTATTAGCGAATCGGCCATTAGGCTGTCGAGTGTTTATGTGACCATGACTACAAACCTTATACTCAAATCTACAAACTTAACACTATTCTTGATATTATGTTGACTAGGTTATGTGGTTTTTCAAGAGATGTTCTTTGAACCCCTAAACGTGATAAGTTGTGAGCCCATCGCCGGACCGGGTCTTTTACATATGTTTTAGAAATAATTCTGGGACTTGCATGTTTCCTCACGATGTTTTCCTTCACCGAGCTGGTGATAAATATGTACAGTCAACAAAGTTGTTAGTGTTACATTTTTAAAAATTAAGATTCACTTTTCTCTTAAAGCCTTAAATGTATTTATAGTATTTTTTTGGTAAATTATAGGGATCAAAGAGACCTTTCGAAATAAACATTAATCAATAAGATTTATTTATGACTTCCCCAGAAAAATGAATTCTTAGTTACTGGCCATGTAACCCTAACAACTTTGTTGACTGTACGTAAGTTTTGAAAAAATCATTGGCACATGCCAGTAATATGAATAACTTACAACTACTGCGATACTCCCCAGGAGGGTGCATCGCATGAGTCCATGTAACCCTAAAAGTCCTAGAACCCCTCTTTCCGTAGTCGGTCAATAAAACGAGGTATTATGAACCACATAATCACCACAATCATGGGTACAACCATGTCTTAATAACGCCAAGACAAGAATCTCGTAAAAGTATAGTGCAAGAGAAGCTTTCCATCCTAGCGGGACACACAGAAGGACAGAACGGCCAACAAAATTCCTAATCATCACTATCACTAAAATAAAATCATTATAATGCAGTTTTTTAATAGGTAGAGTGATTCAAGAAGAAGGTTTATATGTATACAATACATGCATAATATAGTACAGCAACACTAACAATCTATACAGCCTGACTTTTTTTAACGTCGGGAAAAAAATGTGGTGTGATAGGTAAGTGTAATAGATTCATTTGGCAATGTTACTTAAAAAAAATTTTTTTTCTTCTTTAAACTAATATACATTACTCAATTGTAGTCAATAATACACACTGAGATATTAGAAATAGTATTTTAAAAAGAAACAGGCTCGTAGCTTCCATTTATGCGCAATCTACCTACAACCGCCAGCTGCGCGTAGTACTGTGCGTAGTTTTTTAGATTTTGTAAATTGCACTAAACATGACTATATTTAACAATTAATCTCGTGTATAACTTTGGCTATAGATACCTTATACGTCATATTTTTTTCCAGACGGTAAAAAAAATCATCCAGTATATTTAAAATGATAAACTGACTGACTGATTGGTGACTTGAAATTTTGCACATAGATAGCTTATTATATATATAGGGAGAAATAAAAGTGCGCGAGCGAAGCCTCGGGTAAAAGCTGGTCTCTGATATTCTGGTTTATAGAATAGAATAGAATAGAATAGAAACACTTTATTTGCTTCAACAATACACAATATATACTTACAGAAAAAAAACAGTTAACAAATCAGTAAAGAAACAAGAAGATGGTGGTGTAAAGCGTATCATGAAAGCAAAAAGGACATGGCTCAGCACTACGTCACAATACATGCATGGTTTCTAAATATTATAAAAATTTTTCATTGCCCCGTGCCAAAAAATTGGGTGTACAGTGTGTAGTCACTTAAAACATACGCAAACATTTCATTACACATTCCGTGGCATGTTGTCGCGATGGCTGTCTGTGGGCCCTTAGGCATGTTATAGCCGTCTGCGGGTAGTTTGGGTCCATTATGGCACTAAGGCCCATTTTGGGACCGAATATTGCTTTCGGCCGGTACGATTGAGGCATTTTATTGTTTTTATAGACGAAACGCGATGTTATGATGTTAACTGAGCGTCTGTCCATTGAATTATAATGATGTCATTTAAGATAGCTGCAAAAGGTGAGTTGTTCCAATTTCAGTCATGAACCTTTAAAATATGTGGTTTAATAGATTATATCTCTTATATCTTTAAATCAACGCAAGGAAAAACTTCAAAATTGCGGAAAAAACCGTTTCGGACCGTAATCTTGCATTTCGGAAAAAAATATTTTACAGAATGTTGAATCCAATAAAGATGAATACCCAACGAATTTGCAGAATGTTGAACAGTTGTTGTAGACTCGGTCTATTCTTTAATGATCTTTGACTCCGTTGACGATTTGAGTTCAATTTGTATCCGACTGAACTGGACGGAGGGTTACGTCTTCAGTACCCTTTACACGCACCTACCTTCAGTGTATATTTATAACGCCTTATCTTCGATGGCATCTTCGACTTGCAGACATTTGTCAAGTGTATTTTTCACCCATCGCCGGACCTCAGGGAGCTATACACTTGTCACAGAACTAATTTTGGGGCCTGTGGGCTTCTTCAAGACATTTTTGTTCACCGTTGATCTACATAGTCACACTCAATATTAACATAGTAAAAAGCGGTCTCACCTCCGGTCACTAGTGTCTTTCTATCGGGTCATCTAATGCATAAGTACATACATACATTTTCTCACGCCTTTTACCCCAAGCGGTATTCAGAGACAACAGCCCGCCAGCTGCTACGATCCTGGAATACCTCTCGAGCCTCATCCACATCCACTGGTTCATACATGCTCGTCGGTTTGGAAACTTTTTATCTGGCTTTTCTTTAATACATCGCCGATTTGATCGATTTAAGTACGCCTAGGTCGCCCTCTGCCGAATCGGTCACTCACAATCCCCGTTTAAATTGGTCTCGTTAGACGCCTTTCATCATCTAACTCTACAAAATAATAATCATAATGAATCGAACCAATACCACCATTCAACCACATTTCGTACTAAACGCCCTGCTCCATACACATGCTCCAAGTTTATTAATTGGCATCCGAACGCGCAATATGGCAGTTTGACTAATGCCTTTGCCACGTGAGCGATTGCGGAATCAAAATGGCGGGCGCAAGATGGCGGCTGTCAAAATGGCGGGTGATTTGTTTGCGGTTTAGTCCCATTGGTCAGTTACAGGACCTAGGGTAGTTATAGGGTAATTTGGAGCATTGGCCACTTGCCAATTATAATTGATTACCTCACAGTTAAAAGGTACAGCTACCTACGCCATTATTTTAAAGCTTCATCCTGTGACTAAGACATGAAATTAAAAAGAGCTGCCCTTGAGTTTCTTGCTAGTTCTTCTCTACTGCATTTGGAACCAGCAACTTGTCGGTGGAGATGAGCTGCTGGTTACATTTTGCCAATCTTCATGGACGAGTTTAGAGTGCCTTGTTATGACATGACTTTTCTAAGTGTTATTTTCAATTACCTACGGAAATAAATACATTTTCATTTGACACCCTCTGTGCTTGTCTGTAAAACTAACTAACTAGCTAAAGGCTGTGATGGACACTTGTGGCTCCGACCTTCGACGGCGTGTGTGAATTCTATCTAACATAAATTAGAGTCAACAAAAGTCTGTCTCTAGTAAAATAAGAAATAAATATTTTAACAAAATGGTTTATACTTAGATCCGATCACTTTTATAGCACTCATACATCTGTGGCCAAACGTTCCATAGGTAACTGAAAAATGGAAAGGAAAAGATAGAACCATTTGCTAAATGCAAAGTCAATAATAATAATGATAAAGACTTAGCTGGCACACCTCAGAACATAGTATAATAAATATTTAAGGAGTTGGTATATTTTTCACACAAGTTTTTGAAAGCACTCATATTTTAGCAAAAATATTAAAATGCCGACAGTATATTTTACTAAGAAAAATCTCATCTTGAATAACATTTTATTATCTCGGTAAATAATTAACAATGAAAATTATTCAACTTGTAGATACGGAGTTAAAATGCATTTGTGAGACTCGGTCTCGAATCTCGCTGGCATGTACCAATGAGTATTTCAAAAAGCCTACTTGAATATTTATCACTGGCTCGACAGTAAAGAAAAACATTAACGAAACCCGCAGACCCCAGAATTAATTCTGAGGCATATGTGTAACAGACCCAGTCGGGCGATGCTCTCACCTTTCAAATTTAAGGGATCCAAAGAATTATACTGATAAAACGTAGGTATTTCTAGAAATTCCTTTTTATTTTATTTTAAAAACTGCAACTCAGCTGCAACGATTGAGTTAAAACCCGACCTCTTAATAGCCTCTTTCGATTACATCGAACCGATCCCACTTCGGTTTTGTATTCAATTAGCTGGGATTCCCCGCTCTATTAGTGGTGTTGCGGAATGGGCACTGCTTCTAGCTAGGCGACTAGTGCGGGGATAGTGTTGCTGGAAAGAAATACTGGACCTTTCACTTCATATATAATAATAATAATAATAATAATAATAATAATATAATCTCACGCCTTTTTTTATCCCCGAGGGGGTAGGCAGAGGTATTCCATTACTGGATATACCCATATTTAACGAGATATATGGGACCCCTAAACGTGATAGGTGGTGAGCCCAGACCGGGTCTGTTTACACATGTCTCAGAATTAATTCTGAGACCTGCGGGTTTCCTCACGATGTTTTCCATCACCGACGAGCTAGTGATAAATATGTACGTAAGTTTTTGAAAAACTCATTGGTACATGCCAGGATTCGAACCCGAGCCTCACTGATTTTCGGCCGGCTCTTCAACCGTCCGGGCTATCACCGCTTCATATCTAGATGATTAATGTCAATTCAAAATCAGAAATTTTATATACAGATACAGATCTCGGAGATCGGCGATGGGGTCACCCACCACTTGTCACGTTTATGGGTCCAAATAATATACCGGTGAAAAGTGCATATTACCAGATATGGCCTCTGCGCACCTCGAAGATAAAGAAGGATTTTTTAAACACATACTTGTCCTCACCAGGCTACGAAATCGAGCCTAATGGATGAGAGCGCACACTAACCACAAGACTATAACTGCTGACAATTAACACTTAAATAATATAAATAGCTGCTACATTTACTACATGTAGCTGTAGTAGATGTAATTATAAAATATATATAATGATAAACTGACTGACTGTTTGGTGATGTATCAACGCACAGCCTAAACCACTCGGTCTAGAGACTTGAAATTTTGCACATAGATAGCTTATACAATGTAGGCATCCATTAAGAAAGGATTTTGCAAAATTCAACACGACGAATTAATTACTAACATAGGATAAGAACATTGTTACTAACATAATAAGGTCTAAGTTACCTAAATAAAGTTATATTATTACTAATAAAAAATTGGCTCACGCGTGATGTAACAGAACGGCAGTCAAAGTGTTAAACAACGGGACATTTCGCAAAATATAACAGTTTTCGCGAACATCGGGACATAGTACGTCGACCCTATAAGAGGAACAGACCACAAGTTAGAATGTCGACATGCTGCGGAATAGCCACCCAGTTTCCTTTGAGAGTATTCCATGTATGAACGGAAATGGTTCAGGTGAAAATGAATTCCCAGTGGCTTTGGAAAATCGTTTTTAAAATTTATCTATGAAAATAATTGATAGCGTCGTTAGAAAAAACCTGACTGTTATGCTTTGGGCCTGGGTTCAAGTCATAAAATGCGAATTACAAGTAGGTCCATTAAAATAACTAACAAAACCCCATCGGTGTTACTGAGGTATTACTCGTATAACACCGAAGTGTTATGTATAACACCGACGTGTTATGTATAACACCGACGTGTTATGTATAACACCGAAGTGTTGTGTATAACACCGACGTGTTGTGTATAACACCGAAGTGTTGTGTATAACACCGAAGTGTTGCTTATAACACCTCGGTGCCCATGCTTCCTTGGGTTCACCACCTATCACGTTTAGGTGATGATGAAAATATGGGAACTTTCATATAAGAAATACATGTAACGGATATAACACCGTAACATATTTTAAGCAGTGATAGCCCGAACGGTTAAAGAGCCGGCCGAAAATCAGTGAGGCTCGGGTTCGAATCCTGGCACGTACCAATGAGTTTTTAAAAAACTTACGTACATATTTATCACTAGCTCGACGGTGAAGGAAAACATCGTGAGGAAACCCGCAGGTCTCAGAATTAATTCCGAGACATGTGTAAACAGACCCGGTCCGGCAATGGGCTCACCACCTATCACGTTTAGGGGTCCAATATATCTCGTGAAGTGTGGGTATATCCAGTAATGGAATACCTCTGCCTACCCCCTCGGGGATAACAGGTGCAGATTATAATATTATATTATTATTATAATACATAATTTAATTAAAACTAGTTCTATTAACCCCGCTTTCTTGACTCTCAGTTCATTTAACTGAAAGCCTTGTCAAGTGTCTACATTTCATAGAGACGCTTGGTGATTCTATCTCCGAGTTGGCTGAAAGTACTTGACAATTTCCATTCGCGTTTTCTCTAGCGTTAATGGTGATGTCACTAGATTATTCAGTGGACATACATTGAGCAATTTCTTTAAGACTAGCAATGGCTCGCGGCGTTGTCTGTTAGTTTCTAACTAGGACGGAAAATAGATAAAAATAACCGGGAACCTATACAGTAATAATATATTATCATGCAAATACCGACATCTGAAGAATGTTGTTATATGAGTAAGTTTATCCAAAATAAATATTATTAATTTTATTTTATTTTTAATTTTTTTCCCTCCCCATAAGAAAGAATCCAACACGGAACAGAATAGCAAAGTTAGAAGCAAGAAACCAGAATCTGGTTTCCTAACACTGGCAAGTCCCCAGAGAAGACACTAAAATGTGTATTTGTCGACACATCTCCCTGCGGCTTCCATTCAGCAGCTGGTGTCTGCCACGGTACAGGATTTGTGTTACAATTTCATATGAATGTCTACTATTGTGGAGATACAAGTTTTAGTGTACAGCCAGCAGAAAAACGCACACTTTCATTAGATTTTTTAAATAAACTTTTTGCTAATTCCACAACATTTATTTCACTTGAAATCGGTATTTTACCAGAATTTGGAATGCGTAATTCGTAATGAAATGAAATTATTTATTTCGGATATAAATCCATATAAATTGTTAGTATGACTTAATAGCTATAAATAAATAAATAAATTGTGGGACACAGTTCACACACGGCTATTTAGTCCCAAACTAGGCAGGGCCTGTACTACGGGTACTAAACAACTGATAGACATAATAAATAATTATTAAACAACCAGACACGAAGCCAACAGACATGTTCATGCACACAAATGCTGGCAGCGAGCGGGGATTGATCCCGCGACCTCTGACTCAGAAGGCAGGGTCACTACCAACTGAGCCAACAGTCCCGTCACTATGGCTATGGCTATTGTAGTAAACTTTAAAATTCTAGAGTTGCAGGTGTCCATGGGCGACGGTGGTCACTTACCATCAGGTGACCCGTCTGCTCGTTTGCCCCTTTCCTCTTATAAAAAAAAACTTTTCCACAGGGAGGCCACTAATACTGTAGTTGGCGAACGTCCCTGAGTCGCTGCATCGCCAGGGCAGCCCCAACAGCCCTCTGAAGGCGTTGTTGTACTGGACACGGAGCGCACTGAAGGCTTTTTTGTTATAATTGCTCCACAGGCTGCATGTGTCCAAAGTTTGACAGTACGTTCTGAATAATGTAATTTTTTGAATAAACATAAGCAATATTTTTAATTTTGTCAAATAATACTGAGCAATCATCAACAATGGGGATGGAGGACCTCGTGATATAATAAATAAATATTAATAAGCATGACAAGGTTACGAACGAACGTATCTATTGTAAAATCTATGTAACAAACACATGTAAGAAAGTATGTTACATGTGTTTGTTATGCAAATGCAAAAAACAATAATATTATATGCGTTACATACATGTAGAAGGGAAAGAAACATGGAAAGAAAAACATCAGAATATCAGTCAGGGAAAAAGTAAAATAAACCTAAAAAGATTTCTTTCGTGAAGAATTTTTATAATAAAAACTAGCGACCCGACTGAATTTTCTTTGCTATAAACCATCCCTGGACCCACTCGAACCCACACAAAAAGTTTCATCAAAATCGGTCCGGCCGTTCTCGAGTTAAATCGTCAGGAAGGAAAACCCGACTTATTTTTATATAGTAGATATTCCTTTTGGGAAGAATTGTTTTTGTAAAATATGCTTTTAAATGAAGTAACACCACCTATATATTTATATTCATGAAGCGAAATGATGTTTTCTTTATTCATTTTAATTGTCTTCTGTTGCTGACTGTACGACTGTTTCCCTTTGTAAACAATTTTGTAAAATAAAATGTTTATTTTTAAGTTGATTATACGGTAGCTTTAGGCATCCGCAGGATCAAGATGGAGGAGATGAAAGAAATGTAAATTAAATTATGTAATGTAATTCAAATCACTTATTTGAATTACATTACATAATTTAGGTCAATACCTATTTAATTGCCATTTCTTATGTAGAACTTCAAGAAAACCAATTTACCATAGTATAATTTTTTTGTTATTTTTGGGACTTAAACATCAAAATCCAGTAGATTGGTGTGTGTATCAAAAAATCATTAAGATTAATCAGCAATATTATGTTTTAAAATCGAAGAAGATCTGTCAATAACAAAACCAATCAAAGTAAAGAATCGGGCTACAACATTTTTCTAACTTATTTCGAAAGAAAGAAAGAAAGAAAAGTTTATTAGACACAACATAATACAAAACAAAACGAAAAATTAAACAGCGGAAACAGTAGTGCCTAAAGGGTGCCTCAGCTTTTGCTGCAGCATTTGCCACAGCGCTGGTCAATCAACCTTTAAAGTCAAACAAAAACTCCCCTTCCCCTACTCCCACCTAAAAGGTGGCAACGCAGTTGTGACTCTTGAGCTGCAGGTGTCCATGAGCGACGGACGTCACTCACCATCAGGTGACCCGTCTGCTCGTTTGCCCCCTTTTTTATCATAAAAAAAACTACTTTTTTTACTTTTTGTGCATGTATAATTTTACCATTATAGTCAACTTTTGAATTAAGGAATAAATCTTTGGGATACTTGCAAAAATTACAGAAATTGGAAACAAAAACATAAATCGGAACGTTTCACTAATTTCATAGTTAAAGACCCGTTATGTAGGATTTAAAATCTATTTAGCTTTTGGTGTATCACTATCTCTATCTCTATCACTACATAGTATAAAACAAAGTCGCTTTCTATGTCCCTATAATATCCCTATGTATGCTAAAATCATTAAAACTACGCGATTTTGATGCGGTTTTTTTTATAAATAGAGTGATTTAAGAGGAAGGTTTTAGTATAAGCATTGCACCCGTGCAAAGTCGGGGCGGGTCGCTAATTAATATGAAAAGTGAGCAGTGATAACTCCTACGATTCGAATCCTGGCGAGAGGATGTACCAATGAGTATTTCAAAAACTTAAATACATACTCGTATTTTATCACTAGCGTGACGGAAAGCATTGTAAGGAAACCCTCAGGTCTCAGAATTAATTCTGAGTCATGTGTAAGAGCACCCCAGGCCGGCGATGGGCTCACCACCTATGACGTTTAGGGTTCCAAAGAATAACTCGTGAAATGTGGGTATTTCTAGAAATGTAATACTTCAGAAGAACCCTGGTATAGATACGTATGCAGTATTGTATGCAGGTATGTACAGGTAATTACAGAAACTCCAGATCCAAACTAAACTGAATTCCCTTAAAGAGAAGTCAAATCAGTCGCTGAATCGGTAAGGACGCCAAAGCAGTAAACTTTGAACTAGTTTGACATTAAAGAGACGTTTTGTACCACACGGCGCATCTGCTCGGTGAAAGGAAATTCCCGAACGCATTTCCGTCGGGATTTCTAAACGTATTCGGTGGGGATACATGAAATTAGAAGCGAGGGTAGCTGAGCGATAAGCGGAAAGGTTTCGGGAATTTTCATTCGTGATCATAAAATATTAAATTATAGGTAATTAAATAGTAGTACATACAGACCTAAATCTCATATTATATTTCTGTGATAGAAGTATTTGAGGTGCATTAATTAATAAGCTTCTACATAGTGAAAAATTAAGATATTCCGCCGAGAAAGGCGATTGTGCACTTGTTGATGTACAGTCAAAAGCAAGTCAAGCTTTACACTACCAGTTTAAGCAGAGCTCTGATATAATACAGGGCCGGGTCAAAGTCCAAAGTGTCAAGCTTAGCGTGCTCTTGACTGTACTTTGTACAGTTAAGAGCACGAGGAGCTTCACACATTGGACTTTGTAACGTTCTTAATATAATCGCCTTAGAGGTCAGACTTGCACGACAAGTGTAAAGCTTCACGTGCTTGACTTGAATGCTTTGTCGAAAAAACACAATGTGACGCTTGTGTGCTTAAAAAATGTATGTAAGCGTTTGCAAAAAAGTTTCCAAACACGTCATAACTACTATGTAGCTAAGAATCGAAAAAATCCACGTGAGCGAAGCTATATTGCGCTACAATAACGTTACGTGTACTACTACGTGCTACCTTAATTAAGAACGCAATGACGTTTTTTCTAATTCCTTCAAATAATTTATAATGAGGTGCTAACAAAAAAACTCAGCAACCAAAATAATATCAGAGTTTGGTAAACATGAGCGTATTATATGACTTCCTGCATCAATCTGACTCAACGTTAACTCCATTTCATGGACTTTATTTACACTGGCTGGCGGCACGAGGCTCTGACGCTGCACTACGTGATGCACATCGATTTGGCATCGATGACAGCATTAGAATTTTAGGACACTTTTGGTACAACCATCGACCTTTAGGCAGTAGTTTTAATTATATTATGGTAATTTCATTTATTTTATAAATCACATTTATTTACAAAATCAGTGAGGCTCGGCTTCAAATCCTAGCATGTACCAATGGGTTTTTTAAAACTTACGTACCTACATATTTATCACTAGCTCGACGGTGAAGGAAAACATCGTGAGGAAACCCGCAGGTCTCAGAATTATTTCTGAGACATGTGTAAATAGATCCGGTCCGGCGATGTCCTATCACGTTTCCCTTAAAGGTCCCCACGATACAGGCTCGGTCTAGTGTTCCTACCACAGTTTAACAAGTTACAGTAATACAGAGGTCCCCTCTGTATTAGTGTAACTTGACTGTTAAATTAAATAAAGATTATTATTATTTATTAATATTATTATTACTAAACGTGTCCAAATGTTATGTTGTGAATGAGGCGATATATCCAGAAATGGAATACTTCTGCCTAACCCTCTCGGGAGAAAAGGCACGATATTTCGTTTTTAATTGTTTACCTACGCGCTGTATTTATTTCTATTTTATATTCTTACGTTAACCGCTGCCGCTTATGCACAGTAAACGCAGCCCAATCTCAAGTTCGGCAGACTAAATCTTCTTTCCTATTCTACATAGGAAATAGACTTCTGAACCTTTGCCGTCTCAGCTATTTTGTGACAAACTTCAGGGATTTCCGGATCCGTTTTCGAATGAAGAGCGAAAGATTGTAGACATTGGGGATCATTTAAAAGATAGTTATAGAATAAGATATTAAAATATAAATCCAGAGCATATCGAAGAGCAATGATAGCCTTTCGGTTAAAGAGCCTGCTTCACATGATGAAAATCAGTGAGGCTCGGGTTCTAATCCTGGCATGTACCTATGAGTTTTTCATAACTTACGTACATATTCATCACTTTGAAGGAAAACATCGTGAGGAAACCCACAGGTCAAAGAATTAATTCTGAGACATGTGTACCTAAACAGACCCGATCCGGCGAAGGGCTCACCACCTATCACGTTTAGGGGTTCAAAGAATATCTCGTGAAAAGTGGGTATATCCAGAAATGGAATAACTCTGCCTACCCCTGGGATATGAGGCGTGAGTTTTTTTTTTTATATCAAAAAATATATCCAGAGGGACTTACTAGAACTATTAATATTAATTGAAGTACTTACTTTCTTTTCAATGAGCAGTGATAGCCTTACGGTTAAAGAACTGCTTCTTATGATGATGATGATGATCGTTATCGCGACAATGAATTAATGTAATTCAACTTTTATGCTAACATACACCATCGCAGAGCTTTAGGATTCGTGAGACACAAAATCCTGAAAATCTCGAAATTAAGAATTGTAGCATAATTAAATAAATTGTATTTAATAGAAAATTAAATACTTCATGAAGGTATTCAAACTTAATAGTTATTCTGAAGTTATCTATACATAGGTATAATAAAACTCTAACGGGGCCGTGTCTGTACATTAAATATTTTTTGAAAATTTTAACGGTACTGTATATAGTTATCGATATAGATACCGAAACACCAATTTTTGGAATTTTTGTCTGTCTGTCTGTCTGTCTGGTTGTGCACGCATCACTCAAAAACTACTGGACGGATTTTGATGAAATTTGGTATGGAGATAACTGAGTACCCGGGTCAACATCTAGGGTACTTTTTATTCCAGGAAAATATCTCATTCCCACGGGAAAATATAAAAACTGGTTAAAAAGAGAAATACGTACTACTAGAGAAATACGTACTACTCCGAAACGATAACACCTAGAAACTTGAAAAATGGTATGGAGGTGTCTGATATGTCATAGAAAATTGGTATGAAGGGATTTTTGGAAATTCCCACGGGAACGGGAATAAACTAAATCCAAGCGGGAAAACGCCGGTGGGCACCCGATATTTGAAATATGGTATGTAGGTGTTTTAAATATGTCGTAGGCAACCAATATGAAGGGATTTTCGGAAATTCCCACGGGAACGGGAATAAACGGAATCCGCGCGGGCAACGCCGCTGGGCATCCGCTAGTGTCATATAAATATCAAATTTGAAAAAGGGAGACTTTCGAAGATTAGGTAGTTACTGCATTTGTTTTTTCTTTTGTTTCTAATCTGTCATTACATTGCAGGGCTCCAGCAGTTCTGTGACACAGAAAGTCATCGTAATCGAGACTATGTAATTCAACTTTTATGGTAAAAACACAACATCGCAGGGCTCTAGGAGTTGTGAGACACAAAATCCCCATGGATTCTAACCCGTTGACGGATTCGCCATAAATATGCGGCAGACAATAGTCGGCAAATAGGAAAAACTTGGAAAAAAAGAAAGTTTACTCACTCGCGGTTCAATCGCGCGGTATTGTCCGGGTAGGGAACTACTACCGGTAGTCGGGTTGTAGTCGGAACGTATTCGCTATAAGGTGTTGAAACCATTCCTTTGCCATCGTACCATTAGACAGTACCATTGAAAGAAAGAAAGAAATGTATTGGTACCATTGATGGTACTCTGTCGTAATTTCTTTTTCAACACACTTGCTCAAAACGACGTTTTTATTCCACCGATTTTTGGCTCATAATCCTAGATTTAAACACGCGTGCTTTTTCAGTATATTATTGAACGAGTGCCTTTAGTTTATTAACCCGACCAATTTACATTTGTACCCTAGTACCAAGTCGTAAGTAAGAAGAAGAAGAAGCGATATAATTAAGTCGGGTTATAACTTTTTATTTTGGCAACAAACAGTATTTATGCGAAAAATAACAGTAAATGGTAAATCCAGCTTTATTATTAAAAAAATACTTAAATTCATTTAAAATTTTCTGTAATTTCTGTTTTAAACATTACATTTAAATTGAATTATATTTTTAATCTTGGCTGTTGGCCGATCTAGTCCGCACCTTAGCCTTGCGCGCGCATCGGTATCGCGGCAAGAAAAAAAAAGTAAATAATTGTCGGCTGTGACGAAGTTTGGATTAATTGTGAAGTTTAATATTAACGAAAATGTCTACTTCAAGTGAAAAAAATGAAGAAAACGAAGAAAACCTATTATTAACTCCGCCGGACATACGTAACTAGGCGAAAAACGCGTGCGATACTCTTTTGCCATCAAAATCGAGTGAAATGTATTTAGCGGCCTATGAAAAATTTTTAAAATGGAAAACCGGCAAGAACGCTCATTCTTTCTCAGAAAAACGTCGTTTTGAGCAAGTATGTTGAAAAACGTCGTATGAAACACGTGTGCCTGTGACCATAATATACGCGGCTTTCTTATGGCGCACTCGCTTTCGCTCATGCGCACACAATATCGCCTTGTATATTATAATGGTCAACTTAGCACACTTGAATCATAATGTACTATTTGTCGTAGTTCCATTATATCATGGTACATCCTTTCTTTACCGTGAACCCCTCCTCTACCGTGGTACCATGTATTCAGGCTATATACACTATATAATATTTTCCTTACCCGAATGAATTCAAACAAACTGACATATTATTACTGTAAACTGATGTATACAAACATTCATTATTATTTCTATTTTAAATACAGTTTTCACTTGTTACAGTTATCTCCGGTGAAAGGTCCCGTGGTAAGAGTATGCCCCCAAGAGAACTGCGCCGTCACCGATTTGTCTTCATTTGTCCTTCCGCAATCTTTATACAAACACGACTATACGTCTATACAACGTTCTCTGATTATTAACTCTTTTTAGAAAACATCTATTCCCCGCCATTTTATAGGCGTAAGTCCTTTTCCCCATGTTACTCCTAAGAGAGTAAGCTTTCAATGGGGTAGTTGACATCATCGAAATTAAATTGCGAGTAGTCATTCATTAAAAAGATTATCACAAAACACCTTTAAACATGTAACACGGCTTCCACTTTACAGTTTTAGCAAATTTAAAAATAATAGAACAATAAAAAAGTGCTGCAATTGAGTACTAGAAACTTACTAGAAACTATGACGTCACGCCTTGATATTTCAGTACATTTTCCATAGTAAAATTTCGTTTTGACAGATCATAAAAAGTAACTGATTTGACTAGGCAGGACACTACCCTATTGGTGAAGTACTGGCGTGTAATTTAGTTACGCTAACACTGACGACGTATACGAATGACATTCGTCTATAACAGTAGTAGGAGACATAATTGTAGTGTGAATATTATGCTTATTGTATTATATATGTCTTAAATATCTCACATATATTTAAAAATATATAAAACATATAAATTCTTACATAGAAAGATTATTTTTTATACAACAAAGTTATTTTCATCGAAAGAAACATCGGTCCAGTAGTTTCGGAGCCTCATGATTACAAAAAACATTTACAATAAAAATCTTTCACCCTTATAAAATATGTGTAGAAAAAGAGCAGTGTCGGAAGTGACTGACGTTACACAGGTGTATTCCCGTTGTCCCCATTGACCGTATCCCCATGATGGGGACAACGGGAAGTCAAAAAAATTTCTTCCCGTTGTCCCCATTATAGAGATACGGTAGTGGGGACAGCGGGAATACATAAATTTCACGTGTCGATATCCCCATTAAATTAATGTTTGTTTTTTAACCTTAGTTTTTAATGCAGCAAGAAGAAAAACAACCATAGACACACAGATATTAAATAATAATCAGTAAGTTAGTCCCAAACTAGGCACAGCCTGTACTATCTCTGGGTATTGGGTACTAAATATATTATAGAAGCCAATAGAAATGTTTATACCTACACACTAATGTTGTCTCCGAGCGGTAATTAAACCCGTGACCTCCGGTTCGGAAGGCAGGGTCACTACCAACTGAGCCAACAGGCCCGTTAATTGTTCGAGCCTCAGAAAGTGACCTAGGTTACTTTTCCTGAAAATATCTCATTCCCTTGAGAATATTCTTTGTTTGACAAGTTACACCAACGCGAGCGAAGCCGCTGGTAAAACATTGTAGCTTATAAATCAACGTAATAAGGTTTCATATTAAACGTACCTACACGTCGCGCTAAACCCAAGATAATCTGTGGTGTCAAGTTATTTCGGGTTTAATATAAAGGGATGCCAAGAGTTCTCGTATTGAGCCCAACGGTATTAATTATTTTAGCATAATCGTGTACCAATTTTATAGGATAGCGACACTTGAAGTTGTGTTTTGTTTTGGACGTGATTTCCTTGTACTAAAATAATTACGGAAACATACGGGACCAAAATTGGAATTTAAATATATTAAAACACCTTTTTTTTATTCATACAAGTTAGAAACTGTATAAGTTTATAATGAGTGGTTTTGTTTTGTTTTTGGTCGCACTTCCTGTATTCTATAAATAACAATACTTATCGACATGACTGTCTGTTTCCAGAATAAATTAAAAAATCAACCGAATAAAGTGACAAGACATTTATCGGTTTGTTGACATCGAGAAGGATGTGGTCGTAGTTATATATCTTTTTTTTAATTCTTTTTTTATTTGATAGACCATACTGTAGAGGTGGTCCCATTTAAATTTGATCGAAATCGTTCCAACATGTTTAAAAAAATCTACAAAATCTAGTAACTTTATACATTGAGCAGTGATAGCATTACGGTTAAAGAGCCTGCTTCACATGATGAAAAACAGTGAGGCTCGGGTTCGAATCCTGGCATACCAATTAGTTTTTCAAAAACTTACGCAGATATTTATCACTAGCTCGACGGTGAAGGAAAACATCGTGAGGAAACCCGCAAGTCCCAGAATTAATTCTGTAAACAAACCCAGTCCGGCGAGGGGCTCACGCTCACGTTTAGGGGTCCAAAGATACCTGGTGAAAAGTGGGTATATCCAGAAATGGAATACCTTTGCCTGCCCCCTCGGGGATACAAGGCATAAGATTTATTTAAAAAAAAACACGGGTTGCACTCCGGGAGTGGGGGCAGAAGTGAAAACTTCATTACCATCGATTTCGGTGTTACAACACTACCTACTCTCCAACCGTCTTACGGTTTTTCGATCAGCACACGTGACCTGACGCGAGTTTCACAGTTTTTACCCATCCCACAAAAGTGGTCAACGCCGCTAAAAAGTTTTCACTTTAAAAAATTTTATTACTATTAATTAAAATTTATACATTAATTAAAGTTTTTAGATCTATTCGTTGAAGTCGGTGTTTAACTATAGAGTTTCTTCTTCTTACACAATACACTCCCGTGTACCCCCCATTTTTCCGGCCAGCATCAAGTTACCTCCCTGACCTGTTCAGTGTTATGGCCTCATTAAAACTTGCCGGTAAAATTGATGGCAGGTAAACAGAACTTTCACGATAAGTTCGCGTGAAGTTTGGTGGATGGCGTGAGTGGGGAGGGGGGGGGAGGTTAGATACAAGGTACGTCTCCCATTGACATTTTATACTTCCATATTACTTCGTATAGTGCCTCGGTTAGTAAAAATCATTTTTATTAATAATAGGCAAACCATTTGCCTGCCATCTCACCTGTGGGTCTAAAATGGCCACTTTGAGCAATTCCTCTGAGCAATTCCTCCTTTTATGAATTCCCAGCAAATCCTAATTCACTCTTGCCTTGAAAAGGTCCAGGTTATAACGTTCCGAAAACGTTATCGTTATCGGCTGGACTTACATACATACATACACGCCTCTTTCCCGTAGGGGTAGGCAGAGACCACTTCTTTCCACTTGCTACGATCCTTACATATTTCTTTCGCTTCGTCCACTTTCATTATTCCTTTCATACATGCTCTTCGGTTTAGGGTACTCTTGACCTGGCCTTTTTTCAATCCTTTTTCGGCTGGACTTTGTAATAGCAATATTTCTTCTTTGTTGAATTGAGAAGATACCGCCGACTGCATGAGATTATTGTAGGATTCTTTCTTTACTTCACTAATAGGTCTTGTTTCCAACTTTTTGGGCAGTCGGGTTTTTTATTTTTTAAATTAACTTTTTTTATTTCATACTTTTAATTGGTAACCAAATTTAAACCGTTATAAGTCCTAAATGGTAATTCGAAACGAAAAACAGTAAAAAAAACTTAAACACGATTTTCAAATACCTATTTGATGATACCCCACTTAACATATTTCGTCGTTTTTCTTAGTTTTCTTTTTCACAATTCGACGCCAAAAATCCGCCATTTTGTTTTTTTTATTTGATATACCCAGTGTTACTTTCACTGTAAATACAAATCTAATGACACCTCTCAAGCTAAAGTCCTAGAGCCGTTCAGGCTGTAGAGTGTGCCAAACAATTACTTATACACACCTTAATTATAACGCTCCTACTGGCGCAGTCGGGTAAAAAAATATTTGCATTCCTGAACACGCTGGGTCAACTGGGCCCAACCTCAATGATGCCGGGTTAACTTAGATTATACCTAAAGCTGCTCGATGGGAATTGATTATTGAATCGCCTTCCAATAATCGTATAGCAACCAAACAGCAAACACTATTCCCGCTCCTATAATCTGTACACACAGTTGCAGGTGCCGCATTGCCTCGACCCGCAGTTTGCCTGACTCACAGTTTGCCTCGAGGCACACATTTGCCTCAACTGTAAATAACACCTGAGTCAGCGCAAGCCGTTGATGCGCAAGTTTTAATGAAGCTATAGAGCTAAAAGCGACGCGTACCCGAATGCAGACTGCTTTGCTGTTATCAAACTTCTGTTTAACGAGAAGTTCTACTGTATTTGATGTAGCCATATTTTGTTTACTGGCTTTTGACCGACTTTGTTCGCGATTCGGACTAGAAAGTAGAATTCAAAAAATTCAAAATTCAAAATCGTTTATTTTCTATTGGTATTAAAATATACACTTAGAAACGTCAATATTTTATAATAACAAGGCACTCTAAACTCGTCCATGAAGATTGGCTAAATGCAAACAGCAGCCCATCTCCACCAACGAGCTGCTGGTTCCGAATGCAGTAGTGCAGTAGCCTAAGCCCCTTTTCACACGTACCGGTTTCGACGACGACGGCGGCAAAATGTATGGCCGATTGCCCGATTGCCCGCCGGTACGTGTGAAACCGGTACGTGTGAAAAGGGGCTCAGTATTTTATTGAAAAAAAATCTTACGCCTTTTATCCCCTTAAATACCCACTTTTCACGAGAATATTAGGCTCCTAAACGTGATAGGTGGTAAGCTCATCGCCGGACCGGGACAGTTATACATGCCCCAGAAGTAATGCCGAGACCAGCGGGTTTCCTCACGATGTTTTCCTTCAGCTAGTGATGAATATGTACGTAAGTCTTGAAAAACTCATTGGCAGGTGCCAAAATTTGAAACCGTGCCTCACAGATAAAAAAATTACCTTTAGAAATTGCATTTAGTTAAGTTTTTTAGGGTTCCGTACCTCAAAAGGAAAAAACGGAACCCTTATAGGATCACTTTGTTGTCCGTCTGTCCGTCCGTCCGTCCGTCTGTCAAGACCCTTTTTCTCAGGAACGCGTGGAGGTATGAAGCTGAAATTTATATCAATTACTCAGGTCTGCTGTCCCTTGAAGCTGTGAAAAAATCAAACTTCTAAGCCAACGCAATCAAAAGATACAGCCGTTTATGCCGCAAATTTTCGACACTTGCAAGGGAATCAAAACCTACAGGGTGCTTCCCGTGAACTCAGAATCTTGAAATTTGATACGAAGCAACGTCTTATAGCATAGATAAAGGAAAAATTACGAAAACCATAAATTTGCAAGGTTGTACGGAACCCTCGGTGCGCGAGTCCGACTCGCACTTGGCCGGTTTTTTTTTAATAGGATCGAGTATGTCTAGCCCTTAACTCTACGCCATTTAGCAAAACACCAAGGTACGTTTTGGCACGAGCTGCCTTTATTGGCAATTGTCTTACTCCAACTGTAAACTGTTAATAGAAACTTCAACTTGAACAGGGTAAACTTAACTTTTTTCACTTCAACGTAAGTTTAGTGTGAAGGTTTACTTAAATATGGTAAAGTTACATCACCATGGAAAGATAATCAATTTAAAAACTGGCTAAGTGCAAAACGGATTTACACATGAGGGTTCCGTACCACCGCAAAATAATTATTTATCGTCTAATCCAAAAAAAACTACTTTTTTTTGTCATTGCAGCGGGCATACATTCTGTAAAAAAACTATCTATACATATTCATGGCATACATCCCACAGACAGACAGACATACTTACAGACGGACTTAGAGCTTCGCTTCTTCTCCTCAACTATACATACCAAAGCGGAGACGCAATGACTTTCAAAATATTTTTTTTTTTAAAGAGAAGGGGGCAAACGAGCAGACGGGTCACCTGATGGTAAGTGACTACCGTCGCCCATGGACACCTGCAACTCAAGAGTCACAACTGCGTTGCCGGCCTTTGAGGTGGGAGTAGGGGGAGAGGGGAGAGGAGGGGAGGGGGGGCTCCGGCTACCTCACTCACTCAACGAAATGCAATGCATTACTATACGCTGGTTTTCTGTGAGTATAGGTACCGAAACGGTGGAGTCGCAATGACTTTCAATAAGTGGACTTATAAGCCCCTACATTGAATAAAACATTCAGACTTGTTTGACTATGATTTTGACATAAAAAAAAACACGGGTTGCACTCCGGGAGTGCCGGCAGAAGTGAAAACTTGATTATCGATTTCGGTGTTACAACACTACTCTCCAACCGTCTTACGGTTTTTCAATCAGCACACGTGACCTGACGCGAGTTTCACAGTTTTTACCAATCCCACAAAAGTGCTCAACGCCGCTAAAGAAGTTTTCACTTCAAAAATTATCTTTTAACACCTCTACAACTGTATTTAGATTTCGTATAATCGTAGCATAAACAATTTAAAAAAGTAAATCAATTGAGTACTAAAACCGATGACGCCACAGCTCGCTATGTCAGTACATACATTTTCTATTAAAATTTTGTTATAACAGATCATAAAAAGTGTAACTTATTTAACAAGGCAAGACACTATGATCTCTATCTCATTATTTACAAAATAGTCGAGCACCAAATTCCTTTGTTTATTTATTTAAATACATAGTACTAGGTTAATAACTGAAACTTTGTTACACACGCTCTCTTCCCGAAGGGGTAGGCAGAGACAATAGCCCGCCACTGGCAACGATCCTGACATACCTCTCGCGCCTCATCCACTTCCATCAATCGGTCCATACATGCTCGTCGGTTTCGTGTACTCTTTATTAACACCTTTCTTAACACTTTAATTAAAGCTAAGAGCAGTGATAGGCTGGATGGTTAAAGAGCCGGCCGAAAATCAGTGAGGCTCGGGTTCGAATCCTGGCATGTACCAATGAGTTTTTCAAAAACTTACGTACATATTTATCAATAGCTCGACGGTGAAGGAAAACATCGTGAGGAAACCCGCAGGTCTCAGAATTAATTCTGAGACATGTGTAAATAGACCCGGTCCGGCGATGGGCTCACCACCTATCACGTTTAGGGGTCCAATGTGTCTCGTGAAATGTGGGTATATCCAGTAATGGAATACCTCTGCCTACCCCCTCGGGGATGAAAGGCGTGAGATTATATTATTATTATTATTATTATTAATTAAAGCTTTAAGTCTAACTATCAAAACTTATCTAGTACCTAAATAGAAACCCTTAACAATAATGTTAAATTAAGTGGGCCGGAACGTTATCCATCACCCCAAACGAGTTACCCATGTTAACATAAAAGATCAAAGTAACAACGTCATTGAATATCCGGAATATCCGGTGTATCCGATAAACACGGGTCTTTAAAACCGGGTAAGTTTTAATGAACCGGTAACGAGTGTAAGATAAGGGGAAGTTTGAACGAGCTGTTAATAAACGCCGGTATTATGTTCAGATAGTTTAACAAAATGGAATCAGTCAAAATCAAAATGTTTTATTCAAAATAGGAACTTATTGAACGTCATTTCAACTCCACCGCTTCAGCATGTATGGTTGAGGAGAAGAAGCGGGGCAAGAAACTCCTCAACACAATATTCTTTTAATCAATTGTTACTTAATACTAAATTGGGTTACATAATTTCGTTTGTTTTTCGCTATCGTATTGCGCTGGACTAGAGGAAATCTGTTCCAAGCATCATTGTCATTTATATAGTCGTCTAGTTTGTAATATGCCATTTTACAAAGTACATACACGGAATACACTCACAAACAGAATATATACTCTCACACATCGATACCTATATTTGTATGCTAGTATATTTTGTTATACTTACTTATTTTGTACCGATGTAGACTGTTGGTAGCATTGACCATAGTCAAAGTCAAAAGCATATTTTATTCTGTAGGTACAAAAAGTACACTTAGAAAGGTCAAGTCTAATAACAAGACACTCTAAACTCGTCCATGAAGATTGGCTAAATGTAAATAGCTGCCCATCTCCAATGACGAGTTGCTGGTTCCAGATGCAGCACCCCGAGAAGAACTCATAATACCTTAGTGGTTCATAAATTATTCTATGTATCATAATGTTTTGTCTAAGTTAATATGATAAATAAAGAGACAAAAAAACATAATACTTCATTCATTCACAATTCATTTGGACATACAATTTAATACACGAATAATAGAATTTAATGTAATATTATCTACCTATTCAAAATAAAATAGATAATCTCACGCTTTTTACCCCCGAGGGGAAGGTATTAAATTTCTGGAAATAACCACATTTCACGAGAATATTTGACCCCTAAACGTGATAAGTGACCAGCCACAGACCATTCATCTAGCTTGATGGTCTGTGTGGTGAGCCCATCGCCGAACCGGGTCAGTTACACATGCCTCAGAATAAATTCTGGGACCTGCGAGTTTCCTCGCGATGTTTTTCTTCACCAGAAAACCTGTCGCTCCATCTGCACGAGCCCTTAGGACAAGCAACGAAGTTTGCCGCTTGTCAGAACATGATTCGGAGTCTCAAGATAATTACTCGAGTTATTCGTTGTACCTACGTCAAGTTTAAAGACATCTTTGAAACTGATATTGTATTAAAAGGTACTAAGTATGTCACCAAATTACACTAATCTTTTATATATAAAACTAGCGACCCACCCCGACTTCGCACGGGTGCAATGCTAATACTTAAACCTTCCTCTTGAATCACTGTATCTATTAAAAAAAACCGCATCAAAATCCGTTGCGTAGTTTTAAAGATTTAAGCATACATAGGGATATAGGGACAGAGGAAGCGACTTTGTTTTATACTATGTAGTGATAGTGATTATAAACTGACTGACTGATTGGTGATGTATCGCACAGCCAAAACCGCTGGGTCTAGAGACTTCAAATTTTGCACATAGATACCTTATACAGTGTAGGCGTCAACTAAGAAAGGATTTTTCATAATTAAACACCTAAGGGGGTGAAATAAACGTGCGCGAGCGAAGCCTTGGGTAAAAGCTAGTATTATACAGAAAAAACTGTATTTTTTTAAAGTGAAATGATCACGTCTTTAATCCCGACGCGGCAGGCAGAGGTATTCCATTCTTGGAAATACCAACTTATCACCTGTACCTATAAACTCGGAAACTATTGGAGCGATTTTAAAAATTCATTCACCAGTGGAAAGCTAACTTAAAACCTAGGAGCGCTAAACTACATACACACTAAACTAGATATAGGTACTAGTTCTTCTCCGGGAACTGCATTTGGAACCAGCAACTCGTCTATGTAGATCGGCTGCTGTTTACATTTAGCCATAATCTTCATGGACGAGTTTAGACATACATACATACATACAGCTCACGCCTTTTTCCCACAGGGGTAGGCAGAGACGATGGATCGGCACTTTGCCCGATTGCACACTTCCCTCGCTTCCTTCACATTCATAAGCTTTTTTATGCACGCTCTTTTATTCTTTGCACTCTTGACCCCAGCTTTTTGAAGGACGTCACTAATTTGATCCGTGAACGTCCTTCTGGGGCGTCCTCTTGCCTTGTATCCTTCAACATTTGCACCATAAATCTCTTTCGTTACTCTTCTTTCATCCATTCGTTCTAAATGACCAAACTAGCTTAACATACCCTTTTCTATCCTTGTCACTACATCTTCTTTCAAACCACACTTCTCTCGTATATCCGCATTCCTCACTCGATCACACAATTTTACTCCACACATTTTCCTCAAAGATCTCATTTCCACTGCGTTCACCTTGCTTTCATGCTTCTTCTGCCACACCCAACATTCACTCACATACATCAGCGTCGGGACCAGAATAGCGTTATGCATAGCCATCCTTGCCTTCTTAGACATGACCTGGCTACTCACAAGGCTATTCAGGGCCCCATTCACTCCATTTCCTTTCAATACTCTTCTTTCAATATCTTTCTCAAACTTGCCATCCCTTGTAAACACGCTACCTAAATACACGAACTCTTTCACTTGCTCAACTTTCTCACCAGTTTCAGTTTCTCACGAGTTTAGAGTGCCTTGTTATTAGACTATTGACTTTTCTAAGTGTAATTTTCAATTACCTACAGAAATAAATACATTTTCACACACTGAGCAACACATATCAGGTACTTTATCAGACACGTAACATCGGAACATTTAAATATACAAAGTTTTCGGACTCATGACTAACTCGTAATAAGACGAGGTTAGACGGAAGTTAAGGCCCCCCATGGGCCTTAACTTCCGTTAAACTCCTACAAAATAATGCCTGAGATAGACAAAGATGAACTCTACATCTAATTAGTACCTCAATTCAACAGAAATCCACTACAATTTATATTACTTATTATCCCAAAACTAGGCCTAGTAGCTATTTTAAAACATTTTAATAAAAGACTTAGGGTTATGTAAAAGGAGACGTTCCATTTTGGGACTGCACATTGTACATCAGCGTGAAAGATAGAGAAAAATCTAGTGATTATCAGAAAAATATAAAAAAAAACATTTCCATCTATTTAACTTGCACAAAAGTAATTAAATTTCAATGGATCCGCATGAAATCATATTGAAATAATATTATTTTTAATTTCCAATTCATTTCCATGTTATTGTGAATTAGTCCGACAAACCTCAAAATACCTCGTCGTTTTACCGGTCAGGTTGCATTTTTTTTTTTTTTGGTCGCTGCGATGCTAGTTTAATGAAAATTAAAGTTTATTGTACAACGAAACTAGACAATTGTGAGCAAAATCAATGAATAAAACTATAGTTATTTTATTTATATTTATCTAAAAAACTATAGTTATTTTATTTATATTTATCTAAAAAAACTGATGTACATGGTGCAAGTCCAGTCTCCATATATTTATGAAACGTTGAACTTGATACCTCAAAGCGTTCCGGAAACAAACACACTGACAGACAGACATACATCAAAATGATCCTGTAATGGCTCAGTTTTTTCTTTTGAGGTACGGAACCCTAAAAAGAGAAATTAATTAAGTTGACCGTATATACAGAGGCTTTGACAACCTCTCTTTAGCAGTGTCAATGAATAATACCTCTGAAAGGGCTTAATGGATCGTTACATCGTTGCAAACAAAAGGTTGAGCATAATTAATGGGTTTTGTCGAACCCGAGGCGATGGTCAAAGTGAAATGACCCTAAAGTGGAGGGGTGACTACGCAGTTTAAATGATTCTGTATATATACCACAGGTGTGAATAGTGATTTAACCGAATACCAAAAATATATATACTAATAAATTTTTTTTTTGGACACAATTCACACACTGTTATTCAGGCCCAAACTAGGCAGAGCCTGTACTAAAATAAAATAAAATATAAAAAAATCTCACGCCTTTTATCCCCGAGGAGGTAGGCAGAGGTATTCCATTACTGGATATACCCACATTTCACGAGATATATTGGACCCCTAAACGTGATAGGTGGTGAGGACGGGACCGGGTCTATTTATTTTATTTTATTTCTGAACCTGTACTATGGGTTCTAAACAACTGATAAACTTACTTACTTGTAAATACTTACTTAAAAAGTACTCTAGATGTTGACCTAGTTACTCAGTTATCTCCACACCAAAGAACAATGGCAAAACTCCATGTGTTTTGGGTACCCCACTTACACCTGCCCACGGAAGACGAAACCGTGTAAAATCGATAGTTCTTGGACAGACTAAGATAATATGTAATTATACCACATTTTTATAAGTTGAGGTTTAAAAGTTATTCGTTACCTAGTGTATTTTGTAGGATATTATGAGATTTTAGGTACCAAAGACGTGTAAAGAAAAAGTTTCTCTAGGAAAGAAAATGATTTTCTTCCAACCTCTTTGTTAGAAAATAGCACTGCCTACCACATGCCATATAAGTTACTCTATGCCACATAGTGGCAGTAAATGATGGCTTGGGCAAAAAATATCGATACCTATATTAAAATATCGATATTTTTCCAAATACATAATTAGCATATTATATTATCGATATTTTTAATGGCGGTATATCGACATTTATTTTACAGTATCGAATTTGTATCAATTTTAATATATTTTTAACGCAATTCTGGTTTCGTGTTTCATTTCATGTTAGTAGACCAGGCTCGATAATTTTTAAAACCAAAAATAATAGTAGTAGGATGAAACCCATTAGAAAAGGAGGGGAATATTATAAAAATGAAAGGAAAAATAAATATTCCCCTCCTTTTCTAATGGGTTTCATCCTACTACTATTTTTTTTCACTTTTTATTATTTTTAAAGGCTTCTACCCTGGTCTATAGGTACTAGATACTTGTTTAGACTCAAGCATTTATAAAAAAATACTATTTTCATCGTCCTTTCTTACGAATTTGGGAATATGTATTAATAATAATGTAAAAACTGACGATGTATCGATATTTTTCACTCGATTTTTATCTATAGTATTTAGAAATGTCGATACGATAAATATCAATTTATTTTTTCTCTTGGCCATCCCTAGTGAATGACATGGTTGACGTGATGATACGACGTTCAATTTTACCACAACAACAAAAAAGTTTTTGTATTAATCAAAGACATTAAAATATAATAGCATAGAGGGGGCATTGGGAATATTTTCATACAAAACTTTGAAGCTCAAGCGTCATGTCCTTGTCATGTCAGTTAGTATGAACGCGAGCTGTCATTCGGTCGAAATTGTACTAGACTTATTCCACTTGGAATAACTTTTGGCTTCAAATAATCCTCGCTTTGTCCCCTGTATGCCTTATATTATATCTTAATCTCTTTGGTATTAATAGATTTCCCAATCGATCGATTCGTGTTTCTATGATATTTCTGTTTTATTTGACTCAATATTTTCAACTGCTAGATTAATTAAAAAATATGGAAAATTTCGACTTGTTATGAGTCAATAAAACAAGCATAGTGTGATACCCCGTGGGTGTCTATTTCAGTGGGTACCAAAGCTGCCGATATTCTTTCATAAAAATCCGTCCAGTAGTGATGCGTGCACAGCCAGACACACATAAATGTTAAAAATTTGTTTTGATATCTACATCGATAATTATCTACACTACCGCTTAAATTTTCTAAAAATATTTCATGCACGGACACGGCCTCGTTACAGTTTTATTATATATAGATATATAGATGTATAGTTTTAATCGCTTTCGTTCAAACACGTTCGCGTTCCATTCGCGTTTCACAAAAACAAAATGAAGCAATTATTTTATACGCAATTCGAGCCCCCAGCACAGATAAGCCACGAAGTCATTTGGAAATATAAAAGCGAACAGAATTACAGCTGAAAAAAACGCTGTTATTAATCCTCTTTTGTATCATTTTAACGTACGGCCTTGTTGTTTCTTTGACCTTTCTGGCGTGTCCATATTATGACTGAGAACAAACGAAAGACAGAACGGAGGGTCCATCGAAAATAATATCACCAGAAAATTAGTCTGACAGAAAATATGCTCCACTTATATGTATAAAAACAAGATAATTAAATATATTTAAATATATTAGAAATTAAAATTGAACGGCCAATAGCAATACTCCTTGTAAACTGACTGACTGATTGGTGATGTATTAACGCACAGCCTAAACAGCTGGGTCTAGAGACTTGAAAATTTGCACATAGATAGCTTAAACAGTGTAGGCATCCACTAAGAAAGGATTTTGCAAAATTGAAGGGGGTGAAATAAACGTGAGCGAGCGAAGTCGCAGGTACAAGTTAGTTAGATTATAAGTGGGCCAGTGCCTCCAAGAGCAGATGAGCAGTAGGTTATATGTTCGATTTTATAACAGGATGACCTACTGATCAACTAAGTTGAGCAAAAAATAGTTGAGATATAGAGCATAAAATTTTCAGAAATACAAACTAATGTCCTAATACTGCTCAACTGCTCAACTAGACTTCATCTATAATACATATAATAAAACTCTAACGGGGTCGTGTCTGTACATGAAAGATTTTTTGAAAATTTTAGTAGTAGTGTACCATAGTTATCGATGTAGATACCGAAACACCAATTTTTGGAATTTTTGTCTGTCTGTCTGTCTGTCTGTCTGGTTGTGCACGCATCACTCAAAAACTACTAGACGGATTTTGATGAAACTTGGTATGGAGATAACTGAGTACCCGGGTCAACACCTAGGGTACTTTTTATTCCAGGAAAATATCTCATTCCCACAGGAAAATATAAAAACTGGTTAAAAAGAAAAATACGTACTACTCCGAAAAAATGATAACACCTAGAAACTTGAAAAATGGTATGAAGGTGTCTTATATGTCGTAGGAAATCGGTATGAAGGGATTTTTGGAAATTCCCATGGGAACGGGAATAAACTGAATCCACGCGGGAAAACGCCGCTGGGCACCCGCTATTTGAAGTATGGTATGTAGGTGTCTAAAATATGTCGTAGGCAACCACTATGAAGGGGTTTTCGGAAATTCAAACGGGAATAGACGAAATCCGCGCGGGCAACGCCGCTGGGCATCCGCTAGTTTAGAATAATTAGATAGAACCACCGTGTTTATGTCATTATTCTAAATATAATTTTGTATCGTATTTTCTATAATTTTCAATTAAACTGTTGGGGTGTCAATTAATTATTGGGGTGTCAACAATTGGGTGTTTTAATCTATGTATGGTTGGAGTGTTTCGATTTCTTATAAGTACACATCAAAACCTATGTCTTTTATATACTTTTTCTGAAGTATTTCAGGCGCTTCTACGAACTCTGCTATTCCTTTTGCTATTATTTCTCCGGTAGCCTCAGCTAGCATCATTGCTACGATCGCAATATATCCATCCAACCTCAAAGGTTTGCCCTCAAGAATCATCTTATCGCCAATCTTGGCTGGTCGTAGATGTCTGTAAAAAAAAAACTTTATTATAAAAAATATATAACCCAAGTCAATCTTTTTATTTCTAATCTCTTTTGTAGCCGTGTACCTCAAAAGGAAACTACTACGAGTCGGTTACAACAACAATGGTTACGTATAACCATACAATATTAACACTACATATTTAAAACAACACTTCTTGTATTTTTAGATTTTATTATTTATTTTTAGTCACTATAGTTAAAAATACACACTCTGTGAACAATCTAAGCTTACTGCCGTAATTAAATAAAAGTATTAATAAAAAAAAATACTACTAATTAAAATAAAACAAGAAAAAGTTTAATAAAAACTTTCATATGCTTATGGCCCAATTTAATGATACTTACATTTTATAAAAAATATATTATACCTATTATTTGTTGATAAGGTGGCTATAGAAATTAACTTTTTGTAATTATTTAAATTTTCTACCTACGGTTGATGACTTATGTGTGTATGTATATAAATACAGTCCGTTGGCAGACAGACAGACTTTCGAGCGTACAGACAGACAGACAGCGGAGACTTCGTTCGACATAGGGTTCCGTTGGCACCCTTTAGGTAAGGAACCCTAAATTCATACCGTTTGTACTACATATTATACCTAATCTCACGCCTTTTTTTTATCCCCAAGGGGGTAGGCAGAGGTATTCCATTACTGGATATACCCACATTTCACGAGATATATTGGACCCCTAAACGTGACAGGTGGTGAGCCCATCGCCGGACCGGGTCTGTTTACACATGTCTCAGAATTAATTCTGAGACCTGCGGGTTTCGATGTTTTCCTTCACCGTCGAGCTAGTGATAAATATGTACGTAAGTTTTTGAAAAACTCATTGGTACATGCCAGAATTCGAACCCGAGCCTCACTGATTTTCGGCCGGCTCTTTAACCGTCCGGGCTATCACTGCTCCTTAACCGTCCGGGCTATCACTGCTCCATATTATAGTGCAAAGCTTACTGGATGGTGAGGCAAGAAGTTGCGGAAAATTTTCCATTTTCACAAGCAAGTAAAGTTAAGGAACACCACTGATCTAATACTGTTGCGATGAAACCTTGGCTTAAAGTGTTAGCACCATACATCTCAGGGTCCATTGTAAACGAAGCTCGTGCGTAGCCATCTTTGAATGACAGTATCTTTAACTGAAATGAAAATGTATTAATTTCCGTAGATAATTGAAAATTACACTTAGAAAATTCAATAGTCTAATAACAAGGCAATTTAAACTCGTCCATGAAGATTGGCTAAATCTAAACAGCAGCCCATCTCCACCGACGTGTTGCTGGTTTCAAATGCAGTACAGTAATGATTATAGTTCACTAGCGGCCCGCTGTAGCTTTGCTTGGGTTGGGTTTGACGTTATAGGACAAATTCTTTTTAAGTAATTTGCTTCATCTGTCCATTTCTTACTATGCCCACTTCTGGTTATAACTATTTAGGTTTGTGACCAATTCTGTATTCGTTATATGACACTAGCTGTTCCGCTCGGTTTCACCCTCGTAGTTCCCGTTCCCGTAGGAATACGGGAGTAAAATATAGCCTATGTTACTCAGGGATATTGTAGCATTGTGATGGTGATAGAATTTATAAAATAGGTCCAGTAGTTTTTGAGTTTATTCGTTACAAACATATAAAAATGGAAAATATTTCCTTGTTATAATATTGGTATAGGTAGATATAAATTCCTTCCTCGTTTATCGCTCTTTATATAAAAATCTTAAAAATAAAATAAAATAAATAAATAATCTCACGCCTTATATTCCCGAGGGGGTAGGCAGAAGTATTCCATTTCTGGATATACCTACCCACTTCTTGACCAGATATTCTTTGGACCCCTAAACGTGATACGTAGTGAGGTCTGTTTACACATGTCTCAGAATTAATTCTGGGACCTGCGGGTGTCGAGCTAGTGATAAATATGTACGTAAGTTTTGAAAAACTCATTGGTACATGCCAGGATTCGAACCCGAGCCTCAGTGATTTTCATCAAAATCTTACCTAATTTTCTTTAAAAGGAATAGTCGTGCGTTTTTGTCGGGTTCAACATAAATTGTTCAATGAAACGTGGACTTTTAGATTATTTCATGTAAGTGTTTTTGTATTTATGTTTATTAGCATGTAGCGACACTACATAGAACGCGCCAATAGAAGGCCGAGTTACATAGAACGCGCCAATAGACGGCCGAGTTCTAAACCGCGCTATCGGAGTTTTCTAATGAGTTTGTATAAATACAACTGTCCAACATCAACCGTTCTACCGCGGTCTCCAGGCAAGATCACCCTCGCCTGGCGGAAGATCTTCCCTTTTCACGATGGAGGAGCATTCCAACTCCGCTCCTCCATAAGCATAATTATCTAGTATGTATTAGTGATAGAGAGCAGTGATAGCCCGAACGGTTAAAGAGCCGGGCGAAAATCAGTGAGGCTCGGGTTCGAATCCTGGCATGTACCAATGAGTTTTTCAAAAACTTACGTGCATATTTATCACTAGCTCGACGGTGAAGGAAAACATCGTGAGGAAACCCGGCAGGTCTCACATGCCTCAGAATTAATTCTGAGACATGTGTAAACAGACCCGGTCCGGCGATGGGCTCACCACCTATCACGTTTAGGAGTCCAATATATCTCGTGAAATGTGGGTATATCCAGTAATGGAATAAATACCCCCTCGGGGATAAAAAAAGCGTGAGATTATATTATTATTATTATTTAGTATGTATTAGTTTATTATATCAACATATATGTATACGTATTAAGATTTACCGTAAGACGAATATTAAGTTTCATTAATGATTTTTATTATTCGCTGCCAATTCTGACAAATTATTTTGAAGTGAAAACTTCTTTAGCGGCGTTGAGCACTTTTGTGGGATGGGTAAAAACTGTGAAACTCGCGTCAGGTCACGTGTGCTGATCGAAAAAATACCGTAAGACGGCGCAGAGCGCTTGCGCGATCTGCCATCTGCGAGCTATTCTGGCGTTCGCTGCAAACTGTGTCTACGGTAGACTCAAACGAAACGCACATCAATTTGAAGAGCGTAAAAAATAAGTCGATCTGAGTCGACAACTTATAGGCGGAAAATTCGTATTATTGAGTATTTTCAATATAAAAATAAATAAATTGCTATTAAATTAATGGTGTTGCTAAGTAAACATGTCAATGTCATCACGTGTCACAGGTTCGTATTCCCTTCTCCTTTGTGTTTTGGGTAAATAAGATTTAGCAGAAATATCTAGAGAAGCAGAGAGAAGATAATCACGATGTTGTCAAGAGAGGTTAAATGCAATTCCCTAACTATTCCAATAAATCAAAAATGCACAAACGTTATTAATCAAGTTTTCACTTCTGCCGGCACTCCCGGAGTGCAACCCGTGTTTTTTTCTTAGCCTTGGTTGTATGCATTTAGGCCGTAGTTCACCATAATGTCCATTTTCTTGGTAAATAAAATTAAATAATGAAATAAAGATGAATGATGAAGTCTCAAAACTCACCTTATCCAAATTTGAAGTTACATCAAAGGAAGGGCAGTCTTTTTGCTTTACCATTTTCTTTATTGTTTCAAGTAACCTTAAGCCACGAGCGCTATATGCCATTTTTAAAATAGTTTTACACAATATTAAACCTAATTGACGTCCAAAGGTGACGAAATGAAGGAAATTATGACGATTTAATAACATCTTACGATTTTGGGGTTCCGTAATAATGATCGGAGGACCATTTTTCGTACGGCGAGTGTCTCATTAAACTATCAACTAAATTAAAGGCCAAGGGTTCTGCACTACCGTACAATATAAAGCCCAAAAAAAAACACTTTCCTTATATTAAAAAAAAAGATCTTGTCTGTAAAGTCGGTGTACGAAAGTCATAAGAAAACATTGATCAAAAATTGCGGAGTTGAAGAGAGATAGATGCGTTACAAGCCGAACGCTTAGGCTGATCGTGCCTCTCTATCGCTTCTTCCGCGCTCTCGCTTAAACGCTCGGCTCAGAAGGTGACACTTTTTCACTTCAGCCGGCATTCATCGATATACAAGACGTTATCATGTTAAAAGAAATATTGATGAAGTATTGAAATTAGACACTTACTACACCTATTGAATATTTTGTCAAAATATAAAAGTTGTAACGAACCCTCTCTATGAGTTTTCAGGTAATACAATTTAATTAAAACAGCTAAACAAATATTTAACCTCACACAGTAGTCTGACATTATGGAATGGCTTAAAGAGGTTACGTATTTAATTTATTATCACTAAAATGTTTTGAGTAAAAGATAAATGCTATGCCCGGAGTTTCTTTGCGCGATAGAATCCGGAACGAGGAAATCCGCCGAAGAACTAAGGTCACCGACATAGCTCTCAGAATCTGCAAGCTTAAGTGGCAATGGGCAGGCCACATCGCTCGAAGAACCGATAACCGATGGGGAAGAAAGGTTTCCGAGTGGCGACCACGAACCGGAAGACGCAGCGTTGGTAGGCCTCCCACCAGGTGGACCGACGACATCGTCAAGGTCGCGGGTAACCGGTGGATGCAAGCGGCAAGTTGCCGTTCGTTATGGCGTTCTATGGGGGAGGCCTTTGTTCAACAGTGGACGTCTTCCGGCTGATGATGATGAAAAGATAAATAATTATGTACACATGTATATGCGAAAATTATATAAATGTATTCGGTGACTAAGTATTTCCTTTGTTTAAGTCAAAATATATATTCTCAAGTCTTTATCCCCGAGGTATGAAAAGTAGGTATATTATGACATTTCACTAGTTTTTTGTTGGTAAAAAAAAAACATTTCTTATGTCCTTTCTTGAGATCCATAAAATCAATTTTTATAACATAATGGGTTCGATTCTGCATTACAGCGACTAAACTTATTTTAGTTTATTCCTGTCTTTATTTTACCTCAAAAAAAGAAAAGGGATAGAAGATAACCTACCGAATTTAGTCCTGTCAGAGGCTGTATTTTAGTCGTGACTTATTTACTTATGCACTAAACACGTTATGAAATGCCTTAGTTGACAGATATAATTTTAATATGACGGGACTAAATATCACTCGTCTCTTTTCTTCTCTATGAGAAAGAAAATGACAGGACTACACTAAAATAAGTTTAGGCGCTGTAATGCAGAATCGAACCCAATGTAAGCGTGAATCGGCCCTAGGATAAGATAGAATTGAAGTACCTAAATAATAAGCATTTTTGCCAAGTATTTGTGAAAACCTGTAAAATAATTATCATTATTTACATTCATAATTAACTTGTAAAGTCTAATGTACAGTCAAGAGCAAGTCAAGCTTTAATCTACCAGTTTAAGCTGAGATCTGATTTATACTGCGCGCCATAGAATACAGGGACGGTTGAAAATCCAATGTGTCAAGCTTAGCGTGCTCTTGATTGTACCTACTGATAAATAAAAATCTCAGGAACATTTGTTGACATTTATTGCTCGACAAGCAGGGCTCAAATCGTGGCCATCTTGACATTCAGCCACAGAATAGACAACAAAAAAACGTTTACATCCCAATAATTCCTAAATTTAATTACTAATTCTTAATAATTCTTTAACGATGTTATAGAATTATTAGTATAATATTTTATTTTATTTTATTTTATTTTATTTGAATAAAAATAATTAATTGACAAAACCAAATACCTACTTAATGGTTAATATTAATCCAATATCGATGACATGAAAGTACTTAGTAATTGGGTAGTTGACAGCATCGAAATTAAATTGCGAGTAGTCATAAATTAAAAAGATTATCTTAAAACACCTCAAAATATGTATTTCGATTTTCAATTTACAATTATAGCAAATTTAAAAATAATAAAACAATCAAAAAAAGAGCTGCAATTGAGTACTACAAACTATGACGTCACGGTTTGCTATTTCAGTACATTTTCCATAGTAAAATTTCGTTTTGACAGATCGTAAAAAGTAACTGATTTGACTAGGTAGGACCCTATTTCAAGTACCAATATTTTAACAGTCTATAATTATTATCTTAGTATTCAAAAATATCTAAATAAACATTACCTAGCTCTAACACTACCTATATATCTGTAAATAAGCTGTTGGTTTTCCCTTGAAAATAAAATAAAATATTCATATTTTTTTTCCTCTCCTTCTTTCCTGATATAGGTAATAAAAAAGTACTGCATGTACGAACCGCGCCATGCCCTTACAGATTTGAATTAAAATGAGCAGGAACAATCTCAGAGACATTCGACAAATCTTAGCCGATTTTCTACACCCATTTTTATTACACAATCTCCAGCCATCTTTCCAACTTTGTTTAAGCTAAGAACGTTTACACCGAACGGTACGATATCGGATGTGCGATCCGATATCGTAGAAATCGGATGACTGTCAAACCAACAAAAGTCACAGACATAACCCAGTCAGTTGATATATATTTTTTTGTTTTCTGTAAAAGCTTGGCAATTTAGCCAACAGCCTAAGGTACGACACGAAAGGTTTTTAGCTCTGCTACAATAATCAAAATGTCACTTGGTAATCGTTAGTAAAACGATAGTGCACTTTTAAGAGGCTTCTTGAGGCAATCCGAAAACATCCATCCCACGCATTTATTCAAACTTCCCAGCCACTGTACACTATCACGGACATTAACCAAATAGTTCATAGGATAAGCGATAACCTAACGGTTATGTACGCGAACGTAATTTATATAAGTACTTAACTATTTTCGCTTTTTTTACCCTCGTATTTCCCGTTCGTAGGAATACGGTAATAAAATATAGCCTATGTTACATAGTGATAATGTATCTTTCCATTAGTAAAATAATTTTTAGAATCGGTTCAGTAGTTTTTGTGTTTATTCGTTGCAAACACACAAAAATACAAATCCTTCCTCTTTATAATATTTATATTAGTATAGATTAGTGTAAGTAGATGTAGATTGTAATATCAGCGTCCGACATCGTCCGAGTCGTCCAATATAAAACTCATCGAAACGAAAGCAAGATGTAATTATTTCTCCAAGAGAAAACTGGCTCTGGGAGGCAATACGAAATTTAATATTCCAGTAGTTTTCAATTCGTTCGCTTGGCCATCTTGAGTTATTAAATTATCGTTGAAAAGAATTATTTGCTGACTTACATTGGCTGTTTTGTTTATGTTGTACTTCCGGATACTGTCACAGGGACATTAAGTTTTATTTTATGAACCTGACTGCGTATGAAAGGCTGAGAAGTTTTAATAATCAAAATTTAAGCAAACATACAAATCGACATTAACGAATACCACTAAACACTATTATTTGCATAGTCAACATCCATTACCTGTTCTTTTACGCTGATAGCCATTGATTTGCAGATGTCCGTTAGGAAGTTCCGTTCTCCACCCGAACTTCTTCATCAGATTTTCACAAAACTTAACCTTGAGTTTCTTGCTGGCTCTTCTCGGGGTACTGCATTTGGAACCAGTAACTCCTCGGTGGAGATGGGCTGCTGTTTACATTTAGGCAATGTTCATGGTCGAGTTTAGTGTGCCTTGTTATTGAAGTTTCAAAGTGTATTTTATATACCTACTGACATAAACAGATGCCATTTATGATTGTTCCGATTATGAAATATAAAAAAATACATATACACGAAGGAAGAACGTCCCTTTTTGGAGTGGTTTAAAAATAGAACGCTACACAAAAGAAAACCTATTACAAAAATAAAAATACAAACTGTTAAATTGGTCCCAGACTCTCCCAGTCAAACAAAATTACTCGGCATATTTTGAATTTCGTTCCAAAAAAGTTGACCTTCGTTCCCTTAACAAATATTTAACAAAATTACCTGAAGAACTTTTTCACTGGGTTTTATTTTGTTAAAGAAATTGGAATTCCACTTATTACGGCTATTTTTTCATTTGCGTTACTAAGCGGATCGTATTAAGTAGGTATATTGCCAAATTAGATTTTTTTTAAATAATTTTTTTAATTAAAATATTAAATGTGATTTGATTGAAGTCCATCTTTTTAATTCAATTTCTTGTTTTAAGGTTTTTAATACAAGGTATTGTGTCAGCCTGAGAAAGTCGAACGTACTAAATAACTAAACAATATGATACATAATAAACAACATGTAACAGAATAAGCGCAATTCCTGAAATTAGTTTGTTCAGTATCGACTACTTATTGGATTTCAGCTACTTTTAATGTGTTATATTTTTCCCAAAAATGAATTAAAGTAGCTGAATTTAGTGCTTTCTATCCATAGAAATAATAATAGCACGAATTCCAAATCGTGCTATTATTAACAGATATTTAAGAAAATTGGTTAGACACAACTAAAATTCGATTGCATGATAATTCTATTAATATACGAATTGGGGTGTATGAGGAATTGCGCTTTTTCTGTTACGCGTTGTATATTATTATTACGTTGAACTAATATTAATGTTTATGGTACCTCGTTTACAAAAGAGTACCTAATCTAGAATATTTTAAAATAGTTTTTTACAATTTGGCAAGATTATGTTGAATGTGTCTAATTCCCCGTAACGCCCCTTTGTGAAGTATTTAGTTAGGAAAATCAGACTATTTATTGGAATTCCAGTAGATTTAGCCATGTCTTAATAAATGACGCAGTCTAGATGGCGGTAGTCAAGATACGAAGTTAGACAACATGGGAAGTGGACGAAATAGGAAAACGGACGATTTAAAATGTGGACGGCATAGTAAAATGGACTTATTAGAATATGGATGACACAAAAAAGAAGACCATGTCAACAGGAGAGGTCAGTTTTCGTAAATATATTGAGTCATTTGGTTGGCACCTTTTTTTCTAAATTTCTGTAGCACCATCGCCGTTGACTGTATTTTCCAGTGGGAATGAGATATTTTCCCGTAGTAAAAAGTACTCGAAATATTGACCCAGTTACATTTTGTTTTTTCCAAAATTGGTGTTTTGCTACGAGTATCTAAATCGATATCTACAATACTGCATCTTTGTTCTAAAAATATTACATGTACAGACACGGTCCGTTACAGTTTTATTATTATGTATAGATATACCTGTTACTTGCGACACATACATACCTACATTACCCTAACAAATAATCTATAACTTTCAGTAAGTGAAGACTAATCGATATATACAATACTGCATCTTTTTTCTAAAAATATTACATGTACAGACACGGTTCCGTTACAGTTTTATTATTATGTGTAGATATACCTGTTACTTGCGACACATACATACCTACATTACCCTAACAAATAATCTATAACTTCAATAAGTGAAGACTAAGATCCCTACATCTCGTCAACAAACTTTTCTTTTGGTTTTAGTTTCAATTTGGCAAGGCAAATATTCCTACGAGTATATAATCTAAATGCAGAAGTAACTCTGCCTGCTACCTTTTCACGGTTAAACTAATGTACCGATCTTGATGAAATTTTACGGTAGTTTACACCCTAATGAAAGAGATAGGTTATATTTCATTCTGGAAAAACAATAATTTCCACGGGGACGGAATCGCTTGCAACATCAGTTTAATGAATAAAAAATAAAAAAACCATATTTTGAATCAAAAGCCGCTAACACAAGTACAACACATTGTGAGATTTTTTAGGTTCACCAAATCCCATTTAAAATATCATTTCTATCAAATTCCATTCATAAATCGTCAGCGAAAACTTCGACCCACTATCTCTAACTCCTTATAACCACAGAAAGGCGTCCGTCCAACACAAATTGAATTTGTACTAATCGAGCAAAGTTCCCGGGTCAAATCGGCAAAATCATCCGTTGAGCCGGGTGTAACCGGTCTAAACAGCCGAAAACCGGTTATCGCCGGATTGGGATGAAAGGCAGTTCGATCAAAAGGGCCCTAATCACTTTAAAATCATTCCCGTTTACGGTTCATTGGCTGGGATTGGGTCTAAAAAGACTGGGTCTCACATTTAAATTTGGAATAGACTTGTGGTTGAAATGACCGTGTTTTTATTTATTACAAAAGCTAAAAGTCAAAAGTTTTTATTCAATGTAGGGGCTTGTAAGTCCTCTTATTGAAAGCCGTTTCGGAACGTAAAGTTGAGGAGAAGAAGCTTGGCAAAGAATCTCCTCAACACATTGTTCTTTTAAACAATCAATCTAATACAAAGTACAAGTTACCTACATGGTTTTAGTGCTTTGCTGAGCTGGAGAAAATTTACACCAAACATCATTGTCATTGAAATATTCGTCTTACTAGTAACTAATAATATGCTATTTTCCATGAAACCATTTTAACGTGAGTTTTGAATTTTTTTTCTGGCAAATCTAGAACAGTTTTAGGTATCTTGTTGTACCCCAAAGCAATTATTAATTTTACTTAATTTTTAATGTGGTTGCTCTATTTTATTTTTATTTTTCTCTTGTTTTTATCAGCGTTCAAAAATTATATTATAGGTTACTATCTAAGCCCATTAATATCCGACGGCGTCAAATGGCATAAAAAAAAAAATTAATTATCTCCCGCCTTTTGTCCCAGACGGGGTAATTAAAGGTATTCCATTTCTGGATATACCCACGTTTCACCTGGAATGTATTCCTAGAACTACCCACTTTTCATTAGTTTTTGTGACTCCGAAAAGTGACAAGTGAAGTAGGTACATCGCCGCCGAACCATTACCATGGCTTAGAACAAATTTATTTACGTAGACGGCGATATTTCCTTATCTAGATAGATTATTGAAGTCAAAACTAACATTTAGGTATATTACTATTATTCTTTAATTGGAACTCCTGTTTTCGTTTTACATAATAAAGTGTATATGTATATTTTTACAAGCGTCTATTTAACTTGAAATGTACGAGTATGTTCGGGTGGCTTGCTAGCAGATATCTTCAACCGATTGAGCTGAACTTTTGTATACAGGGTTAGTATGACAATGCATGATTGGCTGTGTGACTTCATTCTAAATTCGAAAAGGCGGAATACCCAAGATGGCGGACTACTAATTTTTAATGCACTCCTACCAAAGATATTTAAATATAATAGGGCATAGAGGGGGCATTGGGAATATTTTCATACAAAACTTTGAAGCCTAAGCGTCATGTCCTTGTCATGTCCGTTAGTATGAACGCGAGCTGTCATTCGGTCGAAATTGTACTAGACTTATTCCACTTGGAATAACTTTTGGCTTCAAATTTTCCTCGCTTTGTCCCCTCTATGCCTTATCACAATTTAATCTCTTTGACTCCTACAATATCTGTATCAAATGAAAGGGCTTGCTGAGAATAACTCGAAAACGTGACGACATCTTGGAATCTAAAAGCTTGTTTTAAAAAAGTTTTTGTATTTTATTAGTAAATGAAATCTAAATAGAAAAAGATAAACTGACTGACTGATTGGTGATGTATCAACGCACAGCCTAAACTGCTGGGTCTAGAGACTTGAAATTTTGCACATAGATAGCTTATACAGTGTAGGCATCCACTAGAAAAGGATTTTGCAAAATTCAACCCCTACAGGGTAAGGGTGAAATAAACGAACGCTATTAGAAATATGATCTGTGGTTTACCTAGCCCAAAGGGTGGGGGGGGAGTCATGACCAGTGGAGTCGCCCAATAATGATTACTGCTGAATTCGATTACAAGTTGGCATAATAACAAACGCGCCAATACCACGGGGAACCAATGATCCCTTTGATCCGGTAAGTTACGGTTAACTATCCGTAATCTAAACGGTTACGTGTTGTTAGGCCTTTGGGTCAGGTGACCAAACCTTTTCACTAAGAGGTCGATGGCCTCCCGGGGTTTGTGCGTTAGAACATGGTTGTTGGTTTTGTGTAAACTGTTAGCCCATAAATATCGTTTCTGGCAACTCTTGGAGCTACGTCTCTACGCGTAACGTCACGAGGAACTGTCAAGTATCCCGCGCATTATGTCTGACGAGCTAGGCTGTGGCGCGTATAGTTATTTGATATAATAAAAATAAGTCGGGTTTTCCTTCCTGACGATTTAACTCGAGAACGGCCGGACCGATTTTGATGAAACTTTTTGTGTGGGTTCGAGTGGATCCAGGGATGGCTTAGAGCAAAGAAAATTCAGCATTGCACCCGTGCGAAGCCGGGGCGGGTCGCTAGTTTGATATAAATGTTTGCCAGAGTATCTAAAAGTCTGTTACTTAAATAATAAACCATAATATAATACGACTATCGATTATAAATTAACCATCCAATAAAATATATTATTACTAAAAAAACAAAGGGTTTCTTTAAAATCGTTAAGAGTCAACCTCAAGGATACCGTATCCAATAAGAAAAGAATTACTAAAACCGAAAACACTCTAATAGTACATTATGATACAAGTGTGCTAAGTTGACCATTATATACAAGGCGATATTGTATGCGCACGAGCGAAAGCGAGTGCGCCATAAGAAAGCCGCGTATATTATGGTTACATGCACACGTGTTTCATACGACGTTTTTCAACACACTTGCTCAAAACGACGTTTTTCTGAGAAAGAATGAGCGTTCTTGCCGGTTTCCCATTTTAAAAATTTTTCATAGGCCACTAAATACATTTCACTCGATTTTGATGGCAAAAGACTATCGCACGCGTTTTTCGCCTCGTTACGTATGCCCGGCGGAGTTATAATAGGTTTTCTTCATTTTCTTCACTTGAAGTAGACATTTTCGTTATTATTGAAACTTCACAATTAATCCAAACCTCGTCACAGCCGACAATTATTTACGAAAAATGGCGCGTTGTTTTTTTTTCTTGCCGCGATACCGATGCGCGCGCAAGGCTAAGGTGCGAACTAGATCGGCCAACAGCCAAGATTAAAAATATAATTAAATTTAAATGTAATGTTTAAAACAGAAATTACAGAAAATTTTAAATGAATTTAAGTTATTTTTTAATAATAAAGCTGGATTTACCATTTACTGTTATTTTTCGCATAAATACTGTTTGTTGCTAAAATAAAAAGTTATAAAGTTATAAATTATATCGCTTCTTCTTCTTACTTACGACTTGGTACTAGGGTACAAATGTAAATTGGTCGGGTTAATAAACTAAAGGCACTCGTTCAATAATATACTGAAAAAGCACGCCTGTTTAATATCTAGGATTATGAGCTAAAAATCGGTGGAATAAAAACGTCGTTTTGAGCAAGTGTGTTGAAAATTTACTTAATAGTACCTACATCACAAATGTGACAAAATGTAAGACTTTCATTAGACTCTCAAAAGGGGCCTTGAGCCACAGATAGACAACATAGGGATCCTATAGGACTTCCGTTATTCCATTAAGAGATATGAAACCCTAAAACCGTGTGAAAAAGGTTTCATTCCGACCAAATTCGATTGGAAATCGCAGTGTCGCTGACAATAACAAATGGTGCTAGTAATTAGACAAGCAATGTCAAGTGAGAGACGTATAGACGGCGCTTGATGAGATTGTCTTTGGAAATGTTACTTCCAAAGTTCGAATTTTGGTATTTTTTAAAATAACTGGGTGGAGACGTCTTTTAAGATTTCATACGGTGAGCTCCTACTACTTACATGATTTTTGGATGTATGACCTGTAGCCTAAACAGATAGAAATTTAAAAATAAATGAGGTGTTGCTAGTTATTTCCTAATTGCGGAAGTGCTACTGGATGGGCTGATGGGCTGGTCGCAAAAACAATATGGCCGACTCCTATACCAAATATAATTAGAATCAGTCAAGTCGGTACGTGCGGTCCCAATACGCGACAGAACAATTAAAAATCAATTGTGTCTTATTTTATTGGCTTCATCGGTTAAAGATTTCAATAACTGAGTTCTCATTAGATTCTTTTTCATTATTAGAAGTGTCATCTATTACTTTTTTACCTGAATGCACAAGAATAAGGTTTGTGAATTTTTAGGCTTTTTATACGTAGTCATAGCTTTCTGTCTGAAATTCGACTACAAGAAACAGATGATCTGACTAAAAGATAGAACAAGCTAAAGCCTACTTACTCGTGATTTGAATAGGTTTAGGCTATATGAATTCGGAGACACATTCGAAGGCAAGGAGTTTTATTAATCAATGCACATATTGTACTACTTCTCTATCTGATGATAAAATATATTTTTTGTAAATTTTGCTAAAATATCAATATGAACATCGAATACTGTAGTGTACGGAAAAATCATGAATTCGTTTATGTTTACGCTGCATCTGTAATGTAATATCTACTATAAGATTTATTAAATAAATAAATAAAAATCTTATCTATAATACAAATATAAAAGATAAAACTGACTAACTGCTCGATCAACGCGCAGCCGAAACCACTGCGTTTAGAATCTTGTTTTTTTTTTTGCAGAAAATTTCCCTCAATGATGTAAGTGAGCACTAAGAAGGAACTTTAAGAAATTCCCACGGGAACGGAAAAAACGGGCTCCGGGTGGGAAAAGCTGCTGGGAGTTTGCTAATTCTCCCCATAAAACAATCGCTCGGGTAACTAGAAAATGTTAGTAGTCGAGTAGCTAGGATACAAGCATGTAAAAACACAAATGCATATTATTATTAATCAGGCAAGCAGTTTACAACTGATAAACGTCTGTATCCTAATAAATACTGGCTGTTTCAGGTTTTCTATGTCTCATTAAGGAAATTAAAAAATTAATTACTTTTTACTCCCTAGAGACCAAGTGATCACTTTAGTCCCGCTTCGTAGGGCTATATTGGCGTACTTTTAGAGCATGAGAAGTGAAAAATATCATTATATCCACACTCTACCTCGTCATTTCAAACCCCGTGGTATAATGCATATAACTTGAGTAAAACACGAAACGGGCGTCTTAAACTTAATTGTCAAACTTAATTCCTCAAAATGGGAGTAATTTACAGTCCAAACAACACATGGTATTAAAATAAACGTCCCACCCATTCGGTTGATTGTGATGTAAACTGTTTTAAATTGTCGGCAATTTGCCGAATTGCCGAATTAATGACAATTACCGTAACGGACGGAATGTTTTATCGATGGTTAAATGGTGTTACTGGAAAAGGACTATTATCGGGTTTCAATTTAATCTTCAACAATGAAAAAATGTGTTCGTAAGTTTCTGAAAAACTCGGTGGTACCTTCGCCTGTATCTAACCCGAGACTGATGAATGAAAAGCCCACTTCTGAGAAGGCCATCGTTATTATTATTATTATAGTCTAAAATTTAAGATAATTAATAAATAAATAAATAACCTCACGCCTTCTATTGTGATAAGTGGAAACATGTCTCAGAATTAAATCTGGGACCTGCGGGTTTCCTCACGATGTTTTTCTTCACCGTCGAGCTAGTATTATGTATGTAAGCTTTTTTAAAAACTCATTCAAACTCACAGATCAAAAAATATAGATAAGCAGTAAATAAAGTAGTATCTATATAATTAATAGCATGTTAGTACCTACGTGAAGCTTCGAAAAGAAGGTCACGTAGGTCACAGATCGGGTCGAAGAAAGCCGCCGGCGAAGCTAGTCCATTCACAAACGGGGACAGGTCAGGTCATGTTCAGCTATCGTGAAAAGCGAGCTATTAAAAGGCATTCATTCTTACTCTCCCGAGATACGAGTATGTTTGTTCAGTACATGCCGTTGATGAGTTTTAGCGTTCTTCAGGCAAAGGGCTACAGCAGTTACTATGTTCAACACAAGATTAACAAATAATAATATAATAATATAATCTCACGCCTTTTTTATCCCCGAGGGGGTAGGCAGAGGTATTCCATTACTGGATATACCCACATTTCACGAGATATATTGGACCCCTAAGCGTGATAGGTGGTGAGCCCATAGCCGGACCGGGTCTGTTTACACATGTCTCAGAATTAATTTTGAGACCTGCGGGTTTCCTCACGATGTTTTCCTTCACCGTCGAGCTAATGATAAATATGTAGGTACGTAAGTTTTTTGAAAAACTCATTGGTACATGCCAGGATTCGAACCCGAGCCTCACTGATTTTCGGCCGGCTCTTTAACCGTCCAGGCTATCACTGCTCATTAACAAAAATTTACAAAAATGTTTGATTTTAGCCCTCCGAGCCATTCTAATTTTAGAAAAAACAGCTTTATACCCAAGTGCTTAAAATTATGTAATAGATTGAATGAGGATATTAAATTCGATCTATGTATTTGCAGGAAGTACACGTAGTGCAAAAATTTCTTTAGTTCCTGACCTTGAGTCGAACATGATTAGACTCTAGAAAAGTAAATAAAATAAAATAAATAATCTCACGCCTTTCATCCCCGAGGGGGTAGGCAGAGGTATTCCATTACTGGATATACTTACATTTCACGAGATACCTTGGACCCCTAAACGTGATAGGTGGTGAGTTTTTGAAAAACTCATTGGTACATGCCAGGATTCGAACCCGAGCCTCACTGATTTTCGACCGGCTCTTTAACCGTCCGGGCTATCACTGCTCTTACTAGAAAAGTAAAATTACAATATTCTGTATAATGAATGAAATGTATATATTTACTATGTTGTTTCTTATAAGATTTGTTATTTATATGTGGAAGCTTTTAATACTTGTCCTCAAGGATTATTAACTTGTACATATTATAGCTGTAAACTCCCCAAAAATTAATAAAATAAATAAACAAATTTATTACATACTAGGTTTTGCCTTCGACTCGCGACGCGAGACGCGAAAGGATAAAAATAAATAAAAATAATCTCACGCCTTTTATCCTTGGGTGGTAGGCAGAGGTATTCCATTTCGGTATATATCCACTTTGTTACGTACCCACTATTTTGTGTTAATTCATGTTATAAACTTTCTGTATACCAATCATTTGAATAACGAGTACCTACATGAGCCCACATAAACAGGTCCATAAACAATGGTGAGGCAACTACTTATGTTACATCTTAGTTACATCCATCCTAGGTTGTCTGGAAGAAATCGCTTAAACCTATAAGACCGCCCATTATACTTATTTTATCACTTGTTGCATATTTTATTTGTAAAAATTGTTACTTACGTACAGGGGCGTACCCAGGTAGGGTACCCTCCCCCTAGAAGATAAAATAAACGTCAATTTTTCTGGCAAGTGGGAATTAAAAACGTGTTAAATAAAAAAAATGAAGTGTTGGAAAAAAAATATCTTTTCAGTCAGATATTTTGATATAATATTTTTGTTTCAATATACCTGACCGACCATCTTCTCGAAACAGGTATGAGCTGCCCCCCCCCTAGTTGAAATCCTGGGTACGCCCTTGCTTACTTACCTACTTAACACATATTTTTACTGGTGTAGGTACACTGTAGAATAATTGTTACTTACAAATGTTGGTACCGACTCAGAAGACAAGGTCACTACCGACTGAGACAACATTCTTGCCGCAATATTGTTATACTAGCAATTAGGACTAAGTATACAAGACCGTTCTAAGCTTATTCCACCTGTATTACATCACAAAGCGCCACAGATCAACAAACAGACAAACCACGGGACAGGGTAATTAAACCGCATATTAGCCAGCGTCTTCTAGTAGCGTAGGTATTCTGGTCTTATGTCTATTTCACACCAAGTGGGTTCGGTGACAGTTCTCATTTTTCCTTTCTACGCATAAAACTTTAAAATAAAAATAAATAATCTCACGCCTTTCATCCCCGAGGGGGTAGGCAGAGGTATTCCATTACTGGATATACCGAAATTTCACGAGATATATTGGACCCCTAAACGTGATAGGTGGTGAGCCCATCGCCGGACCTGTTTACACATGTCTCAGAATTAATTCTGGGACCTGCGGGTTTCCTCACGATGTTTTCCTTCACCGTCGAGCTAGTGATAAATATGTACGTAAGTTTTGAAAAACTCATTGGTACATGCCAGGATTTGAACCCGATCCTCACTGATTTTCGGCCGGCTCTTTAACCGTCCGGGCTATCACTGCTCTTAAAACTAAAAACTGCATAAAACTTTCTAAAAATAATGAATAATTTATTATTATGTCAATGTGGGTATTTCCAGTAATAGAATACCTCTGCCTACCCCCTCGGGGATAAAAAAGGCGTGAGATTATACTACTATACTACTACTATGTCATTGCTAAAATACAATAATTGTCGTCTCTAAAATTCTAAATTAAAATCTCATACTATAAATCAAGAAAAATGTAAAAAACAATAGAAAAAAAGAAATCCTCAAAATACGTACTGCGTGGAACGGAACTTTTACTTATAGGGATTGACACTACTTAATCTACATTAAATCGATGAATCGAAGCTTTTTGGCGGGAATCCGAAAGAAGATGCAATGTTTTTGTAAAATTTTCATTTCATTGTATCTTTTGGGTTTAAAATAGTAACAAGTATTATGTGGCAGCATATTCTGTGAAAGTGTGCTGTGATTTATAGATTCGATAATGTATGATATTTTCGTATTGCATCAAAAAGTCGATAACATTTTTTTTTTTACCATGTTTTTCCCTTATATAACCTGTGTAATTTAAACATATTCAATAAAAAGTAATCTTGAAAAATAATTCTATCAATAAAGTATAAAATCGATTCCATTTCCTTTACAAACTTACTCGAAACTTTAGAAAAATCGATTGGATTTCATTAGGACACATCACTTCAATTGTCAACAGTGAACTGTCACCGAACCCACTTGGTGTGAAATAGACTATTGTAGGTAACTGACGTAGTAAAGAGACCAGACAGATATGAAACTGTAGAGGAAAGAGAACACAGACTTAAGACACGTAGAAAAGATATAAAGAAAACAATGGGCTCGATTCTGCATTACAGCGACTTAACTTATTTTAGTTTAGTCCTATCATTTTCTTTCTCCTAGAAAAGAAAAGAGACCAGAGATATTTAGTCCTGTCAAATTATAATTAGTCCTGTCAACTAAGTCGTGTTTGGCAATTTTAGCGACGATGTAAAAAGGTGATGGATAAAAGTGACAAATGAGCACGTTCATAAGGTTCAAATTAGTTGGTCATTACTCTTCAATCTATGGTTTGTTTCTGTCCTTTTTCTTCCGTATTCTATGGAGAAGGATAGGCTAACTTAAAATTAGGAATTTTAACTGGTCTGCAGAATCGAGTCTAATGATTCCCAAATTAAATGTCGTGAAGCACATTGCAGTGTGAGGCATCAGGCAATTACTATGTACAATTGTCTTCCAAAAGACTTGAAAATTCTTGACGACGTTATTACATTTAAAAGAAGACTGAGGTGCTTTTTGTTAGAAAAATGTTTGTATGATATAAATGACCGTGCTAATCGTTGAATATTGTGATTTTGTACTTATAATCTGACATAGCTTCATTGATAACTTTTATTTGAGATCGAGATTTATGCTGACACAATAATGTATTTGATTTATTTCCTTATTATTATTAGATTTATTTTTATTTTTAACTGATTTTTATTTATAACGGATTAAATGAATTGAATTGAATTGAATCTTAGCATCGCCAATTAAACATTATTATTATTATTATTTATTAACTAGCTGATGCCCGCGACTTCGCCCGCGTGGAATTTGTTATTCCTTTGCGTTTAGAAAATATATCAAGAAAGATAATCTACACGATCTATATCTACACTAATATTATAAAGAGGAAAGATTTGTATTTTTTATGGTAACGAATAAACTCAAAAACAACTGGACCGATTTCAAAAATTCTTTCACCATTAGATTAGAATGCTACATTATCCCTGAGTTATATAGGCTGTATTTATGACAAAAAATAATTAGGGATCCTTTCTTAAACTTGACTGTACATGCCGGGATTCGAACCCGAGCCTCACAAATGAGAAGCGGGCTCTTTAGCTACTGGGCTATCATTGCTATTTATATTTTTGTTATTAAAAACCCTATGTACAACGCGTCACAGAAGAAGCGCAATTTCTCATACACCCCAATTAGTATTCTAATATAAAAAAAATGGTAATGAGTTTGTACTTACTTTAGTTTTGTCTAAACAATTTTAATAAATAAAGAGCGATAACAGTACGGTTTCCATAGGTAGCATTTAGTTATGCTAATTCATTTTTCGGAAAAACTTTACACATATTAAAAAGCTGAAATCAATTAAGTAGTCGATACTGAACAAATTAATTTCAGGAATTGCGCTTATTCTCTTACTTGTTATAAAGTCTAGGACACTCTCTAGTTTATGATTTTTAAATTAGTTCTTGATACCAAAGGCTATACATGTGCTCTTAATAACAAAGAAATTTCCTTAAGGAACCCATAGTGAATTTTCAAAAAATAAGTGGACTTTGTATGGTGACTTTTGAAGAATATTTGTGCCAAGTTTCAAACCACACTTGTTCATACCAACTTCAACCCCTACCCCTTTCACCTAAGTTATTACATGAACATTAAAGTATTTTGTTATACGCCTTCAATTAACGAAGATTTTAGATGAACTTCATTATCTTTGAAATACTGTTACCAAAGAAAATAAGTTCACAAACTTCCAGTCCCAGATTTCTCAACGTAATGTATCAAGTTCTACAAATTACTTTGGAAATGGGCGCTGACGTCTCTCTTTGCCATTGATTACGGGCTTACTTTAATTGCAGTAGATTTTCTTTTATTATTTCGGTGATTTGTAGTCGTAGCGTAGGGTAGGTCGGTTTACTTTGTCTCGTACCTTTTTATTAGTACAAAGAGGAAAGATTTGTATTCTTGTACGTTTTGGAGTCAGAAAGATATTTCATGATGTGTATGCAGTGCGACGTGTAAGTTCGGCATAATATGCATATGTCATATGTGCCATCTTTCAGTAACAGATCTGTAGGATAGCAAAAAAAGCTACCTACTCGTAGGTAATTAATCCACTAAGACACTGGATTCTTAGAACAAAAATAATTTACACTCGAGTATTTAATCAAAATCACTAAACACACGCACCAGAGGCTCGTAATCTTAGTAATTAATTATGTTTTCTTGGGATTTGAGCGCGTAGTTTCGTCTGTGAAGAGAAATTAATCATTTCGCTTGGATGAGCGCGAACAATACAATTTTGAAGGTCTTGTCTGATACATGGAAAATAGTAGCTATTTACTTGAAGGCACTTCCGAGGGCTGAAGCGGAAGGTTAGGGCTATATGTTGGATCGTGGATCAGCATGTTGGGGCTATTTACTTGTACCGACACTACATGGAACGCGCCAATAGACGGCCGAGTTACATAGAACGCGCCAATAGACGGCCGAGTTCTAAACCGCGCTATCGGAGTTTTCTAATGAGTTTGTATAAATACAACTGTCCAACATCAATCGTTGGACCGCGGTCCCCAGGCACGATCACCTCGCCTGGCGGAAGATCTTCTCTTTTCATGATGGAGGAGCATCCCAACTCCGCTCCTCCATACTGGTGACCCTCGACACCTGGACATCTGCCCTTCCATATACTTATTGGATAATTACAATGGAGCGACCAAATCGAAAATCAAACTCAAAATGTTTTTATTCAATGTAGAGAGGCGTAAAGAGAAATTGTGTGATAGAGAGAGAAATGTGGATATATCCACATTCCTCTCTCTATTACTCACACAAGTGAGTGAAGTGCAGTTTGAAAAAAGATTTAGTGACAAGGATAGAAAAGGGTATGTTACGCTGGTTTGGTCATTTAGAACGTATGGATGAAAGAAGAGTAACGAAAGAGATTTATGGTGCGAATGTTGAAGGATGCAAAGTAAAGAGTACGCCCCAGAAGGACGTTGAAAAAGCTGGGGTCCGGTGTGCGAAGAATAAAAGAGCGTGCATGAATAGGCTTATGGATAAGACGGAAGCGAAAGAAGTATGCAGAGATCGAGCTAAGTGGTGATCCATCGTCTCTACCTACCTACCTACCCCTGTCTAAGTCTACGTAATGAAAGTCATTCAAACTTTACCGCTAGCAGGGCAAGAAACTTCTCAACAGATCAATCTTTTAAACAATATCAATACTATACAAACTACAAGTTTTTATTACTGTGCTGGAGAAAATTTACAACAAACATCATTGTCATTCAAATACTTTGTGACTTCCATCTATATATGTAGAACAAAATCAGCTAGTTACACAATTTATAACTCGAGAAAGGCTGGGCCGATTTTTATAATCTTTGATTAGTTGGATTTGTCTAAAAGCAGAATAACAATTAAAACATCTACAAAAATCGGTAGGTATTCGCGCGGGCAACGCTAATTTTACATATAACCATTATTATCTTGACATATGAATGTGTGGTGTTAGTGCGACTTGTTGGAGCAAGAAGTTGGATCGGCCTTTTCAACCGACTTCAAAAAAGGATGAAGTTATCAATTCAACTGTATGTTTTTTATCTTTTTTATGTTTGTTACCTCAGAACTATCGACTGGGTGAACTTATTTTGATGATATACTGATATTTGAAAGCTGGTGCCGTGCTTCTCGTGTAAGCCAATTTTAATTTGGTCCAGTTCTGACAATGGCATCCTTGAGAAAACCAAAAATGTTGAAGTCGGTTCTTACTCTTTAGGGTCGCGACACATCTGCGGAACGTACAGCGCCGAAGGTTCGGTGAACAACATACATTGACGTTTCACTTTAAAAATAAATGGGTCAGCCCGCGGCGCTGAACGTTCCGCAGATGTGTCGCGACCCTTAGAGTTCTATGTTATTTGAAGTCGGTTGAAAAGAAGAAACTGACTGATCGATCAATGTACAGCCGAAACCAGTGGGTCTAGAAGCATGAAGCTTTGCAAGAGATTTTTGGAAATTCCCAAGGGAACGGGAATAAACAGGATCTAACGGGCAACTGTGTTTTGACAGGCACGTTAAATTGGTTGTCGTTGTGTTTACGCACAATGGAATTGGTTAAGCCATGTCAGATACCCTTGGGTGGCTTGAAAAATTGTGACTGTTAAGTGGCCACTAGCTTAACACCATCTCCCAATCCACGGTGGACTCGCGTGGGAGATTATACCCCATACTTCCTCATGTGTGAGGAAAGATCCTTAGCTCAGCAGTGGGCTGTTACGGGTTGATGATGAACCGGCAAGGCCGCTGGGGAGCCGCTATCAATAAAAAACCGGTCACGAATAACAGCGGAAAATACAAGAGTAACACAAATTGAGGTTGAACGGTATCAAGAAATGTTATCATATTTTGTTACGTCCTTTACAAAAGGTGTCCTGAACAATGTAACCGAAATAGGTCACCAGTAAACGTTATTTTATACGATTATAAACTTTATGGTCTCTTATAAAAAGGTTCTGGGTTTATTACTTATTTTTCGTGAATTTGTCTACGTAAACTCAGTATTATAGCCTCCGAGACCTTTCAAAGAACCCACAAAGTAGTTATAGTGTATATTAAATGAGTTTTTATTACAAAATTTATTAAAGAAAAGAAAGGTATGTCCAAAAGTAAGTATATAGACATCTGAGTGAATTCATTATTTAAAGTGAAAAGAAACAAAGATTGGTTACGAAACAATTTAAGACTAAAATTAGTACACCTTAGTAACTATTTATTGTGAATTTTGTAATGCGTTACAGTAATAGCTAACACATCATAATAACACATACCTATACTACTTATTATTCGAAAAAGCAAAGGAAGTCGCGAGCTAAAGCTAGTAATAAACAATAACTTTGCTGATGTCCGTTGAGGAGTTACGTTCTCCACTGAAATTTTTCATCAGATTTTCACAAAACCTATAGGTATAGAACCACCCTAGAGCTATACCCGATCAAACGAAAAAGAGAGCAGTGATAGTAGCCGAAAATCAATGAAGCTCGGGTTCAAATCCTGGCATGTTTTTTTTTTTATGATAAAAAAGGGGGCAAACGAGCAGACGGGTCACCTGATGGTAAGTGACGTCCGTCGCCCATTAACACCTGCAACTCAAGAGTCACAACTGCGTTGCCGACCTTTGAGGTGGGAGTAGGGGGAGAAGAGGCGAGGGGAGGGGGGGTGGCCTCCGGTTACCTCACTCACTCAACGAAACGCAATGCATTGCTTTACGCTGGTTTTATGTGAGGCCGTGGTATCACTCCGGTCGAGCCGGCCCAAACGTGCCGAAGCATGGCTCTCCCACGTCTGAACATGTACCAATGAGTTATTGAAAACTTACGTACATATTTATCACTAACTCGACGGTGTAGGAAAACATCGTGAGGAAACCCGCAGGTCTCAGAATTAATTCTAAGACATGTGTAAATAGACCCGGTCCGGCGATGGGCTCACCACCTATCACGTTTAGGGGTCCAATATATCTCGTGAAATGTGGGTATATAGAGAAATGGAATACCTCTGCCTACCCCCTCGGGGATAAAAGGAGTGAGATTATTATTATTATACGAAAAAAATCTAAATCGCTTCAGATTTGACGGAAATGTGGATTAACATACCAAAAACATACGTAACGAATTGACAACTTCCTCCTTTTTTGAATTCGGTAATAAAACGGAACTCCTTTTTTTGAAGTCGATTAAAAACCGGAACTCCTTTTTTTGAAGTCGGTTAAAAACCGGAACACCTTTTTTGAAGACTGTTAAAAACCGGAACGATTTTTTCGAAGTCGATTAAAAACCGGACCGCCTACGGATTCTTAAATAGAGAAGCACTTACTCGAAGGGTTCCGTTCTTATAAAACAAAAGTTTCTTCGCCATTGATCTCATGCATAAGTCCCTGTCGAGACCTTTGTAATTAAGCTGGGGACGACTGAATGCGGCAAAGTTGAAGATAGCCCACAGGTTTATGAGACCGTGGAATAACCAATAAAACACTAAATGAGCTTCAATGTAAATATTCACTTGTACATCCTCAATAATATTATTAAACGGAATAGTGTTTTTATTAATTTGTCCTTTCACACAACAAGCAGAGGTGATTCAGAAAGATAGTTAAAAAAGAGTGCAAGGAAGTGATGAATGATTGTAGAGGAGTGGAGGTGGAATACTCCTCCATCGTGAAATAGGAAGATCTTCCGCCAGGCGAGTTGATCGTGCCTAGGGATCGAGGTTCAATGATTGATATTATTATGTAGAGGTTTATTTATACAAACTCTTGTGAAAACTTTGATAGCGCGGCTTAGAACTTGTGACGTCACGTCCTAGCCCTCTATGGCGCTTGTTGTTTTGTGTAGAACCAACAGTGTCGCTACAGGCTTTTTATCTTAGCTCTGTCAGACATACAACAGAGTTCAATCGCTATCTCTTAAAGGATGCTAACAATGTAACTTTTTAGTCCTTCCTACTTTCTTATTTTGACGTCTTTATATCAGACTAGCGACCGGCCCTCGGTTTATACGATATTATCAGTGTTTCTCTACTATTTAATGCATCGATCGTGTACAAAAAAACCGCATCAAAATCCGTTGCGTAGTTTAAAGATCTAAGCATACATAGGGACAGACCGACGGGAAGCGTCTTTCTTTTATAATATGTAGTGATAGTGATATACTTAGATTGTACTACATAATACAAACTTTTGACACAGGCGATGTACATTCCAGTATCTTTAGCAGTCGATGGTCGTGCCACGTAGAGGCGTATAATTGTGGAAACTTCGCCCTGCACTTTGTCGCTGTGTTCAGTAGAAATTCAGTTTTTACTAGTCCTGATTGGAAAATTTACATATCTGATGCATTTCTAATTTAAGCCAGGCTTTCTCGGTAGAGCAGTGATAGCCAGTGGTTAAAAAGCCCGCTTCTCGTCCGTGAGGCATGGTTTCGAATCCTGACATGTACCAATGAATTTTTCAAAAAGCGTACGCACATAGCTCGACGGTGAAGGTAAACATCGTGAGGAAGGGCGGAAAAAGTGTATTTTTTATTATTTTGTTTTTGTTCGATATCACAATAAATATTTTTAAGCTTCAAAATTGGTCATTTTATATCAAGTGCAAATATTTTACGGGCTTTACAAATATGTAAAAGAAATATATTTAAAATATTAAAAAAATCGATAGAAACTATGCAAAAGCTTAAAAAACAAGTTTTTTTCTAACAAAAAAAAATATTTTGTGTGCATGCTTCGAAAAAACTCTCACTACCGCACTAAAACGCCACTTTGGTCGGCTTTTTTTTACAATTTATATTTTGCGTGTATATGTTGATGTACAGCCTCTTAGTTTGTTTTTTAAATATTTGTGACTATTGATGTTATCTAGTAATGTAGCGTATGAACAATAAAAAACCATGCCGAAAATAGTTTCTTTTTCTTTATTTCTACCTTTTAAATATTTGCTCTTGATTTAAAATGACCATGTATTTATGTAGTGTCAAATTGACAGGGGCTTCCCCTCTTGTGTGTGATTTTTTAATATTTAAAACACTGGGTTCGATTCTGCATTACAGCGCCTAAACTTATTTTAGTTTAGTCCTGTCATTTTTTTTCTCATAGAAAAGAAAAGAGACGAGTGATATTTAGTCCTGTCAAATTAAAATTAGTCCTGTCAACTAAGGCATTTCATAACGTGTTTAGTGCATAAGTAAATAAGTCACGACTAAAATACAGCCTCTGACAGGACTAAATTCGGTATTTTATCTTCTATCCCTTTTCTTTTTTTGAGGTAAAATAAAGACAGGAATAAACTAAATTAAGTTTAGTCGCTGTAATGCAGAATCGAACCCATTATCAGTAAAATCAACGAAGCTTTGGGGTGGAGACCATGGGACCGTGGGGGCCGGAGGCGCGCAGCTCCTCAAAGAGCTGTCAGTGCGTTTGGTCAAGGCCAGGTGACCAGAGGGCTGGCAGCTATCTCTGTCAAAGGATCAGCCTAGCTATCCAGAGAGGGAATGCGGCCAGTCTTCTGGGCACTGTCCCACATGGTTCTTCTTTGGAGGACATTTTTTATCTGTAATTATATGAATGTATATTTTCTTCACTATCACTACATAGTATAAAACAAAGTCGCTTTCTCTGTCCCTATGCCCCTATGTATGCTTAAATCTTTAAAACTGCGCAACGGATTTTGATGCGGTTTTTTTTAATAGATATAGTGATTCAAGAGGAAGGTTTTAGTATTAGCATTGCACCCGTGCGAAGCCGGGGCGGGTCGCTAGTTGTAAATAAAGGGCTGCCTACACTAAGCTCACAAATTAATACTCGCATGTATGCGATTCTTAAAATTAGTTTCCATCGAAACTACGTTTAGGAATTTGCATAAATTACATTCACTTAGCAATTCAAAACACTTCAAGAACTGACGTGTTCATTTCGATAGAACTAAGTAAATTACACCACGAACTCAGAGGATTTGTTCTCAGTATGTCGATTCCCAGGACGTCGACGGGACATTGTTGCTAAGCCCATCATGTCGATTGCCCATCACGTCGACTCAATCGAAATATTAAATGCAGTCAAGAAGAAAAATGTTTATTAATTTGTATTACCTATATGCTTTTACAAACGTATTAAAATAAAAAAAAATATATATCTCACGCCTGTTATCCCCGAGGGGGTAGGCAGAGGTATTCCATTTCTGGAAATACCCTCTTTTCACGAGAATATTCGACCCCTAAACGTGATAGGTGGTGAGCCCATCGCCGGACCGGGTCTGTTACACATGCCTCAGAATTAATTCTGAGACCTGCGGGTTTCCTTACGATGTTTTATTATTTTATTAAAAGCTGATTTAGTTATACAAACAAAATCACTTTAGCAATTATAATATTTAAAAAAATCTTACGACTTTTATCCCCGAGGGGGTGGGCAGAGTGTATAATATTAGTTAGGATAATATTTAATTACCTCTCAGACCATTAATCAGAAACACAATTGATTTTTAATTGTCACGGTTCCAATTGGAACCGCACGGTTCTTGACTGATTTATGTGACAGACAGACGGACAACAAAGTGGTCCTATTATTATAAGAGTTCCGTTTTTTTCTTTTGAGGTACGGAACCCTAAAAAGACGTTTATTGTATAAGGGCCCCTTTCATTTTTAATATTATTTTATTTTTATTATAATACCCGCAATATTTTGAGAAAATTTCAACAGTCTGTCAATTCCGCTTCATGTGATACAGCCCACTGACAGACAGACGGACAGCGGAGGCTTAGTAATACGATCCCATTGGCACCCTTTGAGTACGGAACCCTAAAAAGTACGACTCGATTATCGGAGTTGAAAAGGTAAGGTACCTACCTACCTACATTAGGTATTTTCGTACCTACTTCGTAAACAAAGGTTTAGGGGTCAAAAGAATTTACTGTTGAAAACGTGGGTATTTCAAGAAATGGAATACCACCTACCTAATTCTGCCTACGCCCTCGGGGATAAAGGCGTGAAATTATTTTTTTTATTTTCGCAAACAAGGAATCTTAATCTATACAAACTGTAACTAGACCATGTCAGTACATTAAATATTTTTTTCGATTTATTTGCGGTAGTGTTATCTACACTACCGATATTACCTACTTAATATTCATATTGTCAAGTATTTTTCACGCTGCTAAACCCCCCCTCCCCCCCCCCTGGTTTCACAACACAAAAACTACCGAACGGATTGTGATGAAACTTGGCAGTTATACATCAGAATAACACATAGGCTATATTTTATCCCCGTATTCCCACGGGAACGGGAACTACGCGGGTGAAACCGCGGGGTGCTGCTAGTAAAATATAAACTATGTTACTCAGGAATATTCTAGTTTTCCATGTGTGAAAGAATTTTAAAAATCGGTTTAATAGTTTTTGAGTTCTTTCGTAACAAATATACAAAAATACAACTTTTCCTTTTTATAATATTAAGTAGTATAGAAGAACGTTTGCCGGGTCTGCTAGTATACATATAATATATTTTTATTTATTTACTATTTGGCGAATATTGTCTCCCTATTTGATTACATGGCGCCCTAAATAATATGTTTAGAAAAAACATTAGTTTGTTTACGACTGTACACCTTTAACCATTGACATCAGAACCTTGGAGCCCCGGAGCTACAGAGCTGGCGAGTGGCCTAAATTATTGTAGTGAAAATGTAGTAGTCAAAAACACATCTCTTTGAATTTGTAGTTCTATAGTTCTGGAGTTATTCGACCTGAAAGCTAGAAATCATCAGGTCGGTGTGGCCCCGAGATCTCAGTAATTAGGGCAGTAACGGACGTTTGCTCTTAGACAAAGTTACTGTTATATTTAGGTAGTAGACAGAAAAACAAAGAATATAATTCGTAGTTCGATATTTTGACAGTAATTCACGTTTGAAGTGCGTGACAATCAGGTCCCTGTAGCCCAGTGTTTTCTCTGAAACGAAGCATCCTAGCATAGTATGTTGTTTGAGTAAGTTTCTGTAGTTCTCGATTTAGGAATTCGTATGGAGCTAGTTTTTTATGTAGTTCTACGGTTTAATAGAATTTTGCACTCTTTCTAAAAACAATCAGAACGGTGGAGCCCAGTGTTTTCTCTGCAACGAAGCATCCTAGCATAGTATGTTGTTTGAGAAAATTTTTGTAGTTCTCGATTTAGGAATTCTTATGGAGCCCGTTTTTTATGTAGTTCTACAGTTTACGAATAATTCAGGTCGGAAGCTCCGAAATGACAGCTAACCTCACTCATTACATCTTTGGAACCAAACAAGCTAGCGAAACAGAAACTTCCACAACGATTTATTATCCATCGAATAATAAGTGTGCAAAATTTCATAGAGATCCATGCAGTATCTGTAAAGGAATTTAATATAAATACATTCGGTACCATTATCTGTATAATGGAAGAGGGTGACCATACATTTTATGTTAAAAAGGAAAAATATTCGAGCACTGAAATTTGATGGTGAAATTAGTATGATATGACATCAAATAGTAGGTATTTATTGAAATTTGCACTCCGGTTGTTTATTCGTAAGTTTTAACATTAAGTAAATAAATAACTAAAAATAGTTAACATGGTTTTTTATTGAATTATTATACCTACCCATGGTGGTTTTTTCTAGATTGTGGTTTGGCTAATTGCTCGAACTAAACAAAGTCCATATATTATGGTATAAAGTAGTTACCTACTACCCACAGTTTCTTTTGTGCAAAGGAATAAAAAAGAGTTGTTCATCTGATTTTCTATATCTATACATATAATAAAACTCTAACGGGGCCGTGTCTGTACATTAAATATTTTTTGAAAATTTTAACGGAAGTGTATATAGTTATCGATATAGATGCCGAAACACCAATTTTTGGAATTTTTGTCTGTCTGTCTGTGGTTGTGCACGCATCACTCAAAAACTACTGGACAGATTTTAATGAAATTTGGTATAGAGATAACTGAGTACCCGGGTCAACATCTAGGGTACTTTTTATTCCAGGAAAATATCTCATTCCCACGGGAAAATATAAAAACTGGTTAAAAAGAGAAATACGTACTACTCCGAAACGATAACCCCTAGAAACTGGAAAAATAGTATGAAGGTGTCGTAGGAAACTGGTATGAAGGGATTTTTGGAATTTCCCACGGGAACGGGAATAAACTGAATCCACGCGGGAAAACGCCGCTGGGACCCGCTATATGAAATTTGGTATGTAGGTGTCTTAAATATGTTGTAGGCAACCACTATGAAGGGATTTTCGGAAATTCCCACGGGAACGGGAATAAACGGAATCTACGCGGGCAACGCCACTGGGCATCCGCTAGTTATAAAAATAAGTGTCATGTGTAGCAGTCAATAATTATATAAGTATTATTATTACGAAGCAGGTATACAACACCCGAGCTTGGCTCTCCAGTATTTTTTTTAGAGACTAAAAAATACACGTGATTTTGGGTATGGGTTAGTTTAAACATTACCTCGTATCACGAGGTATTTAAATAGTTGCTAAAACATCACTTAATATATCAATGGCCCACATTTTTCAAATTAGTAGAACCTGCTTGAAGTTTATATTAAACTAGCGGCGCCTAATAATTTCACTCGCGTCAGTCCCGTTCCAGTGGAAAAATGTTACTCCCAGAAAAGTAATAAGTATTTCCCTTGGTTAAATTTTTTTTAAGACTCACATGGTCAAGTCTTTTTTATTCCTTTGCACAAAAGAAACCGTAGGTAGTAGGTAACTACTTTAAATACCATAATATATGGACTTTGTTTAGTTCGAGCAATTAGCCAAACCACAATCTAAAAAAACCACCATGGGTATTTGAATTCAATAAATAACTATGAAAACCATTTTTAGTTATTTATTTACTTAATGTTAAAACTTACGCCCGCGTGGATTCAGTTTATTCCCGTTCCCGTGGGAAATTCCAACAATCCCTTCATACCGGTTTCCTACGACACCTTCATACTATTTTTCCAGTTTCTAGGGGTTATCGTTTCGGAGTAGTACGTATTTCTCTTTTTAACCAGTTTTTATATTTTCCCGTGGGAATGAGATATTTTCCTGGAATAAAAAGTGCCCTAGATGTTGACCCGGGTACTCAGTTATCTCTATACCAAATTTCATTAAAATCCGTCCAGTAGTTTTTGAGTGATGCGTGCACAACCACAGACAGACAGACAGACAGACAAAAATTCCAAAAAATGGTGTTTCGGCAGCTATATCGATAACTATATACACTACCGTTAAAATTTTCAAAAATATTTAATGTACAGACACGGCCCCGTAAGAGTTTTATTATATGTATACATATAGAAAATCAGATGAACAACTCTTTTTTATTCCTCTGCACAAAAGAAACTGTGGGTAGTAGGTTACTACTTTATACCATAATATATGGACTTTGTTTAGTTCGACCAATTAGCCAAACCACAATCTAGAAAAAACCACCATGGGTATAATAATTCAATAAAAAACCATGTTAACTATTTTTAGTTATTTATTTACTTAATGTTAAAACTTACGAATAAACAACCGGAGTGCAAATTTCAATAAATACCTACTATTTGATGTCATATCATACTTACTTTGACCATCAAATTTCAGTGCTCGAATATTTTTCCTTTTTAACATAAAATGTATGGTCACCCTCTTCAATTGTACAGATAAAGGTACCGAATGTGTTTATATTAAATTCCTTTACAGATACTGCATGGATCTCTATGAAATTTTGCACACTTATTATTCGATAGATAATAAATCGTTGTGTAAGTTTCTGTTTCGCTAGCTTGTTTGATTCCAAAGATGTAATGAGTGAGGTTAGCTGTCACTTCGGAGCTTCCGACCTGAATTATTCGTAAACTGTAGAACTACATAAAAAACGGGCTCCATAAGAATTCCTAAATCGAGAACTACAAAAATTTTCTCAAACAACATACTATGCTAGGATGCTTCGTTGCAGAGAAAACACTGGGCTACACCGTTCTGATTGTTTTTAGAAAGAGTGCAAAATTCTATTAAACCGTAGAACTACATAAAAAACTAGCTCCATACGAATTCCTAAATCGAGAACTACAGAAACTTACTCAAACAACATACTATGCTAGGATGCTTCGTTTCAGAGAAAACACTGGGCTACAGGGACCTGATTGTCACGCACTTCAAACGTGAATTACTGTCAAAATATCGAACTACGAATTATATTCTTTGTTTTTCTGTCTACTACCTAAATATAACAGTAACTTTGTCTAAGAGCAAACGTCCGTTACTGCCCTAATTACTGAGATCTCGGGGCCACACCGACCTGATGATTTCTAGCTTTCAGGTCGAATAACTCCAGAACTATAGAACTACAAATTCAAAGAGATGTGTTTTTGACTACTACATTTTCACTACAATAATTTAGGCCACTCGCCAGCTCTGTAGCTCCGGGGCTCCAAGGTTCTGATGTCAATCTTTAACCTACGTCATTTGAAGGCGGCGTGGTGGGCATCGACATAGTGGGAAATCGTCATTATGGGTCTTATTATCGCGTCGACGTCCTGGGCATCGACATACTGAGAACAAATCCGTCACGTCACTTGAAGCCTAACTTGCAGCTTAATTCAGCTTTCTCCAAACTTAGAGCCAAGTGTCGCTAAGTAAGAACCTGTATTACCAAAGATATTATATATAAAAAGATAGTAGATGTTACTAGAGCGCGGAACAAATGTAGCTAATTGACCTAATTTTATTTATTTGCAATGTTTGCATTTTACACCTACGAGTATAGTATTTCAAGCGCAACTCTTGACAGATATCAATCTCTTTCTTTCCGTTGTCATTGTTGTATCTTGTATCCTATAATCACGCTAAGACGTAAGTATGTTACATGTTGTAGCCACTCGTAGCGGACTATCTTTACAAACGCACGCAGTATGAATATAACTCATCCTTACTTTAATATCTTTGTCTATTACCAATACTTTTTCTAGTGATGTTTTAGTCGGAATTTTTGTCAGCGGATAAAATTAAAAATACTATCAAGTCACCTTTTTACCCTAATTCAATTATTTTTTTGTTTCGGTACGTACCATCTAAGGGGTGGAGCCAGAAGTACCTCAACACAGGTTATCCTAGTTTGGATCCTGGTCTCCTATCCTATTCTTATCCGTATTTTTGTTACTTTTTACAACCTCGTGGGAGAAATATAAAACCATTTTTTTTTTCATTTTTACCTTGTAAGTTGGAGGTTGTGTTTACACACAATGGAAGTCGTTAAGCCATGTGGGATACTTTTGGGTGGCTTGCAAAATTCGGAGAGGTACCAAACCGTGGTGAGCTTGAGTGGGATTATGGGAACCAATATCTCAGCAGAGGGCTGTCATGACTGTAAAAATATATTTTGCTAAATAAATAAATAAAGAATCGTAGTAAATTACATAAACCACTAAATTTATTTCTAGTATGTTATCCCGTCCCGTAAAAAGGCGCAACGTAGGTGCTACATCACGTACCTTTGACCGCCTACATAGCATAAATATATTCATGATATCATCTAACTGCAAATTCGGTGGGAATTCGACAAAATATCCCCTCTTTTACCGGTTGCTTCGATAAGGATGTGGTTTCCATTCATAACCTGACTGTACCGGAAAGATAACGTTGTTTGATTTATCTCACTTCCCTACTAATACTATAAACACGATAGTTAGTATGTATGTATGTAGTGTTTTTTTATTATATTTGTTGCTCTTTCCAGCAAAAACTAATGAACGGATTTCGATGAAACTTTATACATCAGAATAACACATAGGCTATATTTTATCCCCGTATTTCCACGGGACAGCGACTACGACAGTACTTCCATTTCATACATACATACATATGCTCACGCCTTTTTACCGAAGGGGTAGGCAGAGACAACAGCCCGCCACCTGCTACGATCCATTTCACTTCCCCGCTTTAACATATGTCAAGAAACGGGGCAAGAAACTCATCAACTAATAGGACAAAATAGTGCCAGTCTTCCCAACATTGGACAAAATAGTGGTAGTATTGTCCCATGTTGGAACAAAATAGTGCCAGTGGTATGGGACAAAATAATGCCAGTGCTCCCATCAAGTGAATATGCCAGTATTTAGTCACACATGTCGAAGTATAGGTCATATTCTCCCATTTCCAACCACCAGTCATATTTTTTTATTGCTACGTATATGCGAAGTATAAAAAAACTCAAGCCTTTTATCCCCGAAGGGGGTAGGCAGAGATATTCAATTTCTGGATATAGGTACTCACTTCTCACCAGAATATTCATCGCCGGACCGGGTCTGTTACACATGCCTCAGAATTAATTCTGAGACTTGCTGTTTTCCTTCACCGTCGAGCTAGTGATCTAGTCTGCGAAGCATTTAGAGTGACGAAATTGTTTTAATGACTTTCTGCTCCAAGTGGCAAGTATGTCCCTAACCAAATTGTTTGCAACTCCCCGTAGGCATGTTGATAAAACTTTCGTTTTTTCCCATTACTCACCAACTGATTTTGAACTTTGTCCTTTCCGCGTAACAGACGACAGGCCCTTCGAACCGATTATACATATGTTGTGTGCTTGTTCACGTGAGTGATGTATTATATGAAACTTAGTACTGTTTCTAAAAAAAAATCAATTTTCACATTCTTCATCCTTTTAACATAAACGTTGTATTAGTGAACTTACTTCAAACTTCATTCGTCGCACAGATGGCGCTGTTTACAAAACTCGATTAAAATGTGTAATTTTGGCAGTATTTTTACCTTTACATTTTTTGTTTGAGAATATAATCGATTAATTAAAAATAGATTTGTTACTCATGCTTTTAGAATCCGATTTCGGTTTCCTCACGATGTTTTGCTCAACCGTCGAGCTAGTGTTAAATATAATACGTAAGTTTTTTACACGCATTGGAAAACTCTATATCATTGAAACAGTTTTAAATGTAAAGCTAAGAACTGCGGTAGAAACTCAAACAAGAAATTCATTTCATACAAATAGGGGAGACCGAGGGGTTTTGAAACAGAGGTTAGTTGAAACAGCGCTGATTACGAGGAGCTTGTAACTGTTAGAGAGGTGGCCACTTCCATAATCAACCAACTTTTACGTACACATCATCCTTAAGTAAACATCCGAGACTCAATAATGAGGTCAAGGTTCTAAGGGTTCGCCAACTATACATACTCAGAGCAGTACTCGCAATGCATAAGTTAGTATGTAATTCGTCAGAGTATGAGAACCTGCTCAGCCGAAGGAGGTTTAATGTTGCAGTCCCAACTACCTACACTACCTTTGCAAAGCGTCTGCCAAAATTTTTGTTCCCATATTTATTTAATAAAGTATGTCAAAAGCTGCCAAAACTTAAAATTGTGTCAAACAGAGAAGCAAAGTCTGAAATTGAAAAATGGCTATTAAACATGGACTATTGCAAGACGGAGGAAATAATAAACTTGTCGGAGACGTGATCTCATCCACACACCACAAACCCACACACAGACACCCCCCCACACCCCCACAAACACCACACTCATGGTTCATGCTGATCTGATATAATATATATATTCTTATTCTATATTATTATTGTTTATTTGTTTTTAACTGGTTTTTTGCCTTCCTTGTCAGCAATGTATAATGTAGTTGGCAATTGATTATCAGGGCCCTGCGATACAAGCTGCGCTTAGTGCAGGGTCCGCTGTTTTAAGTGTTACTACTTATATAGGCATTAATCTGTATGTAGCTATAAGTTTGTGACAAGCTCTGAGTATTATGTATGTAACAATCTTGGAAACAGACAGTAATAAAAATATTCTATTCTATTCTATTCTATTCAATGCTCACGGTTGCGTCGTTGTAGCTTACCCATCGCAAAAATCGCCGAAAGTAAGTTTTACACGGTTTTTTTCGGGACCTATATTTTCATAAACCAATTATATTTTGATTTTAATTATATATGTAGGGAAAGTTAATTTACTCAAGATTGAATTAACGGGCCACGTACTTGTAATTTCTTCGTATTTTTTTATTATATTTAATTTTGTCAACTTTGGTGTTATTTTTAGGCCTGAGGGGATTTGAAACAGGCTGTTTCAACTCACCTCGTGTAGGTTTTATTAAACAGTTTTGCCTTATAATGGTGTGGTATACATATATATATTTTTCTGTTTATTTTATTTCAGTATCCCTACAAATTATAAAAAGAAGTATGGCTAGTCTCTAAATATACGAACTTGTATCATGAAAACTTACATTGCATCATAAAAGTCTGTGACGCGGTTTCTAGAAATACCTTCACTTGTGTAATGTAAATTTTTCGATAAGCATAAACTAAAACATAAACAAAACTAAAACATAATATTTTATCATCATCATCAAAATGAAGACTTAATATAACGCCAAAACATTTGAAATGAAGCTGTATGAACATTAAGAGGTTAATTTTAAAAAACTTATAAAGCAAACTTTGATTTTTTCTAATTAATTAACTATTTACAAGAAATTATTATTTATTTAAGATTGAAAATAAAAATAAATAAAACTTGCTCGCTACTGTTTAAAATAATATAAATAATAATAATAATATAATCTCATGCTTTTTTATCCCTGAGGGGGTAGGCAGAGGTATTCCATTACTGGATATACCCACATTTCACGAGATATATTGGACCCCTAAACGTGATAGGTGGTGAGCCCATCGCCGGACCGGGTCTATTTACACATGTCTCAGAATTAATTCTGAGACCTGCGGGTTTCCTCACGATGTTTCCCATCACCGTCGAGCTAGTGATAAATATGTACGTAAGTTTTTTTAAAAACTCATTGGTACATGCCAAGATTCGAACCCAATCCTCACTGATTTTCGGCCGGCTCTTTAACCGTTTGTTTAAAATATTGTTGTATAAATAATAATACTATATTGTCAGACATCATTTACAGAACACGTAGATATTTAGTCTTTGACTAGGCTAAAAAAACTAGTGTCTGGTACTATGGGTTTTTTTTAAGTATAAGCACTTTCATAAATTCTCGCGTAAACACCTAGACACAAAGTCAACAGATATGTGTGACAAATATTGGCCCCGGGTGGGAATCTTACGCGCTCACCTTTGACTCAGAAGGTATGGTCATTAACAGCTGAGCCAACGTCCCTATAAATTATACTATCATCTCTAACGTACGGCCCTCAAATCCATTAAAAAAACAGCTGTTTCAATTTACCTAGACCCCTGTTTCAACTTACCTCGGCATAAGGAGAGTTGAAACAGAATGACTTATTACGTTCAAATTGATTTTTTGTCCCAGATTTTACTGTTACCTATTCTTTGTGGCCATTATCTGAAAATATAAGAAACAAACTATCGATTGAGACTAAATTCACGCGGTTTGTGCTGTTAGATTTTTTTTTATGAAGCATATTGTAAAATTTGTTTCAACTTCCCTAGGTCTCCCCTACATTTAGGTTAACCTATTGAAACCTAAAAGTTTAGACATAAATTCAAACTAAATTTTAACAAAGATTCACATGTTAGTAGACTATTCTGAATTAGTTTTCCTAGTTTAAACCCACGCTGCCACCCCGCAAACAGAGACGACGCAAGAGAGCTTTGACTCATCAAATGTTTACTCTAGAGCTTGTATTTACCAGCGGGTTTGCCTGCGTTTAATATTTCAATCGAGGCACTCGTAGTGGGGTGCAATAGAAGCATCACGTACTTTAGTGTTCCAGAAGGCTCGTTAAACTGTTGGTCCCGATTTTAGTGTTAATCGCCAGTTTAAGTCATGTCATATCGTTTAGAGATCCAACAATATTTAGGTGAAAAGTTTGAATATCCGGAAACGGAATGTATCTGCCAACCTTCTCGGAGATAATAAAAATGCCTCTGAAGCCTTCTTCTCTTTCTTCTAAGGCAAAAAAAAAAGATAAAAAGTTAAAGTAGGTACCGATATTTCTGAAAGCTGTCATACCGTCGCGATTTTGTATATCCTATACTTGCCATAATGGGGAATAGTAATAACTAATTTATTTTATTATATTAAATAAATACATTTTTGTTACTGTTTCTCGCAAAAAATACTAAACGTATTTTGATGGTACTTTACAGTAACATAGCTTACATATCAGAATAAAACATAGGGCATAGTTTTATTCCAACAGGAACGGCAAAGTAGGTTTCGCGCAACGCCGCAGGGTATCCGCTAGTGAGTATATAACGCGTAACAGAATAAGCGCAATTCCTCATACACTCCAATGAGTTTATTAATAAAAAATATGATGCATTCGAACTTTAGCTGTGTCTAACCAATTTTCTTAAATATCGATCAATAACAGCACGATAACCATAGATAGCACTAAATTCAGCTACGCTAATTAATTTTTCGGAAAAATTTAACACATTAAAAATAGCTGAATTCGATTAAGTAGTTGATACTGAACAAACTAATTTCAGGAATTGCGCTTATTCTGTTACATATTGGATAAATAATACCCGATCCGCAGTGCTGTCCGGGCATTGATGTCTAATTGAAAGCGATCTTAAGTACAGACAAACTCGACATTACTTCGCATACGTAACATCATTAGAAGCAAAAACTTCGGCGTAAGTACACACACACGCAAACTTGGAAACTCAAAGCTGCGTATGACTGAAGTGGATAAATTAACGAATATCAGGGTTGTGAAAAAGTTTTCTATTATCAGATTAAACTATTATTTTGTTCAAACAAACAATTTTTAATAGTAGGTTTTTAGGACAATTTAGATCGATTTTTAATATAATATCGCTTACATAGTTTACACTTTTTTTTAAATTAAATATATATTAAAGAAACAATGCTGCCCACGAACAATAAGCAGTGATAGCCTTACGGTTAAAGAGCCTGCTTCACATGATGATTATCAGTGAGGCTCGGGTTCGAATCCTGGCATGTACCAATGAGTTTTTCAAAATATACGTACGTATTTATCACTAGCTCGACGGTGAAGAAAAACATCGTGAGGAAACCCGCAGGTTCCATAATTCATTCTGAGACATGTGTAAAAGACTCGGTCCGGCGATGGGCTCACCACCTATCACGGTTAGGGGTCGAAAGAGCATCTCGCGGGTATATCCAGAAATGGAATACCTCTGCCTACCCCCTCGGGGATAAAAGGCATGAGATTATTTATTTATTTTATTTACGATGCTGTCAAAATTACATATTTTAATAGATTTTTTGTAAACAGCATCTGTGCGACGAACGAAAGATACGAAATAAGTTTACTAACAAATTTTATGTGAAAAGGAGGATGTAAAAAATAATCTATTTTTATATTTATCTATTTTGTTCCTTATACTAATCGATTTTTAATAAATCGATGGTATACATCTATTTCGTAAAAAAAATAGAATTTCGGCTTCCTATATTTGTTTACTTTTCATTATAAAGAGAAAAATCGTTTTCTAAATTTTTTTTTTCACTCAAAGTCAAAGTCAAAGTCAAAATGTTTTATTCAAAATAGGAACTTACAAGTCCACTTATTGAACGTCATTTCAACTCCACCGCTTCAGCATGTATGGTTGAGAAGAAGAAGCGGGGCAAGAAACTCCTCAACACAATATTCTTTTAATCAATTGTTACTTAATACTAAATTGGGTTACCTAGTTTCGTTTGTTTTTCGCTATCGTATTGCGCTGGACTGGATGAAATCTGTTCCAAGCATCATTGTCATTTATATAATCGTCTAGTTTGTAATATGCCATTTTACAAAGTACATGTTTAACATGAGTTTTGAACACAGTTTCAGGCAATTTCAAAATTTGTTCTGGTATTTTATTATAAAAGCGTATGCAAAGCCCCACAAAGGAATTATTAATTTTACTTAATCGTGACTGAGGTTGCTCTAGTTTATTTTTATTCCTAAGATTACAATTATGCCTGTCACAGTTTTTAGTATACAGTAATATGTTTTTCCGTACATACATAATGTTTTCATAAATGTACTGACAAGGCATTGTTAAAATATTAATTTCTTTGAACAGTTCTCTTAGGGAATCACGACATCTTAACTTGTAAATGGCGCGTATAGCCCTTTTTTGTATAATAAAAATAGATTCTGCATCAGCAGCTCTGCCCCACAGCAAGATGCCATAGGACATTATACTGTGAAAGTAGCTAAAATAAACGAGTCTTGCTGTGTCTACATCAGTAAGCCATCTGATTTTTCTGACGGCATAGGCAGCTGAGCTCAGTCTGTTAGATAATGCAGAAATATGAGAATTCCATTGAAGTTTGGAGTCTATCGTTATCCCCAAAAAAACTGTATTATCAGCGAAATCTAATTTGTCATTGTTTAAAATTATCTCATTCTCTACTCGTCTAACATTAGGGAGTACAAACTTTACACATTTGCTCTTCTTAGCGTTGAGCACTAGATTGTTTGCAGTGAACCATGTGAGAATTTGTTGAAGAGTGTCATTTACCTCGTCGAGCTTCTGAGCTTGTCTATCTACTTTGAAAATCAGAGATGTATCATCAGCAAACAACACTATCTTTGACAAACTCTCTACCATGAATGGAAGATCATTTATATATACAAGGAAAAGAAAAGGACCAAGAATCGAACCTTGAGGCACACCAATTTTTACAGGTGCGCCCTGTGATTTACAATCATTTATTTTTACTTTTTGTATCCTATTTTCGAGATAGGACTGTAAAATATCAAGCGCTTTACCGTTGACTCCATAATGATTTAATTTACATAGCAAGGTCTCATGATCTACGCAGTCAAATGCTTTTGATAGATCGCAAAAAACTCCAATTGCGTTTTGAGATTTCTCCCAGGCATTAAAAATATTCTTGAGTAATGCTATTCCAGCATCCGTGGTTGAACGACCTTTGGTGAAGCCAAATTGCTCGTTATGAAATAAGTTATTTAGATTGAAGTGTGAAATCATTTGATCAAGCAATAACCTTTCAAAAACTTTGCTAAGTACTGGTAAAACAGAAACAGGTCTATAATTTGAGGGGTCTTTTTTTTCTCCTGATTTAAAAAGAGGAATAACTTTACTATGTTTCATTAGATCAGGAAATAATCCTTTGTCAATACAATTGTTAAAGATATAAGCTAAATATGGTGCTACTAAGGTTATGATGAAGCTACATACCTTAACAGACATGCCCCATATATCTTCAGTACTTTTAAGTTTAAGTGCTCTAAAAGTTTTAATAACGGTATCCGGACTAGTGTGTCTAAATATAAGAGATTCGCTACAGCTATTTACATTTTTTCGTAGAAAAGTTATGGCAAGAGATGTGGATGAGTTCAGATGTTCTGTTGTTTTAATAGGTATATTAGTAAAAAAATGTTCAAATTCCCTAGCCACATCCTCACTCTTGGTAAATAGGCCGTGGTCCGTTTGAATAGCTAAGTCATGGTCACGTGGTTTCACTCTACCCGTTTCTCTGTTTATTACTTTCCAAACAGCCTTTATTGTGTTATCCGATTTTTTAATAGTATTACTTATGGACATTGCTTTTGCACAAGCACAAACCTTTTTGAATGTTTTAGAATAGTTTCTAACATATTTCACAAACTTTTCATCATGGGTATATGATCGCTTTTCATACAATTCAAATAATTTGACCCTGCTTTTACGAATACCAATGGTAGCCCATTCGCTAAATTTAAATTTATTAGAAAGTATTTTATTAAGTATTTTATACACTAAATGTCTCATCCCTGACGAATATACAACCTTATTGGAAGGGGCCTCCAAAGTTTTGATTAGAACTCCACCCAGTATACCCCATATTCGACTGGGGCAGAAAGGTAAAGGTTGGCTGTCAATCAATCAACATGGTTGGAGATCGCGGGTTCGATTTCCGCCAGGGGCCAACTTTTGTATGCATGAACGAACAAGTCTGTGTTTCTATTTATTTATGTAAATATGTTTATCAGTTTAAGTAGTACATCATCTCTGCTTAGTTTGGGACTAAATAACCGTGTGTGAATTATGTCAAAAAAAATTAGTGTTTTTATTTCATTGTAGGTTCTTACAAGTGATGATGATCTTTTTGAGATTTCACAGTGTCGAAAGGTGTGTGGAGTTTCATCATGGTAGCAACAAAAATAACGAAAAAGTCAGAGGTGCAAATATACAATTAGGCATTACAAGAAATGCAGATATATATTTTTGTGATTTCATAGTAGTTCCATATATACACGCTTTTTGCAGAAGATGTAGGCAGAGAAAATGCTACGAACATTACACTCCTTTAACTAAATCCATACTAAAAATACCATGACTTAAAGATAAAAATAAAATAACAATCAATAATCTCAATCCTTTTAGCCCTGAGGGGGGTATTCAGAGGTATTCCATTTCAGGATAAACGCATTTTTCACGAGATATTCTTTGGACCACTAAACGTGATAGGTGGTGAGCCCACCGCCGGACCGGCTCTTTTACACATGTCTCAGAATTAATTCTGAGACCTGCGGTTTTCCTCACGATATTTTCCTTCACCGTCGAGCTAGTGAAAAATATGTGCGTAAATTTTGAAAAACTCATTAGTACATGCCAAGATTCGAACCCGAGCCTCACTGATTATCATGTGGAGCAGGCTATTTAACCGTTAGGCTATCACTGCTCTATGTAATGTACTGAAAAAGATTATTTCAAATCGGTTCAGTAATTTTATCGTGAAAGGGTAACATTAATCCTCACAAACTTTCGCGTTTATTGTGGTCAAAGAAATATACTGGTGAAAAGTGATGGAATACCTCTGCTGACCCCAAGACAAACAAAGACATAAGTTTTTTTTTCAATAATGATGGGCTTATTCTTGACCCCAGACTAGCCCGAGAGCAAAGATAGACGAGCTTGCCGAGTAAATGAATGTTCACTCGATCCTTAAAGGCTTGTGGGTTATATGAACTCGGAAATACAGACGCTGTAAGTTAGTTTAAATTAAAGTAAATATAGTTCTGAAAACACTAAAACAATACGGCCCGAGCGATAGTACTTTATATCGTATTTTACAACCGGAAATTGTCCATACAAATATTTTTATTTACACCGAAACGGCGACAAATAAACGCGGAAATCCGTGGGCAATCGTCCGTTTATAGCCAGTCTAAAATCCACATTGCAGCGGTTCACTGGTGCGGCCGCCCGCACGCGGTCGTGCGGTTCATCGCACGTGTGCGGCCTGCATTAAATTCAGCTCAATTGTTTCTAATCTATTACATTATCAGCATGATAACGTATAAAATATTGTTTGGAGTTAAATATATAACGTCCTACTATCTACTCGTAATATTAAAAACGTGAAAGTTTGTATGTATAATATTAATAATAATCTTTATAATAATATGTAATCTGTATAGATGTATGGAGGTTTGTTCCTCTTTCACACAAAATCTGCTGAAGGGATTTTGATGAAATAATAATATAATATAATCTCACGCCTTTTTTATCCCCGAGGGGGTAGGCAGAGGTATTCCATTACTGGATATACCCACATTTCACGAGATACATTGGACCCCTAAACGTGATAGGTGGTGAGCCCATCGCCGGACCGGGTCTGTTTACACATGTCTCAGAATTAATTCTGAGACCTGCAGGTTTCCTCACGATGTTTTCCTTCACCGTCAAGCTAGTGATAAATATGTACGTAAGTTTTTGAAAAACTCATTGGTACATGCCAGGATTCGAACCCGAGCCTCACTGAAGTCACTGATTTTCGGCCGGCTCTTTAACCTTACATGAAATACCAATAATGAAATAATATAAATAATAATAATACCTTTGATGAAACTTTACAGTTATATAGCTTATAATATATCAAAATAACACATAGGCTATATTTTATCCCCGTATTCCCACGGTAACGGGAACTACGCGGGTGAAACCGCGGGACGCTGTTAATATAAAAATACTTGTTTGTCTTCTATACAAATCATACATCCTACATCATCAGAATCATAACTATAAAACCTGAAAAAAATAATCCCATAGAAACTTTTTAGGGTTCCGTACCTCAAAAGGAAAAAACGGAACCCTTATAGGATCACTTTGTTGTCCGTCTGTCCGGCCGTCCGTCCGTCTGTCAAGACCCTTTTTCTCAGGAACGCGTGGAGGTATGAAGCTGAAATTTATATCAATTACTCAGGTCTACTGTCCCTTGAAAAAATCAAACTTCTAAGCCAACGCAATCAAAAGATACAGCCGTTTATGCCGCAAATTTTCGACACTTGCAAGGGAATCAAAACCTACAGGGTGCTTCCCGTGAACTCAGAATCTTGAAATTTGGTACGAAGCAACGTCTTATAGCATAGATAAAGGAAAAATTACGAAAACCATAAATTTGCAAGGTTGTACGGAACCCTCGGTGCGCGAGTCCGACTCGCACTTGGCCGGTTTTTTTTTTAATTATCTTGAATTGTTTTGATTTCGATCACAAAAATACCAATAACACCTTGCTGAAGTAGATTTGAAGTGTCACAACTGATTTCTAACTACCTGGCATATTCGTTGTAAGCTTGAGCCGGGGTCAATATTGACTGCTATGTAATCAGCTGTATCGGTTGCAATCAGCCTGTGATACCGTGTCGTCACAGCCAGCGATTCTCAAACTCGTGTGGTCAAATACGTTACGATAATGCTTCTCTTATGCTATTGGTTTAAGGATTCGCACAACTAATCTGCAAAAAGAAAAATGTCCAAAAAGAAGAATGTCCAAAGACATTATTATAGCTGGTCATGTATCTGGTCGGGTGTTTCTATACTTGGACATTTTTATGGGTGGTCAAATTACTGACAGGACATATTTGATTGCTTCGACATTTTTATTTTTAGAGATTAGTCGTGCGTATGTGTTATTCTGATGTTTATGCTATATAACTGTAAATTTTCATAAAAATCCGTTCAGTAGTTTTTGCGTGAAAAAGGAACAAATATCCATCCATACATCCATCCTTACAAACTTTCGCATTTATAATATTAGTACGATACACCAGAATAACACATACGGTATATTTTATCCCCGTATTCCCGCGGGAACGGAAACTACGCGGGTGAAACCGCAGGGCGCTGGTAGTATTACATACACACAAAATAATATTGCTGCTATAATATAAATAGATCAGTGATAGCCTTACGGTTAAAGAGCCTGCTTAAATGACGATAATCAGTGAGGCTCGGGTTCGAAATTCGAATCCTGGCATGTACCAATGAGTTTTTCAAAACTTACGTACATATTCATCACTAGTTTAACGGTGGTGAAGAACATTGTGAGAAAACCCGCAGGTCTCAGAATTAATTCTGGAGTATGTGTAACAGACCCAGTCCGGCGATGGGCTCACCTCTTACCACGCTTAGGGGTCGAATATTCTCATGAAAAGTGAGTATTTCCAGAAATATAATACCTCTGCCTACCTGCTCTGGGGCAAAAGGCAGAAGTTTTTTTTTAATATTGTTTTGTTTCTTTTCACCCCGGAATCCCACATCATTACTCTCAGTGGGGTCAAACGAAACAGTTTGAGAAACAGCTATCTCCACAAACAAGTCCCCTGCTACCGTTTAATTGGGCTTGAGGGTCAATCTGGCTTGGTTTTGCGTTTTAGACTCGCAGAGTTAGTTTAGGGTCAGTTCGTAGGTAAATTCTGATGAATTGCCCTGAGGGTTGCAATCGTTTCTCACTATTATATTCGGTTCTTGTTTGTTCTGTTACCGAAGTTAGGATTAATTTCAGTAAATAGACAATATTGTTTAGGTTTCCCAAATAGTTCTAAGTATTTGTGTATTCTGCTACATATAGAATTGTATTGTTTAATAGGTTACCAGTTGACTTAAAATCGGTAAATATAATACACCAAAAACAATACAATATGGATACCAACATTAACTAAAGTGCAATGGGCGGTCTTATCGCTTTTAGCGATCTCTTCCAGACAACCTCAGGATGGATGAAACTGATAGATAAATAGTGCGTTGTTAAGAAGAAACTGATAGATTTTTCTGTTAGATAAGGTGTGCTACTCTATAGATGAATTTTGACAATAACAATAATAATTTGACATCCATATTGATTACCTGACTTTTAATGAAATTGATTTTCGATGAAATTATATTTTTTGTGTTTATTTGCTAGATACTTATTTGTTAGATACCTATTATTAAGTTCACACACTGTATTACTGTTATTGAATAAATTTAATACTAGCAGCCCGCGGTTTGCTTCCGTAGTTCTCGTGGCCGTGGGAATGCGGAGATAAAATAATTTAGCCTTAATCGAAAGAATTGCTAAAATCAGTGTATTGGTTTAGGCGTGACAACGTAACAAACAAACTCACTTTCGTATTTATAATATTTAGAATCAACTCTGCAAGCAGGTACTCGGATTGTATCAAACGTTTCTAATTTTCCCTCTGTTAGCATTGTCTGAAATCTAGATTTCAGTTAAGCAAATACATTGGATATTAGTGTAGTCGACAGTTTGCGAAATCGAACTGTTTGCAAACTGCCGAGAGCACGCCCAGATCGCCGCCGTGGCACTTTGAAATGCTCTTGCAATAAGACTTGTTGAAGAGGCAAACGAAACTTTTCTATTCCATTTTTGATAAAATGTGACACCATATTTTAATTAGACAAAACGTAGAGCTAGACAAATTTATAAACATACTCGTAGTATTGGTCATTGTGCGTAGAGAGCACTCGTACTTGTAAAAGGTCTTTCATTTCAAATATGACTTATAAAATTGCCGTTCTGCATTATGTAGATACCTACTGGCAAAGAGATTAAAATATATTAGGGCATAGAGGGGACAAAGCGAGGAAAATTTGAAGCCAAAAGTTATTCCAAGTGGATTAAGTCTAGTAAGAGTATAGTACAATTTCGACCGAATGACAACTCGCGTTCATACTAACTGACATGACGCTAAAGCTTCAAACATGCTTCAAAGTTTTGTATGAAAATATTCCCAATGCCCCCTCTATGTCCTATTATATTTTAATATCTTTGCCTACTGGCCATTTCAATTCAGAATATTTTTTTGTTTTATTCTAATTTCAAATCAATTTTATTTTAAACATAGAATTCTTTTTTCAAAGTAGCCATTTGTTTATTGTTGGTTGGCATTATGTTTAAATCGTAATTAAATCCTTTTTGTCATAATTGATTCGATAAAAATCGAGTAATTATGGATCGATCAGTCACCCAATCAGCCAGTCAATATCTTCCTTTATAGAGGTGACTTTTTTACCGTCTAAAAAAAATACGTATAAGGTATCTAGCCGAAGTTATACACGAGATTAATTGTTAAATATAGTAATTTTTAATGCAATGCACAGTCTAGAAAACTACGCACACTACTATCACAGCTACTATGTAGCAGTAGCAGCTGGCGGTTGTAGGTAGATTGCGCTCATGCGAAATATGCTTGCTCATTCATATGGGAGTTACGAGCCTGTTTCTTTTTTTAAATTCTATTTTAAATATTTTTGTGTGTAATATTGACTACAATTGAGTTTTTTTTTTGTAACAATGCCAAATGAATCTATTACACTTACCTATCACACCATATTTTTTCCCAGATGGTAAAAAAACAGGCGGTACATATTTAGCATCATCAATTAAAGTACTTTTCCTCCAACTAGGTACTACGTTTTTTATCCACCTGTAGGTATTATACCCGTGGTTACTTTGACACTGCTCCTCTGCTACTCGTTTGAAGTTTGTTAATTAAAATTAATTTGACACATCAGTGCATCGTGTGAACTTAACAACCGAATTTGAATTGTAAGATAAAGTAGCCACGGTGCACTTTTGATTAAAGTGGAAATATTGTCACAGAACGCAATGTGTTGACTGCAGAATACAGAGATGTAGGAATGAGTTATGAGGTGTAGCCAATGATGTTAAATACCAAGATGGCGTATAGTCATACGACGCTGGTTTAAATAATTGTTCCGCTACGAGTGACTACGACATGTACATACTTACCTCTTAGCGTATTTATAGGATACATCAATGACGGCGAAAGATGATACGGAACGAATGATATAGAAAGAGACAGTATCTGTCAAGAGTTGCGTTTAAAATACGTCAACGCAACATAGACTAGGTGAAAAATGCAAACAGTAGGGACATTAAATAAAACAAGCTATTGGCTTACAATCACCAACTTTCTTTCTTTCTTTGGTATGTTTGGCTTTTTGTAGGTAACCAATCATATTCACTTCTTTCCGCCTGTACTATGCTGACTATTGCTGATCCATATATGTCGCATAAGCTCGTCACTTGGAAATCTGGATAACATTAAAACATAATAGTGGCTGCTAGTTATAATACTTACATAATATGACACGATTATATTCGTAAAATTATTAAAAATATAACCAAAAAATGTGTAAAAAAAAACTTGAGAGGTGTCAAGGGACACCCGGATGGAACGAATTTCGGTCATCATCATCATCTCATCTCATCATCATTATCTCATCATCAGCATCATCATCATCAACACCATCACCTCATCATCATCTTATCATCGTCATATCATCATCATCGTCTCATCATCATCTCATCATCATCATCTCATCATAATCATCTCGTCATCACCATCTCATCTCATCATCATCATCATCGCATCACAATCAACCATCATCATCATCAGAAGCAGCACATAATCATCATGACATCATCATCATCTCATCAGCATCATCATCATTTCATAAAGACCATCATCTCATCATCACCATCATCATCATCACCATCAACGAAGTTCCATCCGGGTGTCACTATCTTTCTGAGAGAGAGAGAGAGAGACACGCGCACGCCGCACGGCTTACAACTATAGCAAAATGTGTCGTTATAAAAAGTGTCGTTACAACTTTTGGTCTTAATTTTTTCACAACGCGCGTTAAGGAACTTCTTTCCAAAAACTCGGTGTGTTTTACACATGTCTCAGAATTAATTCTGGGACCTGCGGGTTTCCTCACGATGTTTTCCTTCACTGTCGAGTGTTAGTGATAAATATGTATGTAAGTTTTCAAAAACTCATTGGTACATACCAAGATTCGAACCCGAGCCTCACTGATTTTAATCATGTAAAAGCTGATTCATGTTACACTGGTTTCAATTTCAATTATATTTATTCCACAAACAATAAACCAGTGTTTACACACACACAGTGTAGGAAATTAGTCACAATAATACATAATATACAATTATGAAAACCTTAAATAAAATTAATTATATGTTAAGAAATTCATTTACATCATCTGTTTTAATTTTTAATATAACATACATGAATCAGCCTTAAAGCAGGCTCTTTATCCGTAAGGCTATAACTAAGTACATGATGTTGTAAATTGTGCCTACGACTTCGCTTCTGATTGAATAATCTATGAATGGCGGACGTGCTCGCTATCTGGCCTTATCGCACTGCAGTTGCCGTCCATTTTCGCTATCCCTTTTCAACCATAATTTCAAATATTTAATAATATGATGTAATTTTGATAAAATATTAAAATATGACGACATTTTTATGTATTTACGCGTGGTATGTAACTCCTTGGTCCTTTTTTATTTTTATACCATAGTTTTTGCATTTTCGCAGTACACAATGCGGCATTTTGAGAATATCGCGAGTAGTTATGATAGGCACATTCGGCACGCGCTTACTCATGCGCTGCTATAACGCGACTAAACAGTATTGCGCTAATTAGCAACATTTATCGGCCTCAGTTATCGCGCTGTAGTACGAAATCTACCTCTTTTTATATTTAACATCATTGGGTGTAGCTATTTAATTATTTATGTGATTGGGATAATTATGTGTGTTTTTGTTGACTTTTGACTTTATTTCAGAGTTTGCAATGTTTTTTTCGTACCATTATCTATAAAAACGGTAAAAAAATCACGTATGTTGTATAGGAGCCTCCAATTATTTATTTTATTCTGTTTTTTAGTAAGTATTTTTTGTTATAGCGCCAACAGAAATACATTCTCTGTGAAAAATTTCCACTGTCTAACTATCACGGTTCATGAAATGCAGCCTGGTGACAGAAGGACAGACAGACAGGCGGGCGGTCTTAGTAATAGAGTCCCATTTTACCCTTTGGATATATTAGAATATATAGACAAGTGCTCATTGTCAGCTTTCATTAACTTCACATGAGAATGTGTTATGTACAACGTCGTATAGCTTCTCCTAAGTCAATGTTCGTGAACCACAAACAGTAAATTTCCATCTCCCTCGTCTGAATATTAAGCGGCCCGTCTGCCTGATTAAACTCCTTGCTTGCAGTAAAGCATCTGTTACCAGGGGCGCCTTAAGAGATCATCATATGGAGTAAGTACAATGTGGCCGGTATGCTCAGATTAGGACAACCCTGATGAGTGACCTCGGAATCAAAAGGCTCGACATTGGGATGTTCCACGACATCTTGTCGAGACCTGTTTGTTCCGAGTCCTTGATTGTTTATAAATATGTTGTAAACTGTCTCAAGATTAGGTAGTTATGGAGTGTAGAAGATATTGTTTTTTTTTGTGTGTATTTCATCTCTTTGTCCAATAGGGCTGACATAAGGGTTTTTCTTTAAAAGCCCGTTTAAATAAATGATTTAAAAAAAAAAGAGTGAGTACAACGACGTTAAGCTGACATATGCCGAAAATAGGTTCGATTCTGCTTTACAGCGACTAAACTTATTTAAGTTTAATCCTGTCATTTTATTTATTTATTTATTTGGGTAATCAACAAGACATACACTAAAACATTTAAATACACTTATAGGAACTACAATAAGGTATGTAAGTGCTGACTTAATTATAGATTACCACAACATGGGCGTATCATAGACGTGTGGTAACTAATATCTATATAAATAAAAATGAATTGATGTTCGTTAGTCTGATTAAAACTCCAGAACGGCTGGACAGATTTTGATGAAACTTTTTGTGTGGGTTAGAGTGGGTCCAGGGATGGTTTATACGGTGGCAGAACGACGTCTGCCCGGGCCACTAGTAAAATATAAAACAACATAAAAAAAAGAAAGAAATTAAAAATCTAAAGAAACAAAAAGGAGATGTAACAAATTAACAAAATAAAAATAAACCGACTAACAAAATTTTGAGATTGACCGTTTAAATTGGGCCTTAGGTGAGCCAAATATATCCACCTCAGGGTTATTCTTTGATGCGGAGTTATACGACGCTATCAATCTGTTCATTGGTGAATGTTGTTTTTCTTTCTACTAGAAAAGAAAAGAGACAAGAGATATTTAGTCCTGTCAATTAAGGCATTTCATAACGTGTTTAGTGCATAAATAAAGAAGTCACGACTAAAAACAGCCTCTGACAGGACTACATTTGGTAGGTTGTCTTCTATCTCTTTTTTTCAGGTAAGACAAAGACAGGACTTTCTCTTTCCACCGGTAGTAAATGAACGATACAGGTAGCGTCACGTCATGACGTCACGATACACCACGCTGGTTTACTTTAGTACAATATTTAATGGCTCTATACCTTGTGCGTGAACACAACGAAAACAGGGACCAAAGCCTAATACCCTTTTGTCCACGCTATAAAACTATTTACATTAAGTTTTAGGACAAATAAATATTTACATACATACATAATGCTCACGCCTTTTTCGAATGGGTAGGCAGAGACAACAGCCCGCCAACTGCTACGATCCTGTCATACCTCTCGAGCCTCATCCACATCCATCAATCGTTTCATACATGCTCGTCGATTTCAGTTACTTTTTATCGGGCTTTTCTTTAATACATCGCCCTCTGCCGACTCAGCCACTCACAATCCCCTTATATATTTGTCTCGTTAGACGCCTTTCATCCAACCGCTCGATATGTCCAAACCACCTGAGCATTCCCTTCTCAATCTTAGTTACTACATCCTCTTTCAAGCCACAACGCTATCGAATCACACTATTAATTAATTAATTAATATTTCTTTCTTTATTCTTTCTTTCTTTCTTTCAATGAATATGGATCCTGAATCCAGCCCTGCTCATACATGTATGGAACCCAAACTAACGCGGAAGTTGCTCACCTGTTTGAAAGCTTGCCGATAGGTCAGGATGCATGTCTGTGAAGTTTATTGCTGATATTGAAAAGCCAAGCAGAGCAGTGATAGCCCGGACGGTTAAAGAGCCGGCCGAAAATCAGTGAGGCTCGGGTTCGAATCCTGGCATGTACCAATGAGTTTTTCAAAAACTTACATACATATTTATCACTAGCTCGACGGTGAAGGAAAACATCCTGAGGAAACCCGCAGGTCCCAGAATTAATTCTGAGACATGTGTAACAGACTCGGTCCGGCGATGGGCTCACTACCTAACACGTTTGGGGGTCCAAAGAATATCTGGTGAAAAGTAGGTATATCCAGAATACCTCTGCCTACCCCCTCGGGGATATAAGGCGGGAGATTATGTATGTACCTATGTAAGTAAATGTGAAAAAAACATACGCTGCTTACACCCCAGAAGTGCGAATGTTTTATATCCCGTATGGAATTATTGCGAGACATAAACATGTCAAGGTACGGAACCCTCTCAGGTGTGTCTTACAGATGACCCTGTTTTTCACTCGACTACACCATAAGGAAGGTAATGGTAGAGGCACAGACCTGAGTCTCTCTATATCTGTTGGTGGAGGTATAAGTCAGTAAGTGACCTATTTTGCGGGGCTGCCTGTAGCCTAAACTTTGTACTGATTTAGGGCTGATTTTTCAATAGTCAGTTAAAAGTTATCTGAAGAATAATCATCACCTATCACTTTTCCTTTCTATTGTGTCAGACAGTGACAGCATCAATATATTCTCCAGATAGGATTTATCTGACGATTGAAAAATTAGCCGTAAGAAGTAGGAAATATCTTTAAAGGAGACGTTCCATCGTGGGCCTTCACATTGTACACTAGCGTGAAAGATAGAAAAATATCTAGTGATTATCAGAAAAATATTTTAAAAAATCCTTTCCTTCGTTTTAACTTGCACAAAAGTATAATTAAACTTCAATGGCTCCGCATGGAATCATATTGAAATAATACTATTTCTAACGGATGCATAATTTTCATGTTATTGTGAATTATTCCGACAAACATCAAAATAATGTCAATTGTCATTTACCGGTCAGCAGACGTATTCACAGAGACTCGATACCGTTTCCTTTCGATTCGAGTCGAATCTATCAACACCATTATGACAGTTGGTGTCACATATGACATTAGTTTTCCATACCAACATCAGCCCATCTCGATAGATTCGTTTCCGATGTCGATAGATTCGACTCGAATCGAAAGGAAACGGTATTGAGTCTCTGTGAATACGTCTGCAGGTCGCAATTTTTTTTCGGTCGCCGCGATGCTAGTTTAATGAAAATTAAAGCTCGTCGGTGGAGATGGGCTGCTGTTTGCATTTAGCCAATCTTCATGGACGAGTTTAGAGTGCCTTGTTATTATAAAATATTGACGTTTCTAAGTGTATATTTTAATACCAATAGAAAATAAACGATTTTGAATTTTTTGAATTGTACAACGAAACTCGACAAATATGAGCAAAATCATAAAATTATACTTATCTAAAAACCTGCCTACATGGTGCAGGCCCAGTCTCCATACATTCATGAAACGTCTCCTTTGCCGTCATCTCCGGACTCTTAGAATTCTAAACCAAAGATCGAATATGCAAATACCGTTATGGCAAAAATACATGATTATCGTGCCAACTCGGCGCAGATGCTCACCGCAGGTAAACTGAAGTATTAAGATGCTATCGTCATTCGACACACTTAGGCAAATTGCGCTATTCCACGGTATTGCCATCTTGTGGGCTCTGTTAGGTCCAAAAAGTATCGTAGAGTGGAACTCAGCTTACTTGCTCCACTTTTTAACCGACTTCAAAAAAAGGACGAGATTACTACTGTACTTGTTACCTTAGAACTTCCAACTGAGTGAACCGATTTTAGTGATTCTTATTTTATTTGAAAGCTGATGCTTCCCGTGTGGTCAAGGGTGTACAAGTACATGAGGCCGGCCGCCACCCGGCGGTCTATTAGTTGTATAGATGTTGAATTTTAATAAACTATTTTTCTTTACATTATATAACTTATGTATGTAGATAACCCAGTTGTATGTCTTCGTCCTACATTTTGCAGAAACAGGCAGTTTTGAAGTAATAACATAACCTAAAGACAAATTACACAGCTTTTGTTTAGTTTGGTGGTCTTTAGTACCTAAATAAAGAATAATCGTAATATCGTAGGTAAAATACACTATTATACTAACTACTACTACTAACGTATAATTTAATAGGTCGAGCTGCCGGCAACCCTAGATCTAAGGCTCCGCCTCCGAAAGAGCGCGTTGCATGCGATAGAAAGAGATGGCCACGTTTAGGCTCGTTTGACGTAACTAAACAGGGAATTTGTTAACAGAGAACCTTCTATCGTAGTACTATTACTTATTCTGTGTTTCTACGATATTATTCTAGCAGTTACAAAATGTAATATCTATATTATATATATAAAATGATGAACTGACTGACTGATTGGTGATGTATCAACGCACAGCCTCAACCGCTGCGTCTAGAAACTTGAAATTTTGCACATAGAAAACTTATACAGTGTAGGCATCCACTTAGAAAGGATTTTGCTAAATTCAGCCCCTAAGGGGGGTTTAAATAAACGTGCGCGAGCGAAGCCGTCAGTAAAAGCTAGTTTAAGAAAAGGTTTCCTTGATGTAGCGGTTTACGGTAACATGTTGTCGCAATAGATATTTTTAACGCACGATTGTATGACACCGCGTGCTTAGCTGTTAGATAAAATGGAATGGAGGTTCTTGCACCGCTTCTCCTAACTATACATACACCTTCGAAAAGTTAATTCCACATTCCAAAAAAAAAAATTAAAAAAAAACTTACGCCTCTTATCCCCGAGTGGGTAGGCACTTTCCACTAGATATTCTTTAGACCCCTAAACGTGATAGGTGGTGACCCCATCGCCGGACCGGGTCTGATTACACATGTCTTAGAGTTAATTCTCGGACCTGCGGGTTTCCTCACAATGTTTTCCTTCACCGTCGGGCTAGTAATAAATATGTACAGTCAAGAGCAAGTCAAGCTTTACACTACCAGTTTAAGCTGAGCTCTGATTTATACTGTGCTCCGTAGAATACAGGGCCGGTTCAAATAATAATAATAAGTCTAAAGTCCAAACTTAACGTGCTCTTGACTGTACGTATGTTTTGAGAATTAATTTTGGGACCTTTGGTTTGATCCAATAAAAATATTGTACTTAATAAAAAAGATAAACATTGCTTCAATGAAATAATAGGTACTTGCGTTATTTAATTTTCAACGCTAACGCCATTAGCAATCTCCTTTTACTAGTAGGTACTTACTTAAACCATTAAATACGTCGTTGTTTTTTTTACTTCGCTTTTAGACTCTAAAGTAAGGATAATTTTAGATCTCAATACGACTCTGTGCTCGGATATTAGGCATCTGAACTAGAAAGGCTTAATTTCAGGGCTGTACAAACTTTTCAAGTGAACTCGGCGTTTTGATTTCATGTCACACAGAGCTTTCCGAAACTTCTGAGAATTTAATCGACTCTCAGATTAACTCGTTTAACAGTCTTTGAAATTTGGGTTCTTTATCCCATATTAATTGGTTCGTTTGCGTTTGGGGTTTTTTTGGCGTTTTAAAGCTCCAATCTGGTACTCGTTACGAACATATTATACATTTTAATATGGAATAATCTCACTCTTCGCTGCATGAATTAAATTTGAGGTTTTACGCAAAAATTCAAGTTTTATATTTTCGGTGTTGTGCTAAATAAATTCACGCCTACTAATATATATATATAATCTCACGCCTTTTTTATCCCCGAGGGGGGAGGCAAAGGTATTCCATTACTGGATATACCCACATTTCACGAGATATATTGGACCCCTAAACGTGATAGGTGGTTAGTCCATCGCCCGGACCGGGTCTGTTTACACATGTCTCAGCATTAATTCTGAGACCTGCGGGTTTCCTCACGATGTTTTCCTTCACCGTCGAGCTAGTGATAAATATCTACGTAAGTTTTTTGAAAAACTCATTGGTACATGCCAGGATTCGAACCCGAGCCTCACTGATTTTCGGCCGGCTCTTTAACCGTTTGGGCTATCACTGATCACGCTTATATAATATATTACATATTATGTTGGATAAAAACAAATAAATAAGACATACATACATACATATGCCTTTAAGACATAAATAAGACAATCTATTTGATAACCGAACTTGGCTATCACCACATCCCAGCCCAATATTAACGGGATGTGTGACCGAACTTTACGCATATTTTACGCTATTTGGCCAAAGTTGGGAGTTAAGGATATAACTCGAGAACTTGGCGAATTAGTACGTATATCATATTGTTTCTTGGAGAAGTTTTTATCGGGAATAAGTTAGGATTGCCGCAGACGGTGAATATGTATTCATTCGACAGATCAGGGGACAAAGCGAGGAAAATTTTAAGCCAAAAGTTATTACAAGTGGAAAAAATTCTATATTCTAGATTTCGACCAAATGACAGCTCGCGTTCATACAAACTGACATGACGCTTTCCATGACGCATGACGAAAAGTTTTTGTATGAAAATATTTCCGATGCCCCCTCTAATTTTATTTTAATCTCATTGGCTTTCGGAAATCTGTTCCAAGCATTATTGTCATTTACCTATATAGTCGTCTGTTTTGTAATACAAAAGTAAAGTACAAAAAAAAACACATTTTGTATTCAGTGTTTTTAGAAGAGCTATGTAGGTATATATTGTTTTGTTGGAGCAGTTATAAAAGTGAACTTGCTTGTCATTCATGAGGCCCTGGTTTGATAGCGGGCTAAGGCATGTACAGTCAATAACACGTGGAGCTTGACACATTAGACTTTGTAACATTCTTATTACAATCGCCTTAAAGGTCAGACTCGCACTACAAGTGTAGAGCTTCATATGCTCTTGACTGTACAGAGGACTTTCTCAATCATCTCGACGGTGAAGGAAAACGTTGCGTTACTCGGGGCCTAGAATTGGTTCCTATATGAACCTAAGAATGAAAGGAATACTGGCCCTCCATCTATCATTTCTGAAAATATATTTTTAAATAAGTCAAATAAGTCCCAAACGGAGACAAAGTATGAATGTGAACATGTTTATTGTTTTATAGAGGAGCGGAGGTGGAATGCTCCTCCATCGTGCAAAGGAAGATCTTCCGCCAGGCGAGGTGATCGTGCCTGGGGACCGCGGTCCAACGGTTGATGTTGGACAGTTGTATTTATACAAACTCATTAGAAAACTCCGATAGCGCGGTTTAGAACTCGGCCGTCTATTGGCGCGTTCTATGTAACTCGGCCTTCTATTGGCGCGTCCTATGTAGTGTCGCTACATCACTCCCCCTCCAAGACCGGAGGTCGATTCGATTTCTTGTGCTGCGTCGTAGTTTCGTAGATAGCTTGCAAGTGCCAGTGCTGCTCCAAGTCTGCGGTGAGTCGAGACTGAGCGGGTTGCTGCGACTGTTGAAGTGCCCGTAGTTCAGTGTGCAGAGACCGCCACGCCGGCGAGGGTGACCAGCCGCTGTAGATCCGGACGTGGGCTGCGGTGAACTGTGCGTGGGCCGAGTGCTGTCGCTGTGAGTGATGAGCCTGCAGGACCAGGTAGCACGGTGCGTCGGCTGCGTATGGACCTGATTGGGCGGATTCTGGCTTGCTGTGCGACTGCTGCTGCTGACCTTGAGTGAAGGTTGTTGTTGGAGTGATGTGTGATGGCGATGCGATGATGCTTCTGAAGTCCAGGTGTTCCAGAAGGTTGCGCTGATGTCCAGGTGTCGAGGGTCACCAGTATAGAGGAGCGGAGGTGGAATGCTCCTCCATCGTGAAAAGGAAGATCTTCCGCCAGGCGAGGTGATCGTGCCTGGGGACCGCGGTCCAACGGTTGATGTTGGACAGTTGTATTTATACAAACTCATTAGAAAACTCCGATAGCGCGGTTTAGAACTCGGCCGTCTATTGGCGCGTTCTATGTAACTCGGCCTTCTATTGGCGCGTTCTATGTAACTCGGCCTTCTATTGGCGCGTCCTATGTAGTGTCGCTACAGTTTATTAATCTAATGTGGTTTGTGGTTTTTTCATATTGCAATTGAGAGGATGAATGAAAGACGCTTAACGAGACAAATATACAAAGGTGTTGTGAATGGGCGAGTCGCTAGAGGACGACCTAGGTGTACTTACATCGACCAAATTGGCGATGTATTGAACAAATATATAAAGAGTACCCAAAACCGACGCGCATGCATGGGTCGTTGGATGTGCATGAAGCACGAGAGATTTGCTAGGTGCGTAGCAAGTGGCAGTCTATTGTCTCTGTCTACTATACTCGCAATTCAAGTGGGTCTCTTTACTGCGCTTCTTGCAATAGGACCTTCAAAACAAAATTTGGTTTTGCGAGTCATGCTCGCGCTCATGCAAGAGCCCAGGCGAAGACGAGCTAAGGGTGTCGCCGTCGACGGATACGTCTGGGAGGACATCATCATCATCATTTAATATAATGTATTTGGTTTCCAATTTTCATCATATTATCTTTTTTTTTATAAGAAAAAGGGGCAAACCAACAGACGTGACACCTGATGGTAAGTGACTACCGTCGCCCATGGACACCTGCAACTCAAGAGTAACAATCTTCAGAAACTTACCATTTCTGTAATCTGTGAAACGAAAGCAGTCTTTGGGAAGCCTTTGACAATCTTCTTAATCTCGGTTTAATTTGGAGTACTCCGCGATGCAGCTCGCATACAGCTTGTATAATCGCGGGCTTGTCTTCTGATGCGGTTAGGGTGGTGACCCACTCGGCAAGATATTACTTATGTTTTTTTTTACACAATTACACACATGTTTATTTAGTCCCAAACTAGGCAGGACCTGTAACTATGGTTAAAATAATATTAAACGACCAGATACGAAGCCAACAGACATGTTCATGCTCACAAATATTGGTCCCGAGCGGGGATCGAACCCACGATCTCAGGCTTCTGAGCTGGAGGTCGTGGGTCAGCAACCGAGCCAACAAGCCCGTCATGGGATGATTTGATATTAATTTTAAGGGATGTGAGGAGTTATGATGCTTGTTGAGCTGATTGCATAGAAATACACGTATTGAAGCTCAATAATTTAAAACAAAAAAACTCGAAAAACTAGGAAACTAAAAAAAGTAAAAAACCACTAGCCACTACTAAGGTTTCCTTCGATTTCTCTTGGATGCCATCATCAAGTTTCCTTATCATAGTACCACCCTTAGGATATCTTCTCTCTAACAAAAAAAAACCATCAAAATCAGTTCATAAATGACGAAGTTATCACCGTTGTAGCGTTGATGAGGAGCTGGTAGTGTGGGACCCGGAGCCTAACATGCGATCCCGCCACCTCACCCGCTATACAGGATGACTTTTTTTACCGTCTGGAAAAAAATGTGGTGTGATAGGTAAGTGTAATAGATTCATTTGGCAATGTTACTTAAAAAAAAATTTTTTTTCTCAAAAAAATTTTTTCTTGCTTAAACTAATATACATTACTCAATTGTAGTCAAGAATACACACTGAAATATTTGAAGTAGTATTTTAAAAAGAAACAGGCTCGTAGCTTCCATTTATGCGCAATTTACCTACAACCGCCAGCTGCGTAGTACTGTGCGTAGTTTTCTAGATTTTGTAAATTGCATTACACATGACTATATTTAACAATTAATCTCGTGTATAACTTCGGCTCTAGATAAGTACCTTATAGGTCATATTTTTTTCCAGACGGTAAAAAAAATCATCCAGTATAGCCGGCCCCTAAAAATTTAAATATCTATTTCAAGCACCATTACAATAATATCAGTCGTAAATAGACGTAAAATTAAGGCAATACTAACTCAGCCGTAACATAATATCTGAATTACCGGTAGTAATTACGTTGTTGATGCTTTAATTTGAAACGTATTTTGCCACAGCTGTTGCGGTTATTGCGCTACGGATTTCTGCAGAGCAATTGTAATTTCGTGCGATATAGAATACCCGTAATTTCTTCTATCCATACGTAATATACATGTGGGAACAAAATAATGCATTAATTAATGAGACTACGAATCAGTACGGTGGCATATCTGGGGACAGATATGAATGCAGGATGGCCGAGTGTATAGGAATGGTAATGTAGGATGCATGAAATGGAACGTGTTTGTGTGCAAGTGAGACGATACGGGAGTGATGGACGACGTGATAAGAGGATGGACGTGTGTTGAACATATTAAAAGTAGAATAAAATAATTATTAAATTGACTTTCCTTTTGGGGAAATATCCCTCTACGAATCAGTTAAAACTTTACCTTCTACCTGCGACCATAGACAATAGCGGAATTGAACCTGGCCTTTAGGAAGAAGAGGTGGGCTCATTCCTACTACTTGTACCACATCTTCTATCAATGACTTCATTTTTACATCTGACGGGCCTGTTTTCTCACTTGGTAGTGACCCTGCCTTCTGAGTCGGAGGTGGCGGGTTCGATCCCCGCTCGGTTCCGTATGTGTGCATGAACATGTCTGTTGGCTTCGTGTCTGGGTGTCAAATATTTATTTAAGTATGTTTATCAGTTGTTTAGTACCCATAGTACAGGTCCTGCCTAGTTTGGGACTACATAACCATGTGTGAATTGTGTCCCGCAATAAAAAAAAAGAACAGTCAAGCTATCCAGAAAGGGAATGCGGCCAGTCTTCTAGGCACTGTCCCACATTGACCTCTCTGGAGGTAATTGTTAATCCGTAAATATTATAAACAAATGTAGTTTTGTATGTCTTTAAAGCAGTGATAGCCTTACGGTTAAAGAGCCTGCTTCACATGATGATAATCAGTGAGGCTCGGTTTCGAATCTTCGCATGTACCAATGAGTTTTTCAAAACTTACTTACATATTTATCACTAGCGCGACGGTGAAAGAAAACATCGGGAGGAAACCCGCAGGTCCCAGAATTAATTCTGAGAAATGTGTAAAAGACCTGGTCCTGGGCTCACCACCTACCCCCCCCCCCCCCATTAAAAGCGTGACATTTTTTTATTTTATGTATTTTTCTTTCGATTTCTTACAAAACTACTAGTTGTTTGTTATGGATGAGCTCGGTACGCCACAAACCCTCGTGTTTCGTCTGCCAAGCCATCTGCAGGTAAATTGAATTCCAAGTTGTATAATCTGTAAGAACTTATTACTTGAGTGCTTACTGGAGCTGTGTTTTGCAAGACGCTTCACTTGAGAGCGCAGTCGAGGGAAATCCCTGGAATTTACCTATAGTTTCAATTGCTTCTTGGTACTAGATATTACTTCTCGAAACTTCCAAAGTGGGAACGAGAGTCGTTATACGTCTTCATTAATGGAATTGACGGCCGTCGAGCTACTCAAAATTTATATAGGTAAAAAAAAATATTGTCTGTAAAGTCGGTTTCGGGCTTTGAGTATTAAACCAACCGGAGACGCCACTGACAGGCGTTCCCCTCTGCCAAAAAAACGTATCGGTCTTTGAGCACACCGGTTAAATACAACTAGTTTGTTTGAGTTCACGGAGTGCTTGTATTGGTGAATGTATTTGTGTGCACCTAGTTCAAGCTACTGTTTAATTGTTTTATCAAAAAATGCGTTTGTTTTAACATTATTTGTGATTGTTTCCTCGTACCCCCCGCAGAAATTGGCAGACTTTTTTGTAAAGAAACTAGTGCGCGTGACGTCTCCTGTTGGTTTAATACTCAAAGGTTTCGGGCGATAATTTCACGTGATAACGTCATAAGAAAACATTGATGAAAAATTGCATACTGAAATGGAAGAGATAGATGCAATCTCAAGCCCCTCACCCTCCCACTCACCCTATAAAATCAGATTCAAATTTAAATAAAATATACCTAAATACATAACATTAATACCTACACAAAATAAATCACATGTCATTATATAATAAATAATAAAATTTAAGTCAACAATAAAATTATTTAACATTAGATTACAAAAAGTAATTAAATGATGATAAACTTTTTCTAAGAATTCATATTTTACATATTTTAACAAATTTGCCCAATGTCGGTTTATAGGACACTCACACTTGCCCCCCACTACTCTGAGGAGGGTGTTGTAATTGCCGTAGACTCTGTGTCTCAAAGAAAAAACTTTTTTGCGTAGAAGTCATTAGTGCGTGCATCAGCAAACATACCTGATGCAATGCAGTGCCACGGCAGCCTCAGCAGCATCCTGAACGCATTTTTATACTGCACACGCAGGCATTTTAACACTTTCAAATAAAGATACATAAATAACATTAAAAAAGGACTTCGAGGGCTATATAACAAAAGCAATCTAATTTCCCGCGTTTTCGGAGTGAGCCATTATTTTTTTACACAAATCTTTTTACCGCGGAAACCACAACTCATGCTAACGTATACTGTTTAGGGTGACCATATCGTAAATGTCCAAGAAAATCATTTATTTTTATTTTTTATTAACTAATTTAACAAAAAAATAAAATAAAAAATAAAAATGAATGACTAAACGTGTGGTTAAAGGCTGAGCCTAGAATAGTTTTTAAAAACGGTTCCGTTGTTTCAACAACTATTGGAATATTTTTCTCTTTATAATATTAGGGAAGAAATATGAAGATTCAAATTAGCATCACTACATAGTATAAAACAAAGTCTCTTCCCTATGTATGCTTAGATCTTTAAATTTACGCAACGGATTTTATAGTCTATTTCACACCAAATAGGTTCGGTGACAGTTCACATTTTTCCTTTCTAGTAAGAAAAATAGATAGTTCCAAAAATAATGAATAACTTATTATTATGTCATTGCTAAAATACAATAATTGTCGCCTCTAAAATTCTAAATTAAAATCTCTGCAGACTATAAATCAAGAAAAATATAAAAAACAATACATAAAAAAGATATCCTAAAAACACCTATTGCGTGGAACGGAACTTTTACTCATAGGGATTGACACAACTTAATCTACATTAAATCGATGAATCGAAGCTTTTTGGCGGGAATCCGAAAAAAGGTGCAATGTTTTTGTAAAATTTTCATTTTGTTGTATCTTTTGGGTTTAAAATAGTAATAGTGTATTATGTGGCAGGGATCTGTGAAAGTGTGCAGTGATTTGTAGATTCGATAATGTATGATTATACTCGTATTGCATCAAAAAGTCAATGACATTTTTTTTTATTTTACCATGTTTTTCCCTTATATAACCTGTGAAATTTAAACATATTCAATAAAAAGTAAACTTGAAAAATCATTCTATCAATAAAGTATAAAATCGATTCCATTTCCTTTACAAACTTCTCGAAACTTTACAAAGATCATTTGGATTTCACTGGGACACATCATTTCAATTGTCAACAGTGAACTGTCACCGAACCCATTTGGTGTGAAATAGACTATAGTGCGGTTTTTTAATAAATATAGTGATTCAGGAGGAAGGCTTTTATAAACCATATAAACCGAATTGAAGCTAGGGCGGGTCGCTAGTTGAAACTTATTAATAGCGTAAGACTATAAATCATAATTTTTATTGTAAACCATAATTACCAGTCAGACATGAGATTAAAAAGAGCTGCCATTAAGTTTCTTGCTGGTTCTTCTCGTGCTACTGCATTTGGAACCAACAGCTCGCCGGTGGAGATGAGCTGCTGTCTATATTTCGACAATCTTCACTAACGAGTTTAAAGTGCCTTGTTATTAGACTATTGACATTTGTAAATGTGCCTACAGAAAATAAAATATTATGAATTTGAATATTATCTCTATACGAAAGTAACTGTCTGTTTATTTGTTTGCTTCTACTAATCGAGCGTATCAAATTTGGCAGTAATTATTGAGGAAAGACATAGACTACACCCCAGAACTCGGACGTAGTCGCGGACAGAAGCTCCAAATAAATGATTAGCACCGTTGTGATATTCAAAGACAATTTGACACAATGTCTTAGAAAGTATGGTCACCCTACTGCGTAGGAAATATCGTACCAATGGTAAACAATAACGTTAAACGATATTTTGTTGTGCACTAGGGACGTTTTGTTATTAAAAACTCATGAGGAAATTTTTACGTACAGTCAAGAGCAAGTCAAGCTTGACACTTTGGACTTTGACCCGGCCCTGTATTCTATGGCGCGCAGTATAAATCAGAGCTCAGCTTAAACTGGTAGTGTAAAGCTTGACTTGCTCTTGACTGTACCTAGACGGTTTTGAAGCGCTCGTAGCCCTGCGGTGCCAGTATCAAAGTCAAAAGTCAAAGTCAAAAGTTTTTATTCAAGGTAGGGACTTATAAGTCCTTTATCGAAAGTCATTGCGACTCCACCGCTTCGGTATGTATAGTTGAGGAGAAGAAGCGGGGCAAGAAACTTCTCAACACATTATTCTTTTAAACAATCAATACAATACAAGTACAAGTTACATGGTTTTAGTGCTTTGCTGAGCTGGAGAAAATTTACACCAAACATAATTGTCATTCAAATATCCATCTAACATAAATTATGCAATTTTACATAAAAACATTGTGTTTGTAACGATCACACTGGTTAAGCAAAGTTGGGTGCGGTCAGTCAGTGAATATGTGACCGCCTAGTGGCATTTATATTACGAGCACTTCCGTGTTTCGGAAGGCACGTTAAATTGTTGGTCCCGGTTGTCGTTGTGTTTACGCACAACGGAAGTCGTTAAGCCATGTCAGATACCTACCCTTGGGTGGCTTGAAAAATTCTGACTGACTATAAAAGGCGTGAGATTTATTATTTATTTATTATTAATCTCACGCCTATTTCACATTGGGGTAGGCAGAGACAATAGACTGCCACTTGGTACGAACCTGAGAGATCTCTCGTGCTTCATCCACATCCATCAAACGACTCATGCATACCTACTGGTCAAATTCGAACGATGTCACTCATTTACTCTTTGAGTAGGAGTAGAAATACCGTAGACTATTTAGTAGCTTCCCATTGAACATCAAATGAAAGGCATTGGACATCAAATGAAACTTTCTATCAAATTCGCTAGCCGAGAATTTCAAACCTTTCAATACAGTTTGAAAGACTGAGCTGACCCCAATGAAAAGCGCACGAGAATAATGATGGTAGCTAAATTCACTGAAAAGTTTGTAAACTCTTTCAACTACGCTTAGGGATCGTTCCCACTATATCGTGACGACAGATCGTTGTGTCGTGGCTTAGACCCTTTTCGCACCGCCTAACTGTGTTTTGTAACCAGTTACAAAAGAAGAAAACTTTCTCTCTTCTCGTAACCAGTTACAAACTAAAATCTCTTCCGCCGCCTTTCTATGCACATACGATTCTCTAATTTTCGATTTTTGTAAATGACACTTTTGACAACGATCGACGACGATATTAATATAATTGAAGAACACAAATTTAGTACGAGATAATTTGTAGCCTACAACTGCGACGCTAAAGGACTGGACTTCCTCCTACAACTTATAGGATGTTCCAAAGTTGATTTTAATTTATTTAAAAGAGGAAAAGGAACCTAGAAATAACAAAAAAAAATAGCATAAATTAACTTAAACATTATTAAAATATAACTTTAAATTGACAACAAACCTAATTATCATTTAGGTTCCTAAGATTTGTAGTATAATCAGTCATTTTTCTAAACCCTACCTTTTTTTTTGCATGCGAGGAAAATGCGGTAAAAGACAGTCCTGATAATAGGAACAGCTAGAAACGATAGTCGTCCAACGACAAAAAGTCGTCACGACATAGTGGGATCGCGCCCTTACAGGTTTCCCGTCCGCTTGATTCTAAAAAGTGATATTAAAATTGGGAGCTAGTTAAGGAGTTAGAATCGGTTAGAAGTTTTAACGAGAGCTGAAGCCAAGCGCGTCGGCTACGTGATAACTGCGTGATCACCAGTTTTCGTATGGTTTCATAACAGTTCGGAATGGTTCTTAATTGCTTTTGAATTTCAAATGTACATAATTGATATTTAAAAAATATACTGATACCCTCGGGGATATTGGCGGCGATGGGTTCACCTGCACCTATCACGTTTAGGGGTCCGAAGAACATCTCGTGAAATGTGGGTATATCCAGAAATGGAATACCTCTGCCTAACCCCTCGGGGCTAAGAGGCGTGAGATTATTATATAGGTATTTTTTTTATTGGCATGAGTTTTTTTTTGTTAATTAATATTTTTTTCTTTTTCTTGGCTTTAACAAAATACATGCTATTTCCTTATTAAATTTTATCAAGACCATGAATTTTTTGACCGTTTATCAAGAAAGTGAAGCGGTCTAGGCGTAAAACGTAGCAAATGAAGTATTATTGTAAAAATTACAGTTTTACAATAATAATTATATCTTAATGCACAACCAATTAAAGGTGGATACCACAGACCATTCATGATCTGTGGTGGATAACTATTGCACAAAAAAAGATCGATCCATTTGAGTTTTTCAAAAACTTACGTACCTACATATTTATCACTAGCTCGACGGTGAAGGAAGACATCGTGAGGAACATCGTCCAATATATCTCGTCAAAAATCGGGTATATCCAGTAATGGAATACCTCTACCTCTTCGGGGATAAAAGGCGTGAGCTTTTTTAAATTTTAAAGGTCGTTCCTGTGATTTTGACAAACACAGAAAGGTAATTTTCATTGCCCCCGCAAACGATGAAGCTGTAGTAGATTATCGGCGCACGTCATTTCAGCGGCTAATCTAAAATTCATAATTAATTCATGCAAATATTTGGCGAAATGTTCACTCATTATTCAAACTTCCGAAACGATGTAAATTCCGGTTATTCGACGTTCGCGGTTTTCCGCGTTTGCGAAGTTTTGTAGAATGTGTATTTTTAGTACTATACGGCGAAGTCAAAAAGTTATGTTTTTGTTAGACTATGTTTGTACGAGTATATGCAACTCGTAACAGAATAAGCACAATTCCTCATACACCCCAATTACTTAGTAAGTTAATATTTAAAAAATATGATGCCTTCGTACTTTCGTTGAGTCTAACCAATTTTCTTAAATAAAGAGCAATAATAGTAGGATTTCCATAGATTCAGTTTCCATAAATAAAGCAATGCTAATTAATTATTCGGAAAAATTTAACACATGTTAATAATAGTTGAAATCGATTAAGAAGTCGATACTGCAGGCGTATTCACGGAGGCTCGACACCGTTTCCGTTCGATTCAGATCGAGTGAAAAATTTTCCGAAATCGAATCTATCAACTTCAGAAACTGTATTCTAGGCGTTTCTGACAGCCACGAAAAATTTTACGAATCCTTATGTCAAATATGACATTCGTTTTCGATACCGACATCTCTGAATGCCCCATCTTCGACAGATTTTCCGATTCCGAGTCGAATATCGAATATCGAAGCTCCGTGAATACGCCTGCTAAACAAATTTATTTTAGGAATTGCTATAAAAAATACAGTCAAATTGAGAACCCCTTTCTCTTTTGCCCGCGGCTTCCCTCGCCCCGGTGTATTTACTTAATGTTCCACCGTAGCCTAAAGTGCTCATCTGATTTTGATAACGTGTCAATCCATTCTTTATTGTGGCGACATCATAGAACGCCACACCCCATACAGCCCGCAACGTCATAAGTTTGACGGAGGAGGGCCCCCTGCTCGCTATACTACATCAGTCATTGTCAATGATACCTACTCAGAGGTCTCCCGTGCATCAGAAGTATTCAGGATCGCCGATAAGATATCTATGTGGGCGTATACTACTCTGGGTAGGGTAATAGGTAATAATTAAACTGGTTACACAAGAAGGTACATAGTCACTTTATTAAAATAAGGTCACAAAGTCGATTAACAGACAATTACGGTAATTACACTAACAGAATAACAGTCTACTAGCTATTCTAATAACATCAGCGGGTAGGTACCCTCCTGAGGACAGCCCCACCACCATCCCATGGTCTCGCCGCTCTATGGCTCTGACCTAAGCTCGGGTTGCGCTTAGTAATCTCTCTACTCATTACATCACGCCTGTCTTAACCCTACAAGTCATAACTGTCCTCATACCTCGCTATTATCAAATTGTACAGACAAGACCAAATGCAGCAGTGCACCAGCCCAACCCTTGGGCTGCCCGTAGATGGCTCCATCCATGGCACGACTCCATCTTCTCAGCGTCTTCACTCTTTACTGGCTAGTGACCATCTGTCTTAAGTGTCGACCAACTCCGGCGCAGGAACCAAGTAGAATGTCCTGACCACGTTCGATGTCCCGCGCTCGTGGACTATGTCGTGCATAGATTGGCGCGAATCATCGACGAACCAATCACAATGCTCCATTTCAGTTGACCTATCACGACGCAGTACTAGTGTTGCAATGTTCATATGGTTGATGTTGCGTCTGGCCTCCGATAGATGTCGCTATGAATCTCCCGTATTATTGACTGCCTCGCCGACAAGTTCTAAACCGCGCTATTGAAGTGTTTACATGATTTTGTATAAATACAACGCCTAACATCAATCGTTGGGCCGTGGTCCCCAGGCACGATCACCTCGCCTATAGGAAGAGCTTCCCTTTCCACGATGGAAGAGCATTCCACCTCCGCTCCTCTACAGTTAGTAAGTACGTACTATCAGTAAAAGTTCTGCCTGATAAACCTAAGTGTCATTTTTGGGGGCAGCTATATTTTTCCACCCCGTGGTCACAAAGCCATCTCTTATATTAACAACTAGCGACCCGCCCCGGCTTCGCACGGGTACAATGCTAATACTAAAACCTTCCTCTTGAATCACTCTTTCTATTAAAAAAAACCGCATCGAAATCCGTTGCGTAGTTTTAAAGATTTAAGCATACATAGGGATATAGGGACAGAGAAAGCGACTTTGTTTTATACTATGTAGTGATGGCAATTCATGCTACAATTTTTAGAAATGTATCAAGCTTAGCGTTTGTCGATAGTAAGTACTCGGAATTTAGGTTTGCATTACTAGCTTCCACTTGTTAGTCTATTTATAGCAGCCTAATTACATCTAGCGTTAATTAAAAACGCAGCATCGATCGCAGTTAAACTGTAGCCCGTAGTTAATTAAAAACAAAACTGCAGTTAAGTTAATTGGGTCAGCTTACAGCTCAATGCAATTTGCATGTGCAACCTTTGAATCTGCCCGGCTACAAGTTGATAGGGGTCCTTTGGGCAAATATTAGAAACTCAAAGCTACATGTTCTGGTTATTTGCTGTGGAGCAAAGATGTTATGGATACGAAATTTCGGATCAGCAGACGTATTCACAGAGACTCGATACCGTTTCCGTTCGATTCGAGTCGAATCTATCGACATCGGAAACGAATCTATCGAGATGGGCTGATGTTGGTATCGAAAACTAATGTCATATGTGACACCAACTGTCATATGTGACATTAGTTTTCGATATAAACATCAGCCCATCTCGATAGATTCGTTTCCGATGTCGATAGATTCGTTTCCGATGTCGATAGATTCGACTCGAATCGAACGGAAACGGTATCGAGTCTCTGTGAATACGTCTGCTGAACACGAATACGGAAGTACGAAGTGTGAAATCGCGGCAGTTTGTTTTATATCGCGCCGCGTTCTGTCATGTCAAATATATCATGTCAAATATCGCGGCAGTGTGGAAAAAATTCGGAGTCACGTATTTTTGACGTAATTTCATACAAAAATGACCAAAAAACTGACCGAAAATCGTCAAAAATACGCGAATCGCGCAGGATCCGAATTTTTTCCACACTGCCGCGATATTTGACGCGAAATATGGGCGTTGACAAGGCGTTGACAGAAGGGCGGCAGTGGAATCGAGGCTTAGGTATCTGCCGCTCTAGCCAAGTGGCATTGCACAATCTAATCGAATGTTCTTTTAGATTGACATGTATGGGATTGACATTAGCCTTAGCGCTCGTTGGCAAGTGCTTATGTCAATCCCACACATGTCAATCTAAAAGAACATTCGATTAGATTGTACATTGCCACTTGGCTAAGGGGGCTGTTTGGGATACGGTAACTAGGAATTTAAATTTTTTTGGACTTGTAAAAGGAAAAGAACACTAAGGTAAACGCAGCTATTAACGACCCATCGAAAATCTGCAGGTATTGCCGACCCATTCTGCTTATTCTTATTTTTATCGGTTTGGAACGATTTGAGTCACAAGAGAGTGTAATATACACACATGTTTGTATGTTTTCTAATAAATTTACTGGTGTTAGTGTACATAGGGTCACGGGAATGTGACCAAATACGTTAGTTTCTGTGAACGTAGCGAGTGCGCCGATCGTGTCATACTAACCCTTACTTCCTCAGGTAAGTACTCGATTTTTTTGCTTAAGATATTTTATATATAAATATTTACGTTAAATTTATTCTGAATAACTCAACATATTCCTTTATTTGTATATTCCACATTTCGCAACTAAATTATTATGTTTAAAGGAATTTTAAAAAGTATTTTTGAAATTAAAATAGAACGGCAATAGCTGCAGTGCATTTTAGTAGTGCAGTCATTGCCGACCCATGGATCGGCAATGGCTAAGAGGTTATGCTTTATTTTTATAATTTTTCGTTAATGCTTATAATAATTAAACAAGTTTTTATAACACCATTTCAATCTTAAGTATTCTAAAATTATAAGCATCTATTAGCGACATACACCATGTTATATTATAAACTTGTTTTTCCACGATAAACTGCCACGCATTTTTAAACATTTAGACGTGGGATATGAAAGAAACTACTTAGAGTTTTCTTCGTATTTATATGAAAATTGTGTATTTTTTTATAGTTTAGGACTAAATCAACAAATTATTGTATTAAATCCGATGGGGAAATAAAAAACAATTAATATCGATTATTTTTCGTGGCTCGTTAAAAGATTTGTTCACTTTTTTATTGAACACTAATTACCGATCCATATGAATCGGTGATTGCAACACAGAGAAGCTATCACCGATTCTATACCGAATAATTGGTATTTTTGGATTAACGGTATGTAATGTCTAAAAGTAAAGCTACTAATTTGTTTCAATATAATGATTTGATTCAATAAGTTAGGTTCGGTTTAATTTCATTTCATGTCATTAGATAAATTTCATTTTCATTTCATATCCATAAAAAAAATACTGAAGACTTGGCTGTATGTATAGTTCCCTTTGCCTACCCAGAATGGGTGAAGAAAACAAAAAAAAACTCTGCTTTTAATCTTTTACGGTTGGCGCGATTTTCCAAAAATGTTAGTCGAGTTTATTGTATTTTTATTATTTTATTAAATTGCTTAATTTTTTCGCAACTGTATTAAAAATAGTTATTAAGTACACGTGCGGAACCGTCATTGCAACTTGTTCCGACAGTCAACCCTTACCTTCGGCTGCGCTAAACTTGGGAAGTTCGAAGAAAATTTATAGGTTTTTTGGGAAATAAAACAAAGGGTTTAAGTAATTTTGAAATAAAATTGTCTAATTATTTTTATTTAAAACATGTAAATTATATATTTATAATATTTTTTACTTTTATTTTCAGGTTTGTGACTCTGACTTAAATAGTAGATATAAAGTATTAGTGCTAGCCACGGTGGAGCAAATCATGATTCATGTGTGTAGAAGCACCAGCCACTATCCCAACTTGAAAAAATCTGTGCTGAAAATAAAACAGTTTGTTTTTATTTTATTAACATCTACACATTTACAAAATTATATCTGAATTTTGATAGTGAATATTTATGTTTCAGGTGATTCAGTTATCCCCTATGTCAAACACAATTGACACTACATGGAACTGCATTGTGAAGTAACAGCATTGACATTGTTTTAAAAAGTAATTACTATTAAGCAGGCTAATCAATTAGAAAGAAAGGCTATGGTAACTATGGTTTGCACTACCTGGCCAAGCAGCAGGTTTCCGGGGGCGCAAGATAACAATACATGACCTATGTTCTCAATTTGATTTAATTAATGTTATTCTATTTACCATTTCTATTAAAGTCTATTTTCTTATATTACTAAAATTTCATTTATGTCCACCGAGAAATCAATACCTTTATTTTTATTTAGGTCCAAATGTGAAAACAATCTTTTAAAGAATCCACAAGCATTCCGAGGTTCACTGCGATTAGTTAGAAAGCATGGGCACTAGAAGAAGAAATCTACATAACAATGAATTTTACGTTGGTTCTATTAATTTTTTTTTCACCCCTTACAGGGTAGTCAAAGGCATTACGCCATGCAGCCTCGTCATTACTTAATGATATCCTTGAGTAAATGGCTCTGCTTCAGAGTCCATGCACAAAAATACAGTGTCTTCAACACTTTCTACATCCTTAACTTGGTTATCAACAGTAAAACAATAGCATTTTTACTGAAGACTTCATTGTGACTTCTTGAGGCAATCCAAAAATGTCCATATCTCGCATTTTATCGAATTTCCCATTCACTGCACACTTTCACGGACACTTGCCACATAATAAACTATCACTATTATGATGAGTCAAAACCCGAAATACACAGCAAAATGAAAATTATACAAAAAACATGACGTCCCTCTTCGGATTCCCGCCAAAAAGTTTAAAGTCAAGTTTATCTCAATTTTCAGATTATTTTAGTAACTATAATTATTGTAATGAATCAAGTACAAAAATGAGAAGCAAATAAAAGTAAACGGGACATTTCGAAACGGGATATTTTGGGAAAGGGATATTTCGCTCAAATTAATAATTATTTTGAGAATCGAACGTGTAGGTAGATATTCTGTAAAAAAAAGTATGCTTTATTTACTTACGGTCGGTGTTAGATTCATAAAAATCGGTAATAGCTTCAAAGCGTTTCGGGTGGGTCGGTGATAGAAACAATTGACTTCAACAATCCTTTGATTATTTTTTCAATGAAAACATGATATTTATAAACAAGTGAAAATATAAATATAAAATATACAATCTATATTTAAATATAAAATAAAAAAATCTGGTGTGTTTGCAACCACTACCCTTAATTCTAATAATCAATTTCAAAACTTGCTTAAGGGGGTCGGTAATAGCTGCGTTTACCTTATGCAAAAACTAATTTACAATGAAACACCTGAAATCTGTCAATAAGACTGTAATCTAATGAAATTATAAGATACTTTTACATAAGATTCGATTAACAGTTTTAGATACATTTTTAATTGGGATATCCGACAGCAGGGTTATCCACACTGTTGGTTTCATCCGCTGGTATATTCCCCTGTCTCTTAGGTCACTAAATGTAGAAATTACGGAACCCTCAAAAATATAACCTCACTTTGAGTTTGTACCCTACTATTTGGACCTGATACTTTTCCCCGGGGCAATCACCATAGCCGATATCCATTTGACGATGATTACCCTAGAACAGGGCCGGAGCGAGGCTAGCTTTAGAATGGAGGAATTTAAGGCACCCTATTTAGTAACATTGTCTTGGAGGATGAATATAAGCGGAAACAGATGTTTAATAACAACCTCAAAGCTATGTTAATAAATGCTTTATTGTAGATGTAACGTAAAAGAGACAGCTTAATGTTGTTAACTGTGGTTAAGGGTAGATTAGTGGTGTTTTTGTCCTTCCCTGGCAGTGGCGGCGTAAGGCGTAGGCGACGTGGGCCACCGCCTACGGCCACGCGGTCCAAGGGGCCTCGCCTCTCGAAGACCCCCAAACGCAAAAATATAAATATAATTACTTATCCAGCAATAAATAATCAAAACAATAGAACTAGATTGGTATAATTGACTAATATAAATAGTTGGCCTCACTAAGGAGTTTTATTAAGGAGAGGGGAGCTATTAAGGAGTTCAGTATGTAGTAGTAAAAAATTCTTTAAAAGAAACCGTCCTCTCATCATCTATCAGGAAGCCTCGCAAAATGTATCTTGCCCACGCCAAATTTTGGTCTTGCCCCGCCACTGAATCCCTGGTAGGTACACAATAAAATATATTTAAGTGAGTGAGGCTCGAGTAAGATATCTACCTCTTTTTATATAGAGTATCTTTGACTTTCACCTATCTCATCCTACGTCGGCAATGTTTTATTTTTATTTTTTCGTCGCCGTCACTCCATCCGCATAGTAGGCCCTGTCCAGGTAATGGTTGAATTAATTAATTTTTTACCGTTATTACAATTGTAATTAGATTACAGGTCCGAATTAAACACGGAATTGAATTACCGATTGGAAATAATAGAATTCCGATTGCCTCTTTGTCCGTTTCAATTGAATTAATTTTGGATGCGGATCTGATAATTAATTTAGAAAGGTTTCCTTTACGGTAATATCATTGGGATATGCATAATTTAATTTATATCCGCTTTTGCCAACGATATAATATACATTTTGACTTTGCAAATTATGAAGTACCTACTCATTGTAATCCAAACAATTATATTATAGGCGCCCCGTCGAACGCCTGAAGCCGTCACTCCATCCGCATAGTAGGCCCTGTCCGGGTAATGGTTGAATTAATTATTTCTTTACCGTTATTACAATTGTAATTAGATTACAGGTCCGAATTAAACACGAAATTGAATTACCGATTGGAAATAATAGAATTCTGATTGCCTCTTTGTGCCGTTTCAATTGAATTAATTTTGGATGCGGATCTGATAATTAATTTTAAATGGGATTTAAATAGAAAGGTTTCCTTTACGGTAATATCATTGGGATATGCATAATTTAATTTATATCCGCTTTTGCCAACGATATAATATAACATTTTGACTTTGCAAATTATGAAGTACCTACTCACTGTAATCCACACAATATTATAGTATTTCAAAGCGATCTGAATTAATTTGAATATAAAATAATGTATACATTTATTTAAAAAAAACTGAGAAAAAATACTGTCTTTTAAATAATATTAACCGAGGAAAACCAAAGGAGGAGGTTCTCAAGTCGATGGGTATTTTTTGAGCGTTTCTTTGGAGTCTTGTCAAATTTTTGCTTCCTTGTTCAAAGTTGCCTACTTTGATCAAGGACAGTGCGACGAAAAGTTTGCTCAAATATAATTATAATAATCAAAGATATTAAAGTAAGGATGAGTTATATTCATACTCCTTGCGTTTAAAAATTGATCCCCTACGAGCGTGCTACAACATGTACATACTTACTTCTTAGCGTATTTATAGGATACAACAATGACGGGGAAAGATGATACGGAACGAATAATAAAGAAAAAGAGAGCTATCTGTTAAGCGTTGCACTTATAATACGACTTGAAATAAAATGCGACTAAATAAAATGTGGGCTACATTTGTGGGCCTCATTTTCCATGCAATAGTAACATATCTACGTCTTTCTATTATAATATCTTTGATAATAATAGATTAAAATACGTTGAGTTTTCATAAAAAATTGTAGCCAATAAACGTATGCAACACGTCACAGAATAAGCGCAATTCCTCATACACCCCAAATAGTAAGTTTAAGAATATAAAAAATATGACGCTTAGGTAACTACTTTAGTTTTGTCTAATCAAATTTCTTAAATAAAGAACAATCATAGTAGTATCCATAGGTAAATTCACTGTGCTTATTTATTTTATAGTTCTTAGCTATAAGTTTCAAAGATCTGTTAGTATTTAGACCTTTAAAATAAATAAATAAATAAATAAATTTTTCGGAAAAAATTACAACATTTATTAAAAATAGCTGAGTAGTCAATACTGAACAAACTTATTTCAGGAATTGCGCTTATTCTGTTACATGTTGTATATTACTAATAATAATAATATAATCTCACGCCTTTTATCCCCGAGGGGGTAGGCAGAGGTATTCCATTACTGGATATACCCACATTTCACGAGATATATTGGACTCCTAAACGTGATAGGTGGTGAGTCCATCGACGGACCGGGTCTGTTTACACATGTCTCAGAATTAATTCTGAGACCTGCGGGTTTCCTCACGATGTTTTCCTTCACCGTCGAGCTAGTGATAAATATGTACGTAAGTTTTTGAAAAACTCATTGGTACATGCCAGGATTCGAACCCGAGCCTCACTGATTTTCGGTCGGCTCTTTAACCGTTCGGGCTATCACTGCTCTATATTACTCGACAGTATTAATATGTGAGCACACACTATGTAGGTGCCAACGGCTTATACTAAGCCGAGGTTACAAAGCGACAACTTAGACTTAATAAGGATGTGAGTGAAATAGCTTATGGACCTTATGGTTAACAGAATAGCCTGTGATTTACAGCAGCTGAAACTTCCAGATTCAATTATCTTTGAAACCCATAAATCAACCATCTTGATAGCTTTAAGACTAAATGCTTGTACTCGATTTAATGTCTCCAGCATTCAATGCTTAAAATAAAGCTAAAAATGCTGTCTCTAAGGCAGATGGAATTCCACAAATACGATAATCATTACATTAGTATAAAACAACGCCGCTTCCCACTGTCTGTCTGTCAATATGTATGTTTAGATCTTTAAAACTTCGCAGCGGATTTTGATGCGTTTTTTTAATAGATACAGTGAAAGTGGTAGGTTTATCTGTATAATAATACATCATAATTTACTCGTAATACAAAAACACCTCATAATCCTACTTAATATTATAAATGCGAAAGTTTGTATGTATGGATGTTTGTTCCTCTTTAACGCAAAAACTACTGAACGAATTTTGATTAAACTTTACAGTTATATAGCTTAAACATAAGAATAACACATCCTACTAATATTATAAATGCGAAAGTTTGTATGTATGGATGTTTGTTCCTCTTTCACGCAAAAACTACACAACGGATTTTGATGAAACTTAGAGCTTATACATCAGAATAAGGTGAAACCACGCAGAACCGATAGTACCTAATATTTAGGATAGTATTATGTTTGAAATTCGTAGGATTTATTTGCAAATCAAATTCTTCCAAATACCATGACATCAGCAGGAGTACCTGCTCCTAAGTCCGATAAGTTCAGAGTACTTGTACGGACTTAGCAATAGGTCAAACGACGGTAAACATACAGACCTCTATTTTATTAATAACCGTTCATTCACTTAACTACGAGTATTTTAGACCAGAAAAGATTTGGGGGGCTGATGCCTCCGGGTACCTCACTCACTCAGCGAAATGCAATGCAAGCATTCCTTTACGCTGGTTTTCTGTGAGGCTGTGGTATCACTCCGGTCGAGCCGGCCCAAGCGTGCCGAAGCATGGCTCTCCCACGTACAAAACGGTTATCTGCCGGATCACCTCGTTCCGGATTCGATCTCGTAGTGGAAGTTTAGCGCCCGTGTATTTTCAGTTCCAGTGTTATCTACGCAGCGATGGCGAAGTCAGATAGCTTACTGGAGGCGGCCCTGCCCGCTGCAACAATGCCAGTGAACCTAATACCTCATTGGGTTACCATGAAGTTTGAATAATTTAGGACAAACAGAAATTTGGAGACAGCAGTGATTGCTCTGTTGGAAGTGTGCCCGCGTCGCTTGCATGAGGCCTGGGTTTTATTCAGGGTACAACCAATAAGTATACACTAATATTATAAAGAAAAAAGATTAGATTTTTTGTTTGTATTGAATGGTCCAGACAAAGAGGTTGGAAGAAAATCATTCTCTTTCCTAGAGAGAAACTTTTTCTTTAAACGTCTTTGGGTCCAGAACTACTGGATGGATTTTAAAATATGTTTTACAAATTGAAAGCTTAGTTTTTTGGGAGTCACCTGGGAAAAAAATTTTCCATGGGAACGTCTAGTATTATATAAAAGACCATGATATTTGATGTAAATTTTCTATAGTACAGTCTGTACTGAAAACATGACAGTATAGCGTGTGATTAAAATTGTATTACTTGTTTAAAATAGCCGGTCAAGCGGGTCCCTGTTCACGATAACAATACATAAGCTATTATGTAGCAGAATTGTTACCAGAGCGGATAATGTTTACGTTACGTTACGGACGTAATATGAAGTATGTCGCCAGATTGTTCAAAATTTTGGGAATATCATAGGTAACTGTTTTATCCTGTTGTACCAGATGGAAACCCCTAAAATAAAAGAAGAAGAAAATATATTTAGTGTCAAAAAAAGTCACCCTTAATAGATAATTTCTTACTTTTCTTGGTACCTTGGCAAAGGGGGAATAATCAGCTTCTCCTACCCAGCCATAACACTTGACTCGTAGCGCTGATTTCATGAATCCCTTTTACTTTAGTTCTTTCTTACGTTCTTTGACACATTGTCTAGTTTTTATGTTTTTCTAATAAAGGTTATTTTTAATACCCTTGTCATTTATTATTTACTAGCGACCCGCCCCGGCTTCGCACAGGTGCCATGCCATAAAACTAAAACCTTCCTCTTGAATCACTCTATCTATTAAAAAAAATGGCATCAAAATCCTTTGCGTAGTTTTAAAGATTTAAGCATACATAGAGACATAGGGACATAAGGACATAGGGATATAGGGACAGAGAAAGCGACTTTGTTTTATACTATGTAGTGATATGTAGTAATTGTTTTAAAGTAAAAATAAAGATTTCTATGATATTTCACTCCGAAAACCCCCTTTATAAACAATCTCACAACGGGCCGCACATTGTGTATTTAAATAAAAACCACCAATCCCTCCCTAAGCTATGGTCACCGTACCCACAGTGGCGTGCGTCCACCCTATTTAATTTTACACCGTGTCCAGTAGCTGATACCATTACCCTACATAAGGGTAGTCTTTACTGGTAACTGTTTTACTATAAATATCTGTTCAATACCCTATCAACTATGTACCTAATTAATAACTGAAAAAACAAGATGGCCGCTCCGTTATTTATTTTGCGCACCGCCAAGGATTGAAACTACCTGCCGTCGTCTGTATTTCTGAGTTCATATAATCCGTCAGAATAAGGCTCGAGTGAACAGGCATCTTCTGGGGAAGCTCGTCTCATTGTAGGCCGCGTTAAAAAAAAAATGTTGAATTTATTCATTTTCATCGGAGTTTTTCGGCCAGTTGGCAATCCTTTGAAAAGTTGTTTTGTAGAGAGCGATTGTGGGTCTTAGTAAACTGTGATGCCATGAGAAGTAATATTTAACAAACATTTATATTTTTTAAAAAAACGGTAAGTAAAACAATCTAAATTTAAAATTATTGAAATTTTATAAAAATAAAGTACATCCACTGGGTAGATTATCTTAATTTTAAAAACACAAAACAAATTTCGTGGAATTAAAATGGCAGCATTAAAATTTGTAATCGGTTGAAATCACGGAAAGACCCCAGAAGAGCCGAATTGCCCTCCTAGATGCCAATTTACTACAAGCACGCGTTTGGTGTCTTTGCATAGGGAACATCCTGTAGTTAACCAGAAAATTATCAAAAGTGGCTAAAGCAAGATGGCTGCCCCACAAATAAGACTTTATATTTATAGATACCATAGCATATTATTATTATAACTGTATGAATTTAGATACATTATAATATACGCATAAGATTTGGTTTAGACTATTAAGAAAATTCCAAGCCCAGGAAGCTCTATAATCTGTTTTTAAAAATTGGCAACGATTCAGCATTTTGCACTTCAAAGGTGGGGTTGAGCATAATAAAGTTCAGTCTACATTTAAAAACTCCTGCACCTTTTCCGTTTAACGTACGCCTCCAAAAGCGAATCAATTAATGGTTTTTAATCGGCAAACCTTTACTCCAGAACCACTTACTTAACGGTTTTCAAGAAAACAACTTGAGTAAATTCCAAATCGCACAACACTAAAGGTAGACTTCCGTGGGTCGAGGCTAGTGGATTCGATCCCGGGATCCCGGTCATATTTTAGTCCCGAAAATTTCGGGATCAAATTTAATGAATCCCGGGATTTTCGGGATTGATACATTTACATTTACAGTACCTATAAACATTGATCTCTTTAGCATATTTTTTATAGTTTATCTAAATGAGTCTAAAGAAGTAGATTTTTTGAAGTTTATTTTTAGTTTCATAAAATTACCTAAATTATTTACAGAACAAACTAGGCTCAGTTTGTTTATTTTTTAAGAAGAAAGTATAATTTTGTTTAACCGCCTTTTTAAAGATTTAAAACTTAAATATTCTATGTCCTCACAAGGCTCTCTTATTTACTTCCCGAGGTATGTATACTTTTTTCAGCTCGACAGAGGCGAAAAACGGCAATTTCGTTTAGCGCAGCGGGCCGAATATTGACGCTTTCCGCCCGGAGATACGAAAAATTTATTTTGATATGTTTTACTGTCTTTTTATTGCCACTTTCCATTACCAATACAATCCCGGGACTATTCCGGGATCCCAGGATTAACTTTAGATAATCCCGAAATCCCGGGATTAGAGAAAAATTGACCGGGATCGAATCCTCTAGTAGCGGCCGATCGCAGCCGCGCGCGACCGATCGCATGCGACTGACGCTCGCGGCTGATGCGACAATAGTCAACGTATGAAAATGTATGGTGCCATTTCAGAAGCAAGACGTCAACACGAACAACATCAAGAAAAACTGTAGCTGTCCGTCGGTCTGTAATTGATTGCGACCCGCGATTTAATTCCAAAGGCGACGTGATTATCGTCTGCTGAAGTATTTAGGAACTTCACAAGGAATTAGAGATAGCGTTTTAACCAAATATATTATGTTTAAAAAGACGTAGATATGTTATAAGAGCGCGGAAAATGAGGCCGACAAATGTAGGTAATTGACCTAATTTTCGTATTTCAAGCGCAACTCTTGACAGATATCTGTCTCTCAGAGTCAACGAGTCACGCTCGGCCGGTTTCCCTGTTTCTTTATAAAAGGAACTGTATCTAATGTGAAAGGAATTGGAAGCGACGTATGTACCATCCTATTCTTCGGCATGCATTTGTACTACGCTCAGACCATGGATGGCGTTGGTCGTTGAGTTAATGCTGTAAACTAAGATATAGCTCTGCTATGATGAAATACCGCTAATTATCCAGAGATTACAATATGACAGAGACTAGGAGTTATAGAGTTCTGTGAACAGAGAGGCCAAAAGGGGTTAGATGCTCTTTGGTTGGAGGTGGTGGACTTTGTCAATTGTATTTTGTTCAAGAATATAAATTGATATCGAAATATTTGTTTGACTCATTCTGAACCATGCTAACACTAATTATTGTAAATGAATGTATATTTTCTTTGTAAATAGTTATTATTGTAGCATACAGGTAAAAAACACACACATAAATATACATACGAACATACAATCACACCATTCAGACATCTGTCGTCTCGGATCTACACCCCACGCAATGTGCAGGAGTGGGGCGTGCTAGACTGCGACGTGGGCAGTCTAGCTCCGGCCGCCGCACAGTGAAGACGTGGTTGAGTGAGAACACTGAGCCGATACATACACATTACATTACATGCACTAACAGTATGTATTCCTTAGTTACTACAATTATCTCAAGTAGTAGCTTACAAGTCCACTTATTGGACTTCGCTCGTCGCTTGCACCTTGTTCTCCTGATTCGTCCTCGCATAAATCGCGCGGGTGCAGGCCCAGCGCTAATGAGATTGTTACTGCGACCGTGACGTGTCCAAGGAAAGACAGCTGTAGAAAATTGAAAGTACGAAAGAGAGACAGAAAAAATGATTATTTTTCCACTGGAGCAGATACTCACATCTATCTATATCTATACTAATATTATAAAGAAGAAACATTTGTATTTTTGTATGTATGTTACAAATACACTCAAAAACTACAGCAGGTGTATTTACGGAGCTTCGATATTGGACTCGGAATCGGAAAATCTGTCGAAGATGGGCTATTCACAGATGTCGGTATCGAAAACGAATATCATATTATTTAACATAAGGAATCGGAAAATTTTCCGTGGCTTTCAGAAACGCCTAGAAAATTTTTCAGTCGATCTGAATCGAACGGAAACGGTGTCGAGCCTCCGTGAACACTCCTGCTGGACCAATCTAAAAAAATCTTCTACCAGTGGAAAGCTACAATTACTATTCCTGAGTAACATACTGACCTGAGTAATATAACCTATAGGTTATATTTTATTTCCGTTTTTACACGGGAACGGGAAATAAATACATGGGTGAAACCGAGCAGAACCGCTAGTAGGTAATATAATAAATATAATAGAACTGTAACAAGACCGTGTCTGTACACGAATTTTTTTTTAACTTACTTAGTTATCGATTTAAATGGCTCAAGTGGCTTCCTATTCGCCGCCGCCGGGATCTCCATATTCTCTCCCTTCTTTACTCAGTGCTATTTATTCCATCAACCCCTGCGTACTTGAAAGAGCGTTTTCAGCAGCAGTGCGACTTCAGTCGGTCTTGGCGTCAAAGCAGAGATTTGCTTCTGAGAGTTCCACGCCACACTACTGACTTTTACAGCTACTCATTCACGGTGCAGGCTGTAAGGCTGTGGAATGGTCTGCCCTTGTCCATAAGGAGTGCTGAATCACTGCCTATTTTTAAAATCAGATTAAAGATTCATTACCTCGGATTGGAATCATCTTAATAATAAATCATATCTTGTGTGTATACTGGATGATTTTTTTTACTGTCTGGAAAAAAATATGACGTATAAGGTATCTAGAGCCGAAGTTATACACGAGATTAATTGTTAAATATAGTCATGTTTAGTGCAATTTACAAAATCTAGAAAACTACGCACAGTACTACGCGCAGCTGGCGGTTGTAGGTAGATTGCGCATAAATGGAAGCTACGAGCCTGTTTCTTTTTAAAATACTGTTTTAAATATCTCAGTGTGTATTATTGACTACAATTGAGTAATGTATATTAGTTTAAGCAAGAAAAAAAATTTTTGAGAAAAAAAAAATTTTTTTTTAATAAAATTGCCAAATGAATCTATTACACTTACCTATCACACCAGATTTTTTTTCCAGACGGTAAAAAAGTCACCTTGTATAATGTATATATATATATATATATATATATATATATATATATATATATATATATATATGAATATATATTCATGTAATTATAATATGCTATGGTATCTATATATTTACTTTATATGTAATCTACGTACTGTGTATTTTATTTTTATATATTTATAAAAAACGGTTTATGTATATAAGTATCTACCTTAATCCATTGGTAACTTTAGTGCACCACCTACCTTCATCTGTTTATCTCAGTTACATCCATCCTATGGTTGTCTGGAAGAAATCGCTTAAAGCGATAAGACCGCCCATTGTACTTTTTTATCATTGTGTCACTTGTTGCATATTTTTATTGGTGTACAATAAAGAGTTGTTACTTACTTACTTACTTAAATATAAAACCACATTTTTTTTTATTTGGTCTGTCTGGTTGTCATAACCTATTGTGGTTGTGCACATATCACGCAAAAACGGGCTTGTTGACTCAGTTGGTAGTGACCCTGAGTTCCTGAGTCGGAGATCGCGGGTTCGATCCCCGATCGAGGCCAACATTTGTGTGCATGAAAATGTCTGTTGGCTTCGTGTCTGGGTGTTTAATATTTATTTAAGTATATCTAATAATAATAATAATAATAAGCTTTTTTATTTCCACAACCAAAACTTAAATATAAACTTAAATAACATGTTTTTTTTCTATTTCGTATTAAAGTATATTATAGACTATTTTGATGTTTTTTTCTTTTTTTCTGTGGATCCCATCTGGGTGAAAGCCTCCTCCATCTTCTCCCAATCTTCCCTGTCTAGAGCCCTTTTCAGCCAGTTCCTTCCCGCCACCTGGACCAAGTCGTCGCTCCAGCGCTTTCTGGGACGTCCAGCCTTCCTTCTGCCTATTGGGCCTGGCCATTTGGTAGTTTTCAGGGTCCATCTTTCATCCCTGTATCTGGCAACATGCCCTGCCCACTTCCATTTCAGTTTTAGCGAATGTATTAAGGCTTAAAGTATATCTATCAGTTGCTTAATATCTGTAATTATAGGCCCTGCCTAGTTTGGGACTGATTAACTGTGTCAACAATTAGGGTTTTTTAATAGAAAAATTTAAAAAAAAATAGAAATTTATCTCCATCTTCCGTAAAATTTTAGTTTACGACTTGCACAGAACACACATTCGTAGCTCGGTTCTCGTTATTTCTACTAAAGCAAAATTATGTTACAGAAAATTTTAGTTATACTAACTTAAATTTATTGGAGCTAAAATTTGGCTGTTTGCGGGTGGCGTAAAATAACGTAGAATTTTAATTTAAATTATAATTATTAATCGTAATGGCTTTTTTCTGGGTGAAATTGTTATTTATGGTAGAGTAGATTTAGGAAAAAAATATGTACTAAAAAATGTGTACGTATCTAAAAATAGACACGTCTAAAATAGAAAAATAAAATAAAAATATTGAATTATAAACTGACATTGTTTGTGTCTCCACAAAACCTACTTTATCTAAAGTAAGGTAAACGCAGCTATTACCGACCCCCTTAAGCAAGTTTTGAAATTGATTATTAGAATTAAGGGTAGTGGTTGCAAACACACCAGATTATTTTATTTTACATTTAAGTATAGATTGTATATTTTATATTTATATTTTCATTTGTTTATAAATATCACGTTTTCATTGAAAAAATAAACAAAGGATAGTTGAAGTCAATTGTTTCTATTACCGACCCACCCGAAATGCTTTGAAGCTATTACCGATTTTTATGAACCTATCACCGACCGTAAGTAAATAAAGCATACTTTTTTTTTTACAAAATACCTACCTGCATGTTCGATTCTCAAAATAATTATTAATTTGAGCGAAATATCCCTTTCCCAAAATATCCCGTTTTCGAAATGTCCCGTTTACTTTTATTTGCTTCTCATTTTTGTACTTGATTCATTACAATAATTATAGTTACTAAAATAATCTGAAAATGGAGATAAACTTGACTTTAAACTTTTTGGCGGGAATCCGAAGCGTCATGTTTTTTTGTATAATTTTCATTTTGCTGTGTAGGTATTTTGGGTTTTGACTCATCATAATAGTTATAGTGTCCGTGAAAGTGTGCAGTGAATGGGAAATTCGATAAAATGTGAGATATGGACATTTTTGGATTGCCTTAAGAAGTTACAATAAAGTCTTCAGTAAAAGTGCTATTATTTTTGTGCATGGACTCTGAAGCAGAGCCATTCAATGATAACTCAAGGCCAGGATATCATTAACTAATGACGAGGCTGCATGGCGTACCTAATGATTTTGCCTACCCTGTAAGGGATGAAAAAAAAGGGATAGAACCAACATGAAATTCATTGTTAATGTAGATTTCTTATATATTCAACAAAAATATGTTCATACATCAATATCTGGCTTACGCTGGAGAAAAAACTATCCACTTTTGGATTCCATGGAAGAATTCCTTTGAACGAAGTTGTAAACATCTCAATAAACATACCAAATACAAATTGTGTTTCAAATTGCAAATTGGAAGCAATTTTCAAACTTAACTCGAAAGTAAGTGCCTACGTTATTGTAGTTATTATTTTTATAATTCTTAATGCTTATGAATCATTGTGCAAAGTTTTAAATATGATACATTTCAATGACAAAGAATATTTATTTTCATTAGGTCGTCCACTGGCTCCTCTGTGTGAATCTCGGAGGCTTCAAGGATTACAAGTGGAAATGCAGCGAGTTGCAGCCCATGTCACTAGTGCCCATGCTTTCCAACTAATCGCAGTAAACCTCGGAATGCTTGTGGATTCTTTAAAAGACTTTTTTCACATTTGGACCTTAATAAAATAAAGGTATTGAGGACACAAATGAGATTTTAGTAATATAAGAAAATAGACTTTAATAGAAATGGTAAATAGAATAACATTCATAAAATCAAAGTGAAAACATAGTTCATGTATTGTTATCTTGCGTTCCGGAAACCTGCTGCTTGGCCAGCTAGTGCAAACCATAGTTACCATAGCCTTTCTTTCTAATTGATTAGACTGCTTAATAGTAATTACTTCTTAAAACAATGTCAATGCTGTTATTTCACAATGCAGTTCCATGTAGTGCCGTTGAAGAGAATTGGTCTTAGTGTCAATTGTGTTGGACATAGGGGATAAAACTGAATCACCTGAAACATAAATATTCACTATCAAAATTCAGAGATAATTTTGTAAATGTGTAGATGTTAATAAAATAAAAACACACTTTTTTATTTTCAGCACAGAGTTTTTCAAGTTGGGATAGCGGCTGGTGCTTCTACACACATGAATCATGATTTGCTCCACCGTGGCTAGCACTAATACTTTATACTATTTAAGTCAGAGTCACAAACCTGAAAATAAAAGTAAAAACTATTATAATAATAATAATAATAAAAAATTATTTCAGACATAGTCCATAAAGGTACTTAGAGACTGGCGGCTTCGTTTGTTGTCAAGCAAGACCGCGATCTCGTGTGACAACGTTTTTAGTAGGGACCGTCAAAACTTAAAACACTAGGTGGCCCGATATATGTGTCCGGGAGTGTAAATGTATAATTTACATGTTTTGAATAAAAATAATTAGACAATTTTATTTCAAAATTACTTAAACCCTTTGTTTTATTTCCCAAAAAACCTATAAAAAATTTTCGAACTTCCCAAGTTTAGCGCAGCCGAAGGTAAGGGTTGACTGTCGGAACAAGTTGCAATGACGGTTCCGCACGTGTACTTAATAACTATTTTTAATACAGTTGCGAAAAAATTAAGCAATTTAATAAAATAATAAAAATACAATAAACTCAACTAACATTTTTGGAAAATCGCGCCAACCGGAAAAGATTAAAAGCAGAGTTTTTTTTTGTTTTCTTCACCCATTCTGGGTATGCAAAGGGAACTATACATACGGCCAAGTCTTCAGTAGATTTTTTTTATGGATATGAAATGAAAATGAAATTTAATGACATGAAATGAAATTAAACGGAACCTAACTTATTGAATCAAATCATTATATTGAAACAAATTAGTAGCTTTACTTTTAGACATTACATACCGTTAAGCCAAAAATACCAATTATTCGGTATAGAATCGGTGATAGCTTCTCTTTGTTGCAATCACCGATTCATATGGATCGGTAATTAGTGTTCAATAAAAAAATGAACAAATCTTTTAACGAGCCACGAAAAATAATCGATATTAATTGTAATTTATTTCCCCATCCGATTTAATACAATAATTTGTTGATTTAGTCCTAAACTATAAAAAAATACACCATTTTCATATAAATACGAAGAAAACTCTAAGTAGTTTCTTTCATATCCCACGTCTAAATGTTTAATAATGCGTGGCAGTTTATCGCGGGAAAACAAGTTTATAATATAACATGGTGTATGTCGCTAATAGATGCTTATAATTTTAGAATACTTTAGATTGAAATGGTGTTATAAAAACTTGTTTAATTATTATAAGCATTAACGAAAAATTGAAAAAATAAAGCATAACCTCTTAGCCATTGCCGATCCATGGGTCGGCAATGACTGCACTACTAAAATGCACTGCAGCTATTGCCGTTCTATTTTAATTTCAAAAATACTTTTTAAAATTCCTTTAAACATAATAATTTAGTTGCGAAATGTGGAATATACAAATAAAGGAATATATTGAGTTATTCAGAATAAACTTAACGTAAATATTTATATATAAAATATCTTAAGCAAAAAATTCGAGTACTTACCTGAGGAAGTAAGGGTTAGTATGACACGATCGGCGCACTCGCTACGTTCACAGAAACTAACGTATTTGGTCACATTCCCGTGAACCTATGTACACTAACACCAGTAAATTTATTAGGAAACATACAAACATGTGTGTATATTATACTCTCTTGTGACTCAAATCGTTCCAAACCGATAAAAATAAGAATAAGCAGAATGGGTCGGCAATACCTGCAGATTTTCGATGGGTCGTTAATAGCTGCGTTTACCTTATAATTAATATTGATTTACTGATTAATTCTTAGAATCCAGTAGCTTGCATTGTTATTGGATCAATGTAAACATAATACATACCTAATCATCACTAACTGATCGATTCACAGATAAAAAGATTAAGGCATTTTGTAAGAAACCTTAAATTTAATAGTCTCACATTAATAAGAGATCGTGCTAGCAACGGCCAATAAGTTCAAAATGTCCTTATAAACAAATAGCAAAATTTCATGAAGATTGATGGGAAAAAAAGGTAACAGACCAAAGACTATACAAATAATACAACTATCACTAACGAAGGAACTCTTTGTCAGAGATAGTTTACTTTTGTTACTGAAGATTTGGATTGTTTTAAGGGTACCGTACCGAAAATGTACATCGGGAAACTACCTATTGCTAAGACTCCGCTGTCCATCCGTCCGTCCGTCCGTCCGTCTGTCTGTCCGTCTGTCACCAGGCTGTATCTCATGTACCGTCATAGTTAGAGAGTTGAAATTTACACAGATGATGTATTTCTGTTGCCGCTATAACAACAAATACTAAAAAACGGAATTAATTCAAGGGCTCCTAAAAAACAAACGTGATTTTTTGCCTTTTTTAAAGATAGAGCAGTGATAGCCTTACGGTTAAAAAGCTGGCCGAAAATCAGTGAGGCTTGGGTTTAAATCCTGGCATGTACCAATGAGTTTTTCAAAAACTTACGTACATATTTATCACTAGCTCGACGGTGAAGGAAAATATGAGGAAACCCGCTGGTCCCAGAATTAATTCGGGGATAAAAGGCGTGAGATTATTATTTATTTATTTATTTTAAAGATAATGGTACGGAACCCTTCGTGCGCGTATCCGACTCGCACATGGCCAGTTTTTGTCATTTCTCGACGCGTAGTCGCAAATTCTTTTGAGCTGTCATAAAGGATACCATTGCTACAAATAATTAGAAGCAGAAAATCATTGATTCCACTTCCAGCTTCAAGTATTTTAATCCTATTTTTAGCCTTTGACGCTATAGAAGGCACCAGAAGGAAGACATAGCGTCCAGCGCAGTCGTTACAGGGGCCATTTTGTTTTCATTCCCAGGGCTGGTGCACTGTGAGCATTAATGCGGTTGTATTCATAATTGTTACGGTGTAAAGCTATGTTAGATAGGTGTTGCCGTGTTCTTGCGTAAAAATAACAATAGTAATAAATTGTGGGACACAATTTACACACGGTTATATTATGGCCCTAAACTAGTCAAAGCTGTACCCATATTACTAAACAACTGATAGACATACTCAAATAAATATTAAACATCCAGACCCGAAGTCAACAGACATTCTAATGTACACATGTTGGCGGTTGGATTGTGCTGCCAAGCAATTTTTTTTGTTCAATAGAGCAATAAAAATATTGTGGGACACAATTCACACACGGTTATTTAATTCCAAACTAGGCAGGGCCTGTACTATGGGTACTAAAGAACTGATAAACATACTATAACTATAAAACGACCAGACACGAAGTCAATAGACATGTTCACGCACACAAATGTTGGCCCAGAGATCGAACCCGCGACCTCGACTCAGAAGGCATGGTCACTACCAACTGAGCCAACGGGCCCGTCAAATTGGATCTTATCTAGATCAAGTTAGATCTTATCTAGCGGGCCGCGCTTGCACACCCCTGCAACAGCATATTGGAGCTGAGAGTATATATCTCGAGGGACGACTGAGCTAATGAGCTTTTTCCTTGGACTTTAAATGCTGCACTGATTTCTTAAGAGCTTAAAGCTGAATGCCGAGTCAGCTACGATAATTTACTCGTTGCTTCAAAGGGATATTGTTTGAACTTGGCTCTATTTTTAACTGTGACGCTTTCCGGAGCTGTGGTGAACTAAGAACAATAATTTAGCTTTTGCCCCTAACTTCGTCATCGTACTAATCCAATTAAACTACTTAAATAACTCAGATTTTAGGCGGCGTATCAAAATAAAACATTTACCAGTTGAGTTAGACCGGCAACAACACAATTGTTGTGGTTTTCGCAGTCTATTGGATGGAATCATTTACTAGACACACCACTTGGGTGACGTATAAATTATGTAACCCAATTTAGTATTAAGTAACAATTGATTAAAAGAATATTGTGTTGAGGAGTTTCTTGCCCCGCTTCTTCTCCTTAACCATACATGCTGAAGCGGTGGAGTTGAAATGACGTTCAATAAGTGGACTTGTAAGTTCCTATTTTGAATAAAATATTTTGTTTTGCCTTTGACTTTGACTTTATAGTAAAGCTCTTCTCTATAAATCTATATCTATATCTATACTTAAAATAAAACTGTAACGGGGCCGTGTCTGTACATTAAATAATTTTAACGGTAGTGTATATAGTTATCGATATAGATACCGAAACACCAATTTTTGGAATTTTTGTCTGTCTGTCTGTCTGTCTGGTTGTGCACGCATCACTCAAAAACCACTGGACGGATTTTGATGAAATTTGGTATGGAGATAACTGAGTACCCGGGTCAACATCTAGGGTACTTTTTATTCCAGGAAAATATCTCATTCCCACGGGAAAATAAAAAAACTGGTTAAAAAGAGAAATACTACTCCGAAACGATAACACCTAGAAACTTGAAAAATGGTATGAAGGTGTGTGATATGTCATAGGAAATTGGTATATAGGGATTTTTGGAAATTCCCACGGGAACGGGAATAAACTAAATCCAAGCGGGAAAACGCCACTGGGCACCCGCTATTTGAAATATGGTATGTAGGTGTCTTAAGTATGTCGTAGGCAACCACTATGAAGGGATTTTCGGAATTTCCCACGGGAACGGGAATAAACTAAATCCGAGCGGGCAACGCCGCTGGGCATCCGCTAGTAGTATATAATATAGAACTAAACCGACTTCAACTTATATAGTTTTCTCAAGGACACCGTTGTCAGAACTGGACCGAATTGAAAAAAAAACATACTGTCGAATTATTGAGCTCCTCCCTTTTTTTGAAGTTTTGTTTGTTGACGGGCCTGTTGGCTCAGTTGGTAGTGCCTTCTGAGTCGGAGGTCGCGGGTTCGATCCCCGCTCGGGGCCAACCTTTGTGTGCATGAACATATCTGTTGGCTTCGTGTCTGGTCGTATAATATTTATTGGGTGTTATTTAAATGGTTAGCAGAGTATTCGTATTTTTGTAAGCAGAAAAATATAATCTGTAAGCAGAAATAGCTAATTGGTCAGCAACTCATGGCCAGCAAACATTACAAAACCTATCAGCAATTTATGTCATTCTGGATGGCTGTAATTATTTTTGAGCTGCAATGAGCTGCTACTGTTTAATAAAATTTTGGTAAGCACTCAGAGGGGAAGCCAAAAAATTTTTTTTGAGCTTCATATAAAGGTAGCAAAAATAATCTCAGCAAACTTGTCATGCGCAAAATGGGCGCATTTCTTACATAGATTAGGAAGGACTTTGGATTATGCAACATTTATGATTAACGATTATGATTATTATTACGATTACAAGTAGTGGTGGTGGTTGTGGTGGTGTTGGTGGTAGTGGTAGTGAGCGTGGTAGAGTGGGGTAGGAGTGGGGGGTAGGAGTGGGGGTAGGAGTGGGGGTAGGAGTGGGGGTAGGAGTGGGGTGTAGGAGTGGGAGTTAGGAGTTAGGGGGGTAGGAGTGGGGGTATGAGGGGGGGGTATGAGGGTGTGGGAGTGTGTGGGAGGTTGTGGGAGCGTGTGAGAGCGTGTCGGAGCGAGTGGGTGCGAGTGGGAGCGTGTGGGTGCAAGTGGGAGCGTGTGGGTGCAAGTGGGAGCGTGTGAGAGAGTTTGGAAGCGTGTGGGAGCGAATGAGAGCGTGCTAGGGCGTGTGGGAGCGTGCTGGGGCGTGTGGGAGCGTGTGGGAGCCTGCTGGGGCGTGTGGAAGCGTGCTGGGGAGTGTGGGAGCGTGCTGGGGCGTGTGGGAGCGTGTGGGAGAGTGTAGGAGAGTGTGGTAGCGTGTGGGAGCGTGTCGGAGCGTGTTGGAGCGTGTGGGAGCAAATAGGAGCATGTGGGAGCGTGTGGTAGCGAATGGGAGTGTGTGGGAGAGTGTGGGAGAGTGAGGGAGCGTGTGGGCGCGAATGGGAGAGTGTGGGAGCGTGTGGTGGCGTGTTGGAGCGTGTGGGAGCGTGTTTGAGCGTGAGGGAGCGTGTGGGCGCGAATGGGAGAGTGAGGGAGCGTGTGGGCGCGAATAGGAGAGTGTAGGAGCGTGTGGGAGCGTGCTGGGGCGGGTGGGAGCGTGTGGAAGCGAGGGCGTGGGAGTGGGAGTGGGAGTGGGAGTGGGAGAGGGAGTGGGAGTGGGGTGGGGGTGGGGGTGGGGGTGGGGGTGGGGGTGGGGGTGGGGTTGGGGGTGGGGGTGGGGGTGGGGGTGGGGTTGGGGGTGGGGGTGGGAGTGGGAGTGGGAGTGGGAGTAGTATAATTTTTACGACATGTTTTCTCTGCTGTTCAATCATGAAGTCTTGCTGACCAAGTAGTTATTTTGCGGACCAAGTAACTATTTTGCGGACTGAATGTTTATTATGCAAACCCATGTTATTGTAAGCTGCCTATTTCTGATTTAATTTTTGACCATTATCAAAATTATTTGCCGAACAAGGATTGCTGCCTGATTTTTTTATTTGCGAACAAAATCTTTGTATGCCGACCAAATGATTTAAATGCTGATTTTTTGTGGCTAACCAAATTTTTTAATTGCTGCCCATTTAATTACTTCTCATATTTATTTGTCTATGATTTGTTTAGTTCCCATAGTACAGGCCCTGCCTAGTTTGGGACTAAATAACCGTGTGTGAATTGTGTCCCACAATTTATTATTATTAATTTATTGTTGTTCTAGTGCTATTTGTACACTTCATTAAATACATAAAGGCATTGTATAGCAGTTTAACCATTCAATTGTACCTATTATGTTTCCTTCTAGTCGACTATTATGTAATAGTCGACTAGAAGGAAACATACATACATAATTTCACGCCTATTTCCCATTGGGGTAGGCAGAAACAACAGACCGCCACTTGCTACGAACCTGGCAGATCTCTTGCGCTTTCTCCACATCCATCAAACGACTCATGCATGCTCGTCGGTTTCGGGTACTCTTTATCTGGCTTTTCTTCAACACATCGCCGATCTGATCGATGTAGGTACGCCTAGATCGTCCTCTACCGACTCGCCCATTCACAACACCCTTGTATATTTGTCTCGTTAGACGACTTTCATTCATCCGCTCAATGTGACCAAACCACCTGAGCATTCCTCTTTCAATCCTAGTCACTATATCATCTTTCAAGCCGCAACGCTCTCGGATCACACTATTTTTCACTCTATCTATCAATCTTACTCCACTAAATAATAATATAATATAATCTCACGCCTTTTTTATACCGTAGGCAGAGGTATTCCATTACTGGATATACCCACATTTCACGAGATATATTGGACCCCTAAACGTGATAGGTGGTGAGCCCATCGCCGGACCGGGTCTGTTTACACATGTCTCAGAATTAATTCTGAGACCTGCGGGTTTCCTCACGATGTTTTCCTTCACCGTCGAGCTAGTGATAAATATGTACGTAAGTCTTGTAAAACTCATTGGTACATGCCAGGATTCGAACCCGAGCCTCACTGATTTTCGGCTGGCTCTTTAACTGTCCGGGCTATCACTGCTCTACTCCACTAATGCTTCTTAATGAACGCATTTCGACTGCATTTATTCTACTTTCATGCTTCTTCTGCCATACCCAACACTCACTGCCATACATCAACGAAGGTACTAACACACCATCATGTACAGCCAGACGTGCTTTATTTGTAACATTCTGGCTCCTCATATAGGAGTGCAGAGCTCCGTTAATCATGTTCCCTGCATTCACCCTCCTTTCAATATCACTGTCACACTTTCCGTCTCTTGTAAACTTACTTCCCAAATAAACAAACTCTGACACTTGTTCTACTTGTTCTAGAAGGAAACATAATACTATGAATACGCTGGTCCGATTGAGACTTACGTTCGAACGAATTACGCTCCTTGGACCTAATTTAAGCGGTCCACGCGCGAGAAGCTAGTACTCTATCCTCCTTTTTTTCACTGGTTTAGTTTCATTTGTTCTGCACCCTTAAGGCACATGTGTGCTTGGTTTTGTACATCCAGTGAAAGCCGGATAGTTCAATAGTCCCCTCAAACAATGGGTCCGAGCATAACTTATTTCCCCGTAATTTCATATTCTTCGCACAATAGGGGATAGATGGAGAAAAAATTGAATTCCACAACAAAAGATGCTTGTCGCTAATGAGGTTTCGATATCGAGACAGAAAGAGAGGTAATTAGCTCTTAAATTATTCGTTAACGTGAAAGAGAGGGATGGAAGTTGTTTTGTTTGTGTTTTAGAGTTTCGTGATCGAAGGGGTCAAACTGGAACTTCTGTGGTTATGTGAAAGGCTTATTAACTTTCGAACGTTTATACTCGTAGCTTTTGTACTCGTAATATTCGCATACATGGTGATCAGTTTTAGTATGTGGTGTCGGTGTTCGTAGCAAGTGGCAGTCTATTGTATCTGCCTACCCCTATGGGAAATAGGCTTGAAATTATGTATGTATGTATTCAGTATGTAGAGAAAAATAAATATTCTTTTGAGGTAGGTATCTCAAAAGAATATTTTTTTTGACCTGACTACTTAATAGATTATTTTTATATTTTCATCTTATAATATTAATATAAGTTACAGTTTAATATTTAAATGACGTCTCACAATGCCGGTTTATTCCATGTTACCTCCTGCAAACATACATTTTAATTGATACTGAGTAATTGAAATGTCAAAATATCAATCCAAAAGTCATTTAAACTTACATCCGGTAACTTGACGTCATCTAGAGCTCGACTTGTAAAATCTATTTTCCCAAATAATAATATGGGTTATTACTGCTACGAAAATTAAGTAGGTGTACTTTTATAAAATTGTTGAAATAAATTACATCAAAAATCTTTTGCTTATTGAAGCTCCATTGAAATTAATAAATAAAAATAAGTATATAAATAATATCACACCTTTTATCTCCGAGAGGGTAGGCAGACGTACCTATTCTATTTCTGTATATAGCCACTTTTCACAAGATATTCTTTGGACCCCTAAACGCGATAGGTGGTGAGCCCATCGCCGGACCGATCTGTTTACACATGTCTCAGAATTAATTCTAGGACCCAGTGGGTTTCCTAACGATATTTTTCCTTTACCGTCGAGCCGGTTATAAAATAATATGTACGTAAGTTTTTTTTAAAAACTCATTGATACATGCCAGTATAAAAAAATACTTGAAAATCCTTAACATACTTACAGAATTAAATTGATGTGCCTACCGACGCACGTAAGATATTTGAATAATATTCTAGCCAGACATACCTAAATCAGCGTCCCGTGGGCGATCTAGGACAATAAATAAGCATATATGGCCACAATTGCCAGGGTCCCAGGGTTATTGTAAAATATGTGATTTATAGTGGTATTCTAATTGCCCGGACTATAATCAATCGACTCAATTTCTTAACAAATTATAAAATAAAAATAATTTATTTCAGAAAACAGGTTCTAAATACAAACATGTCAACGTATTAAATAAAAAAATTAAATTAAACATTATAATATCAAATTTAAATACATTACATTTACATTAATAATAAATAATAATAATATAATCTCACGCCTTTCATCCCCGAGGGGGTAGGCAGAGGTATTCCATTACTGGATATACCCACATTTCACGAGATACATTGGACCCCTAAGCGTGATAGGTGGTGAGCCCATCGCCGGACCGGGTCTGTTTACACATGTCTCAGAATTAATTCTGAGACCTGTGGGTTTCCTCACGATGTTTTCCTTCACCGTCGAGCTAGTGATAAATATGTACGTAAGTTTTGAAAAACTCATTGGTACATGCCAGGATTTGAACCCGAGCCTCACTGATTTTCGGCCGGCTCTTTAACCGTCCGGGCTATCACTGCTCTTACATTAATACTTACCTAAACAAAATAATTCACAATGTCAATCACTACATAGTATAAAACAAAGTCGCTTTCTACAGAGAAAGCGACTTTGTTTCGCTTTCGCTTTCTACAGAGAAAGCGACTTTGTTTTATACTAATGTAGTGATTGACATTGTGAATTATTTTGTTTAGGTAAGTATTAATGTAAATGTAATGTATTTAAATTTGATATTATAATGTTTAATTTAATTTTTTTATTTAATACGTTGACATGTTTGTATTTAGAACCTGTTTTCTGAAATAAATTATTTTTATTTTTATAGTCCGGGCAATTAGAATACCACTATAAATCACATATCTTACAATAACCCTGGGACCCTGGCAATTGTGGCCATATATGCTTATTTATTGTCCTAGATCGCCCACGGGACGCTGATGTAGGTATGTCTGCACATAGGGATATAGGGACAGCCCTATATCCCTATGTCCCTATATCCCTATGTCCCTATGTATGCTTAAATCTTTAAAACTACGCAACGGATTTTGATGCGGTTTTTTTTTAATAGATAGAGTGATTCAAGAGGAAGGTTTTAGTGATAGCATTGTACCCGTGCGAAGCCGTATTTAAAATAACGCAATAATATTTTTGCCGGACCATCATAAAACATTGATATCAAATTTCAATTGAGCCCAAGTCACCTTAGTGGAGTTATATTAGTTTAGTGTGAGATTGGGGCCACAAAACAAGCTGTTCATTATGGACGTTAGGACATTGATGGTTAATAAATATACTAGTGTGACGTCCTCATTGAGTGTCTAATATCTAGCCCACAGGTTTACCCACATTGTAGAAGTGTGTCTAGCTACCTAAACACACACCTACACACTTACAGGGGAGCGTGGACGTTATCTACAAGGCGATTGTGGCTATAGTGGCTATTTCTTGAATTCATTCCTATCTTATACAACGAAGTATTACACAGCCCACAACTTAACAAAGTTGAATAGTGTGGTTTCTCTGTTTGCAGGGACACTATTCAAATTATGACAAAAACCAACGTTGTGTAATATTTCTACAGAGGAATGATCTCAAATTAATCTGTGTATTTTAAATAAATATGACGAATAATAATATGAATAGGTTAAGCCATTCAAATTATTTTAAATTAACCCATGACATAAGATCTCAGTACACTTATCACCTCGGAAAGGGCTCGTCGTCGTACCTATTATAATAATAATAATAATAACATAATCACTGACAAAACCATACACTGCAATAGACCAGATATAACTCTTCACGACAAGCACAACAAAACTATCTACCTGATTGATATAGCCATACCAAATACACACAACCTCACAGCCACTCATACAGAAAAACTAGCGAAATACACCGATTTAGCTATAGAACTGAAAACACAATGGCGAGTAGATACAGTAAGAACCATTCCTATTTTAATTTCAGCTACCGGTGTAGTACCCAAGTCCTTACACACAAGCCTCAAAACACTCCAAATCCATCCACTCACTTACATCCTTCTCCAAAAAGCTGTCGTTCTAAATACTTGCAGAATTGTTCGCAAGTTTCTTTCATTAGATAATTACAATATCTCATCCAACTCAAACACACATCCCCCGTCCACTCACTCTCGGCACCCAACAGTTATCCATAATTGATGATCTATTTTTGTTTGGCTTTGGCCCGCAAAAATGGCATCCCCCCAGCAATGGGAGAAAAGAAAATTGACTTAAAATAATAATAATAATAATAATAATAATAATATTGTAAAAAGCCTAGCCGAAGAACAAAAATAAATAAACAGAATAATAATAATAAATCTTTATTTCAGGCAATATTTACATTAATAGATCTTAAATAACGTAAACAGAGGACCATATTATATTGAACTCGATATTCTTTGTATGAAACTCCCTACTTGCACGCACACTTATCAGGGACAAGTAGGCGAATAAAGGCGAGGCGGTGATTATCCCTCTCATAGTTGATAAATGCTCTGAGACCTATAACATCTTGGGGCTTAAGGTCACATCCCACTGACAAGACTCTGCCCCAACACCCTAAACTATTACGACAGCTCGCGATCCACGCACCGACACCGGTGTCGGGGTCGAAGACGCGGGCGGGCGGTCTGGTAGCAGTCGCCTGCAGCAGTCTGCTTGAGGACACAGCGCAAACCGCTTGTTTCCAGCGTCTCCAGCGAGGCGTCAACTACCGAGCAGTCTGATAACTTCAACCTCGCTGACAGCAAGCTGTCTGCTAATTTTTGATGCCAATATAAAATATACCCAAACAGCACGACCTGAAGCCCATATTTGAATGATATTTTAATTGTCGTGCCGCCGCTACCGCTTATGCAGCCGCTATTTCAGTGGCCCCAGAAGTCGCTAAGCTCGGCACTACGTCACCTGCAATAATCTCCGGCTTACGAACATGAATACCGACGCGCTTAATTAAAACATTACGGAAGCGAAAATGGATGGTGGCCCAATATCTGGGAGCATAAATATTGGTCAGTTATTTTACTTTTTAATTCCTCTGTCCAGCATCAGTGGCCCAAGGGCGGTCAAGGAGAATAAATAAACCTAAAAAAAGATGTGTTGTGGGGCAAGTAATCCATTCCTCAAAATATCCACTTTTCATGAGCATTCACTCCTTTTAGGTGAGTTAATTCTGGGACCCGAGGGTTTCCTCATGTTTTCCTTCGCCATCGAGCCAGTGATAAATATGATCGTAAGTTTTTGAAAAACTTACTGATGCATGCTCTCGAACGTTCGAACCCGCGAGCCTTATGAACGAGAAGCAGGCTTTTTAACTACAGGGCTATCACTGCTTGTTCACTAAAATCGAATTTCGATACAGCAAATACCTTATTGTAGCCACAATCACGTGCCAACATGGCCGCTTATAACTACAAATATAAAATTTAAAAACCCCCGACACAAACAAAAGCTTTAAACCCAAACGGCTTGACAGATTTTCTTGAACTATAACTAAGAACACTCTCGATCATGTCACCTTTCAAACACAACAAACTGAATCAAAATCGGTTCAGCCGTTATGGAGCTACGATCGAACATACAGACATACATTATACACAGCTCTTTTGTTCATCGGGTGTTAAAAACAAAACAGCATCGCCGTATTTGCCGCGCTCTATTCGAGTTGGCAAAGTCGAGTAGTGGCCAAGAAATAGTTTAAATTCTCTCAACAAGATGCACTAAAGATAATGCTCTGAATGGAACGTTCCCGTCTAATGATGTTCCCATTTAGTTACATTAAGGGAGCTTTCTCACTTGCAGACTGGAAATCGCCTGGAGAGAAACGTGTTAAGATTTTACTGAGCAAAACGGAAATTGATTTGATTTTACTACCAGGCGTCCAGCGGCGTAGACACCATCGAAAAAATGTTCCCCGTTCTTTTCTGTTCGGGCTACATTACCTAATAAAGAATATGCCTGCCATATTTTAAAGGAAAAACAGAAACTGTATAATTTGACTACCTAGCAACCTTGCCACCTTTGAACCCTACATTCCAGATCTTATGGGAATTTCTCAAAATCATATCATCAGTATAAGGAACATCCCTGTTACGAACTCTTTGTTTTTTTACATCATTTTATGTTTTTTTTATTTCAATTTTTTTATACGTTTTCTCTGTCAGTAGTAAGTAGTTGTAATTTTTTCGTGGTTGAGTAAAGTAATTTTTGTTTTAATTGCGGGACACAATTCACGCACGGTTATTTTAGTCCCAAACTAGGCCGAGTCTGAACTATGGGTACTAAATAACTGATAGATATACTTATATTAATACTAAACACCCAGACACGAAGCCAACGTACATGTTCATGCACACAAATGTTGGCCCCGAGCGGGGATCGAACCCGCGACCACTCAGAAGGCAGGCTCACTACCAACTGAGCCAACAGGCCCGTCAAATTAGATTATACAGTGCATTAGATTTTATCAGCTTCAATCCCTATACCACTTTTCAAGTTTTTAAGTGACAAAAGATTTCATGACGAGTGAGTCAGTGATATTTTTCAATTTTACATTTCTAGTAGATGCTGTACGGCGTTACCAGCTAGGATTCCGATTTTACCGTTAAAGTGGAAATTTCTCAAATACTTTCTTAGTCGATGCCTACATGGCGCTAATAAAATACCTGAGAAATTTCTATTTTCTAGGTGTTATATTTTATGAACACGAATTATTAATAATACCCGCGTAGTTCCCGTTCCCGTGGGAATACGGGGATTAAATATAGCCTATGTAACTCAGGGATATTGTAGCTTGACATTGCTGATTTTTTTTCTAAATCGGTCAAGTAGTTTCTGAGTTTATTGAAAAATGAAAATAAAAAATGATTTTTTTTTATTAAACTATAAAATTGCTTAAAGTATACATTTTTAAGGCATCCTTTTAAGTATTGTAATACTTGTGTCAGGATACCTTCTTATTCTTTACAAACATACAAAAATATAAATCTTTTCTCCTTATAATATTCGTGTAGGTAGATGTAGATAAGTGTAGCTGTAGAAGAGTATATAGTGTAGATGTAGATACTAGATAAATTTCTTATTTATTAATCTATGTACCGTAATATGAGGAACGGATTTCGATGAAATTTGGCAAATAGACACTTTATAAAAGGATACTTTTTAATATACGACATATTCACGCCTTACGGAGCGGAGATTTAGCAGAGACACATCCCAAGCAGCACGTTAGTGAATTTTGGAACTTATTTTGTAACTGTAAGTATCATATAAGTGATGCAAGAGTGTACGGTATTACTTATAGATGCAAACCGCACTCGAATTTGCAAATGAGTAACTCGTATCACTAACAGTTGCTTTTGAGTGATTTTTTTCCTGCTTTATTACTTATGGTAGCTATAAGGCGAACTTATTACTTGTAAACGCATAAAGGTTTTAATTTTCTCTCTTATAGAACTCAAAGAATCATATGACGTCTTAAAATCCCCCCTAAAGAACTGTGCCCTATGTGCAATATTGCATCATAAGCTACTCGTAAGTTTTGTGTGACAAGACAAGTGTAGATCATCCCTAACAGTCTTATGTAATGTATTCTGGGTGAGGTCCTTTAATGTCCTGTAGATTTAATGGGTTTGGGTTGTATACAAAGAGATTTAAATATAATAGGGCATAGAGGGGACAAAGCGAGGAAAATTTGAAGTCAAAAGTTATTCCAAGTGGAATAAGTCTAGTACAGTTTCGACCGAATGACAGCTCTCGTTCATACTAACTGACATGATAAGGACATGACGCTTAGGCTTCAAAGTTTTGTATGAAAATATTCCCAATGCCCACTCTTTGCCCTATTATATTTAAATCTCTTTGGTTGTATAGCATCTTATACTAATGTAGATAAATAAATAAATAATTACTCGCCTTTTATACCCGAGGGTAGAGAAATACCCACGTTTCGCCAGTACCTATATTCTTTGAACTCCTATAGGTATTGACCCCATCGCCGGACCGGGGCTGTTACACATGTCTCAGAATTAATTCTGAAACGAGTCAGAATCCTGGTGAGGGCACGTATCAATGAGCGTGACACCTATCACGTTCAGGGGTCCTTATAAAAACTTAAATATTTAAAAAAAAAGTTTATTGCAGTTCTAAAAATAATGTTTAACAAATAGTGGCTGGGGCCAACATAGTAAGTAAAAAATACCTCTGACAAGGCAGCACTGCTCTTCCTTAAATATAACATATTTTTTTTATAAAAAATAAGGGGGCAAACGAGCAGACGGGTCACCTGATGGTAGTGACTACCGTCGCCCATGGACACCCGCAGCTCAAGAGTCACAAGTGCGTTGCGGGCATTTCAGGTGGGAGTACGATCTCTTTTTAAAGGTTTGAAGTTCGTATCGGTCCGGAAATACCGACAGCGACAATTGGGTATTTGACTGTATCGAAATTAAATTGTAAGCGATCACTAATTAAAAGATTATACTAAAACATATCTAAAAATGTATTCCTATTTTACAATTATAACAATTTTTTAAATAATAAAACAATAAAAAAAGTGTTGCAATTGAGTACTAAAAATTATGACGTCACAACTCGGTATTCAGTACATTTTCCATAGTAAATTTTCGTTTTGACAGATCATAAAAAGTAACTCATTTGACTAGGCAGTCAAATACCCTATTTTTAGGAAAACTTGAAGCTAAAACACAGAAATAGGTATATTAATTGGGGTGTCCCAATGTGACCCCAGACCCCACTCAATACAACACCTCTGCCGATCCAATCGCTGATAATACGTGAACATATATCCGGATTTGATTAAACATAAGTATTTATTGTATTTGCATGTCAATACAACCAGTACCTACTCAACTGTGGACACTCGAGTTCATGACGTTTAAGAACTTTCTACAATTTAACACACGAAATCTCGTTGAACAAGTAACTCTACTTAGAGTAACTTAACTCGCACTTAGAGTAAGTAAACACTAAACAGTAGGAAGCTCGTTGCGACTGCACAAGTTGTAGCCGCAATAATGGCCCACCCACTAGCTGACGGTGTTATGGGCAAACTTGACTACATTATTTGCTTGTGCGGTCTAACACCAAATCGCAGAATATAAAATAACTTAGTATAAAGTACTCAGATGCAAGAATTTGTTGGAAGTAATTTTATAAGAACGTAGTATTGACTGCATTTAAAAAATAAAAACTCACTTTTTAACCCTTTAACGGGCATAGGCAGTTTAAATTTTTCATTGGTTTTGAATCTTATTTCAATTACATAGAGTTCAATTTATGTTGGTTTACTATAGTCCCTCTGCCATAAAGAGTGTATGATTTTTTCCCAAAATTAGGTAACTATATAAATATAAAAAAAACACCTTTCATCCCCGAAAGGGAAAAGGAACAGGAAAGACCCACATTACCAGTATAATCTTTGGAAGCCTTAACGTGATAGGTGGTGAGCCCATTGCCGGACTGGGTCAGTTACACATGCTTCAGAATAATTTCTGGGATCTGCGGGTTTCCTCACGATGTTTTCCTTCACCTTCAATTTATTTAAGTATAGAGGCTCTGCGTGGTTTCACCCGCGTAGTTCCCGTTCCCGTGGGAATACGGGAATGAAATATAAGCCTGGGTTACTCAGGGATATTCTAGCTTTCCATTGGTGAAACAATTTTTTTAATCGGTCCAGCAGTTTTCGAGTTTATTCGTAACAAACATACAAAAATACAAATCTTTCCTCTTTATAATCTACTAGCGACCCGCCCCGACTTTGCACGAGTGCAATGCTTATACTAAAACCTTCCTCTTAAACCACTCTATCTTGTAAAAAAACCCGCATCAAAATCCGTTGCGTAGTTTTAAAGATTTAAGCATACAAAGGGACATAGGGATATAGGTGGTTAGAGTACCAACCCATCACCTGGAAACCTTCATGAAGGAGGACTTTTGGCCGCAGGGAGTTGTATTTCGGAAATTCTGGGGTCAACTACCTGCCGACAGCGCTCGCACGTTGCCGACATTACGTGTAAAATAGTTTACTTAGTTAGATATTTTATATCTATGTTAGTTGAAAGGTATATGAGCCTCTGTTTACGTTATTTAAGATCTATTAATGTAAATATTGCCTGAAATAAAGATTTATTATTATTATTATAGGGACAGAGAAAGCTACTTTGTTTTATACTATGTAGTGATAGTGATGATATATATAAAAACCAATGCCACTTTTCGTTGTTATTTTATAACTCAAGAACGGGCTCACCTATCCAAACCAAATTTTTAGGCAGTGAAGTTTGTTAAAATCTGTCGAGTGGTTCTTCATTTATACGTTGCGAAGCACGTACCGGGCCGCTAGTATTAGTATAGATATAGTAGGCCTCAAAAATACAAACCTGTATTAATACTGAAATGCCTACATTTCTGTCTCGGACAGGAATATAATCTACCTCAGACTGAGACGGTAGAGCTATCAACTAAGTCAACAGTCCAGCCGTCCAAATTCCGTATTTATAACCTCACATAAATCAGTGGGTGCATTTATTTCATCCAATCCCGAACTCTCCCGAAGTGGGCATTAAGCAAGGCCGGGGTAACGACCCGGAAACCTACTATCAATACTAAATTTTCGTTCACAAAGAGAAAAAAGCGGGGATGAAGAGAATCCAATTTTAAGATGGCTCTTTGAACGAGCTGGGTTCCACTTGGGACTGATATTTAAAATATGATTTGTTTAATTCTTGTGAATAGTTGGTTTCGTGAAAAGTAATACTTCTGATACGTAATAGGAACTGGCTTTAGTTATGTTAGAGCAGTGATAGCCTGGTGGTCAAGAATGTGCTTCTGATGTATGATATTCGGTACGAATCCTAAATAAATAAATCCTGGTAAGAGCATGTAAACATGAATAAAATAAAATAGATAATCTCACGCCTTTTATCCCCGAGGTATTCCATATATTTAAATACCCACTTTTCACCTGTACGAGTATATTCGACCCCTAAACGTGAAAGGTGGTGAGCCCATTGAAGGACATAGTCTGTTACACATGCTTCAGAATTAATTCTGGGACCTGCGGGTTTCCTCACGATGTTATAAGTTTTGATAAACTCATGTAATCTTACATACTTACCTGCATCAGCTTTCATGTAAAATATAATAATATTCAAATTTTTAAACAAAAATATAAACTGACGTCTTGCGTAGACTAAAAAGACTATTATTTGCATATTCAACTTCCATTACCTTCCATTATTTATAGGTACTAAACCTATTACGCTGATAGCTAGTGATTTGCTGATGTCCGTTGAGGAATTCCGTTCTATACCTGAAGTTCTTCATCAGATTTTTACAAAACTTATATGAGACCACCCTTGAGGTATAAAAAACATACGTGACGAATTGAGAACCCCTCAATTTTGAAGTCGGTTAAAAATGCCCCATGTAGAACCCACCAGCTCAAAAGCGTAGCGTCGTTCATTCCACATAATTGAAATAATCATAAATTAAACAAGGACAGCCGCCCGGATCAGTAAATTGAAACCGATTTCATTTCACTAATGTGCAGTAGATCTCTTCAGACACTTTTGATAATGTAATGTCTATAATGAGCTTGATAACTCTGCTTTATTACTTTTTTGTTCCATTTCCAGACTTTATAGGTGGTAGTATGCTTTTATTGCCGACTAGAGGTTGCCTTGACTTTGTCTACATTCAGTTTCATGTACAGTCAAGAGCACGTGGAGCTTGACACATTGGACTTTGTAACGTTCTTATTATAATCACCTTAGAGGTCAGGCTCAGACTACAAGTGTAAAGCTTTTTGTGCTCTTGACTATACAACCAGCTCTTTTTCCCCAATACACAAGTTAAGTAGCCAAATCCAACCAAAGTCCAAGTACAATTACTTGACCATGCTTGACCAATCATTCCCGCACAAATTAAAAAATTCAAAGAGCAGTGATAGCCTTACGGTTAAAGAGCCTGCTTTACATGATGATAATCAGTGAGGCTCGGGTTCGAAACCTGGCATGTAACAATGAGTTTTTGAAAACTTATGTACATATTTTGTATCACTAGCTCTAATATTCTCGTGAAAAATGGGTATTTCCACAAATGGAATAGCTCTGCCTCGGGGATTAAAGGCGTGAGATTATTTATTTTTTATGGATATGTGTCAGGAATAGAGTGGTTACCTGCCAGTCAAACTAGTATGTATAAGGACTGAATACTTATGTGACGTAATTATTTTACGGAGCTACTGTTTTAAAACGAACGGAACGGAATAAACGTATCAACCGTTTAAGTAAACAATGGACTCGATTCTGCAGACCAGCTAAAATTCCTAATTTTAAGTTAGCCTATCCTTCTCCATAGAATATGGAAGGAAAGGACAGAAACAAACCATAGACTGAAGAGTAATGTCAAACATGTAAAAAACAACTTATTTGAACCTTAAGAACGTGCCTATCTGTCACTTTTATCCATCACCGTTTTACATCGTCGCTAAAATTGCTAAACACGCCTTAGTTGACAGGACTAATTTTAATTTGACAGGACTAAATATCTCTCGTCTCTTTTCTTTTCTAGGAGAAAGAAAATGACAGGACTAAACTAAAATAAGTTTAGTCGCTGTAATGCAGAATCGAGCCCAAGGTAAGATAGAATATTGTATCATTATACATTTATTTACAAAGAAAATGTACATTCATTTACGATACGGCCGCTCCTCAAAGAGCTGTTAGTGCGTTTGGTCGAGGCTTCAGGTGACCAGAGGGCTGGCAGCTATCTCTGTCAAAGGATCAGCCTAGCTATCTAGAGAGGGAATGCAGTCAGTCTTCTGGGCACTGTCCCACATGGTTCCTCTTTGGAGGACATTTTTTATCTGTAATTATTGTATCATTTACATTATGTCAATGCCAACAGTATGCCATTTTTGATCGTGCAATACAAATGGAAGTCGTTAAGTCATGTCAGATACCCTTGGGTGGCTTGAAAAATTTTGACTGTTAAGTGGCCACTACCTTAACACCATCTCCCGATCCGCGGTGGGCTCGCGTGGGAGATTATAGCCCATACTTCCTCATGTGTGAGGGGCTGTTACGGGTTGATAATGATGATAATGAATACAAATATTATAATCTATCTACTAAGCAAGCACAACATTTTACATTTCAGATAAAATAAAAATATTTTTCAAGACCATATAAAAAAAAAATTAACAAGCAAATCTTTAATTTCTTTACCGATTACCTTCTAAAAGCATAAACTTTTAAATTCAATTGTAAAATTAAAATTGAAATACATTTTTAGAAGTATTTTGAGATAATATTTTCTAATGAATGATTACTCGCAATTGAACTACAGTTAACAGTCTTATTGTCTTCCAACCCATGATGGACATCCATTAATTTTTTTTTTAAATTAAAGCCCCCAAGGCCATTGCAAAATTTAATATTATTTTTTAAGCTATTGCATAGCTTCTATCGAGGGCCTTGAGCGCGGGGACCGAATCCAGAAATTCCGTAACGAAAAAAAACTTCACGCTTCCCCACTCCGACAGGCACGGAGGTGTGGCTTGAAGGCCGTGCATTGTCTAACGTCGTTTCTTTTCGGCACCGCGGCAGTCCCCGAGTGCCACACGTCTTTTTTTTACTTGCTTTTAAATATAGTGACATTTTAGTATTTTTTCTATATTTATCATAACATAATCTCAAGCCTTATATCCCCGAGGGGGTAGGCAGAGGTATACCATATCTGGATGTACCCACTTTTTACCAGATATTCTTCGGACCCCCAAACGTGATAGGTGGTGAGCCCATCGCCGGATCGGGTCTGTTACACATGTCTCTGAATTCGTTCTGGCACCTGCGGGTTTCCTCACGATGTTTTCCTTCCCCGTCGAGCTAGTGATAAATATGTACGTAACTTTTGAAAAACTCATTGGTACATGCCAGGATTCGAACCCGAGTCTCACTGATTTTCATCATGTGAAGCAGGCTCTTTAACTGTAAGGCTATCACTGCTCCTATTTTTCTGCCCTGGTCGTTTAGTCATTTAGAACGTATGGATGAAAGATGAGTAGATAACGAAGGAGATTTATATTGAGAATGTTGAAGGATGCAAGGAAAGAGGACGCCTCAGAAGGACGTTCACGGATCAAATTAGTGACGTCGTTCAAAAAGCTGGGGTACGGAGTGCGAGAAATAAAATAGCGTGCATGAAAAGGCTTATGGATGTGAAGGAAGCGAAAGAAGTATGCAGAGATCGAGCAAAGTGGGTATCCATCGTCTCCGCCTACCCCTGTATGTATGTATTTAACATGGATAATCGCAATTCCTTTGTGAAATAATAGCGAGGAATATTTTTTAAACGATCTGGCAAGTTTCTAAATATTCTAACACACATCGTATAGGTACCTACCTAAGAGTTTTTGCTGCAGAATTCAGTCCACCCCCCTAGCCATGCGTTAGCGCTCGTTGGCAAGTGCTCATGTCAATCCCATACATATCAATCTAAAAGAACATTCGATTAGATTGTACAATGCCACTTGGCTAGGGGGGTCTTGCTATTATCAATTTTCGGGATATTTTGTACAAAATTTAGACTTGTGTTTTTTAACAAAAAGCTAAAGACGAACCAAGAAGAATCGGAAAAGTGAAACATCGGCTCTAAGCGATTTTAACCTTCTAGCGCTCAATTTACGCAATCTAATGTTGCCCGTTCCCTCGGACCGACCTCTTGAGGGTTTCCAGTCCATTTCCTATGTAATTAGCCCTTTGAGAACCAGTTCGTTCCAGCTTTTAGCAGTCTATGAGCCTAAAATCTAACTTAGGAAAGCATTTTGTGAAAATCAGACATTCCGTGAAGATGTGGCAGTGGAAGATTTATGGGTTGTTACGATACTTGGCTGCATTTTTTCATCATCATCATCAGCCGGAAGACGCCCACTGTTGAACAAACGCCACAACGAACGGCACCTTGCCGCTTGCGTTTTTACAAAATGTAATAATGCGAATTTTTACCGACCAGGCGGACCGACGACATCGTCAAGGTCGCGGGTAACCGGTGGATGCAAGCGGCAAGTTGCCGTTAGTTGTGGCGTTTTATGGGGGAGGCCTTCGTTCAACAGTATGGTGGTAGTCACTACCATCATACCATTTTTTTATAAAAAAAACTGTGGACATCTTCCGGCTGATGATGATGATGAAAGCGAATTTTTAAAGTATTGATTTACAGAAACAATATTGTAAGTTTATTATTATTCTAAGTCAAGAAGTCCTGTTGGATAGATGGTAATGACTCTGCCTTGTGAGTCGGAGATCGCAGGTTGGATTCTCGACCCAGTCACACATTTGTGTGCGTGAACATGTCTGGGTGTTTTATATACTTTGAAAAATTTGACTTTCTTTATGACACTATATAACATAGTAATAATTATATATTTTTTTATAGTTGGTGTTTGTATATTATCCTCTCAACAAATTATGATTGAATAAATAAATAAATACATTAAAGCAATTTGATCTGTAACCTTAGCATTCATTGTCGAAATACATTTTATTACATCAAAATCAATTCTAAGTAAGAACCAATAAGTCCACTTATTGAAAGTCATTTCAACCACCGCTTCAGCATGTATCGTTGAGGAGAAAAGCGATGAAAGAAACTCCTCAACACATTATTCCTTTAATCAAAGTTGTCAATGTCCCACCCAACCCGTTTCTACCTCGTCGCCTAAACAGGCGATGGAGCAAACAAAAGTACCTAATGCACATCAAAGCGTCGCTCGACTAATCAATCCCTTGGTTGACACCAGTGGTTTATTCGGTTCAACCGCTAACCAATCTAACCGTGTAGCTATAGACCTAACCTCTAAAGGAAATCACAGTGATGCATGACGCAACTCGACTAGTGACTGCGCCATCCTAGTTCCTACTAATATTATAGACGCGAAAGTTTGTATGTATGGATGCATAGATGTTTGTTCCTCTTTCACCCAAAATCTACTGAACGGATTTTTATGAAACTTTATAGTTGTATGGCTTATACATCAGAATAGCACATAGGCTATATTTTATCGACGCATTCCCACGGGAACGGGAACTACGAGGGTGAAACCGCGCAAAAAGTAATGAGTTTCGGAGGTATGTATGAGGATGATTGTGATGTGGATAAGTTAAAAGTTATCTCATGTTATTATAGAATAAATTATTATTTTTGTTTCTTTACTGAGAGTCTACCCTTACGCCATAGACATGTATTATTCATTGTTTATTCTAACCAATATGTTGCTTAAAAATGGTTGAGCAATAAAAACTCCTTACATGTCACGTTTACGGGTATGATTCTTACTGGTAAAATGTTAGTATTTCCAATAATGGAATAAAGATGACGTGATAAGGTCTTAATCAAAGAGGTTGGAAGAAAATCATTCTCTAAAAACTTTTTCTTTAAACGTCTTTGGTCTTAATGTATTTATTTTAATTCATCTCATATTATTTTTAAACAGTCAGTAGCAGTCATTTATTTGAAATTATTCTATTCGGGCGGTAAAGAGCCGGCCGAAAATCAGTGAGGCTCGGGTTCGAATCCTGGCATGTACCAATGAGTTTTTCAAAACTTACGTACATATTTATCACTAGCTCGACGGTGAAGGAAAACATCGTGAGGAAACCCGCAGGTCTCAGAATTAATTCTGAGACATGTGTAAAAAGACCCGGTCCGGGCGATGGGCTCACCACCTATCACGTTTAGGGGTCCAACATATCTCGTGAAATGTGGGTATATCTAGTAATGGAATACCTCTGCCTCTATATATATATATATATATATATATATATATATATATATATATATATATTATATATATATATTCTACTGAACTATTTCTACAGGGTGTTAGTGAAAAGCTTTCAAATCCATAAAGCAAGTTGAAACCGTTTTATAATTTAATTTCACGAAGTTAATGAAACAAAAATTAAAAAAATAGTTTTTTTTAATGTTTCAGGAATCAGCAGCTTAACCACCTGTCTTCCTTGTCGGACGCGTTTCGCCGACACCCTGTATGTATATGGCCATACTCGTAGGATGAAATTACATTGACACTTTATCGCATCACTTTTCTGTCATCTCATGTACTCACTTTTGTACCATGCACACTTGTATTTTAATGCCATAAAGGAAAACTTTTAATACAATACAGGAGCCAACAAAGTCTACTCTTTGGACGCCATTAAATGTACCCATACTACAATTAGAATTTGTCCGGGCAGAACTATCCCAACCCAAATTACAAATGGCCGTTCGGTTGGGAGCCCACAGCAGCCCACTCATTAATTATAATGGGCCTAATCAGTCGATAGATCAATTAGTCAGTGGGACTGTACAGCCATGTTGGATCCATTATTGACGGTATGGACATTCATAGCGCCTGATTTTTATTATTGTCTGGAAAAAAATATGGTGTGATAGGTAAGTGTAACAGAATCATTTGGTATAGTTACTTAAAAAAATCATCATGTACTTGTCCTTATCCCATTATTTGGGGTCGGCGCAGTATGTTTTTTCCTTCCATTTAGATCTATCATACGTCATATCTACATTCACTTCCAGCTTACACATATCATCCTTCACACAATCCATCCATCTTTTCTTTGGTCTACCCCTCTTTCTATAACCTTCCACATTCATATCAAGCACTCGCCTTACAACGTTACTCTCATCCCTCCTCATTATATGTCCATACCAAGACAGACGATTACCTCTCAACTTCTCCGTCACGGGTGCTACTTTCAGACTTCCTCTTATGTACTCATTCCTAATTTTATCCATTCTTGTCACTCCACACATCCATCTCAACATTCTCATCTCCGCTGCATGCAATCTCCTTTTATCCTCCTTCTTCTTCGCCCTCGCCCAACATTCCGATCCATACATACTTAAAAAAATGTTTTTCATAAAAAAAATTTTTCGTGTTTTAGCTAATGTAAATTACTCAATTGTAGTCAATATTACACCCTGAATTATTTGAAATAGTATTTAAAAAGAAACAGGCTCTTAGCTTTCATTTATGGGCAATCTACCAACAACCGCCAGCTGCTACATAGTAGTGTGCGTAGTTTTCTAGATTTTGGAAATTGCAATAAACGTGACTATGAATAACAATTAATCTCGTGTATAACTTCGGCTCTAGATACCTTGTACGTCATATTTTTTTCCAGACGGTAAAAAAAAAACATCCAGTATATGGGCCTATTGGCTCAGTTGGTAGTGACCCTGCCTTCTGAGTCGGATGTCGATCACCGCTCAGGGCCAACATTTGTGTGCATGAACATTTCTGTTGGCTTCGTGTCCGGGTGTTTCATATTTATTTAAGTTTATCAGTTGTTTAGTACCCACAGGATCTGTTTAGTTTGGAACTGAATAACCGTGTGTGGATTGTGGATCCCACAATTTTTTTATTGATTTATATTTTTTTCCAAAAACTTACGTAAGTACATATTTATCACTATAGCTCGTCAGTAAAGGAAAACATTGTGAGGAAACCCGCCGCTCCAAGAATTGATTCTGAAGCATGTGTTTGGCTATTCTAATAAAAAAAAGACGGGTTGCACTCAGGGAGTGCCGGCAGAAGTGAAAACTTGATTATTGATTCCGGTGTTACAACACTACTCTCCAACCGTCTTACGGTTTTTCTATCAGCACACGTGACCTGACGCGAGTTTCACAGTTTTTACCCATCCCACAAAAGTGCTCAACGCCGCTAAAGAAGTTTTCACTTCAAAAATATTTCGGTGTCTTCTTGGTTTCCTTCGAATTCGGTAGTCTCAAAAGAAACAAATGTCAATGCAATTATGTCAATCAACTTGAAAAATGTTGCGAAATTCGTGGAAACGGTCCTTACAAATTTGTGCCAAGAATTGACTTAGGAAACGGGCGTTAATTTATGTAATTGTCATAGGATTCCTTTTGAAAAGGGCTTAATTCAAAATCCTCTCATTGTTTTGTTAGTGAGGCATTTTTTCTAAATTATTGTATTTACTAGCAGCGTCCAGCGGTTTCACCCGCGTAGTTCCCGTGGGAATACGGGGATAAAATATAGCCTATGTGTTTTTTGATGTATAAGCTATATAACTGTAAAGTTTCATCAAAATCCGTTAAGTAGTTTTTGCGTAAAAGAGGAACAAACATCCATCCATACAAACTTTTGCATCACTATATAGTAGGTATAAAACAAAATCGCCTTCTCTGTCCCTATATCCTTATGTCCCTATGTCCCTTTGTATGCTTAAATCTTTAAAACTACGCAACGGATTTTGATGCGTTTTTTTTTAATAGATAGAGTAATTCAAGAGGAAGGTTTTAGTATAAACATTGCACCCGTGCGAAGTCGGGGCGGGACGCTAGTTTATAATATTAGTAGGATTTCTAGACAGTCAAAGTCAGTAAATCAATAATTAACCACACTAATATGTACATTGCATTGTGATTGACATAGTTTGGGAACTTGATATAAGTCAGATAAATTAAGTAAAAAATAATTTATAAACAAGCTTTTATTTTAATGCGCTAAAAAGAACAAAATAAACTTTTCCTTTAAAACTGTCTTAAAACGTCATTACACAATTTATTATGTAATAAAAGCTTGTCGCGAGATCTGAACTGACGTTAGAAACTACACGTGAAGGTTGCTCTGCTTTAATATACGTGTATACGATTTTTATTAAATACAACTATTCACGTTTAATATTGGTACGTATGTCAATTTATTATTAAATGTCTAAGTATGTATGTTTTTTATGGTTTGTGTAAGCTCAAGTAAAATCTATGAACATTACAACTATCACAATAGCATGATTTTTATTAAGTATTAAAATTATTTATTCGTTAAGTACATCGTGTTATTTTCTTTTTTTGCATGTCTACATTGTGCAATAACCATATAAATTTTTTTTATTAACCCATTTCGTCCCACTGCTGGGCAAAGGTCTCCCCCAAACTTCTCCAACCATCACGATCCTATACATTTGGGTAAATTTTCAAACCGGCCTTTTTTACGTCATTGCGGTGGCAATATTTTTTCTCACATTTCAGTCAAACTAAATGCTTTAGATTATAGATTAAGATGATGTAAATCTAATAATTTGGGAGGAGCCCTTGGAAATACAGTACTTTCGGAGAAATATATTTTTTTAAATTTTTGCGCCACCGTAATGACGTTTCCTTAAATATTTCAAATAAATAAATAAAATAAATAAATAAATAAATAATCTCACGCCTTTCATCCCCGAGGGGGTAGGCAGAGGTATTCCATTACTGGATATACCCCCATTTCACGAAATACATTGAACCCCTAAACGTGATAGGTGGTGAGCCCATCGCCGGACCGGGTCTGTTTACACGTGTTTCAGAATTAATTCTGAGACCTGCGGGTTTCCTCACGATGTTTTCCTTCACCGTCGAGCTAGTGATAAATATGTACGTAAGTTTTGAAAAACTCATTGGTACATGCCAGGATTCGAACCCGAGCCTCACTGATTTTCGGCCGGCTCTTTAACCGTCCGGGCTATCACTGCTCAAATTTCAAATAAAAAAGCCATATTATGTACACACATGTTTATTTTGTATCACGGTAAAATACTTACAACACAGTAATAATATATGAAAAACAAGTACTATGTCTTAATATATTATTAGTAATAGTATTGATTATACAGGCATTCATCATTACGGTGGCCCACTGCGCCACTGCAATGACGCCACCAAAATGACGACCAAATGTTTTTTTTTCATGATAATTACCCAAATATATATTGGCAGGTCGTAATATCGAGGTAATTATTCACAACATACTATCTTGACGATACAATACATCACTCTGTTCATTATCTAAAACATGCCACCGAACTGGCCGCACACGGTGACCAAAACAGATTTCAGGAAAAAAATCCCTCGGGAACATGTAAAAACCTGCGTATACGCCATCCTCTCCACACACCAGTCGGGGTCCGACAAACGCTTGGGTGGTACGATACAAAAATTTGGCATGAAAGCGCTTGACTAATATGAAACAAGTAGTCAAATACGAGTATCAAAAGAGCAGTTTTGCGCGGAACAAAAACATATTAGCTTCTCAGTTTTTTTATTAAATAGTTAGTAAAGTTTTTGTCATTTTGAATACGAAGTGGAGTAAATGAGATATTTTGATAAAAGATACGTTAAAATTTCGTGTTATAGTGAGTCGTTTTCTGAGCGCATTTTGAAGTGGGACAAGCCTCCCAGGGGTAGGCCGCCATACATTATACAACGTGGAATTTCTTTTAAGTTTTTAACATTAATTCTAATTGGTTTATGTAAATGGTTAAGCTACGAGGTATATTTTCAGAAAAGCATGTGGTTAGTCTGTTTTGAATGATAGTTTCTCTTTAAAGGGCATAGGATGCCTAAAAAAGTACGTTTGAAAATTTACCCATTTATAGACCAGGGTAGAAGCCTTTAAAAATAATAAAAAGTGAAAAAAATAGTAGTAGGATGAAACCCATTAGAAAAGGAGGGGAATATTATAAAAATGAAAGAAAAAATAAATTACGGACGATCTGAGGTCGGGAAGGGGATGGGGGTGAGTTGTTAAGGGTAAAAAACGGTTTTTCTCGATTTCCGGCACAACTAAAAGTCCTATCGAAAAAAGTCAAATGGCAAAGTTGTAGGTAATAAAAATATCTAAAACTTTTGTATTTACACTTTTTTCACATAACATCAAAATTTATGTGAAAAATTTTTTTTTTTTTTTTTTTTTTTTACTAAAAAATGGGCTTGCTCTTGACCCCAGACTAGCCCGAGAGCAAAGACGGGGCCTACGTTGGGACGAGCTTGCCCAGAAGATGCCTGTTCACTCGATCCTTAAAGGCTTGTAGGTTATATGAACTCGGAAATACAGACGCCGGCAGGTAGTTCCACTCCTTGGCGGTGCGCATAATAAAATTACAATTAAATTACAAAAACCAAGTTTTTGATTTTTTATTTTTATCTTTTATATTTTTTTTCAACGAAATTTTGTGAAAACTTACCTTTTTATGTCCCAAATACGCTGTAATTTATTTGATTAAAAATATTTATTTTTTACCTTATTTTGAATTAATATCGAAAAAACACCCTAATTTTCAAAATATCAGCTTTTTTCAAAAAGTTGGTATGTTTTCTGTTCGTTGAAATCTCTACTTTCCGATGGTAAAAAAAATATATATGTTACTCTAGTAAATCTTCTCAGAAAATGCAAAAAAATCTTGTACATGCAAAATGCAAATATCATTTAATTTGAGAAGTAATTAAATGGGCAGCAATAATAAAATTTGGTTAGCCACAAAAAATCTGCATTTAAATCATTTGATCGGCATACAAAGATTTTGTTCGCAAATAAAAAAATCAGGCAGCAATCCTTGTTCGGCAAATAATTTTGATAATGGTCAAAAATTAAATCAGAAATAGGCAGCTTACAATAACATGGGTTTGCATAATAAACATTCAGTCCGCAAAATAGTTACTTGGTCCGCAAAATAACTACTTGGTCAGCAAGACTTCATGATTGAACAGCAGAGAAAACATGTCGTAAAAAAATATACTATAGCCACTCCCACTCTCATTCCCACCTACCCGCTCCTACCCTCTCATACCCCTCCTACAGCCTCCTACACCCATACACGTTCCAGCACCCTCCTACACCCTCTTACACCCTCCAACTACCTCCTACTACCTCCTACTACCTACCACTACCTCCCACTACCTCCTACACCTTCCTACACCGAACTCCTACACCCTATTCCTACACCCTATTCCTACCCCCACCTCCCACGCCCACTCCCACTACCACTACCACAACCACCACCACTGCCACTGCCACTACCACTAACACCACCACTGCCACCACCACCACTTGTAATCGTAATAATAATCATAAAAGTTGCATAATCCAAAGTCCTTCCTAATCTATGTAAGGAATGCGCCCATTTTGCGCATGACAAGTTTGCTGAGATTATTTTTGCTACTTTTATATGAAGCTCAAAAAATATTTTTTGGCTTCCCCTCTGAGTGCTTACCAAAATTTTATTAAACAGTAGCAGCTCATTGCAGCTTAAAAATTATTACAGCTATCCAGAATGACATAAATTGCTGATTAGGTTTTGTAATGCTTGCTGGCCATGAGTTGCTGACCAATTAGCTATTTCTGCTTACAAAAATACGAATACTCTGCTAACCATTTAAATAACACCCATTTAATTTCAATCTTCCTTGAGAAGGAGGGGTTGTTCTTAATGAACTCCTTCTTTAAGAAACAGCCCCAGAGGAAGTGGACATGGCAAAGCCCCGACACTGTGACTAAAAATGAGATCGACTTCATCATGACGGATAGAAAGCACATATTCAGAGATGTCTCAGTGATCAATAGGTTTAATACCGGATCTGATTACCGACTGCTCCGAGGCTCTCTGAATATCAACTTGAAGCTTGAAAGAAACCGTCTGATGAAGTCCACGCTCCGACCTAACCCAGTCCAAATCATGGCGGGCACCGAGAAGTTTCAGCAGCTTCTCAGGGATAGATTTGCTGCCGTGGAACCCACTGATGACGCTGACGAGTCCCTACACAATCTGGTCGAAACGTTGAGAGACGAGGGCATCAAGTTTTGCAAAAAGCAGCGTACTGGCAAGAAGTCCAAACTGTCGGATGAGACTCTCGGGCTGATGACAATACGACGGGAAACCACCCAAGCGACTTCGTCAGAGAAGTCAGACCTGAACAAGCGCATTACGAAGATGGTACGGCGTGACCTTCGGAGCTCCAATACACGCCTTATTGAAGAGGCAATAGAGCGAAACAGAGGGTCCAAAGTATTCACTCAGCAGCTTGGCAGGAGCCACCTGACGAAACTTAAAACGCTTGACGGGAGGACCGTATTGTCGAAGCCGGAGATATCTGCCGAGATAGAGGATTTCTATGGCCGGTTGTACGCTGCTCATGCTCCCCGTTCCCAACGAGATGACCACGATTCTAGAGCCACCCTGACACGCCACTAAACCGACGAACTGCCAGACATCAGCCAAGACGAGATCGTGCTAGCTCTGAGGCAGCTTAAGAATGGAAAAGCCCCCGGTGAGGACGAAATAACATCAGAGCTTTTAAAAGCTGGAGGAGCCCCTATTATAGAGGAGCTACAGAACCTCTTTAACACCGTCTTTCACAGTGGGAGAACTCCAAAGGCGTGGAGCGGGAGTTTGGTGGTGCTCTTTTTTAAGAAGGGAGATAAAACCCTCCTTAAAAACTACAGACCCATCACACTCCTGAGCCACGTCTATAAACTATTCTCACGAGTTATCACGAATCGTCTTGCTAGGAGACTCGACGAGTTCCAGCCACCGGAACAGGCCGGGTTCCGAGGAGGATATGGCACCATAGACCACATTCACACAGTAAGGCAGATTATACAGAAGTCCGAAGATTATAATCAGCCCCTGTGTCTCGCTTTTGTGGACTATGAGAAGGCCTTCGATTCCGTAGAAACCTGGGCTGTTCTGGAATCCTTACAGCGTTGCCAAGTAGACTATCGTTATATCGAGGTGCTGAGATGTCTCTACGAGGCCGCCACCATGAGTGTCCAAGTACAGGGCCAGCAGTCTAAACCCATCCAATTGCTCAGAGGAGTGAGACAGGGGGATGTCATATCCCCGAAACTGTTCACGAGCGCGTTGGAGGATATGTTTAAGACTCTGGACTGGAAAGGTATGGGCATCAACATAAACGGCAAATACATCTCACACCTGCGATTCGCTGATGACATAGTCTTAATGGCGGAGTCGCTAGAGGAGCTAAACCGGATGCTGGATGACCTAGCCTCAGCCTCGCGATGCATCGGTCTTGGCATGAATTTGGATAAAACCAAAGTCATGATCAATGGCCACATTGATCCGGGACCGGTCGTCGTACATGGCCACCGTCTTGAAATTGTTTCCGAGTATACTTACCTGGGGCAGATTCTGCAGTTAGGTAGAAACAATTTCGAGAAGGAGGCCAGGAGGAGGATCCAGCTGGGTTGGGCAGCATTTGGGAAACTGCGTCGAGTCTTCTCGTCATCCATCCCGCAATCTTTGAAAACCAAAGTTTTCAATCAGTGCGTCCTACCCGTTATGACCTACGGAGCTGAGACGTGGACACTCACGGTAGGGCTGGTCCACCAGTTCAAGATCGCTCAGCGAGCTATGGAAAGAGCTATGCTCGGAGTTTCTCTGAAGGATAGGATTCGTAACGAATACATCCGACAGAGAACCAAAGTTATCGACATAGCTCAAAGAATTAGCAAGCTGAAGTGGCAGTGGGCCGGCCATATCACGCGAAGAACCGACAACCGTTGGGGTAGACGTGTTCTGGAGTGGAGACCGCGGCTCCTCAAACGTAGTGTAGGGCGCCCTCCGGCCAGATGGGATGACGATCTGCGAAAGGCTGCAGGCAGATGCTGGATGCGTCGAGCCGAAGACAGGGCGCTATGGCGCTCATTAGGGGAGGCCTATGTCCAGCAGTGGACTAATATAGGCTGATGATGAATTTCAATCTTTAGGTTATGTTACGTTAAGCATACTATTTTTTAAAGAAAATATTACGATTTTTATGTTTGAGTTGATTGATACTGATAGAAACAAATTTTATTAATACATGGATATTTATCCAGTAATGGAATACCTCTGCCTACCCCCTCGGGGATAAAAAGGCGTGAGATTATATATATATATTATTATATGGATATTTCTTTCTTTTCCGATACATACTCGGTAATTACTGACAGTACAGTCAAGCAAGTTAAATTCAAGTAGAGCAACTTTCAATGCGATCTGGGCCGCGTCGTAAGAGTAGTGCGTGGGAGAGAGAACAACCGTGCGAGCGAGAGGTAAAGGCAGGTAAGCTACTGTACAAACCACATGTCCGATCGCTGAGATGTCCCCAGCGGCACTGATTGAAATTATGAAATTTCGACGCGTTTCAAATTTCAAAAAAATCAAAACTTCTGGCAGAAGTTTTGATTAAAAAGGGTACATAATAATGAATTTTTCTATACATTTTTTTAAATTCATTACTTAATAGTTGTTTTGTAAGTGGTTAAGTTGTGACTTTCCCCAAAATATGTTTTTTAGAGAACAAAATTAGGTTTTAAATATGGTCGATTTCTTAAAATTACCACTAATTGAACCACTTAAAATAAGAAAACTAAGGCATATCTTAAAAATGTAATCAGGTAAGATTATTCTAGAGGATATAAGAATAAATGTTATCTGAATACATTTCGTGTTTTTGCCATATTTTTTTCGTGACGTGTGCATGAATTAGACATTCAACGCGAAGAACGTAAACACGGGTATGTTCAAAGCCTAACAAAGTGAATAAAAGTAACATCAAAGTAAATAAACTAATATGTTTTGGAAACTCAAAACCCCGCACTATAGAGTGATATTAAATAAATTCCATTTGAGGCTATTTTAATAACTTTAAAAAAGATCTTAGTTTCTGATAATACTGCAAGAACACTGATTTGTACAAGACTGGCGCCTTAAGTAAATATATAAGTAACTCTAACTGATTGAATTAAATTTTTAGAATTTTCAGACTAAGTTAATATGGGTAGTTACCTAATTAATCCCGCGACAAGCTTTTATTGCATAATAAATTGTGTAATGACGTTTTAAGACAGTTTTAAAGGAAAAGTTTATTTTGTTCTTTTTAGCGCATTAAAATAAAAGCTTGTTTTAAAAATTATTTTATAATTAATTTATTTTATACTTTTTAGTTGGATTTAGAAGGGCGTCACATGGCTAACCCTGCATTGTTATCCAAACTAAACGTGTATACAAAATTTCAGCTCAATTGGTTATCTTTAAGCTCCATCATCAGACCCTGGTTACCATCTAGTACCAAAGTACTCGTCAAGACGAATCAATCGAGCCCAAACTCGATGGGGTTATCTTGTTTAATAACTGAGTTCCTATGGCCATCTTCCATCTCCATCATCAGACCCTGGTTACCATCTTGTACCAAAGAACTCGTCAAGACGAATCATACGAGCCCAAATTCGATGGGATTGTGTCGTTTAGTTACCGAGTTCCTATGGCCATCTTCCAGCGTCATCATCAGACCCTGGTTACCATCTAGTACCAAAATACTCGTCAAGACAACTCAAACGAGCCCAAACTCGATGGGAATATGACGTTTAATTACCGAGTTCCTCCTATGGCCATCTTCCAGCTCCATCATCAGACCCTGGTTACCATCTAGTACCAAAGTACTCGTCAAGATGAATCAAACGAGCTCAAACTAAATGGAGTTGTGTCGTTTAATTACCGAGTTCCTATGGCCATCTTCCAGCTCCATCATCAGATCAGCTCGGTGGTACCATAATATTGCATTGTCACCGCACTTACATAAGTATACCAAATTTCAGCTCAATCGGTTGAAGATATCTGCTTCAAAATTGAGTTGCAAGATTCCACCCGAACATACATAGTTACATACATACTTACATACATACTTACATACATACTTACATACATACATTGCAAGTTAAATAAAAGCTTTTAAAAATTCCCTTTGCCCATAACCAATGCCCAAAGCCATTCTTCATGGACGAGTTTAGTGTGCCTTGTTTATTTATTTATTTATTTAAGATATACCAACAGCATATACACATTAATTATACAAAAAACAAAACCAAAATCTAAGACAGTGTTATGCCAAATTAAAGGTGTATACAACATTCTTGAAGTAAACATTAAAATAATATATATGACAAAAATCAAACAATTACACAAAATAAACAATACAATGAAACGAAATAAACTACAAAAGAAAGAGATCGAAATAACTAAATTAACAATGAGATCAAAATACTATAGTCTAATTTACTATACTTAAAGTGTAGAACACAAAAATTCAAAATTCATTTCTTTCGGTAGGTATATAAAATACACTTTGAAACGTCAATAACAATATAAGTATGACATATTTTATATACCTACTCGAAGAAATGAATTTTGAATTTTTTGAACAACTAGCCTAGCCGTAGCCTACGTCCTAACTCAATAATCATAATAACTCAATAATATCATCAAGATTAGTAATGTAAACAGGTAACAGACAGACAGTTTTTACTTATAGGAAACGGTTTATGTATGCCTAACCTTAATCCATTATTAACAATAGTGCACCTTCATCTTTTTATCTAGTTAAGTTACATCCATCCTAAGGTTCTCGGGAAGAAATCGATACAACGGCCCATGGCACTTTTTTAAGTCATTATGTCACTTATTGCATATTTTTATTTGTGTAGAATAAATAGTTGTTACTTACTTAATTTAACAAAATTTAACATTCTCAACAGAGTACTGGCGGGCGTATTCATAGAGATTCTATATTCGACTTGGAATCGGAAAATCTGTCGAAAGGTTTCGAGATGGGCTAGTCACAGATGTCATATTTGACATAAGGATTCGACAGATTTTCCGATTCCGAGTCGAATATCGAATCTCCGTGAATACGCCCGAATTACGGAACCCTCAACGTTTTGCTAAAACTTTCCTGGCCTTTTACTGAGAAAATAAAAGGAAAATAATAAATAAGACGAAACGGGGCAGAAATTAATTGCAATTCCATTCTGCTTCTATACAGAGATTTATTTATTTAGGCGCATTTCCTCGGCAAAGCTCGAGGGTTTGGGTTTGATTCTGTCCCAGTACCTAAATATATTTCTTATGTTACTACTAGTTTTGGCCCGCGACTTCGTCTTCGTACTGACCCAGTTAAGAAAAATTGGTAAATAAATATCTGTTAAAAAATTAAAAAACATAAACAAACTCACGTTCGTACCAATACCTAAAGAGATAACTTGGCTTCTAAGAGTCGTATCAAGAAGAAATATGTTACAGATTTTAATTTGGATCCTCGGAAATGAAACTGAGAAGCGCATCTACATACGCACAGACAGACATACAATAGTAAAAAAATATATATAATTGTTCACGCTGCCAGAAGCGGCTTCTATTGCTATTATAGAGACCAATTTGTATCCTTCTAGCGGTTCTGCGCGGTTTCACCTTTGTAGTTCCCGTTCCTGGGGGAATACGGGAATAAAATGTAGCCTCTGTTACTCAGGGACATTGTAGCTTTCCATTGGTGAAAGAATTTTTAAAATCGGTCCAGTAGTTTTTGAGCTTATTTGTAACAAACATACGATAATACAAATCTTTCCTCTTTATAATAGACTAGCGACCCGCCCGGCTTTGCACGGGTGCAATGCTAATATTAAAACCTTCCTCTTGAATCACTCTATCTATTAAAACTTGATGCCGTTTGCATCAAAATCCGTTGCGTAGTTTTAAAGATTTAAGCATACATAGGGACATAAGGACATAGGGATATAGGGACACAGAAAGCGACTTGGTTTTATACTATATAGTGATAGTGATGATAGTGATAGTGATATTAGTATAGAAGTATAGATTTAAATCCATCGGCAGTGAATTTTATTATATCAAAGTGCCAACGCGTCATGTAATGATCGTGCATGAAACGAGAGTGGTTAGTAAAACTGAAAACAAAATAAAATATTTCGTGAGCGTTTGCGTCAGTTTTTTTTTAAATAAATCACTTGCTATAAAGGAAGTAAAGATAAAAGGAAGACAGACAAGACATTAAACTGCCCTTGAGATTGTTGCTGGATATTCTCTGCATTTGGAACCAGCAACTCGTCGGTGAAGATGGGCTGCTGTTTAAAGTCAGCCAATCTCCAGGGACGAGTGCCTTGTAAGTAGGCTGTTGAAAATGAAAATGTATTTTATTCTGTAGGTAATAAGAATTACACTTAGAATAGTCTAATAACAAGGCACACTAAACTCGTCCATGAAGATTGGCTAGCTTGAAGTTTCTGAATGCATTACTTTTTTACCTACAGAATTAAATAATAGGATTTTTTTTCTTTTTAATTGAAAAGAAATGATAAATATTGGCCATATTGAAGTTCCATTCCAAATTCGTAGAAAAACTTATTTTTATTCGAGTCCCGGGAAATTGTTTACGCTGCCACAAATCATTCAGTGTTGCTAGAAAAATAACAGAACTACCAATATTTTCATCCGGGTTTTGATAAATACTGTGTTGCCAGCTATTGAGTTCCCAATCGCCAAGCTTTGATGCGTTATAAAGTGTACATTTTTCAGGTTTACACTGAGTTATGGTTTTAGTGCTTTTGATTTATTGCTGGGTTTTGATCTGTTGTTGAAATTCACATATTTTTCACTATACTGTTTGTGACGTTTCGATCACATGCAGTCCAGTCAGTAATTCTAGTCTTTTATAAGAATTTTTATGTATTTTTTTTGTTTTAAGTTTGACAAATAAGCCCGTCAGTTTTTTCTGCGCGCAGTGCGACTGCAAATAGTTTTAGCCGGTTAGAAGTATGTGTAATCACTTGTTTTTAACCGACTTAAAAAAACATACGTACTGAATTGTGAAACTCCTCCTTTTTTGAAGTCGGTTGAAAAAGGCGGAGGTTATCAATTCGACACCAAGCACCAGTCTCTCAAACTTATAGGTTTTAGTATAGGTTAATCTCAATTCTGTACCTATTTTACTGCTACCTGGGGGCCAATTCTACTAAATGACAGCGGTGATAGTTGTATGACTGTGGTCACTCAATGGTGATATTATGTCAAATTTTGACACTTTTCGTATTCTGTTAACTGTCAGTTTTCACAATCATTCAACTATCATTGTTGACCACTTTTGGTATTCTACTATTCCTACCATGGAATGGCGCTGTCCAGTGATTGCTTTTTTCCCCTTATTTTAAGGCATTGGCAATTTAGCCATCAGCCCTAAACACGACACGAAATTCAGATTTTAGCTCTGCTTCAGAGTCTATGCACAAAAATACACAAGTTTCTTCAAAACTTATCGAAATGTCACATGTACCATAAATAAAATCAATCATCTAAAGATTTTAGTGCCGAAAACCCGAAATAAAACTAATGACACGCATGGTAGTAATAGTTATATATGGTAGGCAACACCTAACGTAGTCCATAGTCATTCCATTGTTATGCCACTATGATTTTAGTGGAATACAAATTAGATGTCATAGTTGCCAGTTGCAGCATAATGGAATGATAGTTCGATGACAATGGCTGACATTTAGTGGAATTGGCCCCCTGGTTGTTGAGAGAAAATAAAAATTATTATTATTATACCTGTACCTATAGGTACTTATAGGTACTTATAGGTACTGGAATACAATACTCTTTTTTCAACCGACTTCAAAAATGAAGGAGGTTATCAATCAGACTGTTTTTTTATGTTTGTTACCTCAGAACTTTCTACTGGGTGAACCGTTTTGATAATAATTTGTTTATTTGAAATCTGGTGCTTCCCGTGTGGTCCTATTTTAATTTGGTCCAGTTCTGATAATGGCGTCCTCGAAAACTATATAAGTTGAAGTCGGTTTTTTACTCTTTAGACTTCTATGTTTTATTATTAAATCTAACCTAACCTAAACCAACCTAACCAGCTAAAACTGAATGTAGCCGCACATTGGGCTCTAGCCGTAACATATATAAAGACAAGCAGCGCCCGCGGTTTCACCCGCGTAGCTCCCGTTCCCGTGGGAATAAGGAGATAAAATATAGCCTATGTGATACTCTTATATATAACCAATATCACTGTATAGTTTCATCAAAATATGTTCAGTTGTTTTTGCGTGAAAGAGCAACAACAACATACTGACAAACTTTCGCATTTTTATTAGTAGGATACATAAAAATAGCACAGCTAAATGGACTATTTTCAAAGGAAATTTTCAAATTCCCCGTCTGCGTCAGAGACGGCACTAGTGCAATTACGTGTGATGGAAAGAAAGGGTTGCCGGAGTGACGTGAGGTCAAGAGACAGATGGATGCAAGTGGGCGGAATACATGAGTCCATGTTGCGCTTCAGATTAAAAACTAAATAAATAAAAAATACTTCATGTTTGTGCTTAGGGTTCCGTATGAAAAGGATTTTTTTATCTTTTGAACCGTGTTACAGGTTGACATTTTAAAGTGGTATACATCCTTTATTGTGGCGTAAATTCTAACAAGTAGGTAATCATCAACCCGGAACAGCCCACTTCTGAGCATGAAACGATAATTTTCAGTGAAAAATGTAATAATAACATTGTGGGACAGAATTCAAACAGTTATTTAGTCCTAAACTAGGCAAAATGGTTTCAACTTGCTGTCTAGTTTCCTTTACAGCCTGTATAATATAAAAACCTCATACAAAAGACGACTATTTAACAAAAAACATTTTTTTTTTGCTCTATAACCGGCAATACAAGTGTAATAGTACATTATGATATAAGTGCGGTAGGTTGAAAATTACAGCCGAGGCGATATTGCTAGCCCGAGCCGTAGGCGAGGGCTACAAGTAAGCAGAGAGAACAAGCAGAGAGAACAGAGAGTAAGCAGAGAGAACAAGAATAAGCAGAGAGAAAAAGCAGAGAAACAAGATTATCAAAGCGCACGTATGTCATACGACGTTTTATAACACATTTGCGAGGAAATAAAATAAAACTCCGACTATGGTAAACGAATAAAAACAATACAGCGTTAAGAAAAAGCGCGCGGCGCGCATCATCATTTTTTTTTAGGAAAAGGCACAAAAAACAGCCAGTACTTATTACTAATAAAGTAAAATAATATTTTTGTGTTTTTATTAGAGATTGGTTGTAATTTACTGTCAAAATTAATTAAATTAAATAATAATGTACATAAATATTTCTTTAATATATTTTATCTCCCAAAGTTAATTTTAATCATAAAATGTTGACAACTTTTTTGACATAAAAACTCTTTGCTGAGATTTTAAAAAGTACCGTTCGTTTTAAGACGGAGCATCTTGATAAACCGTGCTTTTTACTTTACACTTACCGCACTTGGGCGTAATGAGATAGGTAACGATATTAAAATTGGTGAAATAAGACACCTTTTACGAGCAGATGTGTTATAAAATAACAAATAGTATAAGTCGGTGAAATGTGAGTTAGGCTTGCTTGTGAGAAAGCAAAAACAATTTCTTTTGTAATAAATATATTGCGTGGGCTTTCGCAACTCTCAGTGCGTTAGGTCGACTCGCACTTGGCAGGTTTTGACTTGTTAAAAAATTAGCAGGATCCCACGGGCACTGCGTGGATCCTGTTTTCCAGTTCCCACGATAATTTCCGATCCTAGTATATGCAGCAGCGTATAACAAGAGAAAATTGCTAGCCGTTACCTTTATAAAACTCATGTAATATTACATAAGTCCACCTTTAGATTAAAGCAAACAAAAGATACGGTACATTCATAGAAAGCTTCGTTGTAATTTGGAATACATACCTACATCAACTACACGTGCCCGTAACTTTTATTTTTTCACCGATATCAAAAAGGAGGAGGTTATCAATTATCTGCATTTTTTTTTGTGTTTGTTACCTTAGAACTTTCGACTGGGTGTACCGATTTGGATGATTTTTTTTTATTTCAAAGCTGGTGCTTTCAGATTGGTCCCATTTTAATTTCGTCCAGTTCTGACAACGGCATCCATGAGAAAACCATATAAGTTTAAGATTGAAGTCGGTTTTTTTACACTTTAGAGTTATTGTTTCAGTGCTATTTGTACAATTCATAAAAGCATATGAAGGCATTATAATAGCGGTTTAACCATTTAATTATGTGTTTCCTTCTCGTCGACTATCATTGAAAGTGCAACGAATTACGTTTCTTGGACCTAATTTGAGCGGTCCACGCGCGAGAAACTAATACCTTATCTTAGAATACACCATTCATCCGATAAGAAATGGAAGTTCCCACTAGAACGAGTAAAGAATATTTACACAAAATATCCACGTGAACAGGAATAAAATAGTCAGCTAATAGGTAGCAGTTATGAGTAACTATAACAAAAATACCTGCCCACAAAAATACTTGCAAAATCTAATCGAATGTTCTTTTAGATTGACATGTATGGGATTGACATTAGCGTTAGCGCTCGTTGGCAAGTGTAGTCAATCCCATACATGTAAATCTAAAAGAACATTCGATTAGATTGTACAATGCCAGTTGGCTAGGGGGCCTGATCAGTTAACTCAATTCCAAGTACATCATAGCAGCCTGACACCGAACTGAACCTAAGACCTAATAACAGTAGGCAATAAGTCTCCCAGCGACTTTATTAAAACCTCACGTCGCGAGTGATTGATCACTCTGCCGTGATTGAAAAACTTCCACCCAACGTGCTAGCGGCAAACTCAAATTATGTTGTTGTTGGGTTATAGTGACAAGTAGGGTTAGTAGGGTTGACGCTTAACCCTTCCTCGAAGGAATACTAGTACTTAGGGTGTATAGCGATGTAGTTACATAACTAGTATAATAAGGTAGGTATTTTTTATTAGGCCTGTTGTCAGTTCGACTTTTTTATATCTCGTCATTTTTATACTTCGTCAATTTTAATTTTCATCTTTTGTATTTCTTGACATTATTCTGTATTTAGACATTTTTATACCTCGTCATTTTTCCATACCGACATTAGTGGCCTAATTCAACTTAATTGGCTCTGCTGTTCAACAGTAGGTTGCGATGGTAGGTAATCTATGTGTTGTGGTAGATTGTAGAAAAGGGGGGCACCAAGGTAAACATAGAGTAAAACTGTTAATATTTTATTTTGAACTCACATACAATATTCATCTGACAAGTGACAGGCGATAAGACCGCCCATTATACTTAAGTTAATGTTGGTATCTATGTTGTGTTGTTTTGCTGTAAAATAAAGAGTTATTGTATTGTATTGTGACATAAAAAAATTGCTTTTAGAACATCAATTTTAAACTAGAAAAATATAGATTACAGCCCCATGTTATCTTAAAAGAAACCTCCAACACTATAAAATATATTACTATATAATATATACTTTTTATCAGTATATTTTGTGGACACCTCAACGTGACAGGGGGTGATCCTATCGTCGGACTAGGGTGCTGTTACACATGCCTCAGAGTCAATAGGGTAGTGTCCTGCCTAGTCAAATCAGTTACTTTTTATGATCTGTCAAAACGAAATGTTACTATGGAAAATGTACTGAAATAGCAAGGTGTGACGTCATAGTTTCTAGTAGTCAATTGCAATACTTTTTTTGATTGTTTTATTATTTTTAAATTTTCTATAATTGTAAATTAAAAACCGAAATACATATTTAGAGGTGTTTTGGGATAATCTTTTAAATGAATACGCCTACTCGCAATTTAATTTCGATACTGTCCACTACCCAATTCTGGGAGCTCACGATGTTTTCCTTCAGTACCTACGCTCGCTCGTAAGTTTTTGAAAAACTCATTTTTTACATGCCCTTGATAGGATAATCTATATACTATCAGCAAACGCTAAGCCTGATACATTTGGAAGAATTGTCGCTTGTAAGCTCCAATTTTATTACCCCGACCCTAATTAAAGTTACATAATAAGAAGCCAGCAAAACCGTATTTTTTTCTATTCCGATCCATTCATCGACACTAAAAAGGTCATAAACATGAAATAAACACTTTTTTGTAGTTGTCATTGTTAGGGCTTTCTCGCCACGGGGTGGGAAAAGATAGCTGTTCCTAAAATGACACTTAAGTGTATCAGGCAGAACTTTTTTCGATAGTACCTACTTACCGAAACCATTACAGGCAAGAACTTTCAACTATACACTTAATATACAGATGGGTGTAGGAATCCATAATGGTTTACCCAAATTCAAAGCAGGAATTTTCTATTCCTCATTTCCCATTCACCCATTTTTAGTACACATACAACGCGCAAAACGCAAAAAAAATATGATGGAATCGAACTTTAGTTATGTCTAACCAATTTTCTTAAATATCGATTAATAATAGCACGATTTCCATATAAAGCACTAAATTTAGCTACGATAATTCATTTTTTTGAAAAATTTAACACATATTAAAAATAGCTGAAATCGAATAAGTAGTCGATACTGAACAAACTAATTTCAGGAATTGCGCTTATTCTGTTACATGTTGTATAATTCTTCACACAATCTTTTTTTTTCCTCTTGCTATGACTCTCTACATTAACATTAAGTACTCTTTTTACAACAATACGATATTAAAAACAAATGTAAAAGTTATGTTGGAGCCACAGCGTTGAACCGTTCCCTGTCGCAAAATAAAATCGGATAAAACACTTGAGTGGCAACCCTGTTGGTATCTCTTCGGTGCAGGTGCGTTCACCGACACGGGAAATATGAGTTATATGGTTGCAACTTGCAACACTAACATATGTGCAGTATTGGGCGCAATGTAGAGACGATTTTGCTTTACACCGACTAAACTTATTTTGGTTTAGTCCTGTCTTTGTCTTACCAGAAAAAAAGAAAAGGGATAGAAGATAACCTACCGAATTTAGTCCTGTCAGATGTATTATAATCGTGACTTCTTTACATATGCACTAAAAACGTTATGAAATGCCTAGGTTGATAGATTTGGCAGGACTAAATATCTCTCGTCTCTTACAAAGAGAATATAACCACTAACGTGTCTCTTATCTTTTCTAGGAGAAAGAAAACGGAAAAAGAAAAAGGAGTAGACTAAAATAAGTTTAATCGCTGCAGCAGAATCAGCACTAGTGTGCGCCTATCCATCTATCCATATTATACTTTGCCACTAACATTATTAATGCGAATGTTTGTTGGTTACTCTTTCTTTCACGAAATGGCGACGCTTAGAAGCTATTATTGCATAGAGTTAGGTAAATTAATGGTAAGTACCTACACAATTCACACACGGTCATTTAGTCAAAGTAGGCAGAGCCTGTACTATGGGTACTAAACAACTGTTACACATGCTTCAAAAAATATTAAACAACCAGGAAGCTAACAAACATGGTCATGTACACAAATGTTGGCCAGGCGAGAATGGTACGTGCGACCTACGATTCAGAAGGCAGAGTCGCTACCAACTGAGCCAATAGGCCAATAGACGTGGGTGCCTCTACCCAATTCTGGAGCTTGCGATCGACGTAAATTCGAATTTATCTAAGCCCTGATGCCTCAAATACATTGGTTATTAATATTGTTATTTCATGCAAAAGGCATAAACAAATATTTTCGGTACCTATTTCAATAAAGGTTACATTTCAATAAACCTGCTTGTGGGTACATGGTTCATTGGTTCACTGCACTGAACCAGCGTGCAGTGTGCATCGAATGCGCCTTCTATTCCATACGCAAACTTGCAGGCATGTCTGGCAAGCGGGGCCGGATTTAGTGCGCTCGAATGGGGCCCAGAAATTGGCCCAAAATCGACAGGGCCGCTAATTATATCTCTTTGACTGTTTAGTTTGATAGTTTGGATTGTTTTTTAGCTCATCAAAACTAAAAATTTATACAATAAAGAGTTGTTACTTACTTACAGCAACAGTTTGGTTTGTAATTGATATGTCATATTGATATTCAGACGAAATTGTTCAATATTGCGTGTGCCTATTTATATTGCAAACCAAATGACTACTCAGTTTTTTTTTATTATTTCTGTCAAATTCATTTATCTCAACTCTCAAAAAATAAGTTAAGGAACTAAAATGGGCTTACGTTAGACTTAGCAGCTGGAATGCATATGCATCTTTCAGCACCCTCAAAGCAACTTGTGTGGAATAAGGGTGACCATTGATATGTATTACATTCATGTATTGTATTAAGTATCTAATTATGTGGAAGTAGTTTACATTATTGCATTATGTAGTTTATGTAATAGTGTTTGTATGTTATTTGCTTGTGCGGTGCAGATGCGCGCCCTGGGTGTCCACAGAATACCAGCGTCGCTGGCTCTGCGCTACTCGCGTCGAGCCACGACATTATTCTGCCCTGCTGTGGCCACCCTTTTGGTACCTAGTTTTTCTAATGTTAAGTTATTTTGTAATAGTTTAGGTAATTTTAATAGGTGCCAAATAAATACTTTTCTTTCTTTAAGAAGTTTAGATGTTATTTTTTTTAGAAAACAGAGTGCATTTCAATGAGGCCCTATAATCCATATTCCATCTCTGGAAAAGCCCACTCAAGCATCAAATGACGGATTTTCAGAAAGGAACTGAGTTCACCAGCCGGGCAAATTGCGACCTCGCTTCGATGCGCCCCGTTTGGCCGCTCAAGTAAATTAACAGTGATACATATTGTTTATATCTGTATACCTACATGGCTCACAGTGGACGCGACCAGCATACAAAGTCAAAATTCATTTATTTCTGTAGGTGAAAAAGAAACGTCAATAGTCTAAATAAGAAGAGACTCTAAACTCATCCAGGGTGGTTGGCTGCTACCACAATATAATAAATGGTACTAGCATACAGTATGGCCACTCCCTGCCTCCCGCTAAAAGTGCCGCCACCCCGCGCTTGGTAACCTCACAGTCACCGGCTGGCTAGGACGAGACGACGAGACGACGACAAGGTGCGCAGAGCATGGTACGCGTTCTCACACAAGCATGGTACGCGTTCACCTACACGAGCTTAGACTGTGTACGTAGCAACGCGTTTGTTTTATACATTTTATCGCTTGTGTCCAAGATGTGCTGCTACTAAGAATTCTATTCGATTCCATTCGAATCAAAACGCTATGAGTGTCATAAGTATGTTTCCACCAATCAGCTTTCGATTCATCAATAGGATAGACAGCATAGGCCACGTAAGTGGCAGTCAAAAGTCAAAAAATCATTTATTTTCTGTAGGTACAATAAGTAAACTTAGAAATGTCAATAGTCTAATAACAAGGCACGCTAAACTCGGCCATGAAGATTGGCTAAATGTATACAGCAGCCCAGCTCCACCGACGAGTTGCTGGTTCCAAATTCAGTAGTAACCTAGGAGCGACGGCTTGCTTTGTTAAAACGGATAGAGTATTTTACTTTTTAAATTTTTTAATCTAAACTTCAGCAAAGAACTGAAATGGTCTATACTTAAGAAAAGTATATCCGACACTCGTATGAATAGACATGAATAGTACTACCATAAACACAGTAAGTACTTAAAACAGTTACAATATTGAAGTATCCAAAACAAGAAATAGTAATAAAATGTCGTTAGCGTGCAATGAATAACCTAGAAAATAGAAATTAAATAAACATCATGAACCCGCGCGTGTACAATCTTTCAATGTTGCCTCGATTAAAAATGCAGCTAAATTCCGCACACTGGCAACACTCCAAGTGTTGAGCGTTGGCCACCCAACGCCAAATAAAAAATAATTATTATTGCCCCGTTTTCACTCGCTCTCAATGCCGTATTTAGGGAAGGGTCAATTGGGGGCCACTTAAGGTATATAGACCCAAGGGTTCGAATTTAATGAGGGTATTTGAAATGGTTTTTAATCAATTATTTTCTACCATCTTATCAGTGAGGCTCGAATCGGGTTCGAATCCTGGCATGTACCAATAAGTTTTTCAAAAAACTTGCGTATATATTTATCAGTAGCTGGATGGTGAAGGAAAACATCGTGAGGAAACCCGCAGGTCCCAGAATTAATTCTGAGGCATGTGTAACAAACCCTTTGTAAACTTTGTAATATGAATCATTTAATTCAAATCCAACATTTTCTTTAAGTTTGTCGTATGTCATTTTTTCTCAGAATTCGATCCTTATTAGAGAAAGCGAAGCGAAAATTCACCCTGTATACCTACCTACCTATACCTAGCTTACGTAAGTTTTTTTAAAAACTCATTAGTACATGCCACCACCAGGATTCGAACCCGCGCTTCACTCTTGAGAGACGGACTCACTAACCACTTCACTCCTAATAACATAGAACTCTAAAGCGTAAAAAAACCTTTTTCTTATGCACTTACGGTTTTCTTAACTTCAACCTAAGTATATGATTTCACATAAATACCATAGTCAGAACTGGACCAAATTGGAACGGGACCGTAAGGGAAGCAACAGCTTTAAAAAAAAAACCTTCAAAATCGGTTCACCCAGTCGAAAGTTCTGAGGTAACAAATAAAAAAAAAACAGTCGAATTGACAACCTCCTTTCTTAAAGTCGGTTGAAAAGAGAGTGCGACTGGATTCTTTTTGTGGGGGTCACGCTCCTGAATACGGCTCTGTTCGTTTTATTGTACATTCGGAAAATAAAATATGGCCGCATACAGTGAGTTAATGCCGCGGGAAATGTTAATTTTTAGGTTTTTTGCATCCATGCTTAATAAAATATTTATTTGGCTACGCTTTTGGTTGCGTAGTTAAATTCAATTTTTAATTTTTATTCTTTCAATAAATAAAATTTCAAAGAAATGACCCTAAAGTTTTTGTGTTGAGCAGTTTTCCGTGCGTTATACGACGAACTTAAGTTGTGTCAAAGTGTCACGTTCCGCCTGAGCCGAGCCTGCAAGCGAGAGCGCGGAACAAGCGATAGAGAGGCACGATCATCCTAAGCGTTAGCGAAGCATCTATCTCTCTTCCACTCCAGTATGCATTTTTTCATCAGTGTTTTCTTATGACGTTATCACGTAAAACTATCGTCCGTAAACCGACTTTACTACAACAATTATTTTTTATAATCTCGGACGAAGACACGAGTAGCTGACTAGTAAATAAAATATGGCGCATCTTTGTCATTTATTAGGAGAAAATGTTCAGTTTTAGTACAAAATCTTGTTAAGTCTAAGTTACGTTCCCTAAGAAGCTTAAGAGTATACCATCACTATTTTAAAATTCGAACTGAGATCTCAGGGATAAGGGACTCCATTAGGGTTGCCAACCCTACTATTTGCTATCTATCTTCTGTCTATGTACATAAACAACATGTAACAGAATAAGCACAATTCCTGATATTAGTTTGTTCAGTATCGACTACTTATTCGATTTCAGTTATTTTTAATGTGTTAAATTAAAAAAAAAAATCTTAGCTGAATTTAGTGCTTTCTATGGAAATCGTGCTATTATTAATCAATATTTAAGAAAATTGGTTAGACATAACTAAAGTTCGATTGCATTATATTTTTTTTATATTAATATACTAGGTAATTGGGGTGAGGAATTACGCTTTTTCTGTTACACATTGTATTTAAGGTCATTTTAAATCGACTGCAATTATTTAGTAAGTACAAATACGTAAGAGAAATAAAATATTATGTTAATTCTATTTATCTTATTCTCTTTCATTACATAAGGGTACAAATTTTGTACCCTTAAAATATTTGCACTTGATTTAAAATGACCTTATATAGTTGTTAGTTATTTTACTGAATTTCGGGGCTGCTTACTATATAAAAATATACTCTTACTCTTATAAAAATATATATCATTAAGAACCCTTTTCAGGGTATAAAAAATATATAAAGAATAAAACCGGCCAAGTGCGAGTCGGACTCGCGCACCGAGGGTTCCGTACAACCTTGCAAATTTATGGTTTTCGTAATTTTTCCTTTATCTATGCTATAAGACGTTGCTTCGTACCAAATTTCAAGATTCTGAGTTCACGGGAAGCACCCTGTAGGTTTTGATTCCCTTGCAAGTGTCGAAAATTTGCGGCATAAACGGCTGTATCTTTTGATTGCGTTGGCTTAGAAGTTTGATTTTTTCACAGCTTCAAGGGACAGTAGACCTGAGTAATTGATATAAATTTCAGCTTCATACCTCCACGCGTTCCTGAGAAAAAGGGTCTTGACAGACGGACGGACGGACGGACCGACGGACAACAAAGTGATCCTATAAGGGTTCCATTTTTTCCTTTTGAGGTACGGAACCCTAAAAAACTAACCCTTGCACCATATTGGTAAAATAAAAACTAATTGATTTTTAATTGTTACGGTGCCTATTGGAATCGAGCGGTGCTCGACGAACAGCTTATTCTGAAAAAGAATATAACCAGTCGTAAAAATATTGACAGCCCTAGGACTGAATAGAGACTGCGGAATGGAAAGGACCATATAATCCGAAAAAGCTTAAAAGTTGAGGTCACTACCAAAGGGACTACCAGTCTGGTCTATTTGTCGAAATTTGCTTCTTCTCCTTAACTATACATATCGAGATGCAATGACTTTCAATAGTGGACTTATAAGCCCCTACTTTGAATAAAAGCATTTTGATTTGATACGCAGGGGTGTAGCTACCGCTGTATCAGCCGTATCAATTATGACAACTGGGAATAATGAAAACTTCCCAAATTTTTTTGGAACATGAACGCCTGTCAGACCTGTCACTATTGCCCAAAGGGGCAGAAACTTTAGAAAACTAAAGTTATCATCAGCTATAAAGGCTGATTCATATTACAACGGGACGTGCCCCGTCCGGGCCCGGGCGTGCCCCGTCCGGGGCGAACCACCATCCTACAATACGCCTCGACATTTGGCCCGTCCGTGCCCGGACGGCGACAGGGCACGTCCCGTTGTAACATGAATCAGCCTTAAATGTTTTAATAAATCAGTTGGTCGAAAAACAGGCAAGGAGAGTGTATATTTAATTTTAATGGTGTGTAAAATTTTTGTAAAAAGTTACAGATAGGTAATTATGATGAATAACATTTTTTTTTTTCATTTTATGCAAACATTTTTTTTTCTTTTGTGAGAAATCTTTACCCTTCATCGTTATGAAGGGTAAAGCCCCAAAACACATTTTTGTACGGGGCCCCGCCAAGGCACGCTACGCCACTGATGACACGATTTATTGAATAACCCTTATATATATAATAAATATAATCTCACGCCTTTTATCCCCGAGGGGGTAGGCAGAGGTATTCCATTACTGGATATACCCACATTTCACGAGATATATTGGACCCCTAAACGTGATAGGTGGTGAGCCCATCGCCGGACCGGGTCTGTTTACACATGTCTCAGAATTAATTCTGAGACCTGCGGGTTTCCTCACGATGTTTTCCTTCACCGTCGAGCTAGTGATAAATATGTACGTAAGTTTTTGATAAACTCATTGGTACATGCCGGGATTCGAACCCGAGCCTCACTGATTTTCGGCCGGCTCTTTAACCGTCCGGGCTATCACTGCTCAATATAATTATATAATGAATAACCCTTATCCCCAGCCTAACTAGCTTGACTCCAACGAATAGCACTAAAAATACTCTTATTTGCATAGTCAACATCCATTACTAAACCTACTTATAACGCTGATAGCTCGTGATTTGATGTCTGTTGAAGAGTTCCATCCACCACTTAGTTCTTTATCAGATTTTCACAAAATTTATATGGGACCACCCCTGAGATAGGTATACCGGATCAAACAAATAAAAAATACAGGAAATCGCTTCAAATTTTACGAAAATATGGATTAACATACGAAATAGTGTAATTTATTAATATTCATTAAATTAATTATAATTGTAATTAAACTTTCGTCCCTCTAAATTATATTGGTTAAATGTGTGATACTATACATTATGTATACCAACCTATCTACTACATTTATCGCATACTATAAAGTTCTTATTCTTAAAAAAACATACATGACGAATTGAGAAACTCCTCCTTTTTAAAGTCGGTTAAAAGTCAAAAAAGTCAAAAGTCAAAATGCTTTATTCAAAATAGGAACTTACAAGTCCACTTATTGAACGTCATTTAAACTCCACCGCTTCAGCATGTATGGTTGAGGAGAAGAAGCGGGGCAAGAAACTCCTCAACACAATATTCTTTTACAATACTAAATTGGGTTACATAGTTTCGTTTGTTTTTCGCTATCGTATTGCGCTGGACTGGAGGAAATCTGTTCCAAGCATCATTGTCATTTATATAGTCGTCTAGTTTGTAATATGCCATTTTACAAAGTACATGTTTAACATGAGTTTTGAACACAACAAACACCTGTGATAGAGCTCTAATAAACCGTTGCGTATTGGTCCGGTGATGGGTTAAGATAATACGTTTAGGGGATGTAAGAGTGGATAAATACTTCCAAAAAAATTCGTATTTACACCTCTGCCAAGACCATGGGGATAAGCCGTGAATGAGGTAGATAACTATTAGTTTTGAAAATTATAATGGTGGTACAATGTTAAGTAGGTAATTTAGTGGGATAGAATTTGATATTTGAAATAGGAATAATATAATAATAGTGAAAGGGGAATATAATTAAAAATACAATATAAAATTTTAAACTATAGATTAAATACCTCCTCCAAAGCATCACATCGAGGCAGCGTACCCATACAGCTGGCAGCATTGCCCCTTTGGACGGCTATGCAAACTCTTTGACAGAAGTAGCTGCCAGCTCTTGGATCTTGTGTTGCTTCGATGAGACGCTTTGAGAGCTCATTGATAAAAATTTTGGTTTCCGGACCCCACGGGCCCAACGTCTATAGCAAATGGCACGAAATTATAAGTTTGAACCAGACCCAGATATTTTCTTTTTTTAAGAGTTTCCGCTGCTAAAGCAGCAGCACCAGAGTGGGCAGAGGTTCCTTCGAGATGAGTGGGAGCCAAGGTGTCCACACAAGTCGCGTCCCACACCAAGCACCTACCGAACTTCCACGGAATCAAAGACAACCCGTCGGGCCTCTTCCCATCAGAGCGAAACATTCCATGTGGTTCGCAAATGGCTGGTAATTTAGTTGAGAAGTTAGTGTATGTATAAGATTTAGGTTTTTTGATGGATGGCAAAATCTGTATAATGTTTTTCAATAGTTTGTTCTTGGCTATGCCTACAAAATTACCAGATAATCTTTAAAAATATTGTAATACTGCTAGCGCCATCTGTGTTGTAAAGCAAGAAGTTAAACCATGCCGACCTTGCTCAAGTTTCTTCTACCATTAAAACTGTTACTTGAACTTACTGGCAGATGGCTCTATTCTTTGAAGTAATTTATGCTCTACATAGAGCTTAGAAACGAGTTCTCACGGGAACGGGAAAAAGCGGAATCTGAAAGGAAAATGGCGGCACTGAATTCGATAAAGAATTCAACTCGATTTACTTACCAGTAAAGTCGAAGTCGAAGTGAAAGTATGAATGTACTAAAACTTGTTATATGAAAGTGGTTTAATGTACCATCGGTATCGTAGTTACCCCAATTGCTGTAAGCGAGACCTTAAGGCTGTTTTTCCAGCACATTTGTGTTATTTTTTTGTAAGGCTTTGCATACGCTTTTATAATAACACTAGCGACCTGCCCCGGCTTCGCACGGGTGCAATGCTAACACTAAAACCTTCCTCTTGAATCACTCTATCTATTAAAAAAACCGCATCAAAATCCGTTGCGTAGTTTTAAAGATTTAGGCATACATAGGGATATAGGGACAGAGAAAGCGACTTTGTTTTATACTACGTGGTGATGATGTGTATAGGTACTTATGTATGAATAAATTTTGAATTTCCCTGAAAATATGTTCAAAACTCATGTTAAACAAGTGCTCTGTAAAATGGCGTATTACAAACTAAACTATATAAATGTTACAGAATAAGCGCAATTCCTGAAAGTAGTTTGTTCAGTATCGACTACTCAATCGATTTCAGCTATTTTTAATGTGTAAAATTTTTCCGAATAATGAATTAGCATAAATTTAGTGCCTTCTATGGAAATCGTGCTATTATTAATCGATATTTAAGAAATGTGGTTAGACAAAACTAAAATTCGATTGCATCATATATTTTTTTATATTACTATACTAATTGGGGTTTATGAGGAGTTGCGCTTTTACTGTTACGCGTTGTATAAATGACAATGATGCTTAGACAGATTTCCTAAAGCACAGCGCAATACGACAAAAAATAACCAAATTAAGTACATATTAAGTAATGATTTATTAAAAAAAAAATGTGTTGAGGAGTTTCTTGCCCCGTTTCTTCTTCTCAACCATACATGCTGAAGCGTTCTTAAAATGTAGTGGACTTATAAGTCCCTACTATGAATAAAAACATTTTAATTTGAATACCATACACATGATGAAGTATTATTATATAATAATACCTACTCCATCTTCATCATGTGTGAGGAAAGACCCAGCATAGAAACTCTAAGATATACATCCTACTACTATGATAACGAGAAGAGACGTAGTACTTACAATTACAAGTTACAATAATGGCAGTATTATTATTTACTCGCGGTCGACGATCGACCTATTAACCTAGCAGGGGCGACCAACTGTTTTGGCGATAACTTTTTTATATTTTTTTGGATACTATAAAACTGGGTGCGAATAAAAAAATGCAAAATAGCCACTTTATGATCAACTGTCATAGATGTTCATGACATGAAAGCGTAACAAACAAACATATTTACTTTCGCATTTATTTAGGATGCGAAACTGATTTTGTGTTTGTTTCTTTCGTTTTCACGCCTAAACTACTAAACAGATTATAAAATTTTTATCACCAATGGAAAGCTTAATTATCAGGGTAAAAGATAGCATATTTTTCATCTTCGTATTCTCACAACAACTACGCGGTTAAAACCACGGGGCGTTGCTAGTTATTTCTTAAATGCTATTCCACTTTGATAATAATTAATATGATGTAAAACTGTTTTTAATTATACTTTTTACGTCAACTTGTATCAGTACATTATCATCATTTATTTATATGACTAGGAACTTATTTCTGCTTTTCTGTAACGTTATTTTTGAATGACTTTAACATTTTTGAAACAGGTACGAAAGTACTTATTACTTTACTTACCTATCCTAAAACAATACGATGGATCTAAAAGAGCCCTTTGACCTTTAGCCTTTCCCTGAAGTCAGGTATATTTTATTTATTTAAGGAATTTATATAAATACGTCTTTAAATTCTTTATTAGTTACTGGAAAGCTTAGAGAGAAGGTATAATATTAACGAACATTGCAAGTGCAAAGGTTTCGGTTCAATTCTAGCAGCAGTGTCACTTATGTTTCATTATCTAATTTGACACCTATAAATAGCAATGACTAGCGACCCGCCCGACTTCGCACGGGTGCAATACTGATACTAAAACCTTCCTCTTCAATCACTCTATCTATTAAAAAAAACGCATCAAAATCCGTTGCGTAGTTTTAAAGATTTAAGCATACATAGGGACATAGGGACAGAGAAAGCGACTTAGTTTTATACTATGTAGTGATAGACCATCATAAAACAAAAACAACCGTTGATCTATTATCGACTGACGGCGCCATTCTGGGGTCCAATTTAAATCTCAAACGTCAAATTGAACATTTTATGGTAACCAAACGGCTGTATAGTACGCATACTAGTAGCATTTCTTGAATGAAATAAGATACTCGTATGGTATTGATTCTAGGCAAGTATAAAAGCCTCTATAAAATCCTTTCACCTATTACGATTGGGGGTCCGAAAAATAGGACACTTTAGATGCAATGCATCCGCCAACCCACTTGGAAATAATGTCTTATTTATCTTGGTGGAGTGTCAGCTTTTCTCTCTCTAACAAATTAATTAATATTTTCTAACTAATGAATTATATAGTATAAACAGATATAAAATGGCTGAGTTTAATGAATTAAATTATTGCGCACCTCTGCCCACAATAATCCGCGATGCGCGACCCCTGACGGTCAGCAACACCGGTCTAGTCGGTGGCGCCCGCGCATCGATGTGGTATTCCGTTTCCGTTATTCCAATTTTAAATTATTGATCCGCGAAAGTAACCGTTTATTTTACTACTACTTAAGTTTTCAATTTTTATTCTTTTTAATGGCTTTGAGTGATATATTTATTAATTGATAATTTAGTTGTATTTATTAATATGGTGGTTACTAAAGATTAACAGTTAATACTCAGTTGGATATCGAAAATGAAGTGGGTTTGCTGTTTGTTTGTTTTTGTGAGTGTTAATTGTGAGTTAACTAATATTACTGAAGCGCCGCCGGCAAACATTACTAGGTTAGTTCCTAAATATAATTATAGATATATGTAAACATGTAATAAAATTTTAACCGCGCGATGTCTGAAATTTAATATCAAGAACCTAAGTTGTGTATACTTAATAGACAGGCTGTTTTTTAACTTAGTCAGTCAGTCAGTACGATATAAGCGAATACTACATAATACTATTGCTAAAACAAACTCGGGTTGATGATTTCTCCTTGTCATCAAGATGCAAATTTGCCCTAACTCCGAGAGAGTAAACTAGTTTTCACAAAATCGCATTGCAATCGAATTCTGAAGTTTGCTGTTATTCAAAAGAGCTAGGACCTTCTTTGAGGAGTGGCACTTCAAAATTACGTTTTCTTAGTGCTCTGGAAAGTCTAGTAAATGTGCTTTAGACGTACTGCGTTTAGTTTTTAGACGAAGGAAATAAGAAAATAGTGGTTGGTAATTTCTTGATCAATGACTAGCTGTTTCACCCACGTAGGTCCCATTGGAAAATTATATAACGTAGGTATTACTTTCAGAAAAGTAATATATAGTGTTGGAGACAGAATTTTTAAAATCGGTCCAGTAGTTTCGGAGCCTATTCAATACAAACAAACAAACAAAAATCTTTTAGTAGTAATACACAGTATACATACATAATATGCTATTAAGTACATGGGAAACGAAATTTTATTGGAAAATATTTTTTTTTTGAGGCTCGGCCTTGGTTTTCTTTTCAACCTTCAAAAAAGACTGTATGTTTTTTTGTTACCTCAGAACTTTCGACTGGGTGAACAGATTTTGATGATTCTTTTTTATTTGGAAGCTGGTGCTTCTCGTGTGGTCCCAAGTTGAAGTCGGTTTTTTACTGTTTAGAGTTCTATGTTATATTTTACTTTGGTCGAATAAGTTTTTAATCAAAACGGATGTCAATCAAGATAGCTTCAATACAAGAAGTTACGTTTATTCATGTACCAGAGTTATTATGTAACATAACCGTTGTTGTGGAGATCTTCTTTCCGATATCATATTTCCCCGTCGAGTCAATACTACTTAGCTGAATATTCTTGGAAATGTTTTCTTTCGGGATTACAATGAGGAAAATAAGGATTTTTGCAGCTAAGATATTTTCACCGGTGACTAGAGGTATTACGATTATAAATAACAGCGGGTGCTCAGAGACACCTACCTACATACCATATTTAAAGTTTCTAGGTGTTATCGTTTCGGAGTAGCACCTACGTATTTCTATTTTCAACCAGTTTACCGCTGTAAAAAATACCCTAGATGTTGATACAGCTACTCAGCTATCACCACACCAAATTTCTTCAAAATCCGTCCGGTAGTTTTTGGGTATAGTGACACAGACATAAAAAAAATGGAGTTTTGGTATCTACATCGATAACTACCTATCTAAACTACCACTGAAAAATAAAATCATGTTCAGACACGGTCTCATCACAGTTTTATTATATTATGTATAGATAGATGTATCACTGACAGTAGTCTATTTAGTTGTGCATTTAAGGAATTCCTGAAGGTTACATTATACTATGAATGTAACAGTACAGTGGCTAGGTTATCGTATTTGGTGTATTATTATTTTCATAAAAAAGGTGGCAAACGAGCGTATTCCTATTTTGTATTCCTGTAAAAGATAATTTAAGCGGTAAATAAATGAAAAAAAAATCCGCAATTTGTCAGAGTCAATTCGCAAGAGGACGTGGTTATAGCAACTCTACAATTCCTTTTATTGGATAACAATAAAACTTTTGTCATCATTACCGTTCGTTGATTCATAAGAGTTGAACGTACGAAATCTGAATCATGCTTATTTCTTTGTTTATATTTAATCGAAGGTTCTTTTGACTCAATATTACCAGAATTGTACCACAGTTCCCTGAACCTAACAGATGATTTCTTACACATTGAAATTACTCAAATGAAAATTAACATAAGACTTGTGTGATTCGGTTCGATTTTAAAAATATTCGTCTTTAAAAATAAAAAGAGCTGCCCTTGAGTTTCTTGCTGGTACTTCTCGGGGTACTGCATTTTGAACCAGCAACTCGTCGGTGGGGATGGGCTGCTGTTTACATTTAGCCAATCTTCATGGACGAGTTTAGAGTGCCTTGTTATTAGACTATTGACATTTCTAAGTGTACTTTTTGTGCCTACAGAATATAAATGGTTTTTTTTACTTTTTTAAATAAATATGCTCCTGTCTTTATCACTGAGTGTGTCTTCAACGCGTGGTGGTGTTGGCTAGTGGCCACTTATCGAGAAAATAGGTGATGGCAATATCTTGTCATAATGTCCAATGGACTGTTGTCATCAACCCAGGACAAACTACCGTTGTGGATTTTGTATCTTTTGTCACTGAACTATAATCTCCCACGTAAGCCATCTAAGGACTAGGAGATAGTGTTCAATAAATAAAAGATAGGTATTTATTGACAAAAAAGACACAAAACTAAAGAAACATTTCTTGGCGTGTATACCTTGGCAAAGGGGGAATAATACTCAGCCATAATACTAGTATTTATCCTGAGCCAAGGCTCAGTAGAGCTGATTTTCATTATTCCCTTTCACCCTACGACACACTATTCTGCTCTCATACCATATTGGTATGAGAGCAGAATAGTGTGTCGTAGGCAATCACAAAAAACAAGAAGTGTCCAGCTAACTGTCACAATATTCCAAGCCACTTCAGTGTATCTGACATGGCTTAACAACAGGACTGTCATGGTCATGGCGATATGGCTCAAGCCGTGTTTCAAATTATGGACGTCTTAATACAGGCTTCACATTTACTAAGTTTAAAGAACTTTATTTCTCAAAAGAACTAAATAATACAGTTCACTTACTTGAGATTAAGTAACACATATTATTTAAAATTAACTTAGTTCCCTGGCACAAGTAAACATTTACAAATATTAGTAGAAACATAAATATCTATCTAAATATCTAATTTACACAGTAAACTATTTTATTTTACGTTATATAGAACATGGGATTTAAGTTTTTTTTTAAATGAATACAAATTTTCACAATCTTTGATTTCGTCTGGTAAGTTATTAAATATCTGCGCACCCTCAAATAGTATATTCTTTTTACCATAATTTGTTCTTGGTGGTCTTAGGTTTAGTTTGTTTTTATTTCTTAGATTATGTTTAATTTTCCGTTTTGTTAAGATTGTAGTCGAATGGATAGTATCAGAAATAATTTTTTTGATAAGAATACATGTATTGTATGTATATATTTGGGTAAGATTGAATAGTTTGAGTTTTTTGTATAATATGTCTGTGGGTGTATAATACACACACCGGCACAATTAGCGGAACAGAAAAAAAAAGGAGAAAAAAGAGGGAATTTAGAACAATGAATGTAATTTTTAAACAATATATTATTTAAAATGAAACAACAATTAAATTAACATGTTTTGACATTCATTTGTAACACCATACTTAAAATTTTATAAAAATAAAAATTAAATTAAACAAAATGCATTTTTCTTCGATTTTTAATTATAGAGAAACAGCAGAAAATTCAAGATTTTCCAAAGTTTAACAACAATTTCAATGACTGTTCAATATCGAGTGTTTCCTCCTCGTGCTCTGATGAGGGTTTCCATCCGTCTGGGCATGCTGCGGATGATGTTATCAATGGTTTCTTGGGTCAACCTCTGCCATTCTTCAAGTAATGCGTTTCGCAACTCGTTGAGATTATTGGGAGGGGGCATTCTTGACTTTACACTCCTCTTTAGCAAGTCCCAGACGTGTTCTATAGGGTTCATATCGGGGGACCGTGCTGGCCACTCCATCACCGTTATACCAACATGGTTTAGGTATGTCTGTACTGTGCGAGCACTGTGAGCCCGAGCATTATCCTGCATTAGAATGAAGTTGTTACCAATAAAGGGGGCAAATGGCACAACATGTTCTTCTAAAATCTCCCTGATATACCGATCAGCATTCAGATTCCCGCCATCGACCACTACTAACTCCGTACGAGCTCCTAAACATATTCCTCCCCAGACCATAATTGAACCGCCGCCATATGCAACTGTATTTTCAAAATTAGACTGGATATACCGTTCTCCTTTGAGTCTCCATACTCGCTGCCTTCCATCAATTTGATTTAACATAACTCTGCATTCATCAGTAAAAAGAACCTGTCCCCAGTCGTCGAAGTCCCAATCACGATGTTCACGACCAAAGTGTAGACGGTTTGTGCGATGATGTCTCTCAAGTTTTGGGGCTTTGGCGGGCACATACGAGCCTATACCCACTTCTTCGAATCTTCTACGAACTGTCCGCTCACTCATCCTTACTGCTCGTACCTCTTCCAGTAAATTTCGAGCCTGCACCGCCGTTAGTCTCGTGTTCCGTCGGACTTGAAGTTGGAGAAAACGGTCATCCCTCCTTGAAGTACACCTTTTCCGGCCTTGTCCTCTCCTTCTCACTAGAGCATTCGTCAATCTGTATCGTTGGATGCTACGATAAATCGTTGATAACGATCGACGAAGGCTTCTGGCAATCGATCTGTAGGTTTGACCATTTCTCCTCATTTGATCTGCCCTAATGATTTCTGATGGCGTTAAATCAGGCATAATTAGATGCTCGTAAATTATCAATATGCGAAAAAACTCAAAAGCCTCAAAAACTGCAATTCAAAGCTTTTCAAATGGAATTCACGAACCTTCTAAAAACGGACAAGCGGTGGAAAAAATGAATCAATGAAAATTAAAACAAAAGAATGAAAAAAAGGGCAGTCGCTTAGTATTCCATTTTTAAATTAAAACCCAAATTTAAAAAAAGCTTGTTTAGCCGGCCAGTAACACGCAAAAATGCGTAAATACTCCCTTTTTTTTCTGTTCCGCTAATTGTGCCGGTGTTGTAGTTTAGGTGATAAAGTACTTTGATTATTTTGTTTTGTGTAGTTTGCAATTTTTTTAGGTTAGTTTTTGAGGCTGAACCCCATACTTCGACTAAATATTCAAGATGTGACTTTATAAGTGAATTATAAATAACAGTTCGTGATTTATACGGTATACAATTTGCTACTCGTCGCAGGGCACCCGTAAGTGAGATAAGTTTTGATCTAATATGCTCAATGTGTGGCGTCCATGTCAGTTGGTCATCCAACCATAATCCGAGGTACTTTTCTTTGTTTGATCTACGTAATTGGAAATTATTTAAGGTGAGAGGTTCATAATGTGGGATTTTCTTATTTTTAGAAATTTTTATAATTACTGCTTCGACGCGGCCCGCGGGGCTAAGGTCATAGGCCGCATGCTAGAGCTGGAGCAAATGTGAATATATCGATGAATTTGATTTGGATAGGTACTAAGTTTAAAGCTTTTCATTTTCATTAGATTAACAGAAGGCCTACCTTTTTACTCCGATTTATAATTTTTAACACAAAAAATGACCTTAAACAGGAAACTAAAAAAAAGAAAAAAAGCACTTATAGTCGTCACTATTATTTTAGAAGGTTTTTCTCGATTCCGTCTAGCCCCCTTTCGCAACACGCGATAAGGAACTTCGTTCCAATAATCTCACGCCTTTAATCCCCGAGGGGGTTGACAGAGGTATTCTATGTAGCGGACAGCTACTTAAATTTAAAAATTTTACATTTCCTAGGCATGTGAAGGATCCTAGATCTTAATATACCATGGTTAAACACTTGAAATAGCAGTAAATTACCTTATTTGCAACTGAACATCCATTTTTATTGTTGAATTTGTGCTAAAACAAATTCACTTTTACTATTTTCATTTTTTCATTGTAACTTGGTAACTTTCACTGGCTCTGAACAACCTTAATAGATAGGATTACACTGAAATGTGTGGTCACTAATTCTAGGATATTTATCTAAAATAAATCACTTAAAATTCCAAATTTTCATACAAATCTTTTGAACTACATTACGTTACACAAAGAATCCTCTTTTAGCGTGCGCAGTCGAGTAAAAAAACATACGCAAAAAGGAATTAAATCACTTATAATGAAGGCATCCATTCAACGGTTATTCAGCGAACCTTTTTTTCTCTTCCGCTGATTGAGTCGATAATAATGGCCCTTTGACTGATAGGGCTATAAATATCGTGCATCGAGAACTGAGATAACTTCTTCTCCTCAACAGCTATACATGACTTTCTATGTGGACTTATTAGACCCTACTTTGAATAAGATCATTTTAATTGTGTGTAGACAAACATCAAAATAATGTCAATTGTTTTTCTCATAAAAAAAAATGACATTTTACCGGAAAGGTCGCAAATTTTTTTTTTCGGTCGCCCACGATGCTAGTTTAATGAAAATTAATTAATGTTTATTGTACAACGAAACTAGACAAATATGAGCAAAATCATGAATAAAACTATAGTTATTTTATTCATATTTATCTAAAAAACTGGTGTACCTACATGGTGCAGGCCCAGTCTCCATACATTCATGAAACGTCTCCTTTTGACAAGATTTAATAAAATTTCGTGTAGGCGTGTGTACGGTGCTTTTAGACTTGGCTGGGCTACTGTACACTTATTAGGTACTATTTAAATAAATCATTCGTTAGATGATCCAGATTACAAATTATTGTGCATTGTCCTTGAACGCCACATTGATGGCACAGGAAACACTTTTTGATGACAGTCTGTTTTTGTTGTAATAAATGTCCGTGGTCACAAAAAATGTTTGCAACTAGATGAAGCACTTATTATGACGAAACTCGGACAGTTTTTATCATCCATGCTTTCCTACTATCCGATGAAGAAGCCACAAGATAACGATACATAAGCTATTATCTCGCAGAAATATTACATGACCGGCTATAAAATTATAAAGTAGCGATGTTTTCCGGTTCCCGTGGGAATGTCCAAAATGTTTTTGTTCAGAAATATTCCGTGGCCCTTAACAAAATTGCTAAAATTCCATTATGATCGGATAACTGGTATAGAGATTAGAAAACGAACAAAGAAACATTATGATTTCTTACCAAAATGGTAAAATAAACTCCTATTGGTACCCTGTATGTGTGGATCGTCTGTCCTGTCTGTCTGTCTGTTACAGCTATTTACTTTAACCAAATCCATAGACCTATTAATGACCAGGTCTCAAAATATCGACTCGAAGTTTAGAATAGTTTTAATAATATCTTGACTGACTTTATTACAAAAGGGGCTGAAATGGAGGGCCGCCAGTAGGCACAACCACCTCACTATGTGAGATCTTTCCCTTCCAAGAAGTTGCCACTCAAACATCTGTTTAATTCCAGCCTGAGCCCCTGCATCGACCAGAAGCACATCTTCCTAGCACCTGGGGTGCTTACTGCTGGAGGAAACAACAGGGCTTGTGTATCCAGGTTCCACCCTGAGGGGAGAGCCAGGTTGATCCTCTCGCTGTACACAGAAGACCATCAGGTGGCAACGGCTACTAGAGATCTGGCTGAGGGTAAGGAACTATATAATATATCTAGTATCATAGTAACTAAGTATATATTACACTAGCGGCCCGGTACGTGCTTCGCAACGTATAAATGAAGAAACACTCGACAGATTTTAAGCAAACTTCACATAAACCATCTGCTAAATAGTCCGAATAAAGCCTAAAATTTTTGTTTGGATAGGTGAGCCCGTTCATGCGTTATAAAATAACAACGAAAAGTGGCATTGATTTTTATATATAAAGTACGGCACATTTGCCGCTGCCTAGTGCAGCGGTAAATGTGCCGTATGTAATAATAAATTGTGAGACACTTTTCACAAACGCTTATTCAGTCCCAAACTAGGCAGAGCCTGTACTATGGGTACTGAACAACTGATAAACTACAAAAATAAACATTAAGCACCCAGACACGAAGCCAGCGGACATATTAATGCACATAAATGTTGGCCCCGAGCAAGGATCGAACCCGCGACCTCCGACTCAGAAGGCAAAATCACTACCAACTGAGCCAAAAGGCCAGTCAGTGAGTGATGAGAAAATGAGAGCCAACGACCACTAAGTAATCCAGAGTATTTTTTCTCAATCCCATCTACACGCGCTCTACCTTTTTGTATACACTAGCGGTTCACCCGCGTAGTTCCCGTTCCCGGGGGAATACCTGAATAAAATATAACCTATGTTACTCAGTGATCTTCTAGCTTTCCATCGGTGAAAGAATTTTTAAAATCGGTCCAGTAGTTTTTGAGTTGATTCGTAACAAACATACAAAAATACATATCTTTCCTCTTTATAATAAATTACTATAGAAGTATAGATAAACAATTGATGATCATTCTTCCAGGAGACGGAGGATGTCTGGATATTGCAGTTCCTCAATTGCCAAACACCAAGGCAGATTTAGTAGTAAGCATAAGGTGAGTCAACTCAAATTGAAATTATGCTTTAAGAACAAAATTTACTTATTACCAAACAGGTGATCAGATAATATGATGTGATGTGACTTTTTTTTAAAGGTGATATTCCAAAGGTGATACCATGATAAGGAAACCAGGATCTGATGATGGCATCTCAGAAAGTTTCCTGTTTGAAGTCGGTTTTCTTTTTGTACAAATTATTTATATAAATTTTCTGTGTTCTAGATATCCCGATGCACAATGCACATGGGAACGTCGGATGAACCTCCGCATAGCAAGCGGCCGCGTAGTGGTGGTTCATTCGGAGCGCATGCGATACCGCCCTGGCGACACGATGCGCGCGCGCATATTCGTGCTGAAAGCTGACCTGTCGCCCGCACATGGTGCTGTAAGTGCATATCTATACTAATGTCTATATGTGTTCTTCTATACTTATACCTATACATACTTATACTAATATTATAAACAGGAATATTTGTCATTTTGTATGTTTGTGTGTTTGTATCTTTGTTACGAATAAACTCAAAAACTACGGGACGGATTTAAAAAAATATTTCACAAATGGAAAGCTAGAATATCCCTGAGTAACATAGGTTATATTTTATTCCCGTATTCAAACGGGAACTTGAACACAGCTGGTGAAACCATAAGTTTCAATGGTACAATTTTTTTTTTAATTTTTTTTTATTGAATAGTAGCTGGTGCCTAGCTTCGTTGCCCGCACTGTACCAGAACCCGTTGTCAGGTACTCAGTTATCTCCCCACCAAATTTCAACAAAATTCGTCCAACGGTTTTTGCGTTATGCGTCCACAGACAGACAGACAGACAAAAATAACTATCTAAAACAAAGCAAAAAAATCGAAAAATATTTCATGTATAGACACGGCCTAATTACAATTTCATTATATGTATAGATTTAGGTAAAGTTCTAAGTTACATTGCTGTTCATATGCTGCGATTGTAAATAAATGTACCTACTTATTTCTAACTGCATCTTTTAATGTATTTATTGAGCACATCATAATTCCCATTTATGCATGATCGTAATTTATAAAATCTGCTATCGTAAACACCAATCTGTTCTCGTAAATACACTCCATGTATTGGCGTAGGTATATTTGTGATCCAACCGGTAAATTGCGTACACATATATAAACATGTAGATATCGTAGCTTTTATGAACAGGCATGGATCTAGGTTATAGAAATTCGATATGGCAGAATACATCCATATTTTGGGACCAATAAAGTTAAAACAAGTGTTAAAACAAGTGTTATTGCTGAATTTTATACCAAATTTTTAAACTAATGTTACTTGCGAAACTAAATCTGAAATAGATTTTAGGTTTTATTGCATTCATACATGTGTGCGTAATTCCGAAAACCACTATAAGACAAGTTTATAATATGTAAATAATCAGAAAATAATAATAATAATGAAGTTATAAATAATCTGTCCATTTATTTTATTTCAATTAAAGAGTATAGATACTACTTAAAAATTATGAAAATTAATTTCTTATTTACTTTATGTAAGTGCTTAAGTAAAAATTATTAGTAAATTAAATAAACTAATTAATAAATTATTTTATTAGATTATTTAATGCCCCACCCACCCTTAGTGCGGCCCTGTGTTGGATCCCGCGTGCTCGGCGTAACACTGACACAGTTCGCGACAAGCCGCGTATGCAAATTGCAGTTTATTTACTTAAACGTCCTGCAATGAGAACACAACGAATGTTTAAGTCGATTTCAGTGGCAGGTTCATTCCGTTCTTTTGCAAGTAAATACAGGGTGACTTTTTTTACCGTCTGGAAGAAAATGTGGTGTGATAGGTAAGTGTAATAGATTCATTTGGCAATGTTACTTAAAAAAAATTTTTTTTCTCAAAAAAAATTTTTCTTGCTTAAACTAATATACATTACTCAATTGTAGTAAATAATACACACTGAAATATTTGAAACAGTATTTTAAAAAGAAACAGGCTCGTAGCTTCCATTTATGCGCAATTTACCTACAACCGCCAGCTGCGCGTAGTACTGTGCGTAGTTTTCTAGATTTAGTAAATTGCATAAAACATGACTATATTTAACAATTAATCTCGTGTATAACTTCGGCTCTAGATACCTTATAGGTCATATTTTTTTCCAGACGGTAAAAAAAATCATCCAGTATAAGTAAAGAATTAAAACCCGAAAAAATAAAAAATAAAATTGGCGACGGTCTCACCGCTTATTACGTTGATGGGTCGAATATACTCGTGAAAAGTGGGTATTTCTAGAAATGGAATACCTCTGCCTACCCCTTCGGGGATAAAAAAGGCGTGAGATTATATCATATAATATATTCTACTCCATTCCTGGAATACCCACGTTTCATCTTACGTAGACTAGACTTCTGGTTAGTTTTATGTACCTATGTATTACATTGTGCAAAAAATGAATAAATAAAATAGGTATATTGAAGGAAAATAATTATCTATATTTTCATTTTATACATCATATAACTAAACAACTGTTTGGTAGTAAGTAAATTTTGGTCGAAAAGCCTTCGGGGATACCAGGCGCCAGGCGTGAGTAAAACCAGACTTCGGAGAAAACTGGAAAATTTAGCAAAGTCAAAGTCAAAAGTTTTTATTCAATGTAGGGGCTTATAAGTCCTCTTATTGAAAGTCATTGCGACTCCACCGCTTCGGTATTATAGTTGAAGAGAAGATGCGTAGCTGTAGGTATATTACATAATGGAGGTTCTAGTTTGTGATGTCATGTAACTTCGCATTAATTTAAAAAAACCGGCCAAGTGCGAGTCGGACTCGCGCACCGAGGGTTCCGTACAACCTTGCAAATTTATGGTTTTCGTAATTTTTCCTTTATCTATGCTATAAGACGTTGCTTCGTACCAAATTTCAAGATTCTGAGTTCACGGGAAGCACCCTGTAGGTTTTGATTCCCTTGCGTGTCGAAAATTTGCGGCATAAACGGCTGTATCTTTTGATTGCGTTGGCTTAGAAGTTTGATTTTTTCACAGCTTCAAGGGACAGTAGACCTGAGTAATTGATATAAATTTCAGCTTCATACCTCCACGCGTTCCTGAGAAAAAGGGTCTTGACAGACGGACGGACGGACGCACAGACGGACAACAAAGTGATCCTATAAGGGTTCCGTTTTTTCCTTTTGAGGTACGGAACCCTAAAAATACTAGATTTTGTCAATGACTTTGTCAGCTTTCTGGGATAGGGTAGCCTATGTTCTTTGCCTATTGAAAGTCATCGCAACTACAGTTTTTCGGCATGTATTAGTCTAGGAGAAGAAGCGGGACAAGAAACTCCTCGAATTATTCTTAATACCATACAAATTAAACATCATCAAACTTAAAATATACCATGTTATATATTTAATGTAAATAAACCATTTTTTGTGTATCTACATACATATATACCAACATATTATTGGGTAGGTACTCATAATCAATGTCAATAACAGATAGTCATCAAAAACCGGCGAAATATTGACACAACAAAAGCAAAACAAAAAATGGCGGAATCTCCCACAAAACGCCGCTAACACGGTCACTGGTTTGTCAACATTCGGACAATGGTGTTTAACTTCGTTTGCCAAACGGGACCCATTGTCATTTTTTGCACTGACTACTTTTTGGTGTCCTCGATCCAAAGAGATTTAAATATGTAGGATCGATTTACTTTGCGGATAAAACTGGCAGGCTGTTAGGTACCTACTTTTAAATTTAGAATAAAGTGCGACGGAAGTTGAGTGTTTTATCTAAAAAAGAGGAGTAAAAGATGGTTGAAGAATAACGTACTTAGGCTTTGAAAGTACTTAGGGTACGATTTACGGATTTTACAATACAGCAAAAACTAAAGTGTCCTTATACAGCAGTTATATTGTTATGAAAGTTTTAAAGCAGCTTAAACTACAATTATTGTTGATTTCGCCTCTAGATAGAAGAGATCTGGCTCGAAGGACCACGCGGCGCGTGGGATGGTGCGAGGGCGGCGCAATGGCTGCGTACGCGCACGAGGCTAGGCATAGCGCAAATTCAGCACCAGCTGGACGAACTCGCGCCTCCGGGAAGATGGAGCATCAGGGTGAAGATGGGAGATGGGTCGCAGGTACGATAAAAATAACTGGAAATAATCATTTGAGTATTTTATTGATAAAATAGCTGACCCACCATCGAATGTTGCTGAGATCCAGTAATGTCAAGCGAGAAGATTTTGATGATAAAAGAGGGTAAGTATTTTTTCCCATTTGAATCTACTTTCAGTTTCCTTCGAAGTGATACGCTAATGATACTAATATTACCTAAGGAAGTAAAATAAGAAATGTCTTAAGATCACATGTGTCTAATGTGATACGAGTAAAACATGTGGTCTGAGGCATTCTTATTTACTTCCCGAAGTGTGTATACTTTTTTCTGCTCGACGGAGACGGAAAGCGGCAACTTCGTTTAGCGCAGCGGGCCGAAAATGGAAGCTTTCCACCCGGAGAGATGTAAAACAGTTTTCTTTTCCATTTCCATTCTTTACTATAACCTTTTTTGGGGGTACTCCCAACATCTCACCATAGTCTGATGAATGATATAGGAATAGATAACGAGCATGTAAATAAGCAAACATTCATTTTTATGCACCAGTTGATATACGAGTGCGTCAACGTGACAATGAGATATTTGTTTGTATTAAATTGGCTCCAAAAGTATTAAGTAAACCGATTTTATAAATTATCTCACCAATGTATAACTTAGGGGAGTAACATGGGCTATAATTTTCCCACGGGTACGGGACTTAAACAGGTAAATTCGCGCGGAACAGCTATTTCTAGATATTTGACAAACACATCTCAGTGATCATTTACCTTTTTTAATTATTTTAGGGTTACCTACATAAGTACTGAATGTTATCCACACTGCCAAAAGTTTTGTCGCCTTTCCAGGACCAGCCACTTGCCTGACCCTACCCCAATAATAATTGCTTTTATCTATTGGTAAATTGTGATCCAGGGTGCATCAGCATTCTGGGTGGGCAACTACGAGCTCCCTCCTTTCCAGCTGAGCGTCCGACACGCCCCCCGAGTGTTGAAGACCAGCGAGCGACTGGTTTGGACCGTGTGCGTCAGGTCTGTATCAGATCATTCTTAGGAATTCTTCACATTATGACTGCACGGTGACTTTTGACAGCGCTAAACATATTTGGTTGCATGACACTTACATTCAGTGGGTATTACGTGCGTCTTATCAATGGTTTCTCTGTGGTTTAATGCCTACGTATGTCATCGCTGTAGAAAGCTAACGGCCTTAGAACGGTCGCTATACATTTTTTTGTTTTAATACAAATCTCTTTACCTATAAAATTACAATACTAGGATAGGATTCCTAAGCACACCTTGCTGGCTCTTCTCGGGGTACTGCATTTGGAACCAGTAACTCTTCGGTGGAGATGGGTTGCTGTTTACATTTAGCCAATCTTCATGGACGAGTTTAGTGTGCCTTGTTGTTAAACTATTGACTGTTCTAAGTGTAATTCTTATTACCTACAGAAAAAAATACATTTTCATTTTTACCACAATTAATACATACGAGAATCGCTAATTTAGTATCTTTCTCCAATATACTGAAGATAACATAATAGCAGATGGTTTTAGGGCAACTTTAAACTTCAATTCCTCAGATACCCATGGACGGAAGCAGTGGAAGGTATGCTGGTGATCCACATCCGTGGTGCTGCAGCGAGCTACGGAGGGATTCGCACTGCAGTCCGGTTGCGAGCACCTCGAGCCTGCCACCGCCACGCAGCCGCCGCCAGAAGAGTTGGTCTTGGAGGTGTAAACTCCCCTGACGTTGTTGTCGCGGACTTCTCTTTCCAAGTAAGCGTCTTAATTAGACAAAATATTTGTAGCCTTGAGTCTTGTATAGTCTCACATCAATGGAATTCCTCTTGCTTCATTTTGACGCAATATTGTATCTTTGAGTCATATGTGGGAATTATGTTACAATGAGTAGCATCTTCTTTTACAGCTTTCCTTTGTCTGGTTGCAAAGTAAGAAATTTTCACATCTCTCAAAGTCTAGTATATTTGATCGTAAACACATTCCAGAGAAACTTCTACTCACTTAATTTGCGTCACATAATTTCGAATTTTTTTTAATAGGAGGAAGGCACAAGGATATGGCAGAATACGACAGTGGTCTCCGTGGTTGTAGACAAGAGAGTGTCTCTGGAATTCTTAACCAAACAACGAGCAGTCATCTCATCAGGACTACCTTATAAATTAAAGGTATTCAAATGACCAATAAACTTAATTCTTTTTAACGTGTATCTAAACCGAATTACTCGCTATTAAAATTCGTTTTAAGCCCTTGAAACATTTTATGTTCCACAAGAGCCAAGAGTTTTTTAAGGACCCAAGTGAAACAGTTTTTCGATTATTCTTTTTAATTATTATTCTTAAACACTAATATTAACAATATTGGTATTATTACATAGACCTAGAGTTCCACTATTTAAAAGAGCAAAAATGTACAGAGAACTCATTTAGTCGGCTACCTTAAAAATAAACATGATTTTAAACTTAAGGTAAAAGTAGTACGTAAATGTACATTGCGATGCAACAAACTAACGCTAACTTAAATGAAATTAAGACCGTGAAGACAAATTATTAAACAAATATGTCCTTCCTCCAGATCAAAGCAACACGCTGGGATGACAAACCAGCTTCAAACGAGCGAATCCGAGTCTGCCGCTCTCCAACAAGCCATGCTTCGGAGCTGACCGAAGCCACAGCCGCCACACTCACTGATGGGAACTGCGATGATGCTGTCACTGACGTCACTGGAGTCGCCAGAGTCATGTTCACTGTTGAGGATGATGGCAGTGCGTTTTATAGGTTTCAGGTTCGTATCTAGAATTTACCTCAATTTATTTCGTTACATTATCTACATTCTGCACCACCTAAATGAAATTTATTTATTTAATTTACGGGATTACATGGTCATTTTAAATGAAGTACAAATATTTTAAGGTAGGTCAAACAATTTACAAGAAACTATTTTGGGCATTGATTTTTATCTGAGAAAATTAAAAAACAAACTAACACGCTCTACATAAACAATACACGCACATTATACATTCGAAAATTGCGCGACAATAACAAAAAAACCGGCCAAGTGCGAGTCGGACTCGCGCACCGAGGGTTCCGTACAACCTTGCAAATTTATGGTTTTCGTAATTTTTCCTTTATCTATGCTATAAGACGTTGCTTCGTACCAAATTTCAAGATTCTGAGTTCACGGGAAGCACCCTGTAGGTTTTGATTCCCTTGCAAGTGTCGAAAATTTGCGGCATAAACGGCTGTATCTTTTGATTGCGTTGGCTTAGAATTTTGATTTTTTCACAGCTTCAAGGGACAGTAGACCTGAGTAATTGATATAAATTTCAGCTTCATACCTCCACGCGTTCCTGAGAAAAAGGGTCTTGACAGACGGACGGACGGACGGACAGACGGACAACAAAGTGATCCTATAAGGGTTCCGTTTTTTCCTTTTGAGGTACGGAACCCTAAAAATTAATAAAAAAAAGCTGACAAGTGGCGTTTTAGGGTGGTAGTGAGGGTTTAGTTAGAAGTTGTTAGGAAAAAAAACGTATTAATTATATTTCTCTTACATATTTGTTTCTAACCTTAAAATATTTGTACTTGATTTAAACTGACCTTATAAAATTTGTGGCCACTTTATTTAGCAAAGACAATCAAAAATAACTGTTGATCTCTTTCCTTTATACACGGAGGGCGCTATTTTGGTTCTCAATTCAAATCGCAAACTTCAAATTGAACATTACATTGGATAAAACTGTCGGATATTCAAAGATTGTCTTAGACAGTAGGCCTACTGGACACTTTGAAGTTCATCTTGGAAGCTTTCTAGTTTTTCAATGAAGGTATATTACCAAAAAGATTAGGGTAATAACGAGATTGTCAGCTAGATAGACTAATTTTATACTAATACCAATAGCATTTGACTACTTATCATGTGTTACTGATATAGGCAATTGTACCGTGTATTGCATTCTCTGTATCCCACTGACTTTTCACAGGCAACTCTTCAAAATGATACCACCATCGCAGCTCTTCCACTATACCTCCCAGTCCATCGGTCAGGATCAGTCCATGCTGCTCTTGGGCCACTACGAGCTGACTCCCACGGAGCTAGGACCTTCGTGCCACTATATTTGAACTCTAGGAACGTTAGCTCTGCTATCACTGTCCATTTTGTTGTGAGTACTGTGCATATTAACTTTATCATCAAATTCCCCCTAAAGCTGTTACACAAGCCTCAGAGTCAATTCTGGGACTTGTAAATCTTGACCTGAAAAAGCTTGTACAGTCAAGAGCATGTGGAGCTGGGCATATTGGAGTTTGTAACTTTCTTATTACAATCGCCTTAGAGGTCAGGCTCTCACTACAATCGTAAATCGTCATGTGATATTGACTTTACATATTTATAACACGACACTTGTCACTTTGCTAAATCTATCAAAAACTAATGTATAGGTATTACATATTCATAATTAATAATTTCAGGTTATAACTCGTGGTGGAATCATATACAGATGGGGAGCGACAACTCAGTGCCCTGTTTCAAATTCGGCAAATCCAATTCAAACGGCTACAAGAAACAGTCGCTGTAATTCTGCAGCTGAACTTGATGCAAACTTGAACAGTATTGATGCAAACGTGAATACACTTGATGCAAATGTCGCAGAGCTCGATGCAAACAGGAACAGACTTGATTCTAACGCCTCATATACTCTTTTAGATAGATATATGCTCAGAGTGATGTTGCCAATTAAAGTCACTCATCAGATGTGTCCGGATAGCCATTTGGTTGCGTATTTCTATCACAATGGGGAACTTGTCAGTGCTACTAAGCATTTTGAGATGGAGGAGTGTTTTGGTAACAAGGTAATCCATAATCATTTTTTTTTTTAGTTTTTTTTAAAACTGACAATAATAATAATATAATCTCACGCCTTTCATCCCCGTGGGGGTAGGGAGAGGTATTCCATTACTGGATATACCCACACGAGATATATTGGACCCCTAAACGTGATAGGTGGTGAGCCCATCGCCGGACCGGGTCTGTTTACACATGCCTCAGAATTAATTCTGAGACCTGCGGGTTTCCTCACGATGTTCTCCTTCACCGTCGAGCTAGCGATAAATATGTACGTAAGTTTTGAAAAACTCATTGACTTACAATAATACCCACAAAGAAATCAAAACATGAACCTTTCATAAAGAAATAAAGCATTACCTAGCTCTGTTATAAGCGAACACAACAATATCATCGACATACACCATCCACCATCGAATAATGATATCTCTCCAGGTGGAAGCAACCTGGCATTCTCGGCAGACGCCCCCTGGATCCACAGCTACCCTGCGTCTCAGTACACCTGGACCAGCTCTTTGTGCCCTCACGGCTCTGGATACCGCAGCCAAATGGGTCCAGCCTGGAGAGACCGTCAAAGATGTGGTGATGACTGGACTGAGAAGGCTGGTCGATGGACATCGGAACCTGACAGAGTATGACGCAGCCGGGGAATGTTTTTTAAGTAAGACTTTCCACATAAACAATTCACAAACTGTAACGAATATTGCAGGTAGTTGAGATACTTTATCATCATCATCATTAGCCTATATTGGTCCACTGCTGGACATATGCCTCCCCTAATGAGCGCTATAGCGCCCTGTCTTCAGATCGAGGCATCCAGCATCTGCTTGCAGCCTTCCGCAGATCGTCATCCCATCGGGCCGGAGGGCGTCCTACACAATTTTGCCGATTCAGATACATTAGACAACGCTAAATATATTTTTTGCTGTAATTCAGTTGTTATAACTCTTATTTGTACAAATATAGGTGCAGAATCTGATTCAATTGATTTACTGTTGCTGTTTTAGGAAAGTTTTTACACATTGTCAGCTGTGGACATGAAAATGAAAAAGTCATTGTAATACTATACCGAAATACCAATTCCAGTGACAGATACACCAGATCTGCCTACATCCAGCAAGGAGCTGACTGCATCATGGCTAGCTTCCGCTGGAATCAGGGTAATAGGAGGAGACATGACTCGAACCACCCATTGTGGAAATACTGCGCCGGCTCCACTGCTGGCTGATGAAGTGACCGTGCCAAGGAGTGATTTCTCTGAGGTATTAATCTAGTTTTTACGTAAGTAATGGTTCTAGATCACCTTAACCTTTGGGTAGCTTCTAGTTCTAATAGACAGCCGCAATGCATGCCGCATGCTGCCTGACCCCATCATCAAATTCTTGGTGGGCTTTTATGAAGCTCCATCGCCCAGATGTCGTGTAGCAGTCTTTGTGGTTAACTTCGTAAGATGATTGCTTTAAGTCACAGAACAGTTACACAGTCAGTTAATTTGAGAACAACACTAATTAATCTGAGTAATAATAGGGATGCATACAGATAGATCTCAGGTGGCTCAAAAGTAAGTTTCCTCTTCTACGAATGATGACCCCTATGTGACTTTAGAGTCTTTAAAAACTGAAGTGTATCACCGTAACTCTTAATAGCGCCATATTGTTTTAATTTATACACTCATACAATTAGAATGATACTTAAATCGTCATGGAGCTCTGTCTTGTGACTGTCTGTTTGCTCGTTGTCAAGCTCCAATGAAATAAGCTTACTTTTGTTACAGGCCTGGCTGTGGCGATTAATTACGATTGGCAACAACGGCACAGCCGTAACCACAGCACGCGCTCCAGACTCCATCACCAGATTTGAAGCTTCAGCCGTCTGCATTTCCAGAACCGGATTGGCTGTGTCCCCACCGGCTGTTTTACAAGTTAGTGGAATGTCCTTCTCACAATAGGAACAAATCCTTTATTAATATCACAGGATATTATTTATCTTACACAGACAAATATTCCTACTACGTTTTCAACTAATTAGGCATCGTTGGATTTGAATAGACCCACAATTTGCAATATGACGTTACATAAATTAGGTTTATCTAACAGTAAATTGTTAAAAAAAAAATGCAAGAACTTGCTCATCATAGTGTCTCGTCCATTTTCTTCATCAGTTTTGTCATTCGTTACAAATTCTTTGTATTATGTATACCAACACAACCATTATCCATAACAATATGTTTCAGGTTTTCCGTGAGTTTTTCATACACGCTGACAGCTCACGAAGACTGAGGCGAGGTGATACCACCATCATCAGATATCGTCTCTTCAATTATCTTTATGAACCGCTCAGTGTAAGTAATCATTTTATCCTAATTATTTTATAAGTAACGTTCTCTTCCTTTATCTTTTTCATCGAATAGTTAATAGCAATTCATTAAATTAAGGGGGGGCCCCACATAATACCAGCGTTGTGGCGTTTCACAAACCGCCGCAGCTTGTGCTGAGTGGGGTCCCGTTAGGACACATAATATATATGTTCCGTGTTTTTATCTTGAAGATTTTCTATCTCCTATGTGTTCCTAATAAATATTTTTTCTTTCTTTCTTTCTTAAAAAGTAAATGTTACCTGCTACTTTCTGATTTAGCGTTTCCGCATCATAACCTTGTAACTGTTTATCCCTCTAACCATCACTCGCTTTTCCTTCCATCATCGTCATCATCAACCCTTATCTGCCTACAGGTAGAAGCAGGTTTTTTTTATTATGTTTTCTATAATCAGTATGATATATTAACTTATTCTATATTCCAATATGATGAATGACAAAGTTTGGATATCTGGTAGCAGTATGTATATTAGATTTGCACTGTATCGTCCCGAAACGTGAGCTAAGTCACCGACAAAATCTAACACGATGCCTCCTAATGGTCTCTAAGTATAACCTAAAATACTTTTCTTGCTGGCTCTTCTCGGGGACTGCATTTGGAACCAGCAACTCGTCGGTGGAGATGGGCTGCTGTTTACATTTAGCCAATCTTAATGGACGAGTTTAATGTGCCTTGTTATTAGACTATTGACTGTTCTAAGTGTAATTCATATTACCTACAGAATAAAATACACTACTATAGAATACATTTTTGCATTTTCACTGCTTTCAGGTCCAAATACAAATTTTAACAGACCCTCATCTCCAAGGGCCTTCTGACTACGTAGAGACGGCCTGCATCGCCGCAAGGTCCTCAGTCGCCAGGAGGGTGGAAGTCAGGGCTCGAATACCGGGGGACGCTAGCCTCATCATCAGAGCCAAGTCTGTGAAAGATAGTGGCTGTGCCAATGTAACTGTTAGTAGGAGCAGCGTCAGGTTAGTTGTTTTTAATTTTGATTGGGATATTGGTGTGCCCCTCTCCAGTGTCTGTTAATTTCAATTGCATTTCCGACTGTTTCATTCCAATTTACAATTCAAAATATGTATTCAAATGAAACCTATATTTGTATTGAGCTTTAGTTTTGATACGTTGTTCATTCTATTTCCTGAATACTGATATTTTTGTGCTTCCTTGGCCTTTAGATTTCAATGATAAAACTAGAGTGTGCCACTTATGTATTTTATGTTTTCAGTGACGAAGTAATAATACGAATGACAGTAGACCCAGAAGGAGTACCAGTCCACGATCACAAATCTATACTGCTGTGTGGAAGAGGTAAATAAAGACCAAAAATAAATAGAAGAAGAAACTGCATGACAAATTGAAAACTGACTAACAAAGGTGTCCATGGGCGACGGTAGTCACTTACCATCAGGTGACCCGTCTGCTCGTTTGCCCCCTTTTCTCTTATAAAAAAAAGCACACCTCAACCTCCTGACCTCAGAAAATATTCATACTCTTAAACAATTTCTCCAGGTAGTACAGAGTCCAGTGTTTCTAATGTCAAATGGAGCTGGCCAGCTGTCCTGGCTGTACCGGGGACCGAATCTTTGACAGTTTGGGCTGTTGGCGATATCACTGGGCCACTACTCGCTGTATGTAATTAGTATCCACCTTTTCATATCACAAACAAACAAACTCCAGAAATATAATATTGGTTAACATAGACTTCTGATAGCTTTCAAAATTCATAATGACAGTGCAGCCCAACGAAGCTACCTTGAAACATTCTTTTAAAAAAGAGTTTAAAGTTAGACCCTTCTAAAACAGATGCAATCACTTTTCAAGATTGCCAGCCATTCTGTAGTGAGGCCGTATTATGTTAGGATGAGTCTGCTTCTAAAAGAAATGCATTAATGACATCCACATAAAATATACTTTCTGTTATTAGAGTAGCTTAGTACATAGTAACAGAAACGTTTTCTTCTAACGTCATTGAATAGAAGACTTACACTGTAAGAAAAATTATGTGAGGTTTTTTCACCTGTGATTCAAAATAACATTGCTGTTACGAATTGAAGTCATGGGAAAAGACCTTTAAAACTGTTTTGTGTTTAGTAACACCACCTTAATGAGTCTTCACCAGCGTGGTACAGGGACGCGGTGGTGTGACGAAAAAGGGGACTGAGGGAGGTGCGGGGACCACGTAGCGAACGAAATGAGGTAAGGCAAGTATTCCCCACCTCACTCAGTCCCCTTTTTCTTCACACCCCCGTACCCCGCGGGCGAGGACTCATTAAAGCGGTCTTGCTATAGTAAGAATACCGTATGGCATAATCATGTGTTCCAGGATGCCGATGACTTGGTACTGCTGCCTCGAGGCTGCGGGGAGCAGAACATGGCTCGTTTGGCCACGAACCTGCTGGCACTAAGACACCTGGACAATCAGACTGCTGCTGCTGTCACAGCAAGGCAGCACGTTGCTAGAGGTAGATTTATTGTGCTTCACAGCCTCAAAATTCATTAGTAAGAAATAATTGCAATAAAAAGAAAAAATATTTAGTAAAAATGACCATTACATAGAAAGTCAATGAAAAAGAAGCAATTGTAAGAAAATCCATGAGGTATTGGGAGAATATCCAATAATAAAAACTGGCCAAGTGTTAGTCGGAATCGCGTACGAAGGGTTCCGCACCATTATCTATAAAAACGGCAAAAAACGTTCGCGTTTGTTGTATGGGAGCCCCCTTATATATTTATTTTATTCTGTTTTTTAGTATTTGTTGTTATACCGACAACAGAAATACATCATGTGTGAACATTTCAAGTGTCTTTAACTATTACGGTTCATGAGATACAGCCCGGTGACAGACAGATGGACGGACGGACGGACAGCGGAGTCTTAGTAATAGGGTCCCGTTTTACCCTTTGGGTACGGAATCCTAAAAACGGGGTATATTCAGTCAGACTAGACTATATTTTGCAGAAATATGAAATCCTATCGTTACCCAGTTTAATTGTTTCAGGTTTCACCCGTCAGCTCCAGTATCTGCACCCTTCAGGCGGATTCAGCGCTTTCGGTGCTTCCGACGCAGCGCCCTCTACTTGGCTCACAGCCTTCGCCGTGAGATATCTTCGGAAAGCCCATGAGGTACAGTTGACGTTAAGCTGGAAATAAATTATCGGACGCGGCAGGCAGCCGCGACTGATACGTGTACACTGACTTTTGAATTCAGCACGCCAGATTTCTGTCCGACGTCCGAACGCTCAAGGTTACGTCCACGACTTACGTCCGATGGTTTGCACAGCTCTGTGTACATTCATTTTCTAGATCGCGGCTATCAGCCGCGTCCGATAATTTGTTTTCAGCTTTACCCGATTACGTGATGTGTCGCAATTTGGGTTAATACGAGTCACGATCAAAAACAGTACCGCAAAGTCGTGCGTGACTGTGAGTGCTCTAAAACTAAATCGCTCCTACAGATGAAGCATCTAATTAAGTACTAAAGGGTTAAAACGCTAACAGATATCGGATCTATCAATTGACAGACGCATTCTTTAGAGCATTGTATAATTATTACCATCAACTCTTAAAGTTGGCTTTATTTATTTTAATGTTAGAGAGCAGTGATAGCCCGAACGGTTAAAGAGCCGGCCGAAAATCAGTGAGGCTCGGGTTCGAATCCTGGCATGTACCAATGAGTTTTTCAAAAAACTTACGTACTATGTATCACTACCTTGACGGTGAAGGAAAACATCGTGAGAAATCCGCAGGTCTCAGAATTAATTCTGAGACATGTGTAAACAGACCCGGTCCGGCGATGGGCTCATGACCTATCATGTTTAGGGGTCCAATATATCTCGGGAAATGTGGGTATATCCAGTAATGGAATACCTCTGCCTACCCCCTCGGGGATAAAAAAAGGCGTTAGATTATTTTATATTAGAGAAACATTATGTCAGAGTCTGAGCCATGGAATTTTTACATGGCAATATAACCCATCCTCGATTGCTCCTTTGTAATATTTGCACCACTCTTTATTTATTTACTTCCCAGTTTTTCAACTAACTCTATGCAAAAAATAAATTTCATTAAATCTGTTGCTCTATTGCTACGTGAGATGATTAACCAACACACACTCGCATTTATAATATTAGTAGGATTATTTTATCATTTAAATCTTCAGGTCCTCACGCCGGGGTATCCAGCTCCACCAGCGCTGGAACGAGCTGAACGCTGGCTGCTGGACCAGCAGATGGAGAACGGATGCTTCAGGAATGAGGGACAGGTCTTCCATAGGGAACTAAGGGTACGTTGCATAAATACTGGTTTTACTTTGTATGCAATTCATACTTCAGAAGCAAATATCTGCTTAAAATTATTAGTCAATTTAAGCTCCTAAGCTCCTCCAACACTTTGGTTCCATTGTGGATGACAATGGTGCGGGTACAGCAATGGTCGAGCACCTTCCTCTCTTAAAGAATCAGTCTAGCTATCCAGATAGGGAATTCAGACAGTTCCACATATAGTTCCTAGGATGTCGACATTATTTTCTTAAACTGTGTATGTTCTTGAATCTACAATCAATAATCCTTTCACAGGGAGGCCTCAACGAAGAGGGCGAGATCGCCAGCGTGGCGCTCACTGCTTACGTCATCACGTCGCTTCTAGAAGCGTCCATCCTCCCCTCCCGCGTCCTCCGCAACACCCTCTCTTGCCTCCGAGCCATCCCTTTTAAAACTAAGTCTCCTGCCAGAATCTACGCGCACAGCCTTCTGGCTTACGCGTTTATGAAGTTAAGGAGGTAAGTTTATAAGTATTTTTTATTGTGCTGGGAATTCGAGTAGTGTAAAGCAGTTGCAGTTGTGTTTACGCACGTGAATTGAAAAATTCTGACAGGTAGCAACTAGTCTGACACCATCTCTCAATCCACGGGGAAGTACCTATGGGCTAATTAGAGATACATAGATTATAAGCCCATGCATTGGGCTGGTGTGGGTTTATGGAAGAGCGGAGGTGGAATGAAAGAGCTGCCCTTGAGTTTCTTGCTGGGTCTTCTCGGGGTACTGCATTTGGAACCAGCAACTCGCCGGTAGAGATGGGTTTACATTTAGCCAATCTTCATGGACGAGTTTAGTGTGCCTTGTTATTGACGTTTCAAAGTGTATTTTGTATACCTACTGAAATAAATGAATTTTAAATTTGAATGCTCGTCCATTATGAAAAGGGAAGATCTTTCGCCAGGCGAGGTGATCGTGCCTGGGGCCGCGGTCCAACGGTTGATGTTGTATTTATACAAACTGATTAAAAACTTCGATAGCGCGGTTTAGAACTCGGCCGTCTATTGGCGCGTTCTATGTAGTTTCGCTACAGGTTGATGATGATGGTACAGTCAACAAAGTTGTTAGGGTTACATGGCCAGTAACTAAGAACACATTTTTCTGGGGTAGTCATAACTAAATCTTATTCACTATTGTTTATTTCAAAAGGTATCTTTGATCCCTATAATTTACAAAAAAAAACTATAAGTACATTTAAGGCTTTAAGAGAAAACTGAATCTTAGTTTCTGGTCATGTAACACTATCAACTTTGTTGACTGTACGAGTACGCTCATTTTTGTCAATAAAAAACCGTCCGATCCACTGGTCTGATTGGTCGCAGCCGTCCGAGTACACTCGGATCAATTGTTTACAGGTTACATTACTCACAAAAGTATGATTTCTAATAAATCATAATTCACATAGGTATGAAGAAGAAGTAAAGGGGGTAAACGAAGCGAGTCTTCGGGAGGGGGGAGTGGTTCTCCAGCAGGATGAGGAGCTGAGGGAGCTGGTGGAACTGCTCAAGATGGCCAGGAGAAGCGGAGACTACGTATGGTGGGAGACTGGTAAGGACTTTTTGGGCTTACACGCAAAGTGTCAAATTCTCGAAATTGCAAGTCAGCAATTAGGTAAGTAGGTACTTAATATTCGTGAATCTCTGAAATAGTACCTACTGCCAGATTTACGAAAAAAAATAACACTACTTATGTCTATATAACTTTCCGTATATTATATAAGTTACTCTATGCCGGTTCGACGCATACTGGCAGAAACGCAAAAGGCCAAATCGAATTTTTTGGCAGATCGCGTGTTTAATTTCGTCAATTAGTGAATGACCATGTTTAGTAATTGACCAAAAACGCAAAAGGCCAATCTCAAAAATGTCTAAAATCTCAAAAATGTCAAAACTCAAAAAATGACAAATAAAAAGGGGTAAAATGTCGCTGAAACATCTTATTACCTACGTATCACCTTCGTACAGTAATTATAACTCATTCCAAGGCTACTGAACAATAGAGTGTATATTAGAAAAAGCTTTAGCACACGAAGATCTCATGTAAAGTATCACAAATTATAAAAAAATATAAAATCAATAATATTTGTAAAAATTTGGGAAAATCTGTAAATGCTTGTCTAGGGTAGGTATTTGGAAGTTTGCTCGGTAATAATATTTGGGTGTTCTTCATATGATTTGTCCCTCCAGGCAGTCTTTCAACGTCAATAGAGGCGACAGGCTACGCTCTCCTCGCCCTGTCTGGTTGCCCGCCGGAGCTGCGCGACACGAGCTGCGCACACGACGCCCGCGCAGCCATCCGGTGGCTGTCCACGCAGAGGAATGCGGCTGGCGGGTTCGTCGCTACTCAGGTACCTAATTGATATAATACTGGATGATTTTTTTACCAGATGCAGTGATAGCCTTACGGTTAAAGAGCCTGCTTCACATGATGATAATCAGTTAGGCTCGGGTTCGAATCCTGCCATGTACCAATGAGTTTATCAAAACTTACGTAAATATTTATCACTAGCTCGACGGTGAAGGAAAACATTGTGAGGAAATCCGCAGGACCCAGAATTCATTCTGAGACCTGTTAAAGACCCGGTCCGGCGATGTGCTCACCCACCATCTATCACGTTTAGGGGTGGAAAGTATCTTTAGTAAAAAGTATATCCAGAAATGGAATACCTCTGCCTACTCCGTCGGGGATTAATAGGCGTGAGAATATAAACGAATTGCATCACGACCTCCATTTTCCAGGACACTCTGGTAGCCTTGGAAGCTCTAATCAGCTGGTCGTCCGTCCAGCCGTCGCCACAAGCAAACCTGACAGTGACAGCACGCAGTGATGCTGTCACGAAGACTGTCAACCTGCAGCCAGGAGATAAGGTCCCTGACATCATGAAGATGGGGGTTGGGGGTCAGTTGGATGTCAGCGTTGATGGTGAGGATTTTTAAAAGTTTATTCTACTGATTTCTGTGATTCGTGTGCACCACGCCATCTGCCGGTAGGTGGTCTTATTATTTAAAAAAGTGTTTTTGTGTAAAATTGCGTTTTTGCAAGAAATACAACTATGGAGATGCACTTAAAATGCTAAACTGTATCTGTCTACAAATTTTCATCAAAATCGTTAGAGCCGTTTCCAAAATACCCGAAATATAAATACCTACGTAGATACTACAAGAATTTCACGTTTAAAGTAATGCTATAATAGTAGGTATATTAATATTACACACCTAGGGAGGTAAAATAAGAAATGTCTCAGATCACAAATGCAATTGTCGACCGAGGCGAAGCCAAAGTCTACAAACATGTGATCCGAGGCTTTCTTATTTACTTCTTTACTTTTTTTCTGCTCGACGAAGGCGGAAAGCGGCAACTTCGTTTACCGCAGCGGGCCGAAAGTTAACTCTTTCCGCATCATATCCGCGTCTGTCTGTTTGTGCGCTCAGATGCCGCCAATTTTGATACAGTTTCACGTTTCTCTGATAAATAAACTAGTGAAACGTGTTTATTTCCAGAAATGGAATACCGCTGCCTGAATTAATTATGAATTTATTAATTTAAATCATCATTCCTAGGTACTGGCTGCGTGCTGGTCCAAGCCACGCGCTCCTACAGCTCGATCTCATCAGGAGACCTCCAGAGCAAACAGCTGGGAATCCAGGTGTCCGTTCACACCGATGGGGCCTTCGACTGTGACGGCAACGGCACCAGCTGCTTCTGTGCAGCTGTTGTTGAGGTGACGCACTTATTTGTCTGACCACAGGCAGATACATTACTATATGGCAGATACAACCTTTTGGTAGGTAGTAAGTAGTAGAGACATTTCGGTGGAAGGTCTACATAGATCTGACAAATGAAAGATCACACCATTAATCTATTAAATGATCTGTGTGTAATAATATCGAGTTCAAAGTAGTTAAACACCAAAATTTCCCGAACTCGAAAGGTCTCGAAATTCTCACAATTCTATATGGCAATTCTCAATTCACAGTTTCTATTTGTGACTAAAGTTTTCAACTGAGTGACAGTAAGGAAAAGTCGCCCTTGGGCGCCTATGACCCTGACTACGGCTGTCGTGGTCATAGAAATCTTAGAATTAATTGAAGTCTTGTTAAACCACCCCATATAATATCGCTACAAGAGAGCTCCAAATAAATGCAAAACTTTTCTCTAGGCTTGTGTGGTGTGGACTGGCCAGTTCCCAGAAATGGCGTTAATGGAAGTTTCGCTGCCAGGGGGGTATGGAGCTGACGCTTCTCTTCTGTATTCCCAACTACAGCATCGTGACACTTGTAAGTTAACACTTTATAACACCAAATGCATAGAAGGGGCAGTGGCATATCGTACAACCATCATGTTGGAAATCTTTTCACAACAGTGCTGTAGCAGATTGGTTTGTCGCACAAGTGATATTCTTTATTCTGTGGCACAAGCGTTCTGTTTAAAAAGCATTCATAGCATTCTAGGTCTTCGCAGTTCCATAGTGGTGCATCACTACTTACATAATATAAAACCAAGTCGCTTCCCGCTGTCTGTCTGATGATGATCTTTAAAACTACGTACCGGATTTTGATGCGGTTTTTTTTAATAGATAGAGTGTTTCAAGAAGGTTTTAGTATCAGTACCCGTCCGAAGCCGGGGCGGGTTGCTATTTCAATAATATAGTACCAATCCATTTCTTATCCAGTACTTCGCCGAATAGAGCTCTCACCTAACAGCGGCCGGGTGACAATGTACCTTGGGACCAGAGACGGCAGTGATACTTTAGGCCGTGGGGGTCACCAGTGCTACCTCACACACGCCGTTGGTCCCAAAGCCAAGACCAAGCCTGCTTACGCTAAAGTCATGGACTACTATAGGCCTGTTGTTAATGACACCCAGGTGAGTTGAATGGATAAACAAACTGATCCCAAATCAAAAAGACTAAGTAATATTTCACGGTTTCACACAAAAAGTGCTTGTCAAAATAAAACTAAGAAATCACTTGGGAGCTGGGATCAGGCTGACATCAGTTTGTAGGAAATAATCAATTTAAATGAGATCACACTGAAATATTACATACTCAAAAAAAATAAGATCAACACGGCATTCATGAAGTCAGAAAAAAATAAATCCCATCTTAGTTACGTACGTTTCTTACTTAATCTTAGTTACGTCACAGCTATTGTCGTCAACACTGATAATTTCCGCCAATTACATTATCACATATTTACCTTTAGGTTAGTAGTTAGTAGCATATAATTAACTAAATCCGTTTTGTCTCCAATAGATGTACACAATCCCAGAGGAATGCCCACCAAGGATATCCCACCAGTCTGATCAATACTTGGTATCAGACAACTTATTCAACAAAGCCAAATCCTTGGCTGACAGCAGCGAAATTGTAATAACCCAAGAATTCTCCTTCGAAGATATCCCTGAAGGCATACCGCTAGAAGATCCTATGTACGAAAATCTTACAAAGGAAAATAAAAATATACCCCATGAAACTGTGAATACAAGAAAAGACCTACAAAATAAAACAAAAGATTGTAATGAAACCAATCACGCTGTAGGTGAAGTTAGTATAGAACCGGATACTGTAGCCATTGCAACCAATAAAACTACGGATCTAACTGAAATCGACAGAACGGAATCTAATAAAAGTGAAACGGAAAATAGCACAGTAAATAAGGAAGAACCCGGTAATAAATATAGGAGAAAACAAAAAAAAGTAACAACTATATCAGACAAACTATCAAATATTGATGCAAACCACGAAGTCCAAGAAATATCATCCACTAGACAAGGGAAAGCGAGTATAGAAGCATTTCATCACGAAAACGAAATCCCTAGAACTGTAGAATCTGAAAATGAGATATCAATAGAGCCCATTCAACAAGAAACAACAGTAATGACCGTAGTTACAGAAGTAAATGACGAACCAACAGAACATACCTTTCAAGAAAAGGTCGTAGAAAACCCTAATTTATCTAGCTTCCATGTGATAGATTCGGAAAAAGATTTGGAAGTGCCATCAGGTATTGAAGGACCGGTGCCTGCAATGTTACTGCCGCCACCGTCATTTCAACCTCGACGCTTCATTTCGGTTGTACCAACAGGTATAGTATTATCACAGACCAGTTTTTATTTAAACTGGTCTCTGGTATTATAAACAATTTGAGTATAGGTTCTTGCTCTAAAATTTATTGATAGTAGGCCAATATTGTTAGAAAAATTACCTGAGACGTCGTTAGGCAGGTTGACCCCGAAGGAGAATGACTGCAATCGTTAAATTCGTTTGCAAAATCCTAGATCATGATATAAATAGAATCCGGCGGCAGCGTTTTCCTAACATTCAACGCGACAAAACTAAAACTATCATCCACATCACATGAATAGCTGGCAATCCACCACTGTGCGATTCTCTCAACCGATCTGTGGAACAAATTTTCGCCTGCGGTATTTCCGGACCCATACGACCTTTATCAAACCATCAAAAAAGAGCGTACTTACTCACGAGTTTTTTTTTTAAGTTATTTTCTTTAAGTTGCAGGTGTCCATGGGTGACGGTAGTCACTTACCATCCGGTGACCCGTCTACTCGTTTGCCCCCCTATTACTATAAAAAAACACTTTTGCCCAGCTACGAAAGAATAGAGACTAATAAAACATTTCACCTTTCAATTAAGCTTTTTCCCATTCCCATCCATTTCTCAGATCTCTTGAATTTCTTCTCCATTCCAGGGTTACCGTACAGCGTACATTGGAGGATGCAGCCCATGATTCAGAACCCGCGATCGTGGAACAGAGCTCCAGACCAATTATATTTTCAGCCCCGAACCTTTTTCTACCAGCCTGTAATACGGGACGAATATTAGATTCTCTTGGAAGACTTCTTAATAATTACTAGTTTCACCCGCATAGTTCGGAATACAATACTTATAGCCTACGTAGTCGTGTGGCTTTCCACTCGTGAAATTCGGATCAAATCGGTCCAGTAGTTTCGGAATCAGTTAATGTAGAAGTAGGTTTAATTTATTTAGTTATAAGATTTACAATTATTTGTCAGACTGATTATAAGTTGCATTAAGTGTTGGACAAAAACTTGTTAAAGTACCTACGGTATTTAGTGGATTAACTTCCGTTAAGGGCTGATTTTGCAATCTTCAGATAAATCTTATCTGTAGAATAATATATTGATGCTGTCACTGTCTGACACAATAGAAAGGAAAAAGTGACAGGTGATGTTTATTCTTCAGATAACTTTTAACTGACTATTGAAAAATCAGCCCTAAACTAAATCAATAGTAATAAAAATGTTGTTGTTCGTTGGTAAACGCACTTGAAAACAGATGGACCAATTCGGTTTTCTTGTATAAGTATTCGTAATACTTAGTCCGAATAAGGGTTTTACGGAAAGAAAAATAGTCATTTTTTTTTATTTATATAGCTACATAATGAAAGTCTTGTTTATAGCAAACAATTTAAACTTGTGAAGTGGAAAAAAAGTTTTAATTAAAATGTTTCAAACTCTACTTCGTAAGCATATTATATTATTATTATTATTATATAGAGGGGACAAAGCTTGGAAAATTTGAAGTCAAAAGTTATTCCAACTGGAATAAGTCTAGTACAATTTCGACCGAATGACAGCTCGCGTTCATACTAACTGACATAACAATGACATGACGCCCTAGGCTTCAAAGTTTTGTATGATAATAGTCCCAATGCCCTCTCTATGCCCTATTATATTTAAATCTCTTTGTTCGTAAGTAATTTACTTTACTTAGGAAATAAGTATATAAGTAGTAGGTACCTAAGTGGTAGGCCGTAGGAATTATATAAGATTTAAGTATTTATTACCTATTGCATTTATTTAATGGGACCATTTTCCTATTAAAATTATTATCATCATGGCTGCTTAATGGCTGTGACTGTGTGTGAGTAATAAACAATGATTTGTAAACTTTGTGGCCTTTTTATTTATTTAAAATATTATACAAAAAGATGAGTGCGAAGAATAAAAGAGCGTTCATGAAAAGGCTTATGGATGTGTAGGAAGCGAAAGAAGTATGCGGAGAGCGAACAAAGTGGCGATCCATTCTCTACCTACCCCTGTGGGAAGATGGCGTGAGCTGTATGTATGTACAAAAAGAGCACATCATAGACGGGGTGTTTGCAAGCCGATAGGCTTAGTTAGTTAGGAGGTTAAATAAATCATTAAGTATTTTGCTTAGTAGGTAGTTAAGTACTTACCTAAATAATAACTAAATAAGATAAATATTCGTAGAAAATGTAAGGAATCCTCCGTTCACGAATTAGACTCTCTTGCCCTGTTAAGCGGAAACCTCGCGAACTAAAATTAAGCGGCCTATTTCCCTTTATAGCTGCACATCTGGGGACGTTGCAAAAATCATCTTGGTCGAATTGAACACAAATCTTTACGTAAAGTAAAGTTGTAACTGGCCATTTAAGAAAATTTAATAAAATCTTTAGAACCTAATTTTTTTTTATTGTTATTTACCACTTTATTACAATAATTTTACAAATTTATAAATACTTACCTACATTATTACATTTTAAAAACTATTATATTAAAAAATTTCGTCCAAAGCTCCGCATCGGGGCAAAGTTCCCAGAACACTGGCAGCATTCCCCCTCTGAACAACAATACTGATTCTTTGGGAGAAGTAGATGCCAGCCCTCGGGTCGCCACTTGCCTCGATCAGACGCGCGGATATGTCATTTAAAAACTTCTTGGCCTCAGGGCCCCAAGGGCCCATCGGCACCTCAATAGAATCCAAAACAATTATTTCTAGAATTTTTGTATCTCTGTTCGTATGCTTATATGTACAGTTAAAAGAGCACGTGGAGCATGAATTGAATAAGCAAGAACACATTGACTTTCTGACGTTTTTATTAAAATCGCAGTAGAGGTCAGACTCGCACTACAAGTGTCAAGCTTCATGTGCTACTTACTCGCATCACTCAACAACGGTGCACCAAATCAGTTGCGGTTGTCGCAGTTGTATGTTGTATTGTTGCCGGTTTTAACATAAAATCGGGTGTATTTTTTATCGTCATACACCGCATAGAAGCAGAGTTATCTATACCTACGTTGGCTTTTTTAACCGATTTAGTATAGGGACGGAGTTAGGTAGGTACGTAAATATGTTACGGGCTAACTAAACAGCAATACCGATTATTTTTGTCACACAAACTAATAAAATTAAACAGTTATCTTAAAAAACCAGTTACAGGATTCGCTCGCGAATCGCGACAGCATTTTAGAACGGGGCAATCCGTTATGACTCAGTCTTTATCATAAATTATCATTGAATGCTAAAGTTGTCGACATCACATCCTTACTCATCACGACCAAATAAGGCATTTCAGATTTTGGTGGAATTACACAATTTTATATCGTTCGGCATTTTCAAAATACGTAACGATTACAAACATACGAAAGTAGGTTAGCATAATTAACTAATTTGTTAGAATGTGTTACGTACTTATGTGGTTATAAGGTCATGTTTAGTTTATTTTTAACCGACTTCAAAAAGGAGGAGGTTATCAATTCGTCTGTATTTTTTTTTATGTTTGTTACCTCAGAACTTTCGACTGGGTAAACCGATTTGGATGATTCTTTTTTTATTTGAAAGCTGGTGCTTCCAGTTGGTCCCATTTTAATTTCGTCTAGTTCTGACAACTGCATCCATGAGAAAACCATATAAGTTGAAGATTGAAGTCGGTTTTTTTTTACTCTTTAGAGTGGTTATATTATTTTAATTTCGTTTGATTCAGAATTTTTTTTATATAATTTTAGGCTTTCGATAGAGAAGTACTTAATTCTAATCAATTGAATAGGTATGTACATTAAAAATTAAAAATATATTTTAGGCCTATCCAAAAAACCTAAGGGGTTAGCAATACTACCCCCCATTTCTAGAAATACCAACTTATCACCAATGTTTCTTTCGACGCGACAGGTGGTGAGTGAGCCAAATGCATGTGAGTCATTTCAGCAGCGCCACGGTCATCGATCGTGAAACGGATCCTTGCTTCATTTACTCCCGATTTAGTCACATTTGGTCACAAAAAGTGACTAAATGCCAATTGCTGTACTTTCGAAGATATGAGAAGTTTGTGGCGCTGCTGTGCTGACGTCAGCCCAGCAGCGCCCCGGCTGTAACTCGATAATTAAAGCATATTACTAAAAGCTAATGCCAGACTGTTACTGTTTTACCTTGTTAACCTTTCTCAACAATATATCAAGATGTTGGAAACTAATAAGTTCTTTGGTACCCTAACCTGAAATCCAACCTGGGCCCTACAGATGAGACTAACTATGGCTCACCTCCGACAGGGACTATTACAGCTGATATTGATGATATAATTCGTTTTTATAATAATCTATTTGTGATAGGAACTAACAAAACAAATAAAAAGAAACCAATAGTTAGCAACATTTTAATATATATTTTTATTCAAATGAATTCAATCATACATTACAGAATACTTGGATTTTAATGTAAGTCTTTATTAAATTAATTATAATAATTACAAAATAATCCTTATTGGCATTATAATCGTTACATTTATTATAAAAAAAAATTTACTCTTCCATTCGCACTCTCAAAGCCGTATCATGGACAATAATATACTATTTCCGTCATTTCTCTTTGTATAATGTTCTTATACAATTTGAGCAACACTCCCCGTGTTTACATTGAAAAATATTTTATTGTGCTTCTATGCTCATAAACATTGCATTAAAGCTATGTGGACACTTTTAAAAATTAACTATGATTAAATGCACCATTGGAAACCTTTCCTCGTCTGATCCTGACGTTACATTCATAGCACTCTGTCATGCAAGCAATAGTCCCGAAATAATACTGATTTAGAAACAACACGAATCATGGAATTCCAATATGGTTTTATAAATTTGGAGTGTAGGTTTTGACCAAACAATATCATCAACAAAGTCGTGAGGGAATTGAGGTGTGAGTCGCCGCGACTACTTATTCTTATGTAAGTGCTTCAGGGTTCTTAATAAATCGTGGAACTCCATGATTCACTTGATAATTTAACCTGTTCAAATCTGGAATTCCAGGCAATAGATTTTTAATTCTTTATTTAAACTATTGGTAACACCAGAACTGGACAGGTCAACAGATAGTGATAATCTTTATTTATGACCATGGGTACCAGTACTTATAGAAAGAATGTGGGAGTTTAGAACTAAGAATATGTAATAATCTGTCCAACAGACAATTCAATCGTCTGATACAATTATTAGAATCAACAATCATGTGGGATATCTGGGGCCTTACTGCCTATTTATAATTTTAATAGCAATCATCTTAGTTTGACATTTCTTACACAGTGCTTGCTCTACATACACTGGCGATAATGACAGATGTACGGAAGCTGCAACATACATCAAAATGAGATTAAGGTTGTAAATAGACAATAGGCCACCCAGTTATAATTTTTCAATCTTTTTCTATTAATTGACATGCCGAATTTCCAATCATTATAAAAATAAAGTGTTTTTATTTGGATTGCTTACACAACAATCAACCATTCGTAAGAAGCAAATAAATTAATTAATTTGATGTTTCTCCAACTCACTCTGTTATTGGAGTCTTAAAGACCATCTCTAGTAGTCTAGTAGAGAATGTAGGTCCACACCTAAGTACAACTTTAATGTATAATCTCAAATCTACAAACAGAAAATGGACACAACTCGTTGAATGAACGTCTCTGACGAGAACGGACCGTGCACCACTTTGGCCAACCTTTAAAAGTACAATAATCCTTCCTGAGAGTAACAAAATGCAATAAAATTTAACAGTTACGATAGCGATTTCTCTATATATTCATAGATAAATACGCGCCAGCAGTGCTGCGGGGCCCGCAGCACTCCCAGTGCCCGTAAACATTTGAACAAAATTTACTCTTACGCGTATATGTACAGAGGCGTGGAGCGGCCGCTGCGGCTCAGAGCGCAGCGGCAAGACATCATTGGCTCTTCAGTTCTTTCCCGATTGAGTACGACACCAGGCGCGCCCAATCGATCTTGCTACGGGTAACCGGCAGCTGTCGCCTTAGTGCTTTGAACGTAGTATCGCTCATGGTTTTATAATTATCAGAAATAGCCGTCTGGTAGGCGTTTTCAGCATCGCAGACGAGTCGAACAAACTCTTTAGCAGTGGAAGCTTCCCCGGCTGCTACTAGCGGAGCTTTGACCTCCTTGGAGCTTACTAGTTGTACGTTCCCGTCCTCGTAGTAGTGAACTTGGACACGCAGCATTCCCCGAAGCTCCGCGGCGCCGGCTCCGACCGTGAGAGACCAGACCGACCGCCATCGCCCGTTCCAGTAGTTCTTCGGTTGGAATTGGTGGTCTTCGATGCACGCGACGAGCGATACAGCACCAGAGTCGAGCGCGCGGCCGACGACTAAGCTCGCCCCGTGCTTGTAGTGCGCAGCGACGTACGCAGTCAGTTCCTCGTCGAGCGCAGCCCGCCACGGCTCCGCCACACGATCGGGTTCATAAGATTCATACTCCGACGCTTCTTTGCGCAAATGATCATACTTGAACGAGCGCTTCGAGCGGGGATCGAAGAATCTGCCGCCTCCCAGCTCGTTGTTCTCGGTTATCAAAGTGTGCAACTCCGAGCCTTCCAGGCGAACGGGCGTTAGCTGATCCTTATTGTACTGAGCGAATGCCCCACTAGCGCCCTCCTTAAGGAGGCTGTCGTTGTTCAAGAGCACCCTCACATCGTTGAAGACTTCGTTGAACTCGCCCGGTGGGGAATGTAATATGAAGTCTGAAACGATTCTCACTTTTTCTTGATCACTAATCACTTCGTCACCGTCCGCCGCCATTTTTGTAACTTTTGACACAATTTGACGGATCGCGGATGTGCAAAAGGAATGTGCTTCTGTGGAAAATATCCGACCAATGATAGTGTAATAGAAAGAGACAAAAATTCTTCTCTGTTGCAAAAGTGCTAATATTTTGACTGCGTTCCAATTAACTTATTTGTAATTAAAACCTGTTTGCTGCGTAACATACTTTGTTTATATTAAAATGTGTTAAATATAATAATCAATTATCTCTGTACATATGTTCAAGTATTTACAAGTATATTCATTTTTTTAGAATCAGTTTTTGCTAAATCTGAACGTGAATGTATCTATCTGTAGTATTCTGTAGCTGACTTTGACATTGACATATAACTGGATGGCTGTGTTGTGTAATCTTTGAAAATTCGGGCTTTTTACTATTGAATAAACACAAAAATGTTATCCTACAAATACTATGACACGCCAGAAGGGCAAGACATTTACAAGAAAACATTTGCCGCCTCCAAATACGCTGCATTGGGTGGTCTTGCCCTAGCATCCTACGATGTCCTGATGTTCTCCCATCCGAAGGGTTTTGCGAGTACCGTTGGCCGATATGCCTTCTACGTCGGACCTCTAGTGGGCATGGCGTCGGCATTCACAGTAACTACGAACGTTGCGCAGAACATTCGAGGCAAAAATGACAAGATAAACTACTTTTTGGGGGGAGTTGCCGCCGGTTCTATCTTTGGTGCATGGATGAGGTCTGCGGTCGTCGGCGTGCCTATTGCGCTGCTGCTGGGCTTCGGCGGAATCATCAGGAAGTCTGCATATGATGAAGGGTGGACTTTCTTCCCTGACTTTGAACAGGCGAACAAGAGTATTCAGTCTCATAGACATGACTGGACGTTGGCAAAGGATGTTGATAGGCTGAAGACTTGGACTACAGGTAAGGGGATAAATAACTATTGGTGTTGGCTCCAACTAAGGTATATAATATATATGTGCTGAGTTGCTGACTTATCTTCAGTTAGCAGTAGCATTGGAAGTTCCCATTTTGTGCCAGTACATTTTGTGGACACTTAAAGATGACAGCGGGGAGCCCGTTGCCTGACTGTCACACTTGCCTTAGAACCTATTTGAGGACCTACTATTGATACATGTGTACATGAGTTTAAGTTCAAGGTATTATCTATAGACTGGATCCCAGTGTGCTTACCTGCCTGCTGTTTCTTTTTAATATCTGTTTCCTCAGTTCAGCCTGTGATACTATATTATATAACTTGTGATCCCGTTACAAGTATCCCAGATAGATATTTTTTTTACCAAGTCTGCATTTTGTAACTTTTTGACTGAAAAACGCGGGATTCTTTTGAGAGCGGGACACAATAAAAAACTTATAACTAATCAGAAGTGTTTAAATATTTACCTTTTCATTTGAGTTCAAATTACGTTTCCGTGACAATAGATAGCAAATATAGTCATCGAAAATGTATTTTAGTAAAACTATGATATTTTAAATCTGATTTTTTACCCTAGTCTTGTTTGTCTTCTGATTAAAAGTCAGAAAATTAAGTTCTTAGTGATTCCCGAAAAGCGCGACTGAGCCTGTCCCGCGCGGGACACTTAATTTTGATTGAAATATCGGGACGTCCCGCCAAAATCTGGACGTCTGGCAAGGCTGATCCCAGAGCACATGTAGCAGTATGCACTTGAACACTAATGTAAAATTTTATGTCTAACATTACTGGCTAGATATGGTGGTCATAATGTGATATGGGAGAGTGCTTGAAATTAATGTGGAATGTTAAGAGGGGAAAACAAAAGAGCAGATGGATGGATTGTGTGAAGGATGATATGTGCTATAAGGAAGTGAAATAGATATGACAGTTGAGTATGCCTCAATTCTTACCCCGGCTTACCCCAAGTAGTCGAAAATGAGTAAGAAAATTATGATTAATCAGGAAATTTTATAAATTTTTTCCTGAAACTGGGATGTTATCCCGTTTATGACGCAATGCAAACATTTCAAGATAAAAGAATCTTGCGACACTAATAACGGGTAATATTTTTGTTCACAGGTGCCAACTAAGGCGGATCAATACCGAATAGTAGTGTAAATACGATCGTTTTCTCCTCAATTTATTTAAGTGTTAATAAAATTCTTAATTAAAATACTTACTATTTCTTTTATTTTTCCTGAAAGCTGTTGCTGTTAAGAACTGAATTTATCAGGATAACAGTGACCATCTGGCCTAAGTCAAAGTGTGGAAGAATAATAGGGCAGTCATTTTGAGTTGGAGAAGAATAGAAACGAGAAACTTCCCATGAAGCAGCCAAACATTAGTTTTTCTATTAAAAAAAAGTTATATTTAAAAAAAACATTGATTCCAAAATATTTCTAATAGATAACATAAGGTTAATGTTGATTGGTTTCCTGGATTATTTCAGTTTTTGAAAAACTGATCAAACAACCAAATGTGTGTACCTAAACAAGTAAGTAAATAAAACAAATATGTTGTGTTATTTTAGGTTTATTTCTTACAACTACAAAACAACAAAATAAAGCGATTTGTAACAAAATGCTACAATAAATGTTACAATAGGGTTTACTAACCGCTATTATTAAATATACAAATCAATAAAAATATGTAATTTTAACATAGAAGATGACTTTTTTAGATGTTGAGAAAGGAATGTCCATACCGTATAAAAATATATAATTGTACTCACGTTCCATTTCTCGCATTAAATAAATAAAAGAAATACTGTATTGTTAACAAAAATAATGTTTATAATATGCATAGTAAAAAATAAATCAAGTTTACGTATTTTAAACCTTAAATGCATAATTACAGCTACCTCAATCTCACACTGGTGCAAAATTCTATTAGTAATTCCTTACAGTAACACCAAATATTTTGAAGCCTTGTATTTATTACAAATACATAAATATGTTCGAAGGTAAATTCAATGCTTACATGCAAGATTTTTTTTAAACAAAATATGTACTGTTTTTTTAATTGAGTATTAAATATGTTGACTCTTTAAAAAATTATGCCAGTAAAAATATAAAACCTGCGTTTTAACTTAAGCCTTTTCTTCAAAGAATAAAAAAAAGTACTTTAAAGGTTTTTTAATATACCATTTGTAACTAAATACTAAGGCTTCATTACTATTCTACTATTATTGCTACTAGGACACAGTATATAGGAAAACATCGTAAAATTTGGCTAGAACATACTTCCTAATTAAAAGGCTTTAAGTACATAATATTGATAATAATAGTGTCACGAGACATGGGATAATCTATTGAGCTTTTTCCCTTAATTTATTTTTCGTCGTAGCGCCTTCTCACTCACACGATTGATTCATTCCACGCAAATGACAAGGACAAACCTCACATTGTTTTTATTTGTGTATAGTTGGTTTTATAATAAGTAAGTACTTGCCACAATAAAAGTGTATATAAAATAAAAAATAATATTTCTTTACATACTATGTAGATTACGTACCTACAGAAAGAGAAAATGGCTTCTTCAAATTTTTTGTCGAAGTTTTAAACAAGTATGGCGCTCAGAAGGTTTTTTTTAATATTCCATCTTCATGCTCGAGAGAAAATTGTTTTTTTTTAATTTAAATAACAATAATTTTCTACTCAAAATGCCAAGAAAGCAGGAAGAAAATTTGGCACACAAATTATCGAACACGGAACACAGGAGACTCATAAATTCGTATATTTTTTTAATTACCTAAACACTAAACACCTAAATTTAAAACCATAAACGAGTATTAAATTCACGAACTACTTATTATTATTATCTGTGGTCTGATGAATTTTTATATTACTTTATTAAACTCAAGTCATAAGGTATATATAATATGGGCCTCTGTTTACGTTATTTAAGATCTATTAATGTAAATATTGCCTGAAATAAAGATTTATTATTATTATTATTATTATCAGCGTCAGAACAAAATGCGAATAGACTTCAAAGTACCTAGGTAGGATTAAAATTTACCTACTGGTCAATAAGTTGCATGAAACATTTAAATAAAATATACAACTGTAAAAAAATATATAATAGGACGTTATAGGAACATTGATGTTATTGAAGAAAAGTTTTTACAGTTACAGTTGCTCAAAAAGTGGGATTACAGGGACGTATAGCGTTCGGGATGTGGGCTATTACACACTTGAGCTTTTTTTTTTACGGTTGGCGCCATTTTCAAAATGTTAGTTGAGTTTATTGTGTTTTTATTATTTTGTAAAATTGCTTAATTTTTTCGCAACTGTATTAAAAATAGTTGTTCAGTACACGTGCGGGACCGTCATTGCAACTTGTTCCCACTGTCAACCCTCACCTTCGGCTGCGCCTCGGCTCGGTTAGACATTTGTCGGAACTCGTTGCAATGACAGGCTTTCCGCACTTGTAATGAAATATACTATTTTAAGAGAGCCAAGCAAAGATAACGATAATTTTAGAACGGAACAAATTAAAATATCACACGACTTGAAAGATTTCGGTAGCTTTACAATATTCATTGCGTTTTTCAAATCTAAGAACATACCTAGAGAAAAAAAACTGGCTCATAATGAGACGAAAACGTATATATTGTATAATGGAAATCGAAATATATACTTTTTTAGGGTTCCGCACTAAAAGGTGCCAACGGGGACATTTTACTAAACCTTTACTGGCCGTCCGTCTGTCTGTCAGTGGGCTCTACCTCGACGATGGTACAGAACCTTTTGTTTGCTAGACCGACTCACACTTGGCGGTTTTTTTATTAGACGTGTTTTGAGATAATATTTTATGTTAAGTAACTAGCAATTAAATTTCTATAGTCGACTACTTTTTTTAAAATGTATGTAGATTTTTTGGTATGTATAACTTAGAACCTCACCGCAAAGACATTAAAGTCGTATTTCGCAAGTGTTCGGATCTATCATAAGTCTGTTAATAAAACGAATAAAGCTACCAAAACCCTCCTCCCATATACCACTCGTATCTCGCTTTTTATATCTATCAGTTCACTTCTTCGCTACCTTCTGCGGCTGTTCTTCTTCTTCCTCTTCTTCTACTTCTTCCTCGATCTCTTCTATTTCTATTTCTTCGTCGATTTCCTCGTCGGACAGGTCATCTTCTTTCTGCATTGAAAGAAAATGTTTAAATTCTTCACATTCTGATTGTTATGGGATGCTGTCACAATGTAGTTATCTACACTATTATTATAAAGAGGAAAGATTTGTTTGTTTGTTTGAATAGGCTCCCGAACTACTAAACCGATTTTAAAAATTCTTTCACAGAGGAGGGAGCAACATGGGTAATAATTTTACCATAGGAACGGGACTTACGCGGGTGAAATCGTGCGGAACAGCTAGTATAAAATCACTACATAGTATAAAACAAAATAGCTTCCCGTATGTCTGTCAAACTAAGCAACGGATTTTGATGCATTTTTGTAATGGATCACAATCTCTCCGTCGTTAAATTGTCAACTGTCCAAGGACTGTCCCTGATTGGTCGGTCTTGCGGTAAATATTTCCGTGCCCATAGAGTTAGGAATCAACCACAGATGTCAACAAAAAAAAGGATAAAAAAAATTGTGACATTATTTTATTTTATTTACTAGCGACCCGCCCCGGCTTCGCACGGGTGCAATACCAACACTAAAACCTTCCTCTTGAATCACTCTATCTATTTAAAAAAACCGCATCAAAATCCGTTGCGTAGTTTTAAAGATTTAAGCATACAAAGGTACATAAGGACATAGGGATATAGGGACAGAGAAAGCGACTTTGTTTTATACTATGTAGTGATTATAAACCAGTTATAAGACAGTTGTCAATTTAATAGAGTGATTCAAGAGGAAGGTTTATATGTATGTATATAATACATACATAATATAGTAGAAAAACACTGATAATATCATACAAACGAGGGCCCGCCCTCGCTTTGCTTCGTCTTGCTGCTTGCTGTCAATCCATAAAATTTACTCGCGTAAAAGTGAGTTGTAGCGACACTACATAGAACGCGCCAATAGACGGCCGAGTTCTAAACCGCGCTAGCGAAGTTTTCTAATGAGTTTGTATAAATACAACTGTCCAACATCAGTAGAGTATATCCAACCATCCAATGGTATACCTCTCTTTGTCCGCTGAGATAAAAGCGGAAGTATTTTTATTTATTTATTTCCTAAAATGAATCCCTTACCTCCGCGGCAGGCAGCGTAACGGCACTGGCTGTGGTAAATTCATCTACCGTTGATTCTGAAATTCAAAGTGTATTTTATATACCTACTGAAATAAATGAATTTTGAATTTGAATTGCAGTTATTTTTGCCTGATTTTTTACCGTCTGGAAAAAAATATGACGTGTAAAGTATCTAGAGCCGAAGTTATACACGAGATTAATTGTTAAATATAGTCACGTTAAAGCAATTTACAAAGTCTAGAAAACTACGCACACTACTATGTAGCAGCTGGCGGTTGTAGGTAGATTGCGCATGAATGGAAGCTACGAGCCTGTTTCTTGTTAAAATACTATTTCAAATATTTCAATGTGTAATATTGACTACAATTGAGTAAGACATTAGATTAAGAAGAGATTTTTCTATATTTTTTTTTTGAACTAACAATACCAAATGAATTTGTTACACTTACCTATCACACCATATTTTTTTCAGACGGTAAAAAATCAGGCGGTATACAATAAAATACAATAACTCTTTATTGTACACCAAAAACAACACAATATGGATACCAACATTAACTAAAGTACAATGGGCGATCTTATCGCTTTATATATATTTTTTTTAGAGCAGTGATGGCCTTACGGTTAAAGAGCCCGCTTCTCATGATGATAATCAGTGAGGCTCGGGTTCGAATCCTGGCATGTACCAATGAGTTTTTCAAAACTTACGTAAGTAAGTACATATTTATCACTAGCTCGACGGTGAAGGATAACATCGAGAGGCAACCCGCAGGTCTCAGAATTAATTCCGAGGCATGTGTAACAGACCCCGTCCGGCGATAGGCTCACAACTTATCACGTTTAGGTCTAAGGACCATCAGGTGTCCCGTCTGCTGGTTTTTGCTTATAAAAAAAAACTAGTAGTCTAGTGAAACCTACCGCCTCGGGAATAAAACACCTGAATTTGTTTTTATAAAATAAAAAAATAATAATAAAAATACCTGGGTCTCTCTCGGGCGTGTCTCGTGGAGCATCCTGTATCAAGGACAGAGTCATCTTCCCGCTCACTACCAACTGGAAAACAGAATAAAAACCGTTTATACAGGGTGTAACATCATAGTTAGGTGAACTGTCCAGCAATGAACCAGGTAAATTTTGATGACCTTGACATAAAAATTTATCATTTAGGCATTCAGGAATTTTTTTAAAGATTTTCTGGAATGTGATTTAGGAAAAAAATTATGAGTACATCCGGGTGATCAACACAATGAACCACGTTATTAAGTACTCCCAAATATGTGCATTTTTATAAATTTTACTGTACACTTAATATTATAACAAGAAAATTTTTAGTTTTTTTGTATTTGTGTTTGTTTGTAACGAATAAACTCAAAAACTACTGGACCGATTTTAAAAATTATTTCACCAATGGAAAACTAGAAGATCCCTGAGTAACTAAACTATATATTATTACCGTATTCCCACGGGAACTACGCGGGCGAAACCGCGAGAAATAGCTAGTACTTTTTAAGGGTCATTAGCGTAGTATGGACCTACCTATATTTTTCGACATCTCTTGATGTAGCTGGGCGTTGCCCGGTTAAGCAGTCGGGTTATGTGTAAGTCACCAAATTTTGGATGTTATTACTTATTTATTATAAAAAAAAAATAAGTTAAAAAGATACTTACAGGGGTGTGTTTAGCGGCGGGTTTGTCCGCCTTCTTCTCGGTGAAGTCAGCGACCAGTACTCGGGATTGCTGAGGAATCTCAGTCTGCAGGAAGATCGACTTCACGTCCTCTGCCTCATGCTGCAAAAACATAGCTGTCGTAATAACTGCAAGTACAGTTAAGAGCACATGAAGCTTTACACTTGTAGTGCGAGTTTGACCTCTAAAGCGATGGTAATAAGAACGTTAAAGTCCAATGTGCCAAGCTCCACGTGCTCTTGACTGTACCTTGGAGATCGAGCTTCGCTTGTTTTAACACAGCGCCATCTGCCAGCGTTTTTTTTTGTCAAATTGCGTTTTTACAAGAAATACAGACTGTGCCGTTAAACTTAAAATCTCCTAGATAAATTATAGCAAGTGACGTCACTAATTTATCTAGTAGATAAAATATCTACTAGATAAATTAGTGAGATAAAATATCTACTAGATAAATTAGTGACGTCATTTTACATTATTTAGTAAGGTTCACTAGTTTATTTACAATTTCTGGTCACAAACAACTGTCGGAAAGCTTAGCTCAAGTGCATGTATATTTTTATAGTACTATAGAGTAGACTTAACGTAGACTTGTTCTTTCAACGGCATTCCAGAGGAGTTTCAAATCTTACCGGAAAATTCTAGAAGGTTGGGAAGTTATTGAGATTATTAACATTGATATAAAAATTCTTGAAATCGAATCCTGTAGGAACCTACTATAATCTGATACCACCACACCAAAGTAGTTTTGAGTTGCTATGACAAAAAAACAATACTAAGTCTCATATAAGTAGGTACTTACCTAATCATTTACTAAAATATAGACAACACTAAACATAATTATAATGTTGAAAATTTATAAATAAATGTTTTAGTTGACGAAGATATAAAAATCTTGTTTTGAAAAGATTTTGCAGTGTAATAATAATATGAACATTATTTTAGTAATTATAAAGGGATTAAAACATGAACACAAGGTTTAAGGCAATCAATTATTTCAATTCTATTCGAGGAGATCCAAATTTATAAATGAGTTAATAGTAAATTAATGAATCTATATTATATTCTACATAAAGATGTGTGCACACTATGCGAGGCATGTGCCAAAGATCGCCTCGTGATTATCCACATTCAGGTGCGTTCTATAATTGTTAGTATTACGTTAGACATGTTAGATTATAATAAAACTGCTTAAATGGAAAGGGAATCATATTAATTTATTGCCAAGATAATACATATTTTAGTCAAGAATCAGGATCTTGAAATGAAAATTATATTTAAGTTAACCATAGCCTTGAGATTTTAAATTAATTAATAAGGCTAGGAGTGTTTTCTATTTTTGAGTTTTTAATAAATTATTTCCATCCCAAGAAAACTTCCTTTAAATAACTTACTGAATTTAGTAAGTGTGTTCTTCTGTTGAACAAAATATTGAGCTAACTTATTATGGAATGTTTATATTTGTATTGGGTAAACCAATAGTTTTATAATAACATTTCACAAAATAAAGGAATTAGAAAAAAATTACGGGGAAAACCCATATTAAATACATAGTGTTAAAGTGTATCCTAACAAAGACTACTATGGATAGATAGGGACACACGAAAACTAAAAGTCAGAATTAAATTGTAACCTTGAAGAAGTTTTTGAGGTGTAAAAAATTAGACTTCATAGAGGACTTGTGTTATATGAACAGTGTAAGCAGGGTGTGGCCTCACCGGGGGCCTCGAAGGCGGCAGTGGAGTGACCGGGAGGGCCTGCGCCCGAGGCCACGCGCTCCCATCGGCCGCGTGCGCTGTTACTTCCATGCCTAGCACCTACGGGTTATTGCGTGCTATTTAGGAGACCTTAAAGCTCAAAATGCAATATCCGAAGTTTGACACAGATAACAGGAAAAGCACAAATCTAGGGAATCGTTGTGCTAATGTAGTATTACGGTGAGCTTAGTCGACGCGAGGAATGCTACTGAACGCAAGGACTTTGAAATCACAGTGACCAATTAGACACAAGGCGTGTATTACAAATATTACGAAGCAACTAACAGCGCATGCCTCGTGACGTCTGAACTCACCTTTAGGACACATCACTCTGCATAAACAAAGCATAAGCTAATATTAATTGGTACTTTATATGTCTAAGGGCTGATTTTTTAATAGTCAGTTAAAAGTTATCTGAAGAATAAACATCACCTGTCACTTTTCCTTTCTATTGTGTCAGACAGTGACAGCATCAACATATTTTCCTAAGGAGCATAACTGATAACTGTATGATTCTTTTAAAATATTTCGAAAAAAATAATTCTTTTGATTATTATAACAAGTTTAACTATTGATACACTTACTTTCACGCTAGACTTCTCGGGTTCCTCCTGTTCTTCGTCTTCCTCTTCTTCCTCCTCTTCCTCCTCTTCTTCTTCTTCGTCCTTTTCTGGCGAATCTTCTTTCAGAGCCTCTTCTAGAAGCTCAGGGGTCGTCTGCTTCTCTTTCTCAGAACTATCTTTAACCTTTTCCCTCTCTTCATTTAAGAAATTTCCCGTCAATTTGGCAATTGTTTCCGTTTTCTCTTCAACTATTTTTGTTAATCTTATCAGTTCTTCGGTTGGGTCATCGAGTTGTTCAGTATCTTTTTCTGGGCTTTCTTCTTCTATTTCTTCTTCTGGGCTGGACTCTTTAGGTTCTGGGGTAGGTTCTTTAGGTTCAGGGGTAGGCTCTTTAGGTTCTGGAGTAGTTTCTTCGATTTCTGGACTGGGTTCTTTAGGTTCTGGAATAGGCTCTGGGCTAGGTTCTTTTTTCTCAGTTTCAGGACTCTTTTCCACGGAAGGTTCTCTGTACTCGCTAGCTACAATCTGGACTGGTCCACTGTGTATAACTGTTCCATTTGTATATGGACGAGCGTGGTTATCCCGCGCATCCTGAAATTACATAAATTTAGGTAAAATTCTTCTAAAATCTTTTATAGTCTGATCAGAAACTATGTGATATAAAGTAAGATTCTTTTCTTAGTTTTCAATGTTTTTTTATCCTTGAGAGCAATTTTTTTTTCTCTGCTTATTTTAAAGTGCCTTGTTATTAGACTATTGACATTTCTGAGTGTACTTTTTTTACCTACAGTAGTTGTGGAGCTACAGTAGGTGTGAAAGTAAACGGTAAAAGCTAGCCTTCTGATCAGACTATTTATATGTAGTATCACGGTAACAACTCTAATTCAATACAAGCTTCTACCAGAACACATAGGCAAATAAAAAATATTTCTAACAAGCTTTGAATTAATTGCATTAGAAACAACTAATCGTAACGTAAAAAATTGTCACATCGTCTGCTCATCAAGACTTTACACTCTGAAGTTATTTTTAAATAAAAAAAAGACGTGTGGCACTCGGGGACTGCCGCGGTAAAGCTATTGCATAGCATTTTGTATCAACAAGACTGCCGAAAAGAAACGACGTTAGACAATGCACGGCCTTCAAGCCACACGGGTGTTATTTAAATGGTTAGCAGAGTATTCGTAGTGGTGGTAGTGGTAGTGGGAGTGGTGGTGGTTGTAGTGAGGGTGGGTGTGGGAGTGTGAGGGTGTGTGAGTGGGAGTGGGGGTGGGTGTAGGGTGGGAGTGGTAGTTGGAGTGGGCGTGGGAGTGGGGGTGGAAGTGGGGTTGGGGGTGGGGTGGGAGTGGGAGTCAGAGTGGGAGTGGGACTGAGACCGGGACCCGGACTCGGACTCGGACTCGGACCTCCGTGCCCGTCGGAGTGGGGAGCGTGAGGTTTTTTTCGTTACGGAATTTCTGGATTCGGTCCCCGCGCTCAAGGCCCTCGATAGAAGCTATGCAATAGCTTAAAAACATCTGCTATTACAACATTTTATTACAAAATAAAAAGTGCTCATAACTTTTGTGTATCCAAACAAAAAGGCAAAAAGGAAGAGAATTATTATATAATAATAATGTTCAATAATTTTTAAAATCGAAACGTTTTATAAAATATTTTGTGTTTATTATTGACAAGTATATTATTTGGGGTCTAAAGCTAACCTGTTGTTAGTGGCGAGGTAACTTAGGTACAAACAGACAGACATTGGCGGCAAAACCACAGATAAACAGCAAAAAATGACATGAAAACTCAATTCATGCAAACAAAAAAGAAAAACAGTTGTGAAACATCAATAAAATAATTATAAATGACTGAGAGCGAAACTGTAGAATGATTGCGAAGACAATTAATATACCTAGCTTCTGTTATGGATTCTAGTTAGATAATAAAAAGCAATTTATAGCAGAGATTCAAAGCAATACTGAAACCTAAGGATCACAACAAAATTTGCCTAAAAAGAAACTGAGAATGCTTTAACAAAAGAGGAAACGTTTTGCTATAGAGACACGAAGCGGAAGATGGCGCGGAGATGGACATGTCAAAAATATTCGCAATACAAAGAAATCATAAAAAATATTGACCGAGTAACAATCTTCAAAGTGGAGACAGAACAAAATTATTTAAGTAATATCAAAATCAACAAGTTGTCTCATTGTAGCTTTAAAATGCTTTACAGGAATATCTTCAAATGATTCCAAATGAAAATCTTTATTACAGATTCAGGTTATTATCAGTAAAATAACGCATTTAATAAGGTGAAGGTAAAGTAAGCAGACTTATTATTAGATATTCTGATTAATTTGAGTCATCTGGTGCGCCAAATGTGTTAATCACGGCTATTTTGATATTAACGGCTTCTTTAAATAACTTTTCGAGTAAACTACATTTTGGAACATTCAGGGAAAAATCCAAGACTCGCATACATGGAACTTAAACATAAACAATGATATTGCTGAGTTAATTTATGAAGGTCATTAAAAAAAGACACAAAACAAAGAAATCAATTGCATCACAACGACTTGGAAGCAAGAAAGCAAAGAACTTAAGGTGTTTAACGATTTTTGTCAAGACTCGTGAATGGTAGGAATAGGATAGGACGATGATGGAATTTTCTAAATCCTCAACTTAGGGACTTGCAGGACGTTAAGACATCATTGATTCATGAATAAGGGCAATAGTGCGACCACCGGGTGAAGATTGGGGAACACACGGTACAAATTTTTCGAATTCAGATGTTTACAAAGTATTGAAGATTTGCGGTTTCATTCAAGGAAATTAAAACAGTACTTATGAAGATAAAAACACTCTTGAAATCGGAAAACATTTTCTAAATATTTTGTTACCTTTTCGTAAAACAACTGTCGGAAGATCAACAATATTTTTTTGAGTACGTTTTTCAATTTAGGCTAGATTCGAGTGCTTGAAGCAGCTTTTTTTCTGGGACAGCCTTGTACAGGATATTTGAGGAGTAAGGAGTCTAGAGGAAAGTGCGAGGCATGCAGTGACCTGTCTCTGCTGGTTCTGCGCGTAGCTCGCCTCCATCTGCTGTTGCACCTCCGCTACCAGGCCCGATATGGCCGTGACAACTGCACGGACAGTCATTACTTTAGTATAGCTTATTCATGGTTATAACAGGATTTGCAGCGAATTTTCCCTTTTTTCGTTTTTGGTTTATATTTTGATTTGGAAATTTGTAATTTTTATCTTAGATATTTAGATTATTATTTGATTGTTTTACAATTTTAAATAATCGTTTTACTGCTTTTACTGAACAATTGATTTATTTAAGTCTCTAAGCTAAATCTTCGATTTTGTAATTGTAATATAGTTACCTATTCATTCGTCTTTGTTCTCTTACATTAAAACATTGTTTTTATCGATGTACCTACCTATCAATTTCTACGAATGTTTATGAATTTCCAATAACTCATTAGAGGTAATAATATGTTTGTAGCTTTTTCTGTATTATCGCGGCAACGTCGTCACCTCCCATACCGTTATCAGCCCTCATTTGCGTTGTTACTATGCCTATTTTTACATCGATAGCGAGTGTTCCTTCAACTACGCCTGTTTTATTTTTTATTTTGAACTAGCAGCGCCCTACGGTTTCACCCGCACAATGAAAAGCCTACAAAATAAGTTTCGAGCTTTTAGCTTTAAAAATGACGTAAGTTTTATACAAACTTTCAGCCCCTTACAGCCTTTTTTTCGTATTAAAAAATAGCCTATGTCCTTTCTCAAGCTTTAGACTATGTCTGTACCACATTTCATTTAAATCGGTTTAGTAGTTTAGGCATGATTGGCTCACTTTCAAAATAGTACTTCGGAAGCTACTATTGTATGAGGTAACGTCACGGACTGCATACTGACTGACCACCATGATTAAAAGCTCATTGCTAGTGCTCTTATTTTCTCAACGTCAGCTTCTTTATTTGTAATTATTAATTAAATATTGTTACATACATATTTGTTAATTATATTTCATAATAGTTGTCTCGAAAAATTCATGAAAAATATAGTCATAATATAAAATATTGTCATTGTGAGGCCAATTTCGTTTTATGACTTACTTTGATGGAAGACTACACAGAATAATCGTAGATACAATTTTGGTCAAACAATATCCGGCAAAACTCAAACCAAACCTAAATGAAAGAATAAAAACAAATGTTAAAAATACCGGAAAAGTAAAAATAGACAAAATCAACGACGGAGGAAGGACGCTTGCGAAAATACACGATGCACCGGACGACCATGCTTTTCCCTGGCTTTATGCCAAGTTCGTTATCATCTATAATATTGGGAATCGAATACAGCTCTAACTTTTAAATGACAAGATAATACATCTGTAACACATAACTCAAATACCATCTTATAGAGTAATAATGAAGACCAGCCCTACTGCAGACGTATTCACAGAGACTCGATACCGTTTCCGTTCGATCGTGAGCCAAGTATTATGGCTTGGTAGGACAAGCTGATTATTCTCCCTTTGCCAAGCTATCAAGGTGCCGAGAAATGTTTTAAAATTATTTGTTTCAATAAATATATTTCCTTTCTTCTTCTTTGTTCCTATAACTTAAATAATTTTATAACACATTTGCTCGTAAAAGGTGTCTTATTTCACCAATTTTAATATCGTTACCTATCTCATTACGCCCAAGTGCGGTAAGTGTAAAGTAAAACGCACGGTTTATCAAGATGCTCCGTCTTAAAACGAACGGTACTTTTTAAAATCTCAGCAAAAAGTTTTTATGTCAAAAAAGTTGTCAACATTTTATGATTAAAATTAACTTTGGGAGATAAAATATATTAAAGAAATATTTATGTACATAATTATTTAATTTAATTAATTTTGACAGTAAATTACAACCAATCTCTAACAAAAACACAAAAATATTATTTTACTTTATTAGTAATAAGTACTGGCTGTTTTTTGAGCCTTTTCCTAAAAAAAAATGATGATGCGCGCCGCGCGCTTTTTCTTAACGCTGTATTGTTTTTATTCGTTTACCATAGTCGGAGTTTTATTTTATTTCCTCGCAAATGTGTTATAAAACGTCGTATGACATACGTGCGCTTTGATAATTACAGCCTCTGCTTACTTGTAGCCCTCGCCTACGGCTCGGGCTAGCAATATCGCCTCGGCTGTAATTTTCAACCTACCGCACTTATATCATAATGTACTATTATTAAGTTTAGTCCCTTCATCAAATACTTGAGCCTTACATTCTGTTATCGCTTTGGTAGGGACAAAACTTATGATTATAAGCAACGTTTTAGTATAATTGTGTATTGAGTCGTTACGTCTAAGTTGTAATAAGATAATAAATAAAATGAAGGTAGCAGACAGATAATTCTAATAAGAAAATAGCATCTAACAACGCATGAAAACCCATTCTACAAACGTTAAACAAACTAAGATCTAAACAAGGGCAAAACCACAATTGTCGAATGCATTCTAAGTCCTCCGTGCTAGGTTCCGTCACCATGCCGCAAGCTATTACGTCTAACATCACGCTTAATACCAACGGGGTGCTGTTGACAAATGGGGGTTTGGCTGTCTCCGTCTTTCTTGGGTTTTGGTCATTTGTTGGTGGTTGTAATTTCAAAATTTAAGAGAAAAACCGATGAAGTGATCAAATAGCTTTAAAATTCCATGACAGACACATGAGCCACATCTTGGCTGTGATGAATAGTTATGATGAAAGCTTTTTATGGTAAAGCAACATCTGCGTTTGCGCCATGAAGTATTGTGAGTTTTTATCACAGGACCTTTGGAACTTTATTATACTAGCAAGGTATAATACGTTTATGGGAGCAACAGAATTTGCTATAAAATCAGGCCTGTTTAAGACAATACTTTTAATTTATAACAGCAGACTTTGCTTTTCAAGAACGGTGTCGAGACATAATTGCTCATTTGTTCCAGATACTCTTTTGTCTGTTCTAAAGTTTAAAAAAATGAACTTTAATAACATTCAAATAACTTCCCTTTTCAAATTTGAAATGACAACCGCAGCAAATTATAAACTATCCCTATCCTTTCTTGGGTACTTAAGGCCTTCGCAGACGGCGGAAAATGGCGGACAGTGGCAGCCGTGTGAATTTCAGCTCGTTTAATAATATCAGTATTCATATGAAAAGACTTTAAAACCATACCGAAACATATGGGTGCCATCCAAGTATCGACTTGGCTTAGTAATTCTTTAACAAGTCAAAGAGGTGAGGTCGCTTACATTACAAAACGTAATATATAATCGAGTCACTCGCTGACAAGACTTTTGACGTTAAACCAACCGTGTGCCTCGGCACAGTCCTACCCCATTATTACTTTTTACTTTTGGTATAGCCCACGCAACACCAGAAAGTAGTAGAATCATGATCAATTTACCGATTTGACTTAAGTAAATAAGGCGTCAATAATGATGTACTTTCTACGCAGAAGCGCTAGATATGTATTTGTCGAATCAGTAAGTAAACTGATTGTGATTCTACAAGTCTTTCAAAAAATACATAAAAATTTACTCTGGCACCGCTGTCCGGCCTCTGCCATCTGGGCCCCTTTAGAATGCTATCCTGACTCTGTAAACTCAAGTCTGCACAGAGTATATAGAAAGACAGAGAAAGCCCGCGTACCGCATCGCGCGCTGCTAACTGGCCGACGATCCTCTGCATGGCAAGCTCGGTCTCGGCCAGGCGCGCGCGCAGCGCTTCCATCTCTATGTCCCCTGTCATTCATTACCTTAGTATAATCCCTCATACAACCGTGGGTGATATAGGAAATATTACCGCATTTGTTTTTACTGTTTTGTAGTGGGTATTGTATAACTAAGCGTACCTACATCGATAAAATTGGCGAGGTATTGAAAAAAAAACCAGATAAAGAGTAGGTACCCGAAACGGACGAGTATCTAAGAAACGTGAGAGAATGTCCAGTTGAGATGTCTGAATTTCTGGTTAATTGTGTATTTGACTCTATCGAAATTAAATTGCGTCTTACTTGCGGTCAAAACCCATCTGAAAATGTATTTCGATTTTCATTTTACAATTATAGCGAATTTTGAATTGATGAAACATTGAAACAGTGTAGCAATCGAGTACTAAATATCCTCGTCACAGCAATACATTGGACTCGATTCTGCACCTAAAATTCCAAATTTTAAGTTATCTCTATTCTTTTCCACCGCTTTGGAAAGGAAAGGGACAGAAATAAGCGCCATATTTATTTACAACGTCACAAATGTCAAAATAACAAAATTTAAGCTTTAGGACGCATTCAAATACATGTTTTTAGCTATTTTAGCAACGATGTAAGGAGGTCATGGATAAAAGTGACAGATAGGACATCAAATTAGTCGGTTTTTACACGTTTGACATTATTCTATAATCTATGGTTTGTTTCTGTCCTTTTTCTTCCGTATTCTATAAATAAGGATAGGTTAACTTAAAATTAGGAATTTTAGGTGGTTTGCAGAATCGAGTCCATTTTCATTTTGACAGATCACAAAAAGTAATTAATTTGACTACGCTGTCAAACAGAATAGGGATTCTGTTTAACCTAAATACGTTTTCATTTATACATAAGTACACTATAATATTATTTTTTTGGCACCGAATTTTGCATTTTATCAATGTCAAGTAATTTAGTTTTAAAGTCTTGATTTTATAGGAACTCTATTCAAAAAATTATACAGAAAGCATGACATCTCTCTTCGGATTCCCGCTAAAAAGCCTACACTATTATCGCTGCCCAGAAAACGAAATATACTCGTAGGTATGTACCTAATCTATATTAATTAATTCGTAGGATTATCACGGTACGTAGGTTCCCTTCCTGTTTGCGTCAAACGAAACAAAAAACGGGGATACTTACTTGCATCTCTCTCTTTTGGTCCTGAGGGAGCATGGAACCACAATATAAGGGTTAAAGAGTCTCAGGGAGGTATTACAGAACGTATCTTAAGCACAAAACTATGCTATAAATATTTTTGGATGCAGTAAATATTTTTGAATTTAGAATTTGGCTTGAGCACATTTAAAATGGGGCATCTTTGTGCAAGTATTATCTTTGAGAATGAGAGGCCTGTTAGATCAGCTGGTGACCCTGCCTTCTGAGTCGGAGTTCACGAGTTCGATTCCCGCTTGGGGCCAACAATTGTGTGCATGAACATGTCTGTTGGCTTTGTGTCTGGGTCTTTAATAGTTACCTATTTAAGTATGTTGATGTGTTGTTTAGTGCCCCAATACAAGCTGTGCCTAGTTTGGGACTAAATAACTGTGTTTACTATACACGTTCACATTTTATTCAAATCGGTAACGGGAAGGGGGCAGATATTTACCATTAAATATTGAACTGTACGTAATTGAAATAACATTCAAAACTAATGAAAAATGTAAACTGCCTATGCCCGTTAAATTGTTAAAAAAACCATTTGACCTTGGCGCCATGTTGCGCTGGGTTGAGGCACGACTGCTCGACTGCTATTACACGGGGACTGCCACTAAGACCTGTATTTAAGAGTATTCTCTAGCGTCCAGCTGTTGGCACTCACCCAGCTTGTCAGGCGAGGACCTGGAGTCGTCACGGAAGACCCGCCTCCTGAACTGCGGGTCTGGGATGACATCGTCGTACGGCATCCCGGTGCGCTTGAACAGGATCTGAGGAGTTCCATTAATAGTTTACGTCTAGAAACAGCTATTGGTGCTTACAATGGAGCTAAACATTGGACTCGAATCTGCAAACCACCTAAAATTCCTAATTTTAATTTAGCTATTCTTTTCCACCGCTTTGGAAAGGAAAGGGACAGAAATAAGCGCCATATTTATTTACAACGTCACAAATGTCAAAATAACAAAATTGAACCTTATGGACGCATTCAAATACACGTTTTTAGCAACGATGAAAGGAGGTCATGGATAAAAGTGACAGATAAGACATCTAATTAGTCGGTTTTTCCTTGTTTGACATTACTCTATAATCTATGGTTTGTTTCTGTCCTTTTTTTTCCGTATTCTATAAAGAAGGATAGGCTAACTTAAAATTAGGAATTTTAGGTGGTTTGCAGAATCAGAGAGAGAAATCGATGCTTTCGAGATGTGGTGTTGGAGAAAGATGCTAAGAATCCCATGGACCGCAATGAGAACAAATGAGTCCATTCTGAAAGAACTAAAAATCACCAAACGACTCTCAACAATCTGCCAGGAGAGGGCTCTCAGACTCTTTGGGCACATAATGCGATCGCCACACCACAGCCTCGAACGTGACATGATACTGGGGGCAGAATCGAGTCCAGTATCAGTATAGGTTCATGCACCGAGGGTTCCGTACCACCAAAAAACATTGCAAAAGACACGAGTCATGTATGGGAATCCCTATTAACTTTTTTATTTGTTAGAAAATCATACATAGCAGCACATATTGTTGAAAAATTCTACTGGCTACCTAGAAGTCTAAGCACGTGGAGCTTGACACATTGGACTTTGTAACGTTCTTATTATGATCGCATTAGAGGTCAGACTCGCACTACAAGTGTAAAGTCAGTTCTCTGATTCGACAGTTGGCTTGGTCTTGACTGTCTGACTTCTAAGGCCATATGGAATTATATCAGCTACTTATATTATACTTACGTGTCAACTTCTTTTAAATTAACGTTTCTTACCTTACTTAAAGTGTAAACGAAAAACACGATGATACAAATAGTGTATATTGGCATCACGAAGCCCATGGAAGACTTGGGGGCCGGCATGGGGCCCCCCGCGGACCCCAGCGGGGGCCTCATACCCGGTATCGGCGGCGGCTGTGGAAGAAACATAAAACTCTAAGATCTGTGAAATACATTCTGTGCAAGTGCGTTATTAGCTGAGCCCCCCTAGCCAAGTGGCATTGTACAATCTAATCGAATGTTTTTTTAGACTGAGGCCCTTTTATAAAGTAATTATGCATTATTTTTGTATAACGTCGTTATTTGGGTGAAATGTTTTTTTTTTATGGCGTAAATGATTGTTAATTTTAATGTCGTTAAATTAATGTTTAAAATGATACTTAATAGTCCCATCACCATAGATTCTAAATGTGATTAAAAGTGGTTTAAAGTATTATTTTCCGAAGGTGCGATTTTTTTGACGCCGAGTGTTTTCGATTAGATTGTGCGATGCCACTTATCTAGGAGGGCAGATGTAAATAAAAGAACAGTGATAGCCTTACGGTTAAAGAGCCTGCTTCACATGATGATGATCAGTGAGGCTCAGGTTCGAATCCTGGCATGTACAGTCAAGAGCACGCTAAGCTTGACACTTTAGACTTTGACCCGGCCCTGTATTCTATGGCGCGCAGTACAAATCAGAGCTCAGCTTAAACTGGTAGTATCAAGCTTGACTTGCTCTTGACTGTACCAATGAGGTTTTCAAAAGCTCGCATAGGTACATATTTATCAGTAGTCCGACGGTGAAGGAAATAGGCTAATAAGAAAAATAAAATAAAACTGAACTGATGCATGTGTAATAGCACTCTGGTCCGCGGATGTGACAAAAACCTCTGCCGACCCCTCAGGGCTAAGGCGTGTGAATATTTATTACATTTATTCTACTAATGCTATAAATTTGAAAGTTTTTGTGAATATTTATTACATTTATTCTACTAATGCTATAAATTTGAAAGTTTTTTATCTCAAAAACGTCTGAAAGAATTCGGATGAAAAATTGTTATAAGGTTGATTAAAACATATATCAACACATTTTATGAGGCCTAAAGTAAGTTTTTTTTTGCAGCACCTTTTCGATTGCAGATTCTACCATTTTTGAACTGTTTAAATTTGATACGACTTTCTGATAATTATTTGTTGCCAAAGAAATTAAAATATTATATTTAAATCTCTTTGTTTGTGGCCCAGCACTGCACTTTCACACCAAACGTTCTTATTTTCAAATCACCAACTCAATATTAATTTGTATCAGTCAACTACAAGTTTTTGATAATGTGAAACAAAATGATTCAATAATTAATGTTTTTGTTTAACAAACCATCACAAAAGTAAAGCTTTTAATTTCTAATTAAAACCATACACATAAATATTATTAGTTATTACTACATTACTCTTCCTTTGCTACTCGTTTTTCTTTGTTAAAATACCGATAACGTTATTCTGATTCGTTTTGAATTCGCTCCGGGATCCGGTAATCCATTACCCGGCCGATCACTGATTTGACGGCAAGCGACTAAACGGTTCATTTATAAATACTGCTCGCCCCCTATTTACGACATCGCTATGGTTTCCGGTGAAGGAGGCGTCTTGCGGCGTTTTTCATTGCTGTTTGTAATAAAGGTTACGTATTTCATGGGTTTCGGAAGGTACGTTAAACCGTTGGTCCCGGTTTTCGTTGTTGACAGTTAATTTATTAATAAATTTGGTTTAATTGTGGGGCACAATTTACACGCGATTATTCAGTCCTAAACTAGGCAGAGCCTGTACTATGGGTACAAAACAACTGATAAACATACTTAAATAAATAAACACCCAGACACGGAGCCAACAGACATGTTCATGTACACAAATGTTGGCCCCGAGCGGGAATCGAACCCGCGACCTCTGACTCAGAAGGCAGGGTCGCTACCAACTGAGCCAACAGGCCCGTCAAGAATTATTACATTAGAGCAGTAATAGACGCAAAACAACATTTTATGTGTTATTTTTTGTTTACTTTGAAAAAGCCTACACTCAGTCAGATGTGTCAAGAGGTCTTATTAGGTACCTACATGAAGAAATCAAGCGTTACCGCTATGAAAGCTATATGATTTCATCTCTTCAGGCGTCAACTTTCGGCCCGCAACGCTAAACGAAGTTGCCGTTTTCCGCCTCCGTGTCGAGCAGAAAAAAAGTACACACACCTCGGGATATACTATTTTGTGCGAATTTTGCGTAATTTCGATTTTATAGCTGTTAAAAATACTTTTACGAGGGTGTAATGTCGGTCGGAACGTAGTCTTATTATTTTGACGGGCCTGTTGGCTCAGTTGGTAGTGAGTGACTCTGCCTCCTGAATCGAAGGTAGCTAAGTTTGATTGCCGCTAGATGCCAACATTTGTCTTTCAATTGTTTAGTACAAATAGTACAAGCTCCCACTTTGGGATTAAATAACTGTGTGAATTGTGTCCCACAATTATTTATTTATTTATTAGGTGCTAGCTGTTCTGCGTGGTTTCATTTGCGTAGTTCCCGTTCCCGTGGTAAAATAATAGCCTATGTTGTATGGGATAGGTAGATAATGTAGCATTTTAATGGAGAAAGAACTTTTGAAATCGGTCTAGTAGTTTGTGACTTTATTTGTTACAAAAATAAAGATCTTTCCTCTTTGTAATGTATGATTAGTGTAGATTTTATGTGCATGTAAGTATTTCCTATGACGGCCTTCTGTTGTTAGGAGGGAAAGGGTCTTCGTGTATTATGGAGTTGGACTGGAATGACTCTTTATTATTATACGATAGAGGCTACAATTTATCCGTGTACCGACTTTATAAACAAACGGGCGGCGGTATAGCGACCCACATAGCGCGGCCTAGACACCGCGCAGAAATAGCTAGCAGTGACACCGACGCGGGCGCATCGCACTCCGCACTGTGTAATAAATCAGTACTAGAAGAGTAACGAAAGAGATTTATGGTGCTAATGTTGAAGGATGCAAGGAACGAAGGACGATCACCGATCAAATAGGTGACGTCCTTCAAAAAGCTGGGGTATGGAGTGCAAAGAATAAAAGAGCGTGCATGAAAAGGCTTATGGATGTAAAGGAAGCAAAAGAAGTAGGCAGAGATCGAACAAAATGGCGATCCATCGTCTCTGCCTACCCCTGTGGAAAGAAGCGAGAGCTGTATACATATGTAGTAAGTACCAATAACCGTTGGTCCGGGTTTTCGTTGCACAATGAAAGTCGTAAAGCCAGATCAAACAGCCTAATGTTGCTTGGAAAATTGTGACTGGTAACTATCCTAACACGATCTCTGAATCCGATGTGGTTGGGAGATTAGATTCAAGGCACTAGGTCATACAAATAGTAGATAAGGCTAATGAAAGGCAATGCTATATCTATAATGAAGAAGTATTTTATGGACGTCGCTTTCATTCTCACTGCATCAGACGAAGACGAATGTCTTTTATAATTTATTTTCAAATTAGGTAGTTATCTCTTTATTCTACAGTACGTACAGAAAAGTAAGATATTGTAAATTCCTGTTCAGAAGCGGGTTTTAGAAACCCGTTAAATTAAATGTATTCCTATATGATAACCAAAGAGATTTAAACATAATAGGGCATAGAGGGGACAAAGCGAGGAAAATTTGAAGTCAAAAGTTATTCCAGGTGGAATAAGTCTAGTACAATTTCGACCGAATGACAGCTCACGTTCATACTAACTGACATGACAAGGACATGACGCTTAGGCTTCAAAGTTTTGTATGAAAATATTTCCAATGCCCCCTCTATGCCCTATTATATTTAAATCTCTTTGATGATAACTATTCAACTTATCTACATAGTTCAAAATAAAGTCGCTTTCTACGTCTGTCAGTATATCCACTAACTCCTCCTAAGCCATGTAACTTTTTTGTTGTAACGATTTTGATGCGGTTTTCGCTATTGTAAAGAGCGCAATTATAAAATATATAAAAGCGCAATTACTCATACAACCCATGGGTTGTATGAGTAATTGCGCTCTTTCTGTTACGCCTTGTATATATTAACAAAATGCCCTCGCTTTGCTTCGGTTTATATGATATACAAAAACCTTCCTCTTTTATCGCTCTATTAATTAGTATATTAATTTAAAAAAAAGGTGCAATCTAACTTTAGTTATGTCTATCCAATTTTCTTAAATATCGATTAATAATAATAATAATAATAATAATTATTATTATTATTTATTTAGCGGACTTCTTAGGTTAGTAACAAAGTATCTTATAGACTATGTTAGTTACATAAAACATTACACATCTATCTTAACCTATGTTAGTAAACAAAATATCCTTAACCTATGTTAGTAACTTATAACTAATGGAGATTTGGTCCGACAGATTAGAGTCCATAGGAATGGACTGTCAAATCTGTCGGCCAGCGCCCGCAGGATTGTGTTGGGGCTCCCGCGCAGTCTGCTTAATATTTAATAATAGCACGATTTAAATAGAAAGCACTAAATTCAGCTACGATATTTTTTTTTTTTAATTTAACACATATTAAAAATAGCTGAAATCGAATAAGTAGTCGATACTGAACAAACTGATTTCAGGAATTGCGCTTATTCTGTTACATGTTGTATATGGTTTTGATGCACCATGTATTAAATTATACCTAAAGCTATTGTATCATATTATACCAGGTATAATTTTTCATTCAAAAGGCAAACTGCTTAGCAAGATTGTTTACTAAAATCTTAACCGCAGATCTTAACATTCCAGTCACATATAAGTTTTTGAAAACATCCAAAATAATGGTTTTGTTATTAAATCTCGCTCTACTTATATTCCTAATGGCGGCAGGCCACTTTAAAGCGTCATTATGGAAAATTTGCCTAATTTTTTTCAAAGAACCGAGACAATACCGACTGTGATGTAAATTGTAGTTTTTAAATGGCCCAGAATGTATTTGGATAACTGTTTTTCGGCATTTGTTTTTCTGCTTGCTTTGCCCAGCTAAAGTTCTGGTATTACATCGTAAGAAAAGAGCGTATATTGCATTTAAAGGTTAAATACTGTGACCGCAGTCAAGTGTTTGTATTTCTACTGTAAGCAATAAAAATTTTCAAGTAGGAAGAATTGTCGCTTGAAGGCTCAAGTTTTTATTACTCCGCTCTTTTCGCCCGCAGTTTTTCACTTTGTTCCGATTTATGAATAAATACATCGGCACGAAATAATAATAAATAAATTGTGGGACACAACGCAATTCACGCACAGCTAGTCAGTCGCAAACTAGGCAGAGCCTGTACTATGGGTACTGAACAACTGTTAAATATACTTAAATAAATCAGTCCGGGGCAGTGGTCCAACTGATCTGTCCAGCTAGTTGGACCACGGGTCTTTACTAGGGGCAGTTTTCCAACTTTAAAAATAGTTGGACCACAGCACCTTTATGAAAGATGTTTTAAATTGTCATAGTATCTTTGTCGCCACGGGGCGCGGCGTGCCTCATCGCTATGGTCGCTATACCGATGTGGAAAAAGGTAGGTAGGACTCGCAAAAATTACTCTTAGGTGTATCAGGTGGAAAGTTATCTGATAGTAAAAGCGCCCGCGTTCGTCGCCGCCACAATGGAACGAAATCTATGTCACATTAAATAAAACTAGCACTGTTATGATTATGATTGCCGATATAAATTTCGAAACTATCATAATATGTATGTAGAAAACGTCTTATTAATTCTATGGAGGAGCGGAGGTGGAATGCTCCTCCATCGTGAAAAGGGAAGATCTTCCGCCAGGCGAGGTGATCGTTCCTGGCGGCCGTGGTCCAATGTTAGATGTAACTCATTAGGACACTTCGATAGTGCGGTTTAGAACTCGTCCGTCCTATGGGCGCGTTCTATGTAGTGTCGCAACAGTTATACCTTTTTTTTATAAATACAACACGTAGCGTAACAGAATAAGCTCAATTCTTCATACACCCCAATTAGTAGCATTAGTCTTTTTTTTTTAAATGATGCCTTCGTACTTTAGTTGTGTCTAACCAAATTTCTTAAATAAAGAGCAAAATAGTAATACTCCCATAGGTATAACTAAATTCAGCTATTAAATTTAGCTAGGTAATTAACTTTTCGGAAAATTTAACACATCTTAAAAATACCTGAAATCGATTAAGTAGACGATACTGAACAAACTAATTTCAGGAATTGAGCTTATTCTGTTACATATTGTACCTATACGCGTATTCCTTATTAATTAGATATTTCTGGAAGTACCTACACATTTTTTACCAGTGAACTAACTGTTTCGAAGCCCTGTGATAAGTAAGCTATAGTGAGCCCATGCTGCGGGTGTCAACACACACACCATGAGTATTTTTTTGCTCAAATTCTGGAAGTAAAATTTAATATCAAAATTACTTTGGCGTTTGAAACAATGCCAAAACTATAAGCTGAGACTATGCACGTGTTCAAATCAAACGCATGTGATTACTTGTAGTGGGAGTACTAACACATGTGGTTCTATAACCAGGATCAGTTGAATTTGAGCCAATTGAGCCAGCCTATAACAGAGCTGCCGCAGACTTTAGGGTTTCGTACCAAAATGATGAAAATTAAACCCTTACGGTGCGCCTGGCCTATTCGACGGGCCTGTTGGTTCAATTTGGTAATGACCCTGCCTTCTGCGTCGGAGGTCGCGGGTTTGATCCCCGCTCGGGTCCAACGTTTGTGTGCATGAACATTTCTGTTGGCTTCGTGTCTGGTCGTTTAATATTTATTTAAACGACCTTGCCTAGTTTGGGACTAAATAACCGTGTTTTATTATTATTTTCAGAAGTGGAAAGAAAAAACTACCGTTTCGCGGTGTGCATTAAAGTCAAATTGAAGTCAACATAAGACGATAAGTAGGTACTAATACATGGATATTCTAGATTTAAAAATAGAATTTCTGAACGTCTAGGTATCTGTGAAGGCCTTGACAGGTGCGCAATGACACCGTGCGACAAACTGCAGATAATGTGCCCTAATTGTGCTAAGCAGCGCGATCACGACCGCCGCCGAAATAATGAGGATGACATCATGTAGTACGCAACCGATTCTTTCTAACCTCAGTATTGAGTCACGAGAGGGAGCGGGACGGAATAGTGTCAGTAGTCAAATGAGTTACTTTTTATGATCTTTCAAAACGAATGTTTAATATTGAAAATGTGCTGAGTACCTGACGATTCTTTGTTACTTAATTGCATTACTTTTTAATGTTTTATTATTCAAAAATTTGTTATTGTTGTAAAATGAAAATCGAAATAAATTTTTTGAGGTGTGTTGGATTAATCTTTTTAATGAATGATTTACTTACTCGCAATTTCATTTCGATACAGTCAAACTATTGACGGGCTTGTTGGCTCGCGGTACCGTTTGGTAGTTACCTTGACTTCCGGCCATAGACAATAATAGACATATTAACACTGTCTATGCTTCCGGCCCTACGATTCCCGCCCGGGACAAACCTTCGTGTGCTTATACATGTCTTTCGGTATCGTCTGGATGTTAAGGATTTCACTCCATATTAGAACGTAAATCTTTCATCATCATTCATTCATCATCAGCCTATATTTGTCCACTGGACATAGGCCTCCCTGATAAGCGCCATAGCTCTCAAAAATGCGTAACCGAGATCGTTTTATCAAAAACAAATACAGTCTTCATTCAAAACTGATGACTGATGAAATTTTTATTATTTTATCTTAAGAGCAGTGATATGGTTAAAGAGCCTGCTTCACATGATTACAATCAGTGAGGCTCGGGTTCGAATCCTGGCATTTAAAACTTCGTGAGCAAACCCGCAGGTCCCAGAGTTAATTCTGAGACACGTGTAAAAGACCCGGTCCGGCGATGCTCACCACCTATCACGTTTAGGGGTCCAAAGAACATCTCGTGAAAAGTGGGTATATCCGGAAATAGAATACCTCTGCCTACTTCCTCGGAGATAAAAGGCGTGAGTTTTGTTTTCTTTTTTTAAAACACGCAAATCTTTCTTGTCTTGGACCCAAACTTAACTTCGGTCGCTTTGCTAGCTCACAGCACAGCACAAGAGCATATACAAATGAGATAATAATGTGTTGAGTTAGGCACTTGTTTTGTTACCATGGCAATTATAATTACACTTATTTTTAGTTGAAGCTAGAAGACGATTTCAGCTATTTTGAAAGCCACCTTAAGACGCTGACAAATGTAACAATAAAAAAATACCGAAAATAAAGATCATGCTAAATAGGGCAGTTTTTAATAATTGTACCTGTAGATAGTTACCTATATAATTTTATATAAGTATTTATTCTGAAAATACTACGCTCCATTAAAATTTGTTGAATCGATATTTTAATTATTTGTAAGTATGTTTTTTTAATTGATGCTAGTGTCACTATATAAAAAAAAAACTCACGCCTTTTTTCCCCCAGGGGGTAGGCAGAGGTATTCCATTACTGGAGATACCCACATTTCACGAGATATATTGGACCCCTAAACGTGATAGGTGGTGAGCCCATCGCCGGACCGGGGGGTCGATTTTTGAATCTCTCCAAGTGACTAATTCTCACCGATGCAGCGATGTGAGTGATTTCCGAAAGTTCGTATTTTTGAAACTCATCGGTGACTTACATTTGTCATACCTATGATATCGATTTACGAGTGCCCCCATCCACTCGTAATTGAAATCACCATGCGATTGTTTTTGATAGTTGACGTATGTGAGACATCTGCCAAAAGTGCCAAAGTATGATTTTGGAAGCATTAGCAGCGGGGCTCGATTCTGATATTTTGTGATTGCGACGATTTATTGAAAACAGCGTGTGACTTTTAAAAATACGGCTTTTGGAAAATGGTGACATAAAAGTCATCGGTGATAATTTTAGTCACCGGTGATTTTGATATCACCAGTGAGATTCAAAAATCGCACTCCGGGTCTATTTACACATGTCCCGGAATTAATTCTGAGACCTGCGGGTTTCCTCGCGATGTTTTCCTTCGTCGTCGAGCTAGTGATAAATATGTACGTAAGTTTGGAAAAACTTATTGGTACGGCAGGATTCGAACCCGAGCCCTCACTGATTTTCATCATGTAAAGCAGGCTCTTTAAAGGTAAGGCTATCACTGCTCTACAACCACATAAATACTATCAAATCCGCCAATTTCTTAACACTAGCACCATGCGTTAAAAAACAAACCTCAGAAGACGGTTCAAGTAGGACAATGTTTAGTTTTGTAGTTTGTTTTGTTTTGTAACCTGCGCTGTATGCGTTCGGAATACTTACAAACTCCGGCGCATATTCAAAGAGGTAAAAGACAAAGTATTTTTTTAACCTGTATAATTATGAGCTACTGTTATTCAAATATTATTTTGTATATGCGTTACTACTTTACACGTAGGTAGGTAGACTCGAGTGAAATATGTCAAAGTCAAGTCAAATGCATTTATTTCAGTAGGTATTGAATATACACTTAGAAAAGTCAATCACTACATAGTATAAAACAAAGTCGCTTTCTCTGTCCCTATATCCCTATTTCCCTATATCCCTTTGTATGCTTAAATCTTTAAAACTACGAAACGGATTTTGATGCGGTTTTTTTTTAATAGATAGATTGATTCAAGAGGAAGGTTTTAGTGTTAGCATTGCACCCGTGCCAAGCCGGGGCGGGTCGCTAGTAGTTTACAAGGCACTCTAAACTCGTCCATGAAGATTGGTCAAATGTAAACAGCAGCCCATCTCCACCGACGAGTTGCTGGTTCCAAATGCAGTACCCCGAGAAGAGCCAGCAAGAGACTCGAGGGCAGCTCTTTTTAATCTCATGTCTATGCTTACGCCTTAAGGAGCGTTGAAGTATTACGTAACGCAATCTTTGAATATTTTTGACCCCCAACCCAACCCCCCATGTAACGCGCTGTAACGTTTTTATGTAGGTACCCTTGGTAAAACGTTACGTAACCACTTTATTCACTACCCTGTAAAGCAAGCAAGCAATTTTGTGAAGGTAAAAAATTTTCAAATGGTCATCCCATTTCAAAATTTTGAGAAAAAAATACTTTATAAAAAAATAATTGAATTAATTACAATGGGCGATCTTATCGCTTTTATCCAACTCTTCCAGACAACCTTGGTATTGATGAAACTGTGAGATTGGAACTAGAGTAGACGGAGCGTTATAAGTTGATATGTATTTTTTTTAAACTCAAATGTATAGAGTTCAGATAAAATGGTAAAAATACCTAACAAGTTCCATTTTATTAGTATTTCTAAGAATTTCCTGATAAGCTCCCGAGTTCAAAGCGTTATCTTATATACTGAAGTTAATATATTTTATACCAAAAAAAAACTTTTTTACACGTCTGTAGTTTAACACTATCAACTATTTTAAACAGTCACATTACAAGATTTTACTAGTAAAATTATTTAAATTTATATTTTATTGTTATTATTTGTTTCTTTTATTCATTTATTTAGGAAAGTTAATTTGCTGAATACTATGAATTATTTTAATTAAATTCCATATTTAGATTGATTCTTGATTTATCTTGACGTTTTGCACTTTTTAACCGACTTCAAAAAGGAGGAGGTTATTATCAATTCGTCTCTATTTTTTATGATTATTTTTTTATGTTTGTTACCTCAAAACTTTCGACATGGTGAACCGATTTGGATAATTCTTTTTTTATTTGAAAGCTGGTGCTTCCAGATTGGTTCCATAATTTCGTCCAGTTCTGACAGCGGCATCCATGAGAAAACCTTAGATTGAAGTCGTTTTTTTACTCTTTAGAGTTTTTTGTTATTATTGCTATATTTGAATAGAATAGTATCTTCAGACTTGGTTTTTTGGTTTGGCAACAGAATTATTTTAGTTTGCGTCTTAGCAATGTCGTATTTACAAGACTCTCCTATGTAGAGTCTGTCAATACCTACTCGGTCGTCGAGTTTTAACGCATTGCGTTTATTTGAAGTGGAAAACTCGTGAAGCTGAATAGCAAATAAAGTAAGTTTACTTCGAAAACTAGTAGCAAATATTATAGGTTTATAGATATTGATATTTTATAAGCTTCCGCGACTCCGAACTCCACATTAATTTTAAAATAAATAAATAAAAATAAACCATCTCACACCTTTTATCCCCGAGGGGGTAGGAAAATTCTTGAAATATACACTTTTCACGAGAACATTCGACTCCTAAACGTGATAGGTGGTGAGCCATTCGACGGACTGGGTCTGTTTACACATGTCTCAGAATTAATTGTGGGACCTGCGGGTTTCCTCGCGATATTTTCCTTTACTGTCGAGCTATTGATGAATATGTACGTAAGTTTAGAAAAACTCATTGGTACAAGCCAGGAAAGAACCCGAGCCTCACTGATTATCATCATGAGAAACGGGCTCTTTAATCGTAAGGCTATCACTGCTCTTGCTATTTATATGGTCTCGCCGCAAAACGGCACAAATGTAGCCCTCATTTGAAAATCAAGCTTCTCACTAGCATGTTACAAAAGTGGTCTATAAAAACACCTACAACAATAAAATATAATACAGATACAAGTCACACTCTTTCATATTTCTTTATAAATAACAAACATTGATACGCATTTGTAAATTCATTGATGTTTACAGTTTGTAACGTCTTATATTTAAAACGTCTACAGAAGCAAATGAAAATAAAAATCAAAGCAAATAAAAAACGCAGTTATTTCTTTATTAAGTTTAATTTAAGCAGCAGTGTGGCGCAAGCGCACGGCAACGTGCGTCAAGTTCTACTATACTAATTTCTAAGCTAATCTTATACTCACTTTTTTGTTAGTCGTTAGAGACGTCCAGTCAGCTAAGCGCCTCGAATATTAGTTTTGTTTTGAGAGTTCCCAACGATACCTACTTTCTGCATTTTTATAGCTATGCATTTTGTTCATATAAAAAAATATATATTTTAAGGTCAATTTTCTTTCAAGCAAGTCGTTATGACATCATAAGAAAAAGGTATAAAGTTGTCAGTATAACATCAAATCAATACTGGGTTATCATAAAAAAAAAAAACAATTTTTTCATCCCTGCCTACCTAAATCGGAAACAGGCTTGAAATGATATTTTTTTTTCTTTATTGGTTCTAGATCGCATTCACCCACTTCTTGTTTCATTTGAGTCCATTTTCCGATACAAATTCTATTGGGAACTCTCAACCTACCAGCAGCAGGCAACAGCTCCAGCGAAACTCTGAAACGCGACTGACCTTGATGTCTAGCTCGTAGTAGACGGAGAGGGGGGATGAGCGTACCCTGACGTGTGGTGGGAGGGGCGTCCGAGGGGTGGGGGGCGTCGGCGCGGTGGGAGGGATGGCTCGGCCGCGCTCACGCATCGCCGGGTGTGGGCCGGCGCGAACATTGGGCCGCTCTTGTTTCACGGCTGTGAAAAGTACATTCATTTCTTAATTATGTTTGTTTGTTTACTGACAGTTAGTTAGTCAAGTATCAAAAACGAGACATAAGATGAGAAGATGGTATATTGTTCTCCGCCCATGAGTTTCTGATACTTGATTGGCTAAAAAACATGAAGGAATATAAAGTTTATTAAAGGTCGGTACTGTTATTATTGTTATTATGATAGTTTTGTTAATGACATCAAATTTTAATAGCGTACTTAGCTATTACAAAAACACATTATGTTAATAAAAATCTGCCTTAATAATATTAACATAAAAAAATGGAGTAAGTAGGTACATACGGTCATAGCATACGGTACATACTTATGTTTAATTTCACTCGTTTGTAAAGTTACATTTCCACATAAATTATGATTGAATTATTTACAATTGTCATATTTATGTACAATGAAAAGCGGCAACAATTAATAGACGTAGTTGTGTTGTAACTGCAACCAATGAGGAAAAAGTTCATAAAAACTATATCATTCCGCAAATAATGAGCTACATGTAATAAATTGTGTGTGTACATATGGGGTAAATTTCAATAATAGAGAAATCGATACACCTATATCACATAGCTGAGAGAAAACCACATAATTATAAGAATAAAGTTTATTAAAATAACTTGTGACTAAAATAAAAAAACAAGTGTCAAGAATACTAAGTTTACAATAAAATTGCCTGAACTAACCCTGATCCTGACTTAACAAAATATACAATAGCTTATTGTATTTACTGCCTATAGTCAAATGAGTAATTTTTAATGAAGACAGAGCGCTATGGCGCTCATTAGGGGAGGCCTATGAATGTCCAGCAGTGGACGAATGTAGGCTGATGATGATGATGATGAACTAATGATTACTCGCAATTCAATTTCAATACAGTGAAATACCCTATTACCCTATTCTACGAGATATAGATCTAAGTCTTCGCTAGCGTTTCTTGATTCTTTCAATGGTGAGGCTAAATCTAAAAGCCAGTTCCTAACCTACAAAACTAACTGCTGGGTGACCTACATAATTCGACACAACTACGCTATGTTGTAGGGAAACTGTCCACATCCTAATTTGCGACATTCCAGTGGATTAACCAAATGATTCATACTTCACCTACGTCGTTGTTCATTCTGAAAGACTGTCTAAACTATTCAACGTCATAGTGGCATAGGGATTCACGATTCATTCATTCAATCTTTCCATAATTGGGTATTTGACTGTATCGAAATTAAATTGTGAGTAATAATTAATTAAAAAGATTACCCCAAAACATCTCTAAATCTGTATTTTCATTTTACATTTTTTAAGTGATGCAATTGAGTACTAAAAATGATGGCGTCACAACACAGTATTGAGTACATTTTTCGTTTTGACAGATCATAAAAAGTAACTCATTTGACTAGACAGTGAACTGTAGGTACTCTGTGGTAGAACTATCTATTTAATGATATTTTTGAGCATTGCGTTCGTAATCACGAATGAACTTGACGGTGTACCAAGGAACATTCTGAAACCGCCCTTAGGACGCAGGCTATACAGCCTCACAGGTCAGGGCTGCTATGTTCTAATTTTCAGTGACCTAATGGTAAGTGACTACCGTCGCCCATGGACACCTGCAGCTCAAGAGTCACAACTGCCTTGCCGGGCTTTGATACCTACGCTCTTTTAGAAAAATCGCTATCACTGACTCCTGTGATACGCACCAAGCCATCAAACAATTTGACCCAGATCGTCAATTGACGCATTACCTAACTTGTGTAAGCCACATGGGGCGCAAAGGTTGCAAAAAACACTTAGCTCTGTCATCTGGTGTAGATGCGTTACCATAATATACACAATTACACAAAACCCTACATATGTCTACGGTCTGAAGGACTAATCTCAACATTTTGTGCTAGTAATTGCCAATTTAAGTTTTGTACATTTTGTTAGCTGTGGTGTCTTTTAACTCAGTTGGTGTTGGTCGCGGGTTCGATTCCTGCTCGGGGTCAATATTGAACATTTTTGGTGGCTTCGTGTCTGGGTGTTTAATGTTAGTTTAAGTATATTTATCAGATGTTTAGTAGGTACCCATAGTACAGGTTCTGCCTAGTTGGGACTAAATAACCTGTGTGAATTGTGTCTAAGTGGCAGAGGATTGATCCAAGTCAAAGTCAAAGTCAATGATTTATTCAAAATAGGAACTTACAAGTCCACTTATTGAACGTCATTTCAACTCCACCGCTTCAACATGTATGGTTGAGGAGAAGAAGAGGGGCAAGAAACTCCTCAACACAATATTCTTTTAATCAATTGTTACTTAATACTAAATTGGGTTACATAATTTCGTAAGTTTCATAATCATCAACCCGTAACAGCGTTTTGCTGAGCTAAGGGTATTTTCTCACATACTCATATGAGGAAAGGGTCAAGCGATGGTATTAGCTGTATTAAGCTAGTTCCCACCTAACTATCCTAATTTTTCAAACCCAAAGGTATCTGACATGGCTTAACGACTTAAGCAAAAATTTATCTCATTAAATTTACCGGCTAAACAAATGGAAGTAGCATTATTAACTTACTAATCCCTCCGACTCGTATTAGCCTATATACATGATCTACTTAAAATTTTGAACATTGATAAAATTACCTTTATTTTTATTAAAAAATACCGATATAAATATGTCCCTCCAAAGTAAAGGTCCTGTGTTTTCTTATTTTTGTCCGAAGTTTTGTTATTATGGTCCCAAATTTTGATATTTTAGTGCTAAATTTTGTTTAAGTATACTAATTTATACATATAAAATGACTGACTGACTGATTGGTGATGTATCAACGCACAGCCTAAACCGCCGCGCTGGGTCTATAGACGTGAAATTTTGCACATAGATAGCTTATACAGTGTAGCCATCCACTAGGAAATGGTTTTGCAAAATTTTACCCCTAAGGGGGTGAAATAAACGTTCGCGAGCGAAGCCGGCAAAAGCTAGTATTCCATAAGGCTGGTCTCTATATTTCAAATCAAAACTTCAATAGCAAACGTGATAGTTTCTTCACAGACTTTGTAGAACGAAGTTGTTTGCTGTAGCTTTCCACAATTTACGTACTCGGCTTACGACGACTTGTTTGCTAAACATTAGATAATTTTGTGAGGTCTCAGAAAATATTTATACTATACGCGTCGTTTGATTTCCAACTCAGGTGACGAAGTACTCTTCTAAAGAAAGCGGTGGTTTCACTTTAATCAGATATTTGCGAAGCGTTGAAGCTGTTCTAAAAACTTTTGGGCTCTATACAAACAACAATATAGAAGAGACTAGAATTATTTTTATTTCGAACCATGGGATGTTCATAAATGGTTAGTAATACACAAACTAAATTTAGTACACAGAATTACATTTTAAAAATCACTACATTTATTTACGATTTGGGGCAAGATGGACAGTCACCCAGTGCTTAACTATGGGACTATCCATCCTGTCCCTTATAACACACTAGCGACCCGCCCCGGCTTCGCACGGGTGCAATGCTTATAAGATTTTCCCGCTTTTCTATTAAAAAAAAATCCTGAATTTTCTTAGCTATAAACCTCACGGAGCCCGAGACCTTTCCAACGAATGCAAAACCGTGGAAATCGGTTCGTGCGTTCTGGAGTTATAGCGTCAGGAAGGAAAACCCGACTTATTTTTATATCACTACATAGTATAAAACAAAGTCGCTTTCTCTGTCCATATATCCCTATGTCCCTATATCCCTTTGTATGCTTAAATCTTTAAAAGTACGCAACGGATTTTGATGCGGTTTTTTTTAATAGATAGAGTGATTTAAGAGGAAGGTTTTAGTGTTAGCATTGCACCCGTGCGAAGCCGGGGCGGGTCGCTAGTATTAGATAAGAGGCTAACTAATATAACTTAATATTAAAAAAAAATGTAATAAAAATAAAAATATGATTTTGACATTACTTTTATGAGCAACCGTACCCACACACTTTCTGAGAATGAAATGAAATATCTCCGTGCAATAGATTAGATACAGAACTGAGATATACATAATATTTATGTATATGAGGATATATAGTATGAATTAGTTTATATTATCAACATAATAATAAGTATTAGGATTTACCGTAAAACGAATATTATGTTTCACTAGCTTTTACTCGCGGCTTCGCTCGCGCACGTTTATCTACCCCCTTAGGGGTTGAATTTTGCAAAATCCTTTCTTAGTGGATGCCTACACTGTATAAGCTATCTATGTGCAAAATTTCAAGTCTCTGGACCCACCGGTTTAGGCTGTGCGTTGATACATCACCAATCAGTCAGTCAGTTTATCATTTTATATATTATATAGATATAGATTAATTATTTTTATTATTTCCCGCCAAATTATTTTTGCTTAGCCTGATGGTTGACTGGTAGATAATGCGTTTAGGCATTAAGTTCGTCATGGGTAAATTTTCTTGGTACATGAATTGAAATAAATCGCTACCTCTCGTAGCTTGTAACACCCCCACACGACCTTAACTGGTGACAATGCGCTAAAACCTTTGTTCTTGTTGAGGCGAACCAGTCTGTGACTACATTGTGAAAGCAGTTGAAACGCTAACTGTTAGCCGCTTAGCTGGTTCGATTCTTGGTTGACGTGGACTTACTAGAAATAGAAACCTGTTCACGCGAAACTGAGTGAAAAAAATATTTAATGCCTAAAAATTATGGATAGGAGTCTGTCATCGCGTTTACCATACAAAATACTTTCAGCCCGTATTCAGGTCGTTGAACCGGTACGCTATAACAAGTGTTGCCAGATGTAGATTTTGACAGTAGAGGAAAGTATGAAACGATTCTTATAGCAGTCATCATCATCATCAGCCTATCTTAGTCCACTGCTCGACATAGGCCTCCCCTAATGAGCGCCATAGCGCCCTGTCTTCAGCTCGACGCATCCAGCATCTGCCTGCCTTTCGCAGATCGTCATCCCATCTGGCAGCAGGGCGTCCTACACTACGTTTGCCGAGTCGCGGTCTCCACTCCAGAACACGTTTACCAGTGTGCATCTGGATTGAGGGCCCACTTTTTAAATTATTGCGAAACGAAATGATACTTACAGGGCATTTACTTAAAATTTTGTAAAACCTAAAGCAAAGATTCTTAAATTTCTTAAACGTGAATCAAAAGAGTTATGGTCAAATAGCTTGGGCCCTCAATCCTGACGCCTGCATAAAGCGGCATAGTCGAATCTCAGAAAGTACTATCCCTGGGATAATAATTATTATTCGAGTATTTAGTTAGGAATTTCTTAAATACATTAAGAAATTGTCAAGTCTTAAGAATGCGACAATACAGATTTATGGCGGTTTAGCTTGGGCCCTCAATTCAGCAATTTTGATATTGTAGAATCAGCAAAAAATATGAGTTTTTCTAAGGAAGGATATTAATACGACTATAATATATTTGAGTTCCATATCTCGGAAAATTTGTTAAAAAGAAATAACGACACAAAAGTTAATTGTTAAAAAGTTATTGAAAGTCGTATTTTTTCAAAACGTCTGAACTGAGGGCCCAAGGTTTTTGTCAGTATTGACTAGGCTAAGCCTTCTACACTACCGCACTTTAGGCTAAGTATTTTAACAAATTTTTAACTAAAAGGCTACAAAGCGTCCATTCTTCTAAATGCCGTACTTTAGGAGAAAATTGATTTTCGATGTTTTATATGAGAAAATTCAGTAGGGTGTATATGATTTTGTTACTTTTTTGAGACAAATCAGCATGTATCCTCATATAAGATATTTCATAAGCGAATAGTTGTTGTCGGAAGCGATTACGTTTTGTGTGATCCAATAATTATTATAGGGTGTTATTTAAATGGTTATCATAGTATTCGTATTTTTGACGCCTGACGTACGCGCGTTCCCGTCATGTTTTTTGTTTAATTTTCATTTTGCTGTGTATTTCGGGTTTTGACTCATATTAGTGATAGTATAATATAATTATATACATACAATTTCATATGTTTTGGCAGATTATAATGTAAAATAATAAAGATTTTGGCAGGGTTTCATATTATTTTTATTTTCTTGTGAAAAACAAATTAAGGTGAGTACCCTTATTTGTAAGCTAAATATGTAAAAATGTTATCTATACATAAAACAAAACTCTAACGGGGCCGTGGCTGTATATGAAATGTTTTTGAAAATTTTAACGAGTCTATTTTATCTAGTCTATATAATTATCGATATAGATACCAAAACAACATCTTTTTAAATTTGTGTCTGTCTGTCTGTCCGTCTGTCTATATCTGTCTGTCTGTCTGTCTGGTTGTGCACGCATCACGCAAAAACTACTAGACGGATTTTGATGAAATTTGGTATGGATATAACTGAGTACCCGTGTCAACATCTAGGGTACTCTTTATTTCAGAAAAATATCTCATTCCCACGGGAAAATATAAAAACAGGTGAAAAAAGAAATCGATAACACCTAGAAACTTGAAATATAGGTGTCTTGTATATCTTAGCCAACCGCTATGAAGAGATTTTTGGAAATTTCCACGGGAACGGGAATAAACCGGATCCGCGCAGGAAACGCCGATGGGCACCCGCAATTTCTAATATGTTATGTAGGCGTCTTATATGTCGTAGGCAACCGCTATGAAGGGATTTTTTGATATTCCCACGGGAACTGGAATATATTGGATTGAGGAATTTTTTGATTTTTTGTATTGAAAAGGCTCCAATACTACCGGTTTTACCGATTTAAAAAAAATGTTTTGCCAGTGGAAAGCGTACTTTTCTGGGAGTAACATGTGCTATAATTTTCCCACGGGAACAGGCCTAAACCACGTTACCGATTTAAAAAGTTCTTTTACCAATGGAAAGATACATTACCAGGGAGTAACAAAGGCTATATTTTATTCCCGTATTTTCACGGGAACGGGAACTACGCGGATAAAACCGCAAGGCACTGCTAGTTGTTGATATACAGGGTTATAATTTTAATACGTCCAATACATAATTTCATTGATTATTGACACTTTCTTATTTTATTTTTCCACGCATACGTAGGTGAGGGCACAGCACAGCTAGGCGTATATAATTATATCGAGCTTTATATATTATACAATATGTAACAGAATAAGCGCAATTCCTGAAATTAGTTTGTTCAGTATCGACTACTTATTCGATTTCATCTATTTTTAATGTGTTAAATTTTTCCGAAAAATAAATTAGCATAGCTGAATTTAGTGCTATCTATGGAAATCGTGCTATTATTGATCGATATTTAAGAAAATTGGTTAGACACAACTAAAGTTTGATTGCATCTTTTTTTTAGTATATTAATTTACTAACCGGGGTGTATGAGGAATTGCGCTTTTTCTGTTACGCGTTGTATAATTATATATATTGTATCTGCGCTTTACAAAATACTACTTACATGATCACGACGAATACTTGTTTATACTTACGATAAACATTATGGTCACCCTACTGAATTTTCTCATATAAAACATCGAAAATCAATTTTCTCCTAAAGTACGGCATTTAGAAGAATGGACGCTTTGTAGCCTTTTAGTTAAAAATTTGTTAAAATACTTAGCCTAAAGTGCGGTAGTGTAGAAGGCTTAGCCTAGTCAATACTGACAAAAACCTTGGGCCCTCAGTTCAGACGTTTTGAAAAAATACGAATTTCAATAACTTCTTAACAATTAACTTTTGTGTCGTTATTTCTTTTTAACAAATTTTCCGAGATATGGAACTCAAATATATTATAGTCGTATTAATATCTTTCATTAGAAAAACTCATATTTTTTGCTGATTCTACAATATCAAAATTGCTGAATTGAGGGCCCAAGCTAAACCGCCATAAATCTGTATTGTCGCATTCTTAAGACTTGACAATTTCTTAATGTATTTAAGAAATTCCTAACTAAATACTCGAATAATAATTATTATCCCAGGGATAGTACTTTCTGAGATTCGACTATGCCGTTTTATGCAGGCGTCAGGATTGAGGGCCCAAGCTATTTGACCATAACTCTTTTGATTCACGTTTAAGAAATTTAAGAATCTTTGCTTTAGGTTTTACAAAATTTTAAGTAAATGCCCTGTAAGTATCATTTCGTTTTGCAATAATTTAAAAAGTGGGCTCTCAATCCAGATGCACACCGTTTACCAACGGTTGTTAAAATTTTAATTCAACATTTTGTTAAATAAATATTGAAAAAACAGCCCATTATGCCCCAATAAATGTATTGTTTAAATTTCTTCGTTTTAAATAAAGTTTTAATTCATCAACACGTAAGAGACCACAGCTGAGCTATGCTATCTTCACTTATGCTCCTGCAATAAAGTTTGGCAAGCACCTATTATTCGACAGGCCTGTTGGCTCAGTTGGTAGTTACCCTGCCTTCTGAGTCTGCAGGTTCGATCCCCGCTCGAGGCCACAGTTTGTGTGCATGCATGTGTAAATGGTACCCAGTGTCCTAGAAAAAGGTAAGATGAGGTACCTAAGTATAAATACACAGTTTTTCAAGTATGAATAACTATCAGTTAATTGTTAGTTACAAAATATTTTTATTCCATAACTTTTAACTCCATGCAACATTGTATGTCTAACTTTTCTGGCACATGCAAAACTAATTAGTTTTAAATGTTTATGGCTTAAAACATTTGAAACTAACTTATTTCCATCGCCATATTGACGTCTTCGGCTTCGCTTACTATTTTGTCTGCAATTCCGGTAGACGTCAGATTTAGCGAGTAGGTATGTTCGTATAATAATATGTAGTTTCTTACTTTTCTTTCTACGCATTCTTTTTAGTTAAATCTTTAGTTTCTCCTGACAAATGAAAGTAATATTCCTGCGACAAAAGCTCCAGATGTTATGCAAAACCGTAGAAAAAACTAATCATAGACAAACAAAATAGATCCTTTTTTATAACTATCCCTGCCCAGCGGCATTGCCCGTACGGAGCCTGTTGATCCCGTTTCCATGGGAATTTAGAAAAATCCCTTCAAAGTGCTCGCTTAGGTGCAAAAAGTTTCTAGAACCAGATATTTCGGCTGTGCATTGATCAGTCAGTGTTTTCTTAAATAATATATAGACAGATAGACTACTAGCAGCGCCCCACGGTTTAACCCGCGTAGTTCCCGTTCCCGGTGGAATACGGGGATAAAATATAGCCTATGTGTTATTCTGATGTACAAGCTATATAATTGTAAAGTTTCCTCAAAATCCGTTCAGTATTTTTTGCGTGAAAGAGAAACAAACATCTATTCATACAACAACAACCTTTCGCGTTTATAATATTAGTAGGATTGCCAAAAAAGTTAGACAATCAAAACACACAGTTAGTAAAAAGTACACTCATTTGTAAAACAACTAACTGTCTTCGAGTATCCACGACACTGCTTGGTGTGTGCTGACACTAAATGCTGTTACACCGAAATGCTCCTTCAGACAAGAGCTGTTACTAGCTTTCATTGTGTCTAGCAACATCTTAGAAGTCTTCCCAACGTTCTCGCTCCGCTTCAGGAATGCCGCTATGTCCACTCCACAGGTTTCGTTGACGGATTTTCTGCATTCCGCTGCCGCGTACGGCGACAGTTTGCCATCGGACTGCACTGAGCTGCATATTTCGTTTAGTACCTCTAGTACAGCTATTTCTGACTGGAATAGGACTTCGCAGCAACCTGGTGTTATGGGATGAAAGTGTATACAATCAAGGCGATATGGATCAAGGCGATCGAATCTGGATCAGACTTGATCCAGTTTTGGTTATGTTTTTGATCCAAATAGTGTTATTCCAATTACTATTATATTCTGTTCTTTCTAGCAGTAGAATTGTCTATTAAAATTTAGAGAAACATGAGTCTAACTAACTTCTGTTTCTTACTTTAAAAAATCCCTTAAACTATTTTTTTTTCAGATTCATCATGTCTTTCCGCTACCTTAAATATGATCATTAAAGCAGCTATTATACTTCAATTGATTTATAAATTACCTCAAAAAAAAACAATTAAATAACTTCAAGTATCTTAAAAAATCTATTGATCCACTTAGTTACCCCATGACGTAATATAATTTATGACTTTGACATAAACATAATAGATCTTTCCCGAAATTAACATAAACTTATTGGTTTATTCATCCTAATTATATCATAAATTATATTTACCCAGTTCAAAAACATTATAAAAAAATCAGTTAAACAGAAACCCTTATATATTTTATAGTTAGTTTTGAGCCATATACTTTGATTTTAACAAAATAGTTTAATTTTGTTAAAATTAAAGTATCAACATCATTTCATATGCAGTTTGATTACCTTCAGCTTTCTTTCTGTATACGGCTTAAAGCTGTTCTGATAGGTTAAATAAAATCATGACGCTTTTCGACAACCAATCAAAACAGTTAACTTAAGATTTATCAGTCTGGCAGCTAATTTTAGTTTGATTTGCTTTTAGGAAACACATACCTTTACTTTTTCACCTTTCTAACTTCTATTCTTAACCTATCAAATTACACCATAAATAATTATTTCTTTTTAAATTATGCAAGTACCACATTCCGTTCACATCTTCAGCAAACATGAAGCTCAAAGTCAACTGGGCTGAGAGTATTTGCATAATCTTGCCAGTTTGCAAATATCAGGCAATTTGACCGTACGGTCAAATGTGTTGTTCGAACATTGAAACAATGTAGACATAAATTACGAATATCACATGTTTCGTATTGAATGAACAACATCATTAAGTAAATGTTTTTTTAATGTTTATGTTAAAGTTTTTTGTTTTGCTTTAATAGAAATATTTTTTTGTGTAGATGCTAATTTATAATAGTGTAAAAACTTATTTTAAACTGTTTAGTGCATGACTTTCATGGTAATAAAAATGTGAAATATTCTTAGCAAAGTTTGAAATTATTTAAAAAATGTTTCAATGCGTATGAAAAATATTCGTTTCCTAGACACTTTTCATCCTACTGCACTTACTAGGAAAACAGAAACTTTGAGTATTAGAATTTCAATTTGCATAAGAAACTGTGAAATTACAAAATCTTCACATTTGTACATTACGTCAGGTTTGGAGCAAATATTTTCGTGACTGTACGCGACGTATAATTAGATTAAAAATTATAAAAGCGCTTTGGAACGCGTTTTTCGTGCGACATCCAGCGGTATTGACATTGAGCTTCGGGTTATAAATACCGACGTTACCTGCGTCCCGGTCGAACTGGTTCGGCTTCAGCTGGTCCCTCGACCCGCCCATGATCAGCGGCGACAGGATCCTCGGCCATAATACGGCAAAACACCCAACAACAATCACTAAAACGAACATCGTCTTCCGCGGCCCTAAAACCTCCTCGTTCGCCATTTTTCTCGTATTATTCGTATCGTTTTCGTCACTACACAGCCGGTCGCACTCTACGGGAACATCGTCGTGTGTGATAAAAATAAATTTCCAAGATTTTCACCCACCATCCCACGGTCACGAAAACTCGTTTGACAGCTGTCAAAGTCAAGCGCGCATTTTCTTTCGGGAGCGATCAATTTCTCCAATCCTTACGGGAGCGTCCGCGATCCGCAATCTTCAAGTCGATGGGTTTCTTCGAGCGTAGAACGCCGGTGGATTGAGCTGGCTCGATGTGACACAGCCGTATATCATCGTCAATCAGCTATGCCGACATCTTGCCTTCCCAGCCACCGGCTTGCTGTCCAAATATTTGCGGTACAATTTCGTGGTGACGAGCGTGCGGCGCCCGAGGCTCGGTACAGTATGGCCCGGCGCGGAGGCGGCGACGGCTAATAACCCGTCCCCACCGCGGGGACTCCACGCGCTCAGATGAATACTAATTAGACGATACCTAGTAGGTACTTGTCATTTTAAATGCGCCTTCAGAAAAACGCCCTACAGCTAGAACTTAGAACAAAGTTTCTAGCAAACTTATACCATCTATGAAGACTACGAAGCTACCTAAAATCAAGTTAAGATAAGTAATTTATTAAATCAAATATTTATTACCATTCCCTGTATCATTAACTTAAGCTACTTATCATACTTTAAGTACACCACCTTTCTTCACGGTAGAAATATAATAAATATTAAATACCTATACCTACTCTTTTGAAAGAGGGTTCAATAACCACGACGAAAATTCGAAAAAAATTACCATATCTTAAAATAGCTATTTCAAAGCGCTACCGTTTAAGATAAAATTAAAAAATGAATCATTGAGATAAGCAGAGGAAACCACAAGTAAGTTTGTGCAAACATTACTATCGGGTTTGTAGACATAGCTGGTCGAAAACAAACAAGTAAAAGTGTTTTTTTTCTCTTAAAAGATTCATTTCCAGAGATAGCTATCTTTCTTACGCGTTCGTAGTGTGTGAATGGATTTTTAAGATCGCGAAGTTTTTTATTGCTTTTCCGAAGTGATTTTATGATCACACGCTGTGAATTTTTATAGAGGCAACGCGAATCAAATTGTAGGATTCGTAATAACGATTAAACCCACTAAAGAATTCAAGTATATTAGAACAGGAATTGTATCTTTCAGGGTTTCGGACGAAGATAAATTAGTTTTCTTTTTTCTTCAGTAGGTATGTTTTTCGTTATTAAAAATGTCCATAGGCGATGATGACCATTTTCTATCAGATGGCTCGTCTGCTTGTTTGCTACCTTTATTAAAATAAAACAAAAAAAAAATTAATCGGAGCTATGTACGTAGGTACTTTTAGTTCGGTGTGTTACCTAAGCTTTCCTTTCAGGTGCGAGGTGCAAGTTCGATTCTCAAGTCCGATGGACTGAAGTTTTTCAAAACTCAAAGTTGGTGAACTTACAGATAAATATAACTAACGAGTGCTGTAACCTAGCGGGGTATTTTTCTCCGGCCCCGTAACACTTTTTTTATTGGGTGCTACCTACATTCAAAATTTCAGTTTCATATGTCCAGCGGTTGTGACTGTGCGTTGATAGGACTGGGTCAGATTTTTCATGATATGTTTTAGATAGGTATATTGCTCCCCGTGCTTTCGTCCACGTCAATAAAACATGCCTTTGCCACTTGGAAATAGCGCAACTTTATAAGTTCCATTTATGGAGGAGCGGAGGTTTCACACATTCAGTCTTTAAATATTTATTTACAATATTTACTGAGATAAAAAAGAACCTCCAAAGAAGAACTATGTGGGATAGAACGCAGAAGATAGCAAAGTTATTAGGAAACAAAGATGTTTCAGAATCGGAAATGAATTCCAAATATTAAATACTTACCTCAACCACAGAATAAGTAGTAGTACTCCTCAACTTACTAACAACTTTAGCTTTAGGTACCTAATTGTAAAGTTAGTGTGGACTTATGAGTCCCGCCCCCTATCACCCCTTTATTGATTGTCACAAAACAGTCCGAATCGACCTATTTTTGGGAAAATACAGGAATCAACTTCATGAGTCAGTTCAATAAGCGGTTTTCAAAGGTTCCGCCGGACAAGAGACAGTTACCTCTATTACGGAAAAACGATGCGATCTTATATTAGCGTCACGCGTTTCCTTGTCCAATTGGACACCCAAAATAGGTCCACAACGGAAACCTGGCAGGATATCCTTTCTCCATATGGTTTGCAGTCGCCATTGCATTGCACTAGACAGTAGTTATAATACTCTGTCGCCGAGTGTTAATTCTAATATGGCGCGCAGGGAGGTACTCAGGAATTTCTGAGGGCCCCAAAAAAAATTGGGGCTAGGTATTTGCTCATGTAATAACTATTTATTTACTCACAACAGTAATTACACCGAACCAGATATTATATTATTGAAATATAATTACCTAGACAACAAATTAATGAATTTAAAATTGATAAAATCCAGTAGGTTGATAGATTAGGTATCCAACTACATCCCTGACTGTTCCCAACTCCCCCTCTCTCTCTAGCTACCTACGTGCCTGTTTGTCGGCCATTTTGTACGTTATGCGCGTACGCACCGTTTTCTGCGACCGAAACAGCGCTACCTACCCATTGTTTTGTAGAGGGGATTCGTGTGTGCGGAATACAGATGTGTAAGTTACTGTCGAATTAAAAAAGTGTTTGGGCCCTCGTGTTTTTCGAGACAACTGTTCAAACAGTCTTTAGGGTGTCATGAATGTTAAGTAATTTTGGGGTGTGAATTTATGATAATAATATGGAAGATTAGAAAGGATCTTACACATGATAAAAGGGCTACAACTATGTAGACTTAACTACCCATACCAACAACTTTTATAGTCAAGTTGGTTAGTTTCATTTTATTTCATTTATTTATTACAAGTCACAAATTTTGACATTAATATGGTAAAATAAAACAGATGACGCCTTGCAAGGGCACAGCAACATGCATAGTTGGGTTGTTTAAATATTAAATTAAGTTTCATATACGATCGGATTCAACGAGCGTTGAAGCGGAGATTCGATACTCGACTCGGAATCGGAAAATCTGTCGAAAGGTTTCGAGATGGGCTATACACAATACCCAGATGTCATATTTGACACAAGGATTCGACAGATTTTCCGATATCGAGTATCGAATCTCCGTGAAAACGCCCGCTGATTAGGTTCATTTACGAAATTAGTAGGTAAATGACAATAAACACAATCAGAATCTGTAATAAGACACAAGGTACGAAGTAAGCCAAGAAGGTAAGGTACTTAATTAATACAAGCACAAGTATTAAAAAGACAATATAGGCACATGTGTGATCGTTACAAACACATCGGGCGTCGCAGGACCAGTGCGAGCGTCTCAGAAGCAATCATGGGCGCGGTCAGCCAATAAATGGACCGCCCAGTGGCATTAAATTATCACGAGTTGCCTCCATTTTCAGAAGTAATGTTTCCACTGTTCCCTTTTTATTTTTCTTGGTAGTAAGGTGCCGTTACGCCAAAACCATCTCAATCAAATCAAAATGTGTTTATTCAATGTAGGGTATTTTATTATAAGTACACTTATTGAAAGTCATTGCGACTCCACTGATTCGGCATGTGTTGAGGAGCTAATCTTATCAAAATAAGTCAAAATCATTTCTGTAGATATAGAAAATACAATTAGAAAAGTCAATAGTCTAATAACAAGGCACTCTAAACTCGTCCATGAAGATTGACTAAATGTAAACAGCAGTCCATCTCCACCGACGAGTTGCTGATTCCAAATGCAGTACCCCGAGAAGATCCAGCAGGAAACTCAAGGGCTTATAGGAGACCGAACGTTCCCACATAGAGTCGTAGTAGGAAAATTGTAATATTTGAGACTTGATCTTGTCCAAGACCGTGATCACGTCTCGGGATGAAAGTAGCCTATGTCCTTCTTCAAGATGCTTCTCCTCACCTCACGATTGCTTCAGCGGTTGAGCCAGGAAAAGGTAACAGTCAGACAGATATACTTTTGCCTTTATAATAAGTATTTAGTCGGGATCACCAGAAAATTATATGTATAATAATAATTATTTAACGTGTACAAATCATAGAACGGAGCCTCAGTTCTTAAAAAAATAACAAAAGCAACACATTATGTATAAAAACAAGTTCATTTCCATTGTTTTTAACAACAGAAACCAGGCACAACGGACAATTATAAAGTGAACCTTAAAAAGCAAATGAGTGAGATCCGAGCCATATGTTCGCATGAGTGGGTAGTCTCAGATGAATGGTGAGTGATGCAACTGGTGACTCAACCGTTACTCTAATCGCGTAATTACGCCTTCTACCAACTATCATTGAAGGTGAGAGAGTCGTGGCGTGGCTTCCAATGTTTATTTCTGCAGTCGTACCACCTTTTCATTACGTTATATTTAATTTTACGGTGCTTTATTTGAGTTATGTTAATCGTCGTATTTTCTCTGCGGTGATTCTTTTTGCATTGAGTTCTTAGCAAGGACCTTTATTTTGCCACGTCCGCTTTTTTCTCTATGCGCGGACGGGGCACAATTTCTCAAGAATTTCTCTCGCAATTCAAATAGCTAACGTCAATTTAAAGGTTCACCATCATCATCAAACAACCTACAACTGCTGAGCTTAGAGTCTTTCCTCGTACTTAATACTTCCTCAGTGTGAGCAAAGACCCTAAAACACTGAGGAAGTATTGGCCCTGAGGATCATTATCCTATATATTTTATTATACATATTTTAGGGATAAAATCCTAAAAAATATGCTGCACATGTATATATAGGTATATAACTATATAATTAATTGTTTTACTAGTCGTTATGGCAAATGCGATTATTCCGATTATTATATTTGTGGAGGTACCAAAAGTTGTCTGAAATCATATTACAAACTTGTGTTAAACAAGTATATAGGGGGCAGTGAAAAGTGATGACAATGATAGCTGAAGCTCTTGAAGAAGTTATAAATACTTTTTCAAAAACTTTTAATTGGTTATTGCAAGTACATATTCTAATTGATTATTTTGGAAGTACTAATGTGGTACTTAACCGCCAGCGTTCATACTTATGACTGCTAAAGTAGGCCTCGTAACGGGTGGCAGTCAAATTAGGCGCTTTATAGCATATTTCACCACCCAAACTGTCCAATCGCGCGGACAGTCGCGTGCGCATAGTTTCGCGTGCCGACGCCATTGTGGAAGCTCGTACGCGATTTGAATACGCGTACGCAGTATGGCGGAATCAGTGGGAATATACGGGAAGATATGATAGCCTTGCTTTATATTTGTTAGTACAAAGGACGACAATTCACACCAAGCGTTTTCATGTTCATCGATACTTTCACTTACTTTAATTTCATCTCAAAGAAGTCTCTACTACCACTTCTTTCGTACTTCAATTGGATATCCCATTGACGGGACGATGGAAAAAATAATTTAACCGTTGACCCATTTGCTTATGGGACCACCGATAATAGTTTTTAATTCACTATCGTTTTTAATCATACATAGTAATACCTAAGTTGGTATGTACCTACCTACATAAGTACTTTTCCGCTAATCCAATCCATTGTTAGCATTTTTAAACTTTCAGATGCCTGTATATGAACTATTCTGTTTTATTGATTTATTAATAAATTGTGGAACACAAATTGACACAATTCATATTTTAAAAGCAGCTAAACATAAGTACATAACTAGTATGATAAATAAATATTAAACACCTAGACACGAGCCAAGAAAGCAGTTCATTCACAAAAAAATACTACATTGATACATAACGAAGAAAACCCTTCATATCTATTTAATTTTTAAATTTAGTTACTGGTAATGTCATCACATTCCGAATATTGATTCGTATGTTTTCAATAGTCATTCAATCTTCGCCTGTTCGGAGGTTTTCGCGCTACAAGAGTCATGGCGACACAATATTCAAATAGGTTTCGATTTAAACAAAATTCTAACTTGCCAAACCAATTGTTAAGTTTTATTAGTGCCAATTTAATATTCTGGTCATGTTTTGAATTCGATGACTGGATATCCCATTGGGCCATCTTGTGTACTGAAATTGTTGGATGTTATTTCAAGCCCCGTATGTGGAACTACATTTCTACACCAATATTTATTTTGTTTTTGGAACGAATAAAAAGAAAGCGACTCTTGCGACTTCTGAGAAGTTGGCTCTATTCGAAGGATAGTTGAAGTTTCAACTCTGATCGCTTATTTAATAAATATACTCGTAATATAACTATTTAAATAGAAAAAAAAAATACTTTACTCTTTGTACTAGTCTGTTCAATAATTCAATTAACATACCGAAGTAATTTTCATTGGATTGATAGATTTATAATGCTAGGCATAAGTTGCAAAAAAAAACAATAATGTATTTAGAAAAGTTTATAAGTAACTGTATACTTAAAGACTTATAGGATCCGGCTGCAAATTAGTGTAGGGATCGAGTATATGCTACAAACCAAATTTTTACGCATATTTATGATTAGGATATCTACCAGGGTATCGAAATATGGCCGCTAGTATTTTTAATACAAAAAAAAATTTTGATTTTTTGGACGAAATTTCATTCACTTGTTTTTTTACATAAAATATCGTCCACTTCACGGCAATATACTTAAAGACTCCGAAAAATCATGAAATATCAGCAGATTTTTCAGAGTCCTTATGTATATTGCCCCAATATGTATAAAGCGTAAGAATTTGGTTTGTAGCATATACCTACTTACTCGATTCTTACACTAATTTGGAGCCGGATCTCGTACTATTAGGCATTTTCGTTGTACTTACGAGTAGGTATAGGTTGTAGATACTGGTAGTGTGATTAGCCATGGCTTTTGTGCAACAACTTAACAGTCACACGTATTCACAGTCGTATTAAAAAACAAAATTCTACAACTAGATCATTTATTTAAATTGTGGTTTCGTAACACTAACCTTAGTGCACCAAGGCTAGTGATTTTAGCGGGAACATGTCAAAATGGCTGATGAGACGTCACAAAATGGAGTCTCCTCGCTAAATGATCGGTCACGATGGGTGTACGTAGCTTAGCTGTATTTTTTTCTTTTGTTGTAAAGCGAGAGAAAATGAAAAGCAGTTTGATACTACGTAGTTACTATTTTTTAGCTAAGCGAATACTAGGCTGTACCTACTTAGTAAGGCAAGCAGGGCCCCACGGGTGGACCAAAAATAATCACATGATGGTTGCTGAACCGGAGAATGAAGTACGTCATTCAATTTAAGTAAGCACTTTCAGATTGCTGTAAAACTTTTGTCACCACATAGCTCTCCACTTAACTTGATTTTGTGGTAGCGTTATTGTAGAATGTAGACATTTTTACGATTTTACTTTTCTTCTCTGCATCTAGAATAATTTGTGAAACTATGGAATATTTATTAATAAGTGAAATTTCACATTTTAATTTCCAACATCAAAATACTCGTAGATTTTTATAGGATAACTATAGGATATCACTTCTTCTACTCAGTACTACAGTTCCAAACTAGGCACAGCCTGTACTATGGGTACGAAACAACTGATAAATATACTTAGATAAATATTAAACACCCAGCCAGACACAAGGCCAACAGACATTCATGCACACAAATGTTCGAACCCGCGACCTCCGGCTCAGAAGGCAGGGTAACTACCAACTGAGCCAACAGGCCCGTCAAGGATTATACTTCCTTAAAGATGATGCTGCAGGATGAATGAGAAAGAACAAAACTGATCTACGGGTTACTTTTTTTATCGTCTGGAAAAAAATGTGGTGTGATAGGTAAGTGTAATAGATTCATTTGGCAATGTTACTTAAAAAAAAAATTTTTTTTTGCTCAAAAATTTTTTTTCTTGCTTAAACTAATATACATTACTCAATTGTAGTCAATAATACACACTGAAATATGTATTTGAAATAGTATTTTAAAAAGAAACGGGCTCGTAGCTTCCATTTATGCGCAATTTACCTACAACTGCCAGCAGCGCGTAGTATACTGTGCGTAGTTTTCTAGATTTTGTAAATTGCATTAAACATGACTATATTTAACAATTAATTTCGTGTATAACTTCGGCTCTAGATACCTTAAACGTCATATTTTTTCCAGACGGTAAAAAAAATCATCCAGTATTTTAACAAGCTTGAACTTTGATAAAAGTATCAAGGGGATTCGCCTAGGTAGGTAGATATCTACTTTAAAAATGTGATTAATAATCATATTGCATCATCGCACAATACACGCCTAACTATTAGCTACTTATGTCGCGTCCGCAATGGAATATCAAGCTATTTAATCCCCTGTTTGTCCATCAAGCCATTCAGGGTGAACTATAGCTATTCGGTGCCATATTGAATGCTATTGGTCATCGGTAAAGCTAGGCTTACATTTCGATATAACCTTCACTGTGTTAGTTTCACTTGTCAGCTACTGAGTACTTACGCGGACATTGGACGATGGAAACGTTTAATTGAGGAATGACAGATTCGCGAAATGACTACTTAGTCTAAATTACCAATACTTGAAATGTACTATTCTATAAATGACTGATTCTACAAATGACCGACTCTATAAATGACCGATTCTACAAATGACAGATTTTTTTACAATGAACTGACCGTCAGCTGAGACTAAGTTTAGTCTTTAAACCATACTTGTAATAAAGTGAAGCTGAATCTCTAATGTAGTAGGTATTTTTCCATTGCTTTCTTACTGATTTAATATTTCAGTGAAGGTACTTTTATATAAGTATCCCATGTAGATACCTACTTATTTTGTAAATCAGTTAATACCTTGAAAAACCATTGTTACACTTAATGCAATAAATAATTTAAAATATTGCTCTGACTTGGCTCCTGGACCATTTACTTTTCGACTTCAATAATTTTATATAACAAATCTAGAGGCGCAAGTCCCCCCACCAAAGGGGAAATTCAAATTTTTTTATCCCTATATTTTTGCCCTTAATTGGGCACTGGATGGTTTAGTCTAAGGCTTCACTAATTTTATTTTCGCAAGCCCCTCTACAAAGGCGACCAAAATGTTTCCGTCCCTATTTATTCCCTGAATCGGGACCTGGACGAATTAGTCTATGACAACAATTTTTTTTTCTTACATCTACAAACTACATCTTTTAATCTACATTTTTTGAACCAATAACCCATAATGTAAACCTGCCCCAACGGTCATCCGCTGTCATGTCACCACCGTGATCAGTATGCTTACCTCGCGCCGCCAAAGACGCTCTACCGCGCCCTACAGAATAGAAAGAATCATGATGAAGGAATTTATGTTACGCCCGTCCGACTCCGTACTACGATGAATAAGAAACGAGTTTCTAGAATGCATAGCTGTTGCATATTGTTTGGTACAACTTGTACATAATTAATTTTGGTAGGTACATATACTAGGCGAACATTTTAGCTACCGACTTATTACCTACAGTAACTTCTTCCAGGTGTTTAGGACATTGTTGCAGAAATAAGGTTTTTTGTGGTTTTAAAATTGATTTCAAACCTCCCCCCAGCTAAACGTGCCAAATCCATAGATATAATAATAACCTCACGCCTTTATATCCGAGGGGGTAGGCAGAGGTAGTCCATTACTGGATATACCCCCTTTTCACGAGATATATTATTATTAGACCCCTAAAAGTGATAGGTGAGTGAATACTGGGACCTGCGGGTTTCCTCACGATGTTTGCCTTCACCGTCGAGCTAGTGATAAATATGTAACTACGTAAGTATTGAAAAACTCAGCCAGGATTCGAACCCGAACCTCACTCATTTTCATAATGTGAAGCAGCCCCAACCCCACGACTTTGGATTCATTTTATTTGTTAGCATGTTTCTTAGTTTTAATAAACTTTAATTACGTATTTATATTTTCTGTAACTGATTGCCCCTTGTGAATTAAAAGAGGACTAAACCAAATTCATACAAACCCAACCCAAATAGAAAATGCTTAACATGCTTTCCAAATGCTTTCGAACGACAATACTGCTGTCAAATAACAAATGTCACTGTCAGTCATACGCTGCCTGACTGTCAATGTCACAACAAAAACTTGGTATCGTTCGTAATTTCTATAATATTTTGTAATAAAGTGGATTAGATCAACTGAAATCATGGCAGAGGCAGGCTTCACGAGCATACTGAACATTATATTCATTATAAGCGGTGGAGTACTAACGTTTGTAATTCTGTTCATTTTCGCGAAGAGGCAGATCACTCGATTCGCGCTTCGCTCCAGACGAGGACCCCACATCCCCATTGGCGCTGATGCAAAGAAAGTAAGCTTTAGAGTTCAATCCATTGCCTTAAGCTAGTGTCACGTGGGGCTACTGGGTCGGCCCATAATGTAACTTGAGTGTGTGTGAGAACAGTTAGAAAGAGATGCTGCTATGTAGTCGCATAAATCTGTCCTTTTCTGTGTTGAATACGAGTTCCGAGGTTGAGTTTTAAACCAATTCAATTACACTTTTGGATGGCAGAATGAGATGCCACAATGTAGGTCACATATCTGACTCCTTCTTACTGTGCTCAATGGGAGTTCTGTGCTTGAGTTACGTTCTGCAATATTAGACTTAGACATGGAGTGACTAAAGTTGCATTTAAATTTCTAAATCATTCATTCTCGAAAAATGCTTGAGCAGTTTTCCAATATAATAATAATAAATTTTTATTTCAGATAATTATCTATAATTTGTTAGTGAAGACTGAAATATTGGCCTTATTTCTAATTCAAATAAATACTATTACGGTCTTATTAATTAATTCCGACTAGAAAAAGATTAACTTTACTCCAAGTATTAACTCATTACTAACCAATTTCAGTATTAATAAACACAGAGTAAGCAAGGAGTAACCTAATCCATGCCTACTCCCGGAGTAAAAGTTACGCCTTGGTGTCACCTAGTTTAAGCAGGGATTAGCCATGGTTTAGGTTTTATGCTAACCTAAAAGTTACTTTGACATTCATCGATGACGGAAGGATAACGGTAAGGCGATGGGATCAAAGAGATTTAAATATTATTATATTTTAATCTCTTTGCTACTCACTAACCACAAATACGGATGTCAGATAGTCAGCTGTCACTTGTGAAACACATTTTTTTAAGGTTCCATACCCAAAGGGTAAAATTGGGACCCTATTATACTAAGACTTCGCTGTCTGTCCGTCACCAGTCTGTATCTCAAGAACCGCGATAGCTAGACAGTTGACATTTTCACAGATTATGTATTTCTGTTGCCGTTATAACAACAAATACTAAAAAACAGAATAAATTAAGGAGGGATCCCATACAACCAACGTTATTTTTTTGCCGTTTTTATAGGTAATGGTACGAAACCCTTCGTACCATTACCGACTCGCACTTGGCCGGATTTCTTCCATTTTGGAAAAGTTCTTATCTCTCTTTTTACTTTTGAATTCATCAGTATTGCCACATTTCAGACGTAATCTAAGTGTAAGCTAGGTGTAAGGAATGTATAGTTAGTCCAAGGATACTCCGTGTTTATTAATGACATAAAAAAAACTGAGGTAATACTTGGTTACTCAGGGATTAACTACTTCTAGCGTAACTTCTGATCATCCTAGGGATAGGCCATTTTTATTAATAAGACCGTTAGAGTTGTAAATAGAATGAAAGAGTATATTAGTCCCACAGACAGCGGACTGTATTTGGATTACATATAGATGAAATTTTATTACCTACAAAATTAGAAACAAATCTTATCAATCTATCTATCCGTTCACAGTTCCTGAAAAAGGAAATAGAGCGGCGTATAGAAGCAGTCCCCCGTATCATGCATGAGCCTCGTCTGCTGAGTGCGGAGCCTTCCCACTACATCCTGGAGCCACAGCAACCGTATCACTACCGGTTCAGAGCTGTTGACGATGTTAAAACTTTGGGTATGAGCATGGTATTATGATTTTTTTTGACGTAAAAACTTCTTATAAATAGGTGAACGCCGGCTGTGAACAAAAAAGTGTCACGTTCTGAGCTGAGCGTGCAAGCGAGAGCACGGAACAAGCGATAAAGAACCTCTCTGCTCTGTGACGCATCTATCTCTCTTCTACTCCAGTAAGCAATTTTTCATCGATGTTTTCTTATGACGTTATCACGTAAAATTATTGTCCGTAAACCGACTTTACAGACAACCAATTTTTTTGACCTACAGAAATAAATGATTTTAATTTTGAATTTTTAGAGGAAGAAATCGCCCGCCAAGACCCGGGTCTCCGCCGGCACCCCCGCGAGTCTTTGCGCGCCTTCCTGCTTTCCTCCCTAGCGGCGCCCCTCGACGGCCGCGGCCAGAAGCTGGTGCACCAGTTCTGCGACACTTACGAGTTCGCCAGACACCACCCCGGGGAGTTTGGGGAGGACGAGTACCAGGCGTACAGCCGGCTGCTGATGAAGCTGTTGGATGCGTGAGTAGGGTGCAAGGGGAGATTTGACGAGACGAGTAGAGATGTGATGAGATGGGTCGGGTCGTGACGAGATGGTTAGGGACGTAACGAGATGAGTAGTGACGAGACGCATTTTAAAGTTTCATATTTTCCAAACGGATCCATGAGTCGAAAAAATGCTTGAACACACCCACAAAATTTTTGGACAACCTAAAAAATGTTAAAAAATAATCCCAACTTTGTATTTTTTTAACTATTACTACTAATTTTACTACTTTATCAGCTTGACTAATATGTATACCAGTGTCTGAGGTAATCCGGATACAGACAGATGGAAGTACATGACGAAACTATAAGAAATTCGTATGTCCGCAGTGCCCGCTTATTGAAGAGCGTGTCCGTGGCCGGCCCGTGCGTGGGTCCTCGCTCGAGCCCGTTGAGGCGCTCCGCCCCCGCGGCGGGAGGCCGGTTGCTGGACGCGGCGAGGCTCAGGCCAGGCCTGGCCGCGCTCCCCGGGGCCAACAAGCTGCCTACTAAACTGCACAACCACTACACGGCGCTAGAGGTCAGTGCAAGCAGTTTCTTACACTTTGACGGGCCTGTTGTCTCACATTGTAATTTTGTAAATTTTCTCAGTTGGGAAACATGTTTCTCCACTAAATTATAGCTAACAAAAAAATTATTGAGAAAATAATAAGGTAAAGATATTTTTTTTAAATAAGTACCTACATACAAGCTCAGATTAATGTATACACATATTATATACGAACACTAAACATACTTGAAAAATCTCACTGGAGATTAAAGAACAGGGGATCGAGAAAAATCTCACGAAGGGATTTATTACGACTTTCTACCTATTACGATTCACGAGATACAGTCCACTGACAGACGGACAGAAAGTGAAGGCTTATTAATAAAGTCCCGTTGACAACCGGATAAGACACCATAAAAACCTTTACTTCTGTTTCCAGAACATGCCAGTAGATTCGAAGTTGGAGGACGAAATAATCCGCGTGCCAGTGCGCGGCGCCGTCGAAGCTGCGCGCGCGCCGCCCGACGAGACCGCCGTCTGAGAGGCCGAGGGGGCTCCCCAGGGGGGGCCTTGCCGAAGGGGGGGGCGTTACGTGCGCACGCTGTGAGATACAGCCCCGCCACGTAACCACGATGGGCTGGGCTACGTGTGCACGCTGTGACCAAGAGCCCCGCTACGATCAAGAGCCCCGCTACGTGTGCACGCTGTGACAAAACCCCCCTACGTGTGCACGCTGTGAGCTACAGTCGAGCTACGTGTGCACGCTAGGAGCTACAGCCCCGCCATGTATAGACGTTGGGCCCCGCTACGTGTGCACGCTGTGACTAAAACCCCGTTACGTGTGCACGCTGTGACTAAAGCCCCGCTACGTGTGTACGCTGTGACTAAAGCCCCACTACGTGTGCACGCTGTCACCAAAAGCTCCGCTACGTGTGTACGCTGTGGCCAAAAGCCCCATTACTAACGCACGTTGTGATAGTTCCCGGTCGGTGAGCGGAAAAACTTGATGTGATTTTTCTATTTGATTTAGTTACATAAATGAGTAGTATTATTATTTCTATAGTTACGGTGGACACCAAAATGGTGGTTTTAAGATTAACGGGTAAGTAAAGAGTTATAGACATTGGACTAAAGTGTTTCCAAGTGTGTGTGGTTTTCAAGTGTGTATGGTTATGATTAAATATTATATAATCTAGTTATTTATATACTACTACTGCCATGTTTTAATGAATATAAGACTAGGAATGTCTCTGCCTACCCCTTCAGGAAAATTTAGATGTATGTCTTGTGTTTTTATATGTGTAGAGCACTATATAAATGTATTGAAATAGGTGTGGAAACTATTTAAGGGCGAATTTAGAGGGAAGTATAGAGACAGACAAGACAATCTGTCCTTATTGACATAGCATGTTGTATTTGCCTATGTGTAAATATTGAAAGATCCAGAGGGGAATTTTCTGTAAATAAATAATTACTTGTGATATTATTTTAGTAGCATAAGTTTAATAGTTGGTAAACATTGATAAATAAATGAATCAAAGTTCGTGTAATTAAACATTTTTATTCAACAGTCAACTTAAATACATAAATGTCAGATTATATAGACTATAAAAGTTTATTACAAACATATAAAACTACACTCGGCGTCAAAAAAATCGCACCTTTGAAAAACCACTTTTAATCCCATTTAGAATCAATGATGATGGGACTATTAGGTATCATTTTATAGGTCTAATCATCAACATTCAGCAAATCGTCTTCTTTAGTCTTGCTTCATAAAAAAAGAAGTGATTGCAAAAGAAGAAGAAAAAGTGTGTTGACAAAGAATTAAAGTAAGACAAAAAAATGCTTAAAAATTACTTAAAACCTAGTTTTACCCCCCCCCCCCTTTTATACCTCTATATAATAATGTAATTATGCATTATTTTTGTATAACGTCGTTATTTGGGTGAAAAGTTTTTTTTTTTATGGCATAAATGATTGTTAATTTTAATGTCGTTAAATTAATGTTTAAAATACTTAATAGTCCCATCACCATAGATTCTAAATGTGATTAAAAGTGGTTTAAAGTATTATTTTCCGAAGGTGCGACTTTTTTGACGCCGAGTGTATTTCTTCAGTCCTCTGTATTGGCACTGTTCTTTCCGAAGTGGCTCTCTCTGTACAAAGATAAAAGTAAAAATAATTATAGAGAAGTCTCTTTGAAAATATATTTGAAATATTTTTCATCATCTCAGCACAAAGTCAAAAAACCAGTCAGGTGCGAGTCGGACTAAGGACGAATTGAACTACTGTATAAAATTTTATGCGACATAATTTGGGTTTTTTTGTACCTACAAAAAATATAAATATAATCTCACGACTTTTTTATCCCCGAGGGGGTAGGCGGAGGTATTCCATTACTGGATATACCCACATTTCACGAGATATATTGGACCCCTAAACGTGATAGGTGGTGAGCCCATAGCCAGACCGGGCCCATTTACACATGTCTCAGAATTAATTCTGAGACCTGCGGGTTTCCTCACGATGTTTTCCTTCACCGTCGAGCTAGTGATAAATATGTACGTAAGTTTTTGAAAAATTCATTAGTACATGCCAGGATTCTAATCCGAGCCTCACTGATTTCCAGCCGGCTCTTTAATCGTTCGGGCTATCACTGCTCCTAGAAACTACAGAAAACCTACAGAAAATAATAATAATAATTATTATTATTATTTATTATTAATATTTTCTGTAGGTACAAAAGTACACTTAGAAATGTCAATAGTCTAATACGCAAGGCACTCTAAACTCGTCCATGAAGATTGGCATTGTATTACTGTGGCCGCTATAACAACGTTAAAAAGAATTGACAGAAAATAATTTTCTTTTTTACTCACAGTTTCTTCCAAACGTTGTGAGTGACGAAGGGTTCTGTATGTCGAAGGGCCAGCAACGCGCGTTGGCAGCTGCTAGCTGTCGCCGTGTCGCGCGACATATCGCGAGTATGCACCAACCATTCCAGGAGCTGGCAACAAAGTTTTGAGATTTCAATAATTTGGTGATTAGACCTGGCTCGAAGGACCATGTTAAACTAGTGTTTAACTTATACCTATATACACAGGATGAATTTTTCAAGTGAGGGTGGATGGCTAAATCAGAAACTATGAGGAATAGCGAAAAGTACTCAATGGAGTCTCTAGCGCGATTTTGATGAAAACTAAAACTGCATTTTTGGATTTTTGAAAAATCATTATTCCTAGCCAGGAAACGAACACGTTGACTTTGGGAAAAGAAAAAAAAGAAACTGACTGGTTGACTAATCGATGAACATATAGCCGAAACCACTGGATCTAGAAGTATGAAATTTTCCACAAAGATTTCTTAGAGAACATACATTCTCTCCACGTAGAAAGCAACACAACAGTACGTAACAATCGTAAATGTGAGGTGATTTAGGCAAGTTTTCGGAATCCGCTCCCCGCCCCACGTGAGATGTCGTGAGATTTAGTTCGGCGAATCTCACGTGAGATTTTTCTAAAACGACTTGATTTTTGAGTAGTAATCTTATCCGGCTCGAAGGACCATAACAGTACATTCCAGTACAAACCTGTATAGTACACTCGTTCCAGGCAGGTCGCGATATAAGCGCAAACGCCCCGGCGGGCAATAACACTTGTCTCGTGGTGCGTGTAAAAATCGCATCCGGCTCGAAGGACCAGTGGCCGCTGAACACGATCACGCTTAGCATGAACACGTCACAGAGGTACAGCTTCGCTGATTCGTCTTCCGTTCTGTTGTGAAAAGAAAAAAGCTCGTAAGACACTATCCAAAGAGGTTGGAAGAAAATCATTCTCTTTCCACTTTTTCTTTAAACGTCTTTGACACTATCTTTTTATCTAATCCTAGCGGTTTTGCGCGTTTTCACCGTAGTTCACCGGATATTAAAAAGTCTTTTTAAAATCGGTCAGTAGTTTTTGAGTTTACTCGTTACAAACAATAATGTAAAGCAGGATAAAGAGTGTTCCCCTTGATGTTTAAGCAAAAAAAGTGTTTTCTATTCTATAGACAATCTAAATGGTATTAAATTCCGAAATAATTAGGTAGGAGTTCAGCAAAAGTTATATTTCATCTATTTGATAATTATAAAAAGATTTCATCTTTTTGGGGAGTCATAAAATAAAAATCAGGAAGATCAGGGTTTCACTTTGAGTATTAAACCAACAGGAGACGTCACGCGCACTAGTTCCTTTGCAAAAAAGTCTGTCAATTTCTGCGGGGGGGACGAGGAAACAAACACAAATAATGATAAAACAAACGCATTTTTTGACAAAACAATTAAACGCTAGCTTGAACTAGATGCACACAAATACATTCACCAATACAAGCACTCCGTGAACTCAAACAAACTACTTGTATTTAACCGGTGTGCTCAAAGTGTTGGGCGTGTGGCGTCTCCGGTTGGTTTAATACTCAAAGGGGTTTCATTACATTTTGCATGCATATTTTATATATTATTATTTATACAATTTAAAAAAAGGTTCGTTACGCTAGCTAGTCATTGGGTTCAATTCTACAACACCGCCTAAACCTCTTAATTTTATTTGACAGCTGCTAAAGCATTTTGCTATTCTAGGCAGTACTGTCAAAATCAAATGACAGGACTAAAAATGAATCTGACGTTCCTAATTTGTCTGGCCAATTCAATTTAGGTTTAGCGATCTTATGGCTATTCTGTGGACGCCATTTTAAGCATTTTAGAAATGTCATCCGACTAAACTTCCTAAATTTAGCGGCGATTAAAATGGTGTCGCTTAAATTAGAATAAAGGAAAAAATCCGACATATTTGTGTTTGTGTTATTTTTGAAGATACGTTGTTCATATTTTTAGAAATAGTATAAAGGGTTTTTGGTGGGAATCTGAAAAGGGAGGTCATGTTTTCTTGTACATTTTTCATTTTGCTGTATATTTTGGGTTTTGTTTAATAATTAGTGATAGTATATTATGTGGCAGGTGTCTGTGAAGGTGTGCAGTGAGTGGGAAGTTCGATAAAATGCAAGGGATCGACGTTTTTAGATTGTCGAAGTCTTATTGAAGTTTTTAGTAAAGGTACTATAATTTTACTGTTGATGACCCAAAAAGCTTTGAGTATTAAACCAACCGGAGACGCCACTGACAGGCGTTCCCCTCTGCCAAAAAAAAGTGTCGGTCGACGCGCACACCTGTTAAATACAACTAGTTTTTTTGAGTTCACGGAGTGCTTGGATTGATGAATGTATTTGTGTGCATCTAGTTCAAGCTAGCGTTTAATTGTTTTGTCAAAAAATGCGTTTGTTTTAACATTATTTGTGTTTGTTTCCTCGTCCCCCCCGCAGAAATTGGCAGACTTTTTTGCAAAGGAACTAGTGCGCGTGACGTCTCCTGTTGGTTTAATACTCAAAGCCCAAAAAGGGATGAAAGTGTTGATGACTCTTATTTTTATATTGGATTAACAAGGAAACAAAGACTGAAGACGAGGCACATAGCCATTTAAAGATAACTGAAGACGAGGCAGAACGGTCTATGACTCTAGCCTGTCCAAAGAAAAAAATCTATTTGATAATACCTTTTTAGTGTTGCCCGAGTAATAGTGACTTTAATATTTGAAGTAAAACAAGAAAATATAAATTAAACCATTGTTAAAATGATAAAGATGGCATCGAAAGTAATTGTTGAGAATTTTGTTTACATTTTAAGAAATAGATACACATTTATTATTGTATATTTTTTAAATTTCATTCATTCGTTCACTTAGCTCTTTTTTTTATTTGTAATCGCAACACTATTCAACTTAGCTATTTTACGCTGTGGTTAAAGACTATCTAAATTTAGTAACCATGGCGTTTTAGAATTGCATTTGGCTTAGCGGCTGCGTAAAACTAAAAATAATTTAAGAAATTTAGTTTTAAGCTATTTAGGCAGTGGACGCGTAGAATTGAACCCATTACCTTAGAAGCGTCAATAACTTAATACGAAATGTCTCTTTAACTGACTTACTCTTTGAAAGCGACCTGCGTGCGGGCCATCAGCTGCAAGAACCACTCCCGAGTAGATTTCTCGTCAACTTGAGCGGCCTTCAGCGCCGGGACCATGCAGCGGAGAGAGAACTCTTGCTCCCTGGAATAAGGTCCAATATTCATTGGCAAATATAAGTTAACATAAAAAAAGAACCTACGCCGTAATAATGTGTCTTGCAAAAAAATATTTCTGTTAATCAACACTTTTTTTTCTAAATAAAAAAAATATGAGTTCTATTGCACCAATATCATCATCAGCATATTTGTGCACCAACAAACCACTTAAACTTACAGCGCGGCCGTTTTAACTTGACAGCTCTGAAGTTGCGCAAATGGCTGCGCAGTAACATTTTTTAGCGACCATATGGCGGTAGGAGGGGGATTTGAGCAGGCGAAGCCTATGTTCAGAGAAGCCAAGTTAAAACGGCCGAACTGTACATTCTCAACCGACTTCAAAAAAGGCGGAGGTTCTCAATTCGACTGTTTTTTTTTATGTTTGTTAACTTAGAACTTTCGACTGGGTGAACCGATTTTGATGATTCTTTTTTTATTTGAAAGCTGGTCCATCTTGTTTGGTCCCATTTTTTGGCAATAGCATCCATGAGGAAACCATATAAGTTAGAAGAACTCGGTTTTTTAGAGTTCTATGTTATAGCCTGCGCAGACGAGGGACTTTAGTCCGCGGACTTTTTACTCCGCCAAAATAGATCGATTACAACTGCATCGAGTAACGGCAAACGAACACGAGGGATTAAGTCTCCCGAATAATCGAGGACACCGAGAGACCGGACTGGACAAAAGTACGCGGGAGTCCCCGAAAAACTAACGTGGGAGAGCCATGCTTCGGCTTGGGCTCGACCGGAGTGATACCAAGGCCTCACAGAAAACCAGCGTAAAGCAATGCATTGCGTTTCGTTGAGTGACTGAGGTAACCGGAGGCCCCAATCCCCCCTTCCTCTCCCCTCCCCTCCCCCTACTCCCACCTCAAAGGTTGGCAACGCAGTTGTGACTCTTGAGTTGCAGGTGTCCATGGGCGACGGACGTCACTTACCATCAGGTGACCCGTCTGCTCGTTTGCCCCATTTTTGTTATTAAAAAAAAAGTGACTACTACTTTTTGTCCTCTGCGGACCAAAGTCCCTCATCTGCGCAGCCCTTATTATATAAAGTTGTTTTCGATACTACGTAAGTGCTACTAACGTGATCTCCGTGGCCTGCGCGTCGATGATCTCGTTCAGCCACACAAGGCCGCCATTAGCGGCCACAGCTCCCCTCACAGCGGCCGCCTTCCTCAGCAGCTCCCCGGTGAGCTCCCACCAGGCGCTGGGCGAAGACATCCGCTCCAAATGCGAAGTGCACAGAGAGGGGCAAACTTGCACGTACGTGAGCCACGCCTGTGTAATCGAGTATTTCACTTTATCAAAATTAAATTAAGTAATCATTAATTTAAAAATCGGTCAAGGCCAAGGGCGAGTCGAACTCTAACTATCACGGTTCATGAGTTACAACAATACAAAAATACTAATGTTTTCTCTTTGTAATATTAGTGTAGACTCTAGAGTATCAAACGTCCGTGAAAATGTGATATCACGGCTTTCACAATAATCCTGCGACATAAAAAAATATGGTGCGATAAGTAAGTGTAATAGATTCATTTGACATTGTTGCTTAAAAAAAATTTGTTTTAACTAATCTTGTATAATAACATTATAGTAATATACATTACTCAATTGTAATCAATACGACACACTGAAATATTTGAAGCACTGTTTAAAAAAATACTGTCTCGTAGCTTCTACCTACAACCGCCGGCTGCAACATAGAAGTAATAATAATATAATCTCACGCCTTTTTTTTTCCCCGAGGGGGTAGGCAGAGGTATTCCATTACTGGATATACCCACATTTCACGACATACATTGGACCCCTAAACGTGATAGGTGGTGAGCCCATCGCCGGACCGGGTCTATTTACACATGTCTCAGAATTAATTCTGAGACCTGCGGGTTTCCTCACGATGTTTTCCTTCACCGTCGAGCTAGTGATAAGCTTGACTGTACATGCCAGGATTCGAACCCGAGCCTCACTGATTTTCGGCCGGCTCTTTAACCGTTCGGGACATAACTGCTCCTAGACATAGAAGTGTGCGTACTTTTCTAGACTTTGTAAATTGCATTTAACATGACTATATTTAACTACTCGTGTATAACTTCGGATTTAAATACCTTATACCTCATATTTATTTAAGACTAAAAAAAACATCCAGTATAGATTAGGGATGGTCTTATGGAGGAGCGGAGGTGGAATACTCCTCCATCGTGAAAAGGGAAGATCTTCCTTCAGGAGAGGTGATCGTGCCTGGGGACCCCAACGGTTGATGTTGGACAGTTGTATTTATACAAACTCATCAGAAAACTCTGATATCGCGGTTTAGAACTCGACCGTCTATTGGCGCATTCTGTGTAGTATCGCTAGTCTACTCACCACGTTATCATCTGGAAGGATCGAGAAGTAATTCTCAACTATCTGCGAAAGTAGAGTCCTGTTCGCGTCATGTATCTTTTCGCAGTCCAAACATGCTTTGATCATTTTCAATTGCCTGATGAATAAGTGTTCTTCCGATGGCTCTGTTTCTTCATTTTTGGCGTGTTTTCGGCTCATTTTGAGGTTAGCTATTTCTGCGTATGATTCTCCGAGACTCTTTTCTATGATTGGCCTGAGACTGTTGGGCGGCATGCTTCGGCAAAGGATTGGTAGTAACTCGAAGACTATGATAATATCCGATTCCTGAAAGGTAATAGATTTATTAGTGACTAGCGGTTCGGCGCGGTTTTACCCTCGTAGTTCCCGTTCCCGTGGGAATACGGGAATAAAATATAGCCTGTTACTCAGGGATATTCTAGCTTTCCATTAGTGAAAGAATTTAAAATCGGTTCAGTAGTGTTTGTTTATTCGTATCAAACATACAAAAATACAAATCTTTCCTGTTTATAATATTAGTATGGATATGATGCATTCGTACTTTAGTTTTGTCTAACCTTTCTTAAATAAAGAGCAATAGTAGTAGGTACGGTCTCAATAGGTAGCCCTAAATGCATTAATCGGAAAAATTTTACATATTAAAAATAGCTGAAATAGATTAAGTAGTCGATAACTAATTTCAGGAATTGCTCTTATTCTGTTACCTATTGTAAAATAGCTACCTCTGCGTCCCCGGCGAGCAATCCCTGGAGGTAGTTGTCGAGGAATCGTCTCGCGGAGCCCGAGGTGGGCGCCTGCCTCGCCGCCAGCTGCACGCACGGCCGCCGCCACTGCTTACCCCTGTGGAACACCTACCACACCCACGCGCAATACTACTTTATTTTAATACTAGCAGATGCCCGCGCGGATTCCGTTTATTCCCGTTCCCGTGGGAATTTCCGAAAATCCCTTCATAGTGGTTGCCTACGACATATTTAAGACACCTACATACCATATTTCAAATAGCGGGTGCCCAGCGGCGTTTTCCCGCTTGGATTTAGTTTATTCCCGTTCCCGTGGGAATTTCCAAAAATCCCTTCATACCAATTTCCTATGACATATCAGACACCTTCATACCATTTTTCATGTTTCTAGGTGTTATCGTTTCGGAGTAGTACGTATTTCTCTTTTTAACCAGTTTTTATATTTTCCCGTGGGAATGAGATATTTTCCTGAAATAAAAAGTACCCTAGATGTTGACCCGGGTACTCAGTTATCTCCATACCAAATTTCATCAAAATCCGTCCAGTAGTTTTTGAGTGATGCGTGCACAACCAGACAGACAGACAGACAAAAATTCCAAAAATTGGTGTTTCGGTATCTATATCGATAACTATATACACTACCGTTAAAATTTTCAAAAAAAAAATTTAATGTACAGACACGGCCCCGTTAGAGTTTTATTATATGTATAGATAATGTCACCGCATTTAGCATATTTAGCGCTCGTAGCCCTGCGGTGCCAGTGTGTTTGTAACGATCATACTGGTTAAGCAAAGTTGGGTGCGGTCAGTCAGTGGATGGGTGACCGCCTCACATAATTAATAGATAATAACTATTGTATGTTCTCTAAGCGCTCGTAGCCTTGCGGTGCCAGTGTGTTTATAACGATCACACTGGTTAAGTAAAGTTGGGTGAATCGCTGACTGCCTAGTGGCATTTATATCACGAGCGCTTCCGTGTTTCGGAAGGCACGTTAAATTGTTGGTCCCGGTTTTCGTTGTGCTTACGCACAATGGAAGTCGTTAAGCCATGTCAGATACCCTTTGGTGGCTTGAAACATTCTGACTGTTAAGTGGCCACCATCTCCCAATCCGCGGTGGGCTCTTGTGGGAGATTAAATCCCATACTTCCTCATGTGTGAGGAAAGACCCTTAGCTCAGCTGTGGGCTGTTACGGGTTGATGATGATGATTTAGCATGTTTAACAGACCCGGTCCAGCGATGGGCTCACCACTTATCACGTTTGGGGGTCCAAAGAATATCTGGTGAAAGTGGGTATATCCAGAAATGGAATACCTCTGCCCACCCCCTCGGGGATATAAGGAAGGCGTGAGATTATTTAGCATTTTGCCAATGTCAAGTAATTCAGTTTTCAAGTCTTTAGTTTACAAAAATTCTGTGGCTTCCACACTTTCAATATCCCTCCCTTGCTTATCAACAGTAAAATGATAGCATTTTTACTGAAGACTCCGTTGTGACTTCTTGAGGCAATCGAAAAATGTCCATCCCTCGCATTTTATCGAATTTCCAATTCACTGCACACTTTCATGGACACTTGCCACATATTATACTATCACTAATATGAGTCAAAACCTGAAATATACTGCAAAAGGAAAATTATACAAAAAACATTACGTCCCTCTTCGGATTCAAGCCAAAAAGCCCATGCGAGAACTTATACTTACACTCGTAGTAATTATCGTTATCATGTACAGTACAGTACCGCCGTTTTAACTTGGCAGCTCTGAAGTTGCGCAATAACATTTTTAGCGACCATTTGGCGATACGAGGGGGTTTGCGAAGGCGAAGCCTATATTCAGAGCAGCCAAGTTAAAACGACCGTACTGTACATGGTCTAAAAAATATAGCAATAAAGGCAGGTCTCATAAAATATAGTAATCTTAAATCTATATACAACGCGTAACAGAATAAGCGCAATTCCTCATACACCCCAATTAGTATACTAATATAAAAAAATATATGATGCCTTCGTACTTTAGTTGCGTCTAACCAAGAGCAATAATAGTACGATTTCCATAGATAGCACTAATTCATTTTTCGGAAAAATTTAACTCATATTAAAAATAGCTGAAATCGTATAAGTAGTCGATACTGTACAAACTAATTTCTGGATTTGCGCTTATTCTGTTACATATTGTATAATATACAGGGTGAATTTTTCAAGTACTTAAAGGAGTATCGGGCCCGATTTTGATGGAAACTAAAACTATGTGCCTTCCGAAACACGGAGGCTCTTGACTGTACCTAATATCTGTATTCACTACATAGTATAAAACAAAGTCGCTTTCTCTGTCCCTATATCCCTATGTCCCTATGTATGCTTAAATCTTTAAGACTACGCAACGGATTTTGATGCGGTTTTTTTAAATAGATAGAGTGATTCAAGAGGAAGGTTTTAGTGTTAGCATTGCACCCGTGCGAAGCCGGGGCGGGTCGCTAGTAATAAATAAATAAAAGTACCTCGTGTATGCAGCAGAGGTCCACGGGCGGCAAAGGCTTGGGGTACTCGGCCGCGAGAGTCAGCAGAATGGCCAATAACACTGCATCGGGGAAGTCGTATGTCGGGGCTGTGGCCTGAGACATCAAAGAAAGAAAGGAAGAAAGAAAAGAAAGAAAAAGTGTTTATTCCAAAGAGATTAAAGTATAATAGGACATAAAGGGGGCATTGGGAATATTTTCATACAAAACTTTGAAGCATGTTTGAAGCTTATGCGTCATGTCAGTTAGTATGAACGTGAGCTGTCATTCGGTCGAAATTGTACTAGACTTATTCCACTTGGAATAACTTTTGGCTTCAAATTTTCCTCGCTTTGTCCCCTCTATGTCCTATTATAGTTTAATCTCTTTGGTTTATTCACAGAAATTATTTTTACAAGACACTATTACCTCCGCCAAACTGCAAAACAGTTTGTTGGCAGACGTAGCTCCTTTTTTTTTATATTATACATACACACATCGAAAATTTTTTTATGAGTCTTGAGTTTTTTTGCTGGAACCAGCAACTCGTGGTGGAGATGGGCTACTGCTTACATTTAGCCCATCTTGATGGACGAGTTTAGAGTGCCTTGTTATTAGACTATTGACTTTTCTAAGCGAACTAACAAAAATGTTGTGTAGTTTATAACTGCAGTTATATAAGTTAGGTACAATTGTTATACCATAGCCGTAGCTGGGGGGGGGGGGGGGGGGTACCGAAGGGTATTTTTCATACATAAAATAACTTCATCCTCACAGCACTCACTCCAACACAGAAAACTTACAATTATTTAAATTTTTTTTTCTTATTTCAAGGTCGTGGAGTGAACCGATTTAATTTTGGTTTCTTTTTTTTTACTTCAACGTTTTATATTTTTGGTTGCTCTGGTTTTTTGATTTGTAACAATTAAATAACATCATACTAACCTAATAATAATATAATCTACCATTTATTTGTTTTACCTTGTTGTTGGTAATTTAATAGCGGAGCTCTTGTCGGTGTATACCTAGCTATATTTTGGTCAGGACACAGTTAGAAGAAAGATAATAGTATAATAGGACAGGATAACTGAAACCCATACATGATATACGTGAGAGAGCCATGCTACGGCACGCTTGGGCCGGATCGACCGGAGTGACACCACGGCCTCACAGAAAACCAGCGTAAAGCAATGCATTGCGTTTCGTTGAGTGAGTGAGGTAACCGGAGGCCAGTGTTGCCAACTGCTGCCCTTGCCTTGTAGCTAGACATCTTGCGAAAAGTAGCCAGATTGCCCGATTTGTTGACACAAAAAAGTAGCTAGAAGTAGCTAACACTTTAAACTAGGTAAAGTAAGCAGATTACGTGTATTTTTTCATAGGTAAATCAATTTTCAGTTTATTAAAATAGCGAAAAATAATTTTAAATTTATAAAATAAGACAAAGCAGAACGCAATATAAGTTTTAAACGAATAAATATGTTTATCCCCTTCATTTAGCCAGGTATTAGTAATAAAATACATACGCCAGCCACGTTTAGGTACAATTTAAGGACCAAATGTGAGTACTTTCAAGACTTTATAGTAGGGTATCCACTATAAAGTCTCGAAAGTACTCACATTTTGCAAAAGAGTAAAAGTAGCTAGAAAAAGTAGCTAAAAAATTTAGCTACAAGATTTTGTAAATTGTAGCTGCCTGATACCCAAAAATAGCTAGATCTAGCTATAAAGTAGCTAAGTTGGCAACACTGCCGGAGGCCCCAATCCCCCCTCCCCCTCCCCTCCCCCTACTCCCACCTCAAAGGTCGGCAACGCAGTTGTGACTCTCGAGTTGCAGGTGTCCATGGGCGACGGATGTCACTTACCCGTCTGCTCGTTTGCCCCCTTTTTTATCATAAAAAAAATGATACCTACATAGTTGCGCATGCGCTGATAGTCAGTGACCACCTTGCCCGTGGCCGGCCGATTCATGGCTTAAAAATCTAGGAAAAATCCCTAGCTACGCCAATGACGGTCACGTATGTTATTATCACGTATGAGAACGAATATTTATCTTGTAATGTATCTATCCTTCGGCGCATAGACTATCCAAGTTGTTTTCTTTTGGTTTCTAGTCTAATAGACTACTGAATTTTTGACTTTTGATAATTATCATCGCATTAAATCTTCCTCACCTGTTTCCTGAAGCAGTCCATGAGCCCCCTGACGACGCTGGTGTTCGGGAGGTAGCCCATGTCCCTGGGCTCGGCCCTCGCGTCGGGCTGGTAGACGCCCGAGCGGAACTGGCGGACCTCCCGCTCCACCAGTCGGGAAACCATGCTTTGGACCCCCGATAAGGCCGCCTGGTTGGTGTACTTGAACACCTCGGGCCAGATTTCACCTGAGGATAATAATAATAGAAATCATCGTGAGGAAACCCCCAGGTCGCATAATTAATTCTGAGACATGTGTAAACAGACCCGGTCCGCCGATGGGTTCACCACCTATCACGTTTAGGGGTCCAAAGAATATCTGGTGAGAAGTGGGTACTATATCTAGAAATGGAATACTTCTGCCTACCCCCTCGGGGATAAAAGGCCTGAAATTATTTATTATATTTTAATTTTATCGTTGTTAGTTTTGCTGCAGTACAAATAGGTACAGCGGCAGTATCTTAGAGCAAATCGTTGATTTTCAGCTTCATAAAGCTTTTTTTTGTAATAAATTTCCACATGGGACTCTTAAAAATTCCTTCACCAATGGAAAGCTTACTTTTCTGTTAATAACATGGGGTATCATTTTCCGACGAGAACGGTACCGATGCGGTTGAAACCGTAGCACTGTTAATAAATCATAAAATTACGTACAATTCTGTCATACATATTTTCTCCAGCTCAGCAAAGCACTAAAACCATGTAAGTTGAGTACTTTGTATTACATTGTTTTTTTAAAAGAACAATGTGTTGAGGAGTTTCTTGCCCCACTTCTTCACAACTATACATACCGAAGCGGTGGAGTCAATGACTTTCAATAAGAGGCCTTATAAGCTCCTACATAAAAAATAAAAAAATATATAATATAATCTCACGCCTTTTATCCCCGAGGGGGTAGGCAGAGGTATTCCATTACTGGATATACCCACATTTCACGAGATACATTGGACCCCTAAAATAAAAAAAATAAATTAAAAATGTTTATTTATGTTACTAGATTACAATTTTTGCAGTTAAAGTTTTAAAAGTTTGGGAGCCTCCTTTTAAGCAAATATTTTGCTTGTGCTAGAAGGCTCCGCTCTTCCGTTAATACAATTTCTTTAAATTCCGTTAACTAATTAGTGAGTTACATAATATGTGATGTGATGTTTGTGTAAGGGTTCCGTATGTTAATAAAAACTTTTGACTTTGACAAGTCATGTTAAATACCATACTGTACATACATGGTATATAGTCAAGCACGTCTTCGGGATTCCTTGCAGCGTCTGCGGGTGTCTTGCAATACGATGGCGGCAGCTTCACTGTCCGTCTGTATATCTGTCAAAATAACGTAAAAAAAGGTAACTATAAAATTATAGACCACTTATTAGACCAACATGCATGAGATTAACCGACTCGACGCTATGTAAGGCTATTAATTATAATTATTATTGTAAACGATATTTATTAGTAAGACATGAGATTAAAAAGAGCTGCCCTTGAGTTTCTTGCTGGCTCTTCTCGGGGTACTGCATTTGGAACCAGAAACTCGTCGGTGGAGATGGGCTGCTGTTTACATTTAGCCAATCTTCATGGACGAGTTTAGAGTGCCTTGTTATTAGACTATTGACTTTTCTAAGTGTACCTTTAGTACATACAGAAAATTAAAGAATTTGAATTTAACATATAACAGCTCTTGTAAGCCTACAACCAAGAAGGCAGCACCGCAAATAAAATTAAAACTGCTGAGTGCGAGGACGAAGGCATCCGTAACACCAAAAACCGACTTCAACGAAATATACTAAAAATACAGTCTAATTGAGAATTTCTTTCTTTTTTGAAGTCGGTTAAAACAAAAATCATCAAAATCGGTTGGCGTGATATTAAGTTATTCGTCATTTTGTTTTGATTCGATACTCGATATCGGAAAATCTGTCGAATCTTTATGTCAAATATGACATGTGTGTTATAGCCCATCTCGAAACCTTTCGACAGATTTTCCGATTCCGACTCGAATATCGAGTATCGAATCTCCGTGAATACGCCCGCAGGACTGGAATTCTCCTCTCAACCCCCTCTGGGACAAAGGCGTGAGCATACGTGTGTGTAGTTTATGATGTTTGGTGTAAATTTTCTCCAGCTCAAGCACTAAAACCATGTAACTTGTACTTTGTATTAGGTATATCGATTGTTTAAAAGAATGTGTTGAGGAGTTTCTTGCCCCGCTTCTTCTCCCCAAAGCGGTTGAGTCGCAATGTCTTTCAATAAGAGGACTTATAAGCCCCTACATTGAATAAAAAAGAGCAGTGATAGCCCGAACGGTTAAAGAGCCGGCCGAAAATCAGTGAGGCTCGGGTTCGAATCCTGGCATGTACCAATGAGTTTTTCAAAAACTTACGTACATATTTATCACTAGCTCGACGGTGAAGGAAAACATCGTGAGGAAACCCGCAGGTCTCAGAATTAATTCTGAGACATGTGTAAACAGACCCGGTCCGGCGATGGGCTCCCCCCCTATCACGTTTAGGGGTCCAATATATCTCGTGAAGTGTGGGTATATCCAGTAATGGAATACCTCTGCCTACCCCCTCGGGGATAAAAAGGCGTGAGATTATATTATTATTATTTATATTATACCTCAGGCACATCTTTGAGCGTGTAGTCCTCTATCCTGTACTCGCCGAGAGCCTCGCAGGCCGCCTCCACGACTTCCGGGCTATCAGAGCCCGCCACGTAGCCCCACAGCTGACGGGCTGCGTCCGATAACAGCTGATCGTACTCTGGAGAGGACACCCGGAGGGCTGGGACCTCTGATAGGAGCTCGCAGAGGCTGGTATATTAAAAAAAATAGTTTATTTCGTTAAGATAAGCTACTTAACCATAGAGTATTTTACTGCATTTAGATTTTTTCTATTTAGAATTACAGCAAATTTTTTAATAATAAAACAATCATGAGACCGGCCAAGTGCGAGGCGGACTCGCGCACGAACGGTTTCGTACCATCACTACATAGTATAAAACAAAGTCGCTTTCTTTGTCCCTATATCCCTATGTCCCTTTGTATGCTTAAATCTTTAAAACTACAGATTTTGATGCGTTTTTTTAATAGATAGAGTGAAGTGAGTGAGTGAAGGTTTTAGTATTAGCATTGCACCCGTGCGAAGCCGGGTCGCTAGTTATCTATAAAAACGGTAAAACAATGTATGGGAGCCCTTTTAAATATTTATCTTATTGGTTTTTTTTGTATTTGTTGTTATAGCGGCAACTTATCCTCGCCAGACAGCAGGAAAGCAGGGGGTCAATTCTACTAAATGTCAACGGTCTTAATTGGATGACTATGACATATCAATGGTCAGACAATAGTGTTATTTTGACACTTTTCAGAGCAAATAACACCATCGACTGACCATGTCATTGTCATTGTCATCCAACTGTAACAGTAGAAATTTAGTAAAATTGGCCCCCTGGTCTAGTATCCCGTCCCATCTTAGTTGGGGTGCCTCATATTCCTGTTCAGGTTAACACTTACCCTCGCCTAACAGCTGGCCTGGTATCCCTCCCCAGCAGTGTTGGCATTAATCGATTAATTTCTTTAATCAATTAATCAATCGATTAAAATATTAATCGATTAAATTAATCACGATTAACTTATATCGCGATTAACACAGTATAAATTAATCTTTTGCAACGATTAATTTATGTAATCGTTAATCTTAATTTGATTAATGTTTCACGATTACTTAAACTGTATTAAAGACTAGCGGTTTTGCGCGGTTTTATTTTTTTTATGATTTCCGTTCCCGTGTGAATACGGGGCTAAGATATAGCCTATGTTACTCAGGAATATTGTAACTTTCCATTGGTGAAAGAATTTTTAAAATTGGTCAAGTTTATTTTTTGAGTTTATTCGTTACAAACAATTTTTTAGGAAAATACAAAAAAACACAAAAGTACCTTCAAAAGTACAAGATTACGAAAGTACAAAAGTACAGAAGCACAAAAATACTAAAAAAAATACAAAAATTCCAAAAATATATACAAAAATACTACAAATATATACTAATATTAAAACGCAAGAACGAAAAAATACAAAAAAAATATGCAAATACACTTTACACTTAACTATCCTTAGGATACACAAACAGTAATGAGTAACACAGGAAAGTTTTCCTTTAGTAGTAACAAGAAAAAGACGAGAACTTATCTGGATTAACGATTAGATTAAATTAATCGTTAATCATGATTAACGATTGAAAATACTAATCATTAATCAATAATCGCGATTAACCTTTTAATCGTTAATTTTTAATCGTTAATCGGATTAACTTTTTGCCAACACTGCTCCCCAGCTTGGGCTGAAGCTGCCTAGGTGTCGTTCCTCGTGTTTAAGTTAAGAATACTTGCCCTTAAGCTTGAACTGGAGCTCAATAGGTGTAGTGCCTCATATTCCTGTTCAGGTTAACACTTACCCTCGCCTAACAGCAGGCCTGGTATCCCTCCCCAGCTTGGGCTGAAGCTGAATACGTTGGTTTCTTATGTTCAAGTTAAGAAGATTTACCCTCGTAGCAGGCATAGTGTCTTTCAACAGCTTGGGCTGAAGCTGACTATAGTCTATTTCACGTAGCATGAGTTCGGTGACAGTTAACATTTTTCTCTTTTACTCATGCTACTTTTGACTAATATATAATAATTACATAGTAAATATATTTTAATCAAAAATTTTTATTAGTCGAAAGTAGTAGGCGTGGAACGGAAAAATGTGTCACTAGGTGGTGACAGGTATTAGGTGTGGTTCCTCATGCTAGTTTTTTTAACAGAAATCTAAATTCAACCGCTAAGTTTACGCGGTGTCGTTATCGACAGATTTGCCATTTTTCACTTTAAATTTTAATTAAAAAAAATATAGGCTCCTCATGTTCAGGTTACGACTTACCCTCGCCGGACAGCTGTGGGTCTAAAAGCCATTTTAGCACTTCCTCCTTTTATGAATTCCCAGCAAATCCTAAGCAATTCCTCTAAATTTCGTAAAATGGTCCCTCATTTTAGTGATTCACTGACAATTCAATTCATTAGCAGATTCGTATTTGGTGAAAATTTCGAATATGAATCGAAATAGGATCCTATTATGATTCACCCGAAACGGCCTTTTTAGACTTACCCTCGCCTAACAGCAGGCCTGGTGTCCCTCCCCAGCTTGGGCTGTAGAGCCCGCCAGGCCCCAGCTGGGGCCACGGCCGAGCCCCGCCACAGCCGGCCCAGGGCGCGCACGCAGAGGGCCGCGGGCACCGCCCCGGATGCGCCAGAGCAGCGGGTCAGGAGGGACGAGATCACGGGGACCAGCTCGGCCCCGTGGGTCGATGCCCTGGGGACGAAATGCTTGCTTGCTTGAGGGAATCCGAGAGAGATATTGTGTTTTTTCATACCATCTATTCGAAAAGTGTCGTTTTGCTCCTCAATAAAAGGAAGTAAAGTAAGTCTTTTCCGATAGGGTTTTAATAAGTGCGAATAAAATGGTTTTTTGAATTTGGAATTAAAAATATCCCGCAACATTCTTAGCCAAAGAGATTAACAAAATAAGTTTGCATCTAAGGTTGGCGCCACTGTAGCTTACTAAGTACTATAACAAAACATTAGTTCCATTTTTCGACGCATTAGGCTGACAAGCATAGAGTAACTTATATGCTGACAAGGCTGAATGGGGTTCGATGGTTGTGCACACTGTCAGAAAAATTGCTGTGGCAATGCGCGCGCTTTCATACTTATTTTTTACAATTTAAATTTTATTTTACGCCAAATTTTCGAATTCCGACATACAATTTTTTGTGTATTTTATATTTTAAAATGTATTCAAGCAGCAGTGACTGCAGTGATAGTTAAACACCGGAAAATATTTAAAAAAGAAGCAAACAATGTCATCAACAATTTTTCTCATAGAGAGGTATGAAAAGCAGAGTGTATCATTCGGTCGCAAAATTATTTTTACCTTGGGCTACGTACTTTAAACCCCTCACTTCGTTCATGATTCTACATTAGAATCCCTCACTACGTTCGGGATTCTATCCTAGAATCATTCACTATGTTCGTGATTTAAAAAAACGCCCTTGCCGTAAAATTATAGTTTTGCTCCCTTATGACACAATCTACTATTATCGCGCGATGCGAAAGGGGGCTAGACGGAAAAAAATAAGACCAAAAGTTGTTTCTCTGTCTGTTATTAGTCGTTAAGTTAAAGCTGGAAACTAACAGATGGCGCTGCTGCGATGAAATACCGCTACTTAACCAGAGCTGACACGAAGTAATACCTTGACTTATCAAGAGATGGAGCTGTTAACACATTGTATCATTGTGGATAACATTATAATTATTGTTAATAATAAAAAATATATTATTATAACTAAAAAATTATACAACAATTCCTTCACTAATTAATCGAAAGGAACTACGTTCCATCCGGGTGTGCTTTGATACCTCTCAAGTTTTGTTCCATACCATCTATTCGAAAAGTGACGTTTTGCTCCTCAATAAAAGGAAGCAAAGTAAGTCTTTTCCGATAGGGTTTTAATAAGTGCGAATAAAAGTGTTTTGAATTTGGAATTCAAAATAATTGTCAAAAATCTTAGCCAAAGAGATAAGCAAAATAAGTTGAAGGTTGGGGCCACTATAGTTTAAGTACATGCCCTGGGGACGGAAGAAGAATCGACGGGCCTGTTGGTTCGTCAGAGGTCGCGGGTTCGATCCCGCTCGTGTAAAACATTTGTGTGCATGAACATGTCTTCGTGTCTGGTCGTTTAATATTTATTTAAGTATGTTTATCAGTTGTTTAGTACCCATAGTACAGGCTCTGCCTAGTTTGGGACTAAATAACCGTGTGTGGATTGTGTCCCACGATTTATTGAAATTTATTAATCCAGAGAAGAACAGACATAGCCCTGCCGTTAAAAAGTTTCTCATTTGTGAGTCTGGTTCGAATCCTGGGAATCACGAAAAATGGCTATCACACGTACTTTTAAATCTTTGTATACACTTACAAAATTGAGAAACGTACCTCGTATCGCAAATCCTGTAGACGGCCATGGCCTTGGCAATGTCCACTTCCCACTTGAGGTCGTCCGGTCGACCAGGGCCGTGGTCCACCAGCAACTCTTGGAGGTACGGAAAGCACCTCACCTGTTACAGGAATTCATATCTTGGTATTCGATTTATCATAATGAAGGTTAAAGAGCCGGCCGAAAATCAGTGAGGCTCGGGTTCAAATCCTGGCATGTACCAATGAGTTTTTCAAAAACTTACGTACATATTTATCACTAGCTCGACGGTGAAGGAAAACATCGTGAGGAAACCCGCAGGTCTCAGAATTAATTCTGAGACATGTGTAAATAGACTCTGTCCGGCGATGGATACCCCCTCGAGGATAAAAGGCGTGAGATTATACTTATACTATACTTATACGATTTATCATAATCCTATAAATATTATAAACGCGAATGTTTGTATGGATGGATGTTTGGATGGATGTTTGTTCCTCTTTCACGCAAAAACTACTGAACGGATTTTGATGAAACTTGATAGTTATATAGCTTATACATCAGAATAACACATAGGTTATACTTTATCCCCGTATTGCTACGGGAACAGGAACTACGCGGGTGAAACCGCGGGGCGCTGCTAGTAAATAATAAATTGTGGGACACAAGTCACACTCGATTGTTTAGTCCCAAACTAGGCAAAGCCTGTACTATGGTTACTAAACAACTGATAAACATACTTAAATAAATATTAAACGACCAGACACGAAGCCAACAGACATGTTCATGCACACAAATGTTGGCCACGAGCGGGATCGAACCCGCGACCTCCGACTCAGAAGGCAGGGCCACTCACTACTAACTGAGCCAATAGGCCCGTCGTTCATCAGTCAGTCGTTTGTTTTCTCACTAACACTTTAGTGCACCAACTACCTTCTTCTGTTTATCTCAGTTACACCCATCCTAAGGTTGTCTGGAAGAAATCGCTTGAAGCGATAAGACCGTCCATTTAGTATAATATTTGTCACTCACTTGGGTCTCGGCCAAACTGGTGTACAGCATTATTAAGAAAGACGAAGGTATTCCTTTATTGACTTTCAACTTGTTGAGTATCGACACTATAGTCGGCACATTTTCCTGAAAAAAAAAAAGATCTTACCACTAAAGCGTCTAATAGATGCTGTCACTTTTTAGAAAATAATGTTATTTATTTATTTATTTAACAAGTCTGCCAACAGGGTATGTTAGAAGGGTTTGAGACAGCGTCTAATTTTAAACACAGTTCTGGCTAACGCCGTGAGCTAATATTTATTTATTAATTCCAACATATAATACTAGCTGTTCCGAGCCGTTTCATCCTCGTAGTTCCTGTGGGAATTCGGGAATAAAATATAGCCTATGTTACTCAGTGATAATGTAGCTTTCCATTAGCGAAAGAATGTTTTAAATCGGTCCAGTATTTACCACAGAACAGAGTTTAAAGTTAACATGGTCTAAAACAGTGTCTCACTTAAAACACTGGGCTCGATTCTGCATTACAGCGACTAAACTTATTTTAGTTTAGTCCTGTCATTTTCTTTCTCCTAGAAAAGAAAAGAGACGAGAGATATTTAGTCCTGTCAAATTAAAATTAGTCCTGTCAACTAAGGCGTGTTTAGCAATTTTAGTGACGATTTAACAAGGTCAGGGATAAAAGAGACAGATAAGCACGTTCATAAGGTTCAAATTAGTTGGTTTTTACATGTTTGACATTACTCTTTAATCTATGGTTTGTTTCTGTCCTTTTTCTTCCGTATTCTATGGAGAAGGATAGGCTAACTTAAAATTAGGAATTGTTGTCTAATTTATCATAATAGTTTGACAACTTACTTTCGTTTTTGCCATCAAAGGCAACGCCTTCAAACACTCCATCTTCACAGCCGGAGACTTGTCATGAGCAATCCGATACAACAACACTGGTAACACCTGAACTGACACCCCCTTATTAACATTAACCAGCCCAATTATAATATTCAAAGTCCTCAACACGACCTCTTGGAACCACGCGTCTTTTATATTCTCCATCATAATACCAAGGAAAAAAGGTAACAATTCCATCTTTAAAAGATCGTCAGTTTTTTCGATACCATCGAACCACGTTTTTAACTTGCTAGGGTTGTCACTCAAACGCTCCCAGATTTCGTTTATCTTGAAAATTATTGACAAATGACTGTCAGTATACATTAGAGTAAGAAATGTTTTGTTTGACTTCAAATTCGGCATGTAAAGTCTGGGATTCTCTTTCGTGGTCGCTTGGTAGGTGTCGAGGATTTTCGAAGCGACTTTTAAAGCTGAAGATGTGAGGTATGAAGGCAGATGCAACCATTGGAGCGATAGCGAAGCGAAAACGTTGAGGCACATTATGGGGTACTCGTATTTACTGATTATGTTTAGGCCTGGAATAGAGAAAAGAAAATGTGTTTTATTCTGTAGGTAATAATAATTACACTAAGAACAGTCAATAGTCTAATAACAAGGCACACTAAACTCATCCTTAAAGATAGCCTAGATAGGCTATAATAGATCACAATATTTAAAAAAAAAAGATATATAATAAATAATCTGACGCCTTCTATTCCCGAGGGGGTAGGTAGAGGTATTCCATTTCTGGAAATACCAACTTTTTACCAGAATATGGAATATTCGACCCCTAAACGTGATAGGTGGTGAGCCCATCGCCGGACCGAGTCTGTTACACATGCCTCAGAATTAATTCTAGGACCTGCGGGTTTCCTCACGATGTTTTCCTTCACTGTCGAGCTAGTGATAAATATACCTAAACGTAATTTTTTGAAAAACTCATTGGTACATGATTCTTCCTGTAAAAAGGACTCAATACTGGACTCGATTCTAACTGACCAGCTAAAATTCCTAATTTTAAGGTAGCTCTATAATTTTCCACCGCTTTGGAAAGGAAAGGGACTTTTATTTATTTATAGTGTCACAAATGTCAAAATAACAAAATTGAACCTTATGAACACGTGTTTAACAATTTTAGCGGCGATGTAACAAGGTCATGGATAAAAGTGACAGATAAGCACGTTCATAAGGTTCAAATTAGTTGGTTTTTACATGTTTGATTCTAACTCTTCAATCTATTGTTTGTTTCTGTCCTTTTCCTTCCGTATTCTATGAAGAAGGATAGGCTAATTTAACATTAGGAATTTTAATACTGTCATAGAACTTTATACCTGTACTACTTACACAAATTGAATAGCTCGTGTAGATACAACGCAGAGCTTGTGGCAAGGTTCTCAGCTAGCAACATGATAGTGATTCCTGCCACCGTTCTTAGCTCGGGCGCGTCTAACGCGAAACAGCGCTCTATCAGGCTGTAGCAGGCTCGAGGGTCGCGCCTGCAGGCCAAAAATATTACAGTGGACCCGTGGTAATCCGACAAACGTTTTGCAGGGCAGTTTCGACCTATCGAATTTGTCGGATTATAGAGTACTGCCTAAGACTACTACCTGCCTAATTGTCCGAATTTTTTAACAAAAGAGTACCTTATAATCCGACAAATTACAGATCCAATGATAAGATTCTATATGTTATACTCTGAAGTACAACTCGCACTTAATTATGTAGGTATGCCAGATTTAGTAACTTAAACAATTTTATTATAAAATTAACGTGAATAATGCTATGGAACTTACAAAAAATAATAACTTTATATTAGGATTCAATCACGTATCAGTCAATCATGCATTATCTAAATTAGCGAAGATTGACAAAACAATTATTCTATAATTATAGACATGTCGGATTACAAGGGGTGCCGGTTTAGACAGGGGCCGGATTACCGGGGGTCCATTGTATAAGAAAAAAATATTGTTTCGGTCAACAGAAACATATTTTATTAAGGAAAAGGGGGCGTCCATTTATTACGTGAAGCGATTTTGGCAATTTGATCCCCTTCTCCCTTCCTTCTTGGTGAGTTGTGAGACTTGCCTCGACCCCCTCCCACCCCCATAATCTCACGTGAGATTCAAAACGTGTATTTTTTGAGTACCATACGTTTAAAGTATTAGATTGCGTAGTATTCATTCAAATAAGTAATAAAGTATATATTAATTCTATTTTTAATTAAAGTTTATTACTTTTACATGCGATAAAAATACATGATATTCGCCAAGAAAGAAAGAAAATATTTATTAGGTACACATGTTCTATGTTCTATGTTAGGGGGTTTGGTTTCCGCACTTAGTCCCGAAGTGGACCATTGTGCGTGAGCTTTATTTATATATTAGGTACACATTAGAAGTCTTAAAACTAAAATACATTTCAACGAACCCCCTCCCCATTAAACACACCACGTAATCCATGGACACCCGTAAGACTACATTACCCATGTCTAAGGAGCTCAGTGGAAATCCTCGCGAGCATTGGAACAAACGCCATGACGTGTTCCCGGTGGCACTGATAGATGGCAGTGTCCGTCACCGCAGAGTATGCTGCGAACGCTCGCTCAGCCAACTTCGGGTTGCATATCTGTTTAAAGCATAGTTATAAATTAATTGTGTCTATGGAAGAGCGGAGCCTTCTAACACAAGCACAATAATTGCTTAGAAGTTTTTGCACCCAAAAGTAATAAATTGTGTCTATGAAATTTCTAGGATTTCTCCTAAATTTTGTCGGACACAATTTACACAGTTATTTAGCCCAAAACTATCCAGAATCAAACACACACGCATAAAAGAGGATGCTCTCTCGCGACACCCGATGATGGCATCACCGAGCGATAGAATCCAGAAAACACACTGTTTTGTAAAACACTACAACGTGGAGCTCACAGCGGAGTTGTATGATCACCCAGGTCCAAAAGAGCTAAGGATCTACACTGATGGATCAAAAACCGACACTGGAACAGGAGTCGGAGTCTACTCAGATGATCTCAACATCAGAATATCCAGACCACTAGGGATGCTCAACACTGTCTACCAGGCAGAATGTGTGGGCATTATCCAGGCAGCACACGCCATAGAGGCCAGAGAAGTCACGGATACTCATATCCGCATACTCTCAGATAGTGCCTCAGTCCTTCAATCCCTAAAGAAAAACCAGATCACCTCGAGACTTATATTGGAGTGCCACAATGCACTAGAACGCATTACGGTACCAAACCACAACACAGTGACACTACAATGGATTAAAGGGCACAGCGGCTCGCGTGGGAACGACGCAGCGGACGAACTCGCCAGGAGGGGCTCTGACACGAAGCCCATCGGACCCGAACCCATTGTACCCATCCCGTTTAACCAGCTCAGGAGCTGGTTAAGGGAACACACTCAAACTCAAGCGGAGATTTGGTGGGCCTCGACGCCAGGATGTAGGCAATCCAAGGAGGCTATGCCATCCTTGAATAGGAAACTGACCAAGCGCCTTCTGCGCCTGGACAGGGACAGCCTGAGAATGGTGTCGGGGACCATCACCGGACACTGCTCACTGAACAAACACTTACACACCTTAGGTATCACAGACAGCCCCCTATGCAGAGCGTGCATGGAGGCGGAGGAGATGGTAGCGCACGTGCTCCTTGAGTGCGTTGGCGTTGCCCAGATCCGCAAGGAGATTCTCGGAACACCAGAATCCCTTGCGGACGTCCTGAGTAGACTCGGAAGTTTGATCTGCTTTTGGAAGGAGGTAGGATGGTTGGAGTAACCGGCCGCCATGGCTCACGTACAATGGTCCACTTCAGGACTAAGTGCGGAAACCAAACCCCCTAACATAGAACATAGAACATAGCCCAAAACTAGACAAAAAAGTTTCAATAGCACATCACTTTGGAACCATTTTTCTTACACCCTGTATGTTACAGAACTATTCCAATCACCCTGTATGCTACTGATAGAACTATTTAAATACTTTTTGTAAGCAGCCAGACCAATTCAAACTTCCCCCAGACATAACCAAAAGTTATCTCATTTACATTCCAGTGCTTATACTTAAGGTCAACTTCCGTGAATCGCGATCGATCGCAGCCGCGCGCGATCGATCGCTTGCGACTGACGCGAAAAGTCAATGTATGAAAATAACAGACGTCGGCCGCACGCGTCAGTGGCATGCCATCGAACCCGCTTGGCTGCGACCTACGGAGGTCTACCTTGACAGCAACATTTTAATTGTACTCATATAATCAATGCTCAAAGATTAATTTAAAAAAAAATACCTGCTGACAACTGATGCAGGCTAGTAATAAGTTATTCTGCGCCGAGCTCTGAGGCAGGCTGAGCAGTAGCTGCCACGGCCGACTGCTAACACTTGACCGCGAGCATTCACCAGCTAACCACAGGAACACTGGACGGAGTAACTCTAGGCTGTTGGATGATATTCTGAAAAGAACGTACATATCTTTGATTGTTTTAAGTATATGTAGCAACATCTATTGCTTCTACACAGAACTAGCTAAACCTCAATATAGATGGCAAAGAGTTCTAAAACATTCTATCAAAGTTTTCCCATGAGTTTGTATAAATACAACTGATCCAATATGATGATACCGAGTGATCGCAGATTGAAAGACAAAAAACTTACATATAGTCAGGATGCGTACACAAAGCGTGCATCTGTGATATAACATCGTCTTCTGCTCCCTTATTCTTTTCAAGGACTGTTACAAACGGGTGTTGTGGTGAGCGGAGTGAGAACTGGCAAGTGTAAGGCTGTCCGGGAATTAACCGGGACTTCAGGTCTAGAGTAAGAAGACCGGCCATTGTGGAGATTATTGCTGAGTAATTGCTGTTAAAGAAACAATAAGTATAAAAAGATTAAAAAAAAATACAGATATGAATAAAAAAATAGAATAATTAACCAGAGGAATTCCAAAAATATACTGGTGGGTATTTCCAGCAATGGAATACTCCCCCCTCCCGTGTAAAATGTGAGCATATTTATTAAGCTATTGCATAGCTGAGTAATTGCTGTTAAAGAAACAATAAGTATAAAAAGATTAAAAAAAAATACAGATATGAATAAAAAAATAGAATAATTAACCAGAGGAATTCCAAAAATATACTGGTGGGTATTTCCAGCAATGGAATACTCCCCCCTCCCGTGTAAAAGGTGAGCATATTTATTAAGCTATTGCATAGCTTCTATCGCGGGCCTTGAGCGCGGGGACCGAATCCAGAAATTCCGTAACGAAAAAAACCTCACGCTCCCCACTCCGACGGGCACGGAGGTCCGAGTCCGAGTCCGGCTCCGAGTACGAGACCGAGACCGGGTCCGGGTCCGGGTCCGGGTCCGGGTCCGAGTCCGAGTCCGAGTCCGAGTCCGAGTCCGAGACCGAGTCCGGGTCCCGGTCTCAGTCCCACTCCCACTCTGACTCCCACTCCCACTCTCACCCCACCCCCAACTCCACTTCCACCCCCACTCCCACCCCACCCCCACTCCCACGCCCACTCCAACTCCCACTCCCACCCTACACCCACCCCCACTCCCACTCACACACCCTCACACTCCCACGCCCACCCCCACTACAACCACCACCACTCCCACTACCACTACCACCACTACCACCACCACCACCACCACCACCACTACTTATAATGGTAATAATAATTATAATGATAAAAGTTTCATAATCCAAAGTCCTTCTTAATCTTTGTAAGGAATGCGCCCATTTTGCGCATGACAAGTTTGCTAACATTATTTTTGCTACTTTTATATGCAGCTCAAAAAATATTTTTTGGCTTCCTCTCTGAGTGCTTACCAAAATTTTATTAAAGAGTAGCAGCTCATTGCAGCTCAAAAATAATTACAGCCATCCAGAATGACATAAAATGCTGATAGGTTTTGTAATGTTTGCTGGCCATGAGTTGTTGACCAATTAGCTATTTCTGCTTACAGATTATATTTTTCTGCTTACAAAAATATGAATACTCTGCTAACCATTTAAATAACACCCGTGTGGCTGGAAGGCCGTGCATTGTCTAACGTCGTTTCTTTTCGGCAGTCTTGTTGATAAAAAATGCTATGCAATAGCTTTACCGCGGCAGTCCCCGAGTGCCAGATGTCTTTTTTTTTTCCACTTCAAATAAGCAACAAAACCCTTAGTCAGTGCAGCACTTATTGCATGTTAGTAGTAGCGCTAATGATTGACCCTCCAGGAGACAGTGGGCCCACTGACAAAGGCTTAATATGATAATAATAATTTAAGATAATAATAAATTAAATAATAATTATAATTAATAGCCTTAATAAAATAAAATACTTACTGGGAACTAGGCAATAATGTTACTACAGTCGACATAGTGTGTCCGATTTCTAGTACACCCAACTCCACTAGAGCCAGGAGGCCCTGACATGCGGTCAGGCTCACCATACTGTTTTTTGAAGAGCATTTGGCTCTCAAAAACTTCAACTCCTCGTTTTCAAGCACGAACTTCTGCCTATCAGCCAGCTTAAACTTCGATTTTATAGTAGATATCAACTTGTCAATAGCATTTACCACTAAAACACTGTTGTTAGTATTCAGCTTGTACTCAATTTCATCCATTTTTGTAGGTTTTTGTGCAAATTTAAAGTTTTAATGTTGTGCGTATCACCGGCTTCAACATACTTCAAAACATTGGATCCACAGAACACTTTAAGGGACCATTCAGTGTTGCCAACTGCTACCCTTACCTTGTAGCTAGACATCTTGCGAAAAGTAGCCAGATTGCCCGATTTGTTCACACAAAAAAGTAGCTAGAAGTAGCTAACACTATAAACTAGGTAAAGTAAGCAGATTACGTATATGTTTTCATAGGTAAATCAATTTTCAGATTATTAAAACAGTGAGCAATAATTTTAAATTTATAAATTAAGACAAAGCAGAACGCAATATAAGTTTTAAACGAAGAAATATGTTTATCCCCTTCATTTATCCAAGTATTAGTAATAAAATACATAAGCCAGCCACGGTTAGGTACAATTTAAGGACCGATACCCTACTATAAAGTCTCGAAAGTACTCACATCTTCTAAAAGAGTAAAAGTAGCTAGAAAAAGTAGCTAAAAAATTTAGCTACAAGATTTTGTAAATTGTAGCTGCCTGATACCCAAAAATAGCTAGATCTAGCTATAAAGTAGCTAAGTTGGCAACACTGGGGCCATTTATACGCGGCCATTCCACTGAGACAATCCACTAAGACAATCCACTAAGCGCATACAAAAAAAAACTTGAGGACAATCCATTGCAGTGGACTCTCCATTTACACGAAGCCATTAGTGGATTGTCTTAGTGGATTGCCTTAGTAGAATGGCCTCGTGTAAATGGCCCATTACTGATTGGCAGTGCTGCCAACTGCTACCCTTACCTTGTAGCTAGACATCTTGCGAAAAGTAGCCAGATTGCCCGATTTGTTGCACAAAAAAGTTGCTAGAAGTAGCTAACACTTTAAACTAGGTAAAGTAAGCGGATTACTTGTATTTTTTAATAGGTAAATCAATTTTCAGTTTATTAAAACAGCAAGCAATAATTTTAAATTTATAAAATAAGACAAAGCAGAACGCAATATAAGTTTTAAACGAAGAAATATGTTTATCCCCTTCATTTATCCAGGTATTAGTAATAAAATACATAAGCCAGCCACGTTTAGGTACAATTTAAGGACCGATACCCTACTATAAAATCTCGAAAGTACTCACATCTTGTAAAAGAGTAAAAGTAGCTAGAAAAAGTAGCTAAAAAATTTTGCTACAAGATTTTGTAAGTAGCTGCCTGATACCCAAAAATAGCTAGATCTAGCTATAAAGTAGCTAAGTTGGCAACACTGCTGATTGGATCCGACACTTCTGACATTTCCATTGGCAGCTTTGACAGCTATGTATTTTCTAACTACCTATTGTAGTATATGAGGCATTTGCTATATAATCATCCGCCTCGAATATGACACGAAAGACTGGGGCGCCCAGCTACATTTAGTATTCTAAAATATGTCGTGAAACAGATTGATACTTGAAAGCTTAACAGACAGTTATTTGGGACTTGCCTTTAATAAATTATTTATTATCGTAATGTTAAATGTAATCAGGTTTTTTTTTCATACCTTGCAGTTTTCGCAAGCTGTGTGTCAGTCCAAAAATATAATCGAAATCGGAAGAGTAGGTACCTTTACATAGGAACCGAAGAAACAAACAAATAAGTTTTATCAGTCAACGCATCTGAAATTATTTGGAAATTGTATTATTTATTTCATTCTATATCGGCTAATACATCAACCATTATTAGTTATAATTTCGGAACGATTCCTTAGTTCGTTTTTAGCTTTTTAAGTTTTGCTCGTTTAGAAAGACCCTGTATCTGCTGAAATCCCTTTGCCTTCTTTAACTTGCTAGAAATAAAAAAGAACAAACAATTTAAAAAAAAACCATTAGGAGGTGTGTTGTTTTTCTGTTTTTCTAAATTTCTTGAAAAACTAAATTACTTCTAAGCATTTTCAAAGCATCGAAAATGTCGACGCCACCCCGAGAAACTATCCAGAAACAAATACAGCAGGACTGGGCGAACAGGGAATACATAGAAGTCATAACAGGCAGTATAAAGAAGATCACTGATTTCCTCAACTCTTTCGGTGAGTGAAAGTTCTGTAAATTTCGCTAAAACTGAAACTGATCAAATCACGAGCTGTACCATGGGTAAATGCTAGGTACTTTACAAATGATGGCCAGTGTCATTGACTGATAAACACACAAGTACCTAATATTTATTTTATGTTTAGGGAGTTGAACACATAAATGTGCAATCTTGATCAAACGGTGTTGAAGTTATGGTGGTTATGTGTATACACACAGCGGTTTTTGCTGTGTTTTGATCGATCAGTTAGTGACCCAGTCAATTTCTTTTTTATATATTAAAGATTATGGTATTTGTACTATTACAGACATGTCCTGCAGATCACGTTTGGCCACTTTAAACGAAAAGCTCACTTCACTGGAGAGAAAAATAGATTATTTGGAAGCCTGTGTAAGTATATAAATCCATTCATAGTTTTTTTTTAATCTGATACTGCGTGTCTCGTTTATGATAGAAAGTATTTTATTCTGCCGTAGGCCAAAGTGCTAAAGGATTTTAATAGGTTCTGTGACAACTGGAGGGAATAGGTCGCCAGGGCTCATGCACAATGGTCCAACTTTAAGGACTAATTGCGGAAACCAAAACCCTTAACATAGAACATAGGCATCCTCTTTGCAATGAATAAAGATTTTTGTATTTTTATATATAAACAAACTCCTTGCTGCAAGCTCCAAACGCCGCGTTGTAAATACATATGTCCTCCTTCAGTTTGTAGTGCTTTTATATGCCACCAGGGCTATTATTTGTTTATTTTATTTGAAGTTAATTATTTGAATGGCACAACTTCAGACTTGTTGGTTTGTTTAATAAGTCAATGTAACAAGCATTCAGGGTCATGATAACTTATTTTATTACACTAGTTTCTATACATACTTAGTATTATGTATCATATTATATTCAAGTACATTCTTTATTTACAGGTAACAAAAGGGGAGACATTAACATAGAGGTTAAATTTTAAGATATGTTTTTACAGTAACTTAGACATATAATAGAATTATGTTATGAATTAAGTATTAATATATAATTATGTATATCATTGGTAAAATAAGATGAAATTCAATTTTAGTCTAGGAATTGTTACACAAAACAATGCAGTTTTTATGTCTTTATAATAATAAGGTAAGCTATACAAATAGTACATAAAATAAATACATTTTTATTTATAAATGTAGTTTTTATTTTATAATTAAGTATCAAATTGCGCCATTTAAATTTACTTTTTACTAATTTATAAGAAATGCATTAAAAAAGTTAAAATCGAAATTATAAAACAAACTTACTTCTTTATAATATTTGTATAGAACATTGAAACTCACAATCAATTTTACCTCTTTATAATATTAGTAGTTGTTTGTCAGTTTGTATGAGGTAATCTTTGGAACTACTGGTCAGATTCTGGTTTTTTTTTTTATGATAAAAAAGGGGGCAAACGAGCAGACGGGTCACCTGATGGTAAGTGACGTCCGTCGCCCATGGACACCTGCAACTCAAGAGTCACAACTGCGTTGCCGACCTTTGAGGTGGGAGTAGGGGGAGGGGAGGGGAAGGGGGGATTGGGGCCACCGGTTACCTCACTCACTCAACGAAACGCAATGCATTGCTTTACGCTGGTTTTCTGTGAGGCCGTGGTATCACTCCGGTCGAGCCGGCCCAAGCGTGCCGAAGCATGGCTATCCCACGTCAATTCTGGTAATTCTTTCAATGATAGAAAGCTACTTTATTCCCGAGTGACGTAGGCTATGTTTTATTAAACCGACTGAAAATATGGGGCGCTACTAGGTATTAATAAAATAGTAATCTAGCGAGACTAAACACTTTCCAACATCATAGCAATGCCTTGCCCTCCGCCACAGCTCGAGGCGGCGACAGCTCTTTTCAATTTACGTCGTCTGAAAAAAATAAAGTTATAAAATATTTTGAGATCAACTTAATGTCTATGAAATCGTGGAAATGGTTGGTAGGACATGGACTAGAGTGGCTCTAGACAAGAGAGAGTGGAGGAGATTGGGGGAGGCCTTTGCCCGAAGGCACACAGATGGTTTCTATTTACCGTAGATTTAGATACAAGCATGTTATTAAATTAAGTTCTGATATAAGGCTATAAATAAATAATAAAAAAAAAAATGTCTATAATAATAAAAGTAACACAAAAAAAATCTAAATTGTTTCAGCCGTTACTTATACAGTCCAGTCCAGTCCACTTATTGAAAGTTATTTCAAATCCACTGCTTCAGCATGTATGGTTGAGGAAACGAAGCATGGCACAAAACTCCTCAACACATTCTTTTAAATCAATTCTCACTATACTAAATTGGGTTACATAATTTAGTTATTTTTCGCTGTCGTATTGCTGGAGGAAATCTGTTCCAAGCATCATTGTCAGGTACCTCATCTGATGCACAAGATGTGCGACCATCTTAGCGATACTCAATTGGGTAAAGAAAGGGTTGAAACTATATATTTCGTTATTTTTCGCTGTCGTATTGCTGGGAGAAATCTTTTCCAAGTATCATTGTTAGGTACTTAGTTAGTTACCTCATCTGATGTACAAGATGTGTGACCATCCTAGCGCCACTAGCGGATACGGGATGACCGGCCGCAACGGCGCCTCCACTCACATTCAGCTTGCTTCGGGATATTGACAGCTCCTTCGCCGTGACTAGCGCTAAACTCGCGAAAGTTTCGTTTATCTGTAAAAAAAAAGACAAGTAATTTGCAAAATCGCGTATTACGAACTAGGTGATGGCATTAATTCTTGGAGCATATTTCCTCCAGCACAGTACGTCATCATAATTCATATCATAACCAACCATACGAAATCGTTATTTATGTGGTAAAGTTGTTATGGAGTTTGTTGCGCTGCTTCTTCACCGCTAGTCCTTGCGGTGCAGTGGTATATAATTATTAATATCAGAGATTCAGGTATGTATTACTGACCTTCACAATTCTAATGTCGAATAAAAACATTTGATTTGAATACTTAAAACATTCAGTACAAACTGGTCACAATCAGTGTACCAAGACACTGGAATAGCCTTCGATTCACTTTGTTCCAATGACATTTCTTTGTGACAAATGTAGTCCTTCCTGTAAATTTGCGGGTATTTGCTCGACTAGGAGCGCTGGTTAAGGACCCTTAGCAGTTTGACATTTTGGAGGTACTAAGGTACTTCTATTAGGCCTGGGAAAGCCGTTTCAAAAAGATACGTGCACCAGGGTCCTAACGGCCCATCGTCTAATCTATTACCTCAAACAGATCTACATCATCCACCGTCAATCTGTGGTCTGCCAGTAGTCTCCTGACAGCAACAACTGCTCCTAACCCAGAGTCCATTGGGTCCACGCCCACACAGGCCCACCCTGTCACCCTGGCTAGCGGTGACAAGCTATGCTGGTTGACAGATGCCTCGTCAGCTATGAGTAAGGCTGCAGCCCCGTCAGCCGGTGCCTGATAACAACATGCATAAAAGAAATCATTTGATTTTTGTTGTAATATAAAAAATAAAAATAATTAATCTAACGCCTTATATCCCCGAGGGGGTAGGCAGAGGTATATCCATTTCTGGATACACCTACTTTTCACGAGATATTCTTACGACCCCTAAACGTGATAGGTGGTGATTCCATCACCGGACCGGGTCTGTTCACACGTCTCGAATGATGATAGATGTAATGTTTATCGTTTTTACCACGCATTTTTTGTCGTTGTTTTGTTTATACGAATAACTTCAATGCTTCTTAAAAATTTTTGTTAGAAAGAAAAGTCATCGATCATCTGGTTTATGGTTTCATCATCATCAGTCTTTTTAAAATGTAATCTATTTTGTTGGTCATAGTTGGTCATGTTTAGTTGATCCTAACTCAACAACTTGCAAGTCATGGCGATGGCTATGGGCTACGATGGATTTCAATGGATTATACTCGTAATGTAATATCTATTATCCCATTACCATCCAACCTCCAGCGGATCTCTTCATCAGGTCATCGGTAATACAACAGACCAAATTAAGAAAAAAAATTCTTGAACAATTATCAGTTTGATAGACTTACAGCAGAATTACCAGTAGTTATCAAAGTACCCTTTTCCAGTATAGCTGGCAACTTAGCCAGGTCGTCAGCTGTCAAAGACAGCACATCATCTCTGTCTACCACCACTTCTTTCGTCTTGATAGTGACAGTGAGACTGGTTAGTTCGTCTTTGAAGGCTTTTGAGTCTTGCGCTGTAATAAATAAGGTTAAGTCTTCCAATGGAGTAAAATGATGGGCCTGTGATTCAACCACTTAGCATGGAATGTTGGTTTAAAATTTAAATTATCATAGAGTTTTGACCTGCGGGTTTCCTCACACGGTTTAACCTATATTATGTAAATATTTTTCTTTTCATTTAAGTAAGTATTTATTTATTTCAAAAACAGAAAAAATTGTGTGCGAAAATTGTTTACTTAAAATTATTTCTCCACCACCTACGTTACAAAATTATTATGTCAACACAACAATAATTAATTAACAAAATAATAAAAGCATTCTGGAACCTTCTTCAATAACGAATTCCTTTCAAACATACCCGCCTGCCACCTTGAGCGACTCTCCGCCGCATACTCATCAACATTCTCTCTCGTCACTCCATACTTCCTCCCCAACTCTTCAGCTACACTCTGCAGTGAAGTTCCGGTATAGCTATCCACGAACTCCTTCTTTACATAGTCCTCGAACTGGTAGGAGGCTCCCAGGGTGCTCCCAAACCTGATGTTTCGGACTAGGTAGGGGAGCGCAGACATTATTTCCGTACCGCCTGTTAGTGCTATCTTTGATGATCCTATTAGGATGTCCTGTAAGGATGATAATTTTAGCTTGAAGGCAGCTTGGTTAGGTACATACATACCGAATAATGGTCGATTATCGGCAAGGCGGCGAAAAAGGATTTAGTAGGTAAGGTGGTTGATAAATAAGAAAACTCAATGTTAACATCATCTACCTACTAGATATAAATAATCGTAAATAAAAAGCAACGTGTTATGCTTTAAAAAATGGTTTCCACAAATATATACAAAAAACTACAGGCCCAGGCAGACGTCGTCTCTTCTGGCCATAGACAACAGCGCCATCTATCGGGACCATTTATGAATTTAAACTATCCAGGGACAGGCTCAAGTTCTTCCATCCGTATGTTATGCCTATGTTCAGTGACATACGCACATATGCAACGTCAAATGGCATTTAGTTACCATTTAACTTAGTTATTTTTATTGTACGACTGTCTGACTATCATTGACTAGCTGCGCGGTTTCATCCGCGTACTTTCCGTTCCAGTTGGAATACGGGAATAAAATATAGCCTATGTTACTCACCTCACCTCTTCTGTATAATATTAGTGTAGATTACTGTAGATGAATACAGTAGCGTCAAATTAGATATCCCATAATTAAAATTAGGTAGTACGGCTGCATAAAGTACATACGAGCGGCGCTCTGTCAACGACAGATCAGTTTAAAGTATAGTCTTACCACTGCACCAGTAATGATGGCTTGCAAGCCAGTGCCGCATGCCTTGTTCGCCCCTAATGCAGGTCGGTCTATTGGCACACCCGAGTAGATGCCGCAGTACCTCGGAGTCTTGCCACCGTCACATTGACTAAGCTGAAATTGTTCTGGATTATATGAGATTATATTCATCAGTAGCTCGTCGGTAAAGGCAAACATCGTGAGGAAACTAGTTTGTCTTCATACTCAAATTCATTGACCTACTAGAAAATAGACTCACAAAATTAACATTCCCAACAACAGTGTTGTCTATCAGCTTTGGATCGAGTCTGGCGAAATGTATTGCGTCTTTTGCCGCCGCTGCGAATGCGTACGAGGCTGGCAACTCTCGGAGAGAACCGCCATGTTTGCAAAATGGCGTTCGTTTCGCGCCAATTACAAATATTCCTGAAAGGTGTAAATAACTTTTTATTTTGTCTTTTTAATACTTAGTAATAATAAAGTTATTATCAGACTTGAAGAAAAAGTGTCTCTCTCATTACTAGGAACGGTTATACCTACTAGTTTAGTTAGATACAAGTCTTATCGGGCGCCCCCACGCCATGCACTGTGCTCGAGCTCGAGTATATTGTGGCATTCCTAATCTTATTGCGTAGGTAAAACTAAAATACGATATCTTTAAAATGAAAACTAACCTTTGCATTTCAGCGACATATCAAACAGAAATCTTACTTCGATAAAACGCGATGAAAACCATAAATTCACAAAACTTAACTGATAAAGCCAATTATCTTGTTTGTGTCAAGTTTATGGAAACGGGTAACCTTAATGATACCACAGTATGAAGTGAGATACTGTTATGTAGATAAATTATCTTTTATCTCGAATATTTTTTTCTTTCTTTGCTTATTATACCTAGTAGGTAAGTACAAGGTACGGCACTTATAGGTATAAAATAATAAACACTTTTAATGCATAGACAATATAATTACGTAACATGCGCCTATTTCCTCTTGGGGTAGACAGGTAAATTGCCACTTACTACGAACCTTGCAGATCTCTCGTACTTCATCCACATCCATCAAATGAATAATGCATGTTCGTCAATCGTCGGTTTAAGAAACCTAATTAAAAATTGCCAAAGTTTTGCAATCGAATCGTCATATACTTACCTACCTGCTATACCTATTACGTATAATAGTAGCCTTGAACATTGATTGTATTGCTGACGTCATCGGGCGTTACTGTGGTTGAGTGAGCGATACACAGCTACCTTGCATGTATGTTCGTTATTTGCCTTTCCATTTTCGGCTCCCTACACTCCACGCCAGATAATATTTCTAAATTAAATATTGTAATTTTAATGTACTTAGTTAGTTAAATATTTGTAGAAAAGTAAAATGTTATAAATTGCGTCTGCCTATTTTAGACGTTAACAGCAATTTAACCAAATATCTAACATTATTTATATTAAAATAAAAATAATAGTAAATTTTAACCAAAAATATATGTATTTTACAAAATATACAACATTTTTATTGAATTCTTACAAGAATAAGATATGTTAATAATATGAATTCTTAGAAATTATAGAATAACTACAAATCCTTAGAAAGGAAATACTTCTGATTTCAACAAAACACTAATTCGTTCCCTCGTTCAAACGGATTCGATGAGGAGCGCAATTCCTTGTCCTCCTCCAATGCAGGCTGACCCGATGCCTCTCTTGAGTCCTCGCCGCCTGTAAGAGGAAGTTGTTTTATTAATACATTAAATTATTACTTCGTAATTATGTTCAGCTTATCATACGATATCTACTGCCTGCCAATTCATGTCTTCAATCACCTTACCAACGGTTCTGCGCTATTGTAGCTTTCTATTGGTGAAAGATTTTTTAAATCGGTCCAGAAGTTTTTGAGTTCATTAGTTACAAACAATACAAAAATCCAAATCTTTGCTATTTATAATATTAGTATAGAAGTGTAGATTGCTCCATATATAGCAACCCGTTTCAGGTCGTTCATCAACTGGGATGGGTTCGTTGACTGATTGGATACTAGTATCCGATTATACGTGGATCACTAGTACATGATACCAGTGGCGTCCGAGAAGAGACTGGTCCGAGCGCACTTGTTCGTTGAAAATACGGCTTTAGTCAAAACCGCAAAGTAATGTAAATTTTTATCTGACCTAGGTTTCTTTCAAGACTTAGATGAAGAGATTCCTGTGGCTGTGGTTCAAGAGGTTTTTAAGACATATTTTTTGCTTCTGAGTTTCTGACTATACATACCTAGTATAACTACGATTTTACTGGTAAGTGTAACCGTGTCAAGTTTGTACCTGAGCTCATGCGCTAAATGGGCAGTGATCCTTGCGCCGGAGGCACCCACCGGGTGTCCCATGGCGATGGCGCCGCCATTGACATTCAGCTTGTCTTGGTCCAACTGCAGTTCCTTCACGCACGCCAGGGTTTGGGCTGCGAAGGCTTCGTTGATCTGATACAGTATTCAAACATTAATTTAATTGGAACGATAAGATTTCCACACAGTTCTTTACCAAGTACCTACATTGCATTCAGAGTTTTAGCACAGGTTTCCTTTTCTATCATAGCCTTTGGGTCCTTCAGGCTTTCAATAAGAGATGAGTGGTCAATTGTGACATTGGAGTTCATGTCAACAATAGGTACTTCATTTGGATCTTAGGTTTGTTTTTGTTAATTTGTCAGTAGAATAGAATCTCTGTTACAGAAGGTCTAGTCTGCTATAAACGCCTATAGGTTAGATTTATCATTATTGATTACTCACTTCAATCAAGTCCACATCACTTAGTTTCACTCCAGTAGCAGCCAATAGACTTTGTATGGCGGGGACTGGTCCAATACCCATGATGCTGGGGTCGACCCCTACAGAAGACCAGCCCAGTAGTCTGGCTAGTGGCGTGAGGCTGTGCTGTTTGACAGCTTCCTCGCTGGCCAGAATCAGAGCGCCGGCACCGTCGTTTACACCCTGATGTTTTAGAAGAATAGAATGAGTAAATAGGCGAATCTGGAGCCTTATCCACCGTAATCGCAATCGGCTTAATTTTGGCGTACATATACAACTGTCAATACTGCCAGTATCTACGGAGCAAGCGCTGGCCACGTAATAAATGTCAAATAAAGACGATTCCGATTCTAATTATAAATAGGCAAAAGGGCCTCTGGGTCTTTACTTCCAGGTTTTACGATGTGATATTGTTTGCATCGCATCTGTATTACTAGACCCTAGATCTATTAGGCAGTAAGTCAGTTGACAAATCTAGGGTCTAGAATCATGAAATGCACAAAGGTTCCTTAAAATGACCGAAGAGGTCAACTCAGAAGAGATTCTTGGAAATTCCCACGGAAACGGGAATAAATAAGATCCGCGCGGGCACTGCAGCTAGGCATCCGCTAGTCTTGCTATGAATGCTACTTATCTTGTAGCTTATGTAAACCAACCAGAAGAATTTTGGTCATTGTTGGAACTTGGAAGTTTCATCCCTATGAATCATATCACTCACAGAAGAATTCCCAGCAGTGACGACGCCTCCTTTCCTGAACAGCACGGGCAGTTTGTTCAGCGCCTCAGGTGTGGTCTCCGGGCGAGGATGCTCATCCTTCTCCACCACGACTTCGTGTTTCTTCACTTTCACTGTGACTGGTGCCGTTTCGGCTTTGAATACTCCGCTGTCGTAGGCTAGGGAATGCCAATTAAGATTCAAAATAAATTAATAAACTTCCTGCTTGCGTATTTCTTTCTCATTTTTATCATCAAGGAATAGTAAATAAATAAAATAAGTAAGTAACCATTTTTCTGAGAAGAAACCTACTCATTTCTTTGATCGGGTAATCAAGGTTATGAAAAACTTATAACTCAGAAGTTAGTTTTTAGGGGGTAGGAGTCTTCCTACCCCCTAAATTCGAATATCTTACCAGCCTTCCACCTCTGCTGAGACCTCAAGGCGAATTCGTCAACCTCTCCTCTCTTTAATTCATATTTTTCAGCTAAATTTTCAGCCGTCTGCGGCATCGTGAAGTTGCAGTAGGTGTCTAAAGAGCCCTTCAGGAGACCGTCTTCGAATTCTATGTTCACACCCAGAGGGACTCCGAATCGCACATTTCGGACCATGAACGGGACGGCAGACATGTTCTCCGTGCCTCCTGCTAGAGAGACTTGGGCTCCTGTTGTAAGGATGTCCTATGGACAATAAGGGCTAGTCTAAGAACTAGAAATAAAGTTACAATTTGGTAAACAATAGTTTAATTTAGAGCACGGTTTGATCATACGTTTCTTGTGCAATTTATTTCTTTCTTGTCTCTTTTTGATGTTGTTTCCTAGTATGATACCTACCTGTGCACTATTGACGATAGCTTGGAATCCAGAGCCGCAGAGCCTGTTGACTCCCAGGGCTGGTTTCTCCTGAGGTACACCCGCCTTCAATGCTCCGTGACGAGGAGCCAAGCCTCCATCCGATGCTCCACTTAGCTAGAACATTCGGAATAATGGTTGTAGGTACTAAAATCGTAAAAAACCTTTTTAAAAGCATTTAATGTCTAACGGGTGAGGAATTCGTCTCTTATGTTTTCAATTCTATATAATATGAAAAATAATAATACTGTAAACTTGCTGAAAGGGAAGATCATGGTATAACAATCCAAATCAAATAAGAAAGTCGATGCATTAATAACGATGGATGCGAGGTTACAACTGAAGTCAGGAGAATGTAGTTACTTTGTAGAGTTCTATATTCAGCAGCGGATCATGATTAGCTGATGATTACTAACTTTGGAAAATCGTCATAGTTCCCAATCATCCTTTCCGCGATGAAGAAGATGAAAGTGCTTTTTGTACGAAAAAGGAAATTGAACCCGATTTTCACGGTAAGAGCGCGCTTGGATAGAGTCTGTTCAGATGACTCACTCTCACACTCTCCAGTTAAATCAAGTATACACGGGATCCAATGATACTCCGACGCCATATTCCGGCCACAGGGGATCGGCCAAGGGCCCTTGTGCCGTGAAAACCGAGCTTTGGTAAAATAACGATTCGGGAGATGCTATATCCAGAATGAAAGTGAAAAAAAGCTACTTACCACATTGACCTGGCCGATGTTAACAGTATCCACAATAGCAGAGCACACATTGCCAGCCTTGAAGGCTTCTCTAGCAGCTATAGCGACCAGGTCTGAAGGGCTTATGTCTCGGAGCATCCCTCCCATTCTACCAAACGGCGTGCGCTTAGCTGCCACTATGTATATGCCTGGTGGAGAAGTTGACATGGGTATTGTTACATAAATATCAACGCAAATAGTAAATTACGAAATTTCAAGATATTTGTATAATTAGTAAACTGGAGGTTCACTAATTATACAAATATCATCATCCTCATCATCAGCTAGAATCCAGACATGGCTCCACGATGCTTGGAATGAGAGTACCTAGTAGGTACATAATAACTTTGTTACTGGGTATTGAGCAAGACGGAAGATTTAAAAAAAAACAAGTGACACGAAGGCTAGTGGAATCCATGTGGAGATAATTTTCTGCGTGTCCCATCCTGTTGAAGCACTTTACAACAACAGAAGGACCGCCAGGTTTTCGAAGGGGGCACTAAATTAGACTTTATAGGTAAATGCCCTTGTGAGCATCTAAATATAATGAAGATCATACGCTATACTTTCTCATGAGAAAAGTGACGTCGCCGTAAAAAGCACCAATAGTAGTGCCGGACACTTTTCGTAAGTGTAGGCCACTTCAGTTCATGCCCCCTTTGAAAATATTGAAAATTTAATAGGTAGAAAACTCTGTTTATCCGCTACTTCCGCTAGTGACATGTTCATAATCGCTGACGAATTTGGCGGTTTACCAAAGCTAGGGAGCGCAAACTTAAATGTCCCGCCTTTTATACCATACATATAAGTCTATGCAGACTATTGATAAGTCCAGGGCTTACTAGTAGACCAATTCTTCATCAATTATAGTCAATTAATATTACTTTGTGCAGAAGTCTGTGATTTTACAAAATCCGTAAATACTACCTAATTTCAATTATTGATGGGTAGTTTAGTATTTCTCAATAGCAACACTGGTAAATCGTCCTTTGCGGTCAAGTTTGGACATTGACCCTAGCTTGTTGACATCAAATTGTTATTTATAAATTATAGAGGCCTAAAATGCCTATACCTACCGATAAAGATTAAGATAGTAATTTTATCAGTATTCGTAATGCCGCACGTATAACTAGATACCTATATCCAATGCCTATATCTAACCAACATTTAGTACCTCTATCTATAAATGTACTACTAAAAGTAAGTACATAGGTTAGGTACTTATAAATACTTATCTAACATACTTGTCACACCCACAGGCAAAGAGATTTAAATATAATAGGGCATACAGGGGGCATTGGGAATATTTTCATACAAAACTTTGAAGCCTAAGCGTCATGTCCTTGTCATGTCAGTTAGTATGAACCACAGAACACTTTTGCTCCGCAAGCTGTCATTCAGTTGAAATTGTACTAGACTTATTCCACTTGGAATAACTTTTGACTTCAAATTTTTCTCGCTTTGTCTCCTCTATGCCCTATTATATTTAAATCTCTTTGCCCACAGGTAATTTACAAAACTGATATTAAGTTTAAAAAAGGATAACTAAATATTAAACATCTACAAATTCTAACCTAACCAACCAATGCCAACTTTTGTACAAAAAAAGTAGTAGATTTAATATAACATAAAAAAGTTACCTTTATTTATAGCCACCGCCATTTTTCTAAATAAAATACTTCTAAATAATACTAGTAATAGACACGCACGTCTGATATATCAGCCCGCTCGCCTATCTATGTGTGATACCATACATACAATGTGAATACATTATCAGTAGCCGGCTTCGAACGCGCACTTGTAAACAGACTTTCCAACATTTACGTACCTACTTCATCGCAGGCGGAGGGGGGGGGGGGAAGAAACCGGCTACTAAGTTAATGTAACTATTGTAGTAGTCACTTACCTACATTACATACTGTTGTTTATTCATTATGTGACTATTTATAGAAGTGAATTATTTCATAGTGACTCAATCATTACGAAATCTCCAAAACTAATTAAGTTACAATGCAAAAACTTTAAAAAAATAAATTTAAAAAAAGTAGGTACAAAGTACAATGTGCTTATGCCATTTAGAGATATCTTCCAGAAAACCTAAGACTAAGATCTAGACACTAGATGGCGGCAGTTTGTGATATTAGCTAGGTTATTTATCGGATACACTTACGGAGAGTACAGAGTTTCTTCATGTGGGCACATAGGTAATTTATTTTAGACTGGTAGCGGTAGTGTGTCAGCCAAGTTTCGGAGGGTGAAATTTATAAAATCGTATGGCAAGTTGTTTCTTTGTCTAACACTACTTTTAAATTTAAAATAAAAGAATATTTCTTATGTCTACAACTGGGCGGTTTCGAGAACTAGCATTATATTTAAAATATCGGTCACAATTTAACCCTCCAATTCATTCGGGAATTTAATTTACCTAAATATTTACCTATAGCATTCATGTATCACACACCACATTCTCCAAACAACTTCTCTCCCAATTTAAAACTAAGATTGAATAATATATATATATTTTTTAATTAATAACATTTTTAGACTATATATTTACATATTATATTAGATTAAGAAGTAGAAATTAAGTTATATTTTATTGCCATAAATTAGGCAGCCATACTAATAATTTTGTATGCTAAGAACTATTTTATATTTTCATGTTCTGTGAAGGACTATCCCTTGTCCTTAGTAACCTAGTTTTATAAATATATTTTTTTTGTTTGTGGTCATCTGGCCTCATATAACGGCTACAGCTGAAAATCAGCGCCTCAGCCCAGGCTGTGGCATTATGCTGAGATGTGGCCCTTTCGGCATAAAATTATTTTATTATGTGCTACTGTAATTTTTGTTATTTTGTCTATGCCGAATAAATAAAGTTTCTTTCTTTCTTTCTATTAATTCGAGAACTGTAGTTGTAATAAAGGTGTTGGTTTAACTTTAATACTCAAAGTACTAGGTAAATACTTTCTTGTTGCAATGGATAGGTAGGTACGTAGTATATGATTTAGTCGGTTCTTATCTAAAACTCGAAGATTAACTGTTTGCAATAAAACAAGATAACGTAAAAATAAACATTTATTCTTACATGTATAGTAGGTACTTACATCCATTAAAAGAATTATCTCCGAACCTTTAGATATAGTCGGGTTTTAAATATGATTTAAGTCGTATAGTCATAAAATCTCAATCTTTTAAAGTTGTGATAATGATTCAAACAATTACAAAAAAAATATTAACACCCATTGTTAAAATGGGAATTATCGTATTTTAGACAGTATGTATATTTTATAAAGTAATCATAATTATCTGCATAACTGCACGGTGTATAGAGCCAAGTTCTTTCTTCAAATCTATCCTTTGTAATTACTAATAATGTAAAAATTTGGCGCTTTGAGTATTAAACCAACCGAAGACGCCACTGACAGGCGTTCCCCTCTGCCAAAAAAAGTGTCGGTCAACGCGCATACCTGTTAGCTCATCCCACCTTCCCCTTTTTGCAATCGGACTTCCAGACGCACGGCTGGGCTTCATCCCTACTTGGTGGATATCCCACCTATACGCACAAAGCACTTTTCAAGTTCTTTTATTATGCGCACCGCCAAGGAGTGGAACTACCTGCCGGCGTCTGTATTTCCGAGTTCATATAACCCACAAGCCTTTAAGGATCGAGTGAACAGGCATCTTCTGGGCAAGCTCGTCCCAACGTAGGCCCCGTCTTTGCTCTCGGGCTAGTCTGGAGTCAAGAGCAAGCCCATTTTTTAGTAAAAAAAAAAAAAAAAAAAAACTGTTATATACAACTAGTTTTTTTTAAGTTAACGGAGTGCTCGGATTGGTGGATGTATTTGTGTGCATCTAGTTAAAGCTAGTGTTTAATTGTTTTGTCAAAAAAAGCGTTTGTTTTAACATTATTTGTGTGCGTTTCCTTGTCCCCCGCGCAGAAATTGGCACTTTTTTGCAATGAAACTAGTGCGCGTGACGTCTCCTGTTGGTTTAATACTCAAAGGTTTGGCACTATAGAAAATGGTTTATGCTCAGTATACAAAATTAAGCGTATTTTTATTATATAAAATAAGTTTCTTAGACGGCTTCAACCATAACAGCGATACCCTGACCTCCTCCGATGCAAGCTGATCCAATAGCCCTCTTAAGGCCACGGCGTCTGCAAAAATAACATTAATTTAGTTAAAGTAAGTTTATGAAACTTTTTTTTTAAATAAAAAGGGGGAAAACGGGCAGACGGGTCACCTGATGGTAAGTGACTACTGTCGCCCATGGACACCTGCAACTCAAGAGTCACAACTGCGCTGCCGGCCTCTGAGGTCGGAGTAGGGGAGGGGGAGGGGTTGGGGCCTCCGGTTACCTCACTCACTCAGCGAAACGCAATGCAAGCGTTGCTTTACGCTGGTTTTCTGTGAGGCTGTGGTATCACTCCGGTCGAGCCGGCCCAAGCGTGCCGAAGCATGGCTCTCCCACGGTCAAAACTCACAACACGTTCGAAACTATTAAAATAATTCTTTTATTTCTAAAAAATACATATTCTTTAAGTAAAATGACATTTATTTACAAAGAAAATATAAAATAAAAATGTACTCCAAAGAAGAACCACGTGGAACACTGTCCAGAAGAAGTGCATTATCGCTGGATAGCTAGGCTAATCGTTTGGCAACTACGAATAAGGGACAGAGGAAACTGCCAGCCTTCTGTTCACCTAAAGCCTCGTTCTAACTCGCGGACAGCTCTTAAAAAAGCTGTTGCGCCTTCAGATCCCACCGTCCCATCGTAAATTGAGTTAACAGATTTTGTAGGAAATTTCTCTTGTTTATTATGCAAAGTAGATATGGTGTAAATGGCTAAATGTTAAAAAGCATAGTTATGTAACACAATATTACTTAAGCTCATGGACGAGATGCGCGGTGATGCGGGCACCAGAAGCGCCGAGAGGATGTCCGACCGCGGTGGCACCGCCGTTTACGTTCAGCTTCTCAACATCCAGCTTAAGAGCTTTCGCACACGCCAAGGTCTGGGCCACGAAGGCTTCGTTGATCTGTTTTCAACGACTACAGTTTTAATATACATTCGGGATAGATTTTGTTGAAGTGCTAAGCATTACACAACAAATCTCACCTCAATCAAGTCCACATCCTTCAGCGATACACCTGTAACCTTGAGGAGGTTCTCAATGGCAGGTACTGGGCCGACACCCATGATGCTGGGGTCGACACCGACGTAGGACCAACCTACTAGCCGGGCGAGAGGCTTCAGGTTCTTAGCTGCCTCTTCGCTAGCTAGGACGAGGGCTGCAGCACCGTCACTTATACCCTAGAAAAGGAGCCGGTATAAGGTAAGACAATTAATTTAGTCTCAGATATTTGGCTTGATCATTCTCGAAGACACTTACAGAGGCGGAACCAGCAGTAACAAGACCCTCCTTCTTGAAGACAGGGGGCAACTTCTGTAGACCTTCAAGGGTGGTCTGCGGGCGAGGATGCTCGTCGACTTCCACTTGGACCTGCTTCTTCTTAATCGTCAGCGTTACTGGCTCAATTTCAGTCTTGAAGACTCCAGCGTCGGTTGCTGTACACATTATTTACCAATACCCAATTTGTTTGACAATGATAATGTTGCTTCAATTGCGAATGCCACTTACCAGTCTTCCACCTCTGTTGGGATCTTAAAGCGAAATTGTTAACCTCTTCTCTGGTAATGCCAAACTGTGCTCCTAGCTTCTCTGCAGTCATACCCATAGGTAGACCGCAGTAAGAGTCAGTAAGACCAGCCCACAGCGTGTCTTCGAATGCATAGCTTGAGCCGAGCATTGTTCCGAATCTGACGTTCCTGACTGCGAAGGGAGCTTGTGACATATTTTCTACGCCTCCAGCAAGGGAAATTTTAGCTGCTCCGGTGAGGATATCCTATGAATTAGTTTTTTCAGTAAGTTATTAAACTTAAGTTTTGAAAGGTCATCTATAATAGTCGACTTTTAAAAAATCATAGAAAGACAACAATATTTTTTTTTATCTCTGAACCCAATTTTTTTAGCTACAAACCAAATTTAGAAAACAACAGATGAACAGTGCTATTGTAAAGAACAAACGATAAATTAGATTGGAATAGAAAGGCATAATAAACTTTCAAAATAACCTTATTTACATTATTTTACCTGAGCGCTATTAATAATGGATTGGAAACCCGATCCACACAGTCTGTTGACACCCAGAACGGGCTTTTCCTGAGGAATTCCTGCTTTGAGAGCCGCGTGCCTGGGTGTGTAGATACCATCGGTTTGAGTACCCTAGAGAAACAAACATTTTATTACAGTCACTTTTCCGATTAGGTATAAGTATTGTAGGTGAATGTAAAATAATGAAAAGTAACAGATGTTACAGTCTACTATTTGCCACTAAGTAAGTAAGTAACAACTCTTTATTGTACACCAATAAAACAAATATGCAACAAGTGACATAGAGATACAAAAAAAGTACAATGGGCGGTCTTATCGCTTTCTAAGTATCAATTCTACTGTACTGCAAAGTCATAAAGTGGGTACAAAGTCCAAAGTTATACATAAAAGCACTGTACTAAAGACGTACACGCGGAATAAAGCAAATTAATCAAATTTATATGACTGACAGAGGCTGATTACCAAAAATCTTGAGATCTCCCAGTGCAAACTGGTGTCACAATGAAAAAAAGTCCATTATTACAGAGCGTTCCTTAATCAACGAATCTCCGATTGAGGATGTCAGAAAGAGATGCCGCCATATGAGTAGCATAACGCTGTCACCTTCTAATTGTGCTCAAACAGTTTTATGTTTGAGGATCATTCTGTATGGCTTATGTGGCACATAAGCCTCCAGCCACCAGAAAATGGCTTAATTACGCAACTTACCGACATGACCTGCCCGACAACAACTGTGTCGACTTGTTTCGGATCAACCCCCGCATTCTTTAGAGCTGCTACTGCCGAGATCGTCTGCAGTTCAGTGGCTGATGTGTTGCGGAATACTCCGCCGAAGGTGCCGAAGGGAGTGCGCTTGGCGCCGACTATGAATACTCCTAGGGATGAAACGCGAAGTAAGATTTTGCAGAACTACTTAGATGTAATTATAATCCGCTGCCCAATTATCTACCTATGAAACTTTATTGTGGGATGTCTGACTTAGAATTTGTACGATAATATCTTCCATCAACGTATTATCTAACACCCTAGTTAGAGATTAATTTAGATTGTTTTAGTAATACATTATATTAAAGGTATTGGCATTTATGGTTACATGGTTAAAATCCGTAAATTTATAGGAAGTTATTAAATAAAAGCAATACCTCTACACGCTCCCTCAGGGATAAGGCACGGTGTTTTTATTGCTATTGCCTAATAGAAAATAGAAAGGTAAGTAATAGGTACGTGCTAATGCCGACATTTAAAATCATAAATAGTAAAGGTACCCATATCAAAACTAATGGAACACTTTCATTGTGTAACTTTATTATGAGCAAGCAATTCAACGACATAATGCCAGCCCAAAACCTTGAAACTGTTAAGAGTGACTTGAAATGCGTTGGCCCGATTTTGGGCAAATTTCGCGAACTTGGCTCGTTCACTACAGTGCAAAACAACTTTCTATCTTTTCATTTTTGTTTAGTGTGTATGAGCCTTTGGATTTTAATCCTTACAGCTTTTTATATCAGTTTTAATATTTCCGGTCAAGAACAATTTTGTTATAAAGGTCTCAAACAGAAATCATGAAATAAAAAAATATATGTACCTACATATTTAAAAATTATTTATAGAAACGACAAAGTACAACTCAAAGAGTGTTCTATTGAAAACAACAATTTGGAGTTTGACCCCTACAGGCAACAGGTGATACTAACAATATCATTGACAATAGGGATAAATAAATTTTATATATTTAACCAGAAGATATATTTACCTTTAACTGACGCAGACATTTTGTTAATATCACGGATTTAATTATAAAGTATTTAATCGACGCGGCACCGCCAAAGAAAGTTACAATTTGAATGAGTGAAATGAATTGATAAGTTGATTGAATAATGAGCTGATAAAATCATGTGTACTGAACGGAACGAATGGAATGAGATGAAGATGAATTCATTAAAAATGTGTGACCAACAAAGTAATATTTTACGACTACTGTGAGGTAAAACATATCTTACTTGTTAACAGTATTTTTTCCACTTTCTTGTTTTGCGGAATTTCAGAAATTTCAAGGTATCCTACCAGCGCATACTCTTCCTACACACAATCTAACATGCTTGGACCATATATGTATCAGAACTACTTATTGCACATATACTCTTATAATAGACTCCTCTATAACCGATCACGAATCTATCCTACTATCAATTATTACTAAAAAACACGAGAAGGCTAATAAGATATTAACAACAATAAATTACCATGGGCTTACCGATGACATGCAAAAAGTTGACTTTTCACCTATTTTTGCCTGTGATGACCCGAATATTGCTATAGAGATTCTTTTAAGTATACTGCAGACTGCGATAATAAAAAATTCCTCAATTAAAGTTTTACCCCATCGGAAAAGACCCATAAAACCATGGATTACACCAGGACTTTTAAAATGTGTCAGGAATAGAGACAACCTTCACAAAAAATCTAAAAAATCACCTCAAAATGAAACTCTTCGAATAACATACAAACGTTACAGAAATTTCTGTAATAACTTATTAAAGAAAGTCAAAAGGGCATATGAGAAATCTAAACTACAAGAAGCAACAGGAAACAGTAAGAAGCTATGGCAAGTGGTAAAAGACATTACATTTTTGAACAAAAGTAAACGTAGCTCACGTGAACTTTTAGTATCCAATATTACCCCGGAAGAATCTTTAAATCAAGTAAATCAGTTTTTTAGCAGCATTGGCGAAAATTTATCAAACGAGATTATTACCTGTAAAACTAACACTTTAACTTCCGTATCCACTTCAAACTCTTTTGTACTCCTGCCTACAGACGAACAGGAAGTTCATCGTATTATACATTCCCTAAGAAATGACTGCGCTGTAGGTTGGGATGGCATATAAATAATAAATTCATAAAAACTTATATTGATCTCATAGTTCCTCCATTGACACACATATGTAATATGTCACTCTCTCTCGGTTTTTTCCCTAATAAATTAAAAAGAGCTCTAGTCCACCCCATTTTTAAAAATGGCGATCGAAAACAAGTCAATAACTATAGACCTATATCAGTATTACCAGCTATGTCAAAAGTCTTGGAACGAATAATTAATAACCGGCTCATAACTTATCTGGAAAGTAATAACCTCCTCAGCAATAACCAATATGGGTTTCGTACAGGAAAGTCCACCTCTCAAATAGTCCACGAACTAACAAACTACATTGTACTAGATCTAGATAGAAAAAAAAAATGCCTTGCCATTTTTCTAGACCTCACGAAAGCTTTCGACACAGTTTCTTCACCCATCTTACTATACAAATTAGAATCACTAGGTATTCGCGGAACACAACTACAGCTATTTAAAGACTATTTAAGTAATAGAACTCAATGCGTTACTATTGACGGCTTAACTAGCAAGGATATACCAATCTCCTACGGTGTACCGCAAGGTAGCATAATGGGACCTAGTCTCTTTTTAGTTTATATTAACGACTTATGTAATCTTAATATTTCTAATGCTAATATCCTCTCTTTTGCGGATGACACAGTCCTGTATTTCTCTGGTGAAACATGGGATGAAGTATTTTTGTCTGCCCAACACGGTTTCAATGTTGTTTCGGAGTGGTTAAATCAGAACCTACTTACACTAAATGTAAACAAAACTAAATACATGGTTTTTTCTATAACAAATCGTCATATCCCTGATCCTAACATATATAAAATCATTGCACACAAACCACACTGTCTTGTTCCGGATATCCAATGCAGTTGCCCCGTGGTTGAAAATGCAAAACACATTAAGTATCTCGGAATCACCCTTGACAGTAATCTTTCTTTTAAACCCTATATGAACATATTGGCTGGTAGAGTCCGAAAATTAATATTTGTTTTTAAACACTTGAGACATGTTGCAGACCCTCCCATTCTAAAAATGATATATTTCGTTCTTTGCCAGTCAATACTTACTTATTGCATTACAACATGGGGAGGAGCCCCAAAAACTCACCTTATCACCGTCGAACGTGCCCAACGTGCCTTACTCAAAGTAGCTACTTTTAAACCCAGACTTTTTCCATCACATTCACTGTACCAGTACTGTGAGTTACTAACTGTAAGACAATTATTCATCTTAAACATTACACTTCTTCAACACTCTCATACTCCTTACATTCCAGATTCTTCCAGACGAAACCACATAGTTGTCAAAACTACCTGTTTTAATACATCCTTCAGCCATAGATTCTTCTGCTTTCTTGGACCTTTCCTGTACAACAATATCCATCGCAACTTGCAAATACATTCGCTTCACATAGACTCATGTAAAAAAATAGTAAAAAAATGGTTACAATATCTCTCATACGATGATACAGAACAACTCCTCTTGCCCCCTACTTAAATAATCTGTCACCCACATTCACTTACACTCCACACATATCATTCACTCAATCTCACCCACCCTCAATTACACATAAGTACATAATATCTATTTTGAAATTTAATTATTTCTTTATCTTATTTTTATTCTAAGTTTATTTCTTAAATTTGAGAAGCCTAACTTAAGTTAAAATTGTATAGAAATTCATTAGTACTGTCAGCCCTATTACGCACCCACTTTTTATCCTCGCACCCTGAACCGTGGTGCTGATATCTATAGCTCAGGTTTTACCTATTTTAGATATCAGCTGTTCCTTCCTTCTGCACATAGCCTAACTTTAATACCTAAACTGAATAGTACTTAAGGAAAAACACCAAATGTAAGTACATAAATTTAGGCTTTTGATAATAAAGAATTACTTACTTACTTACTTACTTACTCATCATTCTTCAGTGTAATCGAAGCTCGTGTTTTCTGTAATAAGATTTGTAGTCTCATCTCATCACATCATACAGTGGACCTCATTTATCGGTAAATAGACATGACAGAATCGTCGTTGTGTTTATATGATTTTTTCATATAAAAGGCATCGAGTTCTTTGTCTCGATTCAAATAAAAATTTAAAAAAATATTTTTCTTGCATCTCGGGGTTTCTTTCTAGGTAATTAATTTCCTAACACTGACCACCCTATTTAGGCCTATTTTGACAGCTGAAAAAAAAGTCCGTCAAGTCCGTGTGAATCAGGCCTGTGACACTCTTGACACTTGTTAGTACCGATTGGTTCACCAAGCGCTGCAATCGCATTTAATTTTTATTTCTAGTATGGTAGTAAGTATCCACCATCTTGCAAAACGTCACACTTTTATTTTACTTGTCATATTGGTCACACTGTCTGTCATTGTGCCGGCCGGCTGTTTTTCTGTCGTTTCTTGGATTTTAATTTGTTTTACTTAATTTTCGTTATAGTTTGATTACTTTGTGTATTCCTCGCTTTCAAGCTTGAGTTACAAAGTAATCAGTAAACATGCAAAGTGGACAAACAAACTATAAAGTGTTGTGTGAGTGTCGTCATCGCTTGTATAATATTCCGAGAAACGATGATTTACGGGAACTATGGTTATCTTTTCTAATTCCTCACAAATACTCACAATGAAGAGTTATGTGGGTTGTCGAAAGACCAATTACAGAAAAAACCTGTGTGTCAAAAACACTGCTAAATACTAATTTGACGGAAAGGGTGATCGCATTCAGGCTGTTTTGTATCCCCTCAGACCAAATAAAATCCCTCACTGAAGCGGAAATAATGCATGGCATCCCACTGAGTACTTCTGGTAAGCTTTTGAATATTAAGATTTTCTGACCAATCTGATCAAATTGTATTAGTGTTTAATTTTTATTTAAATATGTATATTTTCCATTTCCAGGTGGATTTTTTTCGAAGGAACACACCTATTTAAAATCTGAAACGGAGGTCAATGAATTCACTGTAAAAATAGTAAAAGATGGCAAGTATGTATCATTGTTTATATTCTGCTTCTAAAATCATTTTTTTTTATATAAAATATAATTTATTTTCTAAACATATAAAAAGTACACTAAGAAAGGTCAATAGTCTAATAACAAGGCACTCTAAGCTCGTCCATGAAGATTGGCTAAATGTAAACAACAGTGCACGTCCACCGACAGATTGCTGGTTCCAAATGCAGTACCCCGAGAAGAACCAGCAAGAAACTCAAACTCTTTTTAATCTCATGTCTTACTAGTAAATATGGTTTACAATAATAATAATGATTAATAGCCTTACCGTCGAGTTGGTTAATCCCATGCATGCTGGTCTACTAAGTAGTCTGGATCTTTTATTTTCTATAATAAAGTTGTATGCTTACAGAAAAACTTTCGAAGGAGAGCCCGTCAACGAAACCATGGAAACAACAGGGGAAGCAGTAGAATTTATAGATAAACTGTGTCAATGGCTAAAAAACAACAACAAAACAAGGAAAGCTTCACGGCTCTATTCAACCCGAATCTGAGCATTTCAGTTTTTGGCATGAAGCAAAGGACATTATGAAAAATGTTTCATTTGTAGACTCAACCAGTAAACTATAAAAAATAATAAAACACATTATGGGCGTGTTCCTTCGTTAGAAGGATCGATCACGACAATAGAAAGCTTTGAAAGGATAGGAAAGTTGCTGTTCAAGGAGCATAATATTGTGTACATTTTTCAAAGAAATCCAAATGAAGACCCATTAGTAAATTTCTATGTCCCCAAAATTTAAGTGCAGTAATTGCAAAAGAACATACAAATATTACAAATGAAATAGAAAACTTTGAGATTAAAGAACAGCAACTTAGCTTATCTTTACCAAAAACTTTTTAATGATGTACAGAGAAGTAACTTTTTTGGTCCATACTTTAAATAATATTATCAAATTAATAAACTAATTTACTGGTTGGGCTGCACCATTCATAAAAAAGAAATTAATAAGTTTTGTAAGAAATTGATTTTAAATCTTAAAATCATAATTGGTATAACATTATAAACAATTTCATCATCATCATCAGCCTACATTTGTCCACTGCTGGAAATAGGCCTCCCATAATGATTACAAAATTCAAAAATTCAAAATTCAAAATCGTTTATTTTCTATTGGTATTAAAATATACACTTAGAAACGTCAATATTTTATAATAACAAGGCACTCTAAACTCGTCCATGAAGATTGGCTAAATGCAAACAGCAGCCCATCTCCACCGACGAGCTGCTGGTTCCGAATGCAGTACCCCGAGAAGAGCCAGCAAGAAACTCAAGGGCAGCTCTTTTTAATCATACTTCTTACATACATAAATAAAGAAATAAAAAGAAATAACTTCGAATTGTTTTTTATTGCTTTTTGAAAAATAAAACTTAACAGTGGCCCTATATCGATCTTTTTTAAAAGCACATCACTAGCCATGTCGATATCGATTACAATTGAAAGGGGTACTTTCACAACACTATGCGACACTAGCGCTCGGTGAACTTTTAGGAACTATTGCTTAAACGGAAGAGTGTCCTATCTGTCTCCGACTAGTTAAAGATATCTGTGGTGTGAATCGAAATCGGCGAATTTTTCTTGATTTCCCAAAGAAATGCTTATGCAATGAGCGATGGTCGCCCTCTAAGCGGTCAGCTGAAGAAGTACGTCTTCCGCGGAAAGTCTAGCACGAACGGCGACACTAGAGGTGAATACTTGGAGGTTGTTATTCCGGAGCTTCTGTCTGCTGGGTACTCGTTCTACACGTGGCCCTCGGCGCCGCTGCTAGCCTGGTACTTGTGGACCCAGAGGCGGCATTTGAGAGGACTGCGAGTACTAGAATTAGGCTGCGGGACCGGTCTGCCTGGCATTTTAGCTGCCAAGTGCGGTGCCCGTGTCACATTAACTGACAGTGTAGCTCTACCGAGATCGCTAAGACATTTATCCGCTTGTTGTGAAGCGAACGGACTTGTTCCGGGCCGTGACGTAAAGATCCTCGGCCTAGCTTGGGGTCTTTTCCTTTCTGAAGTCCACAATCTACGTCCAGTCGACTTATTGCTCGCGTCAGACTGTTTCTACGAGCCATCACAATTTGAGGAGGTTTTATCGACTGTTGCGTATCTCTTAGACGGAACTGACGGTAGATTTTTGTGTGCTTACCAGGAACGCAGTGCTGATTGGTCGATCGAAGCGCTACTGAAGAAGTGGGGGCTAAAAGGAGCATTATTAGACTTGGATTCACTGAGTGAGAGTTCAGGTGTTGACTACAGAGCTTTGATTGGTGAACGATCTTTGCACCTACTAGAAATAGTCTCAATTTAAGGTTATGGCCAGCACAGCACGCGTCGCCCGCCTGTATGTAGGCAATCTGCCTTGGACTGTTGGCCATCGTCAACTCCGAGAGTACTTTGCTCAATTTGGGCCAGTCCAGAACGCAAGAGTAGTCTTTGATCGTTCTACTGGCCTCAGCAAAGGCTACGGTTTCATTGAGTTCGCTACTCCATCAGCTGCTGCTGATGCAACGAATAAGCAACAACACATGATTGAAGGTTTGAACGTAGTGGTTCAACCGCAAAACTAAGCACTCAGAAACCAGTAGTTAGATCAGCATGGCAGAAAAAGCACCGGAATACCCTGACTCTGACTTCTCTGATGAAGACTTGTCACCCCTAGACGTATCATTCAACAAGGCAGCCGAACACTTACGCACAATAACCAATAGACTAGACAATAATCAACTTCTAGAACTGTACGGATTATTCAAACAAGCTACAGAAGGGAAATGTGACACACCAAAACCTAGCTGGTTTGACGGACGGGGCCGCAAGAAATGGGAAGCATGGAAAGCCTTAGAGGACCTACCACAAGAAGAATCAAAACAACGGTACATAGCTTTGATAGAGAAGTTTGATCCAGATTCAGAAGTTTCTGAGCAGAAAGGTCCGAAAGAGTCTTGGGTAGCCGTTTCATCATTACGCTACTCCCCAGAACCTGAGTTAGACTGTAATGAACTGCCACTGTTAGGAGCAGCAAGGGAAGACTTCGCTGCCCGTGTCACGGAACTGTTGACCAAAAATCCTAACTTAAAACACGAAAGAGACGAAGACGGATTAACTGCCTTACACTGGGCAGCAGATAGAGATGCAACAAACGCATTAGCAGCTGCCATTAAAGGCGGTTGTCCAGTCGATGCAGTGGACAATAGTGGTCAAACGGCTCTTCATTATGCTGCGTCTTGCGGTCATTTGAAGTCAACTAAGATATTGGTAGACGCAGGAGCTTCATTAATTAAAGATGAAGAAGAAAACACCCCATTGGACTTGGCAACTGATGAGGAAGTGATCAAGATTCTAGAAGGTGCTAAGAAGTAGGGCAAAGTCATGCCAGTATTAGTTATACAATATTGTGTTCTTATAATGTAGTTATTGGGAATAAATGTACTAAGCAAAAACTATTTTTTATTACAAGACAGTGTAAAGATTCAAAGTGACCTCAAAATGAAAGAAATCTAATAATGTTGGTAATAGACTACACTAATATTTTTTAGAGAAAAGATTAGATTTTGTAGATTTATTTGAAGAAGAGAAATTGCTTCCAACTATTTGTTTGTTTATGAAGTCTCCAAAAATAGAGTCACATGGTTGAAATTGGGGGCAATTAAGCTCTGAGTCCTGAGTTTCATTGTCGTTGACTTCTCTAGGTCCAGAAATCGAATTTGGGCTTCATGCATTGATGATTTTAGTTTCTAGGTTAGAAATTTATTTCTGTAAGAGAAAGGTCAAACAGTCATATTGTTATGGGAAAATTCAGAATTAGAATGGGTCAAACACAGAAATAAAAATAATACTCATCAATATTGTATTGATAAATTGTAAAAAAGTACAAGCCCGCTCGCTTCTATACAATACTTTTTTTAAATCTAGTAACTGACTTTATCACTAAAGCTAGAATTACATTAAGCCCGTTGGGTGTGTCGTAGCCAAAGAGATTAAAATATAATAGGGCATAGAGGGGACAAAGCGAGGAAAATTTGAAGCCGAAAAGTTATTCCAAGTGGAATAAAGTCGAGTACAATTTCGACCGAATGACAGCTTGCGTTCATACTAACTGGCATGACGCTTGAGCTTCAAAGTTTTGTATGAGAATATTCCCAATGCCCCCTCTATGCTTTATTATATTTTAATCTCTTTGGTCGTAGCGCTATTAGTTTCATACATTTACTAGAATAAAATCTTTAAAGACTCACTTTCGACACGACAAACATACAATAGTGTACCTAGTTCTTAGGCTAAGTGTATGAAACCGACAGGCTCCCGACGACGCACCGCGCTGATTCAATGTAGTTCTACCTTAATGAATGACAAACTAATTAGAGCTATTTTCGTTTCACTTTGTTTATTCAGTAAGCATAGTTGAGTCAATGAGCTATCACTATTAAAATTTATACTAATAAATTATTACAAATTACTTAAGATTAAAAAAGATTTACAATCGGTGGCTCTTGCTCCTGAGTAGAAATTACGATCACAACAATACTTGAAAAAGCTACTATATTATTATGTACAGTTGTTAAAGTGCATATTTCTATACATATAATAAAATTGTAAGTGGCCGCTTATTTATTGAGAAGTTTTATTATTCTCGGAAATTAAGTATTGTGTTTTCGAGGATTTAAAAAAAACTAATTGAAACATATTACGACCTCCAAACTACTGTTTTTACTGTTACAATACAACAAATAACTTAGAGCATTGTATTTTGGTGCATATTCCTAGATTAACTGGGCTGTTCTTATATTGCTGCGGACTCCTTATTAACCTTCGGCAGAAGAACTGGGGGACAAATCTACTAAATGTCAACGGTTATAGTTGGATGACAATGACATGTCCATGGTCAGTCAGTGGTGTTATTTTGACACTTTTCAGAGCAAATAACACCATATACTGACCATGTCATTTTCATTGTCATCCAACTATGACCGTTGACACTTAGTAGAATTGCCCCCCGTACAGTAAATATTACTGCGATAATCTAAAGAGTAAAAAACCGACTTCAATGAATAGCACTATAAAATATCATCGATGTATACAATTTTCTCAATTTTATAGATTTTTTGCACGCTTGCACTGGAACGCCGCATACGTCATACTTTTTCGTGCATGCAGCCGGCTCCATCGAATTATAAGACGTTGTCACTTCAAAAGGGTTTAGGCGCAGAACGTCCCATTCGCAAAACATCCCACCGAAAAAAAATGTCCCATTCGCGAAACGTCCTATTCGCAAAACGTCCCATTCGCAGAATGTCCCATTCTCAAAACGTCCCATTCGCAAAAAGTCCTATTCGCATAATGTCCCATTCGCAAAAGGTCCCATTCGCATAAAGTCCCATTAGCACAATGTCCCATTAAGCATGATACCAGTAAACTGTAGGAGAATAAAATGTTACTATTAATTATTACAATAAAAATGTTTTTTGCAAGAAAATAATTTTATGCAAAAAAAATATAAAAAATAAATAATCTCACGCCTTTCATCCCCGAGGGGGTAAGCAGAGGTATTCCATTACTGGATATACCCACATTTCACGAGATACCTTGGACCTCTAAACGTGATAGGTGGTGAGCCTATCGCCGGACCGGGTCTGTTTACACATGTCTCAGAATTAATTCTGAGACCTGCGGGTTTCCTCACGATGTTTTCCTTCACCGTCGAGCTAGTGATAAATATGTACGTAAGTTTTTGAAAAACTCATTGGTACATGCCAGGATTCGAACCCGAGCCTCACTGATTTTCGACCGGCTCTTTAACCGTCCGGGCTATCACTGCTAAAAAAAATATTTTATTAATATTTTGTGTAAAATTAAAATTACCTGTTAGAATTGAAATTAATTTGATTTTATTGTTTATTATTATAAAATTTTTGTAATAATTAAGACTAACATTTTATTTCTCCTGCAGTTTACTGGTATCCTGCGTAATGGGACATTGTGCGAATAGGACTTTATGCGAATGGGACTTTATTCGAATGGGACGATATGCGAATAGGACTTTTTGCGAATGGGACATTCTGCGAATTGGCCGTTTTGCGAATAGGACGTTTCGCGAATGGGACATTTTTTTCGGTGGGACGTTTTGCGAATGGGACGTTCTGCGTCTAAACCGTCAAAAGCTATGCCTTTTAGAGTTAAAAAGTAGCCCCGCAATGACCGCAGCCAATATATGGCAATCATAACCATACTTTAATAACAAGCTCACAAATAAACAGTCCTCTAGTTTTCCTTCGCATCCTTATGCCCTACTCCGTCCCCCGAGTCCAGCTGTTTGAGAAGTCTGAACAACGCAGCCGCTTCTCTGATCCGACTGAACTCCACGCAGAAAGCTTCCACTTCGATGAATAGTTCCTGTAAGAAATTCAACGATTCGATTACCAATAGGAGAGTACTGAAAATGTAGTTACATTTTCATTTTTGAATTATAGCAAATATCACAGTAATAAAACAACCAATAAAGTGACTAAAAATAGTAAAAATAGCGTAAATAAATATAATAAAATAAAATATATAAATAAATATAATAAAATATAATAAAATAAAGTACTAAAAATAGCGTCGGTCATAGATAAGTATTCATTAGATTTTATATTTAATTTACGTTTAGTCAGACGATAAAAAGTAACTAATTTGACTACACCATTTCTGATCTATAACATATTTATTACCTCAAATAAATTGAAAACATTTCTTGGCATCTTGATAACTTAGCAAAGGGGGGATGATCAGCTTATCCTAGCCCAAGCCCATTTTTTAAATTAGTCCCCTATTTACTCTATGAGATGGTATGACATCGAAATAGTGTAATAGGCAGCCATAAATAACAAACATAAAATTTTTAAAAGTATTCCAGCACTATTGTTCCATAACTGTTCCGGTGCTGCCCTCACCTTAATTCTGGCTGGGACCTGCGGGTTTCCTCACTAAAAACTACTGAACTGATTCCGATGAAACTTTACAGTTATACAGTTATATACTATACATCAGAATAACACATAGGCTATATTTTATTCCCGTATTCCCACGGGAACGGGAAGTATGCGGGTGAAACCGCGCAAAACCGCTAGTCTATACTTCTGTACTACTATAATAAAGACAAAAGATTTGTATTTTTGTATGTTTGTTACGAATAAACTCAAAAACTACTGGACCAATTTAAAAAAATCTTTCACCAATAGCAAGCTGGAATATCCGTGAGTAACCGCTAGTTATAAATAACCGGTACTACCTTCACGTTGATGATCTTGTTCCTGATGAGAGACTGCAGGAATACACAGACCAGCCTCACGAGCCTGTTCTGCATGTACCGGTCCCGGATCGTCTCGCAGGTCGAGATGCAGTTGCTGATGTACAGGTGCACGAACTCCACGGGGAGGTCCACGGACGTCGTTAGCCTTAGTTAGAAATTAAATACATAGTAGCAGTGATATCCTTAAGGTTAAAGAGCCTACACGTGGGAGAGCCATGCTTCTTTACGCTTGGGCCGGCTCGACCGGAGTGACACCACGGCCTCACAGAAAACCAGCGTAAACCAATGCATTGCGTTTCGTTGAGTGAGTGAGGTAACCGGAGGCCCCAACATCTCCCCTACTCCCACCTCAAAGGTCGGCAACGCAGTTGTGACTCTTGAGTTGCAGGTGTCCATGGGCGACGGTAGTCACTTACCATCAGTTGACCCGTCTGCTCGTTTGCTCCCGCTTTTATCATAAAAAAAAAGACCTGGTCCGGCGATGGGCTCACGTTGTACGTTTCACGAGATATATTGGACCCTTAAACGTGATAGGTTGTGAGCCCATCTCAGAATTAATTCTGGGACCTGCGGGTTTACTCACGATGTTTTCCTTCACCGTCGAGCTCGTGATGAATATGTACGTAAGTTTTTGAAAAACTCATTGGTACATGCCAGGATTCGAACTCCAGCATTACTGATTATCATCATGTGAAGCGGGCTCTATAACCGTAAGGCTATCACTGCTCTCAATAAAAATATTAAACTTATCCAAACAGTTTATTTAGTTGCCTACAATTAACGAAGAATTATTATTTATATTCTAGTTATTGTACAATTTAAATTTGTAATGCGGCCCACCTGTTGACGACCTCCATGGAGTGCAGCGACATCTCCATGTTGACCAGAACGCTGAAGTACTCGGTGATGTGCTGCGAGTGGATCAGCTTCAGCAGCACCGAGATGGCCACCATCGGGTTGTTCTCCACCAGGTCGGGCAGCTGGCGTGGACGAAATAATTAACCTATTGTCTATGGTCTTCCAGAGACAATAGGTTAAACAGGGAAACATTGCAAGCCTTCTTGGTACAGTCAAGCCCACATGAAATTTTACACTTATAGTGCGAGTCTGACCTCTAAGGCTATTGTCAAAGGCGTTTAAAGAAAAAGTTTCTCTCTCCTAGAATGATTTTCTTCCAACCTCTTTGGCTATTGTAATAAGAACGATACTAAGTCCAAAGTGTCAAGCTCTTCGTGCTCTTGACTGTAATAACTTCTATTTTCTAGTTCAATTTAGATCAAAATGTATGTAAAATTCAGCGTCTAAACCGAGTAATATCCGACTGTCTATCAGACTAATATCTGATCTGAAGTCTAATCAATGTCTAGTTAAATCTATGTTAAGTCTCTAGTGTTTAGAGCTATGTGTGTTCAATGCTTGGTATCATCAGTGCTAAATGTTTTGAAGTCCAATTTTTTTGTTAAGCGGGTTTAGTGTTAAGTGTTTTCAGTGTTTGGTATGCTCAGTGCTTAGTGTATTTAGTGCTTACTGAAAACGCTTAGCACTAAACACACTAAGCACTGAACATACCAAAGACTGAAGCACTGGCGAAGCGTGTTTAGTGCTGTGTGTTAAGTGATTAGTGTGTTGCGTGCTAAGTTTGTGCAGTGTTTAGCTTGTTCAATGCTCGGTGTATTCAGTGATAAGTGTGTTCATCACCTAGTGTATTCATCACTTAGTGCGTTCAGTGCTTAGTGTGTTCAGTGCAGGGTGTGCCCAGTGTGTAAAGTTTTTTTTTTAGTGCTAAGTGTGTTCATCACTTAGTGCATTCAGTGCTTAGTGTGTTCAGTGCCCGATGTGCCCAGTGTGATGTGTTATTCGCACCTGGTAAGGGGTGACGCCGATGTCATAGACTAGCTTCGGGGCCAGATCTAGCAGAGCCAGGAGCCGCTGCTGCTGCGGTACGCTTAAGGCGCTCTTCAAAGCCAGCTGTGTCAGCTCGGAGGCCTCAGCGGCCGTGGATAGAGTAGACGGGTCCTTCTCTTCTGGCTTCTTCTCTTCTTGCTTTTCCTTTTTCTCCTCCTAGAAGGATATGTTTTTTTTTGTAATAATCTGATTTAAAAATTTTTTTATGGCATTTTTTTTTAAATTAAAACACTAAATATGTGTACTCTATTTTTGTATGTACTTTAAATTTAACTTATATTTAAAGCTGCTTAGAAAATGAAATGTTGTGTGTTTTGTTCGCATTGTATTTCAAGTCGTATTTTAAGCGCAATTCTTGACAGATAGCTGTCTCTTTCCACTTCTCTTTACAATTGTGAAATTTTTCCCGACTTCAAAAAAGGAAGAGGTTTAATCTCAATTAGACCGTATATATTTTTTTATGTGTGTTTGCCTTCGTCGTTTGTGAACAGATTTTAATGATTATTTTTTTGTTGGAAAGGTATCCCAAAGGCATCCTGGTCTTAGGAAACCAGGATCTGATGATGGCATCCCGAATCAAGAGGAACCTTCTAAAATCATAGTGGCGACCAGTGCAGAAGATACCTTGGGCTTGTGCGTCTGCTGTGGCTGGCGGCGTTTCTCAGCTCGTAGTCCTGCCAACCCCGCGCTGTCTGAGTCGTACAGAGGCACGTACGCGCCACGGTTCACCAAGTTCTTCCACACTGCCTGCAGTTATTATTATAAGCCCGAATTAAGTTAAATGTAATAGGCTTTTGGCTTGTCGTACGTATTGTTGACATCCATTGCTTATCAAGTAAAAAAAAAATCTCACGCCTTTTATCCCCGACGCAGAGGTATTCCATTTCTAGATATCCCCACGTTTCAGCAGTATATTCCCCTAAACGAGTAAGACAGTGGGTCAGCCAGAACTTTTTTACTATACACTTCTGATCAGCCCATATTATTATGGTGAAACGTATGGGGGGTATTCCATTTCAGGAAATACCCATATTTCCTGAAATGGAATACCCCCCTCTCGGGGATCAAAGGCATGATATTTTTTTTTACCTACATAAATGAATTGAATTGATGATGAAATACAACGGTAACCTTACCGTTCTCTTTCATAATGGGAGATTTAATTTGGGAGAGCCATGCTTCGGCACGCTTGGGCCGGATCGACCGGAGTGATACCACGGCCTCACAGAAAACCAGCGTAAAGCAATGTTTGCATTGCATTTCTGAGTGAGTGAGGTAACCGGAGGCCTTAAACACCCCCCCACACTCCCCCTACTCCCATCTCAAAGGCCGGCAACGCAGTTGTGACCTTTTAATTGTAGATGTCCATGGGCGACGGTAGTCACTTACCATCAAGTGACCCGTCTGCTCGTTTGCCCCCTTTTCTCTAATAAAAAAAAAAAAAAGAATGAGGTATGTATAAGGCTGTTTTAACTTGGCAGCTCTGAAGTTGCGCCAATGGCTGCGCAATAACATTTTTTAGCGACCAATTTGACGGTATGAGGCGGTTTGCGCAGGCGGAGCCTATGTTCAGAGCAGCCAAATTAAAACGGCAGTATTGTACCAACCTCGTCAGTAAACGCGATCTCGGTGGGATCCAGCAGGAAAGTGGGCGGCGGAATGGGCCCGGAGGCCTTCAGAGTGCGGTGCAGAGGCATGTACTCGTTGGACATCAGCGCTTCGAGCAGCTCCTTCATCGCCATGCGGTTCGGGGAGCTGGAAGCATGGGCGAGTTTCATCATCATCATCTCAGCCTATCGACGTCCACTGCTGGACAAAGTTCTCCACAACGTCCGGTCCTGCGCCGCCCGCATACAGCGGCTTTCCGCTACCTTAACCAGATCGTAACCAGGGCGAGTTTAATCTATATCTATACGAAAGAAAGTGCAGTTATATACACGCATCAGCTCAAGATCTGCTAGGGTATTATATAAATAATAATGATATAAAGAAAGAAAGAATAAAAAGTTTATTTCTCCATCAAGGGGGTGAATAAGAAGCCTATACTTTTAGCATTCGTATAAAAAAACATCACCTTAATTTTTGCAATTAAAATGTTAAATTCGTCAGTTTTAGCGTATACTCGCAAAATCAGCTGCGCGTGGTCAATGACCGCCGCGCGCGCCGGCGTGTGTGCAACACGCTACGTAGTATATAGCAAAACAGAATAATCCGATAATCGTATTTTAGAAAATTGCTCAAAAGTAGTACTTTATTATTTATTTTTATTTATTTAAACTTTTATTATTATTATTAATCAGGCAAGCAGTTTACAACTGATAAATGCCTATATCCTGGTGTTTTCCACTCAAGCTTTCTCATTACATTATATGTATTTGTCCAGTTTATTTTTAAATTGATTAACATTGGTTGATGAGACTAGTTCTTCTGGCAGCTTATTCCATGATCTGACCACTCTGTTGCTCAGGAAATGTCTGTAAGGATTGTTAAGTGATATGGTGGTATGCAACTTTTCATATGTGTGCGGAATCTTGATCAGTTACTCTTTCATTTCCCGAGAAGATTCCCTCGATTTACGAGTCACACTGTATATGTATGTATGTATACGTCCTAAATATTATGGATGCCAAAGTGACCTACTACGTAAATAAATCAAAATAGCAAGTTAGGATTGCTTGAAGCCTTTAGGGGCAGCGAGTGTGACTGCCACTAAGCGAGGTCGAGGGCGATGAGGGATGCAGAATGAAAGATGTTGCTCGTGTCGAGATCGAATGTGATCGGTGATCGGATCTGACCTACTTTAATGGGCTACCTCTATTTATACCAGATGTGTACATAAATAAGGAGGGTAGATACATTTTACTAAACCCTAGGTGGGTACCTACAAGCCTTACCCATCGCTGAGCGGTATGAGGGCGGGCGCCGTGGCCCGTGCCATGGAGCTCATATCGGCCACGCGGTCTGCCACCACTCCCTGCAACGGCGAGTAATCAAACTCCAGCTCTTTAGCCGGCACTTCTGTCAGCATCACTTGCTTCGCCGACTTCTTCATTATCTGTCAAGTTACCGAAGATAGCAATTGTTTTTTATTCTTCAACTTTTTGGTTATGGCTTTTCCATCATTATTAAACAATGATTCTGCCAATGTATTTTTTTATCAAGGCTTTGAGCAGTGCAGGGCTCTGGTCCAACTGCTCTTTATTAGGGGCAGTTGTACAACTTTCAAAATAGTTGGACAGAGCAGTTGGACCACTGCGTGGACTGGCTTTGAGCACTCGGGGTGGGTAGCCCATGTCACAATACAATTAAGATATCTAATAAAAATACAAATACTATGGCAAATTTAAAAACTGAGTTGGAAGAGACAGTTAACTACAAAAAATTTTTATGAAACTATAATGTAATTTTTAATCATACACACTAGAAAGACATACATAAGAGATTTGAAAGAAGCAACATGAATATGATCTGCTAGTGTCTATATTCTTACTTCGATTAAATAAACTGAATGAATCATTTCCTAAATTTTTTTAATTCTAATTTTTATCAAGGCTTTGAGCACCCTGGGTAGCTCATGTCAGTCTCATAGAACACAACTTTGTACAACTATTTAAGGGGCAGACTCACAAACCTGAGAAGGGTCAGACAACCAGCTGTTATTTTTATTTTATTTTTTATTTATATTATTTTTATATATTATTTTTATTTATATTATTAGCTGGAAATTAAAATTTAAAGTATATAAAATAACATCTACTTACATCTTTGACATTAACTGGTAAAAAGCCATGCAACTGCGCGATAAACTGCCTCTCCTGAGGAGACAATGGCAACAGTCCTGGTTTCCCTTCCAACAAGTGAAGGTACAGCGCACTGAACGGATTGTCAATTTTGTACATGTCATATAGAAGTGCTAGTGCTACCACTCGCTGTCCAGGCAGCGATAAGTCTCCTCCAGTTATCAACGATGATAGCAGTAGGCATACTGTAAGGTGATGGTGTAGTCAAGTCAAATTAAAAAAAAAACAAAAAATGTATATAACAAAACTTTTAATGTTTTTTTGTTGTATATAAAAGTTCTAAGAAAAGACTTACAGTTGAAATGTTCGGTTTTCGGAAACCTTTTCTGTACTTGTGCACATATTGACTCTAAGCTCTGTGAGTCTACAGTCTGTTCTGAAAATAAACTGGAAAGAAAATAAGGAATAATGACAAAAATAGTTTAGATAGAGGTTAGAAAACGTTATATATTTTTTTTACTTACTCTAGTATATATTTACTGTTTTCATTTATTAATTGCTGGGACATTTTCTGTTTTTACGCTACTTATTTTAATTACTTTTTACACTAAAATTCGCAAACAAAAACATTCAGGCGAAACGTCAAATCTTACTAGTGCTGTGCTGCAACATAACAAATTGTTACAAAGCCAGAGCCTGCCAAGGACTAATAAAAACTCTCTATTCGATCGATTTATGGTATCAGTATACGATTTTATTATTTTGCATAGTACAGTAGGTGTTTGACTCAGCTATTAACATTATATATATATAAAAATAAATAATATAATCTCACGCCTTTTATCCCCGAGGGTGTAGGCAGAGGTATTCCATTACTGGATATACCCACATTTCACGAGATATATTGGACCCCTAAACGTGATAGGTGGTAAGCCCATCGCCGTACCGGGTCTGTTTACACATGTCTCAGAATTAATTTTGAGACCTCAGGGTTTTCTCACGATGTTTTCCTTCACCGTCGAGCTAGTGATAAATATGTACGTAAGTTTTTGAAAAACTCATTGGTACATGCCAGGATTCGAACCCGAGCCTCACTGATTTTCGGCCGGCTCTTTAACCGTCCGGGCTATCACTGCTCTTAACATTATATTTTGTATAAATCGTTCATGCTAATGAACTTCAACTACTTGAATTTAAATAAATAGATCGATTGTGACTTTTTCAAACTAGCTTCTGCCCGCGACTTCAGCCACGGTCTGGGATGAAAAGTAGCGGAAGTATGTCCTTCCTCAAGATGCAAGTTATCTTCTGGACATTCTTCAATATCAGTTCTGTGTCGTAAAAATACTCAAAGTAAAAAGTATCCTTTTTACTTTCGCATTTATAATATTGGTAGAGAATTTATGGACCATAGCAGATTCTAAACTAAGCAATTCGCAATTCAAGGAGTTCAATTACCTGATAGCTATCGAACACTTTCTTATTAGAATACTACTCATAATCATAATGAATAAAAAAAAGCTTTGCAAATGCGGCTATTGTATTAAATTTGAAATAAGCTTAGGTACTTCAAGTTTTGTGTGAAAAGCTTGCAAATCTCATTTAGTAGCTACTCGTAGGTACAACAATGTACAAGCTTCAGTAATCAATATGTGAAGTCATGAACTGCTATGTGTGTACTGCCACTATTTGTTGTTGCCGCCTATCTTTATTATTGAAGCATGATGCTCTGCCAAGATGGAATGCGCAAGGACTTAAATATTTGCGGGAATCCATTGACCGATACCATACTGCTATCAGCCAGATTTAAATTAAACAAAGAGCAGTCGTGAACTTAGCACGACTCTGTCGAGTTATCATCACCGTGCTAATTGTAAACGCTCACATCTTTATCGCGCCCATTTCTTGTCCTGATAAGATTAGAATAGTCATATGGCTCGCGTCAGTCCCACCTTCCCACTATTCGATCGAAGTAGCGAATACATTAACTATTTATAAATATATAGGAAACGGAGCGCAAAATTGTGAAATTAAGTGATGGTGCAGTTTTCAAATGCTCACGTGCAATACAGAAATGAGAGATAGTGCAGCAGTGATGCAAAACGACAGGCTCTTGGAAATTGCTACCTCGGATGGTGGCTACCGGAACAGATCGTCTTCATTGTCATCTTGGAGAAGGCATAATGGCCTATCGCGAACGGAACCTAGATATTCCTTGCAAGTTCAAGTGAGTTACTCGCATTCATGTCAGGAATTTAGGTTATACCCAAATATTGACCGTGAATCAATAACACGGTTATTGCGCGATAATTTTCCAGCCACCACCGGTTAGCTTTTCCAGACATAATTAGTGGGTGACAAATGTAGGTAATTACTAAATTGCCTTCAGATTATAACAAGATAACATTTTAATTGGCTTGTATTTTCATTAGTACGTACATTGACAGTAATTATCGTATGAACTCATTCGTAGCCATTTTTTAAGGACTACAATTTCGATTCTTTTATTATGCCTGAGTGTATTTACTTACGTCAATGTTTATTTACGAGCCCTTTTTAAAATACCGTCTAGTTACTGGCCTAGGGACATTATGTATAGAGGAACTATATAGAAGATTGATAAACATAGTATTATTACATATTTTAAATAACTTAAGATTAGGATACGATCTTTATATTGAATTCTTTTGGATATTAGAACATTGATTACGATTAGGCCTTTTTAATCATAATCGATATTTCGTTTTGGGCACATGGTTGCAGTATGTAAAAAAAGTTAATGACACAATTGACACATGACATGATGACACATGTCATTGTTCGTCTGTCAAACGAGTGGACGATCTTCGTGCGATATTTTAGTTTTTTATTTGTATTTGCGTAAATATTTAGAAATTCTAGCAGTTTTGGTGTTTAGCTTTTGTATTGGACGTCATATTTCACGTTTCTGATGTTACAAGACTCTAGAACTAGCGGTGAGGGTGTGCCGGACAAGATTTTTAGAAAACGTGTCATTTCTGTTCTACTGTTATTCTAACCGATGTGATCGGAAAAGGAATGTGAATTGTAGTTGGATTCCTTTAAAAAAATAGTATATTTTCACATGGGTGATGGCTTGGCAGTCGGATACGCGTGTAAGTTGGTTCCTACATTTCATTCGTCGGATGTTGTTATGACAAAGGCGAAACTTTTTACCGATAGCGTTAATGTGTCCTTGTGATCGATTAGCATTTAAATGGTCTTTATTGAGAGAAAATATTGTTCTATTCACATATTTTGCCTTGGTGTTTATGCATATGTCGTGTTTTGCGGATTTTCATGAGTGTTCAGTGCGTGGGAAGCTCACACTTTTAGGCTTATAGGTTACATGCTGCTAAGCTAATAGGATTTGTCTTGAGTTAGCACCCTGGGCCGGCTGAAGGATACTGACGAAGCTAAATGTCATATGTGGATAATAACAGGAAGTTTGTCTCAAATCGTAACCATAATTTATGGTAATTTTTAAAAGACTTCCTGCAACTTTTCTAGGCAGATATTTTACTATTTGAAACTATTCCGAGCTACATACTGCGTTCTGAGATAGTACAACCATTCAAGCATCAGCATCCCACGGGTATCAATGACGATAGATAATCCTATTGTTCCATGATTACGGGCCTTGATGCGTTAATTGAGGAAGAGAGTAGTTAATGAATCACTCTCTCTAAACCACATATACTAAAGGAAATGTTTTATACCGATCACAGATAGAAAAATAAATTCTGCACTTATATTTACAGGATAAAGGCGTTTATCAGTTGTAAACTGCTTGCCTAATTAATAATAATATTATGAACCTGGTAAAAGCTAATAGCTGCTAGAGCTACTACTGGACTGCTTACTTTATACCTCTCTGAGTGTTGAGGATTTTATATTGCTTATACAGGGCTAATCGCGCACATTTATTTCACCTCCTTAGGGGTTGAATTTTACAAAATCCTTTCTTATTGGATGCACTGTATAAGCTATCTATGTTCAAAATTTCAAGTCTCTAAACCCAGCGGTTTAGGCTGTGTGTTGATATATCACCAATCAGTCAGTTTATCATTTTATATATATATATATATAGATTTAACAATACAAAAAGTCTATCCTAATTCCTTTTATGTTTTACTAATATACAGTGTTTATCATGCAGCAGGCTAATTTTCTATTTACAAACTTCATCACAATTGTCTTAATTTTGATGTACTATCGAAAAAAGTTCTGCCTGATACACCTTAGTGTCATTTTAGCGAGCAGCTATCTTTTCCCAACCCGTGACGACAAAGCCCTCACTTATAGCATAACAATGACAATTACAAAAAAGTGTTGCTTTCATGTTTATGACCATTTAGTGACGATGAATGGATCGCAATAGAAAAAAAAAGACAGTGTTACTGGCTTTTCATTGTGTAACTCTAATTAGGGTCGGGGTAATAAAATTTGAGCTTGCAAGCGACAATTCTTCCAAATGTATCAGGCTTAGCGTTTGCTGATAGTACATTGCTTCTTCCGTACATCTGTCTTACTAACTCTGGCTGCTTACTCTGTCTGTCTACAGTTACTTGAGAGTATGTATGCGTTTATCACTTTGCTCCATCTGAAAATTCCAGGAAAAATATCAAAATACATAGTTTAAAAATTCCGGAAATTTAAAAGGCATATCCATATTCACATATACGTTTGACGTCAATGACCTCAACTACCTACTCCTATCATAGTCATGATGCACACTGGCTCAGCAATTACCACATGTTATTTTTAGGGGTCCGTAAAATATACTGGTGAAAGTGGGTAATTCTAGAAATACTGTATTGCCAACCCCCTCGGGGATAAGGTGTGGACTTTTTAAATGTCTGCAACTATGTTTCAAAACAGAGAATAGAAATTAAAACCACACAAATAAACATATACAAAGCAATCATATGCCACAGAGCCTGCAGATAACCTTCAAGTGTGCAAAAACACTTTTCCTTTAATTTATTAATAAATAATTACTAGCGGTTCTGCGCGGTTTCACCGCGTAGTTCCCGTTCCCGTGGGAATACGGGTATAAAAAATAGCTTAAGTTACTTCCTGATAATGTAGCTATCCATTAGTAAAAGAATTTTTTAAATTGATAAATTCGTTTTTGAGATTATTCGTTACAAACATACAAAAATATAAATCTTTCCTCTTTATAAAGTGTAGATACATATTATGCTTATCAGAATCTAGCTGTTCCGGCCGCTTGAGCCGCGTGATTGGCTGAAATAAGTTCACGGGCGGCTAAGTGTGAAAGAGACAACTGCCGCGTAGGGAACAGTTTAACAAGCATTCGTGACTTTAGGCGCGTTTACACGGTAGGAGCGCGGACCAGGAGTGCGATTTTTGAATCTCACCGGTGATATCAAAATCACCGGTGACTAAAATTATCACCGATGACTTTTATGTCACCATTTTCTCAAAGCCGTATTTTTGAAAGTCACACGCTGTTTTCAATAAATCGTCGCAATCACAAAATATCACAATCGAGCCCCGCTGCTAATTCTTCCAAAAAACATACTTTGGCAGTTTTGGCAGATGGCAATTGTCAAAAACAATCGCATCGTGATTTCAATTACGAGTGGGTAGGGGCACTCGTAAATCGATATCATTGGTATGACAAATGTAAGTCACCGATGAGTTTCAAAAATACGAACTTTCGGAAATCACTGACATCAGTGAGAATTAGTCACTTGGTGAGATTCAAAAATCGACCCCCAGGTCTCCTCGGACATGTAAACGTGATCAGAGTGTACTCGGACGCGGCTAAATTATCAACTTGAACAAGTGCACGCCCTCAGAGTGCTAAAACCAGGTTTTACAGTTCCAAGTGAGTAGTAAACAAGGAAGGGAGGCTGTCAATTGTATTTACATGCCTAGCGGCATTGCTTGCGCGTATCGTGTATATTCCCGTGGGAATTTTGTAAAACCTTAGTGGTGCCCATAGTTGAAAAACTACCCGTATTCATACAGTTGTTGCCTGTCAGTCAGTAAAGACAGACCTTTTCTTAAAAAAAATATTACTTTAAAAAAAATACTATTTTAAAAAAAACGAGTCATCTCCAAAATCGTCTTTTTCGTGTACCATTTGTCATGTAAAATGCAAGTCATACATACAGAATGAAAAGTGAAACATCCATTAACACCTTATATTCAGAAGTAGATTTCTGGTATTCAACTGTTTTGTATTCCAGTTATGATATTGAATGTAAAACTTTATCCGCATATGTGTTTGTCTTTGTATTAAACAGTAAATAAAGTCAAGTGAATATCTCTTGATAAATTTAAACCATGTCAAATTGAAAAACGTGGCCATGACATATTTAAATAGCTGTACTTATTATTTATTTTAGACTACAGATGAAGTTCTTTGATCAAACTACTAGATTTTACGTGGTTGTAGCATTCTGTGTGCATAAAAATAGAGGACAGATAAACAAACTTCCGCTTTTATAGTATCAGTTAATTTTAAGTCCCAAATTGAAAAACGCTAAATGTCGATGATTAAGATATAAGGCAATTTAAAAAAAAAACTGTCAAGTTATTACAAAGCGGGGCTTAAAGTTAAACAGTCAGTGTCTAAAACATGCTCTTATATTCTTGAGAACTAAATCTAAAGTAAAAAATCGGGACGACAGGCAGTTGGTCCATCATTTCCGGGCGATAACTCCGTGTGGCGTGCTTTATATCGCCGAATCGATCGAATTTTAGCGGAACGTTGATTTTGGTTGGTTGAATACACACACACGTGCTGGAAAAGCGCTAAAGCTGCTGTCCCACAGAAAGAAGCAGGTCTCCCACAAGAAGAACCAACTGTCCCACAAGAAGAACCAACTGTCCCACAGGAAGAAGCAGCTGTCCCACAGAAAGGGCGCGATTCACATCCCGATCGCGACCGGTTTTCCGCCTTTCCCTCCTCTGTGTACGTTGACCTTTAAAGAAGCAACGGGGAAGAACCTTAACAATGGGAAAACGGGCGTGTCGCTTGCGGAATATTAAACATTGTGAAACCATGAGTCATGAATTATGTCCCAGTGAAGCACAGATAATTTCTGATAATTATCTTCGTGTATTATTAATAAATGAATACGACGTAGCGCATGGATTTTGGACTGCAATTTTTACATGACTACGGCCAACCAAAAGGATAATCTATAAATATAAAATGATAAACTGGCTGACTGATTGGTGATATATCAACGCACAGTCTAAACCGCTGGGTCTAGAGACTTGAAATTTTGCACATAGATAGCTTTTACAGTGTAGGCATCCACTAAGAAAGGATTTTCCTAAATTCAACCCTTCTGGGGGTAAAATAAACGTGCGGGAGCGAAGCCGAGTGCAAAAGCTTGTAATAATATAATAATTAATTGTGGGACACAATTCACACACGGTTATTTAGTCCCAAACCAGGCACGGCCTGTAGTATGGGTACTAAACAACTGATAAACATACTTAAATAATTATTTAACGACATACGAAGCCAAGGATAGGTTGAGGACCTTCTTGCCTCGCTTCTTCTCCTCAACTATACATACCGAAGCGGTCGAGTCGCAATGACTTTCAATAAGTGGACTTATAAGCCACTGCATTGAATGAAAACATTTTGATTTGATATATTTTTAGTAATAAACTAGCGACCCGCCCCGGCTTCGCACGAGTGCAATGCTAACATTAAAACCTTCCTCTTGAATTACTCTATCTATTAAAAAACCGCATCAAAATCCGTTGCGTAGTTTTAAAGTTTACATAGGGATATAGGGACAGAGAAAGCGACTTTGTTTTATACTATGGAGTGATTGTGGGATACAATACACACGCGGCTATATTCATCCCATATAAGGCACTGCTGTAGTAAACAACTGATAAACATGCTTTAACAAATAAACACCTAGACACGAAAACAACAAACGTGTTCATATACAAATGTTGGCCCCGGGCGGGAAACGATCCCGTGACCTCTGACTCGGACCCAGACACTACCAATGTTTGTATTATACTTTGTTTTGATTCTACGAGATTTAAGCTGGTTCTTGTAAGGTGCCTTTTAGCTTCCACTTATTTTGGTTGCATAATATTCTTATTAGCGAAGCTCTCTTATCCCCGCTGTACCAGTGTGGTTGTAACGATCACACTGGTTAAGCTATGTTGGGCGCGGTCAGCCAGTGAATGGGTGACCGCCTAGTCGCATCAAGTCACTTCCGTGTGTCGGTAGGAACGTTAAATTGTCGGTGGTTGGTTTTCGTTTTGTTTACGCACAATGTACTATCAGCAAACGCTAAGCCTGATACATTTGGAAGAATTGTCGCTTGTAAGCTCAAATTTTATTACCCCGACCCTAATTAGAGTTACACAATGACAAGCCAGGTACACCGTCTTGCGATCCATTCATCGACACTTAATGGTCATAAACATGAAAGAACCACTTTTTTGTAATTGTCATTTACTATACTATTACTTTATTTTTGTCGTTACTATAAGTGAGGGCTTTGTCGACATGGGGTGGGAAAAGATAGCTGTTCGCTAAAATGATACTTAGGTGTATCAGGCAGAACTTTTTTCGATAGTACCTACGTCAAGTGTTAAGCCATGTCAGATACCCTTGGGTGGCTTGTAAAATTCTGATTACCATTCTGGTTCTTCTCCCAATCCGCGGAGATTGCAGTCCATTCTTCCAACAGTGAGGAAAGACCCTTAGCTCAGCAGTGGGCTGTTACGGGTTGATGATGATGAATAATCTTATAAATAACTAGCTTCTACCCGCGACGTCGACTCCGTAACGATCCAGTAAAAAACACTGTTTAGTGTTTACGTATAAATAACTCTCGTATCCAGATGAAACATGTACCAGATTTTAAGTTGGGCCGGCAACAATACAACTGTAAAAATCGCACGCAATTCGGTTCTGTAACTTTTTGCGTGCGTAACATCCGAACAGACAGACAATTCTGAAAATTGTTTTGGCTTCTATTGATGTTATAAAGACCTTTCATATTAAGTATTCTTAAATATCCCTTCATATAGAGACATACAGTAACAATTTTATATATAATCTCACGCCTTTTATCCCCGAGGGGGTAGGCAGAGGTATTCCATTACTGGATATACCCACATTTCACGAGATATATTGGACCCCTAAACGTGATAGGTGAGCCCATCGCCTGACCGGGTCTGTTTACACATGTCTCCGAATTAATTCTGAGACCTGCGGGTTTCCTCACGATGTTTTCCTTCACCGTCGAGCTAGTGATAAATATGTACGTAAGTTTTTGAAAAACTCATTGGTACATGCCAGGATTCGAACCCGATTCGATAACAATTTTAATATATCTATATCACTATCACTACATAGTATAAAACAAAGTCGCTTTCTCTGTCCTTATATCCCTATGTCGTTATATCCCTATGTCCCTTTGTATGCTTAAATCTTTAAAACTACGCAACGGATTTTGATGCGGTTTTTTTTAATAGATAGAGTGATTCAAGAGGAAGGTTTTAGTATAACTATTGTACCCTTGCGAAGCCGGGGCGATCGCTAGTACTATATAAAATGATAAACTGACTGACTGATTGGTGATGTATCAACGCACAGCCTAAACCGCTGGGTCTAGAGACTTGAAATTTTGCACAAAGATAGCTTATAGAGTGTAGGCATCCACTGAGAAAGTATTTTGCAAAATTCAACCCCCTTGGTGAAATAAACGTACGCGAGTGCAAAGCTAGTGTATAGATATAAATAGTATTATGTTATTTTTGTTTTCAGACTGATGAGAATAGCTTCTTGCTGCGTCTGAAGGTCATAGGAGCGTATTCGTTGGCTAAAAAGGACATATTTGGTGCAAGGTAAGAAATAATAATAAACTGTGGGACACAATTCACACACGGTCATTTAGTCCCAAACGAGACAGAGCCTGTATTATGGGTACTGAACAACTGATAAACATACTTCATTAATATTAAACACCCAGACACAAAGCCAACAGACATGTTCATACACACAAATTATGGCCTCGAGAGGAGATCGAACCCGCGACCTCGACGACCGACTCAGAAGGCAGGGTCACTACCAACTGAGCCAATAGGCCCGTCAAATACTTTATTTATACTTATTGTATGGACTCATATTAGCCAATAACAGGATGCCATATCATGAGTATGAGATAAGTCTACAGAAAACTGTTGTTGTGGTATTAAAATTTCACAAAAAATTGCGTACCTATTAACATTTTATACTAGCAGCGCCCCGCGGTTTCACCCGCGTAGTTCCCGTTCCCGTGGGAATACGGGGATAAAATACAGCCTATGTGTTATTCTGATGTATAAGCTATAGGTATAACTGTAAAGTTTAATCAAAATCCATTCAGTAGTTTTTGCGTGAAAGAGGAACCATCATTTATTTTCTGTAGGCACTAAAGGTACATTTAAAAAGGTCAATCTAATAACAAGGCACTCTAAACCCGTCCATGAAGATTGGCTAAATGTAAACAGCAGCCCATCTTCACCGACGAGTTGCTGGTTCCAAATGCAGTACCCCGAGAAGAACCAGCAAGAAACTCAAGGGCAGCATTTTTTAATCTCATGTCTTACTAGTTTACACATACAAAGCATGCTCACCTTTTATTCCTGAAGGGGTCGGCAAAGGTATTCCGTTCTTTTAAATACCCACTACAACCTGTTTATATTTTTAGGAAACCTAAACGTGATAGGTAGTAAGCTTATCCCGGGCCAGCCCCCTAGCCAAGTGGCATTGCACAATCTAATCGAATGATCTTATAGATAGACATGTATGGGATTGATATTAGCGTTAGCGCTCGTTGGCAAGTGCTTATGTCAATCCCATACATGTCAATCTAAAAGATCATTCGATTAGATTCTACAATGCCACTAGGCTAGGGGGACCAGCAGGCATATTCATGGAAGCTCGAGACCGTTTCCATCCGAATTAGATCGAGTGAAAAATTTTCCGAAGTCGATAGATCTAGGCGTTGACAGCCACGGAAAATTTTCCGCATCCTTATGTCAAATATGACATTCGTTTTCGATACCGACATCTCTGAATAGCCCACCTTCGACAGATTTTCCGATTCCGAGTCGAATATCGAAGCTCCGTGAATACGCCTGCAGGTCTTCTAATGGTGCTGTCACAATTGTAAGACTGGTATTTAAATATGTAACTGTGACCGCGACAAAAAATTTGCGGTTGTGAAATTGTGCATATTTTTATGTATTAGACAATATAAGGCCACCGTCAAATTAAGAGTCTGCTCTACTTATCTTGTTTGTGCAAATACTAACCGGTATAATGCATGGTTATTCATATACTACGTCCATGGTATCAGGTGTGCAAAACTGTCAAGGAAAATAGGTCTTATTTGATTTTAAATGCGATGCATAAAATACCTTGAGAGTAAAAATAATAAAAAAAAAAAAGTATAAAATTGCGTGTAAAAGCCACTGTACAGTTTAAAAATCTTACTTTATCCCCGGAGGTGGTCGTCAGATGTATTCCATTTCTGGATATACCCACTTTTCATGATTTTTAGAAGCGCTCGTAGCGCTGCGGTGCCAGTGTGTTTGTAACGATCCTACTGGTTAAGCAAAGTTGGGCGCGGTCAGTCGGTTGATGGGTGACCGCCTAGTTACATTTATATTACGAGCGCTTCCGTGTTTCGGAAGGCACGTTAAATTGTTGGTCCCGGTTTTCGTTGTGTTTACGCACAATGAAAGTCGTTAAGCCATGTCAGATACCCTTGGGTGGCTTGAAAAATTCTGACTGTTAAGTGGCCGCTAGCTTAACACCATCCCCCAATCCGCGGTGGACTCGCGTGGGAGATTTATAGTTCATACTTCTTCATGTGTGAGGAAAGACCCTTAGCTCAGCAGTGGGGTAACAGCAGGTTGATGATGATCATGATAAATAAATAAATAAATAAATGATTTTTCACATGATACTCATGACAAGACCTATCTTTGTATGTAGCGAATATACAACATGTAACAAATTCCTGAAATTAGTTGGTTCAGTATCGACTACTTAATCGATTTCAGCTATTTTTAATATAATTGTATGTGTTAAATTTTTCCGAAATATGAATTAGCATACCTGAATTTAGGGCTACCTATGGAGAAATTTGGTAAGACGAAACTAAATTACGAATGCATCATATTTTTTATATTAATTGATAGAGCAGTGATAGCCCTGACGGTTAAAGAGCCGGCCGAAAATCAGTGAGGCTCGGGTTCGAATCCTGGCATGTACCAATGAGTTTTGCAAAAACTTACGTACATATTTATCACTAGCTCGACGGTGAAGGAAAACATCGTGAGGAAACCCGCAGGTCTCAGAATTAATTCTGAGACATGTATAAATAGACCCAGTCCGGCGATGGGCTCACCACCTATCACGTTTAGGGGTCCAATGTGTCTCATGAAATGTGGGTATATCCAGTAATGGAATACCTCTGCCTACCCCCTCGGGGATGAAAGGCGTGAGATTATAATAATAATTATAATTTAATAATATACTAATTGGGGTGTATGAGGAATTTGCTCTTATACTGTCACGCGTTGTATATCCGTCTCATGGTCCAAAAGTAAGACCGTTTTAATAGCTGTGAGATGTCGGCCAATTGTGCTCAAATTGATGACCGGGTCGAGTGACTTTGATTCCATATCGTGACTCATTTAAGTGACGCAGACTCGGACGTAAAACCTACTTTTTAATTTCACACACCGGTAGGGCTTATCAAAATACGATAGTAAAATACTATTGGTCGTGATGACAACTCGTTTTTAACTGACTTCAAAAAAGGAGGTGGTGATCAATTCGGAGGTATTTTTTACTAGCAGCGTGAGGTTTCACTAGGGTAGTTCTCGTTCCCGTAACAATACGGGGATAAAATGTAGCCTATACAGGGAGGAATAATCCCTGATAATCCGGCATTTAATGGCTGAAATATTTTTTAAATCGGTTTTGCTAATTTAGGCGTGAAAGCGTAACAAACAAACCAAGTCACTTTCGCATTTATAATATTTTGGTATTTTTTGTGTTTACTTTTATTTCACCCCCTTAGGGGTTGAATTTTGCAAAATCCTTTCTTAGTGGATGCCTACACTGTATAAGCTATGTGCAAAATGTTAAGTCTCTAGACCCAGCGGCTTAGGCTGTGCGTTGATATATCACCAATCAGTCAGTCAGTTTATCATTTTATATTTATTTCAAATTTGCTCCCGTGTTTTCCCAGGCTAATCCTGCTTTACCTAGTTTATGTTAAAACAGACCTTATTACGTTTCAGAAAGAATTCGTAGTGAATTATCGTCTACGTGCCAGTAAGAGGCGGAAATTAAGTATGGCTAGATCGATATAATGATTATGTGCAGTTCGTGAGAGAAACATAGTGGCTCGAAGGTTATATTATAATAATAATAGTACATTATGGTACAAGTGAGTAAAGTTGGTGATTACCGCTGAGGCGCCATTGAGACCCGAGCCGTAGGCGAGGGTCATAAGAGAGCCGAGGACGGTAATCATCAATACACACGTGTATCATACGACGTTTTTCAACACACTTGTGAATAAATAATACTAAAAAATCATTTTAAAATAATCATTCGCAATGGCGGGGAAAATTAATTGGTTTTCCAATTTTTTATTTATATAATTTGGAAAAGGCAAAAGGATCTAGGCCCATACAGCCTCGTTTTCCTATGCGCTCGCATCTTACAATGGCGATCGGCCATGGACTAAAAAAATTAGGTTTCTTTTTCTTTGGTTTGTCGTGGATAGCGTTTTAGCCACGTACAAAATGGGGTATTTAAAGTTTTTACAGAGAAAACCAAAGTTATATTTGAGTGAAAGTTTTGTTTATTAAACACGTACAAGTTGAAATGATCTATTTAAATACGAAGTTGCATGAAATGAGCAAGCCATATTTGTGTATTAATTTATTAGTACGATTGAATACGATCTTTTTTGTATCGAAACTTTTTTAAGAACAAAGCAACTCTAGCAACAAAATTGAAAAAAAAAATCTATAACTCACTAGTGAATAATAGCAAACAAAAAGTCTCAGTTTGATTATAGGTGTCATTATGTGCCTAATTGCAGTGAAATTAGAGCCACTTTATGAGCAAGTGTGTTGAAAAAAAGATTTATTACGCTTCTATAGTAGGTACTGTATCGGAATTATACAAGTGTATCGAAATTAAATTGGGAGTAATCATTAATTCAAAGCATTTAAAGTACATTCGTCTAAAATAATAATAATAAATTGTGGGCCACAATTCACACGCGGTTATTTAGTCCCAAACTAGGCAGCGCCTGTACTATGGGTACTAAACGACTGATAAACATACTTAAATAAATATTAAACGACCAGACACGAAGCCAACAGACATGTTCATGCACACAAATGTTGGCCTCGAGCGGGGATCGAACCCGCGACCTCCGACTCAGAAGGCAGGGTCACTAGTGTCACTACCAAGTGAGATAACAGGCCCGTCAATTTTTAATTTTTTAATCGTAATCAATTTTAAAATAATAAAAATAGAAATGAATAAAGGAACTCAAACTTATGACGTCATAGTGTAGTATCAGTGCAGTGCAGTTTCCTCAACACTAACCGAATAATAAACCATTATCATTGATCATATTAACAAGGACAAAATATAATAAATTAAAAAAATAGTATGACTAATATTGAAATTATATGATAAATATGTACGTAAGTTTTGAAAAACTCATTGGTACATGCCAGGACTCGAAGTACTCGAACCCGAGCCTCACTGATTATCATCATGTGAAGCAGGCTCTTTAACCGTAAGGCTATCACTGCTTATTAAAATGATGATATGATTATTAAAAGTATATTTTTTGTGATTCCAGCGACCCGTATGTGCGAGTGGAGTTGCAGAAGGCGGAGGGCGATGTCACCATCGAGACGTTTCTTACCAAGACCAAGAAAAAGGTAAATGAAATGAGTTGAGCATCACTACATAGTATAAAACAAAGTCGCTTTCTCTGTCCCTATATCCCTATGTATGCTTAAATCTTTAAAACTACGCAACGGATTTTGGTCCGGTTTTTTTTAATAGATAAAGTGATTCAAGAGGAAGGTTTTAGTGTTAGCATTGCGAAGCCGGGGCGGGTCGCTAGTGTTTTATATTTGTCTTATTAACTTCCTCCTGCGTAGCATTATAAGAGGAAGTTAATGATTTGAGTAAGATGTCTGTCTGTGTATCTGTGTGTCTGTGTGTCTGTCGACAGGATATCTCCGGATCTACTGGACCGATTGACTTCAAATTCGGTCAGTAGATACCTTAGGTCAATACCTCGATCGAGTTTGAATTTCAGACCCGTGGGTCAAAAGGGACTGGGCATTTCAGACCCGTGGGTCAAAAATTTCAAAAATTTCAAAAATCTCAAAAATGCCAAAAATGTCAAAAAGGTCAAAAAATTTCAAAAATGTCAAAATTTCAAAAATGTCAAAAAATGTCAAAATGTCAAAAAGCTCAAAAATGTCAAAAATGTCAAACTGTCAAAAATGGTCAAAAATGTCAAAAAGGTCATAAAATGTCAAAAATGTCAAAAAGTTCAAAAATGTCAAATAGTCAAAAAGGTCAAAAATGCCAAAATGTCAAAAAAGGTCAAAAAATGTCAAAAATGTCAAAAAGGTCAAAAATGTCAAAATGTCAAAAAGTTCAAAAATGACAAAATTTCAAAAATTTCAAAAATGTCAAAAAGGTCAAAAATGTCAAAAAATGTCAAAATGTCAAAAAAGGTCAAAAATGTCAAAAAGGTCAAATGTCAAAAATGTCAAAAAGTTCAAAAAATGTCAAAAATGTCAAATAGGTCAAAAAAGTCAAAAATGTCAAAATGTCAAAAATGTTAAAATGTCAAAAAGTTCAAAAATGTCAAAATGTCAAAAAGGTCTAAAATGTCAAAAGTTTCAAAAATGACAAAAAATTACAAAAATGTCAAAAAATGTCACCATCAAAATTATTATCATCATTAACATCATTTTCGTTGTTGGCAGTCAACAGGTGGAAGTTTGTCCATAGAATTACATTCTCTCGTTCTAAGTTATTTTAAGAATATTAGTAAATAAAACAATCGCACGCGTTTATGCAGGGGGTAGGAGAGGTATTTCTGGATCCATTTCTGGAATTACTTACGTTTCACCAGTACATAAATATAAATAAATATTCTTTGGACTCCTAAACCCTTTGAGTATTAAACCAACCGGAGACGCCACTGACAGGCGTTCCACTCTACCAAAAAAGTTCGGTCACCGCTCATACCTGATAAATTCAACTAGTTTTTTTGAGTTCACGGAGTGCTCGGATTGGTTGTTTCTGTGTGTGAATGTATTTCTGTGCATCTAGTTCAAAAAGAAATAGAAATAATCTCACGCCTTTCATCCCCGAGAGGGTAGGCAGAGGTAATCCATTACTGGATATACCCACATTTCACGAGATACATTGGACCCCTAAACGTGATAGGTGGTGAGCCCATCGCCGGACCGGGTCTGTTTAAACATGTCTCAGAATTAATTCTGCAGAGACCTGCGGGTTTCCTCACGATGTTTTCCTTCACCGTCGAGCTATAGATAAATATGTACGTAAGTTTTTGAAAAACTCATTGGTACATGCCAGGATTCGAACCCGAGCCTCACTGATTTTGCCGGCTCTTATACCGTCCGGGCTATTACTGCTCTATGATCTAGTTCAAGCTAGTGTTTAATTGTTTTGTCAATAAATGCGTTTGTTTTTACATTATTTGTGTGCGTTTCCTCGTCCCCCGCGCAGAAACGGGCAGACTTTTTGGCAGACTTTTTTGCAAAGAAACTAGTGCGCGTGACGTCTTCTGTTGGTTTAATACTCAAAGCCTAAACCGGACCGCAGCGCTATTACACGTGCCTAAGAATTAATTCTGGGACCTGCGGGTATCCTCACGATGTTTTTCTTGACCGTCGAGCTAGTGATAAATATGTACGTAAGTTATACAATATGCAACAGAATAAGCGCAATTCCTGGAATTAGTTTGTTCAGTATCGACTACTTAATTGATTTCAGTTTTTTTTAATATGTGTTAAATTTTTTAGAAGAATGAATAAAATTATCATAACTGAATTTGGGGATACTTGTGGACACCGTACTATTATTGCTCTTTATACAAAACTAAAGTAAGATTTTTTTTATATGAATGTACAGTCAAGAGCAAGCTAAGCTTGACACTTTGGACTTTGACCCGGCCCTGTATTCTATGGTGCGCAGTACAAATCAGAGCTCAGCTTAAACTGGTAGTGTCAAGCTTGACTTGCTCTTGACTGTACTAATTGGGGTGTATGAGGAATTGCGCTTATTCTGTGACGCGTTGTATAACATTACATTGGAGAAATGTAAACAATGGTTTGTGGTAAGCATAGATTTAGTATACTAACGTTAAAGATTGGCAATAGAGCCAGTACGGCGAGACCAAAAAAATGACACTTCTGTGCGTGTAACGTGGATGTGTGCAAGACAAATAGTGCTCTCCCTAAACTTGTAGCTCTCGATAACAAATGGGCGTGTGGTTTATTGTGTAGTGAATACCTTTGCCAGTCACGTTATCGAAATGTGGTTAATCGATATTACGACAATCACTATAAAATTGAGGTTAGAAATACAAGAAATTCACCTATTTAATTTTTTGCTTAAATCAATTCTTATACATTCAGAACATTTATATAATAAAAAGCAATGTTATTACATATCTATTTGTGCACGATTTGTTTTTTAGTTTTCTATAATCATTGAATTTAGAGAATTAAATCTTTCAACCGCAATTACATTTAAAATGAATAATTCTGTGGATTTTCTTTCCAAGATGAATTACAACCGATACTGCACACGTAACCATAGCTGTTTATGTCTATTAAACATCAAACTTACTCTTTTAATACGTGAGATTATTTAAAATAAGCGAGATTTGTTTCGTTCACAACTGACGTCGGCCCGGTAGAAGCCCGTAGAGTTGACAAAAATGGTCTCGTCTCTCTATCTCGCTCTAACACACGAGTTCTACCTATGTTCTTTCTCTGTCGCAATGCCAATCTAAGTATACTAAATCTATGGTGGTAAGCGAGGTGGAAACCAGCTCGAACTGTCATATTCTCGTTCCAGACTTTCTTATCAAATACGATGTCAGCTTTTCGGGAAACTTCGAAGGCGATAGACCACTGTATCGATTTTTGCACTGGTGATTGATGATAATAAATATGATTTATATATAATTTTAAATACTTGATTTGTTTAGTCCAAATCTCACTTTAAATTTTATTGAACATTTTGAACACACAATAAAAATTCAATTGAAAAAAGGTGCAGCTTATAATAATATCGTAATAAATTTATCAATATATAATTTAAACATTTTCATATATTTTCGTCTCATTCCAGACGCTGAATCCGGTATGGAATCAGGAGTTTGTGTTCAGGGTGAGTATACTTATTACTATAATTTTTATCAGTAGAGACATATACCTAATGGATTTAAAAAATAATAAATAACAATAACAACTTCCATTGTGAGTAAAGTAAGCCCAAGTTGCTATTGTATGTGTGTCCAGGTGTACAATAAGATTCCTGATATATTCAAAAAAGGTGCCACTAAAATTATGACTAGGAAATTAAAGGAGTGGTTAATTAATTACTGTTTTTATAGTGTGCATGAATTTTTGACCACAAATTTGCATGCTAATGTATGTTAGCTGAATAGTGAATTAAATGTACCTACTTTAAGACCCTGTAAACCTATTCTAAGCAAATAAAGAACTTGAACTTGAACTTGACAACGAAACCCGGGAGCAACAATTTAAGACTTCCGAAACACGGAAGCGATTGTGGTAGAATGCCACTAGGCGGTCGCCCATTAACTGACTGACCGCGCCCAACTTTGCTTAACCAGTGTTGTCGGGACAAACACACTGGTGCCTGCCGCCAGGGCTACGAGCGTCTCAATCAAGTCACCCATCCCTCATTAGGGATGTGACATTGATCGAAAATAATCTATTATTTAAAAATCAATTTTTCTTTTTTGAATAATAATCGATTTTTGAAAAATCTATTAATTTTATAAAAAAACAATTAATATGAAAAATGATAATTTTTTCACATTTTTTATGCTTTTAACACAAACTTACTTACTTCAAATTTCTTAATTCGTCGCACAGATGTTTACAAAAATCGATTAATATGTGTAAAAAAATAAAATCGACTAATTAAAATGTTTTTTTTTAATATGAAAAAAATCGATTACCTATTTTAAAGAAAACTATTTTTTAACAAATTCCTAATAACCCTCAGGTGAAACCCCAAGAGCACAAGCTCCTCATCCAGGTCTTCGACGAGAATCGCCTTACGAGGGACGATTTCCTTGGCATGGTGGAGATCCCTCTGTCCACTGTCCCGGCGGAGTCAGCGGCCGCCCCTCGGCCCGCCGTCGCCAAGTATCCATTACGGCCAAGAAGGTCTGTGTAAGTAGATGGTGCTGCATGCTGTCGTTTTTTAATTTTGAGCTTTTGAGGGGTTTTTTTGGTGAGTATGTAACGGTGTGGTTTTGTTACTAATAGTATTCTTCTAAGAGCAGTGATAGCCCGGACGGTTAAAGAGCCGGCCGAAAATCAGTGAGGCTCGGGTTCGAATCCTGGCATGTACCAATGAGTTTTTCAAAAAACTTACGTACATATTTGTCACTAGCTCGACGGTGAAGGAAAACATCGTGAGGAAACCCGCAGGTCTCAGAATTAATTCTGAGACCTGCGGGTTTCCTCACGATGTTTTCCTCAGAATCAGTCTCAGAATTAATTCTGAGACATGTGTAAATAGACCCGGTCCGGCGATGGGCTCACCACCTATCACGTTTAGGGGTCCAATATATCTCGTGAAATGTGGGTATATCCAGTAATGGAATACCTCTGCCTACCCCCTCGGGGATAAAAGGCGTGAGATTATATTATATTATTATTATTATTTATTATTATATATATATTATATTATTCTTTATCTAAATTCAAATAGAAATATAAAACGCTACTGGATTACCTTAAAACCTGTTGTTATTTATGAACAAACAAATAGGGTAGTGTCCTGCCTAGTCAAAAGTTACTTATGATGTGACAAAACTAAAATTTACTTTGAATAAGATTAAAAAACCGACTTCTACGAATACAACTAAAAACATCATCGGTGTATATAGAATTTTGTGTTGATTTTTAAAAAACCTCTCGAACGATTTTAATGAAATTTAAATGGTATCCTCTGAAGTATGATCTACCAAATAAAAAAAAACATAAAAATATGTTTTAAAGTTGGTTGAAAATGTACTAAATACTGATTTGGACCTTTGATGCGTTACCTCCTTGGTTGCCATTTTTCGGAGTAAACTATCGTTCCATTATTTAAATTTATACAGAAAAAGCGCAATTCCTCATACACCCCAATTAGTATATTAATATAAAAAAAATATAATGCAATCGAACTTTAGTTGTGTCTAACCAATTTTCTTAAATATCGATTAATAATAGCACGATTTCCATAGAAAGCACTAAATTCAGCTACGCTAATTCATTTTTCGGAAAAATTTGAAATAAAAAATAAATAATCTCACGCATTTCATCCCCGAGGGCGTAGGCAGAGGTATTCCATTACTGGATATACCCACATTTCAAGAGATACAAAAATTTAACACATATTAAAAATAGCTGAAATCGAATAAGTAGTCGATACTGAACAAACTAATTTCAAGAATTGCGTTTATTCTGTTACATGTTGTATAGTTTAGGGTTTAATGGAGAGTTGGTGCCATCGTCTGTGCAAGGAAGTATGTAAGTAGAGAGAAATTCAAATTCATTAATTTTCGCAAGTGGAGGAATCTTACTAACTCTACTACCTTATGATTAATTTAAAACTTAAGTGTAAATTAAGCTTCTGATATTTCATGTATGTATGTGATCGGTGTTAACTGTATGATTTTCTTTATTTTATATATGTACTTACTAAATAGGTTTGTATTTGAGTGCGCCGCTTCACCCTATTTTTATTTGATTTTATCTAAATCAAATCCTAAATAGATGTTGTGACATGTTATTGAAATATATCTATGTATTTACTGAGTGTGGTAGCAAGATTGTAGTCACTACATAGTATAAAACAAAGTCGCTTTCTCTGTCCTTATATCCCTATGTCATTATGTCCCTATGTATGCTTAAATGTTTAAAACTACGCAACGGATTTTGATGCGGTTTTTTTAATAGATAGAATGATTCAAGAGGAAGCTTTCAGTATTAGCATTGCACCCGTGCGAAGCCGGGGCGGGTCGCTAGTTTACTGTTAATCTATACTAATATTATAAAGAGGAAATATTTGTATGTTTCTTATGAATAAACTCAAAAACTACTGGACCGATTTTAAAAATTATTTCACCAATAAAAAGCTTGAGTATCCCTGAGTAACATAGGCTTTATTTTATTTCCGTATCCGGGAACGGGGACTACGCGGGTGGTGCCGGCCAGAACCGCTAGTAATATTATAAAGAGAAAAGATTTGTATGTTTGTAGAAACAATGCTCAAAAAGTACTGCCCGATTTTGAAAATTATATCACCAATGTAAAGCTACATTATCAGCGAGTTAGATAGGCTATGTTTTATTCCCGTATTCCTACGTGAACGAGAACTACCCGGGTGAAACCGCGGGGTGCTACTAGGAAAATATAATCTTATGAACACAGCAGAATATGAAAATAGAATGTACGATTCCTCTTTCAATCCCTAAAATTTTCATTGGAATCCGTTCACCCGTTTGGTAGTATATTCGAGACAAATTTTTAGACAGACAGACAGACTACACGTTTTTTTTTATGTCGTATGAGAATAGCAGAGTAACACAAAGATATTGTATAAAAAAGGGTATAAAAAAAACTTACGTACATATTTATCACTAGCTCGACGGATAAGGAAAACATCGTGAGGAAACCCGCAGGTCTCAGAATTAATTTTGAGACATGTGTAAACGTTTAGAGGTCCAATGTATCTCGTGAAATGTGGGTATATCCAGTAATGGAATACCTCCGCCTACCCTCTCGGGGATAAAAAAAAGGCGTGAGATTATATTATTATTATGTATATCTTACTAGAGCGCGGAAATTGAGGCTGACAAATGTAGTCAATTAACCACATATTATTTAGTCGCATTGTATTTCAAGCGCAACTCTTGAAGTATAGCTGTCTCTTTCTATATAATTCGTTATGTATCTTTCGTCGTCATTGATGTATCCTATAAATACGCTAAGAGGTAAGTATGCTGTCGTGTCACTCGTAGCGGAACAATATGAACCCGCGCAGTATGAGTATACGCCATCTTGGTTTTTTTTATTTAACATCATTGAGATTAAGCCTATTCTTCATCAACAGTGCTCGGTCCCGCGTCCGTGGCTACATTGAGGTATACCACGCCCTGGTGGGCCGAGTGGGGGAGCCCGGCACTGAAGAGCCCACCACCCCCACCGCTGATGAGTGGGAGATGGTGGAGCCCAGCCCACAAGTGGGCGCCGTGCAGCCGGTAAGAACGAGCTACTCATTTTATTCATTAACAGTTACACTGTATGCGAAATATTTATAATGTATGTACTCGTATATACGTACCTATACTTAAAACTAAAAAATTATATTATCAGTATTAAACCAACCAGAGACGCCACTGACAGGCGTTCCCCTCTGCCAAAAAAAAGTGTCGGTCAACGATCATACCTGTTATATACAACTAGTTTTTTTGAGTTCACGGAGTGCTCGGATTGGTGAATGTATTTGTGTGCATCTAGTCTAAGCTAGTGTTTAATTGTTTTGTCAAAAAATGCGTTTGTGTTAACATTATTTGTGTGCGTTTCCTCGTCCCCCGCGCAGAAATTGCCAGACTTTTGCGCGTGACGTCTCCTGTTGGTTTAATACTCAAAGATATACAATAATAAATTCTAATTCTATTGTTAACTACAAGGTCTTGCCCCGCTTCTTCTCCTCAACTATACATACCGAAGCGGTGGAGTCGCAATGACTTTTAATACGAGAACTTATAAGCCCCTACATTAAATGAAAACGGACTTTGACGTTGATAAGTTATATTTCATTTATATATTATTAAATTCACTAAGAACTTAGTGAAACTCGATTTAGGATCAATATCAGGGGACCAATTCCACTAAATGTCAACGCTCATAGTTGGATGACAATGCGATGTCAATGGTGTTATTTTGACACTTTTCAGAGCAAATAACACCATCGACTGACCATGTCATTGTCATCAAACTGTTGCCGTTGACATTTAGTAGAATTGCCCCCCAGAAATACGTCACTAATGTCAAATGTCAATTTGATACTAGTGACACATATTTGTGTGCATAAACATGTCTGTTGGCTTCGTGGCTGGGTTTTATATTTATTTATATTAATATTTACAGGGTCAGCCTTTTTGTGTTGATCATTTCCGTGTGTGCATGTGTGTGTAAGAAATTTCTTATCAATGTTACGTCACTGTCAACTTGACAGTGACATATACATATGTCATTATCTATTCGTGAAAGGGGATAAGTAAAACAATAATTCTTGTGGCCCCGTGACAATATCACTGCTTGTTTATTTATTGAGTCGATGGCGAAGCGATTAATTTTGAAACAATTGAAATTCAACTAAATTCGCTTCTGTATACGACTCAATTTCGCCTTGCGGTGGTTTGAACGTCACAGTGAGATTACTTTCTTTCTTTCTGCTTGACATTGTACTTTCAGTCGTATGCAGAAGCTAATTGAGTTTAATTTAAATTGTTACTGAATTAGTATCTTCGCCCACTTCGTCCGTCTTGCACTGACCGCACTGCTAGCCCCCGTTTGGACGAGTTTTCGTACGAATTTGACTCGTGCGAACACGTACGAAGACGCACGATGGATACCGACCCTCTCATGTACAGTCAGCACATGATGCTTTACGAACAAAGATATTAAAGTAAAGAGGAGTTATATTCATACTGCCCGCGTTTAGATATTGTTCCACTAAGAGTGGCTATAACATGTACATACGGACCTCTTTATAGGATACAGCAATGACGGCGAAAGATAATACGGAACGAATGATAAAGAAAGGACAGCTATCTGTCATGATTTGCGCTTGAAATACGGCTAGATGAAAAATGCAAACATTCGCTGCTACAATGCGACTGAATAAAAATTTATCAAGTATGTACATTTGTCGGCCTTAGTTTCCGCGCTCTAGTAAGATATCAACCTCTTTGTATATATAATATCTTTGAATACGAACGTTACTAAGTCCAATGTGTCAAGTTCCACGTGCTACTGCATGTACTATGAAAGAGCTCACATAGGATTTTAGCTCTCGTGTGTGTTAGCACACAATGTGCGCACTCCGATAGTAAAATTCGTACGAAACCGCTTTCAAAGTGAACCTATGTGACAGACGAATTGTATATGCTTCCGCCTCTTCGCACTTTTTTTACATTTATTTATTTATTCTTTGGCCTTTTGAGTTGAGGGCCTTGAGTATTTTTTCTGATGACTAAAATAAAATATATATTTCTTTTCTCTCTTTCTTATTTAAATTTAAAGTAATCTTGAGTTCAATTGATTGATGATACTCATTGCTTAGCACCGACTAGTTAGTTTTAGGTTTTGATTTAGTTCTAATCTCAGTTTCATCCATCCCAAGGTTGTCTGAAAGAGATCGCTAAAAGTTTGATAATGCAGATCATAGAACCGAAAATATCACTGACAAATAGCTCCTTAAAATAATATCTCGTGAAAGTGGGTATATTCAGAAATGGAATACGTCTGCCTACCCCCTCGGGGATAAAAGGCGTACGTTTTTTTAAATAGCTCCTCATATTGAACTCAAGATCAGTCCTTAACTTAAACTATACTCGGGCCTGATAGTGTTTGGGTGGTAGGTGCCAGCGCAAACGGTGGCGTCCTTCACCGGGAGCGATTGGGACTTGATCGACCGCTCCGAAGTGGCCAATGTAGTACGTTCCTTTTGTTTATTTCGCTTTTTATGTTGGCGAGGGTGCCCATATAAAGGTAGACTTCCGTTTGTCGCAGGTTCCGATCGCATGCGATCGAACCGTTAAGGCTATATTTTGTTCAGTCTCTGACAATAGAGTTAACACAAATGACAAACGCTATACTTGATGCTTGCTTTGCCTTCGTCCGCGATGCGGGATAAAAATTCGTCACCACCCGATCCCCACTGCCTAAAGCCGTATACAGAAAGAAAGCTGAAAACTTATCAGCGCTTATAGGCGCCGGTCTACGCAGGTAACCGGCGCAGGCATTTATATGAACAAGCGCCTAACGGCGCCGACAAGTTCCGACAATCTTCGACACGCGCCGGTCAGCGCTGGCGCCGCCCGCCATTCAAAACCTTTGTTCGCTCTGCTTCAATCTGCTTGCTTTATGTAGAATGGACCAGCGCCGATAAGCGCTGGTAATCGGCACCGACTGTCAGCTTTCTTTCTGTATACGGCTTAATGCATAAAAATCACGTCGATCAATCGATTTAGCTTATCTCGTATAGTGTTGCATGAAACTACTTAACCTAAAGCCTTCTATAGCCTGCCCTTTATAAACTTCGGCGTTTCCAGCTTGCTGTGGGTTCGAAGAACATTTTTATAGCTATTATAGTGACGCCCCGGCTTTCCTTGTTGCAGACGATTGGGGGGGAGGTCCTCCCGTCGGGCTGGGAGGAGCGGCAGGACGCCAACGGGCGCACCTACTACGTCAACCACATAGCTCGCTCCACGCAGTGGGAGAGGCCCACTTTGGCGTGAGTTGCCGTTTCCAGCATTTGCTGACTTTCACATAAAATAAAAAACTAAAAACATCCCTAAAGGTCAAGATTAAAAAAAATACTTTATAAACGCCAGAGCAGATTTCTTAAACGCCCTGCACAGACGCCCCAGGGTGTTCATAAGTATAAGATTTCTTTAACGTCATAAATAAACGCCCCGAAATACCCTGGAGAAGAAAGATTACTTAGAGATCCAGATAACTGCCTAAAACAGATACTGTCACTTTTTAGACAAATTTTCAAAAAATAAGGATATCCGTTTTATGCAGTCTAATTTTTAACACCGTTTGGTGATAAATTTAAATATTTTTGACCACAAGATGCCCCAAAGACGAGTTTATGGAGACGACTTATCTAAACATGCACTATCAGTAAAAGTTCCGCCTGATATACCTAAGTGTCATTTTGGCGAGCAGATATATTTTCCCACCCCGTGGCGAAAAAGCCCTCTCTTAAAGTAACAATGAATGACAATTACAAAAAAGTGTTTCTTTCAATGTATGACCATTTAGTGTCGATGAATGGATCGGAATGGAGAAAAAGACGGTGTTACTGACTTCTGATGGTAATAAAAACTTGAGCTTTCAAGCAACAATTATTCCAAATGTATCAGGCTTAGCGTTTGCCAATAGTACAAGCCTTAAAGACGACATTTTAATTTTTCAATGACGCCATTTCCCCAGTCGCAACATCAGCACCGAGTCAGCGGCGGAGCGCATGGAGACAGCGGCTACTGAGTTCCAACGGCGATTCCACATCTCTCACGACAACGACGAGCGAAGTACTAGCAGCCCTTCGGCGTCGCACCAGGTACGTGACGACACCTAGAAATAGGAAACTAAATCTAATCTGGAAAAGTTGAAGGATTATGACTCTTATGACGCGTTTTTTATGGTCGATATGTCACTAATGATGACTAAAGGTACACCACTAGTGACAATCTTACGTGACACATTCTTCTGTTTAATAGTGATGTTGCAAGTTATCGCGGACTGTGTCACTAATGTCAGACTAACAAGCCTTATAGAGATTGGAATATTTGTATTATTAAAATATGTTAGGAGTATTAGAAAGACATTTTTGTATGACATACTGTCAGTTTGACTCCAAAGTAACATTTCATCGCTAAAACTAGGTATGGAGTCATAATAGAGAGAAGTAAACTGACATGTAGTCAATCAGAAAGGCGACACTTAATGATGTGGTACTCAATAGTTCTGTCAATGTCAACAAGACAGAAAGAATGTGTCACTAGTGTCAAAAGTGACATGTTTATTCATGCACTGTGACTTTTTATGTCATGTTTTTATTCATAGATGTTTTTTTAATATGTTTGCTGAATTATTATATATATTTTTTACTTCATTATCATTAGGGATGCGTTCATTGGATCTTAAAATAATATGATTCTTTTAGCAAAAAATAGTGCTTTATATCGAATCAAAATTATAGCTTTTATTGAAGAGTATACTTATTAAAGTTTTTATTATTATTTTTTCCTGGTTTCTTGTAGTTAGAAGTTCGAACTAATATCACAATGCACAGTGAGAAGATAAAATTCCCTATTTGATAAAATTGCGTCAGAATTTTCGTTTGATTCTGCACTCTTGGGATAAGGAATAAAGTACATTTTATTTTATAATTTGCACTTTAGAAATATCCGATATTTTTCTGGGTCTTGCAAATTCGGAGCATGTTTTGATTGGTCATAATTACTCATAATTTGAAAATTTAGTAAACGATGTATCATTGTTGAATGAGTATAGCATAGTGCATGTTTACCGATGGCGTACGTGTGTATTCGATATGGTTATGTGTATTTTCAATTAAAAATGGCCGCCAAAATATATTCAGTAATATTTCTTTTCGCAGCATGGGCTTTCGCGATCGATTCATACTAACCATGTCATCCAATCCAATCGCCGTGTACTCAAGACTTTATTAACCAATTGCATCATGTTAGGCAAAGAGATTTAAATATAATAGGGCATAGAGGGGGCAATGGGAATATTTTCATACAAAACTTTGAAGCCTAAGCGTCATGTCCTTGTCATGTCAGTTAGTATGAACGCGAGCTGTCATTCGGTCGAAATTGTACTAGACTTATTCCACTTGGAATAACTTTTGACTTCAAATTTTCCTCACTTTGTCCCCTCTATGCCTTATTATATTTTAATCTCTTTGATGTTAGGATAGATTTTGTGTTCTATTCCTTGTTTCAAAAGACATTTTTCTGCTTTCAGGGTTCATAAATATTCTAAACCAGGACTCTAGTATTTATATTATGTTATATAACGTAACATACCTTCATATTTTGTTAGCATAGAGTACTGATAGCTCACTTATTGGGAATGCCGTTCAACTTAAATATTCCGCTTTGTACTTATGAGGACCTTTAATTGGCTTCCTGATATTTAAATTCATTGCCTATTATTGTTATTATAGCTGTAGGTCTCCCTATAACTAAGTAAATAAATAAATAAATAAACGGATGAACTACACGTTTCACAATTTATCGTAGATTTTCCTAATATGTGATTAACTTGTACGTAAAGCAAATTTAAAAAGGTTTATGTTTTTATCATTCCCCTAACATCTTTTAATGTTGCAGCTTACAGTATTCATAGTGTGGCATACAATTTCATGTGATAAATCAGAGTACACGGCGAATAACCACATACAGACACTCGTCTCGTTTCATACTAATAAGACGACCACGCCCGGTTGACATACTTGTATGTTACCTCCATTGTGTTGTCCTCACCTACCATAGACAATTCTGAAGCACACGATTATGAGCTGTAATGGCTTGTAATAAAGCCCCCATGTATGCTGCTGTAAGATCTTTATGTAATAATGTTTTTTACAAATACAATGTTTGGGTTTTTCTAAGCTTTGCTGTGCCAATAAAAGATCTTATTGGGGCGTACAATTTAGAAATACAAGCTGAAATGTGCAGTTGACAAAACCAATTTATGATTAAGGTCTTTAAGCTAAACTCGACCTGCACATTTAAGTTTGTACGTTCGTAATATCAAATGTTGTCTAACAGGAGGATCTAAGCAATAGAAGTGGAGGGACTAGCTCCGCAGACCTGACGCCATTTTCAACACCAATCCGCTCCCCGGTTCAAGAATTCAATGAGAATGTCCCGGTACAAGAAATCCATGAAAATAACTCAGAACAAACGGAACAGAATGAGGAACAAACTCAAAACGTTCCGGAACAAAATGGCCCGAATAGTTTAAGTAACGAAACTGACTGTGATATTAGAAATAATGAAGAAGACGATGTTGTTTGCGCCAACGAAGTAGTACGTTTAAGGGAACAGGATGATAACAACGAAAGTAGTGGCAATGCTCAACTTTGTGATAACGAGGCGGATACTAGTCAAGGCAATACCGCTGATGATACCAACGCTGATGAAAGAACGGAACAAAACGAAAGTGAACAGGAACGTGATGACAATCAACACGCACGTGACGAAAATGAACACGAACATCACGAAAATATACAGGAAAGGAATGAAACTGTCGAGGAAAGTAACGAAAGCGAACAAGAACAATTCGAAAATGCACAGGAACACATCGAATCTGAACAGAACGTTACAGAAACCGAACAACAGTCTGACGAAGTTCAACAAAACGGGACGGAAAATGAACAACAAACTGACGAGGCCCAAGAGAACCAAACGGAAAATGAACTACAACCTGACGAAGCTCAACAGAACGGAACAGAGGAACCAAACGAGCGGATAGAAACAGAAAATGAGTTGACGATCGTTGAGATTGTAGAAAATGGCGAAGAGGGTCAGAGTACAGATAACTCTGAAGCGGAGGAGGCGCTAACGTTTGATGAGAATCACTTCAGTACGCCGGCAGGGGGCGCTACGCCGGTGAGGTCACCGACCTCCCGCCGCCGAAGGACCACTGCCAGCTCGCTGGACGACTCCGAGGTAAGGCTGCTGGGGCGGCGTGGGGCAAGAGACAACTGGGCGCTTCTGGGGCGACGCTACAAGGCACGCCTTCAGTAGACGTGGTAGCCAAAGCTGTCGCTCTTACGCACTTATTAACCACATTGAGATTGTTGCTGTAGTGGCTAGACACGTGTTTTTGTAACTAAAATTGTAGATGATGCTCTGTTATTAGCGGGAGTTTTGACGAAATCTGCAGATTTGTAAATAAGCGTATCAATATTATACCGATTCCTAAAAAAATTTAGGAGTTTTTTAAATAGTGTTTTTCGCACTGTGTTGTGTTTCTAAGCTGCTGTTTCTTTCTTGAAGTTGAGTGTAAGAGTTCTCGCATAGGGGTGTTAGCTTTTGCTTAAGCTATGAAGTAACAGACAGACCGTCTCATGGGTTGTAAATAGTTGTCTCACCCCGCGTCCCACCCCGGCTTCGAGCCAGCGTGCTTGGGGATTTGTCTATGAGCTCGTGTGAGGTACAATGCGTCTGTCCGTTTGTCTGCGCCTCACTAATTACACGATACTGATAAATTACGTATCCCTGAAAAAAAAATAGTAACCAAGTGTGTGTCAACGACAGCTGGACCATTATGGTCCATTTACACGAGGACAATTCACTAAGACAATCCACTAAGACTGCATAAAAAAAAAACTTTAGGACAATCCATTCCATTGTCCTCAAGTTTTTTTTGTATGCAGTTTTAGTGGATTGTCTTAGTGGATTGCCCTCGTGTAAATGGCCTATTAAGCTTATGTTATTAGCGTCAAAAATCTGTCAATTATTGAGTGTCAATGTCAATTTTGACGTTAGTTACATTGGCTTCATTGTCTACAAAGTGTTCTGTTGGTATTTTAGCTAGCTGGTCTATCTGGCTATCTATTATGTACTATATTTACTGATGATGTATACATGCAGATTATTCTAGAATTTAAGTAAGATTTCTGACAAATTGTCGGTGTTAATAAAGAAAAAAATCGCATCGAATTGCAGCTATATCTTATACTAATCCATTATTTGCGGTCAAATGCCACCTGCCCGTATTGCAAAGCCTACTAACTGGTAAAATGACAGTTTTTTGCGTTAAAAACCATATTGAAGTTACGGTCGGTGGGCGGGTGGGCTGTACGAATACGGGGTGGTACCAAACATTTCTGAACTTGAATTTGGACGGTGCTACCACTAAACGGCGCGTTGTTAAATTTAAAAAAATAGATACTGTACATTTTTTGACAATATATATATATATATATATACAATATGTAACAGAATCAGCCCAATTCCAGAAATTAGTTTGTTCAGTTAATCGATTTCAGCAATTTTTTGCTGCGTGTTCAGTGCCAACCAAAAATAATCAATTTAATATTCTGCATGTATCAACATCGACATAAACTATTCTAAAACACAACAAAAACAGCTTTCCCAAATGACATTCTGATATCTAATCATGCTACACTCTGCTTCGCTTGTGCTGTCCTGCTTCTGTAGCTTAGAATAGTTTAAGGCATTAATGTGAAAGGTACAGTCAAGAGCACATGCTTTAGAGGTCAGATTCGCACTAAAAGTGTAAAGCTTCATGTGCTCTTGAATGTACATTCTTAAAGTCTACTTTGATGACATGTTTTTTTTACAAGTGATCTCTTTATGAACTTCGCAAGCGTGTAATTTTTTCTATTTTTTAAATTTTATGTGAAAATTAGACAAACACGCAAAATCTAATAGACATAAGAGAAGTGCATGATGAACCTTATGTGTCATTTAAGTGATTTTTGCATTTTAGTGTCGACTAACGCATTATGTAGCTATAGTAAAATGATCTTTTGGCCTATACTTAGTGATTGAGTTTGATACTTTGTGTAGTTAGATAAAGAGCATAATATTGTAGAACTGCAAATATATGTTTGACATACACTGTCATTTCGATTCCAATTATGAATAGATAGTAAGACCCCAGCAACTTTCCATGCCGTGGACATAACGGATGTATGCGGTATTTCCGGACCGATACGACCTTCAAACCTACAATAAAAGAACGTACTCCCACCTCAAAGGCAAAGCACTTGTCACTCTCGAGTCGCAGGTCCATGATCCATGGGCGATGGTTAGGGATGTGAAAAAAATAATATATTTTTTAGAATAATCGTTTTTTTTAAATAACCGATTACAATAATCGATTTCAAATATAGAAAAATCAGTAAACAGCACCATCTGTGCGACGAATGAAAAAATTTGAAGTAAGTTCACCAACATAAAGTTTATGTTAAAAGGATAAAGAATGTGAAAAAATTATAATTTTTCATTTTTTTTGTAATTTTTTTTCGTATAATCGATTCGTCTATCGATTATTATTAAAAAGAGAAAAACCTTTTTTTAAATAATAATTTTTTTATCAATGTCACATCCCTAGCGACGGTCGTTTGCCCGTATACTAATAAAATGCCTGGCGGCCATCTTGTCGCAGGACGAGACGGACGCGTCCACGGACAGCACCCGCAGCAGCAGCGCCAGCAGCGCCCAGAGCCAGAACCTGCCCAACAGCGACGGTGAGTTTTCACAACAGCTGTAGAATCGGGAACTTCAATACCATTTTGTTTTAATATATATATATATATATATATATGTATATATATATAGTGGATGATTTTTTTTACCGTCTGGAAAAAAATATGACGTATAAGGTATCTAGAGCCGAAGTTATACACGAGATTAATTGTTAAATATAGTCATGTTTAATGCAATTTACAAAATCTAGAAAACTACGCACAGTACTACGCGCAGCTGGCTGTTGTAGGTAGATTGCGCATAATTGGAAGCTACGAGTCTGTTTCTTTTTAAAATACTATTTAAAATATTTCAGTGTGTATTATTGACTACAATTGAGTAACGTATATTAGTTTAAGCAAGAAAAAAAATGTTTGAGAAAAAAAAAAAATTATTTATTTATTTATTGTTTATTCGGGAAACAAACAGTTATAATACCACAAATTAATCTAACATAAATAATAATGAATAGAACCAGTAAAGTTTCCACTATTAAACAATACAAAGAGTGAACAGAAATATTTATATATAAGTAGGTACTATACAAACAAAGTTAAAAACAAAAAGTAATACTGGAACCGAAACTATACAATTTTAAGAGAGATTTCGTTTAAAAATTTTGATAGAGGTGAATGAAATACATCGGATTCATAGAATAATTTGTTATGCACATTACAGGCTCTAGGAATGTAGGCGTTGGACATATAATTTGTTTTATAAGGTGGTACTGCAAAAACTGACTTATTTCGAGTATTTAACCTAGGGCAACGTAAAGAGATATTATGGAGTAAGTAGGGACAATCTACGGAATTTCTAATAATTTTAAACAAAAATACTTGATCTCTAATTATTCGGCGTTTATGGAGAGAAACGACACCTTCTAATGAATAGTAGGGATATCTGTATTTCAGATGCCTTATAAACTTATTTTGTATTCTTTCTATAGTATTAATATATATTTCATATTGCGGATTCCAGACCGTTGAAGCATATTCAAGGATAGATCGCACAAAGCTGTTATAAAGTAAGACCAGTGTAGCAGGCCTTTTGAAGTCTTTTGATACTCTCAGTATAAATCCCAACATACGATATGCTTTTTTAGTTATTTTATCAATATGGACGTCAAATAATAACTTACTGTCTAACTGTACACCCAGATCTCTCACCTCGGACGCTCGAGAAATAACAGACCCGTTCAAGTGATATGCATAACGAATAGGATTTTTCTTACGAGAAAACGTAACTATATTACATTTCTTAGAATTTATATGCAAAGAGTTTTCGTTACAGTAGTTCCCTAAATGGTGAAGATCGTCTTGAAGGGCAACGCAATCACTGACATCCTTAACTATCCTAAAGATTTTGTTATCATCTGCGTAAAGTAATATTGAAGAATTAGTGAATATTTTAGCAATATCATTTATAAAGATATTAAATAGCAGAGGTCCGAGATGGGAGCCCTGGGGCACTCCAGAACTTAGGTAACATTGCCAAATGAATCTATTACACTTACCTATCACACCACATTTTTTTCCAGACGGTAAAAAAAGTCACCCTGTATATATATATATATTAATCTCACGCCTTTTATCCCCGAGGGGGTAGGCAGAGGTATTCCATTACTGGTTATACCCACATTTCACGAGATATATTGGACCCCTAAGCGTGATAGGTGGTGAGCCCATCGCCGGACCGGGTCTGTTTACACATGTCTCAGAATTAATTCTGAGACCTGCGGGTTTCCTCACGATGTTTTCCTTCACCGTCGAGCTAGTGATAAATATGTACGTAAGTTTTTTGAAAAACTCATTGGTACATGCCAGGATTCGAACCCGAGCCTCACTGATTTTCGGCGGGCTCTTTAACCGTTCGGGCTATCACTGCTCTTTTAATTTATCTCAAAGATTTAAGGATTACATAAGGATACCAAAAAGAAAAAAGTTTAGCAAATCAAAAATTGACATTTCAAAGTTCGCGCGTAAACGCCCACCGGCTTGACGTGACGTCACGCCTCATTTTATGAAGTAAACTTTTCATGGCGCTTAAATATATTTTTTATTACAGAAATAATATATGTTCAGTTATATTTAATATTAGAGGATAATGTAGCATTCTATTTGTGAAAGAATTTTTTAAATCGATTCAGTGGTTTTTGAGTTTTTTCGTTTCAAACATACAAATATTTCCGTTCCTCCTTTTCGCTTTGCGATGGAGCGACGTCACTCGTCGCTGATAGGTGTTTCAAATTACGTCTCATATAGCTTCAATTTCATTCTTAGAATTAGATTCAAATTTTAGATTTTTTTTCAGCAATGCACTATTATCGACTATCATTTTTGAACTATTATGATAATTTGGACTCGATTCTGACTGACCACCTAAAATTCCTAATTTTAAGTTAGCCTATCCTTCTCCATAGAATACGAAAGAAAAAGGACAGAAACAAACCATAGATTGAAGAGTGAATGTAAAACATCGAAAAACCTACTAATTTTACTCTCGTCTCTTTTCTTTCATAGGAGAAAGAAAATGACAGGACTAAACTAAAATAAGTTTAGTAATGCAGAATCGAGTCCTTTATCAATATAATTTTAGTGCAAGTTCCCCATTCGGTTTTTATAGGGGGTCGTCCATTACTCACGCGAGGCTCGAAAGAGGGTTTCGGAACTTATTGTTTGTTTTAAACTAGGGATGCCTCGATATGCCTTTTTGCCGATACGATACCGATACTCTCATAAAAATATCGGCGATACTGATACCGATACGCTTGTTGACTTCAAAAAGGAAGGTAGAATATAAAACAATTAATTAATAGTTTTAGTAATCAAAATTAATATTTATAAATATAAAGCGCGGGGTTTCCCCGAGCATAGTTAGTTCGAGCCTCGTTTGCAACGAAATAGATGGGACAACACGCGCGTTTACATTACATTTTTAAAGCGCGAAATTTGAAAAGTATCGTTGAATCTGCCAAAAAATATCGCCGGCAAACCCAAAGTATCGCCGATATATCGGTATCGGATGCATCCCTATTTTAAACCCTAAATTGTGAAATGGCACAATAAAAGTAAGATTTCCTTATACTCAGGGCTGCCACCCGGATGGAGCATGCAGCGAGCTCCCAACGGTAGGATATTCTTCATCGACCACAACAACAAGACCACAACGTGGATAGACCCAAGGACAGGTGAGAGGCTCGCGATTTCATTGGCTAATAGTACGAGATGCTACAAATCAAATTTTTACGCATATTTATGATTAGGAGAATATACAACGCGTAACAGAAAAAGCGCAATTTCTCATACACCCCAATTAGTATGTTAATATAAAAAACCATGATGCAATCGAACTTTAGTTGTGTTTAACCAATTTTCTAAAATATCCATTAATAATAGCACGATTTCCATAGAAAGCACCAAATTCAGCTACGCTAATTAATTTTTGGGACAAATTTAATACATATTAAAAATAGCTGAAATCGAATAAGTAGTCGATACTGAACAAACTAATTTCAGGAATTGCGCTTATTCTGTTACATGTTGTATATTTACTAGGGTAATAGGGTCGAAATATGGCCGCTAGTATTTTTAATAAAAAAATATATTGATTTTTAGGACGATATTTCATTGACTTGTTTTTTTACATAAAATATCGTCCACTTCACGGCAATATATACGCCAGATGATTTTCGAGGTTTCTTTATGTATATAGAACCTTTATGTATATTACCCCATTATGTATAACAAACCTCGAAAATCATCTGGTTTTTTCAGTCTTTATGTATATTAAATAAAATTAATGTATGAGTGTAATGATATAAGGGTGTGGTGGTATGTGTTAGGGTGTGCGTCGAGCCTGCCCAGCGCGGCGGCTGCGGCCAGCGCGGGGGCGGAGGCCGACGAGCTGGGCGCTCTGCCCGAGGGCTGGGAAGAGAGGGTGCACACCGACGGACGGATCTTCTTCATAGACCACAGTCAGTGCACTTCTGTTTATCTACGGCAAAGAGATTTAATTATAATAGGGCATAGAGGGGACAAAGCGAGAAAAATTTGAAGTCAAAAGTTATTCCAAGTGGAATAAGTCTAGTACAATTTCGACCGAATGACAGCTCACGTTCATACTAACTGACATGACAAGGACATGACGCTTAGGCTTCAAAGTTTTGTATGAAAATATTCCCAATGCCCCCTCTATGCCCTATTATATTTAAATCTATTTGATCTACGGTGAAAACTTTCAGAAAATGAGGGAAGGCAAGATGGAGGGGGTCTCGAAACAGGGGAAATGAGATTTTCACTATAATACTTGTGTGTCAGTTAAGCACCGTGAGGTTCTAACAGAACCAGAACAATTAAAAATCAATTGGGTCTCATTTTCTTGGCTTAGGAGGTATGTAACCAATAATCACAGAAAATAATTTGTCTGAATGTTTTGCTTATACTATGTTCGCTTTCTAAGTAGCAACATCTACGAGACTACCTAGAATTAACTAAAAGTGCCAATAGACGGCAAAGTTCTAAACCGCGCTATCAATTCCTCCTAAATCATGAAAAGGGTTTTTCAATAACTTAAGTACATACATATTTATCATTAGCTCGACGGTAAAGGAAAACATCGTGAGGACACCAGCAGATTGGCTATTTGTTTGTAATATTTAAGCTTATTATTGTGTGTGACTGTATGTTTATGTTTTCTAAATAAATAAAATAAATAAATAATAAAGAGCGGTGATAGCCCGGACGGTTAAAGAGCCTGCCTAAAATCAGTGAGGCTCGGGTTCGAATCCTGGCAACCATACCAATGAGTTTTTCAAAAACTTACGTACATATTTATCACTAGCTTGACGGTGAAGGAAAACATCGTGAGGAAACCCGCAGGTCTCAGAATTAATTCTGAGACATGTGTAAATAGACCCGGTCCGGCGATAGGCTCGCCACCTATCACGTTTAGGGGTCCAATATATCTCGTGAAATGTGGGTATTTCCAGTAATGGAATACCTCTGCCTACCCCCTCGGGGATAAGAAAAAGGCGTGAGATTATACTATAAAATAAATAATAAATAAATAGACACAAGGACTACCCAATGGGAGGATCCGCGGCTGTCAAACCCGCAGATCGCGGGCCCAGCGGTCCCATACTCGCGTGACTACAAACGCAAGTATGAATACCTGAAGAGCCAGCTGCGCAAGCCGGTAAGAGATCTATACTAATATTATAAAGAGGAAAGATTTGTATGTTGGATAAGACCGATTTTAAAAATTGTTTCACCAATGGAAAGCTAAAATATCCTCAAGTAACATAGGCTATATTTTATTCCCATTTTGTAACGGGAACGGGAACTACGGGTGAAACTTAATAAAAAAAATGGTTGTCTGTAAAGTCGGTTCACGGACTATAATTTAACGTGATAACGTCTTAAAAATCCATTGATGACAAATTGCATACTGGAGTGGAGAGAGTAGATGCGTCACAAGCCGAACGCTCAGGCCGATCGTGCTTCTCTATTGCTTGTTCCGCGCTCTCGCTTTCACGCTCGGCTCAGGTGGAACGTGACAACAAGTCATACTTTTTCGTGCGTGCCGCCGGCGTTCATCGATTTATAAGACGTTATCACGTCAAAAAATCTGTTATTTTCTGTAGGTACAAAAAGTACACTGAGAAATGTCAATAGTCTAATAACAAGGCACTCGAAACTCGTCCGTGAAGATTGGCCAAATGTAAAAAGCAGCCCATCTCACCTACGATACATTTAAAAAGATTTTCTAAAATACGATTATTCTGAATTTGCCATATACTACGTAGCGTATTGTACTCACACGCCGGCGGTCTATTTTGCGAGTATACGCTAAATCTGAATACTTTTTAATTGCGAAAATTAGGGTAGTGTATTTTTATACAAATTATGAAGACTTATTGTCCTCTTTAAAGGATTCCCTACTTTGTAAAGGTGTGTGCATTTTTTAAAGTATAATGGCAAAGAGTGTAGTTCTATTCATACTAACATTTCTATGTCCAGAGCAACGTGCCGAACAAGTTCGAAATCAAGGTGCGGCGCAACTCGATCCTGGAGGACTCTTACCGCATCATCAGCTCGGTGAGCCGATTGGACCTGCTCAAGACCAAGCTGTGGGTCGAGTTCGAGTCGGAGGTCGGTCTCGGTGAGTCATCGACTACCACTGTAACGTACTCGTTATCGAACCTCCTTTTTTTTCTAATCTTATAAAATGTTTGCCCTTTTAACTTCTTTATCTGGCCACATATTTTAAATTTTGAATTTGAAATTAGAATTACATCTTTCTCTTCTATTTTTTCAAAGGCTTCGTCAGTAAAAATAAAACCGGCCAAGTACGAGTCAGACTCGCGCGTGAAGGATTCCGTATCATTATCTATAAAAACGGCAAAAATATCACCTTTGTTGTGTGGGACCCCCCCCCCCCCCCTAAATATTAATTTTGTTTTGTTTTTAGTACTTATTTTTTGTTATAGCGGCAACAGAAATACATCATTTGTGAAAATCTCAACTGTTTAACTATCCCGGTTTATGAGATCCGGATAGATAGACAGATGGAGTCTTAGTAAAAGGGTCCCGTATAAAAAAATAAACGGGGCCCCGCCTCCAAACCACGTTTTTTTGGCGTTTTCTGCTCGATTTTAATACTAACAATAGGTTTAAATGTTCACAAATCCGTTAGTCGCTATTAAAACAAACTATTACATTAAAATTAATTTAAAAATTAAAGCACATAAGACACGTTTATCTGCGGTTTCTGTTTGATTTAATTATTGCATGATGGCACGGACGGAACCCTTCGGATCCGACTCGCATTGGGCTGGTTCTAAATTCAAAATGATGTTCATGTTTTTTTTTTCCATGTCTTTATCAGACTACGGCGGCCTGGCCCGCGAATGGTTCTTCCTGTTATCCAAGGAGATGTTCAACCCGTACTACGGGCTCTTCGAGTACTCGGCCATGGACAACTACACGCTGCAGATCAACCCCAACAGCGGGGTCTGCAACGAGGAGCACCTCAACTACTTCAAGTTCATCGGACGAGTGGCCGGGATGGCCGTCTACCACGGGAAGCTGCTCGATGGTAAGAAAGATTGTAGTATTATTACTACTCACGGTTACCTTTGCTCTCCCATTTTCTTCACATCATCTCATATGTCTATCGACGCATTTCTCTTAATATAATTCTTTTTCGCTGCATTCATTTCTGTAGATCCCTGAAACGTGTTAACGTTATAAAAACACATCTTCACTGCGCTACCACATTGTATCTTCACGTTACAAGTACCTTTATAAATCGGTACTACAAGATATATACTGGATGATTTTTTTTACCGTCTGGAAAAAAATATGTCGTATAAGGTATCTAGAGCCGAAGTTATACACGAGATTAATTGTTAAATATATTCATATTTAATGCAATTTATAAAATCTAGAAAACTACGCACAGTACTACGCGCAGCTGGCTGTTGTAGGTAGATTGCGCATAAATGGAAGCTACGAGCCGGTTTCTTTTTAAAATACTATTTAAAATATTTCAGTGTGTATTATTGACTACAATTGAGTAAGTAATGTATATTAGTTGAAGCAAGAAAAAAAATATTTTTTTTTAAGTTACATTGCCAAATGAATCTATTACACTTACCTATCACACCACATTTTTTTCCAGACGGTAAAAAAAGTCACAAAGTATATAAAAATAAAACTAATAGGGTATTTTACTGCCTAGTCAAATGAGTTACTTTTTAAACACACACAAAACGAAAACGTGTGACGTCATAACTCATAGCACTCAATGGGGTAGTTGACAGCATTGAAATTAAATTGCGAATAGTCATTCATTTAAAAAGAATATCCCAAAACACCTCAAAATATGTATTTCACTTTTCAATTTACATAAATAAATAATCTCACGCCTTTTATCCCCGAGAGGGTAGGCAGAGGTATTCCATTACTGGATATACCCACATTTCACGAGATATATTGGACCCCTAAACGTGATAGGTGGTGAGCCCATCGCCGGACCGGTTCTGTTTACACATGTCTCAGAATTAATTCTGAGACCTGCGGGTTTCCTCACGATGTTTTCCTTCACCGTCGAGCTAGTGATAAATATGTACGTAAGAAAGGAAGAAAATATATTTTACTAGCGACCCGCCCCGCTTCACACGGGTGCAATGCTGATACTAAAACCTTCCTCTTGAATCACTCTATCTGTTAAAAAACTCGCATCAAAATCCGATGCGTAGTTTTAAGGATCTAAGCATGCATAGGGACAGACAGAAACGACTTTGTTTGTTTTTGCACTCTGAACTCGTCCATGAAGATTGGCTGAATGTTAACAATCCTTACCGTTTTATTTGTTTGTGGCAGCGTTCTTCATCCGGCCGTTCTACAAGATGATGCTGGGCAAGCAGATAGACCTCAATGACATGGAATCCGTTGACCTCGAGTACTACAACTCGCTCATGTGGATCAAGGTATGCCCATATCTGTCCCCACTATCTGTCCCAATAAGTCAGTTATATCTGTTATATAAGTGACTTATTGGGACAGATAGCGGGGACAACAGGAAGTATTTTTAATAATTTTATTTTATTATTTCAATGGGTACAGATAGTGGGGACAACGGGAAGTATTTTTAATAATTTTATTCAATTCCCGTTGACCCACTCAATGGGGATACCGTCAATGGGGATAGCGGGAATTCAACACATTTTGATAATTAATAATTTAAAAAAAAAACGCCTTCAAACAGGAAACTAAAAAAGTAAAAAAGGTTCCCCCCGATTTAAAGAGTCTGCTTCTCATGATGATAATCAGTGAGGCTCGGGTTCGAATCCTGGCCTGTACCAATGAGTTTTTCAAAACTTACGTAGATATATATTTATCATTAGCTCGACAGTAAAGGAAAACCCCGTGAGAAAACTCACAATTAATTCTGAGACATGTGTAAACAGATCCAGTCCGGCGATAGGCTCACCACCTATCACGTTTAGGGGTCGAATATTCTCGTGAAAAGTGTGTATTTCCAGATATGGAATACCTCTGCCTACCCCCTCGGGGATAAAAAGCGTGAGATTATTTATTTATTTTATGTTTGTAAAAAAAAAACTCAAAAAAGACTGGACCGATTCAAAACCAACTAAAATAAATTAAAAACCATTTATTTTCTATCGGTACAAAAAGTAAACTTAGAAATGTCAATAGTCTAATAAAAAGATAAAAAAATTCTTTCACAAATTGAAAGCTACATTATCACTGAGTAACACGGGAACTACTCGGGTGAAACCGGGCGGAAAGCTAGTGTGCAATAAATGAATAAATAAATATAGTATATTACACATCTAAGAAAGGAAATGTCTCATATCACATGTAGTTGTCGACCGAGGCGAATCCTAGGTCTACAAACATGTGATCTGAGGCTTTCTTATTTACTTCCCGAGGTGTATATACTTTTTTCTTATCGACGGAGGCGGAAAGCGGCAACTTCGTTTAGCGCAAGCGGTCCGAAATTTGCCGCTTTCCGCCCGGAGAAATGAATAAAAAATAACCACCTCTGCGGTAACGATTCCAGGAGAACGATCCGTCGGAGCTGTACCTGACGTTCGCGGTGGACGAGGAGCAGTTCGGGAAGACCATCCAGAGGGAGCTCAAGCCCGGAGGCGCCAACATCCCCATCGACGACGCCAACAAGGACGAGTACATCAAGTGAGCACTCGCACACAAAGAACAATGGGACAAAACGTCCCCAGAAATGTAGCACTTTAATACCTAACTTAAATGATGGATCATGTTAATACTATCACTTTATTATATGGCAGCTCAAGTGTGATATGTCTGGGAAAAAAGTTATGACAAAACATAAAACACTCAAAAAATTAGCCTAGCGCGTGGGTCATCCGCGCTATAATAATGGACCTCTGCTTGCTATGGTTCTAATTGGACTCGATTCTGCAGACCAGCTAAAATTCCTAATTTTAAGTTAGCTTATCCTTCTCCATAGAATACGGAAGAAAAAAGACAGAAACAACCCATAGATTGAAGAGTAATGTCAAACATGTAAAAACCAACTAATTTGAACCTTATGAACGTGCTTATCTGACACTTTTATTCATGACCTTGTTACATCGTCGCTAAAAATGCTAAACACGTGTATTTGAATAAGGTGTGAATAACGAAATTGAACCTTATGAACGCAATAAGGTTCAATTTCGTTATTTTGACATTATAAATAAATATGGCGCTTATTTCTATCCCTTTCCTTTCCAAAGCGGTGGAGAAGAATATAGCTAACTTAAAATTAGGAATTTTAGCTGGTTAGCCAGAATCGAGATCCGAGTCCATTGTCTATTTATATTTATAAACTAGCGGTTCTGCGCGGTTTTACCCGCGTAGTTCCCGTTCCCGTTTGAATACGGGAATAAAATATAGCATATGTTACTCCGGAATCTTCTAGCTTTCCATTGGTGAAAGAATTTTTAGAATCGGTCCTGTAGTTTTGAAAAAAATCGTAACAAACATACAAAAATACAAATCTCTCCTCTTATAATATTAAGTGTAGCTGTAGATTATTAAGTCAGGCCTTTGTAGAATTAGTCTATAATAGACAATGAGTCATACATACATACATACATTATAATGTATGCAATAAAAAAAGAGCGCTATCTCGCCAACTACCTGTACTCGAAGTACAAAATTTTAAATTATGTTATAAACGAGCTTGTATGAACCGATTGATGGATGTGGATGAGGCACGTGAGGTATGCCAGGATCGTAGCAGGTGGCGGGCTGTTGTCTCTGCCTACCCCTTCGGGAAAAAGGCGTGAGCATATGTATGTATGTGTGTTATAAATTAATAATAAAAAAAAAACATACATATTCTCACGCCTATTGATGTAGGCAGAGACAATAAACTATTAGCCATTTGTCGACTAAACCAATTCCTCGCCTATACAGGTTGGTGATCCAGTGGCGTTTCGTGAACCGCGTCCAGGAGCAGATGTTCGCGTTCCTGGAAGGCCTGGGCCAGCTGGTGCCTCTCCCTTTACTTAAGATCTTCGACGAGCACGAGCTGGAGCTGTTGCTGTGCGGGATCCAGCACATCGACGTGCGCGACTGGAGGGCCAACTCGCTCTACAAGGGAGACTACCACGCTAACCACCTCGTCGTGCAGTGGTTCTGGAGGGTAAGCCACTGCTATTATAGAGACTACATCGCTAACCACCTCGTGTAGTGGTTCTGGAGGGTAAGCCACTGCTATGATAGAGACTACCACGCTAACCACCTCGTCGTGCAGTGGTTCTGAAGGGTAAACTACTACGTAATGCCACTGCTGTGATAGCGACTACCACGCTAACCATCTCGTCGTACAGTGGTTCTGGAGGGAAAGTTACTACGTACACTGCTATGATAGCGACTACCATCATTAAATATTGTTATTGACGTTACTGTCTGTTGCCTGAATAAATAAAATAAATATTAATTCCCTATCACAGGTGGTGTTATCTTTCTCCAACGAGATGCGTTCCCGGCTGCTGCAGTTCGTGACGGGGACCTCGAGGGTCCCAATGAACGGGTTCAAGGAGCTGTACGGGTCCAACGGACCTCAACTGTTCACCATAGAGAAGTGGGGCACGCCTGACAATTACCCTAGAGCTCATACTTGGTGAGTCATTATTAACTAGCTGTTCCGCGCAGATCCCGTGGGAATAAGAGAATAAAATGTAGCCTTTGTTACAGAGTGATAATGTAGCTTTAGATTGGTGAAAGAATTTTTAAAATCGGTCCAGTAGATTTTGAGTTTATTCGTTACACGCATACAAACATACAAAAATATAAATCTTTCTTTTATATCACTACATACTCGTAGTATAAAACAAAGTCGCTTTCTCTGTCCCTATATCCCTATGTCCTTATGTTCCTATGTCCCTTTGTATGCTTAAATCTTTAAAACTACGCTACGGATTTTGATGCGGTTTTTTTTAATAGATAGAGTGATTCAAGAGGAAGGTTGTAGTGTTACCATTGCACCCGTGCGAAGCCGGGGCGGGTCGCTAGTAATACTTATAAAGTGTAGATTTTTCTTAAACATGCTTGGAAATTTGAGCATTATGACAACCTTCTTCGAGATAAATCTAAATTGCTGTACTGGCCCAATACATGCGAGCAGCGGCCGGCAAAAGTTGTATGAAAATCAAAATCTGTCGTATTTTAGCAGCCAAATAAATTACTGTATAGTAAACTCCTGTCGGTCGTGTAACTTAAAAATGGAACGATCTTTTACTCCGATACATGGCAACTAAGGAGTTAACGTATCAAAGGTTTTATTTAAATTTCGAAGTGGCTTTCAAATAGAAAGCTGTTTATCAACAAAAAAAGAAACAAATGAACAATTTATGATTGACAATGAAAATAAATGATTTTTAATTTTTCCTAACCACTACTGGATAAAGACGTGAGCATGTATTTTATAAGTTACTAGCGACCAGCCCCGGCTTCGCACGGGTGCAATGATAACACTAAAACCTTCCTCTTGAATCATTCTATCCATTAAAAAAAACCGCATCAAAATCCGTTGCGTAGATTTAAAGATTTAAGCATACATAGGGACATAGGCATAGGGACAAAGAAAGCGACTTTGTTTAATACTATGTAGTGATATATTATGTTGTCTCCTTTCAGCTTCAACCGCATCGACCTGCCCCCCTACGAGAGCTACCAGCAACTCAGAGAGAAGCTGATAAAAGCCATTGAGGGGTCGCAAGGGTTCGCGGGGGTCGACTGATCCCTTTGCACTCTTCAGCATCTTCGCTGCTGTCTCTTTCGGTTTCTACAGGTTTGCATGGTGGTGTCGTAAAGACTGATGGCCTAGTGTCTATTTATAATCTCAATAGCAGTCGTCTTTATTACGACCGAAGAGATTAAAATATAATAGGGCATAGAGGGGGCATTGGGAATATTTTCATACAAAACTTTGAAGCATGTTTGAAGCTCAAGCGTCATGTCAGTTAGTATGAACGCGAGCTGTCATTCGTTCGAAATTATACTAGACTTATTCCACTTGGAATAACTTTTGGCTTCAAATTTTCCTCGCTTTGTCCCCTGTATGCCCTCTATTTTAATCTCTTTGATTACGAAGTAGGTTGGTTCTTCCGTACATTTGTCATTACTAGCCCAGTCATTAGGTAAAAAAGGGGTCAACCTCGGAATGAAAGATAATAAGCTGTAAATTGGTATAAACCTTTATTTTGTCGTCCTAAATATTGTCTCAAAAGTCACTACAACTTTTGTTTGAACTTTTTTTTTATAGGATCAACCGTTTTTGGGGTAGAGCGCGAAGAGTGCGCACCGTACAGACATATATGGGCAAGGTCAAGCAAGCGTGAGTTACGGTTATCAGTACGTTGTATAAAGTCACTTATTTACTATATACTCTACAACTTTCATATTAGAATCTCATTTAAGCCGAGTCATTTAATAGGAGCCGAGATATTCGCGAAAAACCGATTTTGATGACTTTTGACCTTCAATATCTTAAGACGCGGACACGATAGCATTTGTGACTTTTGAGACAATATTTAGAACGACAGAACAAAGGTTTATACCAATTTACAGCTTATTATTTTTTATTCCGAGGTGAAGCCCCTAATATGACTGGGCTGTACCGCCAGTAGAGCAAGCACTGACAGCATCACAAATTTCAAATAAAGACCATTACGATTACAATTATAAATACACAATAAGGCCCCTGTTTTAGATCACATTGTTATTGAAACGGTTATAACAGTTGACGGTTACGGTAACGGAATAACTGTTATTCAATACCGGTATAGAAACTATCGGAGAAAAAAACTACAACAAAAATAACTATAATCAAATACAGTTTTAACATTTAACGATAACAGAAAGATAACAGTAATTAAATAGTTGTAATGCTAAAATCTGTTATAAGTTTAATAATAAAAGCAATATAAAAAACTGTAACATGTTATCTTGTGTGTAATTCAAGTAATAACAAAACCCACATAATTTCTTCGAAGAAATAGTATCGTAACAACGGTGTCAATTTGCAACCAATAAATAAAATCATTACTTTTTAAACATCATTGTGTAAAATAACTAAAACTGTTACAGGCAATATTTTGACGTGACAACGTCTTATAAATTGGTTTGCCGGGTGACACTTCAAGAAACTGCGTTACGCTCCGCTCACGTTATGCGCTCACAATGAGAGCGAGTGAGAGGCACGCGTCCCTTCCACTCGGGCATGGTTAGCCCGCCTAAGAGCGAGAGAGACAGACATAAAATCGTTGTCACGTAAAACTTTCGCCCGTATACCGACTTTACAGGCAACCAATTTTTTACACTAGATTTTTTTTGCGTAACATAAGACTTATAAGACCACTACTAGGTTTGAGTTACACAAATGTCGATCATTATTAAGTAGTCGTAACTAGTGACGTGTATGTTTAAAGTGCTTTTGAAATAGATGCCTCAGAGTTGCTCCAATATTGATAGATGTCTGATATTTATGAATATATTCACTTCTTAAAATAGATAAAAGAAGATTTACTAACCGATTGATATCAACGCACAGCCATAACGACTCGATCTGAGACCTTATTTATTTACTAGCAGCGCCCCGCGGTTTCACCCGCGTAGTTCCCGTTCCCGTGGGAATATCGGAATAAAAAGTATCCTATGTCCGTCTCCTGGTATTAAGCTACCTCCCCACCAACTTTCAGCCAAATCGGTTCAGCCATTAACGCGTGATGCCGTGACCAAGGGAAAAAGGGATTCATTTTTATATATATAGATTTATTTACTATAAGCATTACATGTTTTAACTTGTAAATACTCGCCAAACTGCATAGCAGTTTGTTGGCAAGGTTGCACTCTGTTTTATCAATATTGCATGGTGGAAGAAATTCCCATGGAAACGAGAAAAAACTCCGCTAGTCACTCCATACTCCTCAAATAAAGGCAAAAATTTCAGAAGCACATTAAATCTTATTTAGTCACAGTAAGGACGAAATTCAAATGAAGGCTGGTAAGTGAAATGGTCTGTGACATCTGTGTGAAATGTCAAAATTGTATGCAATCGAAAGAGACGGACGCATTGTCAATTTAAGTGTAGATTTTGAAATTATGCTCATTAGTAACCACGTGGGGAAATTAAAATTTTATGACCACACCTAAGAAATAATTAAAGTAATAAAAAGGAAAAATAGTGACATACCTTTTTTTTGCCCCATGATCTTACGACACAAAACTACGTAGTGGAATGAGAAATCATAGAAGTGAACCATAGAACAAGGACTTCCGCGAACTTGGTATCACTTATGAAAACGCTTTTACAGTAAAAAGTATTACAGATGTCGCCACTGGTGGCTCTACAGTCAAGAGCACGCTAAGCTTGACACTTTGGACTACCTTTATTCTATGGCACGCAGTATAAATCAGAGCTCAGCTTAAACTGGTACTGTAAAGCTTAACTTGCTCTTGACTGTACCTGACGACTCGTCCATATACGTAGGGATGTTAACAATTTTTCGGAATTGCTTTTATTTTGATTGACTCTTGTTTACCATAAAAAATATATTTTATTTAAAAATGTTAGTATTTTCGATGAGAATATATACAAAAATAAAGTAATTTTGAATTTTCCCGCTAAAACACCAACAACTTTCAAGTGTCTGACATGACGTCACTAACCGCAAAACATTGGTCGCGATTGCAGACAGAAAGAAAGAAAATGCAGAGAAGTAAACAGTCTTTGACAGCTTGTTTTGCGGCTAGTGACGTCATAACCTCTTATTGGTGTTTGCAGTCAGGGGACAACGGATTATAAATATGGCATTTAAAATTAGTTATAATAAATTTATTAAGTAATATTAAATTATAAAGATGAGATTTTCGATATTCTAATAATACAAACTATCATAAAATTAACACTAAACATTAATTTGTGATTAGTGTTAACCTCCCTATTGCTAGTGGCCGCAATAATGATAGGGTCATTTTCCTCAAGGTTACACTTCTATGCTTTTTACGTTCTTCGTACTATTTATTTACTTTCTCAATTCTCTCGGCCCGTTGCACAAACGCCATTAAAATTTAATGCGTAATCGTTTAATACATAAAATTATGACACCGTTTGGTATTTAATGGAGCATATTTAAAGGTCTTTTGTCCAACGGATTGTAAACAAAACTATTGCTTTAGTCGTGCCCCATGCCCGAAAGGTTGACTGGTAGGTGTTGCTTATCATTAATTATTGAGTCACATCGAATTCCTGTAATTATAACAATTTACACAACCGTGTAATTTTATGTCATTATTCTTATAATTCTAAAATCGAGTGCCTATGTAGAGTTATGTATTACGTATATTTAACTCAAGATCCTAATATTTTTTTCCGTATTTGTATTGTATTTCAAAATTTGTATATAGCTATGTTTGCCGGTCTGAAGGTTTGTTTATTTATTTATTTATTATTTATTTTCTTTATTTGGGACAACTAACAATTATACAATGTATATTAAACTTAAGTACTTATGTAACAATGAATTACTTATTGTATAACCAGCACCGTTATCCACATATGCGCTATTATACGTTTGCAGTAAACCGATAAGTGTACGCTAAATGTTATGTAATTAAATTAATTTGTACATGACAACAGTAACAATAACAACAACAATTACATGTTTGGCTGAGATAAAATTTCAATTATTAGCTTGACGTATACATGCAAGAACGAGTGCAAAATACACCAAACTACCAAAAGCGAAATAAGCGACAGACATGGCTATACGGGATGGAAGAAAAGTACGTGGATATAAAATTAAAAATCTTTTGAAATTCGGTTGAAAAACTGAAATGTTTCGGTAAATTTTGCCATCATCTGTATTTAGGGTACTTTCCCACAAACCACGACCTTTTTTTTCCAGCCTGTATAAGCGCACCGTCTCTATAATCCCCACCCGTGCCCTTCAGCTATTGGTCTTATTTAATTTTATGGTGATGCGACGCCGCTTGTACGATGTTCACACCGGCAAAGTTAGCTGTCGCGTAACGTAGCTTACAACAAAAATATTTAAAGGAATGAATATGTAGCGAAATGTTGTTATTAACTTGAGTTACCTAAAGGTGGTGAGTAACCTGTGTCATTTAAAAGTAACATAAATATATATATATATATATATATATATATATATATATATATATATATATATTTTTTAAATTATATTTTTCATTATATCTGGAGAGGATATAATGCGCTTTATGTGTTTTAAACATTTTTTTTATAGTTAAATCCATGTTAACCGCAAATACAGTATCGATAAAAATTAAAACAATGTTCTGACTGTCTGACCTAGGAACTTGAAATTTTGAATAGGTAGTCTCTTAGACTGAAAGGCAAGCCAGACATACCTACTGTAACGTTGTAATTTCTTGTCAAGTAATATTATTTTGCTACTACTAGCGCCATCTGTTATCAACCACGAGGAAAGATATTGAGTAGAATTGATTGATTTTGCGTTTTGATATTACAAAATCAATACATATTTTGGTTCTATAAATTTTTATTAGGTTTAAATTTTGAAGTAATTTAAACGAGACAAATTAGTTTGTTGTTTATTGGTATGTAAAAAAAATAAAAGAAATAATTAATAAAAGAGTAAAAATATTAAGTATTATGAAACAATCAGCGAGTGAACTAAACGCGTACTGTCAGTCTTGAGTTTGTTAAAAACTTACCAAGCCTGCACTACTTATATATTAATTCCATTAAATATTTTTGATCTAACATTTCTGATTATTATATTAATTATACTGTTGATAATTCATTGTACAGACGGACAGAAAGGTTGGCATCTGCAAAACTATTTTAGACTTTAATGCATTTAAATAAGAACTAGAAAATCGTTTTGTTAGATCACAGCCTTCAATTAGTATAGTTGATCATTAGATAGGTATTATAGCAAATAATTCTAAATAACAGTTACAGTAGCCACGTTTAAAATTCGAATGTAAAAAGTTATAAATCTTTAAAATGCTCAGCTTAAGAAAAGCTAGCGCGATGTTAATTAGTGTACAATCTTATCTAAATCGGGTCAAAACTGCATCAAAGGCGGTCTATCAAAATAGTTCTGCTTAGACATTTTGAGCGTTAATTGTATCTATATTGAATCTTAATTCGTGACATTATTAAACTATTTTATTATTCTCTAATAGGGAGAGGCCTATGGCTGACCCGATGATGATTGTGTTGTCGATTCTAAAAATTATTTCACAGATACGATTTTTTTTGTTAAGTACGCTGTTGTAAAGATGTGACTTATGGCACTGTAGAATAACTGCAGAATTGATTTTCCTAATCTTCTACATATACAATATGTAACAGAATAAGCCCAGTTCCTGAAATTAGTTTGTGTTCAGTATTGACTTCTTAATCGATTTCAGCTATTTTTAATATTAGTGCTACCTATGGAAATCGTACGTTTATTGCTCTTTGTTTAAGAAAATTAGTTGTGTCTAACTAAAGTACTAAGGCATCATATTTTTTTTATATTAATTTACTAATTTGGGTGTATGAGGAATTGAGCTTATTCTGGTTACGCGTTGTATAAAAGAGAAATACAGCCAAATGACTCATCACGAAACTAAAACACCCAGGAAATTTGTCATTTAGATTCCTTATACGACGCAGGCATGTAGAATTTGTTTTTGGAAACACCCACGGGAACCGGAGAAAGCTTTCAATAATTACTTTGTTCGCGGAATATTAAATGTCAATCGAGTGTTAAAAAAGTGTACTTATACGTCAATTGTATCGTGTCTTAAGTTTTTCACTGAGTTGCCGTCCACAAATTTTCCCTATAACCCGTTACTTGAAATTATTTGTGTAAATTTAACTATTTACAAAGACTTTATTTCCATACTATAAAAACAATATTTCCCACCAGATAACCTAAATTAATCACAATAAAATTTTGACCTTAACAATCGTATAATCAAGGTCTGTAATGACTAAAACTGTGTTCGCCAATGTGCAAATGCCAATTTCCTTCAACCATGAATGTATTCCAGTAATCTATTTACGATACCATCGTTACTATAATGTAATTCTTTTATATAGCCATATTATTAGGTTCGGCTCAATACCTTTTGTTATAGTTTTATATCGGGCCATAATAATTAAAATAGGATATGAGGTTCTAACCTCGTAATATATTCATTATTGTCAAACGTTCGGAAAAATTCTCGAGCTGTTTTCCAATATGAATGAAATATTGACCTTATTTCTAATACTAATAGAGTCGTTAATATAATGACAGAGTATATTACACTCGCGGACAGCGGCGACTCGCGATATACAACTGTATTTGCATTACATAAAGACGTAATTTTATTACTATTGGTAAACTGCTCGAGAATTTTTCCGTCCATTCTGCGCTATTAAGGGCAAGTCTGTGACGTCATCGTATTCATCGCCGTTTTACCAACTTTGTTCTTCTCCAAGATTCTCCAAGATTGCTCTGAACACAAAGATATTACATACACGAATAGATTATCTTAAGTTGGCATATACAAGAGCACGTGGAGCTTGACACATTGGACTTTGTAACGTTCTTATTACAATCGCCTTAGAGGTCAGACTCGCACTAAAGGTGTAAAGTTTCATGTGCCATGTGCATTTTGACTGTAACACCCTCTCATACTAGGATCAAATACTAATGCTACTACCACACCAATCGCTCAGTGTCTAGTAGTTTGAACACGGAGTGGCGTCACAGAAAAGTTAATTAGGAGTAGAAGTTTGTCAAAACTACCATGGAAGTGAAATACTACCAGACGGCTACGTAGTAACCTGGCAACATCGCAATGTCAAAACCAGAGTTTCAAAATAAAAGAGCTGACTTTACTTTTGTTTTTTGACAAGTGCCTAGTAGTCATGTCAATTTATTTATTCCATAATGCTATAAACGCCTGTGATGACAATTTTCAGGGATAAATATTTAGGCGGATCATAAAAATCCTACATTACTATTTTATACATTAAAAGACATTTTTAAAGAGAAACGCTATTTAATAATAAAAATTTCCTGTAAATTTTTATCAAAGGCTATTTTCAAATAATTGTTTATCTTTTATAGTATAAGTTGATAATACTGACAAGTCAAAAATTAAATGGGTTACAGAATGCCTTCAATATATAGAGTGACTTAGATATTGCATGTTTATAGATAGTTTTTGGCTTGCCAGAATTAAAAGTATTTTTTGCGTCCTATCATTATACATGCTTGTTGCTTGAGTAAAATAGAAAAAAAAAAAGATATTTTCATATTTTAAAAAGCTGTATATAAAATTAGTCGTAAGGTGTAAAAGATTGCTGAATAAAATATGTATAAAGTCCATATTGTTTGCCCATGAAATGGGTCTAAACTAAATAATTTTATCAAATTGGAGAATAATATTAATTATTATTAATTATTATTAACGGCAATACTTTACGCACTGTATTTATTTAGTTACAGACTAGGTTATATGATCATTACTTAATTTTTGTTAAGTTATCGTTTATTCCTAGTTTCTTAAAAATATTACTATTATTATTGTACTACTAAATTGTAAATAAGGTCTCTTTATAATGTTGGTTGAGACAGTGTTCTAAAATGCGTAATAAAGACAAGGAAAGCGGCATTTTCCAAAATACAAATAGATATGTTCCATTTAGTTTATTTTTGTGAACTAATAATTAAAGGTGTTTTTAATGTTTTGTAATATTATAGAGAGACCTATATATAGATATATTTGTAATTTAATAATTTTGATCGCAATAAACAAATTATATTTTGAACATTGATTCATAACGATGTTATTTAAGTATACAGGGTGTTTTGAACTATGTTGTCAACTGAAAGTTATGGAACAGAGTTCTGCTACAAAATAAATATGACACAATATTATGTGTTGTATTTATTTTAGTAAAGAACATTTGTCATTGATTCTGTGTGCAGTGATTTATAATATATTCAGGGGTAAATAAAAATAAATTCTTTTTGTTTTTTTTGAACCATGATCCTATACTGAAATCAGAATACTTTTAAAGCAACCACCCTGTATTTGATATGTTGAACTTGTTTTTCAGTGTCAATCGATTCTTATGCGTCTGTATTATAGCAGTTATAAGTAGTGTAAATAGATTAAGAAATTGAAAACTTCATGCAAATAAAAGTTATTAATTTAATTACTAGTTTTATTTTTACACATTCCCTCGCATAAGTTTTGTATTTTCGGGTAAATAAATTATTCAATACAATAAATATATTCAATACATTTAAGTACAAGGTAATCTTATTTATGAGGCTTGGCTTGCTCCTTAATCCTGGTCACAAACATATTCATCACACTACCTCGACGGTGAACGAAAACATCATGAGGAAACCCGTAGGAATATTATTTTGAATAGAAATCGATTCTCAGAATTCATTCTGCTGAACCGATATTAATGAAATGCGCCAGTAAGATAACTTGCATCTTGAGGAAAGACGTAGGTACCTAACTTTTTATCTAGAAATGCAATCGGATTCTTGCTTTGAGTATTAAACCAACAGGAGACGTCACGCGCACTAGTTTCTTTGCTAAAAAGTCTGCTGAAATTCTGCGGGGGGGATGAGGAAACACACACAAATAATGTTAAAACAAACGCATTTTTTGACAAAATAATTCAACACTAGCTTGAACTAGATGCACACAAATACATCCACCAATCCAAGCACTCCGTGAACTCATAAAAACTAGTTGTATATAACAGGTATGATCGTTGACCGACACTTTTTTTTTGGCAGAGGGGAACGCCTGTCAGTGGCGTCTCCGGTTGGTTTAATACTCAAAGGATTCTTGGTATAAATCAAATAAAATAATTCAGTAAGGAAAACATTCCTCTGTGTCAGGTCACTAACACAGGTCGCTAGTCATAGCGACCCGCCCTCGCTTCCCGGTTTATATGATAGATATAATGCTTCATCGTTTATCGTGAAAACCGCATCAAAATCCGTTGCGTGGTTTAGAAGATATAAGCCTATAGACGGACGGCGGGAAGAGACTTGTTTAGAGGCAATTAAGTTGTCTGTGATTAAAAATTAGTGGAATCTGCTATTTCTACTCGTCGGTGGAGATGGACTGCTGTTTACATTTAGCCAATCTTCATGGACGAGTTTAGTGTGCCTTGTTATAGACGTTTCAAAGTGTATTTTGTATACCTACTGAAATGAATGAATTTTGAGTTTGAGTTCTACGATGATTTATCAATTACTTACCATAAACGTAAATTTTTAGAAGTTTTGTTTGTCTAAATGTTTGTATTATGCTCCGAATTGGCTCAACCGATTTAAATGAAAATCTTAAACTAAATCTAAAACAGGAATTTAAATTTAAATTTACGTGTATGTTCTATTTTAATATCTTGAACTGTTTAGAAGATATTTAATACATCTTCAAAGTTGATACCCATAGTGAGATCATCGTTCAAACAAGACAATGTATTATTATAATACAATGCTCGCTCAATCCTTATTAGTACCACCTTCGTTTAAAACTAATAAAGTCCCGAGGGCACTGCACTCTTATATTGACCAACTGGTTTAAATAAAAACATACTTAGATGTTGACCCTGCAACTAAAGGAGTAATTTGGTTATTTATATCTGGTCCCAAACTAAGCAGCACTGTGCTATGAGTACTAAGAAACTGATAATTGACTTAAATACATATTAACACAATGACAAAGAGCAGTGATAGCCCGAACGGTTAAAGAGCCGGCCGAAAATCAGTGAGGCTCGGGTTCGAATCCTGGCATGTACCAATGCGTTTTTCAAAACTTACGTACATATTTATCACTAGCTCGACTATGAAGGAAAACATTGTGAGGAAACCCGCAGGTCTCAGAATTAATTCTGAGACATGTGTAAACAGACCCGGTCCGGCGATATGGGCTCACCACCTATCACGTTTAGGGGTCCAATATATATCGTGAAATGTGGGTATATCCAGTAATGGAATACCTCTGCCTACCCCCTCGGGGATAAAAGGCGTGAGATTATATTTATTTATTTTATAACACAATGACACGAAACCAACAGACATGTTCAAGTTCATGCATATAAATGTTGGCTCCCGGCGAGAATCGAACCCAAGACCCCTAGCACAGAGGGTAGGGTCACTACCAACTAAGCCAAAAGGACCGTTTGTTTATGTAAGTTATATCTCATCCTTGCATTACAAATCTAGTCGCACTGGCCTGAAAAAACAAAAAAAAGAAAGGCAAATAGTTTTCGAAATTCAAACACACTCGTTCCAAAAGCTTAGTGGTTGACCTCCACGCGAATTGTGCAAAGATGCCGTAACGATTGCGATGCAGTTGCCGAAGTAGTGTGTGGCCGACATTGGGTGTAGTCGATACTGAATTAGGGTGCCGGTGAAGTGCTGTGGACGATACGTGAATCCTGTGCCATAAAAAAGTGTACTTAATTAAAATAAAAGACTTAATTCTTTAAGAGGGTTGAGGTAATTCACCTGAATTAAAAAAAAATATAATAATAATAATAATAAATATTTACACCTTTATATCCCCGAGGGCAGAGGTACCTATTCTATTCCTAGAAATACATTTCACGAATATATTATTTATCTATGGAATTTATTTAAGTTTAAATAGCCTGCGCAGACGACACACTTTTGTCCCCGTATTTTTTTGTCCGCCAAAATAGAACGCTTACAACTATCGAGTAACGCACACGAGGAATTAAAAGTATGGCGTACAAAAAGTACCCCGAATAATCGCGGACACCGAGGGGCGGTACAGGACAAAAAGAGACGGACATATTTTTTTACGAGTCGGGAGACTTTGTCCTCCGGGGACAAAGTCCGTCGTCTGCGCAGGCTATTCTGTATCCGGTCTAGGGACTTAGTAACAATTCTTAGCGAGCTTATGTACCTATTGTTATTGTCGTGCGCTCGAAGACACCCGCTTAGTACCTATATCACCAGGTAGGTACCTATATTGGTACCCTTGTCTATAAACATAAGAAAATCTACTATTTTCACGTCTGCTTGCCCTTATCTTTTACAATATGTAACAGAATAAGCGCAATTCCTGAAATTTTTGGGTCCCGGTTTTGTTCAGTATCGACTACATAATCGACTTCAGCTATTTTTAGTATGGTGTTAGATTTTTACGAAAAATTAATTAGCATCGCTGTATTTAGTGCTACCTATGGAAACCGTACTATTATTACTCTTGATTTAAGAAAATTGCTAAGACCCAAGTAAAGTACGAAGGCATAATATGTTTTAAATTTTTATATTAATATATCTACTAATTGGGGTGTATGAGGAATTGCGCTTATTCTGTTACGCGTTCTATACTTAGGTATAATATACTCGTACTTAAAATAAATTAAATTAATAATCTCAGGTCTTTTATCCCCGAGGGGGTAGGCAGAACTATTCCATTTCTGGATATACGCAAACTTCACGAGATATTCTTTTGGACCCCTGAACGTGATAGGTGGTGATCCCATCGCCGGACCTTTACCGTTTCATGTCTCAGAACTAATTCTGGGACCTGCGGGTTTCCCCACGATGTTTTCCTTTACCTACCGTCGAGCTACTGATAAATATGTACGTAAGTTTTAGAAAAATTCATTGCCAGAATTCGAACCAGAACTACATCAATGAGAAGCGGGTTCTTTAAACACTGGGCTATTAGGTACTGCCGTCAGGTAAGAATGGAATACATATTGCGTTGACGTTAACTCCTAAAAGCATACCTCAACAAATCCTAAAAAATCATTTTTTTATTTCAGAGGGATGTTTGTCTGTCAATCAATCATGTCAAAATATGTTGAACGACTTTTGGTAGCTAAGTAGTTTATAAGTTTTGGAGACCAATCTGTAACTGTGGTAGGTATATTATCACGCGAAGTTAAGAAGGCAAACAACTTTGAAATAACTGCAGAAAATCGGTAATATTTTATTGGACATTGGTTGTTCCGCGCCACCATAGTTATTGGTTTTACTGCACATAATAATATGCCTCAACTCAAGGCGTAATATGTAGTATAGGCCAAGGCAAGGCAAATGATGCGCACTTTAGCTTAAGTATTCTCAAAGTTATTTGTCTGATGTGCAGTTAAATAACACCTCTATCTCTAGACAAGTGCTAACATAACATAATTATAGAATGAAATACTTATCACAATAAAATGAAATGCAACATGTTGAACACGAAGAGTTCACCACCCATCACGTTTAGGGGTTCAAAGATAGAATATAAGTAGGTATTGTTGGAACGTGGGTATTTCCAAAAATGGAATACCTCTGCCTGGGGTCCTCGGGGGTAAAAGGGGTGTTTTTTTTATTTATTTAATTGCTGGAATTAGGTACCTACTTACGTAGATTTTTCGGACCTTGAAACCTACATGGTGGAGAGTCCATCGCTCAACCGGGGTACCTACCTTGTCCCAATTTGGATGCTTTCCTCACAATTCTTCTCTTCACCGTCGAGATAGAGATAATGTGATAAATAATCAAACCTTTTACGCATGTATGTATCCAATTTTATAGTACTTAAATCATTGAAATGGATTTCATTGTAGGTACATGTTAAGTACTAGCGCAATGATTTATAAATTACTTTATTACTAACATTTCACGAAGACTTTAGTATAATATACTTACCTACTAAAAACTACGTCAACATTACAGATTCTTCTACTTGAGTGTTAAATTAAACAGTGTTAGTAAACAACATATACTAGGTATATAAAATTAAGTTATTAATGGATACCCTAAGGCCCTAAACCAAATTTAACGCTAAAACAGTGTAAAGCAATCAAAATGAAGACTGCTCTAAAGCTTGTGTTTGTGATATTCGCAATAAACTTTACAAGTGGATCGTGTACTATCATCGAAATCAATGGTAAGTCATTTTATGAACGTCATCATAACAATGTAATTAAATAATAATAATAGGTACCTATATCACAAGTTTTTAAGTTTAAATATTCGCTTGCTACAACTCCACTGACTGTTCAATAAATGATTTCTGACATCATTACCATTTCCATCATTACCATGGCACGGTGATCTTTTCTAGAAAGGACAACCGTACCCGTGTCATTTATTTATTTATGTACCATAAATTGTATGTAAGTACATGACAATATATTGGTTCTTAAGAGTTCTATTAGTTACAATAATTACAATTTTACCCAATTGCCTTACGAATGACTATACCAAGTTAAAACCATGTATTATGAACAAACATTCTTTATTGACGACAAAATTCCACATTTAATACGAAATACAACACTAGCAATTTGCAATTCCTCATACACCCCAATTAGTACAAATTATAAAAAAAAATATGATGCATTCGTACTTTAGTTTTGTCTAACCATATTTTTTAATTGATATATTATAAAATAAAGAGCAATAATAGCATGGTTTCCATAAGTAGCCCTACAATCAATTACTTACCTATACTACAACTTAATTTTTTTCGAAAAACTTAAAACATTAAAAATATCTGAAATCGATTAGATGAAATCAATAGGTAATAGTCGATACCTACTGAACAAACTAACTTCAGGAATTGCGCTTTATCTGTTACATATTGTATAAAATTTGGTAATTTGGTTAAACAAGCAACATTAATTAATCATTATTCTAGCCATGATATTCTTGTCACCACTCGAGGATCCGGGGGGAGCTAGGGGGTTAAGACCCCCAAGTCGTCTCGGTGCCTTATATGTGGTTGTATTCTACATTCTGTTTTTAAATTATATGAGGGATTAAATTCTGGAACCACCAAATACCGCACTATAATAGTACATTATGATATAAGTGCGGTAGGTTGAAAATTACAGCCGAGGCGATATTGCTAGCCCGAGCCGTAGGCGAGGGCTACAAGTAAGCAGAGGCTGTAATATCAAAGCGCACGTATGTCATACGACGTTTTATAACACATTTGCGAGGAAATAAAATAAAACTCCGACTATGGTAAACGAATAAAAACAATACAGCGTTAAGAAAAAGCGCGCGGCGCGCATCATCATTTTTTTTTTAGATAAAGGCACAAAAAACAGCCATTATTACTAATAAAGTAAATTAATATTTTTGTGTTTTTGTAACAGATTAATTGGTTGTAATTTACTGTCAAAATTAATTAAACAAAATAATTATGTAAGTACATAAATATTTCTTTATTATATTTTATCTCCCAAAGTTAATTTTAATAATAAAATATTGACAACTTTGTTGACATAAAAACTCTTTGCTGAGATTTTAAAAAGTACTGTTCGTTTTAAGACGGAGCATCTTGATAAACCGTGCGTTTTACTTTACACTTACCGCACTTGGGCGTAATGAGATACAATACGATATTGAAATTGGTGAAATAAGACACCTTTTACGAGCAAATGTGTTATAAATATCATTACCGTACCATTATCGTCATTACCGTACCCATAATTGTCGTTATACAAATACAAAATCATTTAAGTATTTTCGATATGCATATAAAATACACTTAAAAAAGTCAATAGTCTAATAACAAGGCACTCTAAACTCGTCCATGAAGATGGGATAAATGTAAACAGCAGCCCATCTCCACCGAAGAGTTGCTGGTTTCAAATGCAGTACCCCGAGAAGAGCCAGCAAGAAACTCAAGGGCAGCTATAATTTGCTTCAACCTTCCCAGACACGACGCTAGCGTCTCTGCCGCCTCTGTATGGTCTGGCGGACTGGTACCAGTGCCAGAACCCTGGCGACGTATACTGCATCGTGGACGCTGCTCTCGTGGCCTCGGAGCCGTCAGATACTCTAGACCTGCTCAAGGTATGTTCACGTCTAAACTAATTTATTTATTTTATATAGGTAAATGTAACTTACAGAATACATCTAAGGCATTACATTTATCAAACACTGTATACCTACACATCTAATAACATTGAACTATGTAGGTATTACTTTAAACGAGCAATCCTTGTATTTATGTATGTACTAGCAGTGCCTTTCCGTTCCGAGAAAACGGGGATAAAATATAGCCTAAGGTATGTGTTCATCTGAAAAGTTTCATCAAAATCCGTCCAGTAGTTTTCGCGTGAAACAGCAACAAACACACTGACAAACTTTCGCGTTTATATATTAGTAGGATTTATATTTTGGGTACCTATCTCAGAAACAGCTTTATTGATTTTAATGAAATTTTGTATAGGTACAGATATAGTTTTACATTTTAAGCTCAACTGCATAGTTGTAACGCCTGCAAAATGCGGTTTTACACAAACAAAATCATAATACGGCCACTGACCGGCAGATGGCGTTAGCGACACTAAAGTTACACAGCTAGACTTGATAGATAAAGCTGGGGTCCCACGGTCCGCTATTCTACGGATCAGCTACACTCAGCCGACGAGCACGGACGGCGACGCACCACAGGCAGGGCCGGTCCAACGGTGCGTGTCGGTGTGTGTAGATGTTTTTATGTTGTCATAATGCAAAGCGAAAGAAAGAGAGAGAAGAGCGCACCTTTGAAGTTACCGACTCACGATGGATACGGGCGCACCGCCACAGACGTTCTGTGCTATCACGGACGAGGCCGTCGTGCGAGCTGGTCTGCGTGCATCCGCGATTTTACGGACCGTGGGACCCAAGCTTAACGATAACCATCCTAACCACGGGCGGATCGGGGACATGGGTTGGATCTAGGTCGAACACTGATCATTTCGTAGAGGATCATTTCTCTATTGTAATACTTAGTCAAAAAGATCAGCTTCATAGTCGAAAAACTCATTGGTACAATCACTAGGATTCGAACCCGAGTCACACGCATGAGAACCCACTAACCATAGGCCTATTACTGCTAAGTATGTAGGAACCTTATTCATTATAAACATAATTAATTTTATTACTCAAAGTCTTGAGTGACTCGTTGACGTCTAAATAGCAGTTAACAAAAACAGCCCCTAAAAGACATCAACGAGATATAAAATAAAATCTAGCAATATGACGTTGTCCACGAGGATCCCGTTTTATTTCCCGCGGGAATTTTGAAAAATACTTTGCCAGTAAGTGGCTTCTTTCTAAAGCTACTTAAATTCCAAATTTCAGTATTCTCAGTATATCAATTTATTCTTTTATAAATATAGATTTTGCTACTATTGATACTAGCTTTTGTCCGTGACTCTATTCGTGTTCCAAAATAAAAAGTAGCTCACGTAGTTAATCAAGATGCAATTAATATACCTGACAAATTTCATAAAAATCCGTTCAGTAGTTTTTGCGTAAGAGTAACAAACAACCGTCCACCCATCCTCACAAACATTCGCGTTTATAATAATTATTAGTAGGTACGAGTAAGTGAAGTAGGCATTAATTATACATAATTATGCTTAACAAGGCTACCAAAATTTACGGGTTGTTAGTGGAGATGTTAAAATTAATGACCATCTGACGAAAAGTTGGCGTGGCAACAACTACATTACGAAACCACTTTACTATTTCGATAAACCACAATTGATTGCAAAAGTCGATGACCGATATAGGAATGACTGACATTGGACTCGATTCTGGATTACAGCGACTAAACTTATTTTAGTTTAGTCCTGTCATTTTCTTTCTCCTATAAAAGAAAAGAGACGAGAGATATTTAGTCCTGTCAAAAAAAAATAGTCTAGAGGAGAAGGATAGGCTAACTTAAAATTAGGAATTTTAAGTGGTCAGTCAGAATCGAGTCCGTTTGGTTGCCCGCGGCTTTGCTTGCAGAACAGTTATATTTATGTAAGTAGTGGGAATTCTTCAAGAAAAGCGCGGGTATATTGACTCTATAACCAATCAAGCAGCAGCCTACAGTTACAATAGATTACGCGGCTTGACCTTATAAAATCCTTCGTTCCAAAGAGAAAAAAAATATGTACCGTCTTTTGGAATGCACGTTAAAACGTTGACCCCGGTTTTAGTTGTGTTTACGCACAATTAAAGTCGTTAAGCCATGTCAGATACCCTTGGGTGGCTTAAAGAATTCTGACAGCTAGGTGGCCACTAGCTTAACACCGTCTCCCAATCCGCGGTGGCTCGCGTGGGAGATTATAGCCCATGCTTCCTCATCTTTGAGTATTAAACCAACTGGTTTAATACTCAAAGTTCCTCATGCGTGAGGAAAGACCCTTAGCTCAGCAGTGCAGGGCTGTTACAGGTTGATCACGCAAATTATGTACAAAATATTTATTTAACTTCATGTACTTACCAGGAAAATGTACACATGGCGAACTTAATGCCTAAAGCAATTATCTACCAGTCAACCATCAGGATAAGCAGAAACAATTTTGCGGAATTAATTAATGAATGAAAATATTCGACTTACGGTAAATCCTAATACTTATATAATTATGTTTATAAAATAAACTAATACATACTATATATCATAATAAACATAAATATAACTAGATATACTTAGCTACATAAAATAATAAAAATATGTTGGCGCTGTGTGGGAGTCGAACTTGCGACCTCTAACTGAGAAGGTAGTAGTACTGCCAACTGAGCCAACACGCAAAGAAAATTATGATAAAAGCATTTCAATTCTGTAAAATTGACAATATCTACTAAGATATACAATTATTATCCTAGTATCGTGTAGTAAATAATATTTTATCGTTCACTAGCCAACACTAGTGGTAGTCGGTGAAGGTCGCCCATCACTCGTAATAGTGTTGTAACGATTACTCGAGCTGTACCGATTCCGATGTAATCTCTGTCACAGTTTAGTAATCTGCAAGTAACAACTGTTTGGTAACTTGGCAACAAGCTTTGACAAATTTTTGTAATCGTGGACGTATAAATAAACAAGAAAAATGGAGGGTCTGGTATATTTTTATGAATGTGTTTAGGGGTTATTTATATTAGTACGCAATAAAGTTTAATTTTATATCTACCGCATAACTAAGTTTGTTTGTAATTTTTAAAAAGGTATATAAGTATTTTTTAAACTGATAGAGACAACTATAGTTTGTATTTTTTTCTTTTAATTACTTTTTAAAATGATAATAATAATAATAAATTGTGGGACACAATTCACACACATCCCAAACTAGGCAGGGCCTGTACTAAACAACCGATAAGCATACTTAAATAAATAAAAAACCAGACACGAAGCCAACAGACATGTTCATGCACACAAATGATGGTTCCGAGCGGGGATCGAACTCGCGACCTCCGACTCAGGAGGCAGGGTCACTAACTGAGCCAATAGGATTTTTTCGTATAATATTTAGATAAACCTCTGTAAACCCTATTTATTTCACATAGAGCCCAAAAAATCCATGGAAACAAAAACAACTCATAGGATCGAAAACTCCCAAGAACAGAAAACAACACTTATTTTTATTTTATGATTTTTCTATCATTTCTACATAAAGACGTCAAATTGGATATCCCTTAATGAAACTTCAATTAGATAGTTCAGCAGCTGATTACTTACTTATGCTTGTCAGTGTATAAAAAGAGCTAACGATTAATCTTGAGATTGATTTCTTTAGCGATCATCTACGGCATGTGAGCCAAGAACCGCCCTTGACCCGGCACCGTTGGTTGCGCCTGCGCTTACCTCACTCGCAGCAATCTGGGTTATCCACATTCGATTGCCATTACCTTTCCGTATTCTGATCACATTTATTTAAAGTTGGGTAGGACAATCACGGTGCACGGTAACGCAACGAGCCAAGTTTGCGGAAAAAGCATCTCCCAACTTACCCTTAAATAACCTTACCTACCTTAAATGAACTAGTGGATCCTCTTTAGTGTTTGTGAAATGACTAGAATTATAGCTTTTGGCTTTCCTACAATCTAGGTATAAATATAAAAAATACTATAAAATGTTCCTCCCTGAGATTCTTTCTTACTCGATAAGGCGACGACAGAAAATAGCTGTTTTTTAGCGGGCTATGTATATTTCTTACTCAACCGATTTTGATTAATGAAGTGTCCATGGATTGTCCGAGTGACAGATGTGGAAGAAAATATTCCTTCTCCTCTTAGCAATTGGAGTTCCAATCGGAGGACAGAAAAACCCACATGGCTATGTTTAGGACTCGTTTTTGCCAGCGGCTTCTCGGGCACCGGTATATATATTAGGTATATACGTAGTATAATGTTCCTCCGTAACGCCTAAACGACTCATCCGATTTTGGTAAATAAGGTGTCTTACTTGCTCCTAAGCATAACAAGCGGTCAAACAGATACGGTCGAAATTAAAAAAATACTGCCGACACTTAATGAAGTAAGAGATAAGTACGCGTTAAATAGTGAACTCCGTTAGATTTTTATACTTAAGTATCCTTATTTTGTTATTGTAGTATTTTTGTTCTGTGCAATTAAATAGGTAGGTATATTATTTTATCTCCCTTTACAGGAATACTCAAAGCAGACGCTAAAGCACTACAACAGGACACTAATACACAGAGGGGTATGCGTGTCTCAATGTACCAACGACACCTCAGTTTCGTGGGACTTGGCCGCACAACAATGTGTCAGCCAGAGCGTGGCCCGCTACGGATTACAGGTACCTATCCTCTTACTTAGTGCCAAGTCAACATTGCACCATATAATACTATTATTACTTGTATTTTGAGATTTAATATTGATTGATAGTGATTAATAGATGAGCAGTGATAGCTTTACGGTTAAAGAGTCTGCATGCTTTACACGATAATCAGTGAGCTGGCATGTACCAATGAGTTTTTCAAAACTTACGTACATATTCATCACTAGCCCGACGGTGAAGGAAAACATCGTCAGGAAACCCGCAGGTCTCAGAATTAATTCTGAGGCATGTGTTACAACCCGGTCCGGCGATGCGCTCACCACCTATCACGTTTAGGGGTCGAATATTCTCGTGAAAAGTGGGTATTTCCAAATGGAATACCTCTGCCTACTGAAAAAAGCGCGAGTTTTTTTTACAAATAAATAGAATAAAAAACACCATTCTCCAGGCCGAGGTGCTCTCAGTAGAATGGTGTACAGAGGTGGATGCGCCGCCAGCATCTGGGAACGCCCGCGCTCTAGCTGTCCTGACTATCGCGGTAGTAGCCATAGCTCTGCTGGCTACTGGCTTGCATGTGCTGTGCGATAAGTGCGCTAAAATCGAAGGTACGTACGTACATCTTATGTCAGTTAATCAGTTGTTTACAATAGGTTCCGTGTGTTTTTACCCGCTTAGTTTTAGTTCCGTTCCTATGGGAAATATAGCCCATACCTATTGCTCCCAGAAAAGTAAGCTTTCTATTGATTAAAGACTTTTTGAAATCGGGTTTGTAGTTTTTGAGTCCTCTTTATAAAAAGTAATTTAGTACTAGCGTTTCTGCGCAGTTTCACTTGCGTAGTTCCCGTTTCCAAGGGAATTTAGTTCCCGTTCCCCCTTGGGAACGGGAACTACGCAAGTGAAACTGCTATATATATAGGCTATATTTTATCCTCGAATTCCCTTGAATTCGAGGATAAAATATAGCCTATGTTATTCAGCGATATTGGCTTTGCATCGGTGAAAGAATTTTTAAAATCGATCCAGTAATTTTAGAGTTTATTCGGTACAAAAATAAAAAAAAACATCTTTATAGTAGTAGTCTGTATAGTGTATGTAAGTGTACCTATTAGTGTAGAAGTCATTTTGAATTTAGTTACAATTTAAAATACATAAGGATATGTTATATAGTAAAGTAATAACTACTCTCTGTTCCAGGAAATAAATATCTGCTAGCGTTTTCAATAAAACAGAATTGGTCAATTTTAACATACGACAGATCAAAGCCAAGAACGGACGACCGGATGAAGGATGTCGCTTGCATGGAAGGTATCAGGTAATACAACTAACAAGTCATCAATTAAGGGATATAGGAAGCTAATTAAAGTAAACATAGATACAAAATGCAATAAAGTAAGTATTGAGTATGCACTTTGCCGAGTCCGAGCCGAAAACGGAAAGCAAGGCAGTTCAAAACTGGCTTCAGGTGACCAGAGGGCTGGCAGCTATCTCTGTCAAAGGATCAGCCTAGCTATCCAGAGAGGGAATGCGGCCAGTCTTCTGGGCAATGTCCCACTGTAATTATTGTAAACCAGTCAACAAAATAATACTCATAATTATCTTCGTTTCAGATTCCTCGGAATGCAATGTGTAATATTTTCACATGTCATATTTATTTGCATCTACTCTTACATCGATAACCCACAGTTCGTTGAAAAGGTATGTTTTGACCACAAATAATTTACAACAAGAGCCTTTTTGGCAAAGGTCACAAATCTCTGAGCTGGCTTCCTGAGAATGTGTAAACTATAATATTATAAAGAGGAAAGATTTGTATTTTTGTAGTAACGAATGAACACAAAACCTACTAGACCGATTTAAAAAATTCTTTCACCAGCAGAATGCTACAATATCCCTGAGTAACATAGGCTAAATTTTATTCCCGTACCTATTCCCACAGGAATGGGAACTTGCGGTAGAACCGCCAGTCTTAGATATAATTCGTGTTAATGTGATGATTTTCATGGTAATTTAATTCCAGATGTACGACCAGTTCGGCTGGCAAGCCGTTTTGAACTCTCCTCTTTGGCTACAAGCATTCTTCTCCCTGTCAGGGTTCCTCACAGCGTTCTCCACTCTCGTCAGCTCGGAGACAAGTCCAGTCACCATTGCCAAGTGCATTGGCTCCATTGTCAATAGATGGATTCGGTAAGAAATGCATAAAACTAATTTCCATCGCTCTCACACAACCACACACACTCAAGCAATTAAAAAACCGGTCGAGTGCGAGTCGGAATCGCGCACGATGTGTTCCGTACCATTTTCTGTAAAAACGCCAAAAAAAACAGGTTTGTTGTATGGTAGCCCCCCTAAAATATTTATTTCATTTTGTTTTTAGTATTTGTTGTTATAGCGGCAACAGAAATACATAATTTGTGCAAATTTCAACTGTGTAGCTATCGCGGTTCGGTATCTCGAGAGGGTGTGCAGAGGTATTAAATTTGTTCCTATTCCCGTTGTCCCAACTCAATGGGGACAAAAATTATTAAAAATACTTCCCGTTGTCGCTACTATCTGTCCCCATTGAAATAATAAAATCAAAAAATTCTGGAAATACCCACGTTTCACCAGTAATCTTTGGACCTCTAACCGTGATAGGAGGGAGCCCTTCGCCGGACTGGGTTTGTTATGCACATGCCTCAGAATTAATTCTGAGACATACGAGTTTCCTCACGATGTTTTCCTTCACCGTCTAGCTAGTGATAAATAAGTATAAAGTAACTAGCGACCCGCCCCGGCTTCGCACGGGTGCAATGCTTATAAGAATTTTCTTTGCTATAAACCTCACGGAGCCCGAGACCTTTCCAACGAATGCAAAACCGTGGAAATCGGTTCGTCAGTTTTGGAGTTAAATCGTCAGGAAGGAAAACCCGACTTATTTTTATATAGTAGACTACGATGTTTTTGAAAAAACATTGTTATAACTTTCGGCCTAAACAAAGTTACCGCTTTCCGTCTTCGGGCAGAAAAAAGTATACACACTCGGGAAGTATATAAGAAAGCCTCAGATCACATGTTTGTTCGGCTTCGCCTCGGTCGACAATTACATGTGATCTGCGACATTTCTTATTTTACTTCCCTAGGTATTGATTAATTGATTCATGTACTCATTCTAGCATCACACCACTGGCGGTATTCGCTCTGTGGTTCACGATAGCGTGGTTCCCTCTGCTGGGATCAGGGCCTCAATGGTCGTGGTTGGTGGTCCGGGAGGCCCACGACTGCTCCGAACGCTGGTGGTACCACGCTCTCTACGTGCACAACCATCTACCCCTCGGAAAACTCTGCATGGGACACACCTGGTGAGTTACGGCTGAAGTAAAAGTATATAATAAATTGTGGGACACAATTCACATAAGGCTATTTTGTCCTGAACTAGGCAGGGCCTCTTACATTTATAGGTATAATCAAAATGTGTCGTATAGTGTAACAAGACTTAGGAACTGTTTTATCTGAATTATAAGCAGTTGGTATAAGGTGGTTGGTAATACGAGTAATTTAATGGAAGGTTTATCTTACTGATAGAGTATCTGATATCTATATTTAGATAAAAAATCTTCTGGATAAATAATAATAATAAATTGTGGGACACAATTCACACATGGATATCTAGTCCCAAACTAGGCAGGGCCTGTACTATGGGCTTAAACAACTGAGAAACATACTTAAATAACTATTAAACGACCAGACACGAAGCCAACAGTTCATGCACACAAATGTTGGAACCGAGCGAGAATCGAACCCGCGACCTCCAACTCAGAAGGCAGGGTCACTACCAGCGAACAGGCCCGTCAGGTGACGATGATGTATGATTCCTGCTTCATCATCAGGTACCTGGCAGCAGACATGCAGCTCCACGTCATGGGCATTCTGGTGTTATTCTTCCTGGTGAGATGCAGAAGGGCCACTATCCCACTGCTGGGCGGTCTGGTGGTGGCCTCATCCATCGCTGCAGGCGCCGTCGCGTATTGGAACGGCCTCATGCCCATTATCACTGCACAATCGCCAGAGTAAGTAACACATTTCACATAGTGGAATTCCATGAAAAAATTAAATGAAAATGATAGAAGACGTTTAAAGAAAAAGTTTAGGAAAGAGAATGATTTTTTTCCAACCTCTTTGTAAAATGTATTTATTTCTGTAGGTAATTGGAAATAACACTTAGAAAAGTCAATAGTCTAATAACAAGGCACTCTGAACTCGTCCATGAAGATTGGCTAAATGTAAACAGCAGCCCATTTCCACCGACGAGTTGCTGGTTCCAAATGCAGTACCAGCAAGAAATTTAAGGGCAGCTCTTTTTAATCTCATGTCTTACTAGATTTTTTTATTACAAGAGTCTCTGTTCCCGAGTTCATACAACCCGAATCTATTCAAGTCACGAGTGCATAGGCTTCTTCTGGGTCATTCCATCGTTGAACACATCTACACTAATACCTATTATAAAGAGGAAAGATTTATATGTTTGTTTGTATATTATTTTTTTATTGAGTAAAATTTGTTTGTATTAAATAGACTCCGAAAATACTGGACCGATTTTAAAAAATCTTTCACACATGCAAAGCTTACATACTTGGAAGTATGATAGGCATATCATTTTCCCACGGGAACAACAAACGATAGACTACATTCTGATTATTGTATGACAGAAGCGGAAAGTGACTATTTTCTATACTATGTAGATTAGTATGACGTAGTCTTGGACCCAATTTTCACGGAAAAAGAATACCTGACAGTACATTATATTGAATTTCGTGCATTCCTGGGATATTTGGCGATGACTTTTGTTCTAGATCGCTCCGAACTATGTTCCTTGGTTCCAAACTGATGTCTCTGCTTTACCTACCGAGCTGGATGAACATTTCTGGATACGTAGGGGGGGTGGCCACCGCCTTCATCCTGTACCACAACCAGAAGAACGGGGTCAAACTTGAGGAATGCAAGGTGCGTTCTAGGTCCAGCTGCCAGTGGCAAAAAAAAATGCGGAAATGCAAAGAGAAACATAAAAGTAACGGAATTATTTAATTTTAAATAGAGGTACCGCGTCAAATTCCAATTAACAAAAGCAAGCCAATAACAATACAGTCAGTTTTTGGAAAAATCGTTTTCGTTTTTATATTATGCAGCCAGTGAAGTTTTTCAAAGCTGAAAATTTAGATGGATACTACCCAATTGGTCCCAACAACATAATAAATCAATAAAATAATGTTTTGCTTTACGTGGTTGCTCGACACATGTAATTCCAACTACAATTAATTAATCTTAACTTAATGTAACATAAATGCCTCTAATCAATTTTGATTAGATGCTGTTGTCCGCACGATGTTTACCTAAGTTTTAAAAAACTTATCACCAGAATTCGAAACTACTGCCATATTAATGAACTCCTGTGCAAAACGATAATTATTATTCTACCCACCAGTTTAGGCTATGCTTCGTCAGTCAGTCAGTTTCATCATCTGATCTTTCTGTCAGTGGTTCTCAATCCTGTTCCACCTGTCGCTGACGCTGGGCGGGGCGGTGGTGCTGGTGGGCGTGGTGTTCCTGGCCGACTCGCCTCCCCCGGCCTGGGCGGCCGCTGCCTACTCAGCCCTCGACAGGCCGCTGGTGGCCGTCTGCTTCAACATCTTCATGCTGGGCTGCGTCAGTCGGTGCAAATGTGAGTGGAAAGAACGTAGAAATCATCTTTTGAGTAATCCAGAATAGTATTACACAGCTAGAGAAGTAGAATAGGAAATGTCTCAGATCACATGTAATTGTCGACCCAGGCGAAGCCGAGGTCTACAAACATGTGATTTGAGGCTTTCTTATTCACTTTCCGTGGTGAGTATACTTTTTTTTCTGCTCGATGGAGGCGAAAAGCGGCAACTTCGTTTACCGCAGCCGGCCGAAGGTTAACGCTTTCCACCCGGAGATATGTAAAATAAGTATTCATTGAATACGCTTGCCACACCCGGGAATCGAACTGACGACATCGATGCAAAAAAAAAACTATACTTTTATGGCATCAATCGATAGAGTCAATAAAAAAATTAAATCGTTTTAATAAACATGGTATCTTTAATCTCAGTTACAGTTTTAAAAACGAAAAATTAGAATGTGTAAACACTACAGTATTTCTAGGAATAACTCTAGACTCTAAGTTACAATGGGGACCGCACATTGATACGTTGGCGAAAAGACTCAGTTCTGCTGCATATGCCGTAAAAAAATACGTAATATGTCAAGCGTAGAAACAGCTAGACTTGTCTATTTCAGCTACTTCCACAGCTTGATGTCATATGGCATTCTACTGTGGGGGAATGCTGCTGATGTCCAGAGAATATTTATTTTGCAGAAACGAGCCATTCGTGCAATTTATAAAATGGGGTCTAGGATGTCTCTAAAGGAAAAATTCAAGGAAATTAATATACTGACACTGGCGTCACAGTATATTTACGAAAACGTATTGTATGTTAAAAAGAATATATCACTTTACAAAAAAAATACTGACAGACATTGTATAAACACTAGAAATAAGAATGAACTGGCTGCTTGTGTTAGTCGATTATCTAAAGTTACTAAATCCTTTAAGGGTCAATGGTATACGTTTTTACAATAAGATTCCCATTGATTTACAAAATTTGCCTCTTGACAAATTTAAAATAATAGTTAAGCAAAAATTACATAAAAAAGGATACTATAAAATTACAGACTACTTAGTAGACCAACATGCATGGGATTAACCGACTCGACGCTATGTAAGGCTATTAATTATAATTATTATTGTAAACGATATTTATTAGTAAGATATGAGATTAAAAAGAGCTGCCCTTGAGTTTCTTGCTGGCTCTTCTCGGGGTACTGCATTCGGAACCAGCAGCTCGTCGGTGGAGATGGGCTGCTGTTTGCATTTAGCCAATCTTCATGGACGAGTTTAGAGTGCCTTGTTATTATAAAATATTGACGTTTCTAAGTGTATATTTTAATACCAATAGAAAATAAACGATTTTGAATTTGAATCAATAGGACCATGAAATAAAAAAATCTTGTTTTGTAAATGGGACAATAAAAGTAAACTCGATGGAGCCTGAAAATTGTTTAGCCTGCACAATAATGGTCTGTGATGAGTTTTTCTCAAATAGTGATTACTCTGATGTGCAAATACATAGATATTTTACGCATTTTAAATTAGTGTAAACCGCATCAAAATACGTTGCGTGGTTTAGGAGATATACAGACAGACGCAGAAAGCAATTTTATTTTATACAGTCTAGAAATGGAAGAGAATTGGACAATATTTTAATGTATATGACTGAGCTGGGAAATTTTTGTAATTGGCTAGTAGCATATCAGATATTATACTTATTCAGTAGAAATATTCAATTTAAGTTTGTAGTCTAAACTAACTCCTAAAAAGTAAACTTGTTAAACAAGTACAGTTAAACCAATTCTGACGATCTCGAGATGCCAATTGAATGTTTACTGAAACTCTTAATACGTTTACCGGTCGGCGTTAACACTCGTATTTTCTCATATAATGCAAAGGTCGCTCAAAGTAAATGGATACAATATAATTTTTATTTTTAAATTCAAATTCAAATTCAAAATCGTTTATTTTCTATTGGTATTAAAATATACACTTAGAAACGTCAATATTTTATAATAACAAGGCACTCTAAACCCGTCCATGAAGATTGGCTAAATGCAAACAGCAGCCCATCTCCACCGACGAGCTGCTGGTTCCGAATGCAGTACCCCGAGAAGAGCCAGCAAGAAACTCAAGGGCAGCTCTTACTGCTCGTTTCCGTCGAGGTATTGCTCATATTTTTTATAAGTATTGTGCAACAAAGAAAATACAATATGTAATAGAAAAAGCATTATTCCTAAAATTAGTTTGTTCAGTATCGACTACTTAATCGATTTCAGCTATTTTTAATAGGTGTTGATTTTTTCCGAAATTGAATTTAATGCTACCCATGGAAACCGTACTATTATTGCTCTTTATTTAAGAAATTTGGATAGACAAAACTAAAGTACGAATGCATCATATTTTTTTATATTAAATAGGATACTAAATTGGGGTGTATGAGAAATTGCGCTTTTTCTGTAACGTATAAGTACGCCAGAACGGCCATAAGTATGAAACATGCCTTATTCACGAGGTTGGCAGAGGTATTTCATTCTTTTTAGTATACTTATTGACATATTTCTTGAAACCCTTAACTAGCGTTATCTAGTGGTGGACCAGACCATGTGGTTACAGATACATTGTAAGGGCCTCCGGGTTTTTCTCACGATGTTTTCCTGCTCAGCTGAGCTTGTGATAAATATGTATTACGTTACTAACGTATGTTTTTGAAAAACCAAATTCACTTGTCGCGGGTGAAAACTAGTATTATAAAAGGAAGAAACAATGTCTGCGAAGTATTCGAAAAAATACTCTATGAAAACCTACTTAAAATAATTTTGTGAATTTAATATTGAAAAAACTCACAGACAAAGTGGCTTCTTTTAAGCCTAACCAAAACTCCAGATATTGCCGTCGGTCAAAGTTGATTAAAAAAATCACACCGTGCAAGATCTCCGTGATAAGATAGTGGCTGCTTTATTTAATTTCCACTCTGTGACCGACGAGGCCAGTCGCCCGCCACACATATTTCACACGACTTCCGAATATTTACAAAGTTATATTTGTCACAAACCATGCGAGCGTGCTTAACCGGCAAATCCCTCGTTTACATTCTTTTGGCGGGAATTTTGTTATTCATCTTCGAATCCGGCGATTATGAACACAACAGAGTTGACATTGAAGAAATGGAGATCTTGCATGAACAAAATTTGTCGAAAAAGATGGACACTGAAGTAATGTATATGGACACTTCCACAATATCTATCAATCCCAATGATATTGGTAACGAAATAGAAATAAAAACACCTGCGATAGTAAAAACGATAAAAACCAACAAATACGATGACAGTTTGAAATACATACTCTTGTGGACAACATCAACAAACGTGCCTTTTGTTTACATGGGAAAAGGAAGAGACGGTTTCATACAAAGGAATTGTTCCTACACGAATTGCTTCGTAACAAATGACGATAGATTCTTCGGCTATTTAGGCTACACGCGGTTTGACGTGATTGCTTTCGCTGGACCAGAAATGATATTAATGCCGCCCTATCTCCTACCTGTAAGGCGGTCTCCCCACCAGAAGTACGCCTACGTCAGCATAGAATCCGCTGAGAACTACCCATTATGCTCCAACCGGTACGACGGGTACTTCAACTGGACCTGGACTTACAAACTCGATTCGGACACTAGATGGGGCTACATGGTCGTAAGAGATAAAACAGGACGCATGGTTGGACCGAACAAAGACATGCATTGGATGAAATGGGAAGATATGCTGCCGGTGACTGATGAGTTTAAAGAGCAGCTGAGAAAGAAAACCAAAATGGCAGCGTGGTTCGTATCGAATTGCAGGACGCGCAGTCGCCGAGAGAGGTTCGTGGCGGTTCTCCGGTCCCAACTAAAGAAACACTCAAACATGACAATAGACATTTACGGCAAATGCAGTCACTCTCAGTGCCTCTCCGGAAATGAGTCGTGCAATGAAATGATTAGAGATGATTACTTCTTCTATCTCTCTTTCGAAAACGCTTTCAGTGAGGATTATGTGACTGAGAAACTGTTGCTTGCGGTGCAGAACAACGCCATTCCGGTGGTTTATGGTGGAGCTAACTATTCTCGGTGAGTTTCTGACGTTTCAACCTATTGTATCTGAATGGCCTACTACTAGTTACTTCTAGATTCCAGTAGCTATCTAGTAGGCCAAGGTCCTGTTAAATAAGGTACGGGTTTTTTCGTGATCTTTTCCTTCACCGTCAAGCATATACCTATTTTTTAGTAGGTATCTATATGCTGTAGTTTTAGAAAAACATGTTCGTTCATGGTTCAAGAGGGTTTCGAGTCAGAGCAGAAAAATGCACGAGAAGTGAAGTCACTTCCAGCAGGGCTATTTATGTTTTAATGTAAAAAAAATACTTTTTTCATATATTTCAGTTTTCTGCCAGAGCATAGCTATTTGAACGCAAAGGAATTGGGACCACAGAACTTAGCCGCCAAAATGATCGAACTAGTGAAGGACATCGACAAATATGCTGACTACTTCAGATGGAAAAGATACTACTCGTTCCATAAGAAACAGGAAAGCGTAGAGACAGACGACTATTGTAGTATCTGTTCTTTACTGAACAAAGAGGAGAGAGTAAAAGAGACAAGTATATACCGTCACTTTCGAGAATGGTGGGATCCCCCTCGTAGTTGCTAATGATAACAATACGGCGCAACATCGCGCTAACTAAGTTGACCAGTCTGAATACGAAGCGAGTGGTGTCGCAGTAGTAACAACGGGTTGTATAGGAGGCCGGGATGGAAACATATACGATACGCGGAATACACGCACTCGCCTCGAGCTCGGAGCGATCAAGCAAATTCATACATCTATACATCGTACACCAGGTTATAGTTTGTTACATTTTCCTAAAAACCGTTGTATAAAGTATCTGCCTCAAAATCTTAAAATTTGGAAAAATATTTTTGATACTTATACTGAATGGTAGCGGACCAACAACGGTTGAATTTATAGGTAGTAATATTTAGTTGTTAACTTATTTATTTAAACAGACTGGATTTGAAAGGAATATTGAAAACAAAAGAGTTGTAATTTTTGTGTGTTTCTAGACTACACATTTAACAAAGATCAAAACTGTTTGAAATTATATTAATATTATTAATTTATGAATTGATTATTAAGTGATATTTTGCAGGAATGTAATGCACCTAATCTTAATATAAGATAGTCTATTACATATTTCATAGCTTATCCTAAAGGGACTTGGCAGAGTCTCTAGAAGTAGTTACCTACCTACACAGCTTACACCAGTGTATATTTGGAAACCCTAAACGTGACAGATGGTTTATCTTATTGGCATTGCTGACATGTAGGTCTTTCATTGCAGAGGAAATATGGGGCACTCGAGCCAACTGAGCATAGGGAAATGGTGTTATACTAGTGGAACCCTATAAATGTCATAATTTTATAACAAAGCTATCTGACATTGTTATGGTTAAGGTTACCCCATCAAATGGTGTTATGTAACTATTTCCTAATGTATAAGTACTACTAGTACTAGTAAATAAGTGCAAGTTGTAGGTGGGTATTATATATTTTATCTCGAATAGCTCGATAAGTCAGCACACTTTACCAAAAGGCAATTCAAGGCGTGAAATTGAATGCTTACTAAGTTATTACATGTGTTTGCAGTTGCTTTTGTTTCAATACCGAAAATAGTCACTAATATTTTGTTGTACATTAATGGATGCCGTATTATAACTTAGGTAGACTACATAATTTATTATTGTAAATCATAATTATTAGTAAGACATGACGGGAAAAAATCTGAAAAATCTGAAAAAATCTGCCCTTGAGTTTGTTGCTGGTTCTTCTCGGGGTACCTGCTGCACTTGGAACCAGCAACTCGTCTATAAATCGTCGAATATTGACTTTTCTAAGTGTTATTTTTTTTTACCTACAGAAATAAATGAATTTTGAATTTGTTAACAAAATCTAGTTTTGAGAATTTGATTCTTGTTGGTACTCGTAGTTTAGTTACAAATAAAAATGCTATAATTGGTTAATAAATTCTGTAAGATGATTGTATTTTTTTTTGTATTAACATCCGAATGTCATGTAGAAAATTCAGTACCTACTAATAAATCACTACATAGGTAGTATAAAACAAAGTCGCTTTCTCTGTCCCTATATCCCTATGTATGCTTAAATCTTTAAAACTGCGCAACGGATTTTGATGCGGTTTTTTTTAATAGATAGAGTGATTCAAGAGGAAGGTTTTAAGTAGTAGCATTGCACCCGTGCGAAGCCGGGGCGGGTCGCTAGTTACCTTTAAATAAAACTTAACGAACGTTCGAATATTAGATCGTTAGCGTATGTTGTTTGTAGCTAATAATTGCGTAAATAATCAATTTTTAATAATCTTTATATGCTTACTAGCTGTTCCGGGCAGTTTCCCAGCGTAGTTCCCATTCCCGTGGGAATACGGGCATAAAATATAGCCTATGTTACTTCCTGATAATGTAGTTTTCCATTGGTATTTTTTTTTTAAATTGGTCTAGTTGATTTGAGTTTATTCGTTACAAACATACAAAAATACAAGTCTTTCGTCTTTATAATATTTGTGTAGATGTAAATAAGTGGCTTATTTAGGATTGTCAAAAATTACGATCCTATATAAAAAACATCATCCTAAAGATCCTATATCAAAAATCGAAAATCTCGTTTCACCCGCGTACTTTTCGTTCTCGTGGGAATACGTAGATAAAATATAAACTACGTATTATTCTGATGTATAAGTTACATAACTGTAGAGTTTCATCAAAATCCGTTTAGTGCTTTTTGCGTAAAGGACCGTACGGTTTCCATAGGTAGCCCTAAATTCAGTTAGGTATAGCTCATTCATTTTTGGAATACATTAAAAATGGCTGAAATGGATTTCATAAGTAGTACACTGAACAAACTAATTTCAGGAATTGCGCTCCGTCTGTTACATATTGTAGATTAATTTGATTTTTTATTGCATCTTCCAGCGGCATTCCGCGATCTCTTGGACTGGCGCGGCTTCCACACCCTGGGCCGGCTGTCGTACTGTGCTTTCCTCATCCACTTCATCGTCCTCCGACTCACGCTAGCCAGTAACACGCAGCTTGGACACGCCAGCTTGTTCTCACTTGTAAGTTGTTCCTATTTCCAATGGGTGCTATTAAACATACTTATTTTTAATTGCATTATTTGCATCTAAAAATGTACATTGCCTTTTAAATTACTAAGTCAGCCTAAATCAACGCGCGTCTGAATATACTATCTTAGCGACTATTTATCGTGCAAGCCACTCTAAATACAATTTATTATTGACGGGCCTGTTCCCTGAGTTGGTAGACTTGGTAGTGACCCTGCCTTCTGAGTCGGAGGTCAGTCGGAGTCGCGGGTTCGATCCCAGTTAGGGGCCAACATTTGTGTGCATGAACATGTCCGTTGGCTTCGTATCTGGTCGGTTAATGTTTGTTTAAGTAGGTTTGTCAGTTGTTTAGTAGGTATACCCTAGCGAAATGGTTAAACACCAATTTGCTAACCCTGAACACAACTAAAACTAACTACCTTTGCTTCAGCACTGACCAAAGATCTCAACCGAACGATGAGTTTCAACTTAAAATTCATGATTGTGCCAATCAGTTCAATAATATTAATCTCAACTGTGCTTGCCTAACCATATGTAAAGTTTCCTACGTAAAATATCTTGGTATAATGGTTGACCAAAGACTTTCGTGGCACTCTCATCTGGATCTAATTGTTGGCAGAGTCCGTAAACTAATATGGATTTTTAAAAACCTGCGTCATATTGCCTCTACTGAGCTGATAAATAAAATATATATAGCCCTTGCTCAGTCCATAATAACTTACTGCATCCCCGTGTGGGGTGGCGCGACAAAAACGCACTGCCTCGGCCTGGAAAGGGCTCAGAGATCTCTATTGAAGGTTATGTATCTCAAGCCATACAGATACCCCACTCATGATTTGTATAGGCTTAGTGGCTTACTGTCTGTGAGACGACTATACATTTATAGATTAATAACTGACCTACATAAAAAACTGCCGTTAGATCGCAGTAAAGTAATTAAGAGAAATAAGGATGTGGCACCTTCCAATCGAGTTCGTACAACTTTCGCTGAGCGCCAATATAGCTCGCAGTCTGTGTTCATTTATAATGCAGCAAATCGTAAACTAAATATCTACCCTCTGCAATCGTATGACTGTAAGAAAATTCTGTTGGACTGGCTTTTGACTTTATCATATGATGACACCGAATCCCTTCTGAAAAGGGTCACCTGATTGACTTGCATTATTGCACCTCGTAGAAATTTATGAAAAACACCTAGGTATACACTCTCAATTACACACAGGTTAGTGGAGGCTGTCTTGACAGCTTCCGATCCCAAGACTAGTTCGTAGGGCTAACTCACACTCACACCCAATCACACCCTCTTACTCATGCGCAATCCACCCCCCCCCCCTTCACACATCACCACACACACACACCCCCCCCCCCACACACCCCCCCCCCCACAACCCCCCCCCCCCCCCGACACACCCCCACGTACATGAATTACGTTAGAAATATACTTAAGTTTGTGGTATAATGCTTTAAAACTAGCAATTTTGTTTTCTTTTAGTTACTTAGTTACTACTCCGCTAGAATTGTCACGGGGAACGAGCGAGACAACCCCAACACAAGTATTTTATTACTTACTGGGAGTGTCTCATTTTTGTCAGCATTTTATTAAGGAGTAATAAAGTTTATTTTATTTTTTATTTATTTTTATTTATTATACCCATAGTACAGGCTCTGCTTAGTTTCGGACTGAATAACCGTGTGTAAATTGTGTCAAAAAAATATATCTCATCTACATATTGAGAATTGTAATGTTACAGATCGCACTCCTAGTGACAGCTTCGGCTCTCACGTACGCTATCTCCATCCCGCTCGTACTCCTCATCGAACTGCCAGCCATCCAGCTGTGGAAAGCGCTGACAGAGAGAGACAGAGCACCCGCGCCCTCCGAGAGGTCCATACCGCCTACGATATCAAAGTCGTTCGACTTGGTCGCACACATTAGGAGACGAAATGAAGTCTAAATAGTTATAAGGTCCTCTTGGCGAAAAATCTGGAAAAATATGAAATGTCACATTTTTAAGGTTTTTGAACTGGCCATACCTGTTGTATAGTACAAAGGTCACCCTTGAATGATGGTGGGACTTTTTGGCGGGAATCCGAAAAGAGACTTGAAGTTTTAAAAAACACTTTTGCTGTATATTTTGGGTTTTGAACCATAAAAGGGATATGGAAAGTGCTATTTTTGTGCAGCAATTTAACTAAGAATATACCTAATATAAAATAAAGACTAAGAAAGGGCTAGTAGCCAAATCTTAAACTCCTAAAAAAAGTACAAAGGTAGTTCGAAACGCCAAATCAAACACCACTTTGCAGTAAAATGCATAGTTACAGAGTATTTTTTTTTCTCAAAGTCGTAATTTTTTTAAGGATAAAGAGACTAAGTAATTCAGCAATTTTTGATTTCATTATATTTGTGATATTACATGGTTTCCCCGTTTCAATTAGGTTTCTGAATTTTTAATTTTAATTATTAGGTTATAGAATTTTTTAGGAATTTGGCAAAGACAAACGTGAGTGTAATGTAAAATTTATCCACAACGAAATTATAGGGGGTCGAAAATGGCCTGAATTGCTTCGAGAAAAGGATGGTATGGCCGTGCCGCTTTTTGCTCGACTTGGCGGGGGCACTGCCGTGCCCCCAGATAAGATACATAATTATGGACTGAGAAGTACAATTTTATTCATAAACAATGTTGCGTATAAAATGAACAAACTATTGTAAGATTATTTTGTAAATAAATGTTAGTGTCTTATTTAATTTGGTTTTGTAATTTACCCATCTATAGGTACATAGGAGGAGCACAAAACAAAGGCTGTTTCCGCCGCATCTGTACGCTTAGATCATTTAAACTGCGCTACGAATTTGTTCAAGCAGTTTTCCTAAATAGAAAGAGCTTTAAACGAGAAAAGTTTTTTGTATACCTACCATGTCGAAGAGGGTGAGTCGCTAGTATTTATTCTAAAGCATTGTGAGAGGTAAGAGACCACTGGTTGGAAGTGAGACCGCCTCTGATGGTACGGCATTTCTTGCACACCTACATCCTACCCCGACCCGGCGATGAGTCGGTATCCGGGATGGGAATTTATCGTTATGTTGAGTCCCTACTGCCGTATTCCTATAATGGGGACAATGGGAATACACCTTTTATGCAAGTACTCCCACCCCACAGAAAGCGGGCGATCTGTGTAAATCGCGCACGCTGCATTATCCCGTTGCATATTGCTTTCCCGCCATTGCCGCCTCTGTGTGCGTTGACCATAGGAAATAAATAGTTTTTACTTCTATAAGACCTCTATATAAAATTACATCCAGTAATTTTATGGCACCAATCAATAAGGAATCATAAGAATCAAATCTCTCACACAAACAAGGCTTCAGTACTTTTAACATACCTTGTCGTAATTGTATCAAACACTTTCATCTCTTACAAAAGCCTTCAACGCACATCACACATACATTTGACCTTAAAAATAAATACTTTTTACTATGATAAAACCTCTTTATTATCCCCCCCACCTTCATTTCCCCCCCTCCTCTCGACTTGGCGTGAACGCAGCCTTGGTGAGGGCCACCGTGGGCGCCTCCACCATGAGCCACAGTCCGCATGCTGCCATGAAAGACAGGAAGATGGTAGCAGCTAGAATAATTATCTGAAACAAAAAATATTGTGGCTTTTAATTTAACACATATTATTAATATTAGGTATATATTGACCTCAACAGCCGTAACTACCAACTAAGGGATATCTAACTTTTTGACTTAGCAATGAAAAACTAATAACTGTTCATCTCTTATCTTTCTACGCTCTGACGGGCCACTTTGGGTCCCAATGTAAATCGCAAACGTCAAATTAAAACAAAAAAAAAACAAAATATAACGTAAACAGTTATATTTAACGTTTAGTTGAATTTGAGAGACTTTAGACATAAAGAATTACAAGGACAAATCAATATTTCTTCCTTCCTTCCTTCCTTCCTTATCCTTCCTTCCTGCCTTCCTGCCTTCCTTCCTTCATTCCTTTCTTTCTTTATATCTTATCAGTGGGATAATGTTTTACTGACCACATAGTAATCAGACATGTACACTGGCTGCAGCTGTGAACCCATAAATCCCCGCTGGAACATGGTGTGTAGGAAGAAACTGCTGTACGCCACCCGCCCCGTCCAGGTGAAGCCGCGCCACTCCACTATACTTCTGTATACAGCTGGAAAAGAAGATTTATTTTTTCAATTCAATTTGCAAAATTACAGTTGTCAGTTTAGAACCAAAATGTAACAAACCCGAGCTTCAATTCTTTCGATGTAACTGATGTGAGATGTATTAGAGAGAGAGAGAGAGAGGAATAATATAATATGAATATACCTAATTGCTTTTACTTTAATATATAGAAATACATGTGGTACCTACAATCTAAGTTTAGTAAGGGTTCTAGAAATTAGCTGTTGCCATGCCACCCAAATCTTTCGGAAGGCACGTTAAACCGCTTGTTCCCCGGTTTTCGTTGTGTTTAGGCACAATGGAAGTCGTTAAGCCATGTCAAATACCTTTGGGTGCCCACTAGCCTAACATCATCTCCCGATCCGCGGTAGTAGGGCTCGCGTGGCAAAAGAAAATACACTTAGAAAAGTCAATAGTCTAATAACAAGGCACCCTAAAGTCGTCCATGAAGATTGGCTAAATGTAAAAGCAGCCCATCTCCGCCGACGAGTTGCTGGTTCCAAATGCAATACCCCGAGAAGAGCTTATAGCCTTATAGAGAGGGAGATTATAGCCACTTCCCCATGTGTGAGGAAAGACCCTTAGCTCAGCATTGGGCTTTTACGGGTTGATGATATAACAAATAAACAAATCCTGAGTACTCACTCTCCAACTTAAACACGCATCCCATTATGAACAGTACCACCATTCCCTGGAAGACAGACTTGTACAGCGTTGCGTACAGGACCCTTAGCACCGTGGACGGGCGATTCCCATCTGCGTAGAACAGACCTCCTGATAGGATCACCGCTACTGCCAGTGGGAAGAGTAGCCACATCACCCAACGGTATTTCTGCAACAAAATTTGCTGTGTTCAAAAGGTTTTCTGGAATAAGCTGTAATTCTGTGAAGGTTTCAAACTCTAGGTCTACCTCTACGTTAGGGATCCTAGTCCGAACATCATCTTTATCTTGACCTATTCCCAGCGCTGTTTACTGTTTCTATTTGCTATCGTCATAATTTCATTCAATTCCTTGAATCCATCTATCCTTTATTTGGTTTTCACCTTTACTATAACCTTCCAAATTCGTATTAACAAATCTCCTTACAATATTTCGGTCACCAATCGTTCCACGATACGATTACGATTACAATTTATATTTAGCTTTATGTGTAATGTAATGACAACAATAAATTATCCTAGAAAAATCTGTCTACCTAGTAACATGCTGCAGACGATTCTCTAAAAAACTGTATTTACTTAATTTCATATACAGGCCAATTTTACATCTACGTATGTTTCATCAATAGCAAGTTGTAACCGATGGATAAAAAAGAAATAAATCGAGATACCAGGGATTCCAAAAGAAGTCAAGTTATTAATGAGTCGAGAACGCAATTCAGGTATCTTGCCTTATTCAGGTGCCTCTTTTTTTTTCTGAGAAGGGTGTCCAGCAATCTGACAACCTACCTTGTACTTGTGGAAATCCTTTTCTTCCGTCTGCCAATGGTAGGTGAGGAATCCTCCCGCCAGTCCCAATGTATACGTGGAGAGGTTGGTGTGCCCGCGCGTATATAGCAGCCGAAACGTGTCATCGAATGAATATAACGTGCGGTAAGTCCTGTAAAAATAGAAACCGCACTCATAGAAAGCACATTTTATGCTCAAAATGTTAGGTAGACCTCCTTTTATCCTACTGTTCCACATGCACAGAACATCAGAGATAGAATGAGGCATTAACAGTAACACATTCATGTTCAAATCGACGAAGCAAATATTTGATGTCTTCTGAACATCCATCATTAGGACTTAAAACCGAAACTCTTTAATTCTTCAGACCTATTGTTCGTGGACCTCAGGCATTTCTTTAACATATTATTATGCAAGAATTGCCAGAACTTTCTAACCAAAAATTTCTTATATTTGCTTGTATTATAATTATACCCAGTCGGACGACTAAACGCTACTGTTCGTTCGAACATTCCCTTATAATAAAAGCATTTCGAAAAATAAGAACTTACAGAAATACAGTTTCTTCTAATAATAAACAGACAATACATTTAAGTATATCAGCTACAAGCATACAGGATATTCCACTTACTCAGGGGACTGTAGCACGACAGCGTCTAACTCCTGGAAGTAGGTATGCGCTGCTGTAATCATCAAGGACACCAGAAACATGACACCTAGAGTTATCTTCTGCGCTCGAGGGGTCCTCGCCACTACGCAGACCAGAAGGCCCAAACAAAACAGCTGTGTGTCTGCTGCTAGGTACCTGATTAAGATGGAAATGCACTTGAATATTCTAGATCTCAAATTCCTTACTCGTTTTTTGAATCCTCAATTACTAACATTAGGGACCATAGTTCTTGTTCCTAATTGTCTTGAAGACGATCTTTGTTTTGTTATAAAGGTTATTGGAGACAGGCAAATACCACAGAAACAGGTATTCCTAAGAAAAACAATTCTTATTTATTAAGATAAACAACATCTTACCAAGTTTGCGGCGTGCAAAAAGCATCATCATACAAGTAATTATTGATATACAGTACGTGGGCCCACCAGTACTGGCGGCAGGCGTTGGCTTCGGAGACCACTACGAGGTCCCACATCGGCCCACTACCAACATGACGCATCCAGGTAGAAATTGTGGCAAGAGTTAAAGCATATGTTGGAGTAAGCCTGAAAGAGAAGTCAAGAGATGTCAAAATATTACATCTGCAGCCATATCATCTAGAAGTTTAATTGGCTTAGGTTAACTTGACCACAGAAAACTCGTCCAATGGTCGAGAAGCCACTCGTTGAATACTCGATTATAGAAATTTCTATGTAATTTGACGCCACCAATGATAAAACATAAAACAAAATACGCGGACGGCGCCATTTTTGGTAAACTAAATGTTATTTTGATGCATTGTCTGAGACTGAAGTCTAATTTGCACAGCTAATTTGACAATTTCTAGAGCTATATTTTTGATTTTGCTTCCGACCACATATCCGTGTATCCATACAAATTGATACCCCATGACACCAACAGGAATCACAGATGGATACCGATAATTAAAAAATATTGCTGTATGTTTAGTTGTGAATGATAACCTAAACAAAAACAGCTGTCACCTTAGCCACCGCAGCAGCACTCCCTTAGGCCATTGGGTCCAGCTGACGGCGTGTTTCTCCGCAATCAGCTGGAAGTTGTAAGCGAGCAGGAAGCTCGACATCACGAAGAAAGTGAACGTCACCAGGCTGCCGTTGAACAGAATCTGCTTGAAGGGATCCTCATAGGACTGCAAAAGTTAAAGCGTCAGGTAGCAAAATCATTTCGTCAAGTGCATACCTACAGGATTCGTAATATATCCGACAGAGAACCAAAGTTATCGACATAGGTCAAAGAATTAGTAAGCTAAAGTGACAGTGGGCCGGCCATATCTCGCGAAGAACCGACAACCGTTGGGGTAAACGTGTTCTGGAGTGGAGACGCGACTCGGCAAACGTAGTGTAGGGCGCTCTCCGGCCAGATGGGATGATGAGATCGTCATCCCATCTGGCCGGATCGCGCATCCCATCGCAGATGCGAAAGGCTGCAGGCAGATGTTGGATGCGTCAAGCCGAAGACAGGGCGCTATGGCGCTCATTAGGGGAGACCTATGTCCAGCAGTGGACAAATGTAGGCTGATGATGATGATGATACCTACAGCATCCGTTGCCGAGCCGGGTACAGTACGGCCGTTTTAACATGGCAGCTCTGGAGTTGCGCAAATGGCTGCGCAATAACATTTTTAGCTACCATTTTGGGGTACGAGGGGGTCTGCGCAGGCGAAGCCTATGTTGAGAGAAGCCAAGTTAAAACGGCCGTACTGTATGTACTCGTACCTATATAATATTAATTAGCGGAATTATGATATCCAAAACCGAAAAGCTTACCGTTTCTATGTAAATTGGATTCGCGACGTAAAATGCCGCCATCACGAGCACGGTGTGGGAGAAGAACACGCACACCATTGTCATTGTTCTGTAATAATACACCAATTAAATGCTTTTCTGTCATTATGGTTCTCCTAAAAGTTTTAAAAATCAATCACATTTTAGGGAAACTTAATTAAATACTCGTTCTGTTTAAGCTAAGCTGGTATTTAGGAAAATAATTCTACTAACTTACATTTACTTATACTTACTTAATAGATTTGTTGGAAAGTCCTACTTATAAACTTAGTGTAGGTATCCAGTCTTCAAATTATCCTTATTTATATTCTATCTTACCTCAAGCCATGGAATAGCTTCAGCCTTTCAAGTCTCGGTTCGAAGCCAACTCCGCTGGGTGCGACCAATTTAGCCCAATTTCGCTTCAGAGAAAACGCTAACAAATATGGATTTCCTAAAACAAAACGACCAAGCTCTTCATTATTGATATCTTAACGGTAATTATCGTCATATTTATCGATTGACTTAAGATTTACTAATCACGTAGGTACCTTTTTTATCATCACCTTTACAATTTAGAACATCGTAGAAGCTTCCGACAATGTTAAGCAGAATTATAACTAAATATACCGCTGCCATAATAAAATCACTTGTATCAAACTCTCTCCTTTCACCTTCTCTTTTGCAATATTCTATTTTGGCTATTCTGCCTTGCAACTCATATTTTTTCCAAAGAGATTCGTTGAGGCATGCCTGAAGGGGACGTCTTAGGCCTTCTTCAGTTCGAACAGTATAGTTTTGTATGAAGCTTTGGCAAGTCGTGGTGACACAAACTCCTCGATGTATTTGTGTATGGTTGAAATGCTTTATTTTGTGTTCTGAGTAACCCTGGAATTATAATTGTAAGAAATTTAAATTTAAATAGAGCTTTTGAAAAAGAGTGTAGTGAAATTATGCGCTTAACAATCCGAGAAATTACGAAGATTAAAACAGAACACAATTTATATGAATTGTAATGATGAACCTAACCATTTGAAGAAAAGTAACTCTTTCTAAGAAAAAGAGGTGTGCATCTGGATTGAGGGCCCACTTTTTAAATTATTGCGAAACGAAATGATACTTACAGGGCATTTACTTAAAATTTTGTAAAACCTAAAGCAAAGATTCTTAAATTTCTTAAACGTGAATCAAAAGAGTTATGGTCAAATAGCTTGGGCCCTCAATCCTGACGCCTGCATAAAACGGCATAGTCGAATCTCAGAAAGTACTATCCCTGGGATAATAATTTTTATTCGAGTATTTAGTTAGGAATTTGTTAAATACATTAAGAAATTGTCAAGTCTTAAGAATGCGACAATACAGATTTATGGCGGTTTAGCTTGGGCCCTCAATTCATCAATTTTGATATTGTAGAATCAGCAAAAAATATGAGTTTTTCTAAGGAAAGATATTAATACGACTTTAATATATTTGAGTTCCATATCTCGGAAAATTTGTTAAAAAGAAATAACGACACAAAAGTTAATTGTTAAAAAGTTATTGAAATTCGTATTTTTTCAAAAGCGTCCATTCTTCTAAATGCCGTACTTTAGGAGAAAATTGATTTTCGATGTTTTATATGAGAAAATTCAGTAGGGTGTATATGATTTTGTTACTTTTTTGAGACAAATCAGCATGTACCCTCTTAGAAGATATTTCATAAGTTGTTGTCGGAAGCGATTACGTTTTGTGTGATCCAAAATTAATAAAAGGTGTTATTTAAATGGTTATCATAGTATTCGTATTTTTGACGCCTGACGTACGCGCGTCCCCGTCATGTTTTTTGTTTAATTTTCATTTTGCTGTGTATTTCAGGTTTTGACTCATATTAGTGATAGTATATTATACCTATGTGGCAAGCACAGATCATTAATCTAGCTCTGTGGTAGCAAGGGTCCGTGACAGTGTGCAGTGAATGGGAAATTCGATAAAATGCCAGGGATAAACATTTTTGGATTGCCTCAAGAAGTCTTAATGAAGTCATCAGTAAAAGTGCTATTATTTTACTGTTGAAAAAAGTTTGTTAAAAAAAAGACCCACAATCGCTCCATACTTGTATGGTTTTTTTTTATTGTTTAGCGGCCTTTGAATTCTAGTCCTAATAGCCTTATTACTTTCCTATTATTATTAATCTTAGTAAAATGGCTCTGCTTTGAATTTTTTGATTTTTTGTATTGAAAAGGCTCCAATACTACCGGTTTTACCGATTTAAAAAAAATGTTTTGCCAGTGGAAAGCGTACTTTTCTGGGAGTAACATGTGCTATAATTTTCCCACGGGAACAGGCCTAAACCACGTTACCGATTTAAAAAGTTCTTTTAAAAATGGAAAGATACATTACCAGGGAGTAACAAAGGCTATATTTTATTCCCGTATTTTCACGGGAACGGGAACTACGCGGATGAAACCGCAAAGCAATGCTAGTTGTTAATATACAGGGTTATAATTTTAATACGTCCAATAGGTACATAATTTCATTGATTATTGGCACTTTCTTATTTTATTTTTCCACGCATACGTAGGTGAAGGCACAGCACAGCTAATCGTATATAATTATATCAAGCTTTATATATTATATACAATATGTAACAGAATAAGTGCAATTCCTGAAATTAGTTTGTTCAGTATCGACTACATATTCGATTTCATCTATTTTTAATATGTGTTAAATTTTTCCGAAAAAACAATTAGCATAGCTGAATTTAATGCTATCTATTGAAATCGTACTATTATAGAACGATATTTAAGAAAATTGGACACAACTAAAGTTCGATTGCATCTTTTTTTATATTAATTTACTAACCGGGGTGTATGAGGAATTGCGCTTTTTCTGTTACGCGTTGTATAATTATATATATTGTATCTGCGCTTTACAAAATACTACTTACATGATCACAACGAATATTTGTTTATACTTACGATAAACATTATGGTCACCCTACTGAATTTTCTCATATAAAACATCGAAAATCAATTTTCTCCTAAAGTACGGCATTTAGAAGAATGGACGCTTTGTAGCCTTTTAGTTAAGAATTTGTTAAAATACTTAGCCTAAAGTGCGGTAGTGTAGAAAGCTTAGTCTAGTCAATACTGACAAAAACCTTGGGCCCTCAGTTCAGACGTTTTGAAAAAATACGAATTTCAATAACTTTTTAACAATTAACTTTTGTGTCGTTATTTCTTTTTAACAAATTTTCCGAGATATGGAACTCAAATATATTAAAGTCGTATTAATATCTTTCCTTAGAAAAACTCATATTTTTTGCTGATTCTACAATATCAAAATTGATGAATTGAGGGCCCAAGCTAAACCGCCATAAATCTGCATTGTCGCATTCTTAAGACTTGACAATTTCTTAATGTATTTAACAAATTCCTAACTAAATACTCGAATAAAAATTATTATCCCAGGGATAGTACTTTCTGAGATTCGACTATGCCGTTTTATGCAAGCGTCAGGATTGAGGGCCCAAGCTATTTGACCATAACTCTTTTGATTCACGTTTAAGAAATTTAAGAATCTTTGCTTTAGGTTTTACAAAATTTTAAGTAAATGCCCTGTAAGTATCATTTCGTTTCGCAATAATTTAAAAAGTGGGCCCTCAATCCAGATGCACACAGAGAAATTTCTCCTAACCTCTGGACTGACCTATTCGGACCAGATATAAGTAGGACTACCTACCTACTTCAGATCGTTTTTTCTAGGATTCTGATTAACCACGTTGAACGTAGTGAACATTTTCTAGACTATGGATGGAACGCAGTAGGTAAATAAAGATCTTGAAATAATCTTTCCCTATCTCTAGCGTTTAGAAATGAATTATGAAATTTATGAACTAGCATTAGCATTTAGTATTATTTATTTTATTTATTACGTGTTCTAATTTTAAGCCCACGAAAAAAAGCTGTTTACAATCACTAATCATAATCAATCAAGAAATGTATTCTAATGAATGAATAAATATAATAATAAGTACGTATAAGAAATAATTTTTTTTTATTTTTGACCAGGTTACCTAATTAATACCGTTTCGTGCTTCATTATGTCATAAGTATTCATTTCGGTCTTTAATTTTCTTTTCAACACACTTGCTCATAAAGTGGCTCTAATTTCACTGCAATTAGGCACATAATGACACCTATAATCAAACTGAGACTTTTTGTTTGCTATTATTCACTAGTGAGTTATAGATTTTTTTTTTCAATTTTGTTGCTAGAGTTGCTTTGTTCTTAAAAAAGTTTCGATACAAAAAAGATCGTATTCAATCGTACTAATAAATTAATACACAAATATGGCTTGCTCATTTCATGCAACTTCGTATTTAAATAGATCATTTCAACTTGTACGTGTTTAATAAACAAAACTTTCACTCAAATATAACTTTGGTTTTCTCTGTAAAAACTTTAAATACCCCATTTTGTACGTGGCTAAAACGCTATCCACGACAAACCAAAGAAAAAGAAACCTAATTTTTTTAGTCCATGGCCGATCGCCATTGTAAGATGCGAGCGCATAGGAAAACGAGGCTGTATGGGCCTAGATCCTTTTGCCTTTTCCAAATTATATAAATAAAAAATTGGAAAACCAATTAATTTTCCCCGCCATTGCGAATGATTATTTTAAAATGATTTTTTAGTATTATTTATTCACAAGTGTGTTGAAAAACGTCGTATGATACACGTGTGTATTGATGATTACCGTCCTCGGCTCTCTTATGACCCTCGCCTACGGCTCGGGTCTCAATGGCGCCTCAGCGGTAATCACCAACTTTACTCACTTGTACCATAATGTACTATTATTGGCTGTAAAACGGATATCCAATCATCAATTAAAGCTAAACGGCTTTTGCAACTGGTCAAATACCTAACAAGTAAATAACTAAGTAGATTAAGTAAGTAAATGATAAATTATTCTCAATCAACATGTTTCCGCGTGCCTTTGTCTATATTCTCACTATAAATCTACACTAATACGTCATATTCTAATAGATAAAGTTGTTTCTAAGTATGTAGGAATATATATCTCTAGAACTACTGCACCGATTCTGTAAATAATGACACTAATAGAAAGCCACAATGTTTTATTGAAATGATACACCTACACTTAAAGAACCTAGTACTAATTCAAACAAAAAAAGAACGCTGAAATTTGTAAGACAAGCTAGGGCCTTAACGATGTTGAGACTACTTGACACCCACAAACAAAGGGTTTTCCGAAATTCCCACCGGAACGGGAAACATGTTATCGTGCAAGCAACCACCTGGGCACCTTCCCCTTCATAGAAACTGATTTACGAAACAGGTTTCAGTTAGCTGTGACAGTTACAAGTAGGCACAGCTGGTGACTCCGGTTTTCGCATGCGAATATGGTTGATGATGATGTTTGTACCTAATACGCCAATTTTCTGTTTATTCAGACTTCACTCAATACGATACTTATCCGAGACCGTCATGTTGGAAACCTCAAGTCAATTTCATGCTGAGACTAAAAAGGCAGAACACTGCACTATGACGTCATGACAATACTCCTTGGAGCAGATTTCCTCCAGTACAGAGAGATATGACAGAGTCACATAACCAAATTATGTAACCTAATTTATTATTAAGTATAAATTGATTAAAATAATATTGTGTTGAGGAGTTTCTTGTCTCGCTTCTTCTCCTCAACTATGCATACCGAACTGGTGGAGTTGCAAGGACTTTCAATAGGTGGACAATATGCCCCTACTCCAAATAAAAGCATTTGATTGATTATAATTTAAAACAAATAAAAACGACTTCAAACAGGACACTAAAAAAGTAAAAAATAGTCGAAGGTTCGCTTCGATTTCTCTGGGATGCCATTGTCAGATCCTGGTTACCATTATCACTCTACCACCATTGCGATATCTCCTTTCCAACAAAAAAACAACCATCAAAATCGGTTCATAAACGACGAAGTTATCCGCGAACATACATAAAACATATATACGGTCGAATTGGGAAACATCCTACTTTTTTTATGTCGGTGTACTGGCTTTAGTCTATGCGCAGTTTGAAAAGGAATCTTATTTAAACCCGACATAAACATTTCCTGTCCATGACTACGTGAACTAAAGGTTAATTGTTTATTTACAGCTACGTATTATCCCTATTGTCCACGTTAGGTCCAGCAAATCAGAGCGTAGGTCGAGGTGAGAGATCTAAACATAACTACGTCTAGAACGATACGCAATATACTTTATAACTACGCCAGTTACGCTCTAATTGTTGGTAGTAATTACAGTTCTAAGAAAACATATTGACATTTTCTTTGTATTTATCATAGCTATGTTTTATATTTATAAAACTAGCATGATAATTGAAGACTTAGGTATTTCTTACATAGTTTATTGTCATGCCCCAAAAAAATATACAAACCAACTTCTAGGAGTCTCTAAAAATACTAAAATCCCTAATTATTTTAGATTAAATTTTTAACTAATGATTAATGACAAACTCAGGTCAGGACACGTAAGTATTAGTATAGTACTGTATAGTACTGTATAGTACTGTATAGTACTGTATAGTACTGTATAGTACTGTATAGTACTGTATAGTACTGTATAGTACTGTATAGTACTGTATAGTACTGTATAGTACTGTATAGTACTGTATAGTACTGTATAGTACTGTATAGTACTGTATAGTACTTATATACTTTCAGGAGTTTTCTAGTCACCTGAGTCTAGGATCTGACATAAAAATATAATATATACGTGTGTAACAGAATAAATGCAATTCCTGAAATTAGTTTGTTTAGCATCGACTACTTAATCGATTTCAGCAAGTATATGTACGTTTTTTTTTTCCGAAACATGAATTAGCAAACTGAATTTAGAGCTATCTATGGAAATCGTACTATTATTGCTCTTTATTTAAGAAATTTTATTTCATAAAATAAAACTAAAGTACGAATGCATCAATATTCCTACTAATTGGGGTGTATGAGGAATTGCGCTTATTCTGTGACTCGTTGTAGATAGATAAACATAGAACCTCTTCCTTTAAAGTCGGTTAAAAAGAGTTGGAACGTACTTTAGAGACTTTATAGAGTGTATAGTGTATACCTGTTTGACCTAACAACGGTTGGAGCGAACGAGATAGTATAAAAGTCCAGTCCCCACTGATCGTTTTCATGGGACGAATTGGAAGGGGACTAGGTTCATAAATTAGTATCGTCCCACATAATGTAAGTTCATAATCCTATCCGCGTTACGAGACGGTATTTTTGATTAAGTACCTACAATCCTACTAATATTATAAACGCGAAACTTTGTTTGGATGGATGTCTGGATGTACGCAAAAAGTACCTAACGGATTTTGATGAAACTTTACAGTTATATAGATTATACATATCAGAATAACACATAGGCTATCCCCGTATTCCCCACGGGAACGGGAACTACTCGGGTGAAACCGCGGGGCGCTGCTAGCATATAAATAAATTAATGTACCTACACATAACTACACTAATATTATAAAGAGGAAAGATTTGTATTTTAGTATTTGTATGTTTGTAAAGAATAAACTCAAAAACAGATTTAAAAATTCTTTCACCAATGGAATTAAGCTTTCTTTTCTGGAAGTAACGTGGGCTATAATTTTTCCACGGGAACGGGACCGCGGGTAAAATCGCGTGGAAAGTTTTTATTTTTGCAATGATATTAAATAAGACAATAATAAATCACAGATTTTTTGTTTGGTATTGAATAGGCTCCGAAACTACTAGACCGATTTTAAAAATTGTTTCTCCAATGGAAAGCTTACTTAAAACTCACATGTATCAACCGCATGAGATCCGAGCCGCTGTCCGAGTAGAGGTCTACGTCGACCACGCAGTATACTCCACTAGGCTGGTGTAGACATCCCCTGTAGTCTTCCAGTGCGTAAAGGGGCGGTATTCTGTCGTATTCAGTTTCTGGAAAATGTGAAGCTAAGCATCAGGCCAAGTGGGTAGATATATTAGTCTGTGGTCTCGATTCATTTTGCTAAATTTGTCGGGATTTATATTACAGATCAGAATTCCAAGGAGGCTACTTTTCATTACGGAAAGTAGACGAAGTGGTTTGTTCTCACTAGTTCGATCATCGAACTTTTGTTTTCTCATTTAAATCGAGAAATATATTTTTTTTAAGAATCAACTAGGACCTAGGTACAGTCAACAAAGTTGTTAGAAGAAAAACTAAGATTCAGTTTTCTCTTAAAGCTGTAAATGTATTTATAGTTTTTTTTTTTTTGGAAATTGTAGGGATCAAAGATACCTTTCGAAATAAACATTAATCAATAAGATTTATTTATGAAAAGAGTGAAGAAAAATGAGTTCTTAGTTACTGGCCGTGTAACCCTAACAACTTTGTTGACTGTACCTACATCCGTGACGTTATCGTAAAGTGTTCATTTTGGTACGTTCTATAAATATACGATACATAACAATAACCTCATTAAACCTCTAAATGGACCATATAGATCCTAGCCACGTACACACGACAGACAAGACAGACTTTGATACTATCAAATCTTCTAAAAACTGGTCAAGTGCGAGTCTAAATCGCGAACGGGGTTCCATACTTCTTCTACAGATATTCTTTATTAGTATTTACGTACGAAAGATATGTAAAACTAAACTAGTAGAGTTTTATTAATATTTCCAATAATCCGGTCTAGCAGCGGATTCCAGATCCGGAAATAGGTACGTATCTATTATCTTGAAAATATGTTGGTTGATCGACTACAATTTCGGCTCTCACTCTCTCTCAGGCTTCGTCCACATTCATCAATCGACTCACACATACATACATACATCATCTCAAGCCTATTTCCCATAGGGGTAGGCAGAGACAACAGACCGCCACTTGCTACGAACCTGGCAGATCTCTCGTGCTTCGGATCCTCTACATCCATCAAACTACTAATGCTTGCTCGTCAGTTTCGGGTACTCTTTATTTGGCTTTTCGACTCACACATCCAACATAATTTCACACAATTTATTAACATTCACACAAGGATAATTAGTCTCAAACCAGGTAGAGCAGTAAACAACCGAAAATACATACTAACACAGAGACACGAAACCAACAGTCATCTGAAACGAAACAGCAACCTTTGATGAAGGCATGATCACTAGAAAGCTACATTTACGGGCTTGTTGGCTCAGTTGGTAGTGACCCTGCCTTCTGAGTCGGAGGTTGCGGGTTCAATCCCCGCTCGGGGCCAACATTTGTGTGCATGAACATGTCTGTTGGCTTCGTGTCTGGTCGTTTAATATTTATTTAAGTATGTCTATCAGTTTTTTAGTACCCATAATACAGGACCTGCCTTGTTTGGGACTAAATAACCGTGTGTAAATTGTGTCCCACAATTTTATTCAAGTGTCCCACAATTCATTTCACTTCAAGTTATGTTATCAAGAATCGAATATAAATGTTGGAAGGACTTACCATTTAAACTATAGATCACAGCCAGGCTTTGTCTTATTAACAAGACCGCCATTATGATACTAACTTTATGCATTTTTAATCCGAACATTTTCTTCATTCACTACTATTTTTTGGCGTAATTTCAACTCAAGATAAATACTTTTGAACTCATACATTGAATGCTTCTTTTTAGAGTTAATGAAAAATCTTCTTATAAATTAGAAATGTAAGATTGATTTGCAAAAACGTCTTTTTGGATCCATTAATCAATAAACTTTTTTTGCTATTTTTTTTCTTATTCTTGAAATGCTTCTAATTTTATAATGAATACTTCCACCAGTGTCCACTTCTCGAGGAATAGTGTTCAGATGCAATTTAAGATTGTCCGAGCGTCCGTCACGGACCTTTGTCTGTAGGGTTGGCACTATGTTTTTACATACAATAGTTCTACAGAGTTCCGCTTGATGTTAAGTGGTGGTGCTACATTAACACACTACGATTAACTCATAACATAGGCTGCTGTGAAAACAGCTATGTTAATACCACGACATGTTATGTGTGGTGTGTATTTGCTGCAGTTTCTATATTAAAACGAAGACTAGTCAGGAGGTTCCCGAAACCAAAGAGCATACATGAGTTGTTTGATGGATGTGGAGGAAGCACGAGTGATCTGCCAGGTTCGTTGCAAGTGGCGGTCTGTTGTATCTGTCTCATCATCATCAGCAGCCGGAAGACGTTGTTTGTTGAACAAAGGCCTCCCCCATAGAACGCCATAACGAACGGCAACTTGCCGCTTGCATCCACCGGTTACCCGCGACCTTGACGATGTCGTCGGTCCACCTGGTGGGAGGCCTACCAACGCTGCGTCTTCCGGTTCGTGGTCGCCACTCGAGAACCTTTCTTCCCCATCGGTTATCGGTTCTTCGAGCGATGTGGCCTGCCTATTGCCACTTAAGCTTACATATTCTGAGAGCCATGTCATGACATGCAGTGACCTTAGTTCTTCGGCGGATTTCCTCGTTCCGTATTCTATCGCGCAAAGAAACTTCGAGCATAGTTGTATCTGTCTACCCCAATGGGAAATAGGCGTGAGATTATGCATGTATTAGTCAGGAGGTATACAAGATATACATTAAACAATACAAATAGAAGTCATCTTGCTGCTCAGGCGAAAAATCTTTCTCAAATGCAATAGACAACTTGTAGGTGGAAGCCCTAGCATAGTCCACTTCAATCATGCATCGAGTCCAGTGTGACTTCACGCGACGTGTGACAACTTGAAGTTACTCATAAAGGCTCGCAGCAAGCGGCGCAATGGGTTCGATTCTGCATTACAGCGACTAAACTTATTTTAGTTTAGTCCAGTCATTTTCTGTCTCCTAGAAAAGAAAAGAGACGAGAGATATTTAGCCCTGTCAAATTGAAAATAGTCCTGTCAACTAAGGCATTCGAATTAGTCTATTTACGAATTAGGTACACCTCGCGTAAAGGTTTCATAACGTGTGTGAATCCACGACTAAAATATAGCCGCTGACAGGACTGAATTCGGTGGGTTATCTTCTATCCCTTCTCTTTTTTTGATGTATGACAAAGACAGGACTAAACTAAAATAAGTTTAGTCGCTGTAAAGCAGAATCGAACCCAATGTCTCTGGACACTACACTCTACCTTGTTTTAGCATGCGTTCCTCTCTTTCATCATCGCGACACTCTGAAGAAGTATTCCATTTCTGGAATACCTGTCTCTGCTTACTGCCTCTGGGATAAAAGGCGTGAGATTTTTTTTTCTAAAGAGGTATAGTCGCTGATACGTTGTTCTTAAATGTTTACAATTAAGCGAACGCCAGCTAAGCGAACGAAAACATCGTTTGCTATTTAGCTAGAGCCATGCTTCGGCACGCTGGCTCGACCGGAGTGATACCACGGCCTCACAGAAAACCAGCGTAAAGCAAAGCTTGCATTGCATTTCGTTGAGTGAGGCAACCGGAGGCCCCAAACCCCCCCCCCTCCCCTCCCCTACCCCTACCCCCCCGTCAAAGGCCAGCAACGCAGTTGTGACTCTTGAGTCGCAGGTGTCCATGGGCGACGATAGTCATTTACCATCAGGTGACCCGTCTGCTCGTTTGCCCCCTTTTCTCTCAAAAAAAAAAGGAAAATCATAATTATGTTTGTAATTTTGCCTATACTTAGGTATTCCTTAGAAATGTAAGTAAGTAACAACTCTTTATTCTACACCTATAAAAATATGCAAAAGAGTGACATAATGATAAAAAAAAGTACAATAGTCGGTCTTACGATGTAATGGAATGTATGTAGGTAGGTAGTAAGTATTTTTAAAAAATCTGAAAATTTAACAACACCCTAGGGTCCCTATAGGTACTTATTGCTAAATTGCCCCGTTTGCGTCCAGCCTATTAATAAGGAAATCTGCGTTAACACGCAGTTTTTGCGGCCAAGCGCGAACCGGGCCTATTGAGAGTACAATCGCGCCATCAAAGTATAAATGTGACCATTGTTAAGATCTAGAAGTGTATTTTTGGCAACTACTACCTGGTAATGTATTTTTAGGGTTCCGTACTCAAAAGGGGTAGTCTCCTCTGTCCGTCTGCCTCAAGGCCGTACTTTATGAACCGTATGTATGTATTTATGTTAACGCGGGCTTGTTTCCGCAACTCGACGTCCTTTCTGCGCCTATTTTGCGTGATGGTGGGAATGGCTCTACTCTTGCCATCCCAGCTCCTCCAGGAAGCCCAGCAGCGACTTGAGGTCCTTGAGGGCTTCGGGGAGCGACCTCGGGGATCCAAGGTGCTTCGCCCGGTATTGAGCCACGCCTTCGCACTCAAAAAGCACGTGCGCAGCCGTTTCCTCTGCCTCCATGCATGCTCTGCACAGGGGGCTGTCGGTGACACCTAAAGTAAATAGATGTTTGTTAAAGGGACCGTGGCCTGTTATGGCCCCAGTTACCGTACGTAGCTGTCTCCGGTTCAGGTTTATCAGGGTGCGGGAGAGACGTCGATCCAGGTGTGGTAGCGCTTTATGAACCGGTAGTGGTTTATGAACCGTAATAAGTAAATTGAAATTTCCAACTAGGTACAGATAATTGAAATCAACTACACAACAGCTGTGATGGCACTGCGGTTAAAGAGCCTGCTTCTCATTCGTGAAGATCAGGTTCGAATTCTGGCGAAGGCATGTTGGTACTAATGAATGCAATAAGTTTTTGAAAAACTAATTTAGTATAGGTACATATTTTGACGGGCCTGTTGGCTCAGTTGGTAGTGACTCCTCCTTCTGAGACGGAGGTCACGGATTCGATCCCCGCTCGAGGACAACATTTGTGTGCATGAAGATGTCTGTTGGCTCCGTGTCTGTGTTTAATATTTAATATTAAGTATTTTTATCAGTTGTTCACTTGACGTTTAGGTTTCAAAGAATATGCTGGTGAAACGTGGGTATTTCCAGAAATAGAATAGAGATTATAATAATAATAATAATAATAACTTTATTCAGGTAACTTAGACCCTATTGTGTTAGTAACAATGTGATTATCCTATGTTAGTAATAATATAAATTAATAAATCAAACAATAAAAAGTATAAACTAATAAAGCGGCAAAAATATGGCCAGTGGGGGTCATGTGTCTGGTGTGGTGAGTACCTTCACACAGTTCCGCACAATGGGCGCATCGTACCTCCCAGCAATGACCCTCAGGATGGAGTTGGAGCTGGCCCGCAATCTGCAGAGCATCGAGGCGGCGCGCTTGCGCATGATGGCATAAAAGTCATCAGTGTGCGCTTCCGCAAATATGCCTGATGCACTGCAGAAGCGGGCAGCCCCATCAGCATCCTGAAGCCATTGTTATACTGAACCCGCAGCGCGCTGACGGCTCGCTGCGTCACGCTGGACCACAGGCTGCACGTGTAGAATACCTGGCAGTAGGCTTTAAATAATGTTATCTTGACTTGCCTACTACAGCGTGCAAACCTGCGCGCCAACATGTTACAGCGAACCGCCATCGCCCTGCGCTCCCCCCTCTCAATATCTACTTGGTCCTTAAGGTCGTCAGTAACGTAGTGTCCAAGATATTTAAATTGATACACTCGTTGGAGCTCTCTGCCACTGAGCTTGATGGGAGGTATGGTATCCGGACATCTGCCTCCGACGGCCAGAACAAGAAGATTATATATTTCTTTGATTTTTTTACACATTATGACAGCTGTAACAACAAATAATTAAAAAAAAACTTGAGAGGTGTCACTGGCTTGCTTTCTATGAGAGAGAGAGAGAGAGAGATAGAGTTGTAAAAGTGTTGTTACAACTTTTGGTCTTAATTTTTTCCGTAGCCACCTTTCTCAGCGCACGTTAAGGAACTTCGTTCCAAAAACATTAAAATAATGGAGGGTCCTCAATTCCCAATGGAAGAAACTTGATTTTTTTATACTAATACAGTGATACGGAACCCTTACCTACGTTTGTACACACGGCTAGCAATCTTTTAAGCTAAATCAGACGCGCATTTGTATGAACAGTCACAGTACCGTTAACTATCTGGCGTACACATCTGTAGAACAACATGTTTGTGAAAAATGCAATTCATGTCCGTTCCGTACCTCGTCTTTACCGACATAAAAAAAGTTATGAGCAATTATTTCTTGCACATAATAAACATTGCAAAGAACTTTTCATTAGGAAACTTAGAAGATACGATTGCTCTGTGTTGCGGAAGGCACGCTAAGCCGTTGGACCCACTTCTTGTGTTTAGGCTCAATGCAGTACGTCGCACAGCCAAGTTGTCGCAAAAAAAACTAAATTCAAAATGGCGGCAAACGCACATACAAAATCGAAGTGGACAATTTAAATTTAACCTTTTCTAACATATCCAAAAATCTGTTTTCTTGGTTCATTTGCGTTTACAAATGTAAGTACCTATAATATATAATGATTGGACTACATTGGACTATTACGGGTAGATGATTTAGAAGCTACATAGAATCGATATATACCACCATACCATACTACCATACCTATGTATCAGTTGTCAAGAAAATAAAAGCATTTAAAGTATTAGAAATTCCTTTATTCCAAATAAAATTATAATTATATATTCATAGACTTACATAATAATAATCGGGCAAATAAATCAATAGAAAAGATTTTATTATCTTAACTTAAAACATTTTGATTTCAGTATTAATTCCATTGCAAGATCATTTTATAATACAATTCGGTACATAGAACTATTTTATTATTTACTATAAAATTACTCATAACTTGAACATTTTATTTAACTTAGTATCTACTTATGTATACATTCAATTCCATTCCTTCTTCCCTTTTATATTTTTAATTCTTACAACATAAATAAATAGATACCTTTTCTACATTACGCAAAACATTAGGTAAATAATAATTAAATTTATTTACTTTACATCAGCTACACTTCTACACAAATATTAGAGGAAAAAAATGTTTGTTTGTGTATTTGAATTGAATGGGTTCCGATACTGGATCAATTTTAAAAATTTCACCAATGGAAAGCTCCATTATTAGGGGAGTAACATAGGCTATATTATATTCCCGTATTCCCACGGGAAAGGGAACTACGCGGGGGAACAGCTAGTTAGATAATATTGAAAAGAAGTGCAACTTTATTAAAATCAATAGTAATAGGAGATTATTATGATATTATGTTGCAAATGTAGTTTGATCATTAGCCCTTTCAGTTATGTTCAATTACTTGACACTATCTAATTTGACGCCACTTTATTTGTAATGTAAAAAATTGTGACAATTCGCTAATAATCTCAAGGCCTCTAACAGTGGACTATAAATGTATCTTACACGTGAAATACTAAATAATCATAATTTACCTTTTTTTTTTTTTTTTTTTTTATGAGAGAAGGGGGCAAACGAGCAGACGGGTACCTGAGTATTCTGTTAATACCTTCTTCTGTCTTTTTGTTTGAGTAACGTACATTACTTTGAAATTGAGGAATACTGAACTGCAGACGTTTCACAGAGACTCGATACCGTTTCCGTTCGATTCGAGTCGAATCTATCGACATCGGAAACGAATCTATCGAGATGGGCTGATGTTGGTATCGAAAACTAATGTCATATGTGACACCAACTGTCATACCAACATCAGCCCATCTCGATAGATTCGGTTCCGATGTCGATAGATTCGACTCGAATCGAACGGAAACGGTATCGAGTCTTTTGTGAATACGTCTGCTGAGCAGTTGTCCTTATTAACGTTATTTGAATTAACTAGTTACTATTGGCTATTCGAGCTACACATCACCATAATGATTGGTCTCAGATTAATAGGAATCTAGGCTAATTAGGTTTAAAGAAATTTATTCTCATAAAGAATTACAAATTCACTTACATGAGAACACTTAAATTTTAAACAATGTATAATTAATATTGTAAAGAGCGTAGTAATATTTAAATGTGGGTAGAAAAATTATAACTTCGAAGACAAATTCGCATCGCAGAAGTGCATGTCGGCAAACGGTTAAGTAGGTCAACACAGCGTAAATCCAGAGATCAACCGTAACTAGATGTGGCTTTCTGCGTTTTGATTTAATATGTAGTTTTTTAGAAGTTTTTTGAATAAATAATAACTTTTTGCTTCTTTAATTTCGTTTGGAATTTTGTTGTATATTTGAGCACTTAAATAGGTAGTATTATTTTTGCCGTAATTTGTTCTTGAGGGTCGAAGTATTAGATGATCTGCATTTCGGAGACGTCGTGTTTGGATTTGTTTCTTTTTAGTAAATGATAGATGAGTGTGTATATCTCTTTGTAGTATTTTTCTTATTAGTATACAAGTATAGTATTCAAATGTTTGTTTTATAGTTAGAATTTTAGTTTCTTTATATAATATTTTAGTTGGCGTAAGAAAGTCGTAATTAAATAAAGTTTTTATTAATTTATTTTGAGCTATTTGAATGGCACTGAGATTAGTTTTAGCAGCTAGCCCCCAAACCTCTATTAAGTAATCAATGTGTGGCTTTACCATCGTATTATAGACGTTATATTTCATATTTTCCGGCAGATATCGGATAATGCCCCTAAGAGCGCCCGTGAGCGACGTTACTTTGGATTTTATTTTTTCAATTTGGGGTTTCCAGGTAAGATTGGAGTCTAATATTATTCCCAAGTATTTTTCTTTGTCTGTGCGGCTTATTATTTGGTTGTTGATCGATAGAGGTACAAAATCAGCAATTTTTTTATTTTTGGCTGCAAAAATTACATAATGTGTTTTGGATATATTAATTGTTAGCAGATTACATTGAAACCAGATATTAAGTATGTCGAGGTCTGCCTTTGCATCCTGAGTGATTTGTTCAATTTTATTACCAAAGTAAAAAATACTTGTATCATCAGCGTACAGTAACAGTACGTAATTATTACGTAAAATTAGACTACTTTTACTACGGTACTAAGTTAGTAGGTACCTAGAATAGTAGTTAGTACTCTACGAACCCACAATGAAAAGCAACAGTTGATCCAGCGACATTATATTAGTAGGTACCTCTACCGCTTTTAAGGAAGAAATTATTATATCTTACCCACTCATAAATATAATCGAATTAAACATCTTGTTACATTGGGTCTTAAAACAAATAATAAACAAATAATAGTCTAATTGGTCCATAATAGTAAATTTCATCACAACATACTTATAATATTTAGAGAGGGTCACACACATTCCATTTGGTGTGCAACCTCAAATACAATAAACGAAAGCTTAAAACTACTAAATACTATCAACAAAATCTCAAAAATATACACCTTGAGAAGGGATTGTCAACATTAAAATCCTAAATGTGGTGAACGCCATAACATTTTTACAATGGACTTGAGACCTGTGCCCCGAAGTACCTACGGTGATGAAGATTTGAGTTAGATATTTTTATTAAAAACCGCTTTAACAATCACTCAATTTCAGTAGTACACCATCAAATAATGCTTCACGTGACACTGATTAACATGATGCTAATAGCAAGATGAACAGAAAGGTGCTTTCTCATCAATAGGTACGTGACAGAATGTATGAAATAACGCAATGCGTGACAGCCTCTAACCTAATTGGTTTATGCAAATGAGAAAAGAGCCTCTCCTCCCCAGAGCATGCCGTTGGATAATGTCCGACGTGACGGATCGCGTTAAATAACGCCCCACTTGACACAGTCCCGTACGAGCCCGGAGAATCTTTCTTCGAAAATCGCCGACGTGTCAATCGAAAGGAAGTTGCTTAGGTCAGAGTCACCGTCTATCCGGGGCGCATGCTCCGCCTCCACCAGTATAACGGGAAGCAATGTCATGCCAAGGACAATAGCGTATGGTAGCATCTGAAAGATACAAACAAAATAATTATTAATTAATTAGCGGTTCTGCGTGGTTTACGTAGTTCCCGTTCCCGTGGGAATTAGGACATAAAATGTAACCTATGTTACTCAGGGATATTCTAGCTTTCCAAAGGTGTAAGAATTTTTAAATCGGTCCAGTAGTTTTTGAGTTTATTCGTAACACACATACGAAAATACAAATCTTTCCTCTTTATAATATTACTAGTGGTTCTGCGCGGTTTCACCTGCGTATATACCTTTCCCGTGGTAATACTGGAATAAAATATAGCTTATGTTACTCAGGGATATTCTAGCTTTTCAATGGTCAAAGAATTTTTAAAATCGGTCCAATCGTTTTTAAGTTTATTCGTAACAAACATACAAAAATATAAATCTTTCCTCTTTATAATATTAAGTACAGATTGAGTTAGAAGATAGCATATAGAACAACACATGCCATGTACCTACAGCAAAGCACGTGACCAACTACAATAGCGCAGATGTTTAAACTGCGGTATTAAAGTTCTAACTACAGAAATCCAACTGTCCAACATTACACGATACAAGATCGCCTTTCCAGGCGAAAGATATTCCCTTCCCCCTTTTCTGCAAAGTATTTTCATCATCCAACGTAGATTAGGTACCTTATTAAAATCTGACAAAACACCCCAATAGCCATAAAGTATACCCACCCTTTTCAACTCCTCATCAAACTCCTCTTTTGGATAAACCTCTGTAGCGTCCACCCCGAGCCGGCCCATGGCCAGTGCGAGATGCTGGTAATAATGCTCGGTGAGCCGCTCGTAGTGCTCGGCGCGGAACTTGGCATCCGTGGCCCCTGCGATGAAGTACACGAAGTCGCACGTTGGGCTGCCAATGCGCACCGTTTGAAAATCCACCGGAATAGTGTGCACTTTGTTTCCCTGGAATCAAAATAAAATATTTCAATAATAATAACTATAAATTATGGGACAAAAATCAACCAGTTATTTAGTCCCAAACTAGGCAGAGACTGTATCGGTAGGTACTGTAAATAACTGATGACGAAGCAAATATATATATATACTCGTTTCGTATGTTTATGCATACAAATGTTGGCCCCCAGTGGCAATCGGATCCCCGACCTCCGACTCAGAAGGCAGGGTTAGTAACCCAGGGTTACTAGCAAATCTATTAACTGAGGTAACAGGCCCGTCAATACAAATTACAATAATAAAATAACAATCAGAAATAAGAATAAAAAAAATAGTATCTTAGATACGATTGAATAGTGAGATGATTTCTCACCAAAACGTGACAGGATGTATTAATAACGCAAGAAGTATTACGTGACAAACATGTGTACCATAGTTTACCTAATTGTTCTAGACTGATAAGAATCTAACCCATTTATCCTCGCCAGAGCATGGCAAATCTCTGTATAAGGGTCGCGCCACATCTGCGGAACGTACAGCTCCGAAGGTTCGGTGAACAACATACATTGACGTTTCACTTTAAAGATGAATGGATCAGCCACCCGAGCCCAATTACTTAATATTTAATAGGCAATTACCGAAATTATGAAAAAGAAAAATGTTTTTATAATTTAAACGACTTTTTGACTGTTTTTTTTTATTTTGACTACCTATTTCATTAGATACATAAGTAATTCCTATTTACTGTAATTTTATCACCGATTTTCTAGTTTCTACCATTTAGTTAAGAATTATTTACACACCACACTAAACATTATTTTTACACTAGGTAGGTACATTAAACTGGTTGATATTTAAAATATTATAAGACCTACAATATGTATTAGGTACTTATTCACACAAATAAGTGATTATGATTATTATGACGCGTACGTGACGAATCGCGTTAAATAACGTGACACAGTCACATTAGTGTAAAGCTATAACTTATAATAAAAAAGAACAACGGAGTCTGACTCGAGTGCCGAGCGAGGGTTCCGTATCCTGTATGAAGTGTACAAGAAGTATAATATGCTATATTTGGTCTTTATCTATGAAACTTACTGTTTTGTCATGTCTTTTTGTAGTAGGTTTAAGTACTGAACTCGATTGTATTCTTAGATTTATAGTGAAAAAACAAATAAACTATCATTGATATCATAAGACCGTAGTGATATCATTGTCTCGCCTTTGCTTTTATCATATCATCTAATCAACTCAAATTAGATCATAATAATTATATTTAACACTGGAACGTGGTATTTACATATTGAATAGGTATATCAACAATAATAGGTAAGTAGGTATCATCTATCACCGCTTCGAACAATGTTTTAGCTAAGGAGATTGAGGGGTGCTAGTAAATCTAAAATAATAATTTAATTAATTTACAATACAAAATTACCTACGCCTTTGGGGATAAAAAGGCGTGAGGTTTTTTTCAGCCGGCCAGTCGGTTAGTCCGTTTCTTCTTTTATATATTTAGATACATACATAATCTCACGCCTATTTCCCATTGGGGTAGGCAGAGACAATAGAATGCCTCTTGCTACAAACCCGGCAGATCTCTCGTGCATCACCCTTTCAAACGACTCATGCATTCTCGGCGGATTCGGGTACCGACTCTATAACTGGCTTTTCTTCAATACATCGTCGATGTAAGCACGCCTAGGTCGTCCTCTACCGACCCGCCCATTCACAACACCCTTGTATATGTCTCGTTAAAGGCCTTTCATTCATCCTCTCAGTATGACCAAGCCACCTCAGCATTCATTTTCAAATCCTCGTTATTATATCGTCTTTCAGGTCGCAACTCTTTCTAATCACACTATTCTTCACTCTATCTGTTTATATTTAGATAGTCCATGCGTGCCCGTGTTCTTGTAAACTCCCTTCGCATTTAGCACTCGACGAAATAATCAGTCATCATCATCACATCAGTATTGTTCAAAATAATCAAAGTGTTCAAGAAACACCTTCAGGAAGTGTTGACCTCAAAGAAGTGACCATGACTTGTTACGCTATAAGTAAACAATATTGAAGTGACAAAAAGATAGACGTGTCGCGGCAGTATTGCAAAAGATCCGTTTTCGTTATTGTATGTAACCATAACCTAGTTGGACCTTCGTTGGCAAAATGATTTTAATCGATGCCCTTGATTTCTTTTTTTTTATACAATATTTAACAGATTATGCGCAATTCCTGAAATTAGTTTGTTCAGTATTCAATTTCTGCTATTTTTATTATGGGTTAAATTGTTCCGAAAAATCAATTAGCATAGCTGAATTTAGTGCTACCCAAAGAGATCTTATTATATTTTAATCTCTTTGGTGCTACCTATGGAAATCGTGCTATATGCTCTTTATTTAATAAAATTGGTTAGACACAACACAACTATATATAATACGAAGGGGTACTTAGGATGTATGAGGAATTGCGCTTATTCTGTTACGCGTTGTATATATTTAATAATACAGTGCGGCTTTCTTAACTTGGCTACTGACTGGTCGCTAAAGGATGCTATTACGCAGCCATTTGCGCAACTTCAGAGGTGCCAATTTATAATAACGGTGGTCGTACCTACTGTACTTTCACTAACCATAGCCGTATCACAATAAAATCAGTTATGAATTGTTGCGGACAACGGACCACATAACTTTTTTAAACTCTTTGAAAGTAGTGAAACAAAGACCTACGTATTTTTTTAGTTTTCACAAGGATTGTATAAAATCATTTAATGCTATAAGTATTTCGTAAATGCGTTCTTTGACCATTAAAGAGACTGTGATAAAACTAGTTTGTGTAAAAGTGACCAAAATTGCCATCCATTTCGAAATCATCTATGTGTACCTAGCTTTTGTAACAATAAGATGGCAAAGACAGAACTAATAATTATCCTTGAAAAATTATTGTTTGCAGTGTTCGATGACAACTAAAATTCTTGAAATAACAGTGTTAAAACACTAACAGAGAAACATTAAGAATTTTGGTTTATACTATGTAGGTAAGTAGGTATAGATAGTCTTTTCGAATTATACTACTACTTTTGTCTATTTTTATTTTAGTATCACATGTCTACCTCATGTATCTACTAGTATAGTATGCTAGAATAATTTGGATGACATCATAAAACATGTCATAAATCTAGCGTTCCAAAGTAACGCCTAAATGGTAGGTAATCAAGGCTACCAGTACAACGATATAATAGTGTACAGTCAAGAGCGTGTACCTACAGTCAAGAGCACATCAAGCAAGCTTTACACTTGGAGTGCGAGTCTGGCCTGTAGAGCGATTGTAATAAGAACGTAAAGTCCATGTGTCCACAGACCATGTGATTGTGTCAATAACTATCCGAAAGAGGGATTTTGTCCTCTGATACTTCCTAACATGAATGTTGGCTTTGTGTCTGGGTATTTCATATTTAAAAAAGTATGATTATCAGTTATTTAGTAGGTACCCTAGTACAGGATCTGCCTGGTTGAGAGCTAAATTTCGACAAGTAAGTAAAAAGACGTTCATCGAACTTTTAAAAAATCGAATAAAATATATTTTCTTTTGATTCAGACGGAGCCTTTGGAATCAGTCTTGCCTTCTGCGCCAGAGATCGTGGGTTCGATTCCCACTATTTGTATAGGTACGTAAAACACTTGTTAGTTTTACGTTTGGGGATATACCTACAATTTTACGAGTAGGAACCTAATTCGCGTAACTATGTTTACTATATTATATACGCAGTTTGGTATTTACCGATTATATAATCTATGGTTTCGTTGTGTTTACGCACAATGACGTGTCAGTGATATACAATTGGGTAGCTTGTCCTATTTTTTTATCTCAATGTAGGTACTTACTACTTACATAGTAATCAATTGAATTGAATACATTAATTTTGAAAACAGCTACCTACCGCGCACGCTTTCTTCTGGGTTCAACTAATTTGATATTTGGCCAGTGATATGATGTTTAAACTATTTTACCGAAAATCAGTGAGGCTCGGGTTCGAATCCTGGCATGTACCAATGAGTTTTTCAAAAACTTACGCACATATTTATCACTTGCTCGACGGTGAAGGAAAACATCGTGAGGAAACCCGCAGGTCTCAGAATTAATTCTGAGACATGTGTTAATAGACCCGGTCCGGCGATGGGCTCACCACCTAACACGTTTAGGGGTCCAAATATCTCGTGAAATGTGGGTATATCCAGTAATGGAATACCTCTGCCTACCCCTTCGGGGATGAAAGGCGTGAGATTTTTTTTTAAGTATATCAGTTGAGGCTGTGCGTTGACAGGTCAGTCAGTCAGGACGTTTCTCAATTTAGAATTTCAAGTGAAACTAGACAGATTAGACGAGCTTCTTATTATAGTCAATTTGCCAGAATATTATAGTGACAAATTAATGTAGGTACCTACCTATTAACATAAGAGGAAAGGAGGTATTCCATTACTGGATATACCCACATTTCACGAGATACATTGGAGCCCTAAACGTGATAGGTGGTGAGTGATCCCATCGCCGGACCGGGTCTATTTACACATGTCTCAGAATTAATTCTGAGACCTGCGGGTTTCCTCACGATGTTTTCCTTCACCGTCGAGGTAGTGATAAATATGTACGTAAGTTATTTTGAAAAACTCATTGGTAAATACCAGGATTCGAACCCGAGCCTCACTGATTTTCGGCCGGGTCTTTAACCGTAAAGGCTATTACTGCTCACTGCACGGATATACTTACTTGGGATATTTAGATACCTAGGTGGGGTATCTCTTAGAAAGTAGAGTACTTAGGCGCCCAGAAATTCCCAGAAATCTAGCTCTGAATAGACAAAGCCACTGAGCGTCGCCTAGTATATTTTTTAAACTACTTGTGTAAAAATTTATTGTGTACAAAATGTCGGCAGAAGCGTTAATAGGACTGACCGGTGCTAAGGTCAAAGTTCATAAAAATATGTGTGTACCTACAAAGGCATATAAAAACTGTTGTGTTTTTGCTGGTTACTTGTAAGTACCATAAAAATCATGGAAAAAGAAGACTTGCTGATTAGGTACCTTAGTAACTATGTTACATTAAACGCTAATTGATCACGAAATAGTTGGATGTTTGTACCTCTTTAAATTTTATAATAGGTCCTACATCACAATAATTATTGTGTATAATACTGTTACACGGAGATGAAGATGCGGGCGTCCGCTAGACAATTGTATCAATCAATCAATCAATTTCTTTTATAATGGCGGTCCTTTTTGATTTCGCCAAAATCCAGTTTACAGAGCTTGGTCTGTGGTTTTGGTTGTCCCTAGATGTAGGTGTGGTTTGGTTATCAACAGTAGGTAAATCGATAGTACACTTTTACTAAAGATTTTAAAGAGGCTTCTTGAGGTAATTCGAAAAAGTCCATCGCGCGCATTTTATCGAATTTCCAATTCACTACACACTATCACGGATATTTACCACATAATATACTATCACTGTTATGAGCCAAACCCCAAAATATACGGCAAAATGAAAATTTTACAAAAAACATGACGTCCCACTTCGGATTCCCGCCAAAAAGCCTAGCAAATTGTTCAGTAAACTTCAGACATCTTCTTAGAAACCCGTAGCAAATTGCTTTGTGAAATTTACCAGTAATGTTCAAAATCACATAATAATAATGTATTTACTTATAATTTCTAATGATAAGCGCAGTGATAGCCCGACGGTTAAAGAGCCGGCCGAAAATCAGTGAGGCTCGAGTTCGAATCCTGGCATATAGGTACCAATAAGTTTTTCAAAAACTTACGTAAGTACATATTTATCACTATTCGACGGTGAAGGAAAACATCGTGAGGAAACCTGCAGGTCTCAGAATTAATTCTGAGACATGTGTAAACAGACCCGATCCGGCGATGGGCTCACCACCTATCACGTTTAGGGGTCCAATATATCTCGTGAAATGTGGGTATATCCAGTAATGGAATACCTCTGCCTACCCCCTCGGGGATAAAAAAAGGCGTGAGATTATATTATATATTATAATTTCTTGGTACTGTAATTCTATAAGATTTTTTTGTATTATTTAAGATACATGACTGTCTGTTACCAAAATAAAACAAAACAAAAATAAATCAAAAATAGTGAGGCCTACCTACAAAACAGTTTGTGTAGGTACATTAACAGAGCAAAGAGCGACCTAGGCGTATATTAGTAGATTATACAACAAGGGAATAAAGCACTGTTTTATGTCACGGGCGCGACATTAAATCCTGAACGTAACGGACTCCCAGTTTTACTCCCGAGCGCAGCGAGGGAGTTATGATTGAGTCCTGAGTTTAGTGAGGGATTTAAGCGCCCAAGACAAAAACAGTTTTATTACCGAGTTATATAGGTACTCTACTTTTCTCACCTTATGCGAGACAATAAAATGCAATTGCATGGTAGTAGATTATTGACAATGCCTATGGCATCTAGTATAATAGACTCTGAAGTCAAAGTACTTTCATCACTCGAAATTTTCGATATTCTTTTTGAAATGTTAAAGCTATAAAATGGATACAGCAACTTGTTTCTGCCGGCGTGACCTAGGTACCTACTTGATTTAACAATTGAAGATCGTGCGAATCTAGTTGGTCGCGGCTTCGGTTTTCGAAAATCGAGTTGGCCACGACTGCACCACATTTTGCTTAACGAAGACTTTATCGTCATAGCAATAAGGATTATGAAAAGTGAAAATTACATTATTGATCTAGGGTTATAATGAAATTCCATACAACATTATAGCCCGGCTAAAGACAAGGGATATAATGTCTTGCTTTCGGTGACGTTTATATGATATATAATCCGGCTTTGTCGAGCATGTGGTGTGAAAAGGTACTTTACTTCGATCTGCGATGTATTAAAAAAAATCCAGATAAAGATAGAAGATCATGTATGAATGAACCCATCGATTGATGGATGTGGATGAGGCGCGAGTGGTATGCATGGAAGCAAATGGCGGTCTATCGTCTCTACCTACCCCTTCAGGGAAAAGGCATCAGCATGAGCAATAACACCATATAACGTAGTTTGGTAGTGGAAACGTAACTAACGTAAGAACTACTTTAAACTACCTACTATTAGATATCTTAATTTTGCTGTATGTAAATTAAAAAAAGAAATCGACATACCTCCTTTTTGAACAGCAAATTGCTAGTTTTGTAGTCTCCATGAATTATCACTGGTTTCCCTAGCGGCCGGTTGTACTTGACGTACAAATCGTCTCCTCCTTCTTGCAGGAACTTTGCCACGGCTACCTTATGCTCATCGCAGAGGGGTGCAAGCGATTTCTGAATCACCTTCTGGAATGACTCTTTGACAGATTCATCGTGATCTATTTTATGTAAATATAATTTTTTGGAAATCTCTTCAAACTCTTCTGGCTTTTCTTTCTGGTAAGCGAAAGACAGAGCGTGGAACTTTGCTAGGACTTCCACGGTGCTAGCAGCGTGGTCCCAGTCGATGGATTTAAATCTATCGAACGACCCGTAACCTTTGGCTACCAAGTTTTCTAACACCAATGCTTCCTCGTATATTTTGGGGTCGGATGCGTACAGTTGTGGTATAACCAACCTCTGGTCTTCCGGCACACTATGTTTCTCTTCGAATCCCTTGTAAGTTTTAGCCAGTTTTGTGTAGAAAAAGTCCTCGTTTTCGTACAGTATTGTCGCATTCATCACAACTCTCAGTTTTTCGCCAACGATCGCTACTTTGGCGAACAGATTCAGATCTTCTTTGTTGGGTGCAGATATCGTTGCTAGGAACAGAGTTGAGGTGTAGTTGGCTCCGCCGCTGGTAATAGCTTTGACCATGACATCGTGGTCGACGTAATTGTTGTCGACGACTATTTTGTCGAGCAGTACGCGTAACGTGGTCTCTGCGTCCGACATCGCTCACGGCCCGTATCTGACTGTTCCCAGATCAAATGAATGACCTACAACCAGATTATGCAAGATCGTTGTTGACAATCTGTTTATGCTACAGTAAACTATAAAAATAAATGTTGCTGAGTGAGTATAGTTTTTAAATCTTCGTGGATAGATTTGGCTTACAAGGTACCAAGTAGATAGTGATGAAATTCGTCTCGAGATAAGAAGAACTAGCAACGCTCAGCGGTTTCACCCGCGTAGTTCCCAGTAGAAGTTTAAATAAAAAATGAAAAAAAATCAAAAATATTTTTATTTTATTTTTATTTTATTTTTTTATTAACTTTAAGGGATACATAACATTACATTGTAATTGTAAGCATCCCTGAAAGTTAATAAAATATTTTTCATTCTTTTTGAATGGGCTATACTTAAATAAGTATAGCCCATGCGTTATTCTGATGTATAAGCTAGGTATATACCTAACTGTAAATCCGTTCAGTAGTTTTTGCGTAAAGAGGAACAAACATCTGATCAATACACCTATACATCCATAGGTACATATAAACTTTCGCGTTTATAATAATATTAGGATTAGATTTAAATTATTGATTTACCGTCGGCTAGGCGTTTCGTATAATGGCTAAATTCGCATTGATTGGGCGTCAGCCGTTACGTTACGTCGGTAGACAAAAAAAATTAGGATTTTTCGTCATCAACTCAAGGCAAGCAGCAATGTTACGCTGTCTCACGACCGCTGAGCCCGTTTGTATATCTAATCTTGATTTATAAATATCTTTGAATGAAGCATCTCATATGATAGGAATCAACCCAATGTGTTGTCATAGCAAGAAATTACGATGGAACTAGTAAATTAAGTTTGTAAACGACGTATTTCCTCTAAGCTGGAAGAAAATTTAATAATTTTATTAAATCTCTCTTCTGTCCATACACTATCTTCCCTTGATAATACTTAATGATATAAAAAAAAAAGATTATTCCCTTTGTCCCCATTAGCTTATCGTTGGTCAACGTCTTTGTCAACGCCTAATTTATTAATGAGCTATGATATACTTAAGTAGGTATCTACCTACCTATCTTAGATAATTTTGATGTTGGTTTTCCTCAAATTTTAAATAAATACCTACCTTAAGAGCAGTGATAGCCCGAACGGTTAAAGAGCCGGCCGGAAATCAGTGAGGCTCGGGTTCGAATCCTGGCATGTACCAATGAGTTTTTCAAAATCTTACGTACATATTTAACACTAGCTCGACGGTGAAGGAAAACATCGTGAGGAAACCCGCAGGTCTCAGAATTAATTCTGAGACATGTGTACCTAAACAGACCCGGTCCGGCGATGGGCTCACCACCTATCACGTTTAGGGGTCCAATATATCTCGTGAAATGTGGGTATATCCAGTAATGGAATACCTCTGCCTACACCCTCGGAGATAAAGGGCGTGAGATTATATTTTTACCTACCTTGTTACTATAGTGTAGAAATTTTTTATGATTTTATATCAGGTTTTTTTGAGAAAATTGTTACCTACCGGAGCTAGTGTGCACGTGGTAGGTAGGTACCATTATTTGTGTACAGTCAAGAGCACGCTAAGCTTGACACTTTGGACTTTGAACCGCCCCTGTATTCTACAGGTAGCAATTTCAGACGCCAACCTTAAAATGACGTCTTTTACCAGTCATTATAAGGCCAGTCCGGCGACGGTCGTGGATGTATGTCCTACTGACGTACGGTTATCGACGGCAACAACTTAATCCAGATGCAGTCTTTGGTGCACGTACCAACGACGTACTTACATGACGTCTTTTGGATCCTTTGGTTAGGACCAGAAAAGAACGTTTCTAGAACATGAATCTGTAAACGTCTTTATGACGTACGCAATAGATCATTCTGGATCCATCCAAAAAAGTATAGAATACTGTAAAACCAACCATTACCGTTCGAGTAACCGAATGAATTGTATAAGTTTGTCTGTGATGCTAGTAAGAAATGTAACGTAGGATGATTAATTATCTAAAAAGTTAATCCGATAACCAACACAACTTGAACTACCTACACTTCATACAATTTTCAATTAATAGGAGTTCTACTTATATTAGTCAAATTCAGCCTTCAGTTGCTTGTGAGTGCTGTCCTGCACCAGAAGAATGAATTCGGCGGATATCATAACATTAAAAAAACAATTATTATAAGTTGAATAAGCTTGAACTTGTAGGATGGTGTAGTTCGGTTATGTTGTCTAGAGTCCAGATACTATGACATTGACCTGGGGGCCAATTCCATTAAATGTCAACGGTTATTATAGTTGGATGTCAATGGTCAGTCAATGATCATTCAATGGTGTTATTTTGAAAATTTTCAGAGCAAATAACATCATTGACTGACCATTGACATCTCATTGTCATCCAACTGTAACCGTTGACATTTAGTAGAATTGGCCCCCTGATTGACCGTCATTTTTACCCCCGCAATAACCAACCTTCATTTTTAGGGCTGCAGAATAAGAAATTTTTTCATGAATTTTGGTAAAAATTTGATTATAGAGAATTAAGGTGATTTACGCTTATTAAATAAAAACAATTTCAATCAAAACTGATGTACAAAAGGGAGTAACTGTTTAATATTATTTGTATTGTTAAATATATTTTTCCTTGAGTACAGTTATTTTATGCTGTTACAAGTGACTGAACAGCAGCTACTATAGGTTTAACAAAACAATTCACGGCTTCAAACCTCATAACTGCAAGCTGAAGTGTCACTAAACTTGTAAGTTGTACAAGACGCCTAGTTTGGTTAAGACACCACCTTTTTATAAGATATGATGGAGTTGACTTTTAAAAATAAAAAAAATAGGCAAGTATATAAAAACTTGTCAATCGCATATTCTTATGCCGCGGTAGACGTTCACCAATTCAAAAATAACTGCCACGTAGGACGTAGGTACCTACTGTATGTTGAAGCTAAATTATTAAGGGCTTGGTTTTTCTAGAATTATGATTTTGAAAATCCATTGTAATTTTTTTTGTTTTATGATTTAATCTAAACGAATGTCCCGTTTAAAACGGGATAAAAATTTGTCAATACAAAAAAAGTTCTGAAAAAAGTAGGTAGGTAAGTATGTTTGTTGTAGTTTGTTTTTAAATTTTATTTATGATATAACACAAATTTTATAGTAAAAATTATACTAGAAAATCAAGCGTGTTTTTCGTAATGAATTTGAACGTCTAAGTAATTTTTATTTATTTCATTACTAGACTTCCGCCCGACTTAGACGCTAGACTTCTTTTTTTATATCACGTTCCCTATTTTATCTATATAATGAGCACGGCTTGGGTTAGAAGCCCGTCGTGCTTATTATTATTATTATGGAAGAAGAAAATATATAAGTATAATAAAATTCAGAAAATATTAGGTACTATGTATTTGGATTTTTTTTATTTTCGGAGGCAATGTAGGGAAATTAAAAACCATATCAGGCAACATTGAGCTTGGAGCATCCCTGGTAAAGGCCATTAAACAATAAAAAAAAAGCATTCCTGGTTGGTTACTGCTGTTACTGGTCTGTGGAGCGTCCATCCCGTAGGTACATATACCCTCAGACCAAATAAAAAGTTATTTGATCTGAGCACATACCGTGTTGTTTTTCTTTTTATATTCTTACGATGAAGAAATATCTGATGTCTGACTGCTTGCAACTACAATTTTGTGGCCAAAAAAGATTCACAGCAAAAACAGCCGTTTAATAAACATCCTGCATTACTAATAAATATGAATACTACTTTGTAAATCCAGGTATAATTAATAAAACTCGTTTAAATTAGATTGTTTTTAATTTATTGATGCCATCAGGCAGGCGTCATTTTAGATCATTCTGATAGTCCAATCTTAGTTTTAAGAAGACGTCCTACCGACACTTACATGAGACGTTCTACTGACGTTTATGGTATGACGTGTAGCGACACTACATAGAACGGCGCCAATAGACGGCCGAGTTCTAAACCGCGCTATCGGAGTTTTCTAATGAGTTTGTATAAATACAACTGTCCAACATCAACCGTTGGACCGCGGTCCCCAGGCACGATCACCTTGCCTTGCGGAAGATCTTCCTTTTCACGATGGAAGAGCATTCCACCTCCGCTCCTCCATACTGGTGACCCCTCGACACCTGGACATCAGCATAACCTTCTGGAACACCTGGACTTCAGCGCAAACTTCAGAAGCATCATCACATCGTCATCACTCATCACACCCACAACAACCTTCACTCAAGGTCAGCAGCAGCAGCAGTCGCACAGCAAGCCAGAATCCGCCCAATCAGTTTATGGTATGACGTATCACAGACGTTTATGGTGTGACGTGTCACAGACGTTTATGGTGTGACGTGTCACAGACGTTTATGGTGTGACGTGTCACCAACGTCTCGATAAGACGTCATTGGGATAAGACAAATCCACGTCACTATAAGATCCTACAGACGTCAAATTTTGACGTCATCTATTTCAAGATGGACCTTAATTGGCCGTCGCTTCTACGTCATTTTGCTACCTGGGATGGCGCGCAGTAATATATCTAAATCAGAGCTCAGCTTAAACTGGTAGTGTAAAGCTTGACTTGTTTTTACTGTACCCAAGTAGGTCCTTCATAACGATTATGTAATGATGAAGCAGTCTGTTGCACAGGATATTATATTAGGGTGTACAGGCGTTTGCGCAGACTCAAGTGCACACATTCGTCCTCCTCCGGTGGAACGGGAAGCCAATATATATATACCACCAGAGGACCCGACTCGACGCTATGTCAGTCTATTCATCATAATTGTAAGCATGACATGACATTAAAGAGAGCTGCCCATGAGTTTCATGCTGGTTCTTCTCCGCATACAGACGCCCGACAGGTATAGGTACTCGCATAGTTCCTTGATTTTTTAGAGGAGGTTTCAGATGATGTGTCTGTCGACAGCAACTATGCCTTAAACAGTCGCCCTAGGCTAGGACTCCTTGCCGCGTCCGCCAGACACTTTTATCTATTGCGAGTTCTTGGTTTTATGCCGGTTTTATGTGACAATGATAAATCATTCTGACATTCTTTTCTTGAGCCGCGGCAATAATTTTGTAAACTATAATGTTTAGGTACTTGTTATACTAATAAACAATAGTTGTTTATTATTAATTAGTAAAACAAGTAAGCTTTGTGTTGTGTGTAACAAGGATGCACGATAGCTAAGGATACGTTATCTTAGGCAAACGCGCTTGGTGTGTTGGTAAGTAAGTAGCGACAAGTTTTAAACAGCGTAGGTATACCCACTGGAACGGGAACGACGCGGGTGAAACCGCGCGGAAAAGCTATTCCTATTAATTATAAAGTTCGAAAGTGAGTTTGTTTACTACGCTTTCATGCCTAAACCACTACACCGATTTAAAAAAAATATTTTACCAATGGAAAGCTATATCAACGAGTAACATCATTGGTAAGCTATTTTTATCCTCGTATTCACACGGGAACAGGGGGTCGATTTTTGAATCTCACCAAGTGACTTATTCTCACCGATGTGAGTGATTTCCGAAAGTTCGTATTTTTTAAACTCATCGTTGACTTACATTTGTCATACCTATGATATCGATTTACGAGTGCCCCCACCCACTCGTAATTGAAATCACCATGCGATTGTTTTTGACAGTTGACGTATGTGACATCTGTAAAAAGAAAGTGCCAAAGTATGTTTTTTCGGAAGAATTAGCAGCGGGGCTCGATTGTGATATTTTGTGATTGCGACGATTTATTGCAAACAGCGTGTGCCTTTAAAAAATACGGCTTTTGGAAAATGGTGACATAAAAGTCATCGGTGATAATTTTAGTCACCGGTGATTTTGATATCACTAGTGAGATTTAAAAATCGCACTCCCGGAACGACTCGGTCGAAACAGCGAGCTGCTATAGTGAAATAAAGATTCTCATGAAGACACTTTAATTATCTCAAAGCCATCCCCATTCGATGAGATCTTCAACGATCCCGTTGAGCCGCTCGGCGAACAGCTCGCTGGTCTTGACGGCGAAGTCGGCGAAACTCATGCTGTCCACGTCGGGCGCGTCCTGAGAGTGCACCAGAGCAATAGGGAGCAAGTGCATGGCAGTCACCATAGCGAATGGTCTGATCTGGCACAAGAAATAAGAATTTTAAGACCATAAAATGTACACCGTGAACAAATGAAATGTATTCTATTCTATTTCTAAACACCTTTAAACATTTATTTCGATTTTTACTTTACAAGACAGTGTAATTAATTCTGGGACCTGCGGGTTTCCTCACGATGTTTTCCTTCACCGCTGAGCTAATGATAAATATGTACGTAAGTTTTTGAAAAACTCATTATTATATGTGACGGGCCTGTTGGCTCAGTTGGTAGTGACCCTGCCTTCTGAGTCTGAGGTGGCGGGTTCGATCCCCGCTCGGGGCCAACATTTGTGTGCATGAACATATCTGTTGGCTTCGTGTCTGGGTGTTGAGTATTTATTTAAGTATGTTTATCAGTTGTTCAGTACCTACCCATAGTACAGGCTCTGCCTAGTTTGGGACCGAATAACCGTGTGTAAATTGTGTCCCACAATTTATTTATTTATTATCTACACTAATATTATAAAGAGGAAAAATTTGTATTTGTGTATGTTTGTAACACATAAACTCAAAAACTACTGGTATGATTTAAAAAATTGTTTCACCAATGGAAAGCTACATTATCGGGAGTAACATAGGCTAATTTTTTTTCCCGTGTTTCCATGGGAACGTGAACTACGAGGACGAAACCGCGCGGAACAGCTAGTATTAAATATGTACGTAAGTTTTTAAACTCATTGACACATGCCCTTGCCGGACGATGTTAAGGTTAGTCCTGGACAGAGGATTTGACGTTATAGGACAGATGTTTTCTTCCCATTTCGAAGCCGGCTTTGAGTTGGAACTATTTTTTCCCATTTGGAAGCCAGCTACGAAATGATACTAAAATAATCATTGACATCAGAACCTTGGAGCCCCGGAGCTACAGAGCTGGCGAGTGGCCTAAATTATTGTAGTGAAAATGTAGTAGTCAAAAACACATATCTTTGAATTTGTAGTTCTATAGTTCTGGAGCTATTCGACCTGAAAGCTAGAAATTATCAGGTCGGTGTGGCCCCGAGATCTCAGTAATTAGGGCAGTAACGGACGTTTGCTCTTAGACAAAGTTACTGTAATATTTAGGTAGTAGGTAGACAGAAAAACAAAGAATATAATTCGTAGTTCGATATTTTGGCAGTAATTCACGTTTGAAGTGCGTGACAAGCAGGTCCCTGTAGCCCAGTGTTTTCTCTGAAACGAAGCATCCTAGCATAGTATGTTGTTTGAGTAAGTTTCTGTAGTTCTCGATTTAGGAATTCGTATGGAGCTAGTTTTTTATGTAGTTCTACGGTTTAATAGAATTTTGCACTTTTTCCAAAAAACAATCAGAACGGTGTAGCCCAGTGTTTTCTCTGCAACGAAGCATCCTAGCATAGTATGTTGTTTGAGAAAATTTTTGTAGTTCTCGATTTAGGAATTCGTATGGAGCCCGTTTTTTATGTAGTTCTACAGTTTACGAATAATTCAGGTCGGAAGCTCCGAAATGACAGCTAACCTCACTCATCACATCTTTGGAACCAAACAAGCTAGCGAAACAGAAACTTACACAACGATTTATTATCCATCGAATAATAAGTGTGCAAAATTTCATAGAGATCCATGCAGTATCTGTAAAGGAATTTAATATAAACACATTCGGTACAATTATCTGTATAATGGAAGAGGGTGACCATACATTTTATGTTAAAAAGGAAAAATATTCGAGCTCTAAAATTTGATGGTGAAAGTAAGTATGATATGACATCAAATAGTAGGTATTTATTGAAATTTGCACTCCGGTTGTTTATGCGTAAGTTTTAACATTAAGTAAATAAATAACTAAAAATGGTTTTCATAGTTATTTATTGAATTCAAATACCCATGGTGGTTTTTTTAGATTGTGGTTTGGCTAATTGCTCGAACTAAACAAAGTCCATATATTATGGTATTTAAAGTAGTTACCTACTACCTACGGTTTCTTTTGTGCAAAGGAATAAAAAAGAGTTGACCATGTGAGTCTTAAAAAAAATTTAACCAAGGAAAATACTTATTACTTTTCTGGGAGTAACATTTTTCCACTGGAACGGGACTGACGCGAGTGAAATTATTAGGCGCCGCTAGTTTAATATAAACTTCAAGCAGGTTCTACTAATTTGAAAAATATGGGCCATTGATATATTAAGTGATGTTTTAGCAACTATTTAAATACCTCATGATACGAGGTAATGTTTAAACTAACCCATACCCAAAATCACGTGTATTTTTTAGTCTCTAAAAAAAAATACTGGAGAGCCTAGCTCGGGTGTAGTTCCCGTGGGAATTTCCGAAAATCCCTTCATAGTGGTTGCCTACAACATATTTAAGACACCTACATACTAAATTTCATAAAGCGGGTCCCAGCGGCGTTTTCCCGCGTGGATTCAGTTTATTCCCGTTCCCGTGGGAAATTCCAAAAATCCCTTCATACCGGTTTCCTACGACACCTTCATACTATTTTTCCAGTTTCTAGGGGTTATCGTTTCGGAGTAGTACGTATTTCTCTTTTTAACCAGTTTTTATATTTTCCCGTGGGAATGAGATATTTTCCTGGAATAAAAAGTACCCTAAATGTTGACCCGGGTACTCAGTTATCTCTATACCAAATTTCATTAAAATCCGTCCAGTAGTTTTTGAGTGATGCGTGCACAACCAGATAGACAGACAGACAAAAATTCCAAAAATTGGTGTTTTGGCATCTATATCGATAACTATATACACTACAGTTAAAATTTTCAAAAAACATTTGATGTACAGACCAGGCCCCGTTAGAGTTTTATTATATGTATAGATATAGAAAATCAGATGAACAACTCTTTTTTATTCCTTTGCACAAAAGAAACCGTAGGTAGTAGGTAACTACTTTAAATACCATAATATATGGACTTTGTTTAGTTCGAGCAATTAGCCAAACCATAATCTAAAAAAACCACCATGGGTATTTGAATTCAATAAATAACTATGAAAACCATTTTTAGTTATTTATTTACTTAATGTTAAAACTTACGCATAAACAACCGGAGTGCAAATTTCAATAAATACCTACTATTTGATGTCATATCATACTTACTTTTACCATCAAATTTCAGAGCTCGAATATTTTTCCTTTTTAACATAAAATGTATGGTCACCCTCTTCCATTATACAGATAATTGTACCGAATGTGTTTATATTAAATTCCTTTACAGATACTGCATGGATCTCTATGAAATTTTGCACACTTATTATTCGATGGATAATAAATCGTTGTGTAAGTTTCTGTTTCGCTAGCTTGTTTGGTTCCAAAGATGTGATGAGTGAGGTTAGCTGTCATTTCGGAGCTTCCGACCTGAATTATTCGTAAACTGTAGAACTACATAAAAAACGGGCTCCATACGAATTCCTAAATCGAGAACTACAAAAATTTTCTCAAACAACATACTATGCTAGGATGCTTCGTTGCAGAGAAAACACTGGGCTACACCGTTCTGATTGTTTTTTGGAAAAAGTGCAAAATTCTATTAAACCGTAGAACTACATAAAAAACTAGCTCCATACGAATTCCTAAATCGAGAACTACAGAAACTTACTCAAACAACATACTATGCTAGGATGCTTCGTTTCAGAGAAAACACTGGGCTACAGGGACCTGCTTGTCACGCACTTCAAACGTGAATTACTGCCAAAATATCGAACTACGAATTATATTCTTTGTTTTTCTGTCTACCTACTACCTAAATATTACAGTAACTTTGTCTAAGAGCAAACGTCCGTTACTGCCCTAATTACTGAGATCTCGGGGCCACACCGACCTGATGATTTCTAGCTTTCAGGTCGAATAACTCCAGAACTATAGAACTACAAATTCAAAGAGATGTGTTTTTGACTACTACATTTTCACTACAATAATTTAGGCCACTCGCCAGCTCTGTAGCTCCGGGGCTCCAAGGTTCTGATGTCAATAAATAATCCCAACTCGTAGCCGGCTTCGAAATGGGAAAAGAACAGTCCCATCTCGAAGCTGGCTACCAAATCTAGCTACGAAGTGGGACGAAGGGGTTCTTTTTAAGACCTTTTCTGCATTTGTCCATTTCTTACTATGCCCACTTCTGATAATATACTTATTACAACAACTACTTAACCTACCTAGGTAATTATGTAATTTGGTCAATAGTAATGTAAGAAGCAGTCATAGCCCAGCGGTTAAAGAGCCCGCCTCGCATGTGTGAGGTCTAGGGTTCGAATCCTGGCATGTACCAAAGATTTTTTCAAAAACTTTCGTACCTACATACATATAAATTTATCACCAGCTCGACGGTGATGGAAAACATCGTGAGGAAAACCGCAGGTCCCAAAATTAATTAGGTGTTAGGCATGTGTAACAGACCCGTTGCGGTGATGGGCTCACCACCTATCAAGTTATGGGTGTAAAGATTAAACTCGTGAAACGTAGATATTTCGCGAAATTTAATAATACCTCTGCCCTACCCCCTCGGGGTTAAAAAAAAGGCTAGAGATTATATTATTATTATTATTAGAGACCAGATTTCACCAGATATATTGGACCCCTAAACGTGATAGGTGGTGAGCCCATCGCCGGACCGGGTCTGTTACACATGTCTCAGAATTAATTCTGAGACCTGCTGGTTTCCTCACGATGTTTTCCTTCACCGTCGAGCTAGTGATAAATATGTACGTAAGTTTTTGAAAAACTCATTGGTACATGCCAGGATTCGAACCCGAGCCTCACTGATTTTCGGCCCGGCTTTAACCGTTCGGGCTATCATTGCTCCTAAATAAATAATCAATATTAAGTTTACCATCTCCATCTCCCTGTCAAAGAGAGCCCTGGAGTATACGCGCTCCGGTTCAAGCGAGAACCGACGCAGCGCGCAGCTCAGCCGCGAGTAGTAGTGATCAACCAGCCGGCGGAAATACCGCCTCCTGAACTCCTGGTCGGAGCTCAGGAATACGAACATGATAAGATCCGCCACAGCAGAGCAGGTCCGGATCGTCTGGTAGTCGATGATAGCCACTTCTATTTTGCCGTTCTTTAATCAAAAATAAAATGAAGGACGGGCGTGTTGGCTCGATTTGGTCTGGCCGTCGGAGTTGGAGGTCGAGGGCAAAGATATTATATATAGAAAGACGTAGATATGTTACTAGAGCACGGAAAATGAGGCCGACAAATATAGTTAATTAACCACATTTTATTTAGTCGCATTGTATTTCAAGTCGTAGGTATTTTAAGCGCAACTCTTAACAGATAGCTCTCTTTTTCTTTATTATTCGTTCCGTATCATCTTTTCCCGTCATTGTTGTATCCTATAAATACGCTAAGAAGTATGTACATGTTGTAGCACACTCGTAGAGGATCAATTTTCAAACGCAAGCAGTATGAATATAAGTCATCCTTACTTTAATATCTTTGGTCGAGGGTACGATTTCCGCTCGAGGCTACATGTCTGTTGGCTTCGTGTCTTGGGTTTAAGTATGTTTATCAGTTGTGTGATGTGTCCCACATTTAATTTCATTTAAAAGTGAAGTTAATACATGCTTTGTATTTGTAAACTTCGTCAGAATAATAATAATAATAATAAATAGAATTACAATTAGAGATCTTTGGAACTCACTATTCTATTCATCAAATATTCGAAACATTAATACCCTGCGCAGACGAGGCACTTTTGTCCGCGGACTCTAGATCGCTTACAACTGAATCGAGTAACGCAAACGAGGGATTACAGTACCGCGAACAAAAAGTCTCCCGAATAACCGAGGACATCGAGAGACCGGACTGCGGGCGTATTCACGGAGATTCGATACTCGATATCGGAAAATCTGTCGAATCCTTATGTCAAATATGATATCTGTGTATAGCCCATCTCGAAACCTTTCGACAGATTTTCCAATTCCGAGTCGAATATCGAGTATCGAGAATATCGAGTATCGAATCTCCGTGAATACGCCCGCTGGTCAAAAGTACGCGGGAGTCCCCGAAAAAAATAGAACTAACGTGACTAGGCGTAGCAACACAGAGCAAACTTTAGTCTACGTTGAGCGCTCCATAGGGATGTGACTGATCGAAAAAAATAAGTATAGAATATTCTTTTTAATACCTAATAAATATGGATTTATTAAAAATTTATTAATTGTCTTAAAAACAATCGATATTTAAAAATCGATTATACGAAAAAGAAATACCATTCGAAACTCAAACGGGAATGGGGTAAAACGAGTTGCCCGCGGACAGGGGCACTAAGAACTAACTGCATTAAAATCCGTAGAGTGAAAAGGAAACTTACTTCTCTCACTCTATGCATCAAGTTGGAGAACTTGAAATCCCCGTGGGCCAATACCGGACAAACCAGCGGCTTGTAAAATTGCGTGGTCTTCTCATAGCTTCCCCACTCCTGCAAGAACTTCTCAACAGTCTCCCTGAACTCCGGTTTTAAATTCATACGGATGTTGTCATTCGATTTGGCGATCAGCGTTTCGTGGTCTACATCAGTAGGCAGCGCGAACTTCAGATCGTCCAACAGTTTTTGGGATTCTTCGGGATTCTCTTCGGCATAAGCGAACCATAAGGCATGAAATTTTGCAAGTTCATCTGTCACTTTGGCAGCAAACTCCCAATCCAACGGCTTTAGTCTGTCAGCTAGAACAAACCCGCTCGCTGTGAGATCTTCAAGAACCAGTGCGTCTTCAGAAGAACTATGTTTGCAGCCGAAATATCTAGGGAAGAGCAGTCTATCTTCTCCCCTCACATTGTGTTTGTCTTGGATGCCACTGTAAATTCTAGCGATTTCGGAATAGAAGCGGCGTTCGTTTCTAAACAGGTATAAGAAATAGTTTTTTAAGATGGCTTCTTTGATAAATAAATGAAGGTCCGATTTTCCTGGCGCTGACACGGCAGCGAGGTACAAATGGGTGGTGTAGCTTGCCCCATCGTTTGACAGACGTTCCAAAGAGATCTCGGGTTTGTCGTACCTTTGTTCAAAGGCTATACTCGCGAGGAAGTCTCGCATTTTGTCAGCGTCACTCATGTTGAACTACCGGCAAATGAGAGGCGATTTGAAAGACATCACATTTTAAAACTTCTTATTCTCAACTATTACTTATCACGGGTTCGTGATTAATAAAATAAGTAGGTATTTTATGTTTATAAGGGTATTTTATGGGTCGTTAATGGTGTTCGTGCATGTTCTTGCATGGAACTTGCACGTTTTGTTATTAACTGTACGTACCTACCTATAGTGAGTTAGGTATACTTACACGATTGAATTGTTCTTGAATAACAGCAAATTATTTTAAGAGGTTTGTTTGCACAACTCGCTTTCCTCGGCTGGATGATTTGGATAATATTTTTGTTTGTATGATGATTGAGTAGCGTCCGAGTACCTAGTCATCTGAGCAGACTCGGTCCGAGCACGCTCTGTCGCAAATAGATGGGATAAATAAATCAATCATGCCATTTTAACAGAATTCAGAACTGTCTGTCCTCCTGAAGGATAAATCATCACACCTAAATAAGTACGTAGCCACACGGGAAATGAAACAAACATCAATATAATATTTCCCTTTTATTATTTCAGGAATCGTTTGTTTTCATATTAATATAATATCATAGTTTCATTACAGTGGTTACAAATCAGCAGGTAATGACGAATGCACGAACGTTGGTACCCGACCAGTTCTTATAATTAAATACAATTTCAAAACAATAACCTACAAAAACACGCATGCAACTTTTCAACCATTTGGCGCCAAGAAAACCTACCAAAGACAATTCTTTCATATTTTTATTGGCTTGGAAACAAGCTTGGTTGAAAAGCAGTGTGACCAGCGCGTGAAAAATGTTACCATCGCACAATTTAACAGAAACGTCGCAACAAAAATATACACAGCCTTTAACTTAATATTTTATAATCAAATTAGGTCGTTATTAGTGCATCTACGGCCTAGGCATCTCACCCCGAGTACCGACATTCAATAATTTACTTGGTCGTACACGCTATTTTGTTAAAAACGTACACAACTTTTTTTATATAATATAAACATTTATTTTATCATAATCAATATAAGTACCTAGTAGAATTTCTCTAACCTTGCATTAACTAGAACGACTTAGTGCAATAAACATTTTTTTTGTTTTATAAATTAAGCATAAATTATTTTAATACAGTATAATTTGTTTGAGTATAAAAACAAAGTTTCGTAAAAATGCAGTCATCAGCTTAAAGTAGTAGGTAACAGAAATGGGAAGCGAAATTGCAAATTCTACACTTATAGGCGATATGTGGAATAAATAACCAGTAATCGATATAGAGCGGTGATAGCCCGGACGGTTAAAGAGCCTGCCTAAAATCAGTGAGGCTCGGGTTCGAATCCTGGCATGTACCAATGAGTTTTTCAAAAACTTACGTACATATTTATCACTAGCTCGACGGTGAAGGAAAACATCGTGAGGAAACCCGCAGGTCTCAGAATTAATTCTGAGACAGGTGTAATAGACCCGGTCCGGCGATAGGCTCACCACCTATCACGTTTAGGGGTCCAATATATCTCGTGAAATGTGGGTATTTCCAGTAATGGAATACCTCTGCCTACCCCCTCGGGGATAAAAAAGGCGTGAGATTATAATCGATATTTTAACATCGTTATATTATTATTAATTTCGCAGCACTGGGCACGAACAGATTGAACTTTGACAAGCATTTTAGTGTTGCGCAAATTTTATATGCGCCAAAAAATCTATCGATGTTTTATTTTTCCAACGATTTTGAAAACATTATAAATATAAAAGCACGCCACTAGATTACTGTGTCCGTTAAAATATACGTAATCGTCAATAATTTCTAGCCCTATTCGATAAAACAGAGTCTAGTGACGTTTTCGAAATCCGTTATATTTAATCGATCGATATATTTCTCGGGTAAACGTCAATGGTGTTCAGAGAACAGCCCAGTGCTATTTGCTAAATAGAAATATCTACGTACAAAGCTAAATCACAAGAATTTGATTACACGATAGTTATTGTATCTTTAGAACGCGTTCATTCTTGCAAACGAATATACTATACATGCATGATATGATAAATATTGTACTATATTATTTACTTTAGCTTTAAGTTTTTTACGCTATAAACGGAGAAAGGAATAATTGTCATTTGCCATAAAATGAGAGCCCCATTTTAACTTTAATTTTATAAATTTAGGATGATTTAATTTGGTATATAAATTTAATAAATTGCTCTATTGGAAGAGCTTTTACAATTTATATTAAATCAATTGGAAAAAATCGTGCCATTTTCTAATCTCTCATGAAAGTTTCACAATCATAGCCGAGGCGTTTATTACTTATTAATCCAAGATCATGTATAAAGAGCAGCTCCAGCTCGAATTGCGATAGTAGTAACATACATTTTAACAAGAATGCACGAAATAAACAATGCATAAGAACTGTTTCACAGAAATATTCTTTAAGACTCGAAAAATTCTTTAAGAAACCCGACTTAAATACTTCGTTGCACATACAAAGCGGCGACTGATAGATGCTGAGTAAAAACATTTTTAAATTGACGATGCAAAATATTAAACGTTAGTATGCATTAAAACTATATTTTCATAATACACTTCACAACAACGATGGGATACGTTATTAATACAAACACTGATGCGCCGATTTTTTTATCGACATCGATAAATCAATCAAGCACATCACTGCATGCTCAACTCTTCGCGTGATTGGGGGACCTACATCAACACCATAATGTTACTCGTACCTCGCTATCCCTACCGCCCTAATCGATCGATTGTTGATCAACAACGTCAACAAATCGATTCTGAATCCTACCAGTGGTACCTTCAGTGACGACACTAGTTTTGATATTTTATCTACAAAAGCTAAGGCGCGCGGTTCTAATAACACTGAACGAATCCAATAGGTATATAAAGTATTTTAAAGCCTGATATAGGAGCGCTTACCTGTCTCGCGTCTAGCTCACTTTAATTAGAAGCCAGCAATAGTTGTGAGCATTATAGACCGCTCCATTATAAGTGAACCAGCGGTCAAGGAGGACCGCGCACCGTCACTACCGACTTAAGCCTAAGATAACCTGTATTTATATTCATTCAAATTATTAATTTTTAGCTTTAAATACACATATAGGTACACGTCAACGACAAGAATTAAATTTTTATTCCGCTATCACTGAAAGGTACATACAATTTATTGTATACTTGATAACAGTGGATCGATCGGACCGCGCGGAGCTTACAACTACATATTCATATCTCTACACAAAATATACGCTAAGTTCGATATATGTGTATAAGAATTGACTGGAAAAAATAGATATTTTCGTATTTTTCAACAACAGAATAAACGTTTAAAAAAATAACAGGACGATTCACGTTCTAAGATTTATAATTCTCTATTTAAACAGAAAATTTAAACGTTACAATAAATTCAAGATGGCGTCCGCGCGACCCGACGAGCCTCAAACAACAGCGCCTAAGAAAGAGATAACAACTTTAGGATAATACCCATAAACACACTGGTATTTAGTAATATTACACGTTTAGTATACAATTATATTAATTAGCCTATGTTCTAAGGGCTGCCTGCAGAGACATTTCTTAGAGAATCCCAAGACCATAGACAAATATGTTTTTCATTGACCTAAGTACAATTTTGTAGCCAGTGATACCGTGGAGAAATATTCGTTTTCTGGTAGTTATAATGTCTCTGCAAGCGTGTGTACTAAAATAGTTATTGTACCGGAGGCGGCGCGTTGGGCCCGTGCGCACATAAGCAAGTGTTGCCAGATGCGAGTCTACAGTGCTAAATATTCAAAGCTACCTTAAGTTCTACCATTTGGTAGGAATAATTTTAAACGAGGTTACGTGGTTTCTTTGAACGGATATGTCAACAGATTTATATAAGTACACAAATGTAATCGGTTAATCTCACTCGCTCGAACAACCGCTTATGCAAGACAGAGATGCAAGACACAAATAGCGATTGAAAAGGCACTAAAGAAGACATCGTGCCACAGAACTACACTCTAACAATGGCAAGTTTTATAAGGTTGCCATTATAACAAAAACAAAATTAACTTTTTTAATTGAGCATTCGGTGGTTGGTCTAATAGTTATGTAACATTAATTATCTTTGGGTATTTTTAGTACGTTGCAACATAACCTATTTTTCTGTATTATTCGCGCCAAATCTTCGGTCTTTTTTACTACTCTTACTCTGCCGACCGCACCACTCTGATAACGCATCAACACAACTACAACTAGCAAATAACATACGGAAATGCATTATGACAGTTGTACTTCGACTGACATCGAATGGAATTTTTTATACAGACATAATTTATACAACATAAATCAATGGTCGTCGAATAAAACTTACAACCTACTAAACAAATTTACAACAAAGCATAGAAAGGTTCCTTAAACTGGCAACCCCGACGGCCTGTTCGTTTCTGATAAATCTACCAAGTAGCACAATAAAAAGATGTCAGTTTATCAAAACAACAGAAAAGTAAGTATAACTACGTGGGTTTCGTTTTCGCTTCAACTTCGACTGCTTCCAAAGAAAAAACGTTTCCGAAACATCCTAAGCAAATTCTCGAATAGGTATAGTGGTTATAAGCAGGTGCACAGCGGCGTTGCCGCTTTTTTCCGAGTCCCGTGGGAATATGAAAAAAATCAATCCTGTCCACCGCCGCCAAGGAATATTTTCTATTAGATAGATTATAGATTAAATAATATATTATTAAATAATTATAGAAAAAATATCACTGTCATGTACTTTTATTTAATAATTTTGCACTCCAGCTAAGGCAGATTTTGGTAGAACAAGACCCAAAATGCTAGCAAATAAATTATTATTATTACTGTCGAAGTATATTTTTCTTAAACGTTCGTAGTCGTTCTGAAATATTGACAGGTCTAGCTGCTCTATCGAATTCGAATTTGGAATGATCACACCGTAAACGTTTTATCATGAGGATAAATAGCAAAATAAGAATTTTGCGATTTATAATTTAGATTACCATTAACATTTTAAAGTAAATCAGTTTGTTGTAGCTTCAAAAGCAAAGCGAAATCGAACTCTGCCTTCCACGGTCAACCAGTTCAAAGATTAAACTAGTTTACAGAAACGAAACATAATTAGTTACATCTGTGATGCGATATTAAAAATAACTAAAAAATTATTTACAAATATAGAAACAAGGGAAACCGTGGACGAACAATTAAATTCCTATTCATAATATTATCTGTGATATTATGAACCAACATTCGAATTACATGTGAGTTTCATGTACTCATCACATTATGCAAGATTATTTTTTGTGTTTTAACTGCAACATAATCTTATTAAGATACTACCCCAGCTCTTGAACTCAAAAGAATAAAAAACCCAGAGCTGTAAAAATAGTAAAAAAAAATAAGAAACCGGTTTTGGACAATACAAATAAAAATTGTTCTGCTTTTTTAAGATTTAAATAGTGGGCGACAGATTACAAACATAATGGCCAAAAAATTTGGATATTTAATACAAAAAATAACCTTGCCGCTGCGATTCATGTGGAATCGTAAAATTAATAACAGCTAACAGACTATACATTAACCATTTAGCGAAGCGTTAGGCTTCTTCCGGACATTATATTACAAGTTTACATCTACGCTATAAACAGACGCGCGAATCGAGACCCCTTCCGAATTGACTAGTGTTATATTTATATGTTTTTCAAGACGAATTTTTCTTTTTTTTACGCGCTTATGAGGACACTTACATATTTATGGATGTAAAGCGGCCCTGAGAGGATCACTTTCAATTGTCAGTGTGTTACGTTATTGACAAACGCAATTGAAGAGCAATAATACTCTATTTTGTAATTTATATTTCAAATACACTTCTTTATTATTATTATTATATATTTCGTATATTAAATAAATACATGCGAGATAGTATTTGTAAATTGTATGTTAATATTTCGGTAATATATGGTATTCACGCGCCCTGAAAAGTTTACGTCATTTGGAGTGGCGTCCCATCAATCCGGTGAGCGTTTACGAGCGAACTTTGGAATGTCAACTTTTTTTTAAATAAATAGATTTTTAAAGAAATAGGTAAAGTATTTTTGCTGATTTTAACTTTTTTATTGATACCTTTATGTAATCCTTAAATCTTTAAGTTAGACTAAGAAAAATAATTATGTAAGTTCCCCATTGCTTCAATTGGATTTGTAATCAATGACAAACATGAATCACGCAGAATTGACAATTGAAAATGTCTCGGAGCCACTAAAGAGCGTTTTCACATTATCCGATCCGATATCGGAGGCGGACGACGATAGACGATAGGTGACACCTAATGTTTTACATATTTCTGACAAAATCTATACCTTTTTGGCAGGTCCATCCTGGTAGAGTATAATAGACAACTTTATTTGCTGGATCTATTATATTAGAGACGCAAAAGCCCATGTCGGTGTCTGATCCGATAACCGATATCGGAGCGGACAAGGTGAAAGGTAGGTATGTATTTCACACATTTTACTTGCCCAGATATCGTATCGGCATCCGACTCCGATATTGGATCGGATAATGTGAAAACGCTCTAAGAGTCATTGGAATATTAAAGTATACACTTAAAAATATTCCATAAAGTTGCAGTTTATGTTCTATTGTTTAAGGTGTCCTTGCTTCTGACTGCAGTACTTCTTCTAAGCACATCAGTACATCATAAATTTTCATAAATTTTCCCGTTCAAAATTGAATAACCATTGTGTATTATATTTTTTTATAACATTTGCTTCGGGTTTTAGGGCGCTTTCTCACTCTATCGCGACTGAAAGTCGTCCTGTTTAAACTGTTGTGACTTGTATATAAAGGAGTTGTTCACATGTACAGCACACAGTAACTGTGCTCCTTCTAGGGTGGATTTTTACCAGTGACCTTACGTGACAACACAGTTCGAAAGCGCCCTTAGATTAAACTACAACACTTGGACACCAATTATGCATAAGACCCTTTGATTTTTCTATATTGCTCCGAACGATTCTAATTGGATTCTATCTAAAGATTAGTGGATAATACAATTTCCAATCTCTTTCGACTCTTAAAACAATGGTCGTACCAAATCGAATATACTTCGACCGTTCGTATATACAAGTTATCCCCAGTAATCCCCACTAGTTGGTTTCAGGAGAATCATAGTGCGTCGCAAGTCGCTGCGACATGCAAACACGGACGCACAGATTCTTAAGACCATGTGATACCAATTTCCATACAAAAAACACTCGATACGCTTGAATGTACTGACAAGTTACTGTGGACTGCGGTAGAAATCTATCGCTAAAGATCAGTTAGTCTGTGAAAACTGACCTACCTTATATACCGACTGTGAAAAAATGTTCCGAAGCCCTCACTTCTCCTGCCTAGAGATGGCAAGCGCGAGTTGCAGCTCGGCGTCTTCTTGCCGCCTCCGGGCCTGGGCTTCGGCCTCCAGCCGCTGGGACTCGGCCGCTGCCCACGCCCACTGCTGCTCCTCCGACGGCAGAAACTCCTGGCTCTTGGCCTCCGATCCTTTCTTATCCTTATTCTTCTCCTTCTTCGTCCTCCCGATTCCGCCTATCGTGTGGACGAGCGACCTCGCATACTTCACAGGCTTCGGGGACTTCTCCTTTTTATTCGGCAGAGTGTTCGGCCAGGTCTCGTTCAGGTTTTTGTTCTGATCGGCTCCCCAGTCGGCCCAGTTGTCGGACTTGTTGGCCCAGTTGTCGGTCTTCCAATCGGTGGGGGGGGTTTTGGTGTTCGTTTTGGTGGCCCAAGCGTCGGCTTTGGCGGGCTTGGCCCAGGCATCGTCGGCCCAAGTGTCGTTGGGCCACGCCGCCCACGAGTCGTTGTTGTTGGTTGGTTTGGTCCAGGAATCGTTGGGGGGGGCATTGGGTTTGGACCGGAAGGGGTCGGAGGCTAAAGGGGGGGCGGAGACGCGACCGCTCCTCTTCTCGGGGGGGGCGAAGGTTCCGTTCAGGTTCGATCCAGTGGAAAAGAAGTCGTCGGTTTCGAAGCCGGCGACGGAAGTGGGTCTCGCGATGTCCGGTTTCCTTCCGTCGAGGACGTCTGCGAAGGGGTCCTCGATGTTGAAGGGGTCCTCGTACCGGTAGTCCTTGAAGGGGTCCTCGGTGAAGTCCATGGCGCTGCGGGTCTGGACACAAAGCGGGGGTTGAGAGGGGTCGGGGGTGGGGGGTGGGGGGTACGCACGTGTTCCGCTGTCGCCGCGTCCTCTAGCGCTGCAATGTGGGGACAAGCACACGCGTGTTAGCATGTTAGTGGCTGATGGTCGGTGATGGGGGCGAGCCGTGGTCAGAAAAGTGGTTAAGAAAAAAAAAATGTTTCATACGGTCGAATATTGGAACGCTTGTTGGCATGTAGCACTTATCGTTCGTAATGCAATAAATTCGTACGAAAAGTTGTAATGGTTATCTTGACGAACGTTCAAGTATTCGACCGTAAGACTATTTATAAACGATTTTTTTTTAATAAGAAATAATTCTGCCAAAAATTGTTTTATCTTTTATACAATAATTTGTGTGACATAACTTGTATGAATCGATTGACTGTATTGACCACGGCACGTCCCAATAGTTATATAAAATATTAATTTGTATAATACAGTATTTTTATAAACGTTGATGAAAAATAAATATATAAATAATAAGTAATATTTAACAAAATCATAGAGGATGGAGGAAGGTAGAGGAGATAGAGGAAGGAGGACAGAAAGAGGATTTTTAGGAAGAACGAAGCATTAACAATTTTACAAAGCGTTTTTTTTTTTCAGAAAAAAAATTTTTTCAATGAATTACAAAATTATCAACAAATATATATACCACAATACCCAAAAGAACATCACAATCATGCATTTTATATAAAATTATAAGCAGTCATCTATCACTAAAGACAAATAAAAAATATGAACATCTAATAAAACATTATGGTGATGAAGATGATGAAATGATGATTACAATGAGATTACGTGATGAACAAAAAGCGTGTGAAGCGAAGCCAAATCTGTAAGCTGTGATCGTAATTGTATTTGTTAGCGATCTTGAAAGATTGAGAATGGCATTTGCTAAAATAACAGAGAAAGTAAAATATCCCTTCAGCAGATACACGACAATGGCTTCGATTCTGCTGTACAGCAACTAAACTTATTTTAGGTTAGTCCTGTCTTTGTCTTTCCTCAAAAAAAGAAAAGGGATAGAAGATAACCTACCGAATTTAGTCATGTCAGATGCTGTATTTTAGTCGTTATTTCTTTACTTATGCACTAAACACGTTATGAAATGCCTTAGTTGACAGGACTAATTTAAATTTGACAGGACTAGATATCTCTCGTCTTTTTTCTTTTCTAGAAGAAAGAAAATGATAGGAGTAAACTAAAATAAGTTTAGTCACTGTAAAGCAGAATCGAACCCAATAGAGATTTATGATGGAAGCCGCTTTGCAGCTTATTTTTGTCACAAAATATATTTTTTATGCTTTCTACCCACGATTAAATACACTGAAACTTACTAGTTATATCCAAGTCCACTAACAATCTACAGGTAAACACCACTTGTAAATATATCTAAAAATTTATATTATTGATGCACAAGTGCCGTTGAAATTCCAGATAAAAAAACTAATAGCGACTTTGAGTGACATTTTATGCCAAATATTTTTTTATTGCACTACAAACAAAACATAAATAAAATGCCATTCTCCATCATTTAGAACTTTTTAGGTGCATTCGTGCTTTATTTACGTACATTTTACTTTCTCTGCAGCGTAAAAATAAATAATCGTTTAGCAAAATTTCTGATAGTATGATTCCGAGACCATGCTACATTGTAAGGAAATGGGGGGGGACAAATAATTCGTAATTAAATCATAACGAAATCAATCTGAAAACAAAACGTTAGCTTAAAACTAAAATGAAGGTAATTAATTTTTTTTTTTTAATTTTTTGTAATAAATAAATTCCTTATATACTTATTTTTTTGCACAATGTGGAGATCATATTACAAGTATATTAATATTATTTAATTATTTTTTTTAATATGGACACAAAAAAGAGTATTATGAATATTATGGCAGCAATTTGTCTGTGGTATTACCATGGAAGATTCTTTATACTTGAAGTGCCAATATGTGAAAATCAGCAATAAACCTACCTAACGAGCCATTTACACGAGGGCAATCCACTAAGTCTGCATACAAAAAAAAACCGGCCAAGTGCGAGTCGGACTCGCGCACCGAGGGTTCCGTACAACCTTGCAAATTTATGGTTTTCGTAATTTTTCCTTTATCTATGCTATAAGACGTTGCTTCGTACCAAATTTCAAGATTCTGAGTTCACGGGAAGCACCCTGTAGGTTTTGATTCCCTTGCAAGTGTCGAAAATTTGCGGCATAAACGGCTGTATCTTTTGATTGCGTTGGCTTAGAAGTTTGATTTTTTCACAGCTTCAAGGGACAGTAGACCTGAGTAATTGATATAAATTTCAGCTTCATACCTCCACGCGTTCCTGAGAAAAAGGGTCTTGACAGACGGACGGACGGACGGACAGACGGACAACAAAGTGATCCTATAAGGGTTCCGTTTTTTCCTTTTGAGGTACGGAACCCTAAAAATTGACGACAATCCATTCCATTGTCCTCAAGTTTTTTTTTGTATGCAGTCCTGTAGTGGATTGCCCTCGTGTAAATGGCTCGTAAGTTGTAAGTTTCTTTTTGGATTGTTATAAAGCCTTGTTTGTATTTGCACACTGCAAAACCTGTCACTGATTTCAATGCAGTTTTTTCTCATTATTTATTTAACATAAAAGTACCAGATGCATCAAAAAACATGCCAAAAACCACAACATCTCCACAGGGTGCCAAGTGAAAACTGAAAACCTATAAGTATCCTGGATGGCCTAAGTGGCCTACTGAGCCTACCTTGAGCGGCGGGTTGGGCCGCGGCGGCGCGGGGCGTGGCGGGGGCGTCTTGTGCTTGGGCGGCAGCGAGGGCGTTGACCCCGACGCCACGGAAGCCCTAGTGGGCGCGTGCAACACGGCGAACGGGTCGTTTTCCCATGCGCTCTACAACAAACGCAGTGCATTTGCAGAAAACTCACAAGTTTTTTTTAAATGATCAGTATTTTACATACCAAGGGAAGTAAAATAAGAAGTGATCTGAGGCTTTCTTATTTACTTCCCGAGGTGTGTATACTTTTCTTCAGCTCGACGGAGGTGGAAAGCGGCAATTTCGATGAAAAATTTATTTATTTATGTAGGTAATTGAAAATTACACTCAGAAAAGTCAATAGTCTAATAACAAGGCACAGACTCGTCCACGAAGATTGGCTAAATGTAAACAGCAGCCAATCTCCACCGACGAGTTACTGGTTCGAAATACAGTAAAAGCTTAAAAGTATGTATATATTTTTCCATATTGGTTTTTGATGTGCAATAAAGTTGTTGTATTGCATTAGTTATTAGTACCTAAGTATATCTAGATATTAGGTAGAAAAAACATTTTGCAAAGAGCGCAACGCCTGTTATAGTTGACAATATTTATTTTTTTATAATATGTACCTATACAACGCGTAACAGAAAAAGCGCAATTCCTCATACACCCCAATTAGTACATTAATATATAAAAAATATAATGCAATCGAACTTGAGTTGTGTCTAACCAATTTTCTTAAATATCGATTAATAATAGCACAATTTCCATAGAAAGCTAAATTCAGCTACGCTAAATAATTTTTTTTTTTAATTTAACACATATTAAAAATAGCTGAAATCGAATAATTAGTCGATACTGAACAAACTAATTTCAGGAATTACGCTCATTCTGTTACATGTTGTATATAAGTTTGTATTTTATTTTTTCTTTAATAATAACCTCCTCCTTAACGAACACAACAAAAAAGAATTAGCGAAATGTGACCAATAGGGATTCATTTTTAAAATGATTATGTATACATGATCATTTTAAATTAAGTGCAAGTATTTAAAAGCATCGATTTTAATTTTTCTTTGTGTTAGTAACAATGTTCTTATCCTATGTTAGTAATTAATTAATAATAAGTTAGTTTTATACGCTACTTTACAAGATAACATCGATTATTACAGAAATATATATAAACAACAATGTATCTCGTGAAATGTGGGTATATTCAGTAATGGAATACCTCTTTCTACCCCTTCGGGGATGAAAGGCGTGAGATTGTTTTTATTTATATATAAACAAACTAACACGATGTACATAAAGAATACCCGCACACTACCCAATCAAAAATTACGGTAAAATAAGTAGATAAGTAAAAAAAGGCGACAAAAGTTGCGTTTTAGTGCAGTAATGAGGGTTTATGCAAAGCTTATCTACGAATAAGGAACAACAAACAAACGTTTTTTGTCTGTCTTAAGATGTTAATAAAATTCTATTTCTCTTACATACGTATATTTGTACCTAACCTTCAAATATTTGCACTTGATTTAAAATGACCCTATTTTTTTTTATTTATTTATTTACTGTTTGGAAGATTAACAGCTTTAATAACAAATTGAGTAATATAAGTTAAATAACAATATGCCAATTACTAATCTCCACCTATAGGTAACAAATTACTTTAGACTTCAAAAATTTAAAATTTGAACAAAACACAATTATTTACATAAGTACCTACATAATTATCTAATTTAACGATTTAACAATGCAGTTAGAAATTACCACGTGCACTTAGTTTAAATCTGCTATGGCTTTTCAAAAAAGTTGTGTCTATATAGATAGATATACGTATACATCTACAGCCTACATACAGAGCTATACTCACATCGTTCTGCTTGTTGCCAGCATTGGCGTTGGGGGCGAAGGCGTCGCCCGAGAACGGGTCCGTGGACCCCGCGAACGGGTCGTTGCCGAAGCCCTGTTCGGGACATACATGTAGCAATACTGTAGCGATAGCGACTAAATATCCAAAGGTCAATAAACAATTTTTAAAAAAAAGCGTCTTAATATTGCCGCTGTCCAAAACAGAAAGGGCGAAACGTACAGTGCGGGCTTATCTTGGCAGCTCTGAAGTTTCTCAAATCGCTGCGTAATTTTCATTTTATAGCGACCATTTGGCGGTATGAGGCGGTTTACGCAGGCGGAGCCTATGTTCAGAGCAGTCAAGTTAAAACGGCCGTCTTGTATTCAGCTACCAAAAGCCAAGTGGACGACAGGGATGGCTATAGTTACGAACCGCATATATTTATTGAAGCTCAACAGCAACATAGGACATTTAGCTTATAAATTTAAAAACAGAGCTTCACTCATTATATACAGCCAGTGGTAGCTAAAGCTCTCAAACTAATCCATTAGATTAAGATTAGCATGGGTTCGGTGACAGTTCACATTTTTCTGCTTTACGCTTACTACTTTCGACTAATAAAAATAATTATTATTTTATCATTGCAAAAATACAATATTTTTTATTATTCGAAAGTAGTAATCGTAAAACGGAACTGCACTTAACTCTACGCCTATAAACTTAAATTATACTTTTCATAAGATTTTTCATCACCTCTAATCTGTATCCTAAAGCATTGATTACCTGCGCAGGCGCCTTCGCGTTGGGCGCGAAGGGGTCTGTGGGCGATAATGGCGGGAAAGCCGAATGCTTCGTCGGCTCCGAGCCGAAGCCGTTCGTCGCGCCGAACTCGCCGCGGAACGAGTCGTCCTCCTAGAAGCAACCATATCCACGTAATACTGATGTGGTGGAATCTTAACATTATGTTCACATATCTATACTAATGTTTTAACGAGGAAAGATTTGATTTTTTGTTTGTTTATAATAAATAGGCTCCGAAACAACTGGACCTATATGGAAAGCTACATTCTGAGGAAGTAAAAAAAGTCATATGTTATCCCCGTATACAGGAACGGGAACTACGCAGGGGAAACCGCGCCAAACAGCTAGTAAGTATTATCTATATCTTAGCAGTGAAACAGTAAGGTAGTGAGAGATGTACTGTGACAGTGGCACAGTAAGGTAGTGAGGTAATGAGATAGTATGGTAGTGAGACGGTGGGTAGTGAGGCAGAAAAATTGTTAGGTGAGACAGTGCGTAGTGAGAGAGGTACTGTGACAGTTGGACAGTAAGGTAGAGAGGAAGTGAGATAGTAAGGTAGTGCGACGGGGGGTTGGGAGGCAGTGAGATAATAAAGTAGTGCGGCAGTTGGTAGTGAGATAGTAAAGTAGTGTGGCAGTTGGTAGTGAGATAGTAAAGTAGTGTGGCAGTTAGTAGTGAGATAGTAAAGTAGTGTGGCAGTTGGTAGTGAGATAGTAAAGTAGTGTGGCAGTTGGTAGTGAGATAGTAAAGTAGTGTGGCAGTTGGTAGTGAGATAGTAAAGTAGTGTGGCAGTTGGTAGTGAGATAGTAAAGTAGTGCGGCAGTTGGTAGTGAGATAGTAAAGTAGTGCGGCAGTTGGTAGTGAGATAGTAAAGTAGTGTGGCAGTTGGTAGTGAGATAGTAAAGTAGTGTGGCAGTTGGTAGTGAGATAGTAAAGTAGTGCGGCAGTTGGTAGTGAGATAGTAAAGTAGTGTGGCAGTTGGTAGTGAGTTAGAGCGGTACTGCGACAGTGAAGTACTAAGTTTGTTGGTACTGACGAGTGCATCGCTGGGCGTGGCTCCACGTACGACCCTGTCGAGGTGCTCGGCCGTGAAGTTGGGCTGCAACTGCAGCTGCGCCTGCGCCGCTGCACCAGAGGACAGCGCGGCCACGGCGGCCTCCATGAGGGCCAGTTGCTCCTCCAGGTGCGTGATCTTTATGTTCGCCTAGAGGACACGTGTAACACGCACTTTGGAAGCTGTTATGACAACCTACTGCCTCGGTATGGCTGGATTGTAACAGGCACTGATAATATTTCAAATATTACCCTCCTTTTAGAGGAGTCGGGTATAAATGTAGCGTATGACACTCGGGAAATGAAGAAGAATTTAATGACACCACGCACTTCAAAATCGGAAAACCGGTTTGACAATCATTGAAGCTACAGGCTGTGACAAATAAAAATAGTCACATACATTACATAACCTAAAAACATTGCCCTCTTTTTGGCGCAATTGGGTAAAAAACAAGAGAATAATATGAATAAAATTTCAATCATTCGTCTGGTAAATGTTTGCTGTAACTCTCACGGACAGTAACGCCTAACTCGGGCCTAGCCGATCCTCTCAGTTCATTAATTAATGGCTCTCACAGTGTTACACTCGTGTTACGTCACACGAACAAAAGCAATTTCGCACAATGTGACATCTACACTAATATTATAAAGAGGAAAGATTTGTATGTTTGTAACGAATAAACTCAAAAACTACGGTACCAATTTCACAAATTCTTTAAGCAATGGAAAGCTACAATATTCTTGAGTAACAAAGGCTATATTTTATTCCCGTATTAAGCACAGCACTCGCATAAAGTCATAATAACACTCGCACAAATTCACACTAGCACTCCCACAGTCACACTAGCACTCTCATAAAGCCACAATAACACTAGCACAGTCACACTGGCACTCCCCTACGTCACACTAGCACTCCCACCGCGTCATACTAGCACTCGCACAAATTCACACTAGCACTCCCACAGTCACACTAGCACTCTCATAAAGCCACAATAACACTAGCACAGTCACACTGGCACTCCCCTACGTCACACTAGCACTCCCACCGCGTCATACTAGCACTCACACAAAGTCACACTAGCACTCCCACAGTCATACTAGCACTCTCATAAAGCCACAATAACACTCGCACAGTCACACTAGCACTCCCCTACGTCACACTAGCACTTCCACCGCGTCACACTAGCACTCGCACAAAGTCACACTAGCACTCCCACAGTCACACTAGCACTCTCATAAAGCCACAATAACACTAGCACAGTCACACTGGCACTCCCCTACGTCACACTGGCACTCCCACCGCGTCATACTAGCACTCGCACAAAGTCACACTAGCACTCCCACAGTCACACTAGCACTCTCATAAAGCCACAATAACACTAGCACAGTCACACTGGCACTCCCCTACGTCACACTAGCACTCCCACCGCGTCATACTAGCACTCGCACAAAGTCACACTAGCACTCCCACAGTCATACTAGCACTCTCATAAAGCCACAATAACACTCGCACAGTCACACTAGCATTCCCCTACGTCACACTAGCACTCCCACCGCGTCACACTAGCACTCGCACAAAGTCACACTAGCACTCCCACAGTCACACTAGCACTCTCATAAAGCCACAATAACACTCGCACAGTCACCCTACACTAGCACTCCCCTGCGTCACACTAGCACTCCCACCGCGTCACACTAGCACTCGCACAAAGTCACACTAGCACTCCCATAGTCACACTACCGCTCTCACCCGCCCAACGTCCCTCACCTGGCTAACGGCGAGCACGGTGCGCCTGGCCTGGGCCGTGACGGCGTCGGCGTCGGCCTCGGCCTGCTTCAGCTCGTCGTGCAGCGCCCTCTCGCGCTCGCGGAGAGTGTCGGCCGCCGCCCGACGAGAGGCCACCTCGGCCTCCGTCTCCGCCGCTGCGGCCTCCTGGGCGGACACCTGGGCCCTCAGCTTGTCCACCTGACACAGACACAGCTGTAGCACTGGCCTAGCAGAAGCTTTCACAAAACTAGCATAGGTCATGGGTCACGGGTCACGGTCTAAGCCGATCACTGATCACTTTTCTAATGACATGGATAAAATTAAAATAAAAAATATATAATCTCACGCCTTTTATCCCCGAGGGGGTAGGCAGAGGTATTCCATTACTGGATATACCCACATTTCAGGAGATTGGAGTATTGGACCCCTAAACGTGATAAGTGGTAAGCCCATCGCCAGACCGGGTCTAATTACACATGTCTCAGAATTAATTCTGAGACCTGCGGGTTTCTGTTGATGAGATGAGATGTTTTCCTGCACCATGAAATAACATGGATTTATTTATTTATTTACTTAATTATAGGGAGACCTACAGCTATAATAACAATAATAGGCAATGAATTTAAATATCAGGAAGCCAATTAAAGGTACTCACAAGTACATAGCGGAATATTTAAGTTAAACGGCGTTCCCAATATGTGCGCTAACAGTACGCTATGATAACAAAATATGAAAGTATATCACTATCACTATAATCTCACGCCTTTTATCCCTGAGGGGGTAGGCAGAGGTATTCCATTACTGGATATACCCACATTTCACGAGATTCATTGGACCCCTAAACGTGATAGATGGTGAGCCCATCGCCGGACCGGGTCTGTTTACACATGTCTCAGAATTAATTCTGAGACCTGCGGGTTTCCTCACGATGTTTTCCTTCACCGTCGAGCTAGTGATAAATATGTACGTAAGTTTTTGAAAAACTCATTGGTACATGCCAGGATTCGAACCCGAGCCTCACTGATTTTCGGCCGGCTCTTTAACCGTTCGGGCTATCACTGCTCTTATGAAGGTATGTTACGTTATATAACATACTGAAGTCTCGAGTCCTGATTTAGAATATTTATAATACTCAAAATAAGGATATGTTTATGTGAAGATAAATCTATGTAATAATAGATGTTGTAAAATATTGTTACCTGCGCTTTGAGATCGTTTAACCTCTCCTGTGCTTGTCCTTTTTGGTTCTCTAGCTGCTTCAGTGTTGCCGTCAGTGTGTCCAACTCGCTCTGGAATTAAAAATATTTTGTACACATTTTTAAGTTATATATTTTTTGCATTTGTATTGATTATTGAAGAAACCCAATATGATGGTGTAAAGTGGGAGTTGGTAGTGAAAGGTGGCTAGAATTTCTAGTACCTCTCAATTTTATTATTACTACTAATTGTTTGAAATACCTATCAAAAGTCAAAAGTCAAAAATTCTTTTATTTCAGTAGGTATAAAAAATACACTTTGAAATGTCAATATAAACAAGGCACACTAAACTCGTCCATGAGGATTGGCTAAATGTAAACAGCAGCCCATCTCCACCGACGAGTTGCTGGTTCCAAATGCAGTACCCCGAGAAGAGCCAGCAAGAAACTCAAAGGCAGCTCTTTTTAGTCTCATGTCTTACTAGTAAATATGGTTCACAATAATAATTATAATGAATAGCCTTACATAGCGCCGAGTCGGTTAAACCCATGCATTTTGGTCTACTAAGTAGTCGGTAATTTTATAGTAGCCTTTTTTATGTAATTTTTGCTTAACTATTATTTTAAATTTGTCAAGAGGCAAATTTTGTAATTCAATGGGAATCTTATTGTAAAAACGTATACATTGACCCTTAAAGGATTTGGTAACTTTAGATAATCGACTAACACAAGCAGCCAGTTCATTCTTATTTCTAGTGTTTATACAATGTCTGTCAGTATTTTTTTTGTAAAGTGATATATTCTTTTTAACATACAATACGTTTTCGTAAATATACTGTGACGCCAGTGTCAGTATATTAATTTCCTTGAATTTTTCCTTTAGAGACATCCTAGACCCTATTTTATAAATTGCACGAATGGCTCGTTTCTGCAAAATAAATATTCTCTGGACATCAGCAGCATTCCCCCACAGTAGAATGCCATATGACATCAAGCTGTGGAAGTAGCTGAAATAGACAAGTCTAGCTGTTTCTACGCTTGACATATTACGTATTTTTTTTACGGCATATGCAGCAGAACTGAGCCTTTTCGCCAACGTATCAATGTGCGGTCCCCACTGTAACTTAGAGTCTAGAGTTATTCCTAGAAATACTGTAGTGTTTACACATTCTAATTTTTCGTTTTTAACTGTAACTGAGTTTAAAGTTCGTTTAATATTTGATAAAGAAAAATGTACACATTTAGTTTTTTTCTCATTGAGAAGTAAATTATTAACGTTAAACCAACTGACAACATCATTAATTACTATACTTTCATTGTCACACTTAATTACGATAAAACGGAGAAACTCTTTCAAATCTGAATTAATACCTACTTCCCTCTCAATCTCTCTCTCTCTCTTTCCTCTCTACTCAGAACAGCACCCAGCACCTATCTATTTGCTTATGCTCTTACATCATTTACATTCATTCACATGAACACTAACACACACATAAATAACGCTCATACACTTAACTACTACACATAACTTATATAATAAACAAAAGGTGTGACAAATGATTACCTATTATTTTTCTTTTCTTTTTTGGTTTTGTATTCTATCACCCAAATAACAGCTCCTAGCTAGTTTGGGAAATAGCTTGTCATGAAATAACCTGTTAATCTTTTACTTTAAATATTATGGCGAATTAGGACTGCCTCAAATTTTTTGAACATAATTATATTTGAACCTGTCAGCACAATGTGGCGCCACCTGGAATACAGGTTAAATCCTAGTTCAGATTGGAGTCCCAAAGTGTTGACAGCGTTTTCTTGATAATTTTACCCATGGTATTTTGTAAAGGACAGATTATTGTAATACCCATTTAAATGAATAAATGATTGTTATTATTATTATATTATTGTCCCTCTTCTTGCAGCACAGTTTAAGGGAAATAAAGATTATGTTGGCTTTTTGGCGGGAATCCGAAGAGGGACGTCATATTTTTTGTATAATTTTCCTTTTGCTGTATATTTCGGGTTTTGACTCACATTAGTGATAGTATAAAATGTGGCAAGTGTCCGTGAAAGTGTGCAGTGAATGGGAAATTCGATAAAATGCGAGGGATTTACATTTTTGGATTGCCTCAAGAAGTCACAACGAAGTCTTTAGTAAAAGTGCTATCATTTTACTGTTGATAACCAAGGGAGGGATGTAGAAAGTGTTGAAGACACTTTTTGTGCATGGTCTCTGTAGCAGAGTTATTTAACTGAGATATATAATAAAGAGAAAAAAAATCTGAAAAGAGCAGTGGTAGCCCGGACGGTTAAAGAGCCGGCCGAAAATCAGTGAGGCTCGGGTTCGAATCCTGGCATGTACCAATGAGTTATTCAAAACTTACGTACATATTTATCACTAGCTCGACGGTGAAGGAAAACATCGTGAGGAAACCCGCATGTCTCAGAATTAATTCTGAAACAGGTGTAAACAGACCCGGTCCGGCGATGGGCTCACCACCTATCACGTTTAGGGGTCCAATGTATCTCGTGAAATGTGGGTATATCCAGTAATGGAATACCTCTGCCTACCCCCTCGGGGATGAAAGGCGTGAGATTATTTATTTTATTTATTTATAATAAAGACTTGAAATCTAAATTACTTACTATTTGCAAAATACAAAAGCGATGCCGAAAAAAATATATATAATGTTAATTCCATACCATGAGGCTGTCGGCCTCTCCGGTCTTGACGGCCACCTCCCGCTGCTTGGCCGCCAGCTCGGCCTCCAGAGCAAGCCGCTCGCGGGACAAGGCGTCCACCTCGCGGGCGATGGCCTCCATCTCGGGCGTCGACTGAGGGCCCAGGCTCACCGGCTCCGGTTTCTATGGACAAACGGATAACCGAAACCCAATATTTTAATAAGGTAGTGTCCTCCCTAGTCAAATCAGTTACTTTTCATAATCTGTCAAAACGAAATTTTAGTATGGAAAATGTCCTGAAATAGCAAGGCTTGACGTCATAGTTTCTAGTACTCAGTTGCAGCACTTTTTTGATTGTTTTACTATTTTAAATTTCTTATAATTATAAATTGAAATTCGAAATACATATTTTGAGGTGTGTTGGGATAATCTTTTTAATGAATGACTCCTCGCAATTAAATTTCGATGCTGTCAACTACCCCATTGACTAAAGATCAAGAGAACATGATGACAGATCAACAGGGCGACGGTAGTCACTTACCATCAGGTGACCCGTCTGCTCGTTTGCCCCCTTTATAATAAAAAAACCATTTTTGTTTAAATTATCAAAAATTCCATAGATTGTCCCTACTTACTCCATAATATCTGTTTACGTTGTCCTAGGGTAAATACTGGAAATAAGTCAGTTTGATGTACATTTATTTATTTATTTATTTAACTTCATGTACCAAGAAAATGTACACATGGCGAACTTAATGCCTAAAGGCATTATCTACCAGTCAACCATCAGGCTAAACAGAAATATTTTGGCGGAATTGGCCCCAAATAGTAAAAAATCAATTAAACATATCATTACGGTAAATCCTAATACATAATAATGTTGATAAAATAAACTAATACATACTATAAAACCTCTTATAAAACAAATTATATGTAGAACTGCGTAGCGAAAAATCTAGAAGTCTACCTTTAAAAGACAAAAAGTTTATATTGCCACAAATATCATTGCCCTCTTTCAATCAATCTTTAACAGATTTCAAATTACTCTTTTCGAATTCTAAAACTAAATTCAAAAATTATGTCAATACCCAATACAATAAAACAATAATGACAATAATAAAATTATTTTTGATTCTGCTATTTATTTGCTTGTCTGAATGTTCGTTCCGGAAGACGATCCACGCACGAGTGGCACATTTGCGAGAAAGAGCTAAGCGCTTGTACGGGAACGTGAGTGAGAGAGAGACGAAGCTATGGGAGTTCGGGTTGGATGACAGGCTGTCATATCCTAGTACGATATTAAGTTTTTAAATACACTTCGTATGAAATACAAGTTAGTAAAATTGACTTTAGCCTCGTTTTCACGTTTGTCTGGCGGTATCCGAGTGTACTTGGATACCGCCAGACAATTTATGAATAGGACAGTGTTCTATTAACACATACGAGCGCCCTCGCACCGTGAAAACCCAGTTTTCGGCAATAGTTAATTAGATATACTTTTTTGTACAATTTTATTATGATACCTTCTTACGAGTATTTATTGAATTTTCGTAGTTTTATGTTATATTTTGGTATTTGTACAGTCAAGAGCAACTCAAGCTTGACACTACCAGTTTTAGCTGAGCTCTGATTTGTACTGCGCGCCATAGAATACAGGGCCGGGTCAAAGTCCAAAGTGTCAAGCTTTTTTTTTTTTTTTTTTTTACTAAAAAATGGGCTTGCTCTTGACCCCAGACTAGCCCGAGAGCAAAGACGGGGCCTACGTTGGGACGAGCTTGCCCAGAAGATGCCTGTTCACTCGATCCTTAAAGGCTTGTGGGTTATATGAACTCGGAAATACAGACGCCGGCAGGTAGTTCCACTCCTTGGCGGTGCGCATAATAAAAGAACTTGAAAAGCGCTTTGTGCGTATAGGTGGGATATCCACCAAGTAGGGATGAAGCCCAGCCGTGCGTCTGGAAGTCCGATTGTAAAAAGGGGAAGGTGGGATGAGCTCGTGCAGCTCTTGGGCACACTCCCCGAAATGCAATCTATAGAATACCGACAGACTGGCAACTTTGCGCCGATGGGCTAAAGATTGCAGCTTAGTCACCATCATCTCGTCACCAATCATTCTCCTGGCTCTGCGCTCTACAGAGTCTAAAGCGGCGAGTTGGTATTTAGCTGAGCCATCCCAAAGGTGGCTGCAATACTCCATACATGATCGGACTTGAGCTTTGTAGAGTGTTAGAAGCTGTCCAGGTGTGAAGTATCGCTTAACCTTATTAAGGATGCCCAGTTTTTTGGCCGCAGTTTGTGCCTTGGACTCAATATAGGTGCCGAAGTTGAGGTCTGAACTCAACTCCATGCCAAGAAGTTCTAGGCTGCCGGTAGTAGGTACAGATGCACCCCGAAAAGTAGGAGTCAGGTCAAATGGACTCCGTTTAGCGGAAAACAGACAGGCCTGCGTCTTGGTGGCATTAAAAGTGACCAGATTAGCGTCACCCCATTGGGAGACGCGACTTAAGGCCAAGTTCGTTCGCTCTACCATGGCCTCTCTCTGTGAACGTATATCTTCCCTACTGGCTCTTGCACTGGCCAAATATCTCTCTACAATCGTACTGTCGTCTGCGTAGCCAACAATGCTAGGTTGTAGCATGTCATTGATGTGGAGCAGAAAGAGGGTTGCAGAGAGAACAGACCCTTGAGGAACACCGGCGTCAATGGCCATGAGGTCCGAAGAGCAGCCGTCAACGACCACTCTGATTGACCGTTCGCTCAAAAAGTCCGACACCCACCTGCAAAAGTCAGAAGGGATGCCATAAGCAGGAAGCTTGCTAAGGAGACTTGCGTGCCAAACCCTGTCAAAAGCCTTTGAGATGTCGAGAGAAACAGCAAGCGCTTCCCCGTTTTTCTCAATGGCTTCGCCACAGCAGTGCGTAACATACACTAGAAGATCCCCAGTAGACCGACCGCGGCGAAAGCCATATTGCCGGTCACTGATCAGGTCGTTTTCTTCTAGATATGACAGCAATTTGCCGTTGAGAACCCTTTCCATGATCTTACAGAGCATGGAGGTAATGGCGATTGGTCGGTAATTGCAGGGATCGGCTCGCGTACCCTTCTTGGGTACTGGCTGCACATTAGCAAGCTTCCAAGATTTTGGCACCGTTCTAGTTTGGAGAGAGAGGCGGTACAGGCGTGTCAATACTGGAGACAACTCAGGTGCACACTGTCTTAGTACACGTGCAGGTATACCGTCTGGTCCACTGGCCTTATTCACGTCGAGGTTAGCGTCCTCTTGACTTTTTTTTCTGAGTCTTCTGACACATTCAATATTATTGTTAATAATAGAAGTATTGTCAATAATATTGAGCGTATTCGGATTGTATTGTCATACTTTGCAGTATGCGGGGCCATATATTGATAAGTAATATTGTCAATTTTAGTTTGACAATAATATTGAGTGTGCGCGGGTAGCCTTAGACTTTACTACACAGTATCTAATAACAAAAAATGGAACTAAGGCCACAAGGTGTCACATTCTAGCACAGAACGCTCGCTACGCTACGCTTTCCATTGGTGAAAGAATTTGTAAAATCAGCTCAGTAGTTTTTGAGTTTACTCGATACAAGTACCGTTAGTGTTATAATATAATAGCGGTTCGGCGCGGTTTCACCCGTGTAGTTTTCGTTCCCGTGGGAATACGGGAATAAAATGTAGCATATGTTACTCAGGGATATTCTAACTTTCCATCGGTGAAAGAATTTTTAAAATCGATGCAGTACTTTTTGAGTTTATTCGTAACAAACGTACAAACATTCTAATCTTTCCTATTTATAATATTAGTATAGATTAGTGTAGATATCTATGTGATAAAAGAAAAAAATAAACTTGGCGGCTGCACGGATTTAGATGAAATTTGGTAGGTAGATAGATCAGGACCCGGATTAACATATAGGCTACTTTTTATCCCAAAATAACGCGAACGAAGTAGCGGGCAACATTTCAAAACGACAGAAATGCAAAAATTTGCTAAGATCGAAAAAAAATATAAGCTTTGAAGGGCTAAATCTTGGAAACTATTGGGTCTACAGAGACAATTTTAGTATCATATTGTAGTTAATTTAGTCTACTTTAAAAACGTCCTAAGAAAGTTTTTTCAAAAACTACTCCTTTAGGGTTATAATCGCGAAATTAAAAAAAAATAAAAAAAAAATCGAGGCTTTTTCGATTTTTGACAAAGTTGCGTTCGGCGCTCGAGGTCACAAACTTGGATTATACATTAGGCCAACATCATAAACAAGTCTGCAAAAAATCAGAACTACCGGATTTGACGCATACAATCCCATACATTCAACCGACAAATTTACTGGACTAAAAGGTCACAAAGGTAGATTTTCTTTTACGAATATACCAGGTTATCAAAACTTATCAGGAGGCGACAAACGCAAGCTGGCCGAGATATCCGAGCGCTGGGTGGCCTACTACGAGTGCAGTGCGCGATCGCTGTCTCTTATGACCTCTTTGGGCGGCCTGCCCGCCATCTCCGTAGCCGCAATGCACGGCGCCACAGCAAGGCTGCCGTGCAGCCTCTGCTTACCCCCCGGCGGACGAGTCATCACGTGGCATTACGCCGAGGTACAATACAGCCGTTTTAACTTGGCTGCTCTGAACGTAGGCTCCGCCTGCGCAAACCGCCTCATACCGCCAAATGGTCGGTAAAAATGATATTGCGCAGCCACAGAGGTGCCAAATTAAAATGGCCGTACCATACACACATCTATGTTAAGCTGAATTTACATTACGAAACTAGTGTTATGCATGAAATTAGTTTCATGCAACTAGTTTCAGTACCCTTGAAAGTACTTTCGTGACATTAATAGTGTCGTGACGGGCCTGTTGGCTCAGTTGGTGCCTTCTAAATCGGAGGTCGCGGTTCGATCCCCGCTCGGGGCCAACGTTTGTGTGCATGAACATGTCTGTTGGCTTCGTGTCTGGTCGTTTAATATTTATTTAAGTATGTTTATCAGTTGTTTAGAACCGTGTGTAAATAAAAAAAATCTACATTATTTCTAAGATCATCGCCGTCAGCATCTAAACTTTTGCCGCGCATAATGTTGCGGCACTTGCGGCACAGATGCTTTCGCATGACATTAGTTTAAAAAAAAATGCGCATGGCACGAAACTACTTCAGTGTCATGAATTGAATGCATGCATTGTGAAAATTAATGTTTACACGTGAAATTGTCGGTGAAATTAATTTTGTGACACTACTTTTATGACACTTGTTTCATAATGTAAATTCGAAGTGTCTAATTGAGACTTAGCATGTTACTGCAGTATCCAAAGACGTTTACAGAAAAAGTTTATCTCTCTGATTTTCTTCCAACCTCTTTTTCAGTATCATGTTTAGTGATGTACTATGTAGGTATTTGACTGTATCGAAGTTAAATAACAACGTCGATAAAGTTCTGCATGAAAATTAAAGGAGCAAAACGCTATAATTGGCTATAACATTTTCCGAGTAGTCTGCTATTTGCTATTTTATTTAAAGGCCGAGCAACCGACCAATCACGGCAACGCCTAAGATGTACGGATTTAGAATCCTACGCGGCGTATACTTGAAGACTCAATTCATTCAAAAGCAGAATAACCAACAAATTCTTCCCCAATTCCAGTCACTGAACAACCTAACCTTCCTACCAATGGAGGAAAAAGAGACAGCGGTTCTGGAACAAGACGGCAACTTGACCATATACCACGTGCAGTCGGCCGACGCGGGCGTGTTTAAGTGTCAGTTGGGGAACAGCTGTGGCCCGCTTGTGGTCCTGGAGGTGGACTACGAGGACTATACACTTGTTAGTGGTCTCAATCAGCATTATGGACCATATACACGAGGCCATTCCATGAACCATTCCACTCAGCCAATAAAAAAGAAAACGTATTTATTCTGTAGGTAATAAGAATTACATTTAGAACAGTCAATAATCTAATAACATGGCATACTAAACTCGTCCATGAAGATTGGCTAAATGTAAACAGCAGCCCATCTTCACCGACGATAGTTTCTGGTTCCAAATGCAGTACCCTGAGAAGAGACAGCAAGAAACTCAAGAGCAGCTGTTTTTAATCTCGTGTCTTACTAATAAATTTGGTTTACAATAATAATTATAATTAATTTTATTAATATTAAGTTAATCCAATAATGGCCTCGTGTAAATAGAGACAGTCCACTGCATTGGATTGTCCTCAAGCCTTTGATGAGGCTTCTGGCTAGTTTGGATTGGCTTATTGTATTTGACTCATGGAATGGCCTCGTGTAAATGGTCCATAATGGCCATGTATTTTGATTTGTAGTTTACGGTTTGGCTACAAGGCCTTTACAACAAATCTTTATTTAATTCTTAGCTTCAGTCCTTGCACAACAATATACAATAGAAAGTCTTCAACACTTACTGTCTATGACCATGTTAGAGAAATGGACAAGGGAGTCATCCCGACTGCATTCTGTCTATATACGTTTGCAGTCTAGCGGCTACTGCACACAGCAATACTCAAACCAAAGAGATTAAAATATAACAGGGCACAGAGGGGACAAAGCGAGGAAAATTTGAAGCCAAAAGTTGTTCCAAGTGGAATAAGTCTAGTACAATTTCGACCGAATGACAGCTCGCGTTTATACTAACTGACATGACGCTTGAGCTTCAGACATGCTTCAAAGTTTTGTATGAAAATATTCCCAATGCCCCCTCTATGTCCTATTATATTTTAATCTCTTTGACTCAAACACAGCGGCGACTTCGAATAGACCACGTGCAGTCGCCTGACATGAAGTCAATGGACTATTACATATCGAGTCGCGATTTTCTGCTGAATACGTATATTAGTCTGACCGCAACCAGATTCTTTCATCGTCAACTGTCTATCTCTCAAAGTTATATGAGCAAGAGTGAAATGTCTATACACTTCAAACATCAAAACGGAAAAATTTGTGGTCTGTTCAGTATATTATTTATATTGCTGAATGCTTTTGTTGGTCCGCTTGCGACCGAGACGCGAGGAAAACAACTCTTATTACTAGTCGAGCTTTATATATTATAGATTAGCAGCGCCCCGCGGTTTCACCCGCTTAAATCCCGTTCCCGTGGGAATACGGGCATAAAATATAGCCTTCCAGCAGCGTCCCGCGGTTTCACCCGCGTAGTTTCGTTCCCGTGGACAAAATATAGCCTATGTGTTATTCTGATGTATAAGCTATATAACTGTAAAGTTTCATCAAAATCCGTTCGGTAGTTTTTGCGTGAAAGAGAAACAAACATCCATCCAGACATCCATACATCCAGACATCCATCCAAACAAACTTTCGCGTTTATAATATTAGTAGTAAGCTATATAACTGTAAAGTTTCATCAAAATCCGTTCGGTAGTTTTTGCGTGAAAGAGAAACAAACATCCATCCAGACATCCATACATCCAGACATCCATCCAAACAAACTTTCGCGTTTATAATATTAGTAGTAAGCTATATAACTGTAAAGTTTCATCAAAATCCGTTCGGTAGTTTTTGCGTGAAAGAGGAACAAACATCCATCCAGACATCCAGACATCCATCCAGATTTCGCGTTTATAATATTAGTAGGATACATTAAAATAGTAATTGCATTGACCAATGTTCCTGACCAGGTAAAACCGTCTACATCCTACGGGCCTTTCCCTTCGCCACCGTCGGTGGTGGGAGACCTGGTTATATTCAGTTCGTGGTCAGTTTGGACCGATTGCAGTCGTTGTGGCCGCGTAGGCCGGCGTCGGCGCTACGGTGTATGCCATGTCAAACTACGGAAGGTTGGAGCTCATTATTAGTGATGCACCGAAATTCGTTTCACATTCGGTAAAACCGAAGTTTGGCAGCTTAGCCGAATTTCGGTAAAAAATACCGAACTTCGGAGATATATAACGAATGGTCGGTCGTTTAAAATAAAAAACCAAATTATACTAATTGACACACAATTTCTGCACTAAGATACTTCTTAAGCTTTACAAGTAAAATAAATTGATACTAGTTGATGCCCGCGACTCCGTCCGCGTGGATTTTACGATTTACCCGATGACTCGTAACCATTAGTTTTTTTTTCGGGATATTAGCAATTTAGCAGCAGTAGTCCTACTTGCCTGCCTACCCCTTCGGGAAAAAGGCGTGAGCATATGTATGTATGTAGTCCTACTTGCCCAATTTCATCAAAATCGGTTCAGTAGTTTACTAGAGAAAAGGGAAGCGGTAATTAGAACACTTCGTAAGGGCGCGTAGGTTCGTCTTTGGCAGATTTTTGAACCGAACATTCGGCCGAATTCGACATTCTACTTATTATAACAAAGAACTCTAGAGCAGTAATAGCCTTGCGGTTAAAGAGCCTGCTTCACATGATGAAAATCAGTGAGGCTCGGGTTCGAACCCTGGCATTTACCAATGAGTTTTTCAAAACTCACGCACATATTCATCACTAGCTCGACGGTGAAGGCAAACATCGTGAGGAAACCGGCAGGTCCCAGAATTAATTCTGAGTGTAACAGACCCGGTCTGGCGATGGGCTCACCACCTATCACGTTTAGGGGTCCAAAGAATATTTGGTGAAATGTGGGTATATCTAGAAATGTAATACCTCTGCCTACCCCTTCGGGCATATAAGGAGTGAGATTATTATTTATTGCTATTATTTAACTCTAAAGAGTAAAAAAACGACTTATATGGTTATCTCATGGACGCCATTGTCAGAACTGGACAAAATTAAAATGGGATCAATTTGGAAGCATCAGCTTTCAAATAAAAAAAGAATTATCCAAATCGGTTCACCCAGTCAAAAATTGAGAGTTAACAAAAAAAAAAGCAGACGAATTGATAACCTCTCCTTTTTGAAGTCGTTTAAAAATACTCTCTAATTCTCTATAGCATGAAGGTTAGGCTCACCATAGCATTTGACTTCCAGAAACGGAAAGAAAACAACTTGGATAGTCTATGCGCCGAAGGAAACATATTGCTACAAGGTAAATAAATATTCAATTTCGATACTAATAACATACGTGACCGTTAATAATATAACAATTGAACCGAACTGATATAACTGCAGTTATAATTTATAAACTATAAAACGTTTTTGTTAGTTCGTTTAAAGTAATCGATTTTATGGTTATTGTGTTAATATTTGCAAAAGGTTATATTTTTTTTGTAAATAAATTATAAGAGTTCTTCACTTATCGTAAGAGCAGTGATAGCCCGGACGGTTAAAGAGCCGGCCGAAAATCAGTGAGGCTCAGGTTCAAATCCTGGCATGTACCAATGAGTTTTTCAAAAACTTACGTACATATTTATCACTAGCTCGACGGTGAAGGAAAACATCGTGAGGAAACCTGCAGGTCTCAGAATTAATTCTGAGACATGTGTAAACAGACCCGGTCCGGCGATGGGCTCACCACCTATCACGTTTAGGGGTCCAATATATCTCGTGAAATGTGGGTATATCCAGTAATGGAATACCTCTGCCTACCCCCTCGGGGATGAAAGGCGTGAGATTATTTATTTTTTCACTTATCGTATACTACGTATGATCTATTTTCCTGCCAAATTTCAACCAGATCATTGCAGGTGTTTAGCCGTGAATACAGCCAGAGAAGCAATGACAACCTTACTCTCAAAATCTTTGAAACTATTTTTCCTTTTTTTAAGTAAAATTTTAAAGAGTAATGTTTCCTTCGAGTAACATTTTGCTGTCTTCAGTATTTAGAGCACTTTCCCTCCAGGTACAGTTAAAAAATTCCATCATTATTGGTGATGGTTGAGATCTCTTAGCATAGCGTAGTTATCATAGTTAGGTAGGTATACTGTCTAAATCTTATCCTTATACTTTATTTTATGGAGTATTTATTGACTTGTTTACAAATGCAAAGCATGTTGCTGATGCGTAGTTTAGAATGCGAAAAAAATATGGGACACACAAATTAGGGGACACAATTCGCACACGGCTATTCAGTCCCAAACTAGGCAGAGCCTGTACTATTGGTACTGAACAACTGCTAAGATGCTAGATATTAAACGACCATACACGAAGCCAACAGACATGTTTATACACACGAAAGTTAGCCCCGATCGGGGATCGAACCCGCGACCGACTCAGAATGCAGGGTCACTACCAACCGAGCCAACAGGCCCGTCAAATGCAATGAATCTGACCCAGAGTTCCCGGCGGGAGTGTGGTGTCGTTCAAGGTACATTCCGGCTTGCGTAAAGGTGCCTTCCCGTCGCAGCGAGCTCATGATCGCCATGTGCAAGGTACAGCGAACCTCATTGTTTTTCAAGCTTCTTGAATAGGTGACCTCTTTACAAGTAAAAAAAAATGGCGAATGGTTCAGTACCATTATCTATACTAATATTATAAAGAGGAAAGATTTGTATTTTCTTATGTTTGTTACGAATTAACTCAAAAAGTACTTGATTGATTTTTAAAATTCTTTCACTAATGGAAAGCTAGAATATCCCTTTGTAACTTAGGCTATATTTTATTCCAGTATTCCCACGGGAACGGGAGCTACGCGGGTGAATCCGTGCAGAACCTCTAGTAATAAATAAATACACGTTTCTCGTATGATTTAAAGTTTTAATTCTATTTTACCATTTTTTGTTATAGCGGCAATAGAATGTCAATGGAAGTCAGCTCGCTTCTTATGCTTACGGCCCGGGTCCGTATCCAATTGAGAAACTTACGTATTTATAACTAGCGAAACGGTGAAGGAAAACATGGTGAGGAAACCCGCAGGTCCCAGAATTAATTCCAAGGCATGTGTAACAGACCCGGTCCGGCGATGAGCTCACTACCTATCACGTTTAGGGGACTGAAGAATATACTGGTGAAACGTGGGTATGTCCAGAAATGGAATACCTGCCTACCCCCTCGAGGATAAAAGGCGTGAGTTTTTTTAGATATTCAAATTTAAAGGTTCCCTGCGAAGAAATAGTGTTCAAGATCCGATCGGCCAACGGCACAGTGTTCGAGCGAGCCAACAACAGCGGGAATATATACTCTTTCGCTCAACCTGCGCCCGCGCAGCCGCCGCCGCCCACCAGGGACATAGTGTTCGCCGTGAGGGGGAGGCCGATGGTGATACGGTGCCCCGGGTGAGTGGGAGCGAGACGGGTATATAATTAAGGTCGCAAGTAGATGGATATATTTTAAATACTGCTATACAGGGTAAATTTTTTTTCACCTCTCTAACCTTGTAAAGGAACATCGTTTTCACCGAAATTAGTGAGTAAAGTCCACTTTTACTCACTGTTTTAAAGAGTGAGTTAAAGTACCGGATATCCGGTTGTCAATTCAAATTCAAAACCAAAAAGATTGAAAACCTCCTTGCTTCGGTTTGAAATTGTTTGAAAAGTTTTTATCAAAAAGTTTTTAGTTTAGAAACGTTCTAAAACTATAATTGGGATTTCCATTATGTTGCCACCAGTGCAGAATTTTTGAAAAAAATTGACTGGAAATTTACTTTCCTGGAATAGTTCCAAAGAATATTATTAGAATTACGTAAAAATACTAAAATAGTGGATAATTATTATTATAAACAAAATATTATCTTTAAATATCAAAACATCATTATGTAAAAGTTTTATCGGAAATAAGTTTTAGAACGCACCCTAAAGAAAAAAGCGTTTCATTTGTTTCGTCGTGTTTTGTCTTAATTTGTCACTTTTGTGTTGGATTTTATCAAAATTTGTGCAAGAAAAGATGCATTTCAGTTCTAGTGAGGATGAAAATGACCAACTGACACCTAGTGAGTGTAGGTACTTATTTCAATTACTGATTTGTACTCATTTAACTACCTAGTTACCTGTTTCCTTTGCTCGCTTAGAGAGGTGAAAAGTTCTGTACGCTCTCTACGCTCGTGGCTCAACACACTAACATGATATTTCCCATCTCGACATTCACCGTCGCTCGCAGCAAAATCTAACTTACCTCTCTTGTTGTGTAAATAACTATAAGTGGGAGTGGATGGCTAAATCTTATACTATGAGGAATTGCGTAAAGTATTCAAAAAAGTATCGGGTCCGATTTTGACGAGAACTAAAACTGAATCTTTGGTTTTTTTTGAAGTGAAAACTTCTTTAGCGGCGTTGAGCACTTTTGTGGGATTGAAAAACCGTAAGACGGTTGGAGAGTAGTGTTGTAACACCGAAATCGATAATCAAGTTTTCACTTCTGCCGGCACTCCCGGAGTGCAACCTGTGTTTTTTTTAATGCAGCGATGTCAGGCTTTCTTACTTCCTATTAATATTTAAACACGAAAGTTTGTATGTTTGTTGCTCACGTTTGTATGTTTCACGCATATTTGGATTATGAATTACTCGAAATTAGCCGATTCATCTTTTGACGTGCTAACGTCTAATAAATTGATAAACACCGGCTGCACGCACGAAAAAGCATGACTCATTGTCACGTTCCGCCTGAGCCGAGCGTGCAAGCGAGAGAGGCACGATCTTCATCAATGTCTTCTTATAAAGTTAGAAGGAAAGAAAGAAAGAAAACATGTTTATTTTTGCCACAGATACACACACCCATATAAAGCAATAACAATGTAATTATATTAACACAAACAAGGTATATAAAACAAAACAAAAAAATAAGACATACATATGGCACTAGCGACCCGCCTCGGCTTCGCACGGGTGCAATGCTTATAAGAATTTTCTTTCCTATAAACCTTACAGAACCCGAGACCTTTCCAACGAATGCAAAACCGTGGAAATCGGTTCGTGCGTTCTGGAGTTGTAGCGTCAGGAAGGAAAACCCGACTTATTTTTATATAGTAGATTAAAGAAAACATTAAAAACTGCTGAACTAATCAGTTATATGCGTGTGTGCAGCAGCAGCAGAAAAGGGCCAAAGCTCAGTTTATTTGTTTTGCTCGGGTGAGCTACGTTATCACGTAAAATTATCGTCCGTAAACCGACTTTACAGACAGCCATTTCTTTTAGCACAACCCTCCGCGACATGCCCGTGTCCTGGCGCATCGGCACCAAGACGGTGGTCCCTCGAGACCTGGACGTGGCCAGCGGAGGCCGGCTGAGGGTCGACGCGAGAGACCACCTCGTCTTCACCTCTGTGCAAGACTCCGACGACAACTTATACAGGTACGAACAGCTGTATGGAACGGAGGTGGAATGCTCCTCCATAGTAAAAAGGGAAGACTTTCCTTTCCGTTTGTATAAAGCGACGTAATCCTGCCTGGGAACCAACAGACAACTGTCCAACATCAACTGCTGGTTGACAAACTCGTAAGAAAACTTAGATAGCGCGGTTTAAAACTTGACGTCCATGGGGCTTTAGTTAGTTCTATATAGTATAAATTTTAGCTCTTACTGCGTATAATTAACGTTATTCCTAGTTTTGTACAAGCTATGTTCTGTCTTTCGATTTTAAACATGAGTGAAGGAGATATGTCTTCTGAAAATTGGTAATTGTCTGACGTGTGCCAAAGTCAAAGTAGTAGCAGTGTTATTAGAGTCTAATAACATCTAATAATTAGACTTATTGAAGTAGACTGTATTGTGTAAATCCGCTCTAAAATTACACAATTTCAAAAAGTGGTATATTTGGTCGCTATCTCCAAACATTTAAAGTCGTGTAATTAATAGAAGATAAGAGTATATCCCGAGTGTATTTCCTGGTAAACTATCCCCTCACATGTAACATCTCTTATCAAGTAACATATGGTCTGTACACAAGCTGGAGGCGAGGGGGGATTTTCGACGAACCCTAATATGTAAAATATCCCCTAACAAGTAATATATCCCCTAACGTATGTGGTCTCGCAAGTTGTTGGCAGGAGGGCGCGCTGGCGGGCACTGTCCGTATGCAGGTGTGGGGGGTGGGGGGAGGAGAGGGTAGACCGTCAAGGGTGCTATTAGCACTACTCGTACCAGTGGCTGCACTGGCTGTAAGGATGGCCGACGCCGCGCTAAGGGCCGCGCAAAGGGCTGCCGGCTTATGAGACAAATGTAGTGTCTCATAAGGCGGCTATTGTCAGTATTTCTTAGTTATGTCAATAAAATTCCTAGTGAGAGCCGTTTTGTGTTTTTCTTAGGCTAAAGTTTTTATGAATTTTATGCCAATCCCCTATAACATATTTCTTATCGCAATGAAATGAGGTCTTATTGTAGGGTATAAATGTGGTAGGTACATTTAGCTGTTAATATTACAACATAGTCTGATAGGTTTAGACATTTTTATAAGAAAGTAAGATTAAAATATATTAAGCTTAAATTTAGTCTTCTAAAAGAAAACATTTTACATTAGTATCATAATGTCTGTGTGCTAAAATAGCAAATGACATTTCAACTAGGTATTTTTTTCCGTAAAAACGTTCTCCCCAAAACGTCCTTTTTATAAAACATTCCGTTCCCAGAATATCCCCTTGACAAAATATCCCCATCATCCCCTACCTAGTGCTCAACGTACGTACTCAACGGCAGCAGATAGTGGGAGCGAGGGCGACATCCCCTTTATAACACGTTTACTTCCCAGAATATCCCCTTCACAGAATATCCCCTTGACACAATATCCCCTAGCCCGTGCAGTACTCACCGGCGGCAGTTGGTGGTGGTGGGGGGCGTGGGGCCGGCAGGAGGGCGGGAGCATCTCTTGGCTGAGCGCGGCGGGGGGCGCCTCCCCCCTCAGCGCCCTCTGCACCAGCCACATGGCCAGCGCGAACTGATCCACCGACAGCTTGCCCACGCTATCCATGTCGCAGAGGGCCCTAAGTACAAAACATGAAAATAAATAAATAATTAATAAATTGTGGGACACAATTTACACACGGTTATTCAGTCCCAAACTAGGCCGAGCCTGTACTATGGGTACTAAACAACTGATAAATCATACTTAAATAAATATTAAACCCAGACAAGAAGCCAACAAACATGTTCATGCACGTAAATGTTTGCCCCGAGCGGGGATCGAACCCGCGACCTCCGACTCAGCAGGCAGAGTCACTATCAACTGAGCCAACAGGCTCCTTGTTTTTCATATTTGTAATATTTCTATGTAGATTATGCTAACACTGAAAAATTCAAAGCGTGAGATAAACAAAACTGTTATCATGTCGAAAAGATTTACAAATTAAAATAAATATAAGATTTTTTACAAATTTTAGTAAAGATAAAAAGTATTCTAGTATAATTCGTGAATTCGTGATTGTTTTTACAACTTCTTTGATGCCTATCACAATTTCAGTAGATAGACTTGACATTTGGCTGGTTTTTTCTAATGTACACTAATATTATAAAGAAGAAAGTTTTGTATGTTTGTAACGAATAAACTCAAAAACTACTGGACTGATTTCAATAATTATTTTGCCAATAATATTTGAAATCAGTCCAGTAGTTTTTTCGCGTTCTGCGCGGTTTCACCCAAGTAGTTCCTGTTTCCCCGGGAATACGGGGTAACGGGAATAAAATATAGCCTATGTTACTCAGGGATATTCTAGCTTTCCATTTGAGAAACATTTTTCACAATCAGTCCAGTGGTTTTTAAGTTTATTTATTACAAACATACAAATCTTTCCTCTCTACAATATTAGTATACATTATTATTATTGCGGAATAACTTATCCCATACCATATGTGTGCGAGCGTGTGCTGCGGCAGTCCGGTATCCAGGAATGTCTGCTTGATCTCGAGCCCGGAGACGAACCCGTCGCGGTCCTGGTCGGCAGCCGCGAACTGCGCGTCGAACTGCGCCTTCTCCGAGGGGGTCACCACCCAGCCCGGGGGGGCTGCACCCATAGGGGGGCCCGCCCCTAGCAGGGGGGCCGTGTGGGTGGGGGGCTGCAACGGCAAAAAGTTACGTATATTATTATTTTGCAATTTTTGCCGTTTTCCCATTTAAGACACTTGGTGTAATAAGATGGGGTCACCACCCAGCGGGGCTGCACCCATCTTCTGGGTGGGGGGCTGCAATAGCAAATGGCGATATGGTGCGTTTTTATTATTCTCCAATTACTGCCCATTTAAGATATTTGGGACTGATAATCTCCAGAGTCGGCTACAAAACTTGTGAGCAAAATTTGTTTCCAATTTATGATGCACTCATTAATCAGTTAAGAACCGCCGGTTCCAATTGGAACCGAGACACAATTAAAAATCTATTGTGTCTGTGATGCTTGGTCTGAGAGTAATGAGAGGCTACTGGTAATTACCACAATGAAAACAGTATGGTAATGTATCAGGCTGTTTGAAAGTATTTAAGGTTTCTGTAAAATAAAATAAGTGTAAAACTGTATTTAAGATTTCTGTAACAAAAATATGTAAAACTATTCATGTCAATCAAAGTGATATTTGACGTTGATTCTACCACTCGCCTCCAGCGCTCGACTAGGAGTTGTGTTGAGTAACAATAACTTTCATTAAGTGGACTTATAAGACCCTACAATGAACTCTGTCGCGGATTAAAAAGAAATATTTCCTGTGCCACAGTCATAACTAAAGCACTAGTAATTCCATACTCACACTAGACAAATCCAACAGCCCCTCGAGCAACGAAGCGTTGGACTGCGGGGGGGGATTTGGTCTGGGGGGCACCGCCCTCGGCTGCGGGGAGGGGGGCCTAGAAGGAGGCCTCGAGGGGGGCCTGGAGGGGGGTCGGGCTGGCCTCGCGCGTAACTCGGGGGGCAACGTGGTCGGGACTGCGTGCTTCTCCAGCGCTTTATACACTAGGTGCATCGCCTGTAACATAACAGTAATGTTTCAGTGGTACATTTCTTTTATTATTTACTAGCGACCCGCCCCGGCTTTGCACGGGTGCAATGCTAATACTAAAACCTTTCTCTTGGATCACTCTATCTATTAAAAAAAACCGCATCAAAATCTGTTGCGAAGTTTTAAAGATTTAAGCATACATAGGGATATAGGGACAGAGAAAGCGACTTTGTTTTATACTATGTAGTGGTTATTCCAAATAATAATACAATTTTAAATTACACTCAGTTTGTCGGCGAGAATAACGCTCTTTTCTTTTGTTAATAATTTGCCATTGAATCCTATTTTTTAATCATTTAATTTAGTTTCACGAATGTCGACTGACTGACATTCAAGTCTTGTAATCGAGTTTATAGGTCACTTCTGATTGTCATAATAATAATAACATACACATACATAGGTACATATATAGGCATTAAACCTTACAGGATAAAACTCCTTGGTACATAAACAGTACCAGTAGTACTGGGTATTCCCAGAAATGGAGTACCTCTGCCTACCTCCTCGAGGATAAAAGGAGTGAGATTTATATTTATTTTTTCTATAAACAGTACCTACTATAAACAGTACTAGAAGCCATATGCGACTTTAAGAGCATTGACATAAAGAACAATTTGAAGCAAACACAGTTTATCACTTACGACAATAAATTCGTGCCGATCTAGCATGCCGTCCTTGTCTTGATCAGCGAGATCCCATATCTTGCCGAGCGTTTCTAACGGCAGCTTTGATTCCATCAGCACTCCTTTTACCTGCAGTTGTCATTTTAGAAAAATGTTAATACATGCTCCCATCTTTATCTTTAAGCGGGTCGAGAGAGGTTATCAATACCTGGATTTGCTCACTTCTCACCACAATATTATTTGTATTCCTAAACGTGAAAGGAGCCCATAGTCTGGCTTGCTGTTACACATGCCTCAGGATCAATTCTAGAAACTGAAGGATTTTGATTTTCCTTTACCGTCTTCATTTTTAAAATACTCATTGGTACATCCCCTTACCAGATTTCTAACCTAAGTCAGACGCGTGAGATGCTAACTACTAACAGGACAGGGCCGCTCCAACAACATATGGTCACATATTTCACACATACATCTGTAACATTACCTGGTGCAGTCGGTTAAATAAGCCCTAATTATAACTGGGTGGGAGCGGGGGTTTACATCAACTATTTTTTAATTTGTGTATGTTATTGTTGTTAAAAGTAATTTATAGGTTTGTAATTTTCGTTACAAAATATAAATTTATAGTAATAATAATAATTATTATTATATTATAAATAATATTTTCATTTATTGGAAAATTACAAACCTATTTATTATATATTATATATTATATATTATTTACCTAATAATTTCATTATATCACCCTCCTGGTGAAGACCAACCAGTCCCCAAAAAATTAGGCCGTCAAGTAACGAAATGCAGACAAAATCTATAGACCTTCATTATCCGTGGGCCGCTAAATTCATGCTTGACCTTTAACTAGTATTTTTTTTAAATATTATTTCAATTGAATAGAGTTCAATTTACGGTAGCATATATTCTGCCACTACCATGTTGAGGCAGCTGCTTTTTTAAAATCTTATTTCAGTTGAATAGAGTTCAATTTACCGTGGCATATACACTACCAAGTTGATGCAGCTACGGGACTCACCTTGTTGCCAGCAATGAGGCCATTGTTCGGCTGCAGCGAGTCGAAGAGCTGACTGTACTTGTCCCGCTCGGCGGGGCGGATGCTCCAGTCGTGGCCCGGAAGGGGGGAGGGGCAGGGGGACGGCGCCGCGGGACGAGCTGGGGGACCGGGGGGCACCTTCGGCAGCTCCCCCTGGGGGACAGGTGGCACATCAACCCCCCAGCCAACTGCTGAGCTAAGGGTCTTTCCTGACTCATGAAAGTACGACAGATACTCTCATTGCTCGGACAGACAACAGCTATCCCTTTTTTCAATATACTTCCAAAAAAGGAGACGATTATACCGCCAATTGTGAATTTATTTTGATGATGCGTTTTTTGTTTGGTATATCATACTTCAGAGGTGGTCTCATAAAAAAATTATCTAAATCGATCGTATCGGATCTAAATCGTAAATTTTAGGTACATTTATTTAAGACAGTTTGGATCCAAATTAAATAACACACCCACCCATTTAGTCCCAAACTAGGCTGGGCCTGTACTATGGGTACTAAGCAACTGATAAACATACTTAAATAAATATTAAACACCCAGAAACGAAGGCAACAGATAGCTTCATGCACACAAATGTTGGCCCCGAGCGGGGATCCAACCCGCGACCTCAGACTCAACTTAGCCAACAGAGACAACTGTGATTAAAAGTTCCTTACGACTTTAGGAGGCGGCGTTTCGGAGTGTATATTGCTCATATTGATGTCCTTGCCGGCCTGCGCCAGCGCCACTAGTTTCAGCGCCACGAACAGACCCGCCTGTGGACAATTAATACACATAAAATTAATATACAAATAAATAATATAAATTCTGGGACTCAAACTCATAAACAGTTATTTAGTCATTTAGTTAGTTATCTAGGGTACTAGACCACTGATACACAAATTAATATACAATACAAAAACATTTAGTTCAACAAACAAGTCGTACAATTATTTAGCTAGATGAATTAGATTATTGTATCGTCATCATCATCATCAGTCTACATTTGTCCACAGCTGGACATAGGCCACCCCTAATGAGCGCCATAGCGCCCTGTCTTCAGCTCGACGCATCCAGTATCTGCCTGCAGTCTTTCGCAGATCGTCTTCCCATCTGGCCGGAGGGCGTCCTACACTTATTATTTTATACTACTATATTATAATTTTATATAAAAAGTTACCAATATAAGTTTACGTAGGGTCAAAGATATTCGAATTTTTGCCAATCTATAATTTATATAAAACTTTAAAGCTAGGAGTAATAGCATTGATGACACATACATGAGCCCTTGATCAGATTACAAGTCAGAGCATATACCTGAGTTTTGAAAATCAGTAACTTACATACATGTTCATTACTAGATAGATAAGAAAACTTCGTGAGGAATCCCGAAAAAACACAGATGCTTCCAGAAATGGAATATATCTGAAAATTCCCTGGTAAAAGACGTATTAGATGTGACATGAGATTAAGAACTGCCCTTGATTTTCGGGGTACTGCATTTGGAACCAGCAATTCGTCGGTGGGGATGGGCTTTAGCCAATCTTCATGGGCGAATTTAGAGTGCCTTGTTATTAGACTATTGACCTTTCTAAGTGTACTTTTTGTACCTACTGGAAATAAAGGAACTTTGACTTTGACGTCATAACGTCGACGTCCATCTATAATTTAATAATAAGTGAATACATACCAATTACGAAAAAAACTATCAAAAAAGATGTGAAGTTAAAATACTGAAGTAATTACATTGACAGAGCAAATAGCTGATAACGCTATCAAGTAACTAAATACAGCGCATCCTCCGCAGTGCTGATTCAATATTTGATCTACAAAATTTTATGATCTGTGGTTACGATTTGAAGGTTGCTTTTTAGTAAGTATTTTATATAAGTTACAAATAATTATACACGTAGGTATTCTATTTCTGAAAGTAACCATTTATCGTAACAGATAGTGAGCCGGGGAGCTGGTACACAGGCCTCAGAATCAACTCAGGTGCCTGCGAATTTTCTCACGACGTTTTCCTTACAACGCATTTGGTACAGGCCCTTACCAGGAATAGAGGCGGGACCCCTATCAAGAGTATCACAGTATCACTGCTTCAGTACCTAATGCTAGTTGCTATATAAGCTAAGCTAAGCTAAATAAACTAAGTAAAGTAAAAGTCTGTGGTTTTTAATTATTTTATTATAGAAAACATTTTTACTTTCGCATTTAATATTTATCATCTATTGCAATGGTTCTGTATCTAAAAAGAGCTATTTTTTTCTCAATTCGATAGGCTTTATGGATCGTTAAGTTAAAACCACGTTTTTTTAGGGTTCCTCTAGTTTTAGGGTAGCTCTATGGTAAAAAACTATAGATCTTAGAAATTATTAGTGGCGTTGTTGTCGAGATCTAAAAGATTGTGACAAGACAACTTCTGCCCGGGAACACTAGTGTTAAATATTCGCAAAAGTACTTTTGCATTAACTAAGATAATAAGTTAAGTAGATAAGAAATAAAAAACATACGGCTTTTATCCCCGAGGGGGCAGGCAGAGGTATTCCATTTCAGGAAATAGGTACCCACATTTCGTTTAATCTTTAACCCCTTAACGTGATAGGCCCATCAAACCGGGTTTGCCTCAGAATTAATTCTGGGACCTGTGGGTTTCCTCACGATGTTTTCCTTTACCGTCGAGCTGGTGATAAATGTGTACGTAAGTTTATTTGAAACTTAACTAGCGACCCGCCCCGACTTCGCACGGGTGCAATGCTTATACTAAAACCTTCCTCTTGAATCACTCTATCTATTAAAAAAAACCGCATCAAAATTCGTTGCGTAGTTTTAAAGATTTAAGCATACAAAGGGACATAGGGACATAAGGATATAGGGACAGAGAAAGCGACTTTGTTTTATACTATGTAGTGATGTAGTGATAGTGCTAATAAGTTACTTGTCGTAGGTACATTCATAAGTTTTGACAAGAATGGTTTCATAATTCGACGAAGGACCCCAATTTGTGTCAGCGTAATATTTCGCCGCACCGCCCGGGTCGCGTACCAAAGTCAAGCATTTAGAGGGAAATCAATAAGTCCAAGTTGTTTGTAATACAGGCGGCTGCCATTACGTTATTTTTTAAACTAACTCCTTTTCCGCCCGCGTTCAAACTCACACATACGCAAATATCTGTGTGTTACGATTTCAAAGCTAAACCTATGAACGATATTGATGAATTTTAAAAGAGATTCCTTGCTTACATCTTGAGAAAAGAAATAGTTGTATAGAGTGGCACTATTTATCGTGGCACGTGAACTTAGGCAGACTTTATTTTATTTCAATTTGATTTAATCCTAATTTGATTTTGATACCTATTTTTTTATATGATTTTATTTCTATTATACTAGCGGTTCCCGTACATTGGAATACAGGAATAAAATATAACCTATGTTCTTTAGGGATATTCTAGTTTTCCATAGGTGAAAGAATTTTTTAAATCGGTCCAGCAGTTTTTAAGTTTATTCGTAACAACCATACAAAAATACAAATATTTCCTCTTTATAATATTACTAGCGACCCGCCCCGACTTCGCACGGGTGCAATGCTTAAACTTAAAATACAAAAACCTTCCTCTTGAATCACTCTATCTATTAAAAAAACCGCATCTAAATCCGTTGCGTAGTTTTAAAGATTTAAGCATACATGGGGACATAGGGATATAGGGACAGAGAAAGCGACTTTGTTTTATACTATGTAGTGACTATAGATTTGTATTGCATTTTAATTTATGAGACATTACCTGAAATACATGAGTATTATTATTATTAAACTCCATCCAATGAAATCCATCATGTTTAACTGTAGGTAAAAATAAAACGCGAAAAAGAATATCAATCAAAGGAAAAGTTGTTTACTAGTGTTCACTAGTAAGAAATACATTTTTATCTTGAATTTAAGTTTTGTGGAGGCCCCGAGGCTGTAGCCCCGGTTGCCCTCCCCTAAATTCGGCCCTGGGAGGGATCAACTACGAATATCAGTCGCCTCTTACGCCATAGCCCATAACGCGGCAGTTGGCCAAAAAACCTTCTAGACATCTGAGAAGATGGCATCGATCTTGACACCCCACTTTCCGCTATAAATGCTAAATTAAGTAGATCGGTGAACCAATGTTAATTAAATTTGGCAGGATATAGATGTAATCTAGAGGAAGGAGATAGTCTACTTATCCGGGAACAAATTCCCAGGGGCCCCGATACCCGGGATAAAGAGTAAACTTCCCGGTCTTCAATCTATCTATATACAAAACACGGCCAAGCGAGAGTCGGACTCGCACACGAAGGTGTCCGTACCGCCGCATCCGGGTCTTGCCCATGGTCCACCTATTGAGTCCACCTGGGTGGACCATGGGCAATTATTTTTACCCATCCACCATCCAGCTGGACTAAGGTTAACCATGGGAAATATTTTTTACCTATGGTCCACCTGCTAGCGTTATACAATACAATAACTCTTTATTGTACACCAAAAACAGCACAATATGGATACCAACATTAACTGAAGTACAATCTTACAATAACAACCTTAGGATGGATGAAAATGAGATATTAGAAAAAAATAAATAATTTCACACCTTTCATCCCCGAGGGGGTAGGCAGAGGTATTCCATTACTGGATATAACCACATTTCACGAGATACATTGGACCCCTAAACGTGATAGGTGGTGAGCCCATCGCCGGACCGGGTCTGTTTACACATGTCTCAGAATTAATTCTGAGACAGGGTTTCTCAATGTTTTCCTTCACCGTCGAGCTAGTGATAAAGATGTACGTTTGAAAAACTCATTGGTACATGCCAGGATTCGAACCCGATCCTCACTGATTTTCGGCCGGCTCTTTAACCGTAAGGCTATCACTGCTATCTTTTTATGAGGACCCATTTTTATTATTATGTTTGGGTACCGAATCCTAACAAACGTGAAGCCGTTGCTCCGTTGCTGCGTGATCGAAGGACACACAGACTTTCGCAATTATTTATATTAGTAGTGTGTATTATTAACACAGTCACTCCTTTTAATTCATCATTAAAAACTACATACGAATACATCTTAAAGTTTAATAATCAAAACATTATCTATATGATTCTAGATTGTAAGAAAATCAGAAACAATATTGAGTATTCAAGATAATTTTCTCGTCTCATATCAGTTCGATAGACAGGACTCTTGGTATCTTTGTAAATATATCTATAACTCTCCAATTGTTCTTTGTTACAATAACGGAAAAAATATAGCATAGCTATAGTTAGTTCCTGAGCGAAGAAAGATAATTAAATCGGAGTCCTGAGTTCAGTGAGGGATTCAAGCTCGTCCAAGACAAAAATAGCTTTATCCCAAACTCAAACTAAAAAAATAAATGTATTTTCTGTGGGTATGGAATATACACTTAGAAACGTCAATAGTTTATAATAACAAGGCACTGGAAACTCGTCCATGAAGATTTTCTAAATGTAAACAGAAGCCCAAAGGAGAATACTCTACTTTTCGCACCTTTTGGGAGACAATAAAAAGCTAGGCTACTTAATATGGCTGGTAGCGGCCAGTTCGATTTTCAAATAGTAGTAAGTTCTCTTAGCTGCATGTCTCAATGGAACAATTCTTATACAAATTCATTATAACCCGGGTTATAATGTTGTACTAAATCTCATTATAACCCGCCGGTTAATAATGACTTGCTTTAGGCGAGGTTTGTATGATATATAAATGTCGAGCATGTGGTGTGAAAAAGATATTATTTAGCTTAACTAGTGTGATCGTTACAAACACATTGCTACGAGCACTTCTTTGTAACTGCTAGAGTAAACTTACTTTATCGAGGTACCCTTTGCCAGTGGGGTCTGAAAGGTCCCAAATCTTGCTGAGGACCACATCGCTGAGCCGGGACTTCTTGAGGAACCTTGCAGCGTCCAGCGCTTGGATGGCGCCTGCGCCATTGGGATCCACCTGTGACGCAAAATTAAAAATACTTGTAGAAAGATAGAATAGAAATTTAGGATGAGGAGTTTCTTACCCCACCCTCTCCTCAACCATACACGCTGAAGCGGTGAAGTTGAAATGACGATCAATACGTGGACTTGTAAGTTCTTACTTTGAATAAAACATTTTGACTTTGACTTGACACTTTTGCCAAATCCTTGCCAGTGTCTTCAATATGTTCTCAATGCTTGATGAGATGATGATGATGATGATGATGATGATGACGATGATAATGATGGGATGATGATGTGGTGATGATGTGGTAATGAGGTAGTGATGATGATGGAACTTCATTCCATCCGGGTGTCCCTTGACACTCTAGACTCTCAAGTTTTTTTTTGTTTTTTAATTTCTCCAATACTATTAGTCTCCGCGTTCTGGGAGTGAGTAGGGGGGGATAACCCCTGCCCCTACCCTTAATAGAAGATGCATAATCTAAAGTCCTTCCTAAATAATCTTTGTAAGGAATGCTCCCATTTTGCGCATGACAAGCAGCTCAAAATGTATTTCTTTGCTTACCCTCTGAGTGCTTACCAAAATTTTATTAAACAGGAGCAGCTTATTGCAGCTTATATAATTAACTAGCGATCCGCCCCGGCTTCGCATGGGTGCAATGCTAATACTAAACCTTCCTCTTGAATCACTCTAATCAAAATCCGTTGCGTAGTTTTAAAGATTTAAGCATATTATAAGATATGCTTTACAAAAATAATTGCAGCCATCTAGAAGTACATAAATTGCCAATTCATTTTGGAATGTTTGCTGGCCATGAGTTGCTGACCAATTAGCTATTTCTGCTTACAGATTATATTTTTCTGCTCACAAAAATACGAATACTATGCTAACCATTTAAATAACACCCTTTTTAATGGTAGAATACAATACAATAATAATAATAATAATAATAATAATAATAATTTATTTGGATTAACAAGAAGGTTTTTACAGGTAAATAGCACTGAACCCCACACTAGGATACCCTGTGTTGTGGGGTCCAGTCTCTTTCAATACAATAACTCTTTATTGTACACCAAAAACAACACAATATGGATACCAACATTAACTAAAGTACAATGGTAGGTACATAGGTATAAAAAAATATATGTAACAATAATAAATTTCATAATTTCGACGACGATGTTCGAATACCTCCTAACTGACACCCGGGGCCAAAATGAGTTATCTATGCCACTGTACTTAGAGTTCAATTTCGCACCGACTGGCAAAGACTCCGAAGTGATTTTGTAATAAATAACGCCACAAATTCATAATGAGAATACCTCCTAATATCACGCTTTGAGCGTGTTAGCCTGCTGCTGCTGCTAATATATTCTAACTTACCAAAACGAATATCTCCTAAGTTACTTCCGAACTAATTTTGCTGCCAATACCTCCTATCTACCATCAAACACGTGTTTCCATGTGAGTCTACGATCCAGATGTAGCCCGAGATAACTGACATGGTCCAATTGAGGGACTTGGATATCATTAAGAGTGACAGATGGCCAAGTTTCTCGCCTAAGCGTAAATGTTACATGAACAGATTTTGCTTCATTTGCCTTTATGCGCCATTTTTTTAACCATTCCGAGATTTCATTCAGGTCGCCTTGTAGCATTTGTGATGCGGTTGAAGGGTTGCTGTGACATGCTAGAATAGCAGTGTCGTCCGCGAAGGTTCCCGTTGTTGAACTTTCACCTATTGGTTGATCGCATGTGTGCAGGAGATACAGAATCGGACCTAGTACACTACCCTGTGTACAAGGTCCGATTCTGTACTCCAGCATGTATGGGTTGTATGCTTGTTATTTCCTCACCATACTTTAATACTTTATCAAGAATTGTCGGTCTCGCAGATATGATCGTAGTATATAGAACAGGCTGCTTGGGAGAAGATGTTTGAGCTTATATAATAGACGTTCGTGCCAGACACGATCGAAAGCTTGGGAGAAGTCGAGGAACACAGCAGAGCAGTAGCATCTATCTTCGAATGATTGATGTATTTTATTTACCAGTCTATGGACCTGTTTGATGGGTACCATGTTTATGCCTAAATCCAAACTGGTGGTCAGGAATCAGTGCTTTATTTTGGATTTGTTGCATGAGCCTTTTCAAGAGTAGAGTTTCGAGAAGTTTGGAAGTTATAGGGAGGAGACTAATTGGTCTGTAAGATTTTGGGTCGTAATGGTCTTTCCCGGGTTTTGGGATCATCTTAACTTGTGCCAATTTCCATTGTGGTGGAATGAATGCCATTCGGATTACAGCATTAAACAAATTTTTTTTTTCTCCCATTTTATCTGCTATCGGCTTTTAAAGCCATAATCAGATGGTCTCATTGTTTTTGGGTTAATTGAGGTGTCATTTCAGTAAATGTCATCCCTCATATTTAGAGGATTTCACGCTCTAGTGCCTCTGGTCGAGTTGGAGGATATGCCATCTCTTCAGTCTCTCACTGCAGACTGCACTCAACAAGTCCCTGGCAAGTTCGTTGGTATGCTCAGCTAGTCTTTCTTTGTATGTCTTGCTGTACTTGCTAACTTCCTGCTTTACGGTTCTCACTTTTAAGTATTCACTTATATCTGTGTTTCTGACAAACCATGGGGCACATGATATGGCCCGGAGAACTGTGTTTTGAAACCTCTGCAGTATTTCAAGATTAGAGCTGCTGGCAGATCCCCAGAGCTGTATACCATAAGTCCAGATCGGTTTAATTATACTTTTGTAGACCAACAGTTTGTTACTGAGTGTTAGAGGCGATTGTCGTCCAATGAGCCAATTTAAGCTTTTATATTTTAAATTAGCTTCATTTCTTTTAGTTTTGATGTGTTTTGCCCAGGTGAGCCTTCGATCTAGGTGTAGGCCAAGATATCTAATTGAATTTGCGCTGGGCAGTTCTTCACCTTTAATCTTAACCGGCGGACAGTCTCCCCTTCTTAAAGTGAATGTGATTTGTTGGGATTTTGTAGCACTGGTCTTGATTCTCCATGTATCCAGCCATTCGTCAATTTTGTCCAGTTGTATTTGCAATTTTTGTGATGCTAGCGTTGGATCTTTATCACTCGCGAGGCAGGCAGTGTCATCGGCGTATTTTGCTGTCACAACATTATCAGTACAGGGCAAATCAGCTGTATATACGGAATAGAGCACTGGGCCTAGAACAGAGCCCTGTGGGACTGATGCTTTAATATCATATAGCTTTGAGACTTCCTCTCCAAATTTTACTTGGAATTGTCTATCTAATAAGTACGATTTCAGTAGCATATAACGTGAGTTTGGTAGTTCGTTTTTCAGCTTGTATATAAGACCCTTATGCCACACTCGATCAAATGCCTGTTGTACATCCAGAAACACGGCAGCACAGTATTCCTTGTTTTCTAGGGATTCACGTATCTTGTTTACAACTCTGTGAACTTGCTCTACTGTTCCATGCTGTTCTCGAAAGCCAAATTGATGATTTGGTATTGTACATTTTTCCTCCAGAACTGCTTTCAGTCTGCTTAGATATACTTTTTCAAAGACTTTTGATAACACAGGTAGAAGACTAATTGGTCTATATGAGCCGACTTCTGTTGGTGGTTTTCCCGGTTTAGGTATCATACATATCTGGGATATTTTCCATATTTTTGGGTAGTAGTGTATTCTTAGTAGGGAATTAAATAGCATTGTTAAATATACAACGGGTTTTCTTGGTAGATGTTTTAGTACTTCTCCTGTAACCAGATCGAAACCAGGCGCCTTTTTTTTTACCCAGGTTTCTGATAGTTCTTGTCAGTTCTTTTGGTGTCACTAACTTTAAGGGCAGTGACAGTTTTTGGTCACTGTTTATTACTCTATCCACTTCACTCTCAAACTCGATCATAGTCGAGCTGTTTGGCGTAAATACTTGGCTCAGATGTTGCGCAAAAAGTTCAGCTTTCTCCTGAGGTTTTTTGGCCCAGGTCCCAATACGCGTTTTTAGGGGTGGCACTGCTTCTTGAGGTCTTTTAAGTTGTTTTGTTATTTTCCACAGGTTATAGTTATCACGCTTAGTGCCAGAGAGCGAGGACAATTTTTGCTGGAATGTATAGTTTTCGTTTTCATTAATCATGTATTTTAGCTCTCTAGCAGCATTGTTTAACGCAGTTTTATCTTCTCTATACCTACTCTGTTGTCATCTTCTCCTCAGCCTCCTCTTTTCTTCTAATTTTCTACGTATTTGCAGAGGGATGTTTGTGTTTTCAGTTGAGGTTTTTAGGTAGGGAGTAGAGCGCCATGCTGCTACTTGGATTTTATTAGTAATATAAATTGTGGCTTTGTCTATGTCATCTTCAGTTTTTAGTCTCACTCTCAGGTCTACTTCAGCCTCAAGGTAACTTTTAAAAGCCGTCCAGTCCGTTTTATGATTTTGCAGTGTCATTGGTTGCTCTCGGAGAATCACAGTTGTGCTGAGTGTGCTTATAATTGGTGAATGATCTGAAGATGTATCAAGGCAGCTTTCCACACTGAGGTAAGTATCTTTGAAGCCTTTTATGATGAAGAAGTCCAAGAGGTCTGGTATTTTATTTTGATCTGTAGGCCAATATGTTGGTTCTCCTGTTGAAAGAGTTGTGAGTTTTAGGCTGTCAATACATTTCTTCAGTTCACGGCCTCTTGTTGTGATTAGGCGGGATCCCCAGTGTGTGTGTTTGCTGTTCCAGTCTCCGCCACTTATAAATTTGGGACCAAGAGATTTAAAGTAGGTGGTAAACAAGTGCTCATTGGTAGTGTGTCTGGGAGGGCAATATGCAGCACTTACATTAAAGGTTCCACATTTGTCTTGAACCGAAATTGTCGTTGCTTGCAAGTAATTTTCTCTGAACTCACTGTGTGGGTGGTGTTGAATGTTACTTTTAATTATAACTGCTGATCCACCATGCGAGGTCCCATCCGGGTGATTGGTGCAATATACATTGTAATTTTTCAACTTGAATGCTTTTCTGTCATTTAGGTGTGTTTCAGATATAAGTATAATGTCAATTTTATTTATTTCAAGGATGGTTTGTAATTCATTTTTATTTGGTGTCAAACCATTTATATTCCATGTTCCAATCCGTAGGCTGGTCACGGTAGCTTCTGGATTAGTGTAGTTATGAGGTTCACAAGGGCCCCCATTTGTTGTATGAGTAGTTCAATTTTTTCTGTTTGTTTGCTAATTGTGTCTAATAATGTCTTTTGATATTCTTTGTTTATATGTAAATCATTTACATTGTTTGTCTGTGGCTTGGTAAAGCCATCTTTATGGGTATTTATGTTTATTTTCTTTTTCATAGGCTGATTATTATGTTTTGTTACCTCGCTATAGGTTGGCACTTGGTTTACATATTGGGTTGAAGGGAATATCTTTTTAATAGCACGTTCATCAGCGTCATGCACAATGGCAGCTTCTTGTTGAATGGTATGTGGTTGAGGTGCTTGAGTTTTTGTAATATTGTGCTTGTGTTTTACTTGAGTCTTCCGGGTAAGGATTTCTCGGTATACATTGCATCCTTTATAGCTGGCTGGGTGGCTTCCTTGGCATAGAGCACACGTGGCCGGTGTGTTTTTGTCCTTTGTGCAGGTTGTGGTATTGTGTGGTCCAGCACACTTTACACACCTGGATGGTCTCATGCAGTTGTTCTTGGTGTGACCGTATTGTTGACACCTTGTACACTGAGCAATTATGTTGCTTTTCCGTGGATCTTCAATTTTTACTCTTTGATTATATATATATTGTATATTTTTAGATAATTTGTTGTTTTCATGCGGTTCTAGGCCTGTGGCTTCAATGGCTTCCACAATATATTCTTTTGGCGTGCTATAATGTAGATTTTTTATAACAATTTTTTGACATCTTTCTTCTTTTCTAGTGAATGTATGACCAATTAGGCCCTTGGCTCGTATGTGTTCAATGAGCTTCTTATAACTTTCTACACTTTTTGTTGTAATAATAAGTTGGTCCCTTGATGGTATTTTGTATGTGTAGTCTTCCTCATCAACCATTTCATGGATGTAGTTAGTGAGTTGTTCTAGGTCCTTTATCCCATACAGGATTATTGGTGGGGGTTTAGACACTTTTGGAGTTTTATGGGCAGAGGTGTTCTCTTCCGTATTTAGTATGGAGAATCTGTTGCTAATTTCAACATTAGGAGTGATTTCGCAAGTCGGTGTGTTGGTTTTGGGTATTTTGGAGCTAGATTGGTCTTGATCCGGTGAGCGGTTTCGTTTTTGACTGTATTCGGGAACTCTTTGCCAGGGTACCACTTCGTCTTGTTGCATATTTGAACTGGGTGTGGTGTTGAGTGAGTTAGCAGTGTTAGTGGGCGAATTTGGGTTCTGCACTTCACCAGTTACGTGACTTTTCATTCGAGGTACTGTGTTAAGAAGTCCTTTATGGAAAACGTGTTGTACAAGTTGTTTGCTTGAGTTCGAACATTTTGTTTGATCTAGTAGGTTTTTGCTGTTACTGTTCATTGTTAGGCGTGAGGCACTTAATTAATTGATATTTTAACCGTTATCAAAGTTAATTTGGTCGAACATAGTCACAAAATAAGTTAGTGTAGGTACTAGATTTGAAAATTTTAATTATTTGAATTAAACAAATATGTGAGAAATAAAAATCCTATGTTTGGCTAAAAGTTAAAAGCTCGTACACGGGGCTTTCTTATCTTTGAATTTGTAATGGCAGTCATCACCCTTTGTTATCTTTGAGCATCCTTGGTCCGGTGATGATTGGCACAGGGTGAAAAGAGTACTCCCAAATTCTTCAATGTGTGCAAGAGGTCCATCATAAGGATGTGGTGTGAATACCTTAGCCAAGTGCTCCGCAAATGTTTCTGCCTTCTCGGTGTCACTTCTGGCCCGGTCGCCATTACTTTGGCGCAAGGGGAAAGATGGTACAACGGATTTTTTCAAATAATTTCTGGCTTTCCACAGTGAGTAGTCGGTGGCTGAAGTAGGATCCAGTGTGGAAACTAATTTTTGAATACTTGAGTTATTTTCCTTGTTCAGGAGTAGCGATAGTTTTTTCCTTAAGAAGTTGAGCTTTGTCTTTAGAGGCGGGTATTTAGTTTTGTGCCATTCTTAGTTTGCGCTTCTGTGCAATAACTTCTTCCACTTTCTGCGAGATTCTTAACTCCGTGTTTGGGCTATTTGAATTCTTTACTGGTGTAGCTTCCCAAGCAGCTTTTTGGACGGTAGCGTTAAATATCTCCACTGCTTCAACCAAGTCCTCCTCGCTTTTAAGGCGTACGTTCGCGTCAAGGGATTTATTTACCAATTGTATTTAGTAGTCCCAGTTAGTTATTTTTTTTGAAGTAAAAATTTCTTTAGCGGCGTTGAGCACTTTTGTGGGATGGGTAAAAACTGTGAAACTCGCGTCAGGTCACGTGTGCTGATCGAAAAACCGTAAGACGGTTGGAGAGTAGTGTTGTAACACCGAAATCGATAATCAAGTCTACACTTCTGCCGGCACTCCCGGAGTGCATGTGTTTTTAGAAGAAGAATGAAGTAATTTAACGTGATTTTTGTGAGGCTGCTTAGTAATAGAAATAAGTTCTCAATTACTAGTAGAGAGTTACAGACTTATTTTATTTGTCATTTAATAAAGATTTTCGTAATTATTTCCTAAAACTTTTATTAAGTAATACCTCTTAACTTCATCAAAATAAGTTGAACATGGACATTAGTGAAACTAATAACTCCTAACTAACACTAACTTGGAAACCACTTGTCTGTATGTAAAATCAATGCTAGCATCAATTTCGCAGCCCCATTTAATAAAAACTTGCTTTAGAACACATTTTCATAAAATAGGTACAAAAAGAATTAAAACGTTTTTTTGCCTCCTGTAAAATTAGCTTTTTGTTAGTTAGGAGGTCTTCGAACATCGTCGTCGATTTATTTTATATTGCCCTATAATGTTTATCTAGAAAGCTATCTTTGGACACTAAATAAATAAATAATCGCACGATTTTTATCCCGAGGGGGTAGGCAGAGGTATTCCATTTCAGGAAATACTCACATTTCACAATGCAGTATTGTACCCATGGTAGTTCAGTTGGCGAAATATATAGTTACTAGCTGTTCCGGAAATACCCACACTTCACCATTATAATATTCTTTGGACCCCTTAAAGTGATAGGTGGTGTGGCCACTATAATTTTTCAAATACTCCTTACATAATTGTATTCATGACTTTATGATGTTGTGTGAACAGACAAGTAAGGACAGCTCAAACAACGAAATGAAAATTGTACCAATGCATTTGGGATAAAAGTCAAACTATACAATGAGTAGTACCATTGTCCAATAAAAACAAGAACTACCTACTTTGTTAATCACTACATAGTATAAAACAAAGTAGCTTTCTCTGTCCCTATATCCCTATGTCCTTATGTCCCTATGTATGCTTAAATCTTTAAAACTACGCAACGGATTTTGATGCGGTTTTTTTTAATAGATAGAGTGATTCAAGAGGAAGGTTTTAGTATTAGCATTGCACCCGTGCGAAGCCGGGCGGGTCGCTAGTAGTAAGATAAAATATTATGTAGTATTAAGAGTGTTGTTAAATGTTGGTAAGCCTAATATAAATAAAATAAATAAATAAAAATGGGATTATGCTTATTCTTTTACAAGTGACTATCTAATCTAGTTGAGGCAACATGAAGTTGCCTCAACTAGATTAGACTATTGAGTGTCTATTTGCCTGCATATTATTTTCACATAATATTAACTTTTCTGTGGTCTTATCCTTTCCGTTGCCATTCTTATCCCTTTATATACATTTTCTTGGCATTATTATAAAAAAAAAAACTCGAGCCTTTCATCCCCGAGGGGGTAGGCAGAGGTATTCCATTACTGGATATACCCACATTTCACGAGATACATTGGACTCCTAAATGTGATATGCCCTATGATATGGTGGTGAGCCCATCTCCGGACCGGGTCTATTTGCACATGTCTCAGAATTAATTCTGAGACCTGCGGGTTTCCTCACGATGTTTTCCTTCACCGTCGAGCTAGTGATAAATTGTGTTCTACAAAATTAGTTACACTACTTAGTTACATTAGTTTTTACATCCACAATCTGCTAACCGCAAGTACGTCAAACTTGTGCAAATAAGATAAAAAATATATCTGTTATGTAGTTAATAAATATTATAGGAATGCATATTATACCGATTGGAAAAGTTTGTTTTATTTATACTGAATAAGAATTTATTACGAGTTATGTTTATATGAATCTCTTCCTCTTCTTAGTCCCAAAACAGAATTTTAAAAGATATAAGCACATAACTTTTTGGAAAAAAAAAATCTCATCAAATTTATAATTGGTTCCAATGCATTTGAAAATTGTTCTATCATAATAGTTTTAAATGTTTTTACATTTTGTAACCTACATATCCTATTGGACATATTATGACAAATTGTGATAGACAGAATATCATTTGCAAATTAAAATTTGAGAGAACCTATGAACTATTTTCTAGCATATTATAGCCAGTTACATGGGCAAAAAATAGCTTATAAACCAATTACAATATTGTAACCATAAATCTTTAGAACTTCCCAATCCTTGTAGAGCCTCATAATCGATTACTAACACAATCAATTGAACATAAATAAAGTAGCAAATACATTTACTACTAGTACCACTTACCTGGTGATAATAAGCTTCGTAGATAGCACTGTGGGACCCTGCCACCTGCGAAGGTTCAAGCCACATTTTGAAATCGTTTAACTCACAGGTATTCTACTATTTGAACGAATTTTGTATCGTTAAGGGTGTGACATTGGAACACCGTGACATTTACTGTTCGCACAAAAACCAAGGTAATTACGGCGTTTAATAAAAAACTACGGTATTAATACTGTAACAGACACCACAAATATTCACTACACTACACATTGAAACACACTTTCAACACAATTTTGCGACAAAACTATTGAAATTCAATATTTTTTGAAACAGCGCAATCACTACGGTGCAGCCCACTTTGGCACAGTTTTAAACGAAATCCACAGTCCGTTAGAAAATTTTAACTGCACTAAACGGTAGTCTAATTAGTTAACTTTGCTTCGGATTGGTGAACAGTTTAATTAACACTACTCAAATTATTTAATTCCCATTAGTTCTACCTGAGTCGGAGACGGCAAGGCAGCCATTTTTTACATCTCCTCGTCCGACCAATCAATAGAGACCATAGACTAAAGATTTGACACAATACGACTTGTGTTGTCAGTTGACATATTTTATGCGATTGGTTGCGATAACAATTATTTTGTTTATGGTATCAAATACTGCAGATTAAAAATACAGTCGCGTAGAAAAATTAGTTTTTACGTAATTTATCAGAATATATTGTAGATTGGAAGGGCAGAGCAGAGTATTCGTCTTTATGTTATTTTATTTCTAAGGCTAGGAATGCTAGAACATTTGGGAAAAAATATATTTGTAGAAGTAGAAGTTAGCACCTATCACGTTTAGGGGTCCAATATAATCCAGTAATGGAATACCTCTGCCTACCCCCTTGGGGATAAAAGGCGTGAGATTATTATTATTATTATAAGTAGAAGTTACAATCGCGCATATCGTGACGAGATTAGACTTACAGTTTTTATATTTCAAAGATTGATAATTATTACTATTATATTCATCCTCGTGTCCATATCTTCAAACCAAAATAGAGCTATAACTGGAGTGATTGATTTGATTTGAGCTTACAATACCACCTTGAATGTCTATAGTAGATGAATCTGGTAATTAATCAACGCACAATCATGTCCCTGGAAAATTATTATTCATCATGAATCACGCTTCTGGTATTTTACACAATTTTTCGAGTGAATTTTATTCTTGGTATTCAAACATTCACTTGAATCCGTGGACTCAGTACGAACGCTAGGGATAGTTTATAATAAATCCAGTAATATATTCCTTTATTAATTTCAATCTACACACGAGCATTGCTATTTTTAATATGTCTACTCAAGCGCTCTAATCCCTTAACATTTATTTCAAAACAGGGTAGGGATTCTAGTTTCTTCATCCATTGATTGAGTTTGGCATGTCGTTCCATAGATGGCAATAATAACTGCATAGAACTTATTGTGGAAGCACAACAAATATCGCAGAGACGCATCTGTAAATAAAAAAGGATTTAATTAGAACCAAAACAACCTTCCAATAGCTTCAATTTTTTATTGTAATCCTAAATTGTTTACCTTATCGTCAACAAGCCATGCATTTTGATTTAACATATTTTCGATGTGGTCTAACAAAGAATTCCACTGCAAGAGATGTTTCTCTTGAGCAGGCCAAGTGCCAGCGAAATATCCACTCTGAAATAATTAATTCATTACTTTTTTTTTTAAGTATTTTGAAAGACTATTTATTCATGTCGTTATAGGTGCCACTGGGTAGTCTTAGTCTAAAAACTCCATTACTGATATTTTGTCTATAAAGTTACTAAGTTAAAATGTCTTACAAGAATTGCACTGTCAGTGGGAAACAGTTCACTAGCATTGAAGAACAACATCTCATCCACTTTCACCTTCGCCAAGCTATCTTTGGGGTATAAATCCTGATTATTACTTTTCTGGCAAAGATAAATCGCAATGGCGTGGCTATCACGTATGATGATATTTTCATTTATTGCCAAAGCTGGTACCTTTTGTAGTGGATTTATCTGTAACAACAAAACAAGTACGGGTATTGCAAGTAAGTACAAATAAAAAATATTAAAAAAATATGTATATACTGAATGATTTTTTTTACCGTCTGGAAAAAAATATGACGTATAAGGTATCTAGAGCTGAAGTTATAAACGAGATTAATTGTTAAATATAGTCATGATTAATGCAATTTACAAAATCTAGAAAACTACGCACAGTACTACGCGCTGCTGGCGGTTGCAGGTAAATTGCGCATAAATGGAAGCTACGAGCCTGTTTCTTTTTAAAATACTGTTTCAAATATTTCAGTGTGTATTATTGACTACAATTGAGTAATGTATATTAGTTTAAGCAAGAAAAAAAATTTTGAGAAAAAAAATTTTTTTTTAAGTTTGCCAAATGAATCTATTTTTTCCAGACGGTAAAAAAAGTCACCTGTATAACTATTAAAAAATGTAAGTACAATTTTTAATATTTATTATTCTGGACTTGCGAAAATTGCTAGAATGTAGTGATTACAGTCATTCTCTTTGCAAACTGCAATCGAGAAAAGAAATTATTGGCTGCAAAAGAATAACCCATAGCACAGGCCCTATAGTTTGCGACTAGAGAATTCGATCCCGGTCATATTTTAGTCCCGAAATTTTCGGGATCAAATTTAATGAGTCCCTGGACTTTCGGGATTGATACATTAACATTTACAGTACCTATATAAACATTTTTTTTAGCATAATATAGTCTCTTTTATAGTTCATCTAAAGAAGTAGGTTTATTGAAGTTTATTGAAGTTTATTGTTAGTTTTATAAATTATTTACAGAAGTGCCTAGTCTGTTAATTTTATAAGAAGAAAGTATAATTTTGTTTAATCGCATTTTAGAAGATTTAAAACTTAAATATTGTATGTCCTCACAAGGCTTTCTTATTTACTTCCTGAGCGTATGTCATACTTTTTCCAGCTCGAAAGAGGCGGAAAACGGCAACTTCGTTTAGCGCAGCGGGCCGAAAGGTGACGCTTTCCGCCCAAAGAGATGAAATAGTATACACATATAGGTAAGTAAAGAATTGGAAACCAGCGAGCTGTTTAGAGTTGGCACTAATTTCAATGTCACAATTTGTTAGTAGGTTGCGCGATAATTGATAATCTATGTCTATCTATATTAAATGTTGGATGCCATGTCCTACCTGAGTGACCTAAGTCAAAGTGCTTGATGTATTAGGTTGGTTTACATTAAAAACAAAAACCAACAAATTCGAACCTTAAAAATTACCATACATATATTATAAAATATGCACAATATTTTGTGCTTGCATTATATAGATACTCGTATTTTCGCAAGAGTCAATAACTTTTCGTTGATTACATGAGTATTATTTTGTTATTCTTTTAAGTTAAACTAACCATCACCGTTACATTTGTCTAAAATAGTTATAAAATAAATTAGTACCTAATAAAGATACTAATCTTCCGCATAGTTCCAATCTAAATTTATTAAATATTCTGAGAAACCCAGTCAGTTTGTCGAATATTATATTTTGTGCATTATCAAGAGTTACATGTCTGACAAATTCTTTGTTCATTATAAAAGTATTTACTATGTATTCAAAATAAATATTACATACTTTCCATTCTCCAAATATTGCAGTGATATTGCAAATATTTAAAAAAATAGAAACTAAAACATACAGCCTCTATTTCTATTGTTACAATTTTAAAATATATAAATAACACAACTTTCCGCCCGGAGAGATGAAAAATTGATTGTAATATGTTTTTTACTATCTTTTTATTACCACTTTCCATTACCAATGCAATCCCGGGACTAGGGAATCCAATCCCGCATCTAAATCGCGATCCCGCAGGCCTGCGGGATTGAGGTCATCAATCCCGCGGATCCCGTGGGATTTGCGGGATTGAGGTTTTTCTAAATATTCTTTTGTTTTGAGTACCTAGTTATTTAAAAATAATTAAAATAAAGACAAGTAAATTTTTATTGTTACATACATATCTACATTAAGGGAATCCAATCTCGTAAACGCGGGATGTCGCATTTGCAGGATCCCGCACCTCTTTTGCAGAATCTAAAATTCGGGATTACTCGTGCGGGGTCCCGCACGTGTGCGGGGTTACCTAATAATAATTATATTAAAAAATTAAATTTACTTATCTTCCTTTCAATTATTTTTAAATAATTACTCAAAACAAAAGAATATTTAGAAAAATCTTAATCCCGCAAATCCCGGATTGATGACCTTAATCCCGCAGGCCTGCGGGATCGCGATTTTGATGCGGGATTAAATTCCCTACATACATACATATGCTCACGCCTTTTTTTTTATTATCATTATTATTAATAAGTAGAGTTATTGTTAATTACTAATCAACAATTGAAATCAATTATAAAGGTAAAAATAATCAGCTGCTTTTAAGAAACGATACACTTAATACAATTTTAAATCTGTTATCTTTTAGATTTGTATTGGCAATTGAACATATTTATTAGTTATAGAGGCATGAAAAAACAGTTTATAATTTTTCCAAAAAGTGTTTTCCATTCAAATGTCAAGGCACGCACGAGCTCCATGGGAAAATTGTTAAATCACTTATTAATAAGGTTGTAATAAGTCTTAAAAACGTCGTCTGAGCTCTTTTTCTCCATCCCGCAAATATGCGGGATCCCGCAAGAGTAATCCCGCATTTTCGATCCCGCAAAAAAGGTGCGGGATCCCGCAAATGCGGGATCCCGCGTTTGCGGGATTGAATTCCCTACCCGGGACCATCCCGGGATCCCGAGATTAACTTTAGGTAGATAATCCCGAAATCCCGGGATTAGAAAAATCGACATGGGATCTAATCCTCTATTTTGGACTAAAGCCCGTGTCACAATTTATTTTTATTATTATACAACTGGGGCTTAGGAGGTAAACATATCTGTTGGTTTCTTGCCAGATTATTTATACTCGCATGTATTTCATTAAGGGATGTAGAAAGGTAGGGTACCCATGTTTATCAGTTCTTTAGTTAGTAAGTACCTTGGTAATGGTAACCTTGGTTCTAGCTCTGCCTAGTTTATAACTAAATAACCGTGGGTGTATCGAGTTCAAAAATTTATAAGTAAAAGTTCTAAACCCTCAGTTTCATCTATCCTAAATTTGAAGTTTCCATGAGCTAATCTCTCGAATCTGTTAATGATAATATATGAAAATACACAGATAATATGAAATAATTATTTTTTCAGTTTGTTTTTCATATATTATTTTGATATTTAAGTTAACTTGAAAAGTTATACCTAGATTTAATTATTGTAACTTTTAACTATGTACTAAAATTGGTCACAGTTATTGTAATATTAATTTCAAACGTAAAGTTTTCATCTTATTAGTCACACTCATTTGGCTCATTAGTAAATAATAATTACGTACCTTTTTGTACATTGCAGATTTATGTTCTCCGCCAAATAAATCAATTTGATAAAAGTCTAACTCGATACCCAATAGATATGCAGTCATCATCACAAACCTCACTGGCGGAGAAGCCTCATCTCCGTAAAGAATTGGCTTCTTCTCCTTTATAGTATTCCTGTAAATAATTAAGTGACAATAATCTTGACATAGTTGGGTTATAACTATACCTACTTACCTTATACCCAAAGGCTTATTATTGTATAGACGATTTCTTGGAGGATTCTCTTTAAAAAAATTATGTTTTGTTATTTTGTATTTAACAAATAAGTAAGTAAGTATACTGTATTTTTACACATAACAATTAGGTAGAATATAAGGAATATATATTATTATATACTATCTTATGTATAACACCTAAAGCAATTTTACCTATATTCGACAAATAAAATAATTTGAATTTAAAAAAAGCATTGATAGCCAGACTATATAGTAGATATTGGAAGTGACCTCGCCTCTTTTGGTTTAGGGCAAATACCAATGTTTTTCGAAAACTTTTTTATGTAGGTACATAGCGATCACTAGCTCAACGGTAAAAAAGACATAAGTATATAAATATACAGTAACGGAATTCATATTCGTGATGAGGAATGTGTGTGATGTTTAGGGTTCCAAAGAGAGTTTTCATTAACGAGTAGGTACCTATCTATCTCTACCGTGGGTCTCTACAAAATAAAAAGCATTACAAATTGCTAAATTAAACACATTTTTAAATACATTTTAGGATAAAATTACAATTAATAAATGTAGGTAGCTGTCGAAAATAAAGACTCTTCCATAATTCTACTCACATTACTATATCGTTGCAGAAAAAGCGCACAAGCGATTTATTTTGCAAAGTTTTTAAATATCTCGACAAAGTTATCATTAAAAAAATATTACTTTAGTGCAAAACCTCTAGTTCCATGTGAAAAACTACACTACACGAGCTTTGCACACTAACGGTATAACACAAATGCGCTTTAGCATCTAGTTACGTCAAGTTAGCATTACTTATACGATCTCAAACGTATCAATAATATAATATATTTGTCCGTTTGAAGTGCCTCTTCGAATTTTAAAATATTTCAAACTCAAAAAAAACTTTTAAACATTTTGTGAAGTTGGTTTGTATTTAGGGCCTTGTGTATACATATATATTTTTTATTTATTTATTAGGTAGTCAAGTTGTTAAGAAAAGTAAAATGAAATTTTGCTAAGTAAGTAATACATATTGCAAAGGCAAGGAATCCTCTTATAAAGACAATTCTATTTATGATTATTGTTAGTAGGTAGGTATGTGTAAAAGTTATTGTAGTATTGTAGCTTCTCTGTAGATATTAATTATCAAGCAACACAAACAATTGGACCGAAACTGCGTGAAAAAGCTTGTTTATCTTATCAGCCAAGTCAAGATCAAGCTCGTGTTACAGTTGAATAATGCATTTCGTAGCTCATTTCAAAAGCAACAGACACAATAAAACAGGACAAAATATTAAACAATACATTAAACTGATTCAAAATATTTTTATGCAGTGTTGACATTCGCAAGTATTTAAAATTTTACGAAAATGTAATAATAATGTACCTACACTTTTCGTAGAATGAATGAACACAACTGTACCAAAATAAAGAAATGTCACTGGCAGCTCCATACTTCCGTAATTTTTGAAAAAGAAACTTATACAAATTCAGACGTCATCCAATCCAGTCCACACTCAAGCATGTTTTTTTATAAATAAGTATAATAAACCCAAATAATAACCATTATTTATATTTCTACATACCTAAATCAACAACAATCATGGTGTTTTGAAAATTTATAAGTAGTTGTATTAAAGTAAACACAAAATATGGGTGCGGTTGGAAGTAAAAGTTCCATGGCTTCCGGACTCAAGTTAGTTTTTTTCACTGTATAATTTCGCAGAATATCTGAAGCATGTAGGTAGGTTAAATTCCTACCTACTCGCTCAACCAAAACGATATGTTTATGGGGGTCTTACATAGCGTACCGTAATTTTTTTTCTTACCTTAGAAAATATTTATGAATAGGTAATATACATTATACGTTCTTTAGTAAATAGCGCTATCGAACATTGATAAACATGAATTTGTCAAACAAAAAAAAAAGACGTGTGGCACTCAGGGACTGCCGCGGTAAAGCTATTGAATAGCATTTTGTATCAACAAGACTGCCGAAAAGAAACGACGTTAGACAATGCACGGCCTTCAAGCCACATGGGTGTTATTTAAATGGTTAGCAGAGTATTCGTATTTTTGTAAGCAGAAAAATATAATCTGTAAGCAGAAATAGCTAATTGGTCAGCAACTGAGTGGAAGTGGGAGTCAGAGTGGGAATGGGACTGAGACTCGGACTCGGAGTCGGACTCGGACTCGGACCTCCGTGCCCGTCGGAGTGGGGAGCGTGAGGTTTTTTTCGTTACGGAATTTCTGGATTCGGTCCCCGCGCTCAAAGCCCTCGATAGAAGCTATGCAATAGCTTAAAAAGCCTTTGGGACACGGACGCGTTTTCTATTTACGCTGATTCAGCGCGTTTTCCCACAGGGGTACCTACCATTATTTTAAAATCTTTTCACAAACACCGCGTACCTTCATTAATTTATCAGAGTTACACCAATACTAAGGTTGTCTGGAAAAAATAGCTTTAAGCGATAAGACCACCCATTGTACTTTTTTTAAATCATTAAGTATGTCACTTAATGCATATTTTGATAGGCGTAGCCACCGCGCTGCCAACTCATGAATATATAAAAAATAAGTTTTATGTGATTACAATAGAACCCAATTTGCAATAACCTGTGTAGAGGGAAAACGCGCTGAATAGAAAACGCGTTCTTCGGTACGCGCCCTTAGGGGCATATTACACTATCATTTATCTTGGATCATAGATCTATGAGTCAATGTTATTGGATAATGTAATATAGACATATGATTCATTTTCTCCTTGATCATAGATTTTTGACATTTGCTGAGAGATTGGATCCAATACGGTCAATTTAAGGAGTTTATGGTTTGGCTATACTAGGCCTTTAAACCAAGTCTTTATTTTACACTAATCTTAGTTAAATGGCCCTGCTTCAGAGTCCATGCACAAAAATACAGTGTCTTTAACACTTTCTAAATCCCTAACTTCAACAGTAAAAATAAAGCACTTTTACTGAAGACTTCATTATGACTTCTTGAGGCAATCCAAAAATGTCCATAACTCGCATTTTATCGAATTTTCCATTCACTGCACACCTTCACGGACACTTGTCACATAATAAACTATCACTATTATTAGACAAAACCCGAAATACACAGCAAAATGAAAATTATACAAAAAACATGACGTCCCTCTTCGGATTCCCGCCAAAAAGCCCCAATACGGTCATTTTTTTTTTTTTTTGAAATTGTTTATTGGCCTTTGGATTCTAGTCCTTACAGCCTCCCAATACGGTCATAGAAACAGGTGTTGCCAGTTATTTTTTATTTTTTTCCACTAGGTATTTAAAAGCAAATATAAAAATACAGTTTTTGATTTCTTGTTCGTCAATATGTTTCAAATATTGTAATGAAGTTCTTTTTCTAATTATATACTTGCATAATCTTGCTGAAATAACAAAAAACAAGCCATACTGAAAATGACGATGCCTTTTGGCAAATCGAATTTCCTGAGATCTGGTAACCCTGACGTCAATACCTGCCGAAGTAGCGCACACCACCGAATTGCAACTACATAAGACGTAAAATAGCATCAAAGAACTTTGATAGTGTAATACAGAGATATGACTCAATTAGTCAATTATATTGGATCAAATATATAATCATTTATATGATCAGAGATATATGATAATGTAATATCCCCCTTATTGTAACGCGAGCGACACAGTAAGGTATAGGAGAAGATCCTTGCATCTCTTTTACTCGCAAGCTTTTTCTGTCTTGTTCGTCTTGTCTCGTCGTTCTGCACCTGCTGTGTGGTAGCATGCTTGACGTCTCGATGCTAAATTAGGCCTTAGGCGCACTCTCCGCTAAAGCTCACCGCTCTTACCTATCTCTTGCTACGGTTAACTGACGGCTTTGCTTTGCGTCTAAGGGCAGTTGGTTATGTTTTCAGACATTGTACACTGTGGAAGGCAGATCGCAGTCCAGCTTGTCGAGCTGTTATGATGACTTTGGATGCTATAAACCTTAACATCAATGAAGTCGACCTAAATATGGACAAGGGTGAACATAGAACATCGGAAATGATACAGGTATATAATTTTGATATAATCGATCGACTATACAAATAGTTACATTACTAGTTTCATTGATTGACCTGCCATCTATTGAAGAATGGTAGAACTATTATAATATTTCTAATGTTTTGGTAAAAGCTTATATAATATGCTGTTAGTAAAAAAAAGTCCACAATTATTTAAAGTAACCGTGCGATAGTGCTGTCAAGTCAACTATAACCGCTTGACCTTAAAAAAACAAAGTTAAATTAATTGATTTCATGATTTTTTTGCAGATGAATACTCTTCAAACTCTGCCAGTTCTGAAAGACCGAGAACTAATAATAAGCGATAGGTATAAACTGGACCATTTTTTTTGTTTATTATACTTATTTGTAACTTTTTTAAGATAATTTATTGTTTTACAAAGTTCATCAAAGGTTGTTTTTTTAGCCATGCAATCAATTCATACTTGATATCGCGTTATTGCAACACGGGTCATCTCCTTCCAACGGATCCTGGAGGTCGAGCGCTGGTAGAGCAACAGATGCACTATGATAGTGGAGTACTGCATCCACGGTATAGAGCTGCGATCGTTAGTATACCTAGTCCTATATGGATTTACAGCAGAATTATAGTCCAAAACCTATCTAATGATTGACTGCTAGAAACGGTCCCTTACAAACCACCTTAAAATTCATTCCAACTCACTAAAAACTCTATTTACAACAAGACGGGTTTACCTACCAATGGTACTGGGTAAGTAGGACTATACATAATAGGGTTTATTACATTTCGTCAAAATATAGTAATAGATTGTATTGCACTATAAATAAAATGAAATAACACTTAAATTATTCTCTTCGCAGTATCCAATACTTTATGAAAACTGCAAGTACGTGATGCCCCAGCATGTTTGTGAGATTGAGTGCGCGTATAATGATCTAGAAAACATGCTGATTGGTCGAACTTGGTTTGGGGGACCCTGGCCGACTCTGGGTGACATCACATTTGCAGCCACCGTCAGCACACTTAATGTAATAGTGCCTGTAGACAAAATGAGGTATTTTGACCGTCATAAAAATGTCTCTATGAAGCTAATGTGATACATTTTATGTTTTAAGAAATTGTTGTTGTAATAAACAATTTTATTAGACCAGGTATTATTATATTAATAAGATTTTTAGACACTGACGTACATTTTTATCACTAGCTCGACGGTGAAGGAAAACATCGTGAGTAACACGTATGTCCCAGAATTGTTTGTAAGTCGCGTATATACTCCCCCCCCCCCTTGTTCGCTGATACATTCACAACCTGTCACGCCCAGGGGTTAATTCCAGTGGAAAGTGGGTATTTCTACGAATGGTTTTTTTTTGTTATGATAAAAAAGGGGGCAAACGAGCAGACGGGTCACCTGATGGTAAGTGACGTCCGTCGCCCATGGACACCTGCAACTCAAAAGTCACAACTGCGTTGCCGACCTTTGAGGTGGGAGTAGGGAGAGGGGCGGGGAGGGGAGGAGGAGGGGTGATTGGGGCCTCCGGTTACCTCACTCACTCAACGAAACGCAATGCATTGCTTTACGCTGGTTTTCTGTGAGGCCGTGGTATCACTCCGGTCGAGCCGGCCCAAGCGTGCCGAAGCATGGCTCTCCCACGTTAACATTTATGGAATACCTCTGCCTACCCCCCAGGTATAAGAGGCTTGAGCGTGTTTGTTTTATTTTTTTTACTGTGTGGTTTCAGGTACCCACGTCTATCCAGCTGGCTTTACCGTATGTCAGAAGAGATGTATTACCACACCGCCAACGCAAAGGGATTAAGCGAGTTTTCGAGAAGAATAGGCGAGTTACAGTTACAACACTCATAGTGTTTTCAGCGATATAAAGTGTTTTTTCACAAGCAATGTTTATCGGCCAGATTGCAGTCGTGTTTGTGACGATGATGAAAAATTATTCAAGTGCCCACGAACTTCTTCCGGGCGGCGCTCTCTCACTGGATGCCAAGGAGTTGTAACTACAAACTGAAACATAATTTATTGTAAATTAAAAAGTAAAGGAATATTAAAAAATATTTCTTTGTAAATAAATGTTTATTTTTAAAGTGATTCCATTTGACGTCAATATGCAAAGTAACTAACGTCTGTAAGATGATATATTTTTAGCATAATTGAGTGCTGCAATAATATTCTACCACAAAATGTGTAAATACTTATAAGTTGTATGTAGGTCATCAGTGGTGTAATTTTCTATAGAGCACAGAAAAAGCATACTGTGTTGTATTACAAAGACTATTGAAGAAAATGTTTCCAAGGGATTTTTTTCTGTCAACCGATTTTGATTAAGTTTTGCTTAGAAAAAAGAAAGAAAGAACGTCACGGCTGTCATTCAAACATAATCGATCGACTTAGCATTCCCATCCCTCGTGTGGAATGTCACCTGTCATGTACAACTGTCAGTCACTTTTTCATCATCAACTTCATCAAGTGCATCAACTTGGTTGTAGAGGGAGTACCTACGTACGTACATACAACAAGTACATAGTACATTACAATTAAACGTAGATAGATCATCATCAACACTATTGTTTACGGTTCACAGGGGAAATGTAAAAAGTTGACTTATTCTCACGGAAAGCGAAGAAAGTTGTGAAAGGTTGTGACCCGAGAATTGGGTAGACCGTGCCATGCTCAGCGCATTGATTCAGTTCGTGTTTGCTCACAGACTCGCTTATTACGTAGTAATAACGTAACTCCGGAGTTCGCATGGTAGATAGTGGTGAGTTGGAAAGTTTCGTGGATACTGGTCGAGTGATGTCGGGATCGCAGGCTAACGGCACGATGCCCAAACTGGGGCATGTGACGGATCTCCGCGAGCAGTGGCTGGTGCGAGCTGATGGGGCGCTCGCCCACAGGCTCCAGGACCGGGAGATATCGTCCCACTTATGCGAGAACAGGTACCGCAACCAGCAGATCCGCGAAGACTTCCCCGTGGCTCTGAGCGAGCAAAAAGGTATCGAACACGAAGTCCACATGAGGGAGCTCGCGCGCCGCCGCCAAGCGGAGATCGACGCGGAAATTGCGCGGGAAATGGCCGAAATCAATCTCCGTAGACAAAGGAGACAGCATCCGAGCGATTTTGTACAACCCAGTTCTTCCAGAGCGTTGCCAGAGATACCGCCAGTGCCCGCAGCCAGTTACGTCGATCCTGAAGAGTTGGGTTTATCGCCGGCAGAGTTGGAAGAGATGAGAAGACGCTTAGAACAGGAAGAAAGAGATGCTCGGCTAGCACGAGAATTGAGTCACGAAGTTCAAGACCAAGATGCTCTGCTAGCCGACATGAGATGTGCTGTCGAAGCCCAGGATGGAGAACTAGCCAGGCTACTCCAAGAAAGGGAGTATAAGAAGCTGCAGAGAGCAAAAGAGAAAGCAAAACAGAAAGCGTTGTTGAAAAAGCAGCAGCGTCTAGCTCAGCAACAGGCTGAAGCAGAGCCGCAAGCAAGTTTATGTGACGCTTACAGCAACCCTCGAGACATGATTCGCGAAAACAGGCTCAGACTATGCAAGTCTGTTGACTCCGATTTGAATTATGTTGAGCCGTTTGAAAAAGAACAAATACAATCCAAAGCCAGTGCGTTGCAGTCAAAGGATCTGTCCAAACAGTACTATTCGCAGCAGTCTGGACCCGGTGTGTCTTCTAGCAACATTAACATCTCTCAATGTCATTCAAGGTCGTTTGACTCTGAGAAACCAGATTTACCAAATTTAAGCTCCATGCAGCACCGCCAACCACCACCGCCACCAACGGCAGGCAAAAAACCCCGTTTCCCAGACCCAGTGAGTATTAGACCGGCTTCTCACTATCCTACGGACAATGTGTTGCCACAAAACAGTATTCCTACCGATTCTAATAACGTACCTCACAGTTACAGTGAGAATAACAATTTATACAGTTCAACTTTCCCACCAGACCATGGCGTTGGTCCTCAGGCTAGAAGTCTAGACCGTCCTGATACGTCCAAAAGGTTTTCAGTGATCTCCGATATAACTGCTGAAGGGTTAGCTAAGAAAAAGAATAGGGACTTGCAAAAGAAGAGAAAGGGATGCAAAATACAATAACAACCATGTTATTAAAAGTCAATTTTATAAATAACTTGGTTTTTATAATCTATTTCAGTGGTTGAAATTATTCATATTTAAAAAAACATATTTTATCAAAACAGGATGTTCTAACAGTGCCTATAACATAATACCCGGAAATACAGATATTTTTTCATTATTATTCATATATCATAATACTTTGTATCTTTACATAGATTCTACCTACTCGCTAGTTAGGTGTATACAATTTAATGTATTTAATAATTCCTGTATTGAAATTTAGAACCATGGCACAGATTAGTAGAAGTTTATTGTGACATGATTCTAAAACGCTTTTAGTATTCAGTGTCAATTTCAGTGCATTAGCATGTAAGATTTATAAATTATTTATACTCTTTTTATGCAGACGTACCTGCAGGAACCAATGAGCCATTTTGTTTATTATTAATAATAATATTATTACTTAGGTCTCTGTGCCTTTCAGATTTAGGCTAATTTACATTCCGAATTTGTGATTATATGTTGGTCAACATTGTTGATTCCTTGTATCAACATAGTATGGTACAGTCAAGAGCAAATGAAGCCTTACACTTGTAGCTCGAGTCTGACATCTAAGGATTGTAATAAGAATGTTACAAAGTCCAATGTGTCAAGCTCCATGTGCTCTTGACTGTACTATTGTCTCTCTAATCAAATGAATATTTACAATAGTGTAAGTTCTTAAATTTATAAGTTAGATACAATTTAAAACTTGATATGTCAGTCAAGTCAACTGACTAATAAAGCATCAGTGTCCAGTAAGTTCAAGGACAATAGACCACCCTCTTGTGACTGCATTCAGTTACTTGAGGATACATTCGTGGAACAGCGCCGGACTAAAAATGCCTTAAAGGGTGTTTAAGTCTTAAACCATCAATACATAGGTATTTACATTATATTTGTAAATTAAGATGATTTTGAGTACTTAATCACATAAATTTAAGACTGATTTAAAGTTAACCTTTTCTATCACAAATTATATTGGTTTTAATTTAGGTTTAGTGCCTGAGGCTATAATTCCACTTGTCAGCATCTAAAACCTGTGTGTCCTGTGGCGATGCGTACGATCTCGTGGATGCTAGTAAGTGGTATTTTACCCTAACTTGGTGCTTTTAATTGTGTATCACTTTTGCTCAACATTTATACTAATATGTACCTACGTAAGACTTTCTATCTGTATGAACATTTACCAAAACTTAATTTTCTCAAAAATTCCATCTTAAATGGTGCTAAATTGCCTATTTATACAGATTAGCAATAATACTTTTCATTATATTTTTCTTAATCACTTTGATCAGGTCATTATTTTTTATCTTGTGTTTTAATAAAATAGTTGACGATAGAATGGAAACTATCTTTTAAAAATTGAGATAAAACTTCGATAAATGCTTCTGAGTATTGAAATAAATACACTCTTACGCCCTATCCCCGTACGGGGTTGGCAGAAGTATTCCATTTATGTAATCCATAATTTTTTTTTACCAGTGTTATTTCTCTGATCAGTGTTTCATCAACCGAAATTATCATTACAATAGATATTATATAACATGACGTGTTTAATGTAGTTTAGTAAGTTTTTTTCTTTCAATCACCTATAAAACCAGATAACCAATCACACACCAAATCACAGGGAACTAGTACTATCACAATACAATTTACCTTCATCTCTATATGAAAAAAGAAAGTGTCATTCTTAATGTTACATAATCATAAAATATCAACGCACAGTCCGATCGGCTGGGTTCGGCAACTTGACATATTGCTTGAAGGCCTTGAAGGTCCTTCGGCATTTCGACGGGCCTGTTGGCTCAGTTGGTAGTGAACTAGTGACCCTGCCTTCTGAGCTGGAGGTCGCGGGTTCGATCTTCGCTCGCGGCAAACATTTGTGTGCGTGAACATGTCTGTTGGCTTCGTTTCGGGGCGTGTAATATTTATATAAGTATGTCTATCAGTTGTTTAGTACTCATAGTATAGGCCCTGCCCAGTTTGGGACTAAATAACCGTGTCAGGATTTAGTCCCACAATTTATTCTTATTATTATTTCTGGAAACTCTCACGACACGCCAACACCCTACTAAAACAAAAGTCCACTAATACTAGCATACATAACTAGAGTGGACTTTTTGTGATGTGTTGATTGTGTATCTTTTTTTATATGAGTGACCGAAGGTTCTATCGCTAATTAAGTAGTTATTAATTAAACTAAGCTTTAATCGCAATCTATGGCCTTTTACGTGCCTTAAAGGAAACTGAACCAAACTCGAATAATTTATGACAAGTATATGTAAGGATAATTATTTTTTAGTTTGTTTGTAGTCTCTATTTAGTAGTCAGAGTCTGGCTGTTGGAGTGACTGCTTCTATTAGCATTGGAAAGCGAATTGTATGTTAATCGCACAATTTTAAACCAATAGATAGTTCTTTTAAGTAGAGTACGGCCGTTTTAACTTGGCTTCTCTAAACATAGGCCTGCGCAAACCCCCTCGTACCGCCAAATGGTCGTTTTTTTTATTGCGCTACTTCGGAGCTGCCAAGTTATAACGGGCGTACTGTACGTCTTCTGGTTTACCAACAATTATAATATGTATTAGCTTTAAAGTTACCTCATACATACATACATAAGCTCACGCCTTTTTCCCGAAGGGGTAAGCAGAGACAACAGCCCGCCACCTGCTACGATCCTGGCATACCTCACGCGCCTCATCCACGTCCATTAATCGGTTCATACAAGCTCGTCGTTTAAAGTTACCTCCTTCCCCAAAATATAACCTATCTTTCTGCCATATATCCCATAGATCAAACAGACGATCAATGTATCTCGTGAAATGTGGGTATATCCAGTAATGATACCTCTGCCTACCCCTTCGGGGATGAAAGCCGTGAGATTTTTTTTTATCAAACACACGAATACTACTTTCGTGTGGATATTTTACCTTGCCTTAAAGTTGTGCCATACATCGCTAATATACTATATGTAAAGAATGGCCAACTATAGTCTCTTAGACACTTAGACCTTACATGCCTAAATCCGGGCAAATTGAAATCCATTTAAGCTTTCAAATACCTTGCAGTTTACTTACTAGGTAGTAAACTTTGTTGCTAGGCAGCTATAATATCTAAGATACAGCTAATACACTGTCGATTATTTTACTATGCGAGCTGGCTCGTATCGCGTGGCGGCTGAAAAAACCCTTAGTACAATGGTACAAGGATCAAATTTCACTATTATTGATTACAACCGGTAGACAAGATTTGTAGAAAGGCTCATCTACGATTTAAATCTCTGCGACGTGGTTACACGATCGCCACACATAAATGCTATTTATCCGGCTCGAAGGACCATTTGTTGCCTTCGGATACAATGAGATATGAATGATGCTAGTTACTCCAACTGCTGGTCTTTGTTAAATGCAAAGCAATTCTGTAAGTTTAATTCTATTTGAATATGATTGCTGTAATCCACTACTTTGTATTGTTCTATTTATGATTGTAATACGAATTAAAGATTCAATTTTTGTACTAGCATTTTTGTATTATGCACTCACCCAATTGGGAGATTTGGGGGGTTGACACTTGGCGGGGACCAGTGACCAAGAATACTGGAAATCGTTAAGCCGTATTAACCCTTCAATGCCAGCGTCAGTTAAATCCGACAAATATTTTGTTTTCCATGACGCCAGGGTCGTATATAAACGACCATACACCCAATCACGTTTAATCTGTGTGCTACCCAATCACGTTAAATCATTATTGTGTTCGATTCTGCTTTACACCGACTAATAAACTTAGTTTAGTTTGAGGAAGACCCCTCAAAAAAATAAAAGGGATAGAAGATAACTTACCGAATTTTGTCCTGTGAGAGGCTGTATTTTAGTCGTGACTTCTTTACATCTAAATACCTCTCGTCTCTTTTATTTTCTAGAAGAAAGAAAATGACAGGAGATTCGAACCCAATGGCTTCTATTCTGCGTGGCAGAGAATAGCCCTACTTTCTCATGTATAATTAAAGACTTAGCTTAACATTGGGCTGTAACGGGGTGATAGTGTTTTAGGGGCAGCGAGGGTGACTGCCACTAGGTGATGTTGAGGACGATGAGGGTTGTTGAAATGAGAGATGTTGCTCGTGTCGAGAGTCGAGATCGAATGTGATCGGTGATCGGATCTGACCTCATTTAATGGGCTACCTCTATTTATACAAGCTGTGTACATAAATAAGGAGGGCAGACACATTTTAGTGAACCCTGTAGGTGGGTACCTACAGTGTAGAAATGGTAAGGTGAACCAATTCTGAAGGTTGCAGCAGCTCTACGACGTTTTCCTTCACAGTTTCGCTAGGATGTACTTACGTAAGTTTTATGCGCTCAGGCGCCAGAGGTCTACTTCTCAAATAGCCCATTTCGCATTTTGACTACTTCTCTATGTGACTACTTTATCATGATAGTCTGCTGTTTCTAGCAACATCTTTACATAAACGAACTCTCAATGTGCATAATATTAATCAATACGCAAATTACGTAATGCTATTGAATTTCACCGCCTCGCTATGAATTGCAAAAACGAAAGCCCAGTTTTACACGTAATATTATGTCTTATAGAATTCGCTCTGCACACGGTCACAATGGTCCAACGGTCTCATAACGAGAAAGTTATATTAAACCACGTGTGATTTTGAAATAGTACGTGGTAATAGGGTATTTGACTACCGAAATTAAATTGCGAGTTATTAATTAAACATATATTCCAAAACACCTCGAAAAATGTAGGTATTTCAATTTTTGTTTTACAAGATAGCCGATTTTAAAATAATAAAACAAAGAAGTTAATGCAATTTAGTAGGAAGGTACTTATTACTTCAAATGATGACATCACAGCTCATTATACAGAACCGTTTTACAGCTTATAGGTCAAGGGGCAGTCAAATACCTACCTACCCTAAAAACGGTTTGAATTTTAGATGGAGCGATTTTGATATGGACACTAGATGCTTATCTAAGGCGCGGGAGAAATACAGGAAGCGTCGGGCGGAGGTGAAGCGCGGGCGTATACCTACATTTTGTATGAAATATCAAAGAAGTAGCGCCGCGCCCGCGCTGTACCTCCGCCCGACGCTTCTTGTATTTGTCCCGCGCCTTATCATGTCAAAATTAAACCAATGACTCGGATGTCTTTTCTAGCAGCTGCGTGTTATTTATTACTTAGGTGTTAGTAAAATAAGTTCTAATCAAAGAAGTGATCCATGTTTATCTCTAAAAAAAATCCATCTTTAAGTACAGTCAAGAGCACGTGGAGCTTGACACATTGGACTTTGTAACGTTCTTATTACAATCACCGTAGAGGTCAGACTCGCGCTACAAGTGTAAAGCTCCATGTGCTCTTGACTGTACATCCTCCTTCCCGAAACCTACGAACATGCATATTTAAGTCGTGTGATGGATGTAGATGAAGCATGAGATGGTGAAGGTTCAATTTCCAATGGGAAATAGGCGTAAGATTAGGTATATAAGTATATGAGGAGCGTCACAAATAAAATCCCGAGATGGGGCTTCAGTTGCGATTTTGTGTCAAAAATTTACTATACAAAGTTTCGGGAGTAAATTTTGTGGAAGAAAATATTCTAAAAAGGCGAATATTGTTGTAAACATTGTAGAATTTAGATGATGCAGATGTGATTTCATCGCAGCAGTTACAAACGATCGCATTGTGGAACACAAAACTGTTTTCAAAGTGTCTGAAACAGACCGTGAAATTCTTGTTTTGTGTGAATCATACGAACCCGTTGAATATCGGCCCATTTAAATATTTGTTGAACTGGTTTTTAACAATATCCTGAATAGTTGCCTACATCGTATTTTGTAGGTACCTACATCAGTTCACATAGGTACATATGCCCACGTCTTTTCCCGAAGGGGTAGGCAGAGACAATAGACCGCCGCCTGCTACGATCCTGGCACACCTCTCGCGCCTCATCCACATCCATCAATCGGTTCATACATGCTCGTCGGTTTCGGATAGGTACTCTTAATCTCTCTTCTCTCTTTTTTTTCCAATACCAGGATCGTAGCAGGTGGCTGTAATTATTGTCTCTGCCTACCCTTTCGGGAAAAAGGCGTGAGCATATGTACATATGTGCAATGAGTTTTTCAAAAACATACCTACCACTAGCTCTAGGGTGGAAGAAGCCATCAGGCTTCACCCTTACCCTAGTCCGGCTCATCAATCACGTTATGGGTTTCGAAAAATATATGTGGGTCTAAAATGGCCACTTTGAGCAATTCCTCTTTTTATGAATTCCCAGCAAATCCTAAGCAATTCCTCTTTTCATAAAATGGTCCCTCATTTTAGTGATTCACTGACAATTCAATTCATTAGCAGATTCGTATTTGGTGAAAATTTCGAATATGAATCGAAATAGGATCCTATTATGATTCACCCGAAACGGCCTTTTTAGACCCCCTGATGCGAAAAGTAGGAAGGTTTACCTACTACCTATTTCGAGGAATAGAAAACCTCTGCCTGCAGACCCCTTCGGGGAGAGGGGGGTGTATTTTTTTAATAGTGAGTGTGTGATAGCCCGGACGGTTAAAGAGCCGGTCGAAAATCAGTGAGGCTCGGGTTCGAATCCTGGCATGTACCAATGAGTTTTTCAAAACATACGTACATATTTATCACTAGCTCGACGGTGAAGGAAAACATCGTGGGGAAACCCGTAGGTCTCAGAATTAATTCTGAGACATGTGTAAACAGACCCGGTCCGGCGATAGGCGCACCACCTATCACGTTTAGGGGTCCAATATATCTAGTGAAATGTGGGTATATCCAGTAATGGAATACCTCTGCCTACCCCCTCGGGGATAAAAGGCGTGAGATTATATTATTTATATATATACTTACTATAACTACTATTATTAGTTATTGTATTCTGTGCTATATAAGTTAAGTAAGAGAGTACACCCAACAACAAAACAAAGGCTTTTTCGACGATATTGAGAAAAAAGACTGGGAGTCTGCTACTTGTGACACTTGGAGTAGGTACCTACCTACGTAATCGCAATTCACTTCACACAGTGAATCAAGGTCAGCCGTGAGCAAAAGAACAAAAGACCTTAATGATAATAAGTATTTTGTGTTACGCGGCGCCGACCAACTCGATGGTATCTAGTGTACAAGTAGGTAGGTTTAATAGTTTCACAACACACATTTAGAACTAGCTGTCCGCGACTTCCTCGGATGAGAAGTATATAGCCTTGGTCTTCAAGATGCAATTTATCTTCCTGTCAAGTTTCTTTAAGATCGATTAAGCGGTCCACCCGTGAAAAGGTATAAAAGAAAGAGTTGCTTTCGTAATGATAAAATCAGTAGGGCTACTTACATAGCCTCGGTAGCCCTATTACTACCTATTAATGATCATGATTTCTGTTAGTGCGGTCCGTTTTGTGCAAATGGTAAATACGTTCGTGAGCACGCACACGACTGTTCATAATGATTACGATTATTAGCATGCAAACAATTTGAACAGGTTTTCGTTTGTCAAAAATGACAGTTCTTTTAATATTATAATATTGCTATGTAGTTTTCAAATAAAGTAGTTTTTACATTCTAATAAGTATTCTAAATGTTAGTACAAACCAATTGCTACTCGTTGATATTGTTCTTAAGTTAATTTCAGTCATATAGAATCCCCCGAAGCTTCGCAATGTACTTCTGTTAATATCAATGACGGACGACATATCTAATTTTAATTAATACTTAATCAAAAAGTAAAAAAAGAAAAAACAGAACAATCAAAAAACGAAAAAACACCATGCACATTGAAGTTTGACAACTGTTTGACAGTTCCGGAGACATTGCACTACCTCCTGGGTGTTGGCACTGTTCGCACCAATCGATGACGTCATCGATGAAGTCACAATGCTCATGTCAGCGTACCACAGCGCAATTTGAACAGTTGTTTGCATGAATATAGCGCACACGAGCGCAGAAAGTGCAATTTGGACCGCACCATGTGTCTGTTGCATTGCGAGGCCCTGGGTTCGATTTTGGTGGGTGCATGAGCAAATGAGTTTTTTGAAAAGTTCAGTAGGATATTCGCAATATAGTACCTACTGGAGACAAAGCCATAGGTATCTCTCGAACGTCTCACTCACACTTGCAAGACTTATTCAGTTATGACAGTCTTCCAGGCGGTAACGGCATGACCACTATCAGTAACTGTGCTATCTATCAGTTGACTCGCGCAATAAGTGACATTTGCTTTCAACATCTTGCCACATTTTGTACTCGGTTATATAGACCTCCGATCGCCACCTGTTCCGCCGGAGTCGCACCTGTCAGACTTGGCGCTTTGACCTTGACCTTCACAAAGGTACCGTATGCTGTGTATGTAAGTACACTATTGTACCTACACATATCGGATTGTCCTTTGTTCCGTGCCAGATAAGGCTGCAGTCACACCCGTAAGAACTTTGCAAAGTCCAATGTGTCAAGCTCTCACGATTCATTATTATTAGTTGCAGATTTAATCGTATGCGCAGCATTGATGTGAAATGGAAGCCCCAACCACAAACATCCGTCCGGAGGTAACAAACTGGTTCTCGTTGCGCATGCTATCTATTTGTTTTTTAATTTAAAATTTTATTCGACGAAATCGTTTGAATTCACAGAGTAGAATCCAGCATTTTGACCTGCGTGTTTTCATAACATCACCCAATAAGAGCTCCACGATTTCATCTGTGCGCCAGACCTTACATCCTAAGATCAAGGGTTTGAAATACAGCATAAACTCAAGGTCGGGTAAGTTCAAGATTTAAAAAGACAATGCATCCATCAAGACAAGAAATCATCATCACTCATATAAACACCATGTCAGTTTACACTCAAATCATTTTTTGACTAAGCTATTCATAACTTTATGATCATCAGTTATCAGCACTATTACGTAACTAAATACCCCCTTTTTCCATTGGAATAAATAAAACAGAAGTTTTAGTGATCGGACCATGAGTATCAAGAAAATTAAAATGCAGTGTTCAATTTCCAATTGACTATTTATGTTCATCTCAATAAACAAAAATAAATACAAAAATTAGACACGACAGGCAGTCTGCGGCACATGATGAAGACTCCCACACAGTTGCGATAATATATACTAATGTGTAAAAGTAAAAAAAAAAGGTTGTCTGTAAAGTCGGTCTACGGAGTATAATTTCAAGTGATAACGTCATCGTCATAAGAAAACATTGCATACTGGAGTGGAAGAGATATAGATGCGTTACAAGCCGAACGCTTAGGTCGATCGAGCCTCTCTATCACTTGTTCCGCGCTCTCGCTTGCACGCTCGTCTCAGGTGGAACGTGACACTTTTTCGTGCGTGCAGTCGGCGTTAATCGATTTAAAAGACCTTAGCTCGTCAAAAATATCTATAAAGCTCATACATATTTTTATCAATCGCGCGCGACTACTGTGTGAGCGCCTTTCAGGTAACAATCAATTGTCCATTCGTTTAAAAAAATACGAGGACCATAGCCAGTGGTTTTTTATACATATATAAATATAGAATTTTTATTTCAGAAACCATATTAAAAATTCACGATTGATGAAGGGTTATATTACATGTTTCAAAACTAGCTTTTCAACATTTTCGTGTGTAGGTGCTGAATTTAAATGTATAATCCGTTCCAACAAATTTTCAATTGTTTAGAAAATTGAAAAGGATAGAAATTTATGGGTAACATTTAAAACATCAAGTAAACCATATATATCATAATCAATTGAAATTATCATTGTAACGGAGTACAGAAAAGTATTCAAGCAGTGCACAGCTGTATTTTTCATAAAAATATGTCTTCAATTGCATATAGGACTAACAACAACAAATGTTATTTGGACAGGTTTGCAGCTTGTTTCTTCGCTTTCACTAACTCGACAAGCTCTTTGTACCTTTTCATGCAGTCTTTTTTGGTACGGTTTGGAATACAGTCTGCTATCTTGTCCCATCTCTCTGAGGTGCTCACTGGGAACGTCTTTATAGCTTGTTCTAGAAGTTCCTGCTCAGTTTTAGTCCATGGCCTGTCTTCTTTGAGCTCTTTTTCTACCTTAGTAGCTTCTCCATTGACTTTAGGCTTAGCAGTACCGTTAACCAATTTGACACCAGGGTCATTCTTTGATATACTGTCATCATCAACATGGTTAGCAACTTTCTTCTTTTCCTTTTCAAACTGATCAAATGCTTCCTCATTAGCCGCTTTTTTAAGACTGCTTTTAGAGAAATCTGAGCTTTGCAAATCTTTAGCTTTATTAAGAACTTCCTTTGCATTGAATCTTTTGTCATCTGTGAAAGTGCAGTGTTGGTTTAGGAAGTTGGCTACCACTTCCCACCTCTGGTTCGTTCCAGCTGGAAATAGATTGACCGCTTTGATAAGCATTTGCGTCATCTCTGCAGTCCATTCCATAGGCGCTTTTAAGGCAGACTCTTTTTTAGTCTTCTGTTCTTCTGCCTTTTTATTCTCAAACAACGCCTTGCGTTCGGCTTCCAGCTTATCTTCAGTTTCTTTTACATTCTTAAGAAAAGCCGCCCTACCATTAGCTTCGAGATCTTTCATGAAGTCTTGTATCTCTCCCACTTTCATGACTTCGCAGATCTTTTCAACAGCAGCCATGTGCGAGACCGTTTCTTCTTCATTCTGGGCATAGTAGTTGTTAGTTTTGCATAAGTCCCTAAGTGCCTTGCGTTCTTTGCGGAGGTTCTTCTTCAGCTGTTCACGTTCGGCCCTTGCAGCATCGAGGCGCGCTCTCTCGGCTTCGTCGGCCTTCTGCTTTGCCAATTGAGCTTCTTTGATGAGGCGCTCTTCTTCCGCCTTTTTCGCTTGAACTGCATCCTGTAATTATTGATGTTATGATATTTTTTGAACGAGACTGAGGTGTGTATAGTAAGAAGTCTGACTTTGGTAGCACATTTTTTTATAACATAAATCATATAAAAGAAACCCGTCTTAGTTACACTATTTATAAATCAAGAACGGCTGAACCTATTCGGCTCAAAATTGGTGGTGAGGTAGTTTAGAACCAGGAGACGGACATATGATATTTTTGTTCCCACAGGAACGGGAACTATGCTGGTGAAACCGCGGGGCTCTGCTAGTTTAAAATAAAATACCTGAATAAACAAGTGTTATGTAATGTGTTTATTCAGGTACATATACAGAAAAATGTGCTGATGCATAGCATAAAAACAAATCTATAGTTTGCCATGAAGATGTAACATAAGTTATTATTACATATACACAAATAGGCTACTTATTTCCTTTTCACATAATAATATTATACACGTACCAACTGTAACTAAAAATAAAATATTCACAAGCATGAATCATTTGATAATTTGTCTGCCAGGTTCATAGGTAGCGACCTATTGTCTAACTCTGCCTACTTCTTCAACATATTATTATGCATATAAGTCACCAATATCCTAGAAAACTATATAACTGTAATATTGGTACATGGTGTCCTAGTAAAATGTATTTTTTTATGTTTTTTTCATCTCATTTACATCTAATAAAAAAATAAATTCCCTCACCTGTTTAGCACGTTTAGCGGCCAATTTCTTGTCCTTATCTTCTTGCTTAAAACGCAGTATCCTGGGGTCATGAGTATACGCCAAGTCCACCAGAGTACGTATCCTGGCCATCTCTTCCTTCTTTAGCTTAGCTCTCGCTGCTTTATTCTGCTTCTCTATCCACCTCCTTTCCTCCCTGTCTGCTCCTTTCTCTTTCTCCTCCTCGTCGAGGTAAGAGAATTCACGCCATGAGTCAAATTCGTACCAGAATGCATAAAACCTTTCTACTAACTCTCTCGGGCTATTCTCGTCACCGAGTAATGGTACGTTCCTCTTCTCAGACCAGCGGGCATTGCTTTCAAATAATTTTGAAAATGCTTTGAAGAATCCATCTTTTTTGATCTCCGCTGGGGTTGGTATGCTATCGTCAACTAGGTGGTCAACAGAGTCGTATGATCTGCGCTTTACAGGAGTTCCAAGTATCTCGTAGGCCTTAGTTATGCATGTGAAGTAGTCGTCGTCGCTTCGCACTTCCTCGCCGAGAGCTTTGCGCTTGTCGGGATGGTGTTTTAACACTTTTTGTCGGTAAGCGCGCTTTATGTCGTCATCAGTAGCTTTGTAACGCAGATTTTTCATACCTAGCACTGCATAATGGTCCTGGTTCTTCCATTCCTTAGGGTCCAAACTCCGTAGGTACTCTACGTCATCCTCAAAGGTCACCTCCTCCGCCTTCTCTTTAGAATTTGACGTGTCCAGTAAAGAATCTTCCCCATGGCATTTGATCTTGTAATACCTCAGAAATGCGGCCCCCACGCATTCTACTTTCCTCTGCACAAACGGGTGTGGTATCGCCACAACCCGACAGTTATTACTAGAATCCCCTTCAGTCATTTTCTATTTGTTTTATCTATAAGATATGGACCCAGTCCGAACATAACCTATACAGAAGGTAAACACCTCGGAAATGTGTTTAGCACTTCGAATTTGTTACTACTATCATACACTCCCGAAAACTATATTCAAAACTACAATAAATAAAGCTTTCTAGTTACTGCTACAACAAACGTATCATAATTTATTAAAAATTAAAACGCGCGACTGATCCGACATTGTACCGAAGTGAACGAATGAATGAAAGAGAAGAATGGAATGAGGTGTGATTTTGAATTGTTTTTATGGCATTGGCATTTTAGCCATCAGCACTAGACTGATCAAAAATCTTTTGAATGAAGAAAAGTTGGCTTTAACGGGAAGAGGGCAAATAGTTACCTACCACCAACTATTGAACTCTATGAAATTAAAATAAGATTCAAAACCAATGAAATTCGAAACTGCTTATGCCCGTTACAGGGTTAAACTAAAAAAATACATGTGACAACCATGACAGCCATTAGTACCAACATTGAAAACTTGTACTTTAGGTAGGTACCTTCTTGAAATTTTTTGATGTGATTTGACGGATTTGACTGATCAGATCAGCTGACCTGCGAGCGCTCGCGCTCGCTCCACACTAGCAAATTATTTGAATACTTTTATTCGACGTCTAAATTGCATCTAGTGTATTTGAGAGGCAAATATGAATAACAATCTGGACTTTCTCTTCAAGCCTATAGTCCTAGTGACGGGTTTCGGCCCTTTTTTGAATCATCCAATCAACGCAAGTTGGGAGGCCGTCAAATTAATGAACAAAGAAGAATTGGAGGAAAAACACAATATTGAGCTTGTTCTTTTGGAAATTCCGGTCACATACGAGAATGTGGACGAGTTTGTGCCAGCTTTATGGGAGACTCATACCCCGAAAGTAAGCAGAAAAATATCTCAAAATATTAGCTTTTGTCAGCGATTTCGTTAGCGTTACAAACAAGATAATAAGTAGTCCTTCCTCGTGATCCCTGCTATCTCCCTTCCAAATTTCATCTAAATCAGTTCAGCGGTGAATGTTCTTTTTGCATTTATAATATTACTAGCTGTGTCGACGAAGTCGCGAGCAAAAGCTTGTAGACTAAAAAAACTCACGCCTTATATCCCCGAGGGGGTAGGCAGTTATTATTAGGGGTCGAATATACTTGTAAAAATACCCACTTTTCACAAGTACCTATATTCGACCACTAAGCGTGATAGGTGTCTGTTACACATGCCTCAGAGTTAATTCTGGGACCTGCAGGATTCCTCACGATGTTTACCGTCACCGTCGAGCTAGTGATAAATATAAATGAAAATTTTTTGAAAATCGCATTGGTAGGTACATGCCAGGATTCGAACCTGAGCCTCAATGATTATCATCATGAGAAGTGGGCTTTATAACCGTAAGGCCACTGCTCTAGTAGACTACAAATCAACAATTGAGTACCCAAAAATGTATCTACTATTTTCAATGATGTTAGTTTTAGATAAATTCAATTTCCCCATAATAAAAATAAATTTAAAAAGTCCTATTTAATTTCTCTTAGCTAATGCTCCATGTCGGAGTATCAAACGTAGCAGAAAAGTTCACTGTAGAAACACAAGCCCACCGGAAAGGTTACCAACGCTTCGACTACTTCGACAAATGCCCCTCCAACCACACCTGCTCAGCCGATGGCGCTATGCGGATACAAACCAAGCTGAACGTAGAAAGGATATGTGAAGAGTTTAACGACGGGAATCCGGTTGAGAAGACTAGTGCTGTGTCCTCAAAAGATGCTGGCAGGTAGATAGAAGTCTTCTATTTTTACACAAAGAGATGCAAATATGAGTGTGTATTCTTAGACACATTACATTTATGTTGCTTTCTGCATTCAGACCAGCAGCAACTGCCGTCAACCTTAGAGCATTTAAGATAGCTCTAGGAGTGCAACACAAACAAAAAAAAACTGTATTAATTAAAATTAGTGTCGATTCATAGATAAATTCCTTATTTAGCTTGTGCCAACAAAGACAATATTTGCAGTAATATAAGTACTTATAGTAGGTATTTGAAACCTGATGCATTGTTCTATCTTGTCAATTCAATTACACATCTGCAAACAAAACAATGTGACATCAATGCAGTTTATTATCACTTGGCTGATAAACGATAATGAAATATAGATAGTGACAACTGACAATGAATTTCATTTTTTTGACCCAGTCCGGCGATATGCTCACTGTCGCTCAAATGAGATACCTCTGGCTACCCCATCGGGAAAAGATGTTTTTTTTTATGTATATATATATATATAATATATATAATCTCACGCCTTTTATCCCCGAGGGGGTAGGCAGACGTATTCCATTACTGGATATACCCACATTTCACGAGATATATTGGACCCCTAAACATGATAGGTGGTGAGCCCATCGCCGGACCGGGTCTATTTACACGTTTATTTGAGACCGGCGGGTTTCCTCACGATGTTTTCCTTCACCGTCGAGCTAGTGATAAATATGTAGGTACCTACGTAAGTTTTTAAAAAACATTGGTACATGCCAGGATTCGAACCCGAGCCTCACTGATTTTCGGCCGGCTCTTTAACCGTAAGCCCCTTTTCACACGTACCGGTTTCCGCCGGGCCGGCGAAGTATATGGCCATGTACGTTCGCTTTCACACGTACCGGCGGGCAACTGGACAATCGGCCATACATTTCGCCGCCGGGTAGCTGGCGCCGACCCGGCGGAAACCGGTACGTGTGAAAAGGGGCTTAGGCTATCACTGCTTTTTTTTTTATTGTTTGTTAAGTGGGGCTGCTAATCGTTGGCTTATCAACATAGTTTGCGTTATGCCTTATTCTGGAAATGACCTATTTTACTTATGATTTATTCTCTTCCAGATACCTCTGCGAGTATATCTATTACACCTCCCTGAGCATAGACAACACGCGAACCCTGTTCGTCCACGTACCAGACACGAATCTGTACCCATCTGAGCACTGCGCGCGAGGTCTTGAACGGATCCTCGAGTTGTGCCTCAAACAGCTGGCCGAGGCAGAACGAGACAAAGATGTCACAGAAAAGTTGGGGAATGCGAGAATAAACGGCGAAACGAACGAAGTTTAACCTCCTAGACAATATAATGGGTTTATGGCTTATTAACACCTAATTAATTCGTGATCATAAAACTTCTCTAGAAATACATTGCGCCCGCATGGTGTATCGTGGCGTTGTCTGTTTCATACATTAGGGTTAGAAAGACATGGCTCGACACACCATGTGAAGTGGAGTTCTTTACCATACTAAATGTATGAAACAGAAAGGCTCGTGGACACAGACTCGGACTGCGAAGCACCACGTTGGCGCTATGTACGATAAGCCAGTCCATGCATATAATCGCATAAGGCCTTTGAGTATTAAACCAACCGGAGACGCCACTGAAAGGCGTTCCCCTCTGCCAAAAAAACGTGTCGGTCTTTGAGCACACCGGTTAAATACAACTAGTTTGTTTGAGTTCACGGAGTGCTTGTATTGGTGAATGTATTTGTGTGCACCTAGTTCAAGCTAGTGTTTAATTTTTTTATCAAAAAATGCGTTTGTTTTAACATTATTTGTGATTGTTTCCTCGTCCCCCCCGCAGAAATTGGCAGACTTTTTTGTAAAGAAACTAGTGCGCGTGACGTCTCCTGTTGGTTTAATACTCAAAGCATAAGGCCGATGAACACTTGTAGTTGCCCCACAGGAGATTTCATATAACCACAATTAATTTTTAGTTAGATCAACTGCACATTATTTACGTAATAGGTAAATATATTATTTTTAACGTAGGTATTTTTTTTGAAGTTATTATCAAGTTTTTTTTATTAATGATGGGCTTACACCGACGACAGATTAATTAATTTTATTTAGTTACTAGTGGCCCGGGCAGACGTCGTTCTGCCACCGTATAAACCATCCCTGGACCCACTCTAACCCACACAAAAATTTTCATCAAAATCTGTCCAGCCGTTCTGGAGTTTTAATCAGACTAACGAACATCAATTCATTTTTATTTATATAGATGTAGTATATATTTATTTTTTTGTTTATTAATTTTATCCAACAAGTTTTAAGTATAATATGTTAATATATGGTGGATTAGGCGCACCATGCCAAAATGACACACTAACTAAGTGCCATACTTGTTCAACTCCCTTTCTTGCAGTATGTTCGTGTGGCATTATGCGAAAATGGCATTTCGATAATGTAACATTTTGAGAATGTGACATTTAGCGAAAATCGAATGTCATTTTGCGAATGTGGCATTGTGCGCCAAATCCATATTATGTAATAACGGTTTTTATACAAATCCGATTATTCTACTTTACTGCTTGTTGTAAGTGTTAAATGTTGAGTCTTGTAAAGTACATTCCTACTGATATTTTAAATGCATAATTTCATTTTAAAATTGTAATTTTCCCACCACAGGTCAGGTAAACCGGATACCTTATCTGTTTTCATTATATTTTTTAATAGGACGGCCACGAAAGTTGCTGCAATAATAACGACGCAATGAAACGTTCCATTCTTCCGTCATGTGATATTAGGTATATTCTCCGAAGAGTTCTAAAATGTTTAGGACGCAAACGATCACACACACACCTGCTATAATCTATACATATAATAAAACTCTAACGGGGCCGTGTCTGTACATTAAATATTTTTTGAAAATTTTAACGGTAGTGTATATAGTTATCGATATAGATACCGAAACACCAACTTTTGGAATTTTTGTCTGTCTGTCTGGTTGTGCACGCATCACTCAAAAACTACTGGACGGATTTTGATGAAATTTGGTATGGAGATAACTGAGTACCCGGGTCAACATCTAGGGTACTTTTTATTCCAGGAAAATATCTCATTCCCACGGGAAATTATAAAAAACAGGATAAAAAGAGAAATACGTACTACTCCGAAACGATAACTTGAAAAATGGTATGAAGGTGTCTTATATGTCGTAGGAAATTGGTATATAGGGATTTTTGGAAATTCCCACGGAAACGGGAATAAACTGAATCCACGCGGGAAAACGCCGCTGGGCACCCGCTATTTGAAATATGGTATGTAGGTGTCTTAAATATGTCGTAGGCAACCACTATGATGGGAATTTCGGAAATTCCCACGGGAACGGGAATAAACGGAATCCGCGCGGGCAACGCCGCTAGTAACAACTAAGTAGTTTTTGTGCGTTTCTCAAATATGAGGCGATTATGAATATTCTTTTTTTTAGATCATACTTCAAAAGGGCTCTGACGCAGAATGTGCACTTCGCAAAATGAGCACTCGACAAAAAAGGTGCATTTCGCAGTTGGTGCACTTCTCAAGAGGGGCACTTCTCATAATGTGCACTTCGCAAAAAGCGCACTTTTCTAGGGTATGAGCCAATGGTTAGTCCCAATATGAAAACGATATGATTTGTATTTAAAATAAAATAAACCATTTTACAAGTAATCATTTATTAACAAATATTAAGTCAAGACCAAGTTTTGATCGTCAAATACATATTTCTGTCTATGAGAAGTGCACCAACTGCGAAATGCACCTTTTTTGTAGAGTGCTCATTCCGCGTCAGAGCCTTCAAAAAGCCCCATTTTAACGAAATCGGTGGTTTTAAAAAAATCAAGAAACTTTTAAAAGCGGCATTTGAAATATCGGACGATAAAAACGCAGCTGTGTGTATAGATCATTACGCAATAACGCATCCGGTCAAGCCTTTCGTCTAGGAATGCAGAAGTAGCAATCTGCGTTCCAAAACCGCATGACAAAAATGGGAGTGAACAAAAACAAGTTATTCAATAAACTCTTAGTTTATTAGTTTAATCCTCCTCTTCATCGTTGTTGGCACCACCAGACTGTCCCTTCCTGATGTTCTTCCTCTTGACGCGACCAGGGCGGCCGCCGCCGAACGGAGACTTCAGGGAGAAGTCGATGTGTTTGCCAGAGTCCAATCGTACGATGAACGAGGGAATGTTCACGACTTGCTTGCGGACGCTGTGGAGTTTAAAAATTGATTGCATACAACTTGTTATATAATAGTAGATTCGTGTCTTAAAGAAGCAAAAGTAAATTTTTACGGCGAAAACAGATGGAATTAACTGATATCAGGAATCGAAGAGGCAGCCTGGCTAAGAGGTAACTTTTAAACGGTGGAGCTGCAATTACCTACTTCAAAAACACTCCCCTACATTGAATAAAATCATTTTGATTTCATTTTGTGAATTATCATTCTATGACGATATTAACATTTCATACACTACACCAGATTGTCGGTACTTTAAATTTAAAAATGTAACTGTCTATACATTACCTGATTACAGCTCAATAGAGCTTAAAACATTTCAAGACATTGAACCCAACATAGTTGGGAATCAAGTGGTCTTTATAGACAATTCAACAGTTCAAGGCCTGCTCTCCCGAGCTGCGATGTGGCGCTACCTGTGTTTGATATCACCGTCAAATAGGATAATAGTTGTAGCTATACATAATATATAGCAGACTTGCAAAATTTATCAAATACTGCAGATATGTGGTGCAGTAAGATTTTATGTACAAATCCAACAATATGTCTTGTAAATTAAGCTATGAATATAAACCAGCCAGTGTATTTTATATTATAAAAAGATACATTTATAACATGTGACACAGAAAAAGTATTTTCTTTCATTTCACAATTTAGGCTATAAAGTTATGTAGAAAAGCCTAATAATGTATATTAATTTGAGTAACTGATTCACAAAAGAAACAAGTCAGGCTATGGTGACTCGTATGGCAGCTACCTAACGTGTTAAGACTTACCGAATATGCCTCTGCCTGATCAAGATGCGGGCATGATGAATGGATTTAGCCAGACCAGCCTTGAAGACTTGGGTCTGCAGACGGCGCTCCAAGAAGTCCTCGATCTTCAGACCGAGCACGTAATCAAGCTTCATCTGCTTCTCATCCAGTACTCCGATGCGGACCAGACGACGAAGGAGCGCATTTCCTGGGCGAGTCAACGTAGTTATACAACATGTGCTTTAGATTAGATACAAGATCGTGCAAAGCTGTATGGTCAGGTTTAATATGTTTGTCAACAGTGTATTTCGGACAAGAGGTTGCCAGTTGTTTTTCATCATCTACAATACAATTTACAGAGTGTTTGACAGAAGTACGTGTCTGGACGTACGTCGCACTACTCACGCTCGTTGGCGATCTTTGAAATAGATGACATGTCAAAACTATAATTGAGATGGGACTTCTTCGAATAGCTATGAAAATTGTACTCAATAGGTATACATACCTATTAAAATCTACGAAACAACTGAATTGGATGAAATTTGAAATATTATGTGTTTATACAATGCCTGCTTGGTCACTGAAAATTCAGGCTTCTAGTTTTATACACAACATTATAGGGTCGAAAATGGCCTGAATTGTTTCGAGAAAAGGATGGTACGGCCGTACCGCTTTTTGCTCGACCCCCAGATATTTTTGCCCATGACCATATGTCAAAGCTAACCTTCAAACAGCCTCTTGGGGTCCTTCTCCTCAAGCGTCAGCAGCTCACGAGCAGCCTTACGGATGCGGGCAAGGGTGTACTTGACCCTCCACACCTCGCGCTTGTTGCGGAGACCATACTCTCCGATGATCTTCAACTCCTGGTCGAGACGCGCCTTCTCGAAGGGACGACGCGGGGTCACGTATGTTTTGGAGAACACCGAGGGCACTCTGTTATTCACCATTTTGGCGAGCTGTAAACAGTTATCATAGGTTTAAGCTAAAGGTTCTAATAATTAATCTTTATTAAGTCTGAGCCCTTTACTCAGCACAATACATAGGCTAATAAAAAAAAAGTCTTAAATTTTGTTTGAGGGTGGCAAATGTCAGCCAGCCAGCAAAATTATGCTGTTTTAAAAATTAACTTGTAGGTACAACTTGAGTGTTATCTGAGAATGATCAGTCAAAAAAAAGTCCTAGATGCAAATTACATATCAATTAGCTGCACCATGCGGTTTCAACTGCGTCAATTATAGAGCATAAAGTTTCTTTGGTATAGTGGGTATTTACAGAGAAATAATTACCTATTTGACTGGTTGAAATAAAATTAGTATTTAAAATCAACATGTGAGAATGAGATACAAACCACCTGTGATTTTGAAATGAAGACATGCTTTACAGATGAGCAAACTACAGTGGTGGTAAGAGCTAGGCAACTAGTTGATGGGCAGTGGAACAAATGCAGTGACTAGCAAATAATTGCGGTCACTTTCAGTAAGTACATGCGGTAAATTCTTCGACCTATGCTCGACAGTACCTACTTATGTAGGTAGTTAGAATGCCCACATCTGTCGAAACTCAGAAGATAACCGAAATTGCGGGTACTATGGCAGTTTCTCGGTTAGGTTAATATTCAAATCACAGCAGGTTAATTAGTTATAGAATGGGAGTTTGTTGCCACAAACAGTTGCAAACGTAAATGCCTAGATAGAAAACCAATACTAGGTTATAGTACGTTTGGGAATCATAGTTCGTGGCGTTACTGTAGCCTTAGGGTCCAAACACGGCGGCTTACATAAAGATCGTCGTGGTCTACTTAAAGGCAAAAAATAAAACATGCATTATGAGATTTAGAGGTTAAGTTCGCGAAATCCGTTTCCATCTTATAAAAAATTAAAATATTACCCAATTCAATTGAACACGACTTAATTAGATTTCGTACTAAATAGATTTACACTTTTATTTTCCTATAAATCTCACACGTTTTAGAAATAACAAAATATTCACCTCGTCGTGTTTACACGGCCCGCCGGAAAACAGAAAAGAGAGTTGTCAAAAGTAAATCATAGACAAGTGACAAGCAAGACTACTGTCATTTTTTTGGGGCTGCCAGACTAAATGCAAAAGATTTCAAGACATTAACAAAAAAGTTATGTAATGCGGTTTCTAAAGAAATAATTTAAAAATAACAATTTGTATAAATCTTTAGGTTTTTTATCTATCCATGGTCTTGCCATTTACCCAAAACCAATTTATAAGTAACTAGCGACCGGCCCCGTCTTCGCACGGGTGCAGAGCTGATAGATACTAAAACCTTCCTCTTGAATCACTCTATCTATTAAAAAATCCGTTGCGTAATTTTAAAGACCTAAGTATATATAGGGACAAACAGACAGCGGGAAGTGACTTTGTTACTATACGAAGTAAAAGAATAGTGTGTGACTATACGAAGTAAAAGTTCGCAGTAGAACTAATCTTGCGTTTCGAAAAATATAAGCGGCATTTATCAAAATAACACTCCTCGTTTCCCTTCCTCTCCCTTCTCCCCTCCTCAGAACTACATCAGAATTAGCTGGCAACTCAGTCCCTTACTTTTTAAGTTCTATAAATCATTGGTAATTTATTCTTCAGTCTAAGCACGAAATTTTGATCTCTACAGTATTCTAATCTTTGAGTATTAAACCAACAGGAGACGTCACGCGCACTAGTTCCTTTGCAAAAAAGTCTGCCAATTTCTGCGGGGGGGACGAGGAAACAAACACAATGTAATGTTAAAACAAACGCATTTTTTGACAAAACAATTAAACGCTAGTTTGAACTAGATGCACACAAATACATTCACCAATCCAAGCACTCCGTGAACTCAAAAAAACTAGTTGTATTTAACAGGTGTGCGCGTTGACCGACACTGTTTTTTGGCAGAGGGGAACGCCTGTCAGTGGCGTCTCCGGTTGGTTTAATACTCAAAGATTCTAATATCTGTGGCTTTACTTATGAGTCCATGCAAAAAGTTCAAATGGAGTGCGTTACTCCAGCGGAAATTTGTCGAATATCGGCATTTGAGGGATACAGATAATTAGTTCTCCGGCTTCTGTAAATGTTGTGCAGATTTAAAAATTTGTATTGCTTAAAGTTTTTGAGTAATTCAAGAAAAACAGTTTCCGCTGGAGTAACGTTACCCCAGCGGCAATTTTTTTTTCTAATGGGAATATTGAAATAATTTTTATCTACATAATCAGTTGTGATGACGGAGTAAATGTTGCGACTTAATTTGAATTTGTATCGTTAATGGTTCCGAAGATATTCAAAAATTTCAAAATGACGCATTTTTGATGTTTGCGTTTTTCGCTGAATTTCGGAAATGGTTAAGCGCACTATCATAATTTTTTGTACATGACTTTTTATGTCTTATTCCTAATTAGTTGTGAAATAAAAAATTAAAAATAATTTATCGTTTAGGAGTTATGTAAGCAAATAGAAAAACCCTCTAATACGTCCTAGCACTTCGAATAAGAGGTCTAGAGACTTGTTTGAAACGTTATTTTGTAGCTTGCAACTGCCTTCAGATATTTGTGAAGTTTCATTAGTATCCTATAAGTAATTAATAAATTATAATGAAATTTAGCTCGGTTTGGGCCTCGACGCGCAGACCGTTATTTAACCCCCTATTAATGGACTTTTTTGCGGGATTTTTTAACCGAATAATACGTAAATAATTAGTTATATAGTTCAATTTTATACTTGTGAAATTTCAGCATCGTACAATCAATAATTAACGAGATAATCAAAAAATACACATTTTAAGTTATTTACCGTGGTAACCCGACCGCGTTTAGATGGTCACAGAAAAGCGGCCGTTTAGTACATTATGCTAACCTTTTTAAATATATAGGATAGTTTTATAAGGTTTTTTACAATTGCGTACACAAGTGTTAAAAAAACCTTATTGACAGGTATTGACAGGTTTCTATAAAACCTTTTAATAAAAAATACGAAAAATAAAAAGTCATTGAACTTAGGTATATTTATTCTGCGAGCATCTTTTTATACAACATAAATATAAATCAACTTCAAAAACTAAATCAGATAATTATTACTGGACTAAATTATTGTGGTAGTATAGATAGTTATCAATTTAGGTATTATTATCAATTTTTGAAATTCTCCCGGGAACGGGAATAAACTGGATTCGCGCGGGCAACGCCGTTGGACACCCGCTATCAATAATAACATTAAATAGCATCACTATTCAGAAAAATTAAAATATATAGTTTTTTAAAAACAAGCTTTTATTATGTTCTTGTTAATATAAAAAGAACTAAAAATTACAAAATAATAATTTAATATCAGGTTTAAAATACAGAAAAATATCATTATAATATAATCAACACTTTTTTAATAAATAAAAGCGTGTTACATTATGATTGCAAAAAGAAACATATTGAAGGTGTAATTGTGCTTAATGTTCTTTAATGTTCCATCGCAATGAAACTTGATTTTATTTATTGGAAAAGCATTGATTATACAATTATATTTTTATGGCTTGCAAATAAAAAGCTGTTAATTGAAAAAATAAAACAAATAACACTTCAACGTGGGAATAGTAGTTTGTGTCATGAGGGAGCAAAACTATATTTTTACGGCGAGGGCGTTTTTTTAAATCACGAATATAGTGAATGATTCTAGGATAGAATCCCGAACGTAGTGAGTTTTCCGGTGTTTAACTATCACTGCAGTCACTGCTACTTGAATACATTTTAAAATATAAAATACACAAACAATTCGATGTCGGAATTGGAAAGCGCGCGCAATGCCACAGCAATTTTTTCGACAGTGTGGCACAACCATCGAACCCCATTCAGCCTTGTCAGCATATAAGTTACTCTAAGCTTGTCAACCTAATGCGGCGAAAAATGGAACTAATGTTTTGATAAAGTACTTAAGCTACAGTGGCGCCAACCTTAGATGCAAACTTATTTTGTTAATCTCTTTGGTTAAGAATGTTGCGGGATATTTTTGATTCCAAATTCAAAACACTTTTATTCGCACTTATTAAGATCCTATCGGAAAAGACTTACTTTGATCCCTGTTATTGAGGACCAAAACGTCACTTTTCGAATAGATGGTATGAAAAAAATATTGTTGTTTTTCATTGCTTTTGTTAAGTTATGTACTAATTTTCAAAAACGATGTTTTGTCTCTGCTATACCTACCTATATAAATTTCGAAAAAGAATGTTTGATGAAATAGAATTAAATGTTGACTTGTCATCGTCGAGTCGAGAGGTTGCCTTTGCCGATCGATCACAGCCTCATCCTGATCTTTCAGTGGTTCGACGAGTTAACGGTTTCATTTCCGTTCCCGTGGGAAAATTCTAATCTATAATATAATACTCCCAGAAAAGTAAGCTTTCAATTGGTGAAAGATTTTTTAAATCTCGCGTGTAAAATTTTACTACATAGCGGGTGTCCAGCGGCTTTTCCCGCCCGGATCTAGTTTATTCCCATTCCCGTGGGAATTTCCTATAATTCCTTCATAGTGGTTTCCTAAGACATATAAGACCATAATATTTTAAATAGTGGGAGCTGTGGATCCAGTTTATTCCCGTTCCCGTGGGAATTTCCTATAATTCCTTTATAGTGGTTTCCTAAGACATAAGATCATGATATTTTAAACAGCGGGTGCCGTGGATCCAGTTTATTCCTGTTCCTGTGGCAAGTTCTGAAATTCCCTTTATAGTGGTTGCCTACGACATAAGACACCTATACATACGATATTTCAAACAACGGGTTGCGCGCGCGGATCCTGTTTTTTCCGTTCCCGTGAGAATTAAAAAAAACCCTTCATAGCGGTTGCCTACTACACTAAAGACACCTACATACCATATTTCATGTTTCGAGGTGAATAGTACGTATTTGTCTTTTGTAACCAGTTTTTATATTTTCCCGTGGAAATGAGATATTTTTCAGAACTAAAAAGTAATCTAGACGTTGACCCGGGTACTCAGTTATCTCCATACCAAATTTCATCAAAATCCGTTCAGAATTTCTGAGACATGTGTAAACAGACCCGGTCCGGCGATGGGCTCACCACCTATCACGTTTAGGGGTCTCTAATATATCTCGTGAAATGTGGGTATATCCAGTAATGGAATAACTCTGCCTACCCCCTCGGGGATAAAAAAGAGGCGTGAGATTAGATTATTATATTATTTTCATGATGCGAATGTATAAGTATAATATACAATTATAAACAATAATAATATTGTATATTTATACATTATAGCCTACCTTGTTTACCAACTAATGTCCTTCTTGGTGGAACAAGTAACCCACAGAAAAAGAAGAAAAGTTAAGAAGCACTACACATTAATAATATCTGGTACGAAGATTTAGCTCGATTTAAGTATAGCAGACTGCTAGGATAATGGCATCACTATCACTACATAGTATAAAACAAAGTCGCTTTCTCTGTCCCTATATCCCTATGTCCCTTTGTATGCTTAAATCTTTAAAACTACGCAACGGATTTTGATGCGGTTTTTTTTTAATAGATAGAGTGATTCAAGAGGAATTTTTAAGTATTAGCATTGCACCCGTGCGAAGCCGGGGCGGGTCGCTAGTAATATATAAAATGTTCATGTGAAACTCCAAAAAAAATTAAATTAAATCAATAGGTACTCAAAAGATAATGTACGCGTCTGTACCGAACTTGAAAGACTATTAAACTACGTGTTTTAGAATGTTAGCATAATGTACTAAACGGCCGCTTTTCTGTGACCATCTAAACGCGGTCGGGTTACCACGGTAAATAACTTAAAATGTGTATTTTTTGATTATCTCGTTAATTATTGATTGTACGATGCTGAAATTTCACAAGTATAAAATTGAACTATATAACTAATTATTTACGTATTATTCGGTTAAAAAATCCCGCAAAAAAGTCCATTAATAGGGGGTTAAATAACGGTCTGCGCGTCGAGGCCCAAACCGAGCTAAATTTCATTATAATTTATTAATTACTTATAGGATACTAATGAAACTTCACAAATATCTGAAGGCAGTTGCAAGCTACAAAATAACGTTTCAAACAAGTCTCTAGACCTCTTATTCGAAGTGCTAGGACGTATTAGAGGGTTTTTCTATTTGCTTACATAACTCCTAAACGATAAATTATTTTTTCAACACACTTGCTCATAAAGTGGCTCTAATTTCACTGCAATTAGGCACATAATGACACCTATAATCAAACTGAGACTTTTTGTTTGCTATTATTCACTAGTGAGTTATAGATTTTTTTTTTCAATTTTGTTGCTAGAGTTGCTTTGTTCTTAAAAAAGTTTCGATACAAAAAAGATCGTATTCAATCGTACTAATAAATTAATACACAAATATGGCTTGCTCATTTCATGCAACTTCGTATTTAAATAGATCATTTCAACTTGTACGTGTTTAATAAACAAAACTTTCACTCAAATATAACTTTGGTTTTCTCTGTAAAAACTTTAAATACCCCATTTTGTACGTGGCTAAAACGCTATCCACGACAAACCAAAGAAAAAGAAACCTAATTTTTTTAGTCCATGGCCGATCGCCATTGTAAGATGCGAGCGCATAGGAAAACGAGGCTGTATGGGCCTAGATCCTTTTGCCTTTTCCAAATTATATAAATAAAAAATTGGAAAACCAATTAATTTTCCCCGCCATTGCGAATGATTATTTTAAAATGATTTTTTAGTATTATTTATTCACAAGTGTGTTGAAAAACGTCGTATGATACACGTGTGTATTGATGATTACCGTCCTCGGCTCTCTTATGACCCTCGCCTACGGCTCGGGTCTCAATGGCGCCTCAGCGGTAATCACCAACTTTACTCACTTGTACCATAATGTACTATTAATTTTTTATTTCACAACTAATTAGGAATAAGACATAAAAAGTCATGTACAAAAAATTATGATAGTGCGCTTAACCATTTCCGAAATTCAGCGAAAAACGCAAACATCAAAGATGCGTCATTTTGAAATTTTTGAATATCTTCGGAACCATTAACGATACAAATTCAAATTAAGTCGCAACATTTACTCCGTCATCACAACTGATTATGTAGATAAAAATTATTTCAATATTCCCATTAGAAAAAAAAAATTGCCGCTGGGGTAACGTTACTCCAGCGGAAACTGTTTTTCTTGAATTACTCAAAAACTTTAAGCAATACAAATTTTTAAATCTGCACAACATTTACAGAAGCTGGAGAACTAATTATCTGTATCCCTCAAATGCCGATATTCGACAAATTTCCGCTGGAGTAACGCACTCGTTCAAATGTTATCTTAAATATTCAGGATAATATGTCGACCTCGAGTGTTCCACAGTAAAATATTTTTCAGATTTTTCTCAAGAGTATACTGTGTAGTTTGGGAAGTGTACCTAAAAAATTTACTAAATACACAAGTAAAATCAAAAACATTATATTTACAAAGATAAATTATACCCAATACATAAGTTATTGCTTTAGGTATATTTATTTGGCTGGGTACAAAAGATTAACATTAGAACTTCTTATATTTCAAGAAACTTCTATATTTCTTGGGATTTAATCCATATGCTTTTAACCTCTCATCTGATAGTTTACCGAGAGGATTATCAGACGAATTGTCTTTGCCGTGTTTATTTTTAAACTTCTCTCTTTGATTTGATTTGAAATCTTTTTTGTTGTTTTTGGCCACATCATTAGTCGGTTTGTTCTTCTTTTTCTTCTTTTGGTGCGGAATTTCATTTGTATTTGTTTTTAATTTCCTCTTGAGGTCTTGTTTTCCGTTTCCTTTTGCTAAATTCACATTTTTATCTTTTATATCGATCGACTGTTGACTAGGCTCCGCATTTTGTACAGTTTCAATAACGAAACTGTCTCCTTTGTGTTTCTTTTTCTTTCTCTTCTTATTTTTGCTAACTTCGTTATTCAGTACAATTTCTTCCTTACTACTATTTATTACTACTTCGTCACTTTCATTCTTTATTCCTTCTGCGTTGCTGGTTTCTATGCTTTCTATGTCATCAACTTCTATGTTTGTTGCTTTTAATTTATGCTTTTTCTTTGGACTTTGTTCTGCACTATCGTTTACTTCTATAGAATAAACTTGAGTATGTTCTTTATGTTTCTTCTTTTTATTCTTAGTGACTTCTTTACTCTCCGTATCATTGCCAGCTCCACTATTTTGATCTATAGTTTCACTAATTTTCTCTACAATTTCCTCTGTTTCTTCAATAAGATTATCTGCTTCCTTATTTTTGTTCTTCTTTTTCTTCTTCTTCTTTTTAGTGGCCTCTTCAATCGGCACTGCTATTTCTGGTGCTCTGTAATAAAACATACGTTAACTGTAACATTACTCTTTTGGATTAGAATCTTTTGTTCAAATATGAATTTTTGCAAGTGGGCGTGGATGGCTAAATCAGAAACTATGAGGAATAGCGAAAATTACTCAAAGGTGTCTCGCGCTCGATTTTGATGAAAACTAAAACTGCGTCTTTGGATTTTTGATAAATCAATATTCCTAGCCAGGAATCGAACACGTTGATTGTGAAAAAAAAAACACCCTGTATTATTTTCAGAAATCGATCCTTATTAGCGACACTATCTAATGGTATACACAAACGTATGCTACACAAACAGAAGCGTAAAGAAGACGCTAGAACATTCTAGAACTAACTCAGGCAAGTCTTTAAACAGGCTTGGCAGTATCTTCTTCTTGAGGGCGCGGTCGGCCGCCTTCTGAGCGTAAGTGTGGACTTCGCTCTTCTCAACTTCTGCGGGGCGATGCTTCACGAGCTTCTTGAGAGGCACCCATTGCGTCAGCTCCTTGTCGTCTGCTAGAAGGATCTAGAAGATTAAAGAAGGTGCTTTATTTAGATTTACTAGGGTTCTTTTAATTTAGTAAGCACTTGGATAAATATTAGTTTTTTTGTTTTAAAAATTACTAGCGAACCGCCCCGGCTTCGCGCGAGTAAAATTTATATATACACATTCCGATCTAACTTGATGGTGAATACCGCATCAAAATCCGTTGCGTGGTTTAGTTGGAGTTAGCGGATATACAGACAGGACGAGGAAAGAAACTGTTGCAAATAGGCAAGACACCGATTTTATTAATGTAGTTGGTTAAAAGAACTTCTTTGCAAAGGTGTTAAAACGTCTTCTGGAACATTTAATGTTTATTTGATTGGATTGTACTATAAGATAAGAACACAACAAATGTCATATACGTCAAGTCCAAGTGCAAGAGATCTCCAATTGGATTAATCCGTTTTTCTTGGCCTTTGAAATGTAATTAAAAGGTTTCTGCCATAAAATGGGGGCATCAGTTTTACTAAGACAAGACAAAATCAACCTTACCTCTTCAATACTCAGTCCAAAATCGTTTGGCACGACCTCCCTATACTTGAACCGGGTGGGCAAGTCTCCACCAATCACGTCCTCGCAGTCCATCTTGTAGTACTCCTCCATATACTGGTCGTATGTTTTGTCGGCCACTGTTGGCACAAACTTTGGCTTCTCCGAGGCCAATAGTTGGGCCAACTTGGTCTTCTTCTTTCTGTTCCGTCGTTTCTTCCCGAGGGTCTTCTGGATTTCTTGGAGGAGATTCGCTCGGATCTTTTTCGGGTCGTATTCCGCGTCCATCTGTGGGGTGTGGGCGTGGACATTGAGTTTTGTACCGTTGGAATTAATTGGGGTTTAGAAGTAGCCTCGGATTTTTGGCGGGAATCCGAAGAGGGCCGTCATGTTTTTTGTTTAATTTTCATTTTGCTGTGTATTTCGGGTTTTGACTCATAATAGTGATAGTTTATTATGTGGCAAGTGTCCGTGAAGGTGTGCAGTGAATGGGAAATTCGATAAAATGCGCGGATGGATATTTTTGGATTGCCCCAAGAAGTCACAATGAAGTCTTCAGTAAAAGTGCTATCATTTTACTGTTGATAAACAAGGGAGAAGACACTGAAGTTTTGTAAACTAAAGACTTGTAAACTGAATTACTTGACATTGGCAAAATGCTAAATGCGGTGCCATTATATATATATAAAAAAAAAAAGTAGCCTCTCAGACAACACTTATTTTTCCAGTATCCTAATAGTCCAATCATAATATAAAAAAAATGAACCGGGAAGGCAGATTTTGGATCAGTTGAAGGGGTGGCTTAGAAAAGCTTAACTTGAAATTGTCGACCTCGATTTCTTATTTCCTTCGCGGCCATCTTGAAAAAAGGGTTGAGTTTTTTTGCGATAACTAGACTGTGCGTCGTGATCTCGTGATACGACAAATATGATAATATACTTTTTTATTGCTTAATTTACGTTCTATAATTTAGATCCTATAATTTTTTAACCTACTGTTGATGGTTGTTTAGTCGAGGGCGATAGTCTACACCAAAGAGATTAAAATATAATAAGGCATAGAGGGGACAAAGCGAGGAAAATTTTCAAAGTTTTGTATGAAAATATTCCCAATGCAGGGGGCATTGCTATGCCCTATTATATTTAAATCTCTTTGGTCTACACTAACATTATAAAGAGGAGAGATTTGTATTTTTGTATGTTTTTAACGAATAGACTCAAAAACTAATAAAACGATTTTAAGAATTCTTTCACCAATGGAAAGCTACAATATCCCTGAGTTACATAGGCGATATTTTATTTCCGTATTCAAACGGGAACGGGAATTCCGCAGATGAAATCGCGCAGAACCGCTAGTATTACATAAATACAATATTTTATTTTGGTTTAATCTACACTTACATTGAAGTCTTCATCCTCGCAGTGCGGTTCTTCTTCTTCTTCCTTCTCTTGTTTCCGTTCGATTTCTGGATCGTAATGATCCCAGTTTTCTGTAACAATTTACTGCTATCTTATTTCATCATCTACATCTACACTAATATTATAAAGAGGAAAGATTTGTTTTTATTTAAGTTTATGCGTAGTATATTATGTGACGTGTTATACCTCTATAACTTGTGTTTTATAGCACGTCTACAATACGTAACCTTGTTATAACATTACAGCATACGAGTACATGACGGGCCTGTTGGCTCAGTTGGTAGTGACCTTGCCTTCTGAGCCGGAGATCGCGGGTTCGATCCCCGCTCGGAGCCAAGATTTGTGTGAACATGTCTGTTGGCTTCGTGTCTGGTCGTTTAATATTTATTTATCTATGTCTATCAATTGTTTAGTACCTATAGTACAGTACAGGTCTTGCCTAGTTTCGGGACTAAATTACAGTGTGCGAAATTTGTCCCACAATTTATTATTAAATAATAAACAATAGTGTACACATTAGAATAACAATACAATATAACAATTTTATATAACCATGTGTGTCCGCCCATAGTACCTACTTTAAATAATGTTTTTTTCCATATTAAATTATTTTTGGTGTACAATAAAGAGTTATTGTGTTGTACTGTATTTGACATAGCTCAAAGAATAAACAAGCCGAAATGGCAGTGGGCCGGCCATATCTCGAGAAGAACCGACAACCGCTGGGATAAACGTGTTCTGGACAAACGTAGTGTAGGACGCCCTCCGGCCAGATGGGATGACGATCTGCGAAAGGCTGCAGGCAGATGCTGGATGCGTCGAGCTGAAGACAGGGCGCTATGGCGCTCGTTAGGGGAGGCCTATGTCCAGCAGTGGACAAATGTAGGCTGATGATGATGATTGTATTGTTATCAAGACCATCCAATCTAAAATACTCGATGTTGTCATACCTATCTCCAGCTCCTCATCGAGGTCGGGGAAGACTGGCTTCCCTTCGTCCTGCTGGCCGTAGAACTGCTCGTCGAAGAGCGTGCGCATGCGCCGGTCGTGCTCCGCGGGGTCGAACTCGCCCTCTATGTCCTCCTCCTACAATATTACACACGTTTATCAACACTCGTATCGTTATATTTGAATTATGATTCCACATTTATGACACATAAGAACGATCTTGTGCAGACCAAACCGTAAAAAAACTACATTACGATACAGATTTTGTATCGGATTTCTTAAATACCGGTGTAATAGTACTTATAGTATATTCCATGCCCAGAGAAGTAAAATAAGAAATGTCTTATTACTTCTCGAAGTGTGTAGTATACACACTTCAAGAAGTAGTAGTTTTTTCTGTTCGACAAAGGCGGAAAGCGGCAACCTCGTTTAGCGCAGCAGAAGTGTCGCTTTCGGCCCGTTGGAGATGAAATATAACTTTTTAATTCATTACGAACTTATGTCTCTAAGCTTTAAGCTATGATTAGTTGGTCTGTCTAACCTCAAAGGCGAGGTCCTGGTTCCCGGTGACCTCCTTGATCCTGGCGATCTTCTCCTGGATCTCCTTCAGCTTGAGCGCCTTGAGGCGGCCGATCTCCTCCATCTTGCGTCTCTTTCCTCCTCCTTGCGCACGCGCAGCTCCGTCCGTTTGCGCGCGCGCCGGTCGTCCTTCGGCCGGATGGAGGCCGTTGTGCGCGGGAAACGTTTTAACTGAGGGTTTGAAAATAGAGTTGATTTATAAGTATACTAGCAACCGTGTAGGATGAAATATAGAATATGTGATACTGCATTTGGAACCAGAAACTCGTTGGTGGACATGGGCTGCTGTGTACGAATGTACACAGCAGCCAATCTCTATGGACAAGTATAAAGTGCCTTGTTATTAGACTATTGTCCTTTCTAAGTGTACTTTTTGTACCTACAGAATTTTTTTTATTTTTATTTTTTGTTACTGGCTTATAATGTAGCTTTCCAGTGGTGAAAGAATATTTGAAATCGGTTTAGTAGTTTAGGCGTAGAAGCGTAACAAACAGACTAACTGCTCCATATATACACGACATTGATACACGACATTGTTATAAGCACTATAACACAGTCACTTGTACCTGTTAGTAGCACTACTAATGTGAATTTAAACTGTTAAGTCCGACAGCAGAAAGTCCCAAACCTATAAATTCTGTAAATCAGGGACTTTCTGGCCATAACATTACCACCTGCAAGACGAAGGAAAAGCATAGATCTTTTAAGTTAATTCATCAAAACATTCAAGGCTTTTCCAGCAAAGAATTAGAAATAGAACTATTCTTAGAATACGAAAAAGTTGATATTTTTTGTGTGACAGAACATTGGCTTAGAGTCACAGAAATGATGTTTGGGTTTGTAAATTATACAGCTGTTAGTACTTTCAATCGGCGATTGGCCGCGCGTGGTGGTTCCGTAATTTTTGTTAGAAATAATATCAAAGCGAAAGACCGCCAGGACGTAATTAAATTATCGGTGGAAAGTACTATTGAATTGTCATGCGTTGAGTTGGTGAAACACATCATTGTATGCGTATACAGACCCCCTTATAGTGTAAATTTTGATAATTTTGAAAACAAAATGGATGAGGTCTTAAAGTTGTTAAGTAAAAATAGTAAAAGTGTTGTGGTCTGTGGTGATTTTAACGTGGATCTGCTTGAACCAAGCTTGTATAAAACTAGGATATTAAGTTTATTCAAATCTTTTAATTTAATGAATGTATTTACAGATCCTACCAGAATCACAGAAACTTTGGCAACTAGCATTGACAATATCCATTGTAATTGTATTCCTAATAGTAAAACTATAATAAATAAGCTAAAATCCGATCACAGCGGTCAGTGTATTTTACTCCCTGTGGAAAATCGCGATTTATCAGTAAAAATTCAGATAAGACCTGTCACAGTATGTAAAATAGAGAAGTATAAAAGAGCACTAGAGTGTAAGTTACCTTTGCCCGATCCTGTTGATTCTGATCCAAACGGCTATTTTAAGAAATTCTTTTCTGTTTTAACCGAGGAATTTGATTCACATTTTGAACTTAAAAATAAAATACTTTCTAATAAATTTAAATTTAGCGAATGGGCTACCAGTGGTATTCGTAAAAGCAGGGTCAAATTAATTGAATTGTATGAAAAGCGATCATATACCCATGATGAAAAGTTTGTGAAATATGTTAGAAACTATTCTAAAACATTCAAAAAGGTTTGTGCTTGTGCAAAAGCAATGTCCATAAGTAATACTATTAAAAAATCGGATAACACAATAAAGGCTGTTTGGAAAGTAATAAACAGAGAAACGGGTAGAGTGAAACCACGTGACCATGACTTAGCTATTCAAACGGACCACGGCCTATTTACCAAGAGTGAGGATGTGGCTAGGGAATTTGAACATTTTTTACTAATATACCTATTAGAACAACAGAACATCTGAACTCATCCACATCTCTTGCCATAACTTTTCTACGAAAAAATGTAAATAGCTGTAACGAAACTCTTATATTTAGACACACTAGTCCGGATACCGTTATTAAAACTTTTAAAGCACTTAAACTTAAAAGTACTGAAGATATATGGGGCATGTCTGTTAAGGTATGTAGCTTCATCATAACCTTAGTAGCACCATATTTAGCTTATATCTTTAACAATTGTATTGACAAAGGATTATTTCCTGACCTAATGAAACATAGTAAAGTTATTCCTCTTTTTAAATCAGGAGAGAAAAAAGACCCCTCAAATTATAGACCTGTTTCTGTTTTACCAGTACTTAGCAAAGTTTTTGAAAGGTTATTGCTTAATAATAATAATAATATAATCTCACGCCTTTTCATCCCCGAGGGGGTAGGCAGAGGTATTCCATTACTGGATATACCCACATTTCACGAGATACATTGGACCCCTAAACGTGATAGGTGGTGAGCCCATCGCCAGACCGGGTCAGTTTACACATGTCTCAGAATTAATTCTGAGACCTGCGGGTTTCCTCACGATGTTTTCCTTCACCGTCGAGCTAGTGATAAATATGTACGTAAGTTTTGAAAAACTCATTGGTACATGCCAGGATTCGAACCCGAGCCTCACTGATTTTCGGCCGGCTCTTTAACCGTCCGGGCTATCACTGCTCTTATTATTATTAGGTTATTGCTTGATCAAATGATTTCACACTTCAATCTAAATAACTTATTTCATAACGAACAATTTGGCTTCACCAAAGGTTGTTTAACTACGGATGCTGGAATAGCATTACTCAAGAATATTTTTAGTGCCTGGGAGAAATCTCAAAACGCAATTGGAGTTTTTTGCGATCTATCAAAAGCATTTGACTGTGTAGATCATGAGACCTTGCTATGTAAATTAAATCATTGTGGAGTCAACGGTAAAGCGCTTGATATTTTACAGTCCTATCTCGAAAATAGGATACAAAAAGTAAAAATAAATGATTGTAAATCACAGGGCGCACCCGTAAAAATTGGGGTGCCTCAAGGTTCGATTCTTGGTCCTTTTCTTTTCCTTGTATATATAAATGATCTTCCATTCATGGTAGAGAGTTTTTCAAAGATAGTGTTGTTTGCTGATGATACATCTCTGATTTTCAAAGTAGATAGACAAGTTTAGAAGCTCGACGAGGTAAATGACACTCTTCAACAAATTCTCACATGGTTCACTGCAAACAATCTAGTGCTCAACGCTAAGAAGACCAAATGTATAAAGTTTGTACTCCATAATGTTAGACGAGTAGAGAATGAGATAATTTTAAACAATGACAAATTAGATTTCGCTGATAATACAGTTTTTTTGGGGATAACGATAGACTCCAAACTTCAATGGAATTCTCATATTTCTGCATTATCTAACAGACTGAGCTCAGCTGCTTATGCCGTCAGAAAAATCAGATGGCTTACTGATGTAGACAGCAAGACTCGTTTATTTTAGCTACTTTCACAGTATAATGTCCTATGGCATCTTGCTGTGGGGCAGAGCTGCTGATGCAGAATCTATTTTTATTTTACAAAAAAGGGCTATACGCGCCATTTACAAGTTAAGATGTCGTGATTCCCTAAGAGAACTGTTCAAAGAAATTAATATTTTAACAATGTCTTGTCAGTACATTTATGAAAACATTATGTATGTACGGAAAAACATATTACTGTATACTAAAAACTGTGACAGGCATAATTGTAATCTAAGGAATAAAAATAAACTAGAGCAACCTCAGTCACGATTAAGTAAAATTAATAATTCCTTTGTGGGGCTTTGCATACGCTTTTATAATAAAATACCAGAAGATATTTTGAAATTGCCTGAAACTGTGTTCAAAACTTATGTTAAACATGTACTTTGTAAAATGGCATATTACAAACTAGACGACTATATAAGTGACAATGATGCTTGGAACAGATTTCCTCCAGTCCAGCGCAATACGATAGCGAAAAACAAACAAAATTATGTAACCCAATTTAGTAATATGTAACAATTGATTAAAAGAATATTGTGTTGAGGAGTTTCTTGCCCCGCTTCTTCTCCTCAACCATACATGCTGAAGCGGTGGAGTTGAAATGACGTTCAATAAGTGGACTTGTAAGTTCCTATTTTGAATAAAACATTTTGACTTTTGACTTTTTTTGACTAACAAACAAAGTCACTTTGGCATTTATAATATTTAGTAGGTATGACTTTACCCACGACTTTGGCCGAGATCCGGTATAAAAAGTATTGAACTATTTGTACGATACATTATACAGGGCTTATTTTTGTTGTCTAAACTTTAGACAGTAAAAAAAGAAAATTGAAAACAGGTTAGGTAATAAAGTATTTTTAATTTTTATTAAAAATGTTTTTTTGCAGTACTAAAATGTATTGTCCGATATTTATTCTTCTTTTTTTTAATAAATGGCTTCTTTAAATTGAGCTTAATTTTCAAGGTGTCAATGGACTGAAAAAGATTGAGGAACGCTGCTAAAGTACAAGTTCAATATATTTTATAATAAAACCCAAGCTGGGCTATCACTGCTCTTCATCTAAGGTAGGTAATACTCTTCTAAACCATTTTTTTTTTATATAAAGATACAGCTTAAATGAATATAGAACCTCGTCTTTTTATGAAGTTGGTTAAAAATTTATAAAACAGCCACTCACAAACTCCTGGTCGGGCTCCTCGAAGCGGAAGTTGTACGCGCGTTCGAATTGACCTTGCTCCTCGACTCTCCTCTCGTCTTCCTCCAGCTCTTCATCGTCCCGGAGCTTCTCCATGCCCTCTCCAAGGTCACCATCGTTTAAATACCTATTCAATAAACAATAAATAAACTGTGTTAGAAATTTTTGGTGATTTTTCAGCTCCCCCCTTGAGTTTTTTTTAATAGTATCCTAGCATGTACCAATGAGTTTTTCAAAACTTACGTACATAGTTATCACTAGCTCGACGGTGAAGGAAAACATCGTGAGGAAACCCGCAGGTCTCAGAATTAATTCTGAGACATGTGTAAATAGACCCGGTCCGGCGATGGGCTCACCACCTATCACGTTTAGGGGTCCAAAGAACATCTTGTGAAAATTGGGTTTGTTCAGAAATAGAATAACTCTGTCTACCCCTTCGGGGATATAAGGCGTGAGATTATTATTATTTTTTTATATGGGGAAACGAGCAGACGGGTCACCTGATGATGGACGTCGCCGCTGGTTTTCTGGTATGATATAAAAAGACGCACTGGTGAAATGGAAATACAAACTGAAAAAACCATTCAAAGAGAATAATCCGACAGGAACGAATCTATGTGGAAGATGCTTGTTCTGTTGTTTATAAAATAAACATGAAATGCCCATACCGCTTGTTGAGAATGTAGTCTCGGAGGAAGGCCTCTCCCTCGTCCAGGTTAGGGTCTGACCAGAGCGCCTTCAGTGGGGCCAGCTCCCGCTCCACGTCTTCGTCTATGTGCTCCGCTTTGCCCGTGAGGAACTCCTTGATTTTTGGTTCCTGAAATATTAAAATAAATAAGAAAATAAAAACTAATTTATTGCAGGCTATGGTACCTTTTACTTTAAACTAAAACACTTAATAAGGGTAGGAACGTTGTAATGTAAGTTTACAAGTAATTAATCAATTCCAAACCTTAGAAGCTTTCTTAGAACTTTCTTTTGAAGTTTCCCCACGCTTCTCCACACTGGCTATCTCCGCTTTCTTCTCCACAGTGAATATTTCACCGCCATCTTCATCATCATCACTGTCCTCGAATGTCAATGTTTTTGATGTTGGTTTCTTTTCTATAACAAAATTTATAGATGACTTTTGCATCAAAATTATTTTTTATGTTATTACAAATTAGTAGTGCTAGCAACTTCATGCAGATTCCAGAATAGAAGTAGCCTGTCCTTCCTCATGATATAAATTATCTGCCTCACAAATTTCATCAACATTGGTTCATAAGTTTAGCAATGAAAAAAACAAATATAGTAGTAAGGGATTATAAATTACCGTAAAGCAAAACAAATAAATTCCATGTTTCACCAGTATATTCTCTGAACCCATAATAAACGTGACAGGAGGTAAGCCTGACAGGGGTGCTATTACACATGTCTCAGAATGAATTCCTCACAATGTTTTCCTTCACCGTCGAGCTAGTGATAAATATAATAGATTTATTGAATATATTTTTAAAAAACATCTAACACAAGCAACTACTGATTAATGTATCTACATTAAAATACACTTTTTAATATCGCATGTAATTAGGGGGATGGGGTCGATCCAAATCTCATGACCTCACATCAATATTGGACACCCTCTAAAGTGTATATACAGTGGTGGTCAGATAATTAGAAACACTTCTTATGAATAAGGAAAGTATACCTTCAACGTACAAATGATCGTAAAAAATATACACATTCAATAATTAATAATTATGCAATAATATAGCCACTCAAATAAAAAACTCATTAAATGCATAAAATATAAAACATATCTTACTTTTAAATAACAAAATGAGTCTTACACCTGTAGGAGTTTATTTTCTGTTACTTGCCGCTTGGACGCTTAATTAGAAACATTTAAAAAAAGGATCAATAGTTCGTTATTGTTTTGGAAATTGGAGAATAACATTTCTTTATTGGCTTTTTCTATTATTCTGGCTGTAATTCAAAATTTAATATGAATTTTATTTTGTTCAAAATGGGCAAAAATAAAAGATGGGACGCGTCAACTAGGCAAATCATTGTTAATTTACGTATAGATCATATGTGGTCGAACAGAAGAATAGCTGAGCATTTAAATTGTTCTGTAAAGAAAGTTTTTAATGCAATTGATCATTATAAAACACATGGAACTGTTGAAAATGTTCTTAGAAAGGCTCGGCCAAGAAAAACCTTTCCTAGAGAAGATAAGTTGTTGTTCGTGTTTCTAAAAAAGACTCAATTAAAGGCTCCAACCAGATTAAAAACGAAGTTTTTTCGCCTGATGACCCGAGAAACATCTCCCCAAGATTGATACGCCAAAGATTAGTGGAAACTAAATTGTTTGGAAGAATCTTTTGAAAGGTACCGCTTCTTACCAAGCAGCACCAAGAGAAGCGATTATTATTCGCTAAAAAATATGTTAATTGGACAGTACAAGAATGGAAAAAAGTGTTATTTTCAGATGAAACAAAAATAAATATGGTAAATTTCGATGAAAAGCGCTATGTTAGACGTCCTGTAAACAATAGGTACCTTTAATTATAAATACACAAGGAGTATAGTCAAGGACGGTGGCAGTAACATTAAAGTTTGGGGGTGTTGTTCCGGATAATGGAGTTGGACCCGTTCGGAAGATTAAAGGTACAATGGATCAATGGCAATAAAAAATATCTTAGAGCACACAATGATTCCCTACTCGGACGATCATTTGCCTGTGACTTGGATCTTTCAGCATGACAATGACCTTAAACACACGGCCAATAGCGTCAAATGTTTCCTTAGCAAACAGCGTATATCCATTTTAGACTAGCCAGCAAATCGTCCGGATTTAAACCCGATAGAAAATCTCTGGTTTATTGTTAAAAAGAAAGTCTCAAACAAACGTAACACCAGTCAAAACGAACTAAATGAAGCATTTTTTGAAGCATGGAATTAAATCCCCCTAGAGAAATTTACGAAATTTATTGAATCAAAATGCCACGTCGTTGCAGTGCTGTTATTGGCAATAAGCGATACGCCAATTAATATTAATTATAACTATTGATAGGTTTGGGATAGTAGCTATTTCTTAAATAACACTAATTACTAATACTTAAAAAAATATTATTTTTTATACTTTTTTGCTGTTGTTTCTAATTAGTTGACCATTATTGTTCATACCTTAAAACTGGTTCAAATGTTTGTCCGTAATGTAATATTGAAACTGCACTTGTGTAATGAAATTAATATTGTTTTTCTAATCATTGATAAATCGTTGAACATATTGTTGTCCTATTTATTGTTTAATTTCAAAATAAAAACGATTGCGGAGCAGTATCTTACATAATGTCAAGGACCGTTGGCAGTGTTTCTAATTATCTGACCACCACTGTAAATATTATAGTGTGTAGTGGTATAATGGTCTACCTACACATTATATAGATCCACAAATTGACAATCTACATTGTTAAAAGCCTACAGGAAAGTTTATTTTTGTTTTGTTTGGATTAAAACATCCTATACTTAAAAATTTCTCATTAAAAATTACAAACCTTCCTCTTTCTCAGCCTTCTCATCAAAAAACTTGTAGCCAGGGTCGTAAATCCTGGGATCCTTGGTCTTCAGCAGCGACAGAGTCTTCAGGAACTGGGTTTCTGTCTCCTCCGATACTTCAGGGGCCTCATCGCTCTCATCTTCACTGTCAGACGATGCATCTGATGTCAACGCATTCGGACCGTATTTTTGTTCCACTGTAAAAAATATTATTTTACTAACTCAGATTTTTTAATCAAAAGGTATCAAACTAACAATGTTAGTATAATGTGCAGTTTTTTTTCTATATAAATAAAAGAAAAAACCGATTGGCTGATCAATCAACGCATAGCCAAAACCACTGGGTCTAAAATCATGAAATTTTTCATTCTGTTCCTTAAATGAGCTAATTGAGACTGAGGGATTTTTGGAAATTCCCATGGGAACGGGAATAAACAGGACCTGCTAGACATATAAAGCAGCAGTAATAACTGTAAGTTGAAGATTTAAAAAACTCCCAACACTAAAAATACATTTAAACACAAACGGCTAGACAGATAATCTTGAACTAGCTAAGAACACTAAAAAGACACCTTTCAAATATTTTTTTTTTAATCAAAATCGGTTCGGCCGCGTGGCCGATTAGGAGCTATGCTATGAGCGAACAGACAGAAATACAGATACACTGATCTGCCGAAACACACGTCAAACTCATAACACCCGTCTGTTTTTAGTCAAGTGGGGTTAAAAACAAAGTTTATTACAAAAATAGCTGATAAATGTCACCCTAAGGACAGGTCATAAAATACATGAAAAAAATAGGATATAACTTTTTTCTGTCTTCTTTACGCAGCTACACTTTTAGGCTTTCAATAAAGGTAAGCTCCAAATTATTGAGATAACAAACTTTTACTTACATTTATGTACCTCTTCTTTCTCTCGCCATAAGTCGTATTTCTTGGCGTATTCATTCTCTGTTTTAAAACTAACTTCATCATCGGATGCCTCCTCAAATAGTTTCTTTTTAGACATTACTTGGAAAACTATAATATATTACGCAAAAGTAGGTAACCAAAAATTGCGACAAATACACAGACAAATACAACCAACACACGCGACCATGATGACATTGACACTGACAGATATCAGATATGTATAAGTTACGTTACATTTCACACGAAAGGCTTTGATCGCGTTACGATAAACGATTAGGTGTAAGTGAAAAATCAAATACTTACTATTCAGTTACATTTTTTAACTCTCTAACTAATATGACAATACAAACATTGTTATGTCTCCAAATAAACATAATTAGGTATCGAGTTTTAGGAATAACATTCATCGAATCGTTTGTAGCGACACCTACTGGTACTATATAAAAATAACTGGACTGCAAGTTCTAATTTTTTAAACCACTATTTATTTCGAAGTTTTTATAAATCAAAGAATGTATAATATAAATACAACTGTCCAACATCAACCGTCGGACCGCGTTCCCATGGCACTATCACCTCGCCTAACGGAAGATCTTCCCTTTTTACGATGGAGCATTCCACTTCCGCTCCTCCATATTACTTACTAATTGTCTCCAAAACAGAACCATTACCCAAACCTTGTATCGAAATAATTTGTAAGAGTAAATAAAAAAATGCAGTCACGATCCAGCGGATCCAGATTTTCAAATTGTGCTAAAAATACAGAAGAGAAATAAAACCACCAAGTCTCTTAAAATGAAATTTATTGGTGTGCATATTAAAATAGGTAAATTAGGCATAGGATCACAGTGTAATGGCATATTACATAGGTACAGTACGGCCGTTTTAATTTGGCAAATGGCTGCGCAATAACATGTTTAGCGACCATTTGATGTTCACAGAGCAGCCAAGTTAAAACTTCCGTACTGTAAATTCCCTTTTGGAAAACAACATTGTTTGCACATGAATCTAATAAGAATACCTACTCCGAAATATTTTCAACCATTAATTTTAATCTATCTATCTATAATCTCAACCATTAATTTTAAGGATTCAATTAATTCAACATAAGTAATACAATATACTCAGTGAGGCTCGGGTTCGAATCCTGGCATGTACCAATGAGTTTTTCAAAAACTTACGTACATATTTATCACTAGCTCGACGGTGAAGGAAAACATCGTGAGGAAACCCGCAGGTCTCAGAATTAATTCTGAAACATGTGTAAATAGACCCGGTCCGGCGATGGGCTCACCACCTATCACGTTTAGGGGTCCAATGTATCTCGTGAAATGTGGGTAGGTATATCCAGTAATGGAATACCTCTGCCTAACCCTTCGGGAATGAAAAGCGTGAGATTTTTTATTTATTTATTTATTTTTCTATCCTATTACACTAAGCGAACACAAACTGTAGCACCAAAACCTGGCTTAAACTAAAGTACGAAAACGAAAAACTTAAGGCCGCAACAAACAACACAACATAAGTGGTTGGTCAAAGTCGGCCACAATTATCAGGCGAGGTTTTCTCCGACACGTGTCACCTGCTAAATGTCTACCATTTGAAATGAATTAAGTTTATCCCTTCGTAATAAGTTAATAACATGGCTAAACGGCCCCTGACTATGTCAGTCGCCTCTACCCAGGTAGCAAAATGACGTAGAAGCGCCGGCCAATTAAGGTCCATCTTGAAATAGATGACGTCAAAATTTGACGTTTGTAGGATCTTATAGTGACGTGGATTTGTCTTATCCCAATGACGTCTTATCGAGACGTCGGTGACACGTCACACCATAAACGTCTGTGACACGTCACACCATAAACGTCTGTGACACGTCACACCATAAACGTCTGTGACACGTCACACCATAAACGTCTGTGACACGTCACACCATAAACGTCTGTGACACGTCTATGGAGGAGCGGAGGTGGAATGCTCCTCATGCGATGAGCCTGATTCTGGCTTGCTGTGCGACTGCTGCTGCTGCTGACCTTGAGTGAAGGTTGTTGTGGGTGTGATTGAGTAATGACGATGTGATGATGCTTCTGAAGTTTGCGCTGAAGTCCAGGTGTTACAGAAGGTTGCGCTGATGTCCAGGGGTCACCAGTATGGAGGAGCAGAGGTGGAATGCTCCTCCATCGTGAAAAGGAAGATCTCCCGCCAGGCGAGGTGATCGTGCCTGGGGACCGCGGTCCAACGGTTGATGTTGGACAGTTGTATTTATACAAACTCATTAGAAAACTCCGATAGCGCGGTTTAGAACTCGGCCGTCTATTGGCGCGTTCTATGTAGTGTCGCTACACGTCATACCATAAACGTCAGTAGTACGTCTCATGTAAGTGTCGGTAGGACGTCTTCTTGAAACTAAAACTTATATCATAAATAAAATTTAAAAACAAACTACAACAAACACACTTACCTACCTACTTTTTTCAGAACTTTTTTTGTATAGAATTTTTGGACATTCGTTTAGATTAAATCATAAAACAAAAAAAAATACAATGGATTTTCAAAATCATAATTCTAGAAAAACCAAGCCCTTCATAATTTAGCTTATTTTTGAATTGGTGAACGTCTACCGCGGCATAAGAATATGCGATTGACAAGTTTTTATATACTTACCTATTTTTTTATTTTTAAAAGTCAACTCCATCATATTTTATAAAAAGGTGGTGTCTTAACCAAACTAGGCGTCTTGTACAACTTACAAGTTTAGTGACACTTCAGCTTGCAGTTATGAGGTTTGAAGTCATGAATTGTTTTGTTAAACCTATAGTAGCTGCTGTTCAGTCACAGTCACAGTTCAGTCTTCTGGTGCAGGATAGCACTCACAAGCAACTGAGGGCTGAATTTGACTAATATAAGTAGAACTCCTATTAATTGAAAATTGTATAAAGTGTAGGTAGTTCAAGTTGTGTTGGTTATAGGATTAACTTTTTAGATAATTAATCATCCAACGTTACATTTTTTACTAGCATCACAGACTAACCTATACAATTCTTACAGACACTTTTTGAGCAACAGAGTGGTCAGATCATGGAATAAGCTACCAGAAGAAGTAGTCTCAGCACCCAATGTCAATCTAAAAGTGTCAATCAATTTAAAAATAAACTTGACAAATTCCTATCCTGTAATGAGAAAGCTTGAGTGGAGAACACCTGGATATAGGCTTTATCAGTTGTAAACTGCTTGCCTGATTAATAATAATAATAATAATTCATTCGGTCACTCGAACGGTAATGGTTGGTTTTACAGTATTCTATACTTTTTCGGATGGTTCCAGAATGATCTGTTGCGTACGTCATAAAGACGTTTACAGATTCATGTTCTAGAAACGTTCTTTTCTGGTCCTAACCAAAGGATCCAAAAGACGTCATGTAAGTACGTCGTTGGTACGTGCACCAAAGACTGTATCTGGAATAACTTGTTGCCGTCGATAACCGTACGTCAGTAGGACATACATCCACGACCGTCGCCGGACTGACCTTATAATGACTGGTAAAAGACGTCATTTCAAGGTTGGCGTCTGAAATTGCTACCTGGGTAATTGTTGTACCTACACTCGAACGCTGACTCGACGCGACGCTACATGTACTTAGATGATATAGCAGGTCGCGTTGCAAGGCACCGATTGATAAATCGACTATAAAGCCTCGTCCCCACTAGGAGCATTTGTCGAGCGACATGTGTCCCCGAAGACATCGGGCGATGTCGGGCGACATTGTTGAAACTGTTCCTTGTCGCACAGTCGATGAAGAGTACCTAGTGATAAGGAACAGTTTCAACAATATCGCGGCGATGTCGTCCGACGTCGCCCGACATCGCCCGATGTCTCCGGGGACACATGTCGCTCGACAAATGTTCCGTGGGGACGAGGCTTTAATCAACAATTAATTACTACCTAATTACCTTACGTTACGGCGGCAGATACCTGCTTAGCTGCTAAGGCTCGGGTTCGAATCCTGGCATGTACCAATGAGTTTTTTAAAAAACTTACGTACATATTTATCACTAGCTTGACGGTGAAGGAAAACATCGTGAGGAAACCCGCAGGTCTCAGAATTAATTCTGAGACATGTGTAAACAGACCCGGTCCGACGATGGGCTCACCACCTATCACGTTTAGGGGTCCAATGTATCTCGTGAAATGTGGGTATATCCAGTAATGGAATACCTCTGCCTACCCTACTACTACTACTACTACTTGGGGATAAAAAAGGCGTGAGATTATATTATATTATTATACCTGCTTAGCCTGATGGTTGAACGGTAGATAATGCCTTTAGGCATTAGGTTCGCCATGTGTACAGTCAAGAGCACGCTGAGCTTGACACTTTGGACTTTGAACCGGCCCTGTATTTTATGGCGCGCAGTATAAATCAGAGCTCAGCTTAAACTGGTAGTGTAAAGCTTGACTTGCTCTTGACTGTACATTTTCTTGGTACATAAAGTTAAATAAATAAATACCCGTCCGACTCAGGTTTGCTGGTGCGAAAAATGCTGGACTACTTACACAATATTTAACAGAATAAGCGCAATTACTGAAATTAGTTAGTTTAGTATAGACTGAGCAATTTTTAATATGTGCTAATTGTTTCGAAAAATGAATTAGCATAGCTGAATTCAGTGCTACCTATGGAAATCGTGCCTACTATTTTTGCGAGTCATGCTCGCGCTCATGCAAGAGCCCAGGCGAAGACGAGCTAAGGGTGTCGCCGGATACGTCTGGGAGGACATCATCATCATCAGGAAGGCATTAGAAAAAAAAAAATCTCACGCCTTTTATGCCCGAGGGGGTAGGCAGAGGTATTCCATTACTGGATATACCCACTTTTCACGATATTTATCACTAGCTCGACGGTGAAGTGAAACCCGCAGGTCCCAGAATTAATTCAGAGACATGTGTAACAGACCCGGTCCGTCCGGTGCGATGGGCTCACCACCTATCACGTTTAGGGGTCCAAAGAATATTTGGTAAAAATAGGGTATACCCAGATGTGGAATACCTCTGCCTACCCCCTCGGGGATATAAGGCGTGAGATTATTTATTTTATTTTTAAGTAAGTATTATTTTCTACTTACAACTGTGTTATAGGTATTCTACATTCGTTACCTACCACCTACTGGGAATGTGTTTAATCTAATATTATTGCCCATAAATAATATTAAGCGATGGTACACAATGTACTGTTTAGTCAAATACGTAAATAATATAACACATTTTTATACAAACAAAATAACAATAAATGTGTCTGTAATTAATATTTCTATTATACTAGGTATAATAATATATAATAACAACAAAACCTAGCCTATATTTTGGTTTCCGAGTAATATTTTCACCACAATATGAGCATATTATTAGGCGACGACCACATAATATGTCGATTATTACTTACAACACGATAATATGCTGTACTGTGTTGGTGTATCGGATTGAAACATAAATAGTGAATTCTTAAACAATACGTCATGTGAATGCACACAGTGTACAAGGACACTGTGCACGGCTACACCTACATACGTTGGATTTTATACATACTTATATTAATGATAAAATGTGTTGTCGTCACTCTTCACAACACCTTAGAACCATAATTATTATATCATAATAAATTGACTGAGCATTATTGAATGTTAGATATGAGTTTGCGACACCATCCTAACTGTTGATGACTGGCCATAGGCCAGCCAAATAGTTTATTTCTTTTTTTTTTACCTTTTTCAAATTTGACAAGTGTTTTTTATATGTCGGTTTTGTTTAAACAGTTGTCTCGATAAAAAAAAAATAATTGAAAAAGGTAAAAAAAAAAAGAAATAAACTATTTGGCTGGCCTATGGCCAGTCATCAACACTAACTAAATTGCATGCAGCACCGATTCATTGCCGTGCTATATCAACCTCCTATCACCACAACACAATTTATTGCGTTTCAATATAGTTTATTTAAAAGCGAGCCACAAGCATCAGTCAAGTCACCGGAAGCTTCAAATTATCTACAAAATATCACGATCCTTAAAATTTCCATTGCAGACTATTAAAAATATTAATTCTACATTTAAAGAGAAGGATTGGTTTCATTAGATATTAACTTTGAATGATATTCTTGAAAATGGCCGGGTGAATGTTGACTCTAGGTTTGAAAATAATTATCAACATAACTGGATTTTAGTCATCGGAGGCCGAACGAGCCACAACGTTCTGCAATGTCGCGATGCCCCAGTACCGGGGCCACCTATTGTGCACGTCGACGCCCCACTGGGTCACGAGGAAGCACTAGCCCGCGCAGGTCAACGCCTCGCTGGGCCGTGACGCCCCACTGGGCAGGTTGACACCCCACCGGGTAGGTTGACGCCCCGATAGGCCCCAACGCCCCAGTAGGCAGTTTGACGCCCCACCGGGTAGGAAGAAGCCCCACTAGGCCTCTATGCCCCACAGGCACTCAGACGCCCCGCTAGGCCTCAACGCCCCAGCGGGCAGTTTGACGCCCCACTAGGCTTCAACGCCCCAGCGGGCAGTTTGACGCCCCAGTGGGCTAGTGCGGGCGCACAGTGTGCAGATGCAGGTCGACGCCCCAGCCGGTATGAGCCACCCATTCAGGCAGCCTATTGAGCAGCTGCGCGTGCGCCGGGTGAACCTTCTCCGGGCCCGCCTGGCTGTGCCCCGCCAGGGACAAGTCCGCCCAACGCTCAGGCGGCGATACGAAAGAGTGCTGTAACACAGACGGACACCCTTCAACCGTTCACCCTTTTTTAAGGAGTTCATAGTAGGCCTTTAAAATAAGTTTTTAATTTATATTACAACAGCTTCGCACGGGTGCAATGCTTATACTAAAACCTTCCTCTTGAATCACTCTGTTTATTAAAAAAAAACGCATCAAAATCCGTTGCGTAGTTTTAAAGATTTAAGCATACATAAGGATATAGGCATAAAGGGACAGAGAAAGCGACTTTGTTTTATACTATACTAGCGACCCGCCCCGGCTTCGCACGGGTGCAATGCTAACACTAAAACCTTCCTCTTGAATCACTCTATCCATTAAAAAAAACCGCATCAAAATCCGTTGCATAGTTTTAAAGATTTAAGCATACAAAGGGACATAAGGACATAGGGATATAGGGACAGAGAAAGCGACTTTGTTTTATACTATGTAGTGATAATGATTCTTAATTAAATGGCTCTGAAGGGATATAGTGTGGTCATAGACAGTAAACATACAGTGTTAGATTTTTATTGAACACTTAATTGTGCAATACAAAATTTTCTTACACAAAACTTGACATCTTAAAAAATTTGTTGTATGTCAAGTCAGTTTACGGACGTATTTTACGTGATAACGTCATAAGAAAACATTGATCTCCATCGCTTGCACGCTCTGCTCAGGAACGTGCCAATAAGTCATGCTTTTTCGTGCATGCAGTCGTTTATCCTACTAATACTATAAACCCGAAAGTTTGTGAGAATGGATATTTGTTGCTCTTTCACGAAAAAACTACTCATCGATTTTGGCGAAACTTTACAGTTATACAACATGTAACAGAATAAGCGCAATTCCTGAAAGTAGTTTGTTCAGTATGGACTACTGATTCGATTTCAGCTATTTTTAATGTGTTTAATTTTTCCAAAAAATTAATTATCGTAGCGTAGCTGAATTTAGTGATATCTATGGAAATCGTGCTATTATTAATCGACATTTAAGAAAATTGGTTAGACACAACTAAAGTTTGGTTGCATAATATTTTTTTAAATTAATTGGGGTGTATGACGAATTGCGCTTTTTCTGTTACGCGTTGTATAGCTTAAACATCAGAATAACAGATAGGCTATATTTGATAACCGCTGGGCGCTGCCGGTCGATATATAAGACTTTATCACGTCAAAAAGGGCATACCTGTATGTGCAGGTCGAGCATCCAGCTTCTGGCCGAGGCCCTGGCCGCGTGCAGGGCCAGGAAGTAGGTTTTCCGGCCAAGCCACGTGGGCCCGGCCAAAGGCACGCCGCTCACCAGGCTGCAGTGGGCGAGGCGAGCGCCCGGCGCAGGCGCAACCACCACCACCACGTGCGACGGCCCTTCTCCAACCAAACTCATCATCATCACCCCGTAACAGCCCACTGCTGAGCTAAGGGTCTTTCCTCACACATGAGGAAGTATGGGCTTTAATCTCCCGCAAGAGCCCACCGCGGATCGGGAGATGGTGTTAAGCTAGTGGCCACTTAACAGTCAGAATTTTTCATGCCACCCGAGGGTATCTGACATGGTTTAACGACTTCCACTGTGCGTAAACGCAACGAAAACCGGGACCAACAATTTAACGTGCCTTTCGAAACACGGAAGCGCTCGTGATATAAATGCCACTAGGCGGTCACGCATTCACTGACTGACCGCACCCTCGCTACAAACACACTGGCATCGAAGGACTACGAGCGCTTCAAGCAAACTCAGGACTAAATAATTAGTGCCTTTTCATTCATACCAGTATATGGCCGGCAACCGGTATGTGTGAAGAGGCACTATAGTCTATTTCGCACCAAATGGGTTCGGTGACAGTTCACTGTTGACAATTGAAGTGATGTGTCCCAATGAAATCCAATCGATTTTTCTAAAATTTCGAGGAAGTTTGTAAAGGAAATGGAATCGATTTTCTACTTTAATGATAGAATGATTTTTCAAGTTTACTTTTTATTGAATATGTTTAAATTTCACAGGTTATATATGAGAAAAACATGGTAAAAAAAAAAAAAATGTCATCGACTTTTTGATGCAATACGAAAATAATCATACATTATCGAATCTACAAATCACGGTACACTTTCACAGACCCCTGCCACATAATACACTATTACTATTTTAAACCCAAAAGATAAATTATTCATTATTTTTGGAACCATCTATTTTTCTTACTAGAAAGTTGTATGCGTAAAAAGGAAAAATGTGAACTGTCACCGAACCCATTTGGTGCGAAATAGACTATAATTCACGTTACACCGTGTCGCGACCGGACCGGGCCTCGGCCAAGCACGGTCAAACATCTTCAGTATACTTCTTGTATGAAGTGATTCATGCTTGATCGTAAAATTGCATTTTTACTCATGCGTCACGTCTATCGACTGATGAAAACACGAGCGGTCTTAATAATAAAAATGGCCTATTCCTAGGATGATCAGAGGTTACGCTAGAACTAGTTAATCCCCGAGTAACCAAGTATTACCTCAGTTTTTTTTATGTAATTAATAAACACGGAGTATCCTCGGACTAACTATACATTCCTTACACCTAGCTTACACTTAGATTACGTCTGAAATGTGGCAATACTGATGAATTTAAAAGTAAAAAGAGAGATAAGAACTTTTCCAAAATGGAAGAAATCCGGCCAAGTGCGAGTCGGACTCGCGCACGAAGGGTTTCGTACTATTACCTATAAAAACGGCAAAAAAATCACGTTGGTTGTATGGGATCCCTCCTTAATTTATTCTGTTTTTTTTAGTATTTGTTGTTATAACGGCAACAGAAATACATAATCTGTGAAAATGTCAACTGTCTAGCTATCGCGGTTCTTGAGATACAGACTGGTGACGGACAGACAGCGAAGTCTTAGTAATAGGGTCCCAATTTTACCCTTTGGGTATGGAACCCTAAAAAAATGAGTTTCACAAGTGACAGCTGACTATCTGACATCCGTATTTGTGGTTGGTGAGTAGCAAGGAGATTAAAATATAATAATATTTAAATCTCTTTTATCCCATCGCCGTTACCCTCATCCTTCTGTCATCGATGAATGTCAAAGTAATTTTTAGGTTAGCATAAAACCTAAATCATGGCTAATCCCTGCTTAAACTAGGTGACACCAAGGCGTAACTTTTACTCCGGGAGTAGGCATGGATTAGGTTACTCCTTGCTTACTCTGTGTTTATTAATACTGAAATTGGTTAGTAATGAGTTAATACTTGGAGTAAAGTTAATCTTTCTCTAGTCGGAATTTATTAATAAGACCGTAGATGACACAACACCTGTTGTGGGTGAAAACACCAGATGACACAACAGGTGTCGAACAGATACAGAATCCAAGTACGAATTTCAGAAGGCGTCGAGGTTATCCGGGCTACATTTTCTCCACACAAATGTATTCCGCTATTTTCATGGATAATGCAACTAAAGAAATATACATACTGTATTTTTATTTGGGGGTCCAAAGAATATCTCGTAAAAAGTGGGTATATCCAGAAATGGAATACCTCTGTCTACCCCCTCGGGTATAAAAGGCATAAGATTATTATTATGATTGTGATAGCCTTACGGTTAAAGAGCCGGCCGAAAATCAGTGAGGTTCGGGTTCGAATCCTGGCATGTACCAATGAGTTTTGCTTCTCGCTGTTTCTATTCTGCAATCAATTCATTTCATGATGAATCATCGGGGCCTATTTCATGATGATAATCTGTGAGGTTCGGGTTCCAATGAGTTTCAAAAACTTACGTACATATTTATGACTAGCTCGTCGGTGAAGGAAAACATCGTGAGGAAACCCGCTGGTCTCAGAATTAATTCTGAGACATGTGTAAACAGACCCGGTCCGGCGATGGGCTCACCACCTATCACGTTTAGGGGTCAAATGTATCTCGTGAAATGTGGGTATATCCAGAAATGGAATACCTCTGCCTACCCCCTCGGGGATAAAAGGCGTGAGATTATTAGTTCATGATGATGATGGCGGTCGATCTGATCACTGACCTGTCATATTGACCCTGATGAGGTAGGTAGTGTCGTTGATCGCGTGGTGCGTCAGCGTGGCGTCGAGTCGGGCGTTCGGGGCGTCCGGGGCGTTCAGCTCGTAGCCGGTGGACACGAGAGTGGTCACGGGCAGGTAATAAGGCGCCCCGCAGTACAGGGCCGGGCACGAACCCGAGACCACTTCGCGGGCCTCACGGAGCTCGGGCACTGCAAAGAGACGGCGCGTACATTCAAAATCAAAAGTTTTGGAACGAAGTTCCTTATCAAACGACACCCTTGACACCTCTCAAGTTTTTTTATTCTATGTAGGAGCTTGTAAGTCCTCTTATTGAAAGTCATTGCAACACCTGCTTATAAGTTATATTTTTGTATTACTAACACTATGGATATTTATCCGAAATAAATGATTATTATTATTATTATATTGGTACGAGTAGTCGGTTACGCGTGTCCTGGAATGCCATGTCTATACTTTCAGCTTCGCGTAAACTCTCGAAGAACGCGTGCCTCGCGAGTTTCAACGAGTTTTGTGGGATAGCATACTACTGGAGGCCAATTCTACTAAATGACAGCGGTGATAGTTGTATGACAATTACATGATTGTGGTCACTCAATGGTGATATTATGTCAAATTTTGACACTTTTCGTATTCTGTTAACTGTCAGTTTTCATTGTTGTTTCAACTATCATTGTTGACCACTTTTGGTATTCTACTATTCCTACCATGGAATGGCGCTGTCCAGTGATTGCTTTTTTCCCTTATTTTAAGGCATTGGCAATTTAGCCATCAGCCCTAAACACGACACGAAATTCAGATTTTAACTCTGCTTCAGTCTATGCACAAAAATACACAAGTTTCTTCAAAACTTATCGAAATGTCACATGTACCATAAATAAAATCAATCATCTAAAGATTTTAGTGCCGAAAACCCGAAATAAAACTAATGACACGCATGGTAGTAATAGTTATATATGGTAGGCAACACCTAACGTAGTCCATAGTCATTCCATTGTAATGCCACTATGATTTTAGTGGAATACAAATTATATGTCATAGTTGCCAGTTGCAGCATAATGGAATGATAGTTCGATGACAATGGCTGACATTTAGTGGAATTGGCCCCCTGTATTTTCGTATGTTTGTAACGAATAAAACTATTAAACCGATTTACAAATTCTTTCACCATCAGAAAGCTCCAATATTTCTGAGTAACAGGCTACATTTTATTTATGTATTCTCCCTATATTTTATTCCCGTACTGTGACGGGTACGGAAACTACGCGGGTGAAACCGCTCTATTAGTATAGCATTTATATGTATAGTACAGCTATTAGTAAATAAAAAAGAAATGTATATGACACTTTTAGTTAAGACAAAAAAAACGTAAAAGAATATAGTTTTTATCAAAATAAATAAGCAACAAATATACCATTGTAATTTTTTTGAATTTGTCCATAAAATACAAAAATTTTGTTTAGCTAATTTCGAAAAATACTACAAATATTTTTCCGAAGAAACATTGCCAAACCCCCAAACTCACCAGCGGTGTACAGCGAGGCGGGCGTGTTGCCATCCAAAGCTGGCATCCAGAAGAGATTCTCAGCAACGCCCTTTGCATGATCGGTGCGTCTTGTATGGAAGACCATCACTCGCTGAGGCCGATCCGGAGAGTACGGCGGGGAAAATGCACCGAACGACACTGCAATCGCCACCGACAGGCACAACGCCAGCGACACAACGATCTGCGTGCCAGACAGGGCTTATTTATTTATTTACTAGCAGCGGTCCGCGGTTTCACCCGCGTAGTTCCCGTTCCCGCAAAGTTCCAGTTCCCGTTCCCGTGGGAATATCGGAATAAAAAGTATCCTATGTCCGTCTCCTGGTTCTAAGCTACCTCCCCACCAACTTTCAGCCAAATCGGTTCAGCCATTCACGCGTGATGCCGTGACCAAGGGAAAAAGGGATTCATTTTTATAAATATAGATTTAACTTCATGTAAAGAAAATGTACACATGACGAACTTAAACCAGACTTATGACCAGAGATCGGCATTAGGTAGTGTGATTAGGTACCATAGTAGGTAAAGTTGCTACGAGGATGTAATATGGAGTTGTTAAAACCACCACTTTATTTGGGACTTCTGAAAATTTCCGAGGTTTTTCTACAGTATCATAATTACTTACTAAATATAAACTTCTTTTGTTCTTAGGTGATTTTCTCTACAGTGGCCGGTTGTGGAGATAATCAATAAAATCTGCATATTTGTAATAGTACGGCTCCTTAGCTAAAAAAATGTGAGTTTCGTTCCCATCCAACATGCAAGCACGCCATGAAATTTGGCATTTCATATGTGTGCTTCGATTTAAAAGTAGGAACATGGTGGTTTTAACAACTCCATATTATATCCTCTGCCTACTTTGGTACCAAATCACACAACTTATGCCGATCTCTGGTTATGACTGAATATATTTATGTTGGTGAATCGAAACCAACGCCAGACTAAGCGCTTTCTGCGCCTGGAAAGAGATAGGCTGCGAATGGTAGCGGGGACCATTACCAAACTGAACACACTTTTTCACCCTAGGTATTCAAAGTCAAAAATCATTTATTTTTTGTAGGTCCTCAAGGTACACTTAGAAAAGTTAAGTCTAATAACAAGGCACTATTAACTCGTCCATGAAGATTGGCTAAATGCAAACAGCAGCCCATCTCCACCGACGAGTTGCTGGTTCCAAATGCAGTACCCCGAGAAGAGCCAGCAAGAAACTCACTCAACTCTGTAATTTTGTATGTATTACTGACAGCCCTCTATGCAGAGCGTGCATGGAGGCAGAGATGGAGAAACCAGGGGGCCAATTCTACTAAATTTCAACAGTTACAGTTGAATGACAATGACATGGTCAGTCGATGGTATTATTTGCTCTGAAAAGTGTCAAAATAACACCATTGTCTGACCATTGATATGTCATAGTCATCCAATGAAGACCGTTGACATTTAGTAGAACTGGCCCCCAGGCCTAGTAGAGAAACGTGACTCACCGGTCGCCTCGGCGGGTCTGCGGCCACCAGCAGCGGCAGCATCCACCCGCAGGCCATCAGCACCAGCGCCGACACCAACGCCGCCATCAGCACCTGACAATGGTCCAGGGTGGAGTAGTGATTATCAATAAAAAAAAAAAAGACGTGTGGCACTCGGGGACTGCCGCGGTAAAGCTATTGCATAGCATTTTGTATCAACAAGACTGCCGAAAGAAACGGGTTGTTCCCAGTCCGCCGATCGGAACTCCGATTGGTAGGGACGAGTGGGAATATTTTTTCCCACTGCTCCGATTGTTTTTATGTTGTTTCAATAACCCCTTTTTTCGCCAAAAGTACAGTCACCAATAAAATAATAAAGTTGACTGTCTTGGTTGGTCTGACTATTTCATTTCATTTCATTCGATTCGACTCGACTCGACTCGACTCGACTCCGACTCCGACTCGACTTTCGACTTTTGACTTTCGACTTTCGACTTCGACTTCGACTTCGACTTCGACTTACTTTACTTTACTTTACTTCACTTTATTTTATTTTATACAATGCACGGCCTTTAAGCCACACCTCCGTGCCCGTCGGAGTGGGGAGAGCGTGAGGTTTTTTCGTTACGGAATTTCTGGATTCGGTCCCCGAGCTCAAGGCCCGCGATAGAAGCTATGCAATAGCTTAAAAACTCATGCCTAAGAGGCGGCTGCCACTGGCTGCCGCAGACTTTGAGTATTAAACCAACCGGAGACGCCACTGACAGGCGTTCCCCTCTGCCAAAAAAAAGTGTCGGTCAACACGCATACCTGATAAATACAACTAGTCTTTTTGAGTTCACGGAGTGCTCGGATTGGTGAATGTATTTGTGTGCATATAGTTCAAGCTGGTGTTTAATTGTTTTGTCAAAAAATGCGTTTGTGTTAACATTATTTGTGTGCGTTTCCTCGTCCCATGCGCAGAAATTGACTGACTTTTTTTGCAAAGAAACTAGTGCGCGTGACGTCTCCTGTTGGTTTAATACTTAAAGATTACTACTCACGTCGACGGGCAAAGGCGGAGTCCCAGCGCGCCCTGAGATAGGCACGAACATGCTCAGCGAGCCGACGGCCAAGTACCACGACTGGAGCACAGAGGGCGCGGCTGCGGCAGAGGCCAGGGCTGCGCGGGTAGAGGCCGATAGACGCAACGCGCGACCCAGAAGAGAGGCCACAGAGGCCGGAAACGCCCACAGCAAGGGCACGAACCCGGCGCGCAGGCCTATAACGACGAAACGGTTATATGGCTAAAAATTGGTTTTTACGTGATAACGTCATAAGAAAACATTGATTAAAAATTGCATACTGGAGTGGAAGAGAGATAGATGCGTCACAAGCTGAACGCTTAGGACGATCGTGCCTCCCTTTAGCTTGTTCCGCGCTCTTGATGCATAACACTAATTTCGTAATATAAGTTCGGCGTAAGAGATTAATCTCTTAAGCCAAAAAAATGGACAACATTTAATTTTCACCGAGGAAGCAAAATATAAGAAAACCATTTGGGCGTAGAGAATATACAGTGGTGGTCAGATAATTAGAAACACTTCTTATGAATAAGGAAAGTATAACTTCAACGTACAAATGTTCGTAAAAAATATACACATTCAATAATTAATAATTATGCAATAATATAACCACTCAAATAAAAAACTCATTAAATGCATAAAATATAAAACATATGTTATTTTTAATTACAAAATGAGTCTTACACATGTAGGAGTTTATTTTCTGTAACTTGCCGCTTGGACGCATAATTAGAAACATTTAAAAAAAGTATCCATAACTCATTCTTTTTTTAGAAATTGGAGAATAACATTTTTTTCTTGGCTTTTTCTATTATTGTAGCGGCAATTCAAAATTTAATCTGAATTTTATTTTGTTCAAAATGGGCCAAAAAAAAAAGATGTGTCGCGTCAACTAGGCAAATCATTGTTTATTTACGTATAGATCATATGGCGTACAGAAGAATAGCTGAGCACTTAAATTGTTCTGTAAAGAAAGTTTTCAATGCAATTGATCATTACAAAACACATGGAACTGTTGAAAAAATGTTCTTAGAAAGGCGCGGCAAAGAAAAACATTTCCCAGAGAAGATAAGTTGTTGTTAGTGTTTCTAAAAAAGACCCAATTAAAGGCTCCAACCAGATTATAAATGAAGTTTTTTCGCCTGATGACCCGAGAAACATCTCGCCAAGATTGATACGCCGAAGATTAGTAGAAGCTAAATTGTTTGATAGAATCTTTCGAAAGGTACCGCTTCTTACCAAGCAGCACCGAGAGAAGCGATTATTATTCGCTAAAAAAATATGTTAATTGAACGGTACAAGAATGGAAAAAAGTGTTATTTTTAGATGAAACAAAAATAAATATGGTAAATTCCGACGCAAAGCGCTATGTTAGACGTCCTGTAAACAATGCTTTTAATTATAAATACACAAGGAGTATAGTCAAGGACGGTGGCAGTAAGATTAAAGTTTGGGCGTGTTTTTCCGGATATGGAGTTGGACCCGTTCGGAAGATTGAAGGTACAATGGATCAATGGCAATACTAAAATATCTTAGAGCACACAATGATTCCATACTCGGACGATCATTTGCCTGTAACCTGGATCTTTCAGCATGACAATGACCTTAAACACACGCCCAATAGCGTCAAATGTTTCCTTAGCAAACAGCGTATATCCAGTTTAGACTAGCCAGCAAATCGTCCGGATTTAATCCCGATAGAAAATCTCTGGTTTATTGTTAAAAAGAAAGTCTCAAACAAACGTAACACCAGTCAAAACGAACTAAATGAAGCATTTTTTGAAGCATGGAATTAAATCCCCCTAGAAAATTTTACGAAATTGATTGAATCAAAATGCCACGTCGTTGCAGTGCTGTTATTGGCATTAAGGGATACTCCACTTAATATTAATTATAACTATTGATAGGTTTGGGATAGTAGCTATTTCTTAAATAACAATACTAATTACTAATACTTTAAAAAAAAAATTTTATACTTTTTTGTTGTTGTTTCTAATTAGTTGACCATTATTGTTTATAACTTAAAATTGGTTTAAATGTTTGTCCGTAATGTAATATTGAAACTGCCCTTGTGCAATGGAATTTATATTGTTTTTCTAATCAATGATAAATCGTTGAACATATTGTTGTCCTATTTATTGTTTATTTTCAAAATAAAAACGATTGCGGAGAAGTATCTTACATAATGTCAAGGACCGTTGGCAGTGTTTCTAATTATCTGACCACCACTGTATATACAGAATTTTTTGATTATTATTTACTGAGATTTTCGGTCTCATCTGGAGCTCACTTAGGTTTATAAGTAAAATTTAAAGTCAATTATTTACTGAGATAATGAATAATTTCTAAATAATATGCCAAAAATGAAAACTCAGGCGGATCATACGACATACTGAGGTTATCACGGCGTAATTTCGCAATGTATTTATTACTAGCAACGCCCTGCGGTTTCACCCGCGAATTTCCCGTTCCTGTGGGAATACGGGGATAAAATATAGCCTATGTGTTATTCTGATGTATAAAGCTATATAACTGTAAAGTTTTGTTAAAAATTAGTTAAGTAGTTTTTGCGTGAAAGAGGAACAAACATCCATCCAGACATCTATACATCCATAAATCCATCCATACAAACTTTCGCGTTAATAATATTAGTCAAATCGATTATCGAATGTTCTAAATAGTTGTAACCTTCACAAAATATTAATTGTTATGAATATTTCTTTATGTTTTGTAACGTTTAAGATTGTACAAATGTAGTTCGTAATGCATGTAGTAATGTAGTTGCATCTGTACACACATGTGTAAGGACTGCGATTAGGTGGAAGCTGTAACTAACTAAGTATAGAGCTGTTTTGTGTGTCTTTAATAAATAAATAAATTAGTAGGATTACATACCTCTTGCCGTGCACAGCGCCAGCACTATAGTCCAGGCCAGCAGCGCGGCCCCGCTATAGGCCCTGGTCGCCCCCCAGCCGCGCACCAAAGCGCCCACGCCGAAAGCGCTCCGACCGAATCGGAGCGCCGTCAGCCACGAAACGCTCAGCGCTGATAACACGAGCACCGGGCCCGTTGTAGTGAATAGGGTATTTTACAATTTCAAAAACTATGTCAATTTGAAGATTGGGACGAATAATAATTGTTTAGAACCTAACTAGGCAGGGCCTGTACAATGGGTACTAAATAACGATAGACATACTTAAATAAATATTAAACGACCAGTACACGAAGCCAACGGACATGTTCATGCATACAAATGTTGTCTAATAAAATAAATAAATTAGATAAACAGTGTTAGGGCAACTGACCTGGCCCAGCGTATAGCGGCGCCAGCAGCCATGGCCGCGAGTAGAAAGCGATCCTTTGCCCTGAGAGGTGCAACAACGACGCCACGCCAATGGCTGCCATTGCACCGGCCAACTGCGCGCCACACGTCACCACCAACGCTCTGCCCATGACTCGCGCCCACGCCGACCGACGGACGTACACTGCCGGTCGAGAACGAAACGTATATTTCATCTCCCCGGGCGGAAAGCGGCAACTTTCGGCCCGCTGCGCTAAACGAAGTTGCCGCTTTCCGCCTTCGTCGATAACAAAAAAAGTATACACACCTTGGGAAATAAATAAGAAAGCCTCAGATCACATGTTTGTAGACCTCGGCTTCACCTCGGTCGACAATCAAATGTGATCCGAGACATTTCTTATGTTACTTCCCTAGATGTGTAATTTACTATTTCAAACCGGGCAGAAAGTTTACAATAACGCCCTGTTTAGTATTTGATATAAAGAGTGGCGAACATTTTGTATAGACCTCATAAAAAAATTTGTTTGGATGAAAATCATTTTCTGCAAAAGTTCAACTTACTCCAAACATATAGGTAGTACAAGTGTCAACCCAATGAGAGGTTTTTTTTTGAGAATTAAAAAAAAAACATAGTTTGCAAGAACTCTGTAGATGGCGTTGAACTGACTACGTTACTACTAAATGCGGCACGTCACCATAGAGTAACTTATAACCGCGACTTCCTTATTCTGTGAACTTATATTACTCGCGAACGACCTAATCTTTATAATCTGTGATTACGACACTTTCGAATGTGCGAATGGTTTTTTATGGTCCGTCCAGGTTTAAAATGTACGATGGCTTGTACCCATTGCGCTTTCATCTTTAGGAAAAAGGTGTATTCCTTCATTTTTACATAAATCCACAAGGCACAGACTTCTCTTCTTTTTTTCTTGGGACATTTTCTTTTTGGCGCGGAAAACCCATAAAAAGACTGCTAAATATTTATTCCTTGTTTTTATTTATTTGCTCTTTAGCTGAGATAACTGAGATTTATTTACTTTCAAAAACTAAATGTCATTGTGTGTGACACAAAGAGATTTAAATATAATAGGGCATAGAGGGGGCATTGGGAATATTTTCATACAAACTTTGAAGCCTAAGCGTCATGTCCTTGTCATGTCAGTTAGTATGAACGCGAGCTGTCATTCGGTCGAAATTGTACTAGACTTATTCCACTTGGAATATCTTTTGACTTCAAATTTTCCTCGCTTTGTCCCCTCTATGCCTTAATATATTTTAATCACGTTGGTGTGACAGTGACATTTACTTTTATATACGTTTCGTTTTACGATATCAAAAAAATGATGTGACGTTCCGTTCCTAGCAGTAACTTAGCAAGTTCAGCGCCATCTATCCAGAGAACAGGGAAGAGTAAAAAAAAAAGAAAGAAAAATCCCTCATTAAAGGCAAACTCAACTTGAATTGAAAAAGATGTGTTAAAAAACTAGCTTAGGGTTTTAAAATCAAACAAATAATAATAACAAATTGATAGAACAACATGCGATTCATGTTAGGCGCTTTGTGGATGACGTTTTTTATTATAAACCTTTCTTTTTATTACGATTTTGCCCCCCCCCCCCCCCCCCCCCCATTGAATCTGGACAAACTCACGTTGCCGAGCGGCTTCCCCAGCTTCCATGTGCAGGGCCAGCATCGCAAGCACCACAACAGCCACTGCAACAACGGCGGCGACTCGAGGCCTCGCGCACACCACGAACAAGCCCAGCACGTCGAAGAACACTGGTTGCCCCGCTGCTGGGTCCACTTCAGACTCCAGGCTTTCACTCGCCAGCAGCCCTGCCCCAGTTTAATGTTTGATATAATGTAATAGACCCGGTCCGGCGATGGGCTCACCACCACGTTTAGGGGTCCAATGTATCTCGTGAAATGTGGGTATATCCAGTAATGGAATACCTCTGCCTACCCCCTCGGGGACAAAAGGCGTGAGATTATATTGTTATTATGAGATTATCTGTAATCTACAGTAGGGTCGTATTCACTTGGCAGCTCTGAATGCGCAGCGATCATTTGGCGGTACCAGGGGGTTTGCGCAGGCGAAGCCTTTGTTCAGAGAAGCCAAGTTAAAACGGACATACTGTACACTTATGGAGGGAAGAGAAAAAGATGAACGATTTGTTGTGAAAAAGTGTCCGTGAAACTGCCTTTCGGTGGCGCCACAGGGTAAATTTCAAAGAAAGCGCCAAAAGTAATTAGAATAAGGATTTATTTCCTTAATTATTTCAGACTAAATAGTTGAAGTTTTATATACTGGACTATTATTAGTTACTCTAGTCACTAAAGATCATCCAAAACTATTTAATTTCCTAACTCGGCACACTTCAATCAAAGCTGCTACATCCATAGTACCATACCCTTTGCTTACACTAGCGCCATTGTTGTCAATTTTTCTTTTTGAACTAGTTCCCCCTATAAGCTATATTTCCTTGCCTCTACCCTCCATATCTACACTATAGTTCGTCGACAAGTGTGAAAATAGTACATTATGATACAAGTGTGCTAAGTTGACCATTAATATACAAGGCGATATTGTGTGCGCACGAGCGAAAGCCGCGTATATTATGGTCACAGGCACACGTGTTTCATACGACGTTTTTTAACACACTTGCTTAAAACGACGTTTTTCTGAGAAAGAATGAGCGTTCTTGCCGGTTTTCCATTTTAAAAATTTTTCATACTTACATTCGGCAAAAGACTATCGAACGCGTTTTTCGCCTCGTTACGTATATCCGGCGGAGTTAATAATAGATTTTCTTCATTTTCTTCACTTGAAGTAGACATTTTCGTTAATATTAAACTTCACAATTTAATCCAAACTTCGTCACAGCCGACAATTATTTACGAAAAATGGCGCGTTGTTTTTTTTTCTTGCCGCGATACCGATGCGCGCGCAAAGCTAAGGTGCGAACTAGATCGGCCAACAGCCAAGATTAAAAATATAATTAAATTTAAATGTAATGTTTAAAACAGAAATAACAGACAATTTTAAATGAATTTAAGTTATTTTTTAACAATAAAGCTGGAATTACCATTTTACCATTTGGATTTACCAAATTTTGATTTACCAAAAAGTTATAACCCGACTAAATTATATCGCTTCTTCTTCTTCTTACTTACGACTTGGTACTAGGGTACAAATGTAAATTGGTCGGGTTAATAAACTAAAGGCACTAGTGCAATAATATACTGAAAAAGCACGCGTGTTTAATATCTAGGATTATGAGCCAAAAATCAGTGGAATAAAAACGTCGTTTTGAGCAATCGTGTTGAAAATATAGTTCACCGTGCACGAGCGCGAGCACGTTGTCCCCGGTGTGCTGCAGCGTGGCTGGAGGCACGCGGTCGTAGGTGTCGAGCCTCGTGTGGTAGACGTAGCCGTTGGCGATCCAGGCCAAGTCCACGCCGGAGAGGCCGCCGAAGTCGCGGAAGATGCGGAAGTCAGTGTCAGCGGGAACCGCGCCGCTCTCGAACAGCTCCTGTGGGGCGTCATGCGACCCGGGACGTCAGTTAGCTTGGGGTGTCAGTAAGCTTGGGGCGTCATACGACAGTAGGCATCAGTCAGATTGGGGCGTCATGTAACACGGGGCGTCAGTCAGCTTGGGGCGTCACACCAAACGGGGCGTCAGTCAGCTTGGGGCGTCATGCGACACGGGACGTCAGTCAGCTTGGGGCGTCATGTGACACGGGGCGTCAGTCAGCTTGGGGCGTCATGCGACACGGGGCGTCAGCTTGGAGCGTTCCAAGTCCGGGGCGTTACACGGTGATTCCAAAGTTTCTTGCCTAGTTTCTTCTCCTCAACCATAGATGCTGAAGCGGTGGAGTTGAAATTACATTTAATAAGTGGACTTATAAATCTCTACTTTGAACAAAACATTTTCATTTTAACCTTATTTTTTTCTTTAGCAAATGTGCCGTGCTGTGGGAAAATTATAGTTCATGTTACTTCAGGAAAAGTAAGATTTCCATTAGCGAAAGACTTTAAAATCGGTCTAGTGGTTTCGGAGTCTATTCAAACAAAAAAATCAAAGCTTCCTCTTCATAAAGTGTAGATGTAGAAGTGTAGATTTATACGAAACCTGGCGATGGCGGGGGTAAAGCGTTTGAAGAAGACACTCAAGAGTAAATGAATCTTGTCTGGAATCGGACCCTAGGAAGATATCTCACCTGCGCGAGGCTGGAGGCGAAGGGCCTCGGCGCGCTGCTGGCGTAGAGCTCCACCAGCCAGGGGTCCTTGGGGCCCGCCTGGAAGAGCACCTCCCTGCCGCCCGCGCCGCACGCCTCCACGTTTATGAACGTGCGCACCGACTTGGCCCACCTTCACATGTATCATTGCGACACTGAATTTAGACAATCTCAATGGACGAGTTTGGAGTAATAATAATGAATTGTGAGACACAATTCACACGCGGTTATTTAGTAACTAGGCAGGGCCTGTCTGTACTATGGGTACTAAACAACTCACAAACATCATACTAATATTATAAACGCTAAAGTTTGTATGGAAATGTATGGATGTTTATTCCTCTTTCACGCAAAAACTACAGAACGGATTTTGATGAAACCTTACAGTTATATAGCTTATACATCAGAACAACACATAGGCTCTACCAACGAGTTGTTGGCTCCAAATGCAGTACCCCGAGAAGAGCCAGGAAGAAACTCAAGGATACGTACAGTCAAGAGCACGTGGACGACACATTGGACTGTAACATTCTTATTACAATCGCCTTAAAGGTCAGATTCGTACTACATGTGCAACATTTACTTGTGCGTGGTGACGAATGCGTGGGAGGCCTGCATGATGTTCTCCTCAGCGCCGTTGAAGAGCGCGATCACGTCGTGGCGCAAAGGGTGCGGCGAGGCCAGCAACGCGCGCAGTGTCTCCAGCACCACAGCACACCCCGCACCGTCATCGCTGGCGCCTAAGACACACATACACAGTTGTCTGTAATGTAAAGTCGGTTTACGGACGATAATTTTACGTGATTAACGCCATAAGAAAACATTGATGAAAGGGAACAGTCGTTTTAGGGGATTAGCGCAAAATGACACATTGACGCAAAATGCCACATTCTCAAAATGCCACATTCGTAAAATGCCACACTAACAAAGTGCCCTACTTGTTCAACTCCCTTTCTTGCAGTATGTTCGAGAGTGTGGCATTATGCGAAAATGGCATTTTGAGAATGTGGAATTTTGAGAATGTGGCGTTTTGAGAATGAGACATTTTGCGAAAATCGAATGTGTCATTTTGCGAATGTGGCATTTTGCGCCTAATCCGTTTTAGGAAACGGTCGTTTTGGGAAACGGACATTTTGGGAAAAAGTCGTTATGCAAAACGGTAGTTTTGAAAACGGACATTCTGGGAAACTGACATATTGGGAAGCGGTTTTTATGTACCTAAAGGAAAAATTGCATACTGGATAAGAGAGATAAGGTGGATCGTGACAGTTTTTCGTGCGTGCAGCTGGCGTTCATCGCTTTATAAGACGTTAGCACGTCAAAACAGGTTAAAAGATTACACTTAGAGATGTCAATAGTCTAATGCTAATGGCACTCTCAACTCGTCCATGGAGATTGACTACATGTAAACGGCAATCTATCTCACCAAGATCTTATATAACCGAAGAGATAGATAGAAGTAGGTAATAGTATAGTATACATTTCTACTTTATCAAATACCTCTAGATGGTGAATTTTTTTATCGTAGATATTTTAGCCTGTTAAGAATAAACATACCTACTTTAGTTTTTCATCTCGCGCCTTTTATCCCCGAGGGCTAGGCAGAGATATTCCATTTCTAGAAATACCTACGTTTCACCAGTAGGTATATTGTTTTTATGGTAGAAACTTCTAAACTCAAATCGGACTTGACAGATAGTAGTCCTGTTTAACTACTATGGTGGTTATAAAATAAATACCTACAGTTGTTTAGGTACAGAACGGCACGATTAACTGTCCTTCACGATTCTTTTTTAACCGACTTCAAATGTTAGGAGGATATCAATTCATCTGTATTATTATTATTATTATTTTATGTTTGTTACCTCAGAACTTTCGACTGGGTCAACCGATTTGGATGATTCTTTTTTTATTTGAAAGCTGGTGCTTCCAGATTGGTCCCATTTAATTTTGTCCAGTTCTGACAACGGCATCTATGAGAAAACCATATAAGTTGAAGATTGAAGTCGGTTTTTTTACTCTTTAGATTGGTTATTTGTGTGTGTTTTTTAACATAGCCGGTACAGCTAAGACTCACGATAAAAAAACGTGACGATACAGGGGGAACGCGCCCTAAGGCCAAATTATTGCTTCTACAGATGTTTATAGTATTTTGAGGTATTAATTCCATAAATAAAAGCAACCTACTTCACCTCTACAACGTGTAACAGAAAAAGCGCAATTCCTCATACACCCCAATTAGTATATTAATATAAAAAAATATGATGCAATCGAACTTTAGTTGTGTCTTAAAGTACCAATTTTCTTAAATAATAGCACGATTTCCATACATAGCACTGAATTCAGCTATCATAATTAATTTTTTTGAAAAATTTAACACATGTTAAAAATAGCTGAAATCGAATTAAGTAGTCGATACTGAACAAATAATATAATAATAATATAATCTCACGCCTTTTATCCCCGAGGGGGTAGGCAGAGGTATTCCATTACTGGACACTTCACGAGATATATCGGACCCCTAAATAGGTGGTGAGCCCATCGCCCGACCGGGTCTGTTTACACATGTCTCAGAATTAATTCTGAGACCTGCGGGTTTCCTCACGATGTTTTCATTCACCGTCGAGCTAGTGATAAATATGTACGTAAGTTTTACTGAACAAACTAATTTCAGGAATTGCGCTTATTCTGTTCATCATCATCATCATCATCATCATCATCAACCCGTAACAGCCCACTGCTGAGCTAAGGGTCTTTCCTCGCATACGAGGAAGTATGGGCTTTAATCTCCCACGCGAGCCCACCGCGGATTGGGAGATGGTGTTAAGCTAGTGGCCACTTAACAGTCAGAATTTTTTAAGCCACCTAAGGGTATCTGACATGGCTTAACGACTTCTATTGTGCGTAAACACAACGAAAACCGGGACCAACAATTTAACGTGCCTTCCGAAACACGGAAGCGCTCGTGATATAAATGCCACTAGGCGGTCACCCATTCACTGACTGACCGCACCCAACTTTGCTTAACCAGTGTGATCGTTACGAACACACTGACACCGCAAGGCTACGAGCGCTTCACTTCTTCTGTTACATGTTGTATATCAACATTATTATATGCTAGAATTATCAACAGAACAAGCGAAATCGCGTCTATTGTCGGTGAAACCAATCAATGTTCTTATCACAAAACTAAATTGTCAATACAAGTGTTAGCTATCAACCTTTATAGTTGGTTGAAATCAGATTGTGTTCTTCAAAAGCCATTCAAGTATGTAGTTATTTAAAACGATTTGGAGAAGTTTTTTTTTTTTTTTTTTATAAAAAAAAAGGGGGCAAACGAGCAGAAGAAGTTTGCTAGTAGGTTCATAAATCATGGAATATTAGTTGGCGAACCTTCCTTCCCTGATCCCGCCCGGGTTATGGAATAGGTACAGTCAAGAGCATATGAAGCTTTACACTTGTAGTGCGAGTCTGACCTCTAAGGCGATTGTATTAAGAGCGTTACACAGTCTAATGTGTCCAGCTCCACCTGTTCTTGACTGTACATTAGCAGTATCTCTCTACTGTTTAACAATAAATCTGATGAAAAGGTATTACCTACATACAATTGAAATAGGTAACAAGGAAGAACGCCATTGAATGAATTTCAAATTAATAAGTTCTGTATTGTATCCTGAGGTGTACAATTATGGAGGAGCGGAGGTAGAATGCTCCTCCATCGTGAAAAGGGAAGGTCTCCCGCCAGGCGAGGTGATCTGGGGACCGCGGTCCAACGGTTGATGTTGGACAGTTGTATTTATACAAACTCATTAGAAAACTCCGATAGCGCGGTTTAGAACTTGGCCGTTTATTGGCGCGTTATCGGAGTTTTGAGTGTCGCTACACAATAAAGAGTTTCGCAGACCTTTACGTTTTGTTTTTCACATTTTAACAACCAGGTACAATGTTCTATCATGGTAAGGGGTCGTCTATTAAACACGTGCGGTTCGCAAGGGTGGGGGAGGGGGTTTCGGAAAAAATCACGAAATATCACAAGGAGGGAGGGGGGTGTAATGAAATATCACGTGTATTTATTTTTCATTGACCGCGCGATTTCTAAACTAAACAGTAAGTATAGCACGTGACTTTTTATTGATGCTTAATTTTCCAAAATTTTATCATTACGTCATCGAAAATTTGAATATACTGTCTACCAAAAAATACACGTGATTAATGGCCGACCCATAATACCTTATCCATACAGTACGCCGAATGACGTCAGAGTGCCGGCCGCTTGCGCCACTCCCACCGCGATGGCATAATCAATTAACTATACTATTTCAGTACACTAGTATTAATATTAGCACACTGCGGTGTAGGTATACTGGGAACGAGATAGCATTAACCAACACGTGGTCAGGAATGTCACCGGTATTATATATTTTCAGTAGTTAATCTAGCTGCACATAGCATCAACACGCAAAATATCCATCAACTTTCCTCGGTGACCGGTATTGACCACACACAGGAATGTGTGTGGTCAATACCGGTCACCGAGGAAAGTTGATGGATATTTTCCTCTTACGATAATTAAGTTGAAGTTGTAATTTGTGTTGATGCTATGTGCAGCTCGATTCATTACTGAAAATATAAACGTGTGTATATAAATGATTGGGATTCTTGATTGATCTTGTGACCTTGGATTCGGCTAAAGGTGTAAATATATCATTTTAGAACCGCATATCATTTTAGAACCGCTATACACAATGGTACCCGACTGGTATATATGATAGAGCGTGTCGCGACACGGCAGTCGCGTAGGAAGCTCAATTCTGTAATCGTTTTCATCGAGTTCGAGAGCATTTATCACAAACGAATGCATCCGCGCTCACATAATTTTATTGCTCTATCGCACTACCAACCGTATTGCCGTTCCAGCCACTTCTTATTTCCGAGTATAGGACAACTTAAGAGATATCAATGGTCTCGTTACAACTTAGTCAACGGAAACTAGCCTCTTGGGCAGCTAAGCTATGCATTGGGACTCATCGCAGGCCGCGGTATGACTATAAGGGATGGTTTCCACGCAAAGTGCATAAGAGAGACGGGGGCTGTAGCATACAGGTAAATGACACACACATAAATATACATACGAACATACAATCACACCATTCAGACATCTGTCGTCTCGGATCTACACCCTATACACCCCACGCAATGTGCAGGAGGGGAGCGTGATAGACTGAAGTGACACAGTGAAGACGTGGTTGAGTGAGAACACTGAGCCGATACATACACATTACATTACATGCACTAACAGTATGTATTCCTTAGTTACTACAGGGGCATCTAAAAACACTCCGCTTTCTGTCAAATGTATGAAAAAGCCCTTCGCTGGAAACTGCCTAACGAGTACGAATTGGTGAATCGACGCGCTCTAAATAGCGAAGTGGCCACCTCGATAGGTAAAGTTAGCGCCTGCGCATCATTACCGGTTATTAGGGAGGCGATAGATGCTGGTAGCGTTCGCTAAATCATTACAGTAATTGTTGCGTCAAAGAGTAACACACAAACACCTATCCAGTCACACAAACTTTATCGTTAATAACATACCTAAGTAAGATTTATTGATCTAAACAATACCATGAAAATTCGTAGGTACCTAACAGTCTTAATACACCAGGTTTTAATTATATTCTACGAGAATAAAAATAATTATAGATTATGAAAATACATAGTTTATGTTGATTTATCAAACCGGTTCACTTTGCCCTTCACGGCATGAGTATACGAGCGTGAGAAAAAGTCTCTCATTGGTATAAAAAGTGATAGTTGTAAGTATATTAAAAAAGAAAAATAAGCAATTAAAATAATGAAATAAATAGTCGACTAGTTGATCTGTTTAAGCATATTGATATCCGAACTTTTGCCTAAAATAAAAAGTAAAATTATATTCTGTTTTTAAAAATGAATGAAATGGCGGTTAACGAGAAAAATATACAAGGGTGTTTGAAATGGGCGAGTAGGTAGAGGACGACCTAGGCGTACTTACATGGACCAAACAAATCGGTGATTTATTGAACCAAAACTAGATAAAGAGAATTCGAAGTCAACAAGCTGTTTTACTGTGTGTTTTTTTATAATTATTTATTTATAGCAATACTTTACTAATTATAAAAAAAACCGGCCAAGTGCGAGTCGGACTCGCGCACCGAGGGTTCCGTACAACCTTGCAAATTTATGGTTTTCGTAATTTTTCCTTTATCTATGCTATAAGACGTTGCTTCGTACCAAATTTCAAGATTCTGAGTTCACGGGAAGCACCCTGTAGGTTTTGATTCCCTTGCAAGTGTCGAAAATTTGCGGCATAAACGGCTGTATCTTTTGATTGCGTTGGCTTAGAAGTTTGATTTTTTCACAGCTTCAAGGGACAGTAGACCTGAGTAATTGATATAAATTTCAGCTTCATACCTCCACGCGTTCCTGAGAAAAAGGGTCTTGACAGACGGACGGACGGACGGACAGACGGACAACAAAGTGATCCTATAAGGGTTCCGTTTTTTCCTTTTGAGGTACGGAACCCTAAAAATAAATTTGACACTCGATATGTACTTACCTAATTAATTTGCTGGCGACAATTTCTTATTTCGTATGATAAATAATCTATACTAATATTATAAAGCTGAAGAGTTTGTTTGTTTGTTTGAACGCGCTAATCTCCGAAACTACTGGTTCGAATTGAATAATTCTTTTTGTGTTGGATAGTCCAGTTATCGAGGAAGGCTATAGGCTATATAACATCACGCTACGACCAATAGGAGCAAAGATATAGTGGTAAATGTGTAAAAAACGGGAGAAATTATTTCATCTTACGGGAACTACGCGGGTGAAACCGCGCAGAACCGCTAGTAATAATCCTACTAATATTATAAACGCGAAAGTTTGTATGGATGTCTGGATGTTTGTTCCTCTTTCACGCAAAAACTACCGAACGGATTTTGATGAAACTTTACAGTTTTATAGCTTATACATCAGAATAACACATAGGCTATATTTTATTCCCATATTCCCACGGGAACGGGAACTACGCGGGTGAAACCGCGGGGCGCTGCTAGTATAAATATAATTCACTAGCAGCGCCCCGCGGTTTCACCCGCGTAGTTCCCGTTCCCGTGGGAATACGGGGATAAAATATAGCCTATGTGTTATTCTGATGTATAAGCTTTATAACTGCAAAGTTTCCCCAAAATCCGTTCAGTAGCTTTTGCGTGAAAGAGGAACAAACATCCATACCTCCATCCATACAAACTTTCGCGTTTATAACATACATCTAATGGTCTGTGATGTGGGTGGATAGTGGGTGTAGCACGAGAGATCTGCCTGGTTCGTAGCAAGTGGTAGTCTATTGTCTCTGCCTGACCCTAATCTATGTATATTTCAAAATGCGGTGCAAAACGTACAAAAACGTTGCAGATTGCAGAGGTCATTGACTCCGTTGATGACGACATCAGCGGCGCCAACTCGTATCGAGCGTCTCCATATGGCGAAGGCCAGGTTTTTAGGGTTCCATTACGGGCTGGATCAGGTGAGAGTTTTTAAAAAAGATTATTTGTCTTTACCTAGACTTTAATTTGTAAAGAAATTGTTACATAAGAAAATACTTAAAATCATAAGTTATAGGGAAACGTCGCGCACGAAGTCTGAATTCCAACTGAACTAAAAATTGGTAGCCATTCTTAGTTTCCTATTGCATTGACGTCAATGCAACAGGTTTATTAATCGTTTTTATTTTTAATATTTTTAATGCTATTTGCGATATAACAGTTCCATACCGAAATGGTAAAATGGGACTCTATTACTAAGACAACGCTGTCCGTCTGTCAGTCTGTCACCAGGTTGTATTCCATGAAACGTGATAGACAGTTGAAATTTTCACAGATGATGTATTTCTGTTGCCGCTATAACAACAAATACTTACTTAAAAAACAGAATCACATAAATATTTAAGGGGGCTCCCATACAACAAACGTGATGGTACGGAACCCTTCGTGCGCGAGTCCAACTCGCACTTGTCCGATTTTAAATAGCTACGCGTAGTTCTTATTAACTGTCATTCGCCCATATTAAATTAATTGAAATCACGGTCTCGTTACGTATATGTGTACGCTTGATTTATTAGTCTCAGTGAGTTCCTGTAAGAATTTGCGCGCGTGGAAAATATCGAGAATCTTGGTCTATAATAGGTAATAATAAATTGTGGGACACAATTCACACATGGTCATTTAGTCCCAAACTAGGCAGAACCTGCACTATGGGTACTAAACAGATACAGACAGAAGACAGACAGACAGAGACAGAGAGACTGATAAACATCATCATCATCATCAACCCGTAACAGTCCACTGCTGAGCTAAGGGTCTTTCCTCACACATGAGGAAGTATGGGCTATAATCTCCCACGCGAGCCCACCGCGGATTGGGAGATAGTGTTATGCTAGTGGCCACTTAACAGTTAAAATTTTTCAAGCCACCCAAGGGTATCTGACATGGCTTAACGACTTCCATTGTGCGTAAACGCAACGAAAACCGGGACCAACAATTTAACGTGCCTTACGAAACACGGAAGCACTCGTGATATAAATGCCACTAGGCGGTCACCCATTCACTGACTGACCCCACCCAACTTTGCTTTACCAGTGTGATCGTTACAAACACACTGGCACCGCAGGGCTACGAACTGTTACAGGGAGGGTCAACGAAGAATTTTTTAAAAAGAAATTTCAGAACACAGAATATAGTTTTTAATTAAGAAATAGAAAATTAATTATTTTTTACAGGAAATGAGTGTCCGCTACGAAGTTCAGGCTTAGACTAACTAAATCAAGTCCAACGTTTCCCACGGAAACCTGGATGACGTCAATACCGGAATCAGATGTCTTTCGCGTGATCAGCAAAACTATCTCTATAGGGTTGTCACGTACGAGGCATTATAACAGAACGCTTCGCTGATAAACATACTTAAATTATTAAATTAAACGACCAGAAACGAAGCCAACAGACATGTTCATGCACACAATTGTTGGCCCCGAGCGGGGATCGAACCCGCGATCTCCGTCTCAGAAGGCAGGCTCACTAACTGAGCCAACGGGCCTGTCTATGGACTTTATATCTTCAGTCGTAACTATTAGCTTGTGTTCACATGTGTTTTTCTCTTAGTTCTTTATAAGGGAGACATACATTTCAAAGGCCACAGAATAACACAAGCTACAACACAGTTGCTAAGCGGTTTCTTTTGTACTAAAAGAAGCAAGCTTTAATGGCAGCATTAGAGACATTGCCGGGCCATTGTGAACGCCGCGGCCGAAGCGCCTAATACATAATATTGAACATGGCAGATATTTCCTTGGACTTTTTTCGTTTGGTAAATGACTATCTATACAGAACGCGGGGCCACAATGTTTTACACTTAGAATTTTTTTGAGGCTATTAAGTTTTGTTCTCTGCATATGTGGAGTTCTAATTGCGGCCCGTAATTAAGCAGTGACATCTAGCGATTCTACATAGAATTAACTAAAGCGTCATGAAAATTTCTAAACCGCGCTATCGAAGTGTTCTCATGAGTTTGTATCAATTGATATAGATATTTAATAGATAGTGATTCAAGAGGAAGGTTTTAGTATTAGCATTGCACCCGTGCGAAGCCGGGGCGGGTCGCTAGTTACCATATAAAGAAGAGAAAAAACGTTCATTTTTTTTTCTTCTTTTTTTTCTAACAAAACATAATTATTATTTTGTGGACATGCTTTGCATAAACCCTCACTACCGCACTAAAACGCCACTTTTGACGGCAATAGGGTTGTGTCCTACCTAGTCAAATCAGTCACTTTTTACGATCTGTCAAAACGGAATTTTATTATGGAAAATGTACTGAAATAGCAAACCGTGACGTCATAGTTTGTACTACTCAATTGCAGCACTTTTTTTGATTGTTTTATTATTTTTAAATTTGCTATAATTGTAAATTGAAAATCGAAATATATATTCTGAGGTGTTTTGGGATAATCTTTTTAATGTATGACTACTCGCAATTTAATTTCGATGCTGTCAACTACCCAATTTTGGATTGTGTAATGTGCGTGTATTGTTTATGTACAGCGTCCTAGTTTTTTATTTCTTTTATAATAATCGATGTTATCTTGTAAAGTAGCGTATGAAAAATACAAATCAATGCCGGAAATAGTTTCTCATAATTTTTTTGAGCTACCCTCAAAATATTTGCACTTGAGTTAAAATGACCATGTATAAAGGTCTCCCCTTTTTCACAAGGGTGGAGCATTTCACCATTTCTCCACAAACTCAAACAGACGGCGCGTGAGTGATCTCAGCCGGTAATAATTAATGAAATAACAGCGCATTAGCGTTGCCCGATTGCGGGCTAATTGCCGGCGCACGCGCTGCAAGCTCCAATGCGCACCTAGGAGCTCTATTCCCACTTATAATAATAATAATTGGGTAGTTGACAGCATCGAAATTAAATTGCGAGTAGTCATACATTAAAAAGATTATCCCAAAGCACCTCAAAATATGTATTTCGATTTTCAATTTACAATTATAGCAAATTTAAAAATAATAAAACAATCAAAAAAAGTGCTGCAATTGAGTACTACAAACTATGACGTCACGGTTTGCTATTTCAGTACATTTTCCATAATAAAATTCCGTTTTGACAGATCGTAAAAAGTAACTAATTTGACTAGGTAGGACACAACCCTATTGTGGGACACAATTTACACACGGTTAATAGTCAAAACTAAGCAAGACCTGTACTATGGGGACTGAACAACTTATAAGCATACTTAAATAAATATTTCCATGACAGACATTTCCATGCACACAAATGTTGAATCAGAGCGGGGATCGAACCCGCGACCTCCGACTCAGAAGGCAGGGTGTCACTACCACTGACTTAACTTAGATATTAATACTCAATCATTTATTGCATCCCATAAGTTTACGGTGGTCTCTACATAAGTGAGATCAATTTACGGACCCTGTACATCTATATCTCCAGAGGTATTCCATTCCTTGAAATAGGTACCCAAATAGGAATGTCACTTTACATCAAGTCATTTCTTCCTAGAATTCTATCGTTATCAGCTACACTATCGAATGATGTAATAATACAGGGTGTTTTTTTTAAATCAACGTGTTCGATTCCTGGATAGGAATATAGATTTTTCAAAAATCTAAATTGAGCCCCCGACTCCTTTGAGTACTTTTTCTGATGTAGCCTACCACGCCCACTTGAAAAATTCACCCTGTATGTATATAGAAGTATAGATGTTCTCTGACCTGGGCTGTCCGGCACTGTGTCGAAGTGGCAGTTGAGCAGCAGCGCTGAGCGCCTGCCCCTCGGCCGGCCTCCCGCCGCCCCCACCAACGCCACCACCGACTGCACGTCGCGGTACACGTTGTTCATGCCTGCGCCGCGCCACGCCACACCACATTACACCACACCACATCACACATATCACTACATAGTATAAAACAAAGTCGCTTTCTCTGTCCCTATATCCCTATGTATGCTTAAATCTTTAAGACTACGCATCGGATTTTGATGCGTTCTTTTTTAATAGATAGAGTGATTCAAGAGGAAGGTTTTAGCATTGCACCCGTGCGAAGGCGGGGCGCGTCACTAGTTTATACATATAACTGTAACATATTTTTTGAAAATACGGTAGTGTATATAGCTATCGATGTAGATATCAAAACACCAATTTTTGAAATTTTTGTCTGTATGTCTGGTTGTCCACGCGTTACGCAAAAACTACTGGACGATTTCTGATGAAATTTGGTGTGGAGTTATCTTGGTCAATATCTATCGTAGGTACTTTTTAATACAGGAAAATATCTTATTCCCACGGGAAAATACAGGAATTGGTTAAAAAGAGAAATACGTACTACTCTGAAACGATAACACCTAGAGACTTGAAATATGGTATGTAGGAGTCTTATATGTCGTAAGTAAACTCTATGAACGGGTTTTTATTAATTCCCATGGGAACGGGAGTAAACTGGACCCGCTAGTCCTGCATGAGACAACTCTTTTGGTGATCTTAATAGCAGGTGTTATCAGGCACTGACCGTCGAAGAAGGTGAGCGGGAATCCACCGCTGGCCGAATGAAGGTCTACTTGCAGCGTGTTGTGCCTCAGGGCGGAGGCCTGCATCGCGCGGAGCGTCTCCAGCAGCACGCGAACGGCAACCACCTCGTTCTCGTAGCTGCCAGCCACCTACAGGACGCCCAAGAAATGAGAGAGAGACGACAAAAAAAATGTCACAGCCAGCCATTTGAGAAAATGACGAAAGAGGAGAGACTATCACATCATCATTTTAAGTAATTCATTGGTTTGGGATCTTTTTAATGAAAAATTACTCGCAAGTTAACTTAGATATAATCAACTAGGTACCCTGTATATTAGATACATAAAACATATTTAAACGCATCCTAGTGAAAAAAACCTGTGAAGAAGAGACAGACTTTTAAGTGCTTCATTGGCCGTGAATTTGTTTGGCTGTTGAATCTTTACATTTTAAACATATTTACGTTCTACCTTTGACACGATGGGCTATGGCTATGGCAGAATATCAGCGGTTGGGGGTCACTACCCACAGCCAATGTTGAGTCTTATACCTTTATAACCACCTTCAAGTATCTACATTAACTTTTGTATTTGATGAATTTACAGGTCTTTCATTCTTCTTTCTTTCTAATCTAATTTACATAGATTAAAATCAATAATACAAATTTTATCCATTTCGAAAAGTCTTCTAGCTACCACAATACTGCCACTACCTACATAGCGACCACTTAACACCGGCTGTGATAATTCTACCTCCCTTTTATTAATGTTAAACAGTAACATAGTTTGGAAGTGTGTGTACTATTAAAAAACCGGCCAAGTGCGAGTCGGACTCGCGCACCGAGGGTTCCGTACAACCTTGCAAATTTATGGTTTTCGTAATTTTTCCTTTATCTATGCTATAAGACGTTGCTTCGTACCAAATTTCAAGATTCTGAGTTCACGGGAAGCACCCTGTAGGTTTTGATTCCCTTGCAAGTGTCGAAAATTTGCGGCATAAACGGCTGTATCTTTTGATTGCGTTGGCTTAGAAGTTTGATTTTTTCACAGCTTCAAGGGACAGTAGACCTGAGTAATTGATATAAATTTCAGCTTCATACCTCCACGCGTTCCTGAGAAAAAGGGTCTTGACAGACGGACGGACGGACGGACAACAAAGTGATCCTATAAGGGTTCCGTTTTTTCCTTTTGAGGTACGGAACCCTAAAAATAGATATTATAGCAACAAATGACCACAATTATTATAAAAGATGTATGCGGCCCCTTAATGTAGGCGACCGGAAATGCAATAGAAATAACCTCACCCTCGGGCCTATAGAGGTCAAGTTGACGAGGTGCCGGTGCGCACGCAGACCACTGAAGAGGTCCAGCCTCTGGTCAGCTGGCCGTGGCATAGGCAGGGCGGCGTCAGGCAGCGCGGCCAGGCCCATCGTCACCGCGCATATTGCCAAAGCGGCAAACAGCCACCCCAAGCCCGGTGCAGGCTGCTTCTTGTTCTCTTTCAGCTCACCATAGCCCAGAGGCGACGGCTGCTCGCTCTCGTGCACCTGCGGGCGTAGTGTGTCAAGGATCTGGGCCTTTTAAGGATCTACCATGCTTTATTCTTTTAAAAAGGAACTTGTTAAGAGGATAGGGGATTCTGTAGACCCTTTGATATAAAGCCAAATAATTTAAAAGTATTTTAACTTGCAATAAAGTTTACTATTTAAAACTCCACCACTTCTTTTCAAACTTATGAACTGAGATAAGAAGCTGTGACAGAGATACAAGACAGACAAAATACTAATAAAAATGTTTCCCTCTTTTTGGGGCATTCAGGTAAAAATGGCATTCATCATTATCTATGGATCATGGTCACGAATTTTCTGTGGATTTTGAAGGTATTTTATAGTGATTATCAATTGTAATTAAAACAACTTTTAATCCAATAATTTAGTGTGATTAATTAGAAACCAAAAAAATTAGGGCTTTTTAGTATTTAGTATTGGAATATAATTTAGGACAAAGAATAATGGCACCAGGGTGTTTCGCAAAAAATGGCTTCAAGCACATAATTTCTTTGGCGCAATTTTTTTTTCATATATTCAGAAAATGAATTAGCATACTTTGTAGAGGCGTCTAAGACCTACATTTATATGTTATTTTCCCTGAAATCTATCGAGCCGATTCGAAGTTTTAGCCATTTTAAAATATACTTGACCATAGAAATTAGACATTTAACAAAGAAATTAGATTTTTATCCAAAGAAATTAGAAACCTTACCAAAGAAATTAGAAAACGTACCAAAGAAATAAGGAAGCATGCCAAAGAATTTAGATTTGTGAAGAAATAAATTATTTTTCTAGTCAAAATTGGCACTAAAATAAGAAAAACAACATAATTGGTGTTTGACATTATTTTTACAATAAATAAATAAATAAATTGTGGGACACAATTTACACACGGCTATTTAGTCCCAAACTAGGCAGGGCCTGTACAATGAGTACAAAACAAATGATAAAGATACTTAAATAAATATTAAATGACCAGACACAAAGCCAACAGACATGTTCATGCACACAAATGTTGGCCCCGAGCGGGAATCGAACCAACGACCTCCTCCTATTAAGAATATGGTACAAAAATTAAGGCACTTTACTTTAAGAATTCGCTTCTTAGGAACAAGGAGTCTTTAAAAAAATTAAAAATGTTTCTTAAGCTTAATTTGCCGCTGCGGAGCAATTTTAGACAACGATCCAGAAGTGGCACAACAATACCTTGAATTTAAAACTGGACGCTATTACTGCAACTAATGCTACAAACTACACATTATGGAAGTTCACGAGGTCCCGTAATAGACCACAAGAAGCAAAACCTCCGATCAGAACGACCGACAACACCTGGGCACGAACACCGAAGGAAAAATCTGATACCTTCGCTGCTCACCTATCCAAAGTATTCACTCCACATCATATTTACCATCAACAAAATGAAATGGAAACGAAGTGTATCTTAAAACAAGACCTAAAATTATAGCTTCCACCTAAGGCAGTAACACCATGTGAGATATGCAGAATAATAAGAGTCCTGAAGGTGAAAATAGTGCCAGGATTTGACCTTATAACCAGGAAGTACTAGTACAACTGCCAAGGCAATAGTGTTCCTAACTATTTTGTTTAATGGAAACTTAAGACTTCAATATTTTCCCAAACTCTCGAAAGCGTCACAAGTCCTGATGATACGCAAACCAGGAAAACCAGCCACAGAGGTGGCGTCATATATAGGCCTATCAGTCTGCCCCCAATCCTCTCTAAAGTTTTAGAGAAAGTCCCAATCAGGAGGATACTACCCTTTCTGGCTTCCGTGAGCAGCACTCAGCACACACAGTTGAGCAGGTGCACCGAGTGTACAACAAAATAAGAAACGCACAGGAAAATAAAGAATACTGCTCCTCTGTATTCCTTGATATACAGCAAGCCTTTGATAGGGTCTGGCTGGCATGATGGATTACTCTGCTAGATCAAGTCTAATCTCCCACACAGCTATTATCTGGTGCTGAATACCTATCTCAGGGACAGACTATTCCATGTAAAATAAGCCGATACTTCGTCAACGTTTTACAATGTAAAGGCCCCAAGAGTCTGTGCTGGGACCTGTCTTATCTATCCTGTATACTGCAGACCTACCACAAATTGAAGATACCACCATCGTAACTTTGGATGATACCCATGCCATACTAGTCAACAACAAAGACCCTCAAAAAGCTACAGAAATATTGCAAAAAGGACTTGACCATGTTTACTAAAATGACGGGAGTATCTAATATAATGTGAAGATCTTTCACTTGTAGGGCATTTCGTAATATTTGCACAATGCTGCAAAAATGGGCCTAGGGAGGTATGTTGACAGCGAACAAGCAAGCAAATCGAGCAGTCTCGCTAGATTTCACGGAAAGAAAATTTTATTATTCTGCTAAAGCTACATTAATCAACTTAGCTGCGATATATACAAAAAAGTACCAGCATAAATTGACATAATGTTAGTATACTAGACATTTTAATGCCTTTATCGATTTTTTTTCCAATTTCTTTGTACCAACACTAATTTCTTTGGCGCGTTATGCCAAAGAAATCCAAATAAATTAGTGCCAAAGAAATTATAAATCATCAATATTTATTTATTTTCTCAAAAATCTGATGTACGATTTTCACCTTTTATTCCCTGCATACTGTTTGACTGAGGAAATGTGTACAAAAATTCGCAAGCAACGGGAACAAATACTATCTTGACAATAAACATCGAAGAAATTAGGCACTTACCTGACGAAAATCCGAAATGTAAGGAAAAAAAAAATATTTTCGTCGTTTCGTAAAGTTTGCGCACCTCTTGCCCTTGGCGTCAGCTAGTAGGTGACTAAAGGGTGTGGGGAAGCTGGACAATATGTTCCAGTGGTCGTTTGAGGCAGAGTAGCTACACGATTTCTATGCGCCAGAGAAATTAGTATTTTTTCCTCGGACAAAATTGTTTGTGTTATAATTTAAATACAAAACCTAGGAATGAAGAAAAGAACTAATTAACAATTACCATAAGTATTTGTTATCAATGTGACATATTAATCTTATGCTTATTTTACTTTCAAAACTGAGTTTTTCCTGATATACGAAAACAAGTACCCAATGGACGCGCCAAAGAACTTATGATATTCAATTTTAAAAAAATATTGTCGGTTTCCTTTAAATGTTATGCAGTATATTACTAATTCATTAAAACACAAGCACGATACATTTCTTTAAAAAAAATACCCCACCATGGAAATCAAATGTTTTTATGGATTCTCAGGCTTGGACACTCCTCAATCGCGTCATTTGCGAATCACCCACCAGTGGCATCACTGTTAGGTTAAAATAACTTTTTATTAATACAATCAGTAAATTAAATCCTGTTTAATACTAGGAAAATTAAATGATTTCTGACACAGAGCATGCCTGAATAAATAATAATAATTATAATTTATTTATTTCATAAAGGCAGTGGGGGGTCCATGTGTAAAGGTATTACCTACAGACCATGGGGCTTGTATGGGAGAGTATACATTGTATAATACATGTCATACTTCCTCATGTGAAAAAATGTCGCATAGCATGCAGCCGGCGGCCGAGTGTTATGCATGGCTGATTTATCCGATAAGATCATAAATCTTTTACAACCTCAGACTGATAATATAATTTTAAATGAAATTTTATATCTTCAATTCAATAGACATAGCAATAAACGTTCGAATTTTGTTTCTATATTGTTACTAATTATAACTAAAAATCATACAACAATCATTTGTTTAAAAAAACGTGCCTAACATTTTATTTGTTGGAAGTAGGAATTAGTTTCTTGGGATACATACCATAGCAAATCCAATTAGTATCTTCTGATAATTATGAAATATTCTGTTTTATTTTATTTTCAAATTTCGTTTCGAATTTTTCAGGAAAAACAAGAACCTCCCTCCACTATAATAAATGACAGACTAACACTTTTTTTAAATTTATACATCAAGAAAAGGCAGAAGAATGTTATACCGTACAGCCATGTTTATGTGGGTAATTTAATGTTTTCCGATTGCCTCAAGAAGCCTCTTTAATCTTCAGTAAAAGTGCACTATCGTTCTATTGTCAATCAACAAGTTCCATTTCCTTAGGTTGTGGAGATTTTTTTTTTGTGCGTAGACTGTTAGCAGAGCTAAACCATTAATTTCGTGTCGTACTAAAACAAAATAAAAAAACCAACCAACGTCAACGTCAGGCGTGCGTCACGCAATTTTATTTGTGATTCTTCTCCATGCCGATTGCTAAATGAAAAGATATGTTTTTTTATGTGTAAAAGACGATCTTATGTGATTGTATACTTCTTCTTTTGATGTAAGAGAGTAGACACAATGTCAAAGTGGATCGGATACGCCGTGTCCGTGAACTGCGGCGAGCCGCTAGGCTGCTACCAGGGCACCATTCTCGAAGCAGATGGTACCACGATAACTCTCACCAAAGCCTTTCGGAATGGCTTCCCTTATCCAAAATCGCAGGTCACTCTCAAGTAAGCATGATTTACTCAAATATTATCCAAAATAAATTATATTCAAGGTTATGTGGTGCTTCTTAGGCGCATTAGTCATATTATTCACAAGCAGGAAGAAAGTTTTGATGTCATCTAACATTCTACTGGATGGTGAAATTACTAGCCAAGTATTTTTTCCAAAATCAGTTAGCTCTCGTGTATCAGTGAATTTGTGATATACCTACTTTCATGTTGTTTTTTTATGCAATCCATTACCACCATACCATTATGCAATCGTACTTCTATGGACAGAATAATAAAGAATTTATCTGTTATGAAGAGGTTTCGGTAATGGTTCCAGCGCCGCAGATATCAAGGAGCTGAAGATCATCGAGGCGCGCGCAGAGCAAGCTACGCAGCCTCACAGCACGGTGGCCATAAGCAAGGCGTGCAAAAAGCAGCAGCGTGCCACAGTCTGCGAAAACTTGCAGGCTAACCCATCAAATTCTGGTAAATATTTATTAAATTTGCAGTGTTTTTACGATATTTTAACGAATATTTGTATTACGATATTTTAACGAATATTTGTATTAACTATGTTGACACTATTTTTTCACCTTGACAACTCAGTCTGACACTTTTTAATTTTTGAACGTCTGTTTAAAGAGCTTGCAGATACAAGAAGGTTTTATGCTTGTCATATTCCATGCAAACTCAACAATATTTAGTTTAAACAATTCTTGTAACACAAGTGTTACATTATTTTATTGTCAAAAGACTTGCCTGATGGAAAAGGACCCAGAAGATTTTTTTATCTAAATTAACTTTAAAGATGCAGCAACTTGAAATTACAGGTATTGATTTACATTCTACCTTGAGTACAGGGAATCCTAGTTTGGGAGCCAGGCAACTAGATCTATTGAGTATCATGGTAACATAAATTTATGTTTCGATTTAAGAGTGTCATTTGCTTTTTTAAATAAAATTAGTTATTTTTATTCTTGCTTACAATGAAATGCAAGCATATAATACCACTGGTACGGTATTGCAGGCAACCAGGCGTGTAGTAATGGCAGCGGCGGGGGCGGGAAGCCGCGCAGCAAACCCATCGACATACAGGCGCGACCGGGCAAGAACCCCGCACATTCAGGTCTCACTGGCTTTATTCTACACATGCTTTACATGTCTAGACGTTTTAATAAAGCTTTTACCTTCATCCTAAATTTAAAAAAAAAACTCACGCCTTTCACCCCCGAAGGGGTAGGCAGAGGTATTCCATTACTGGATATACCTACATTTCACGAGATACATTGGAACCTTAAACGTGATAGGTCCCATCGCCGGACCGGGTCTATTTACACATGTCTCAGAATTAATTCTGAGACCTGCGGGTTTTCTCACAATGTTTTCCTTCACGGTCGAGCTAGTGATAAATATGTACGTAAGTTTTTGAAAAACTTATTGGTACATGCCAGGATTTGAACCCGAGCCTCACTGATTTTCAGCCGGCTCTTTAACCGTAAAGGCTATCACTGCTTCATCCTAAATGTTTCTGTATTTATTTTAAACATAAAATTTTATAAAATTATCAATCATTTTAATAAATCTGGTGGAGGAACATGGCATAGTAGGACATTTGTGTGTCAATTCAGTCATCACATTCTGGTTTTAATCAGATGCAGAGATAATGTTAAGGTGCTTCAGAAAGATTTTTTAAAGACTTATAAAAAGATGCTTGTGTGCTTTCTGAGTCGGAGGTCGCAGATTCAATCCCAGCTCGGGATATTAATTGTGTGCATGAACATGTCTGTTGTCTTTGTGTCTGGTCGTGTGATATATTTTAAGTATGTCTATAGTTGTTCCCATAGTACAAGCCCTGCCTCGTTTGGGACTAAAAAAACCGTGTGTGAATCATGTTTCACAATCATGAGAAGCGGGCTCTATCCTATCACCACTCAGAAAAACATATAAGATAGAACATTTTGCATTGCAGGGAGCTACGGCAACGCGAGCTCGACCCCGAAGTCGCGGGGCTTGGGCAGCGGCCCCGAGAAGGCTCGGCGCCGCAACGAGGCCTGCTTCGGCGACTTGGCCCACCCCGCGCTCGACCGCGACTTCGACTTCGAGGGCAACCTGGCGCTCTTCGACAAGCGGGCGCTATGGGAGGAGATGAACAACGCGCATAAGCCGGACCTCGTCCGACAGGTGATCTAGCCAGAGCCCAAAATAGACATTGTGTAATACTAGGTGGTGTGGGAAAATTATAGCCCATGTTACTCCAGAAGAGTAAGCTTTCCACCGGTGAAAGAATTTTTGAAATCGGTTCTGTAGTTTTTGAGTTTATCCGTTACAAACATACAAAATTACAGATCTTTCCTCTTTATAATACACTAGTGGTTCTGCGCGATTTTACCTGAGTATTCCTGTGGGTATATGGGGATAAATTAGTCAATGTTACTCCGTGATAATACAGCTTTCCATTGGTGACATAATTTTTGAAATTGGTTCAGTAGTTTTTCAGTATATTTGTTACAAACATCTTTCCTCTTCATAATACTAATGTAGATTTTTTGGCATGTCGATTGATGATTAAATAAATACCTGTTCATTATATTATTATCGTCATAGTAAAAAGATGCAAGCGTAAGTTGTTTTGTTGGGTGACATCTAATTTCGTTGTCAGTGGGTGGAGTGGTGAAAATAAATAAAAAGTACTTGTTTTAAAATTTTGATATTGATTTTAATGAATCGGCAAGGCTACAGATATAATTAACTGTAATAAAATAAAATAATAAAAATAAAATAAAAAATAAAAAAATAAAAAAATTTATTTTCAGATAACAGGAATCCATAGATGTTAGTACAGTTAAACTTACGAACTATGTTAGTAACAAAAATGAATAGGGATGCATGGTGCATGAAAAGGTGAGATTCCCCCTAATCGGCAGCCTCAGTGATTTCTCTGAACGTGTAATTCACAGAATCTGCCGATCAGAAAGGAATCCATTCTACCTCCAATCATTTGTAGGACTCTGTTTGGACTCACCCGCACCCGGCGCACAAGTGACGCAACCTTTTTACGCATCACTGCATAAAAATCGTCGGTGCTAGCGTCGGCAAACATCCCCGATGCGCTACAGTATCGAGGGAGTCGAAACAGGGCCCTAAATACATTATTATATTGAATACGCAAGGCATTGTAGGCTTTTTGCGTGAAGTTGGCCCAAAGGCTGCCAGTGTACATAGTTTGACAGTACGCTTTAAATAGCGTTATTTTGACTGGCGCTGTACACCGCGCAAACCTACGCGCCAACATGTTTCCGCGTACCGACAATGCCCTGCGCTCCCTTTCCACGTCTAAATCGTCACTTAAACTCTCCGTCACTATATGACCGAGGTATTTAAATTGAACAACACGGCTCAAAGGTACACCGTTTATGGTTATGGGTGGTACAGAAGGAGTAATTTTATTTTTACCTTTAAATATCATGAACTCACTCTTTTTTTCGTTGTACCTTAAGCCGTGTTCTGCTGCATATGACTCACATACATTTAACAATTTTCTTAATCCTCCAATCGAGGGGCTCAGCAGTACCATGTCATCCGCGTAACTAAGATTATTGACACAGATGTCATCGACATGACAACCAACATGCATACTACTGAGATCCTCGACTAGCTGTTTTACATAATAATTAAATAGCCGGGGTGAGGTTAGACCCCCCTGCCTCACGCCACATTCCAACGAATATTCATCAGAGTAAACACCCCCCCATTTATCACACACACACACTATCACAGAGAAAAGCTTTATAACGATCAAGAACCTGATCAAGTTTTTATTTTATAGGACTCTACTAGGTTACTTAGTACATAAAGACTTCAAGGGGGTTTCAAGTGCCAATCGCTCTATCGGGGTTACTCTCCTGACATGGCTCCTCCCTTCCAGACGGACGACATGGGCAAGTTCCGGCACGACGAGAACGTGCTCGGGGGCGGAGGCGCCGAGCTGGCTGCAAGAGCGGCGGGGGCTCGAAGGGGGATCCGAGTGCCAGACGCGTTGAGGGGGCCAATCGACTACGTAACAGACGATGCGGTGTGCGTTCCATCGGCCACACCACAGCTGCGACGACGTCTTTGGGAGGGCCTTCACCGACTGGGACTGGCTGATGAAGCGTATACTTTAGCAGCGAGGGCAGTCGCTGATGTTGTTCTAAGGCTGGTTGGGGGAGGGAGAAGGCTCGATCCTAGGAACGCTCACCAGGTTTGCTTACCTACCAAAAAATTTTGCATGGTGGATGTTTGTTCTGCATTTTGTTACTTACTAGCAAGCCGTTACACGGGTGCAATTCTGATACTAAAACCTTCCTCTTGAATCACTCTATTAAAAAAACCGCATCAAAATCCGTTGCGTAGTTTCAAAGATCTAAGCATACATAAGGACAGATAGACAGCGGGAAGCTACTTTGTTTTATACTATACTAGCGACCCGCCCCGGCTTCGCACTGGTGCAATGCTAACACTAAAACCTTCATCTTGAATCACTCTATCTATAAAAAAAAACCGCATCAAAATCCGTTGCGTAGTAAAGATTTAAGCATACATAGGGACATAAGGATATAGGGACAAAGAAAGCGACTTTGTTTTATACTATGTAGTGATATAGAAGATCTTTTTTTTACCATGGTTCTTGTAAATAAACGATTGTAATTAACCGACTCGACGCTCTGTAAGGCTATTAATAATAATTATGATTGTAAACCATATTTACTAGTAAGACATGAGATTAAAAAGAGCTGCCCTTGAGTTTTTTGCTGGTTCTTCTCATGGTACTGCATTTGGAACCAGCAACTCGTCGGTGCCTTGTTATTGACGTTTCAAAGTGTATTTTGTATACCTACTGAAATAAATGAATTTTGAATTTCATTTAATTTAAGGAGCAGTGATAACCCGAACGATTAAAGAGCCGGCCGAAAATCAGTGAGGCTAGGGTTCGAATCCTGGCATGTACCAACGAGTTTTTCAAAAACTTACGTAAATATTTATCACTAGCTCGACGGTGAAGGAAAACAGTGTGAGAAAACCCGCAGGTCTCAGAATCAATTCTGAGACTTGTGTAAATAGACCCGGTCCGGCGATGGGTCCACCACCTATCACGTTTAGGGGTCCAATGTATCTCGTGAAATGTAGGTATATCCAGTAATGGAATACCTCTGCCTACCCCCCCGGGGATAAAAGGCGTGAAATTATATTATTATTTATTTAATTTCAGGCGCCCATCGTGGTCGCGCTCGCCGGCCCCCACGGCGCAGGCGCGGCTGGCTTACGCGCGCTCAGACTTTTGGCTTCCCACGGCGCACGCGTCGCCTGCCTCGTCTTCGGCGCCTCTGACGACCCGCCCGCCCCGCTGCGCCGCGAGCTTTCCGCCCTAGGGCTGGACGGAATCCGCCCAGCACGAAACCCGGATTCTTTGCCGAGCCCCGACGCGGTCGTCATCGCGCTGCACGACGAGCTGGCCGTGGCGGATGAGCCGCATCGGCACCAGGCTGCCTTAGCTTGGGCGGGCGGGGCTAGGGCGGCCCTCGTCGCGCTCGAGCCGCCCCCGGCCGGTTGGGCGGGCGTCGCGCTTAGGGCGGCCGTCTTGGGCGGCCTACCTGCGGCTTTAGCCCCGGACTTAGGCCGCGTATACCTGGCCGATGTGGCGCCCCCTATCGGCCTATTCGCTGAGTTGGGCGTGCTCTACCGACCCCCCTTCGGAGCCTGCTCGGTGCTCGCGCTGCACCCGGCCGACTAGGACTTCGGAGTGTAGTGTGCTGTGAAAGTGTCGGCCAAGATCGAGTGTGCAAAGCTAGGAGTACGTTACGTGAGTGCAGTTCAAGTTCAAATTGTGCGACAAGTGTAAATAAGTGCGATGACAGTTCGAAAATAATATACAATACAATAACTCTTTATTGTACACCAAAAACAACACAATATGGATACCAACATTAACTAAAGTACAATGGGCGGTCTTATCGCTTTTAGCGATCTCTTCCAGATATATATTTATTAATATATTAATATATTTGGTATCGAGTAAAAAATGAGGCTTTTTCTTACCCGAGAAAGGAAGCTAGTCGAAAGCCTGCTTATAGAGGGTAAGAAAAGCCATTTTGTACTCAGTACAAACGATAGTTTTTCTACTACCTGGTAGTTTGATACAGGACTAAAAAGCAATGAAATGAATACATACTTATATAAAAATATTTATCGGATACCTACATATTTTACAACCAGACAAGTGTGAGTCAAATTCGCTCACCGAAGGATCTCTACAAATTTTACCTCAAGGTAGTAGAAAAAGAAAATTTTGTAATGCAGTACAGTACGGCCGTTTTAACTTGGCTTCTCTGAACATAGACTTCGCCTGCGTAAACCCCCTCGCACCAAATAATTTTATTGCGCAACTTCAGAGCTGCCAAGTTTAAACGGCCATACTGTATCTAGTTGTAACATTTGTGCCCGGGTTACTCTCTCGTTCCAGGAAATTTTGTTTTCTTACTTACTTTACGTTATTTTATTAACATAATAATATTGTTAGGTGTATCTAACTAAAAATATTTTTTTGAAAATGTTTCAGTAACAGACTACTGTTGTGCTATTATTGTATTGTATTAAGTAGGATATTGTGTTGAAATATAGTTTTTAAATTACACAGATACTTCAAGCTCTGTATGTCTCATACAACTTACTAATATTATGCTAGAATTCACAACCAGTGATTTAGTTCCACCCAGGCCTACATTATGAACAGTGAACATCTGATGCCTACATCTATACATATAATAAAACTCTAACAAGACTTTGTCTGTACATAAAATATTCTTTTAAAATTTTAGTGATAGCGATTTAGACATCAAAACACTAATTTTAGAAATTTTTGTCTGTCTTTTGGTGCACACATCACACAAAAACTACTGGACGGATGTTGATTGGTTAGACATAACTTAAGTTCGATTGCATCATATTTTTTTATATTAATATACTAATTGGGGTGTATGAGGAATTGCGTTTTTTCTGTTACGCGTTGTATGTCGTAGGATACTGCTATGAAAGGATTTTTGGAAATTCCTATGGGAACGGGAATAAACGACCCGCACGCTGGGCACCCGCTATTAATAAAATTCCAAATGGGATAAAATTCCATTCAAACATGGGGCATAATTTTGACACGGGAATGGGACCGACGCGGGTAAAACCGCGGGGCGCTGCTAGTACATAATATTAAGTCAGGACCGATCCCACTAACTCGACACTACCATCTAGCCAACTACAAAAATAATTGTATTACATGATCTTATTGACCGATGACTTATTTATGTATCTATGAATGATAGTGACCTGCCATGGTTGCTCTGTGGCAGTACATTCATAGCATTTCCGTACTCGAAAATTTCTAATTTTCGGAACTTGAGGCCACTACTGGGAAATAGATAAAATATGAGATTGCAATAGATATTAGATCTGGACACCAGTGAATACTGATGGGAATAATATTGCATTTATTGACAGCTATTTTTATATTGAAGTTATGCATTCAAGATCCATATTTTTTAATACAATGCAATAAAATTATGATGACAAAATTCTGTTTTATTCATTACTGGCGACCCACCCTCACTTCTATTTATTTATTTATTATTTTATTTTAGTTTTTTTTTTAGTTAGCAGTTCTACATATTCTTGATAATGAAGGAATGTTTCTATTTAGTTCCTAACTAGGTACTTAATTTAGTAGTCTTGATAAAGTTGTCTTTATTTTGGTCACAAGTTATTTTAAATGCTATCGAAGCTATACTATAAATATTGAAAAAATATTATTTATTTTATAAATATTGTTTATGGTGTTGTCCCTCGAACTACGTGTGTAATTACTTATTAGATATGTGAATTACTCCAAGAAAATGTTGTTTTAGAGAGGTAGGAGTATCAAAAATAATTAGTGTGTCATATGGAACATTTTGTGTACTAATAAGAAAACTCGCTTGAATTATTACGTCGGAGTTATTCGGGAAAATTATATTTTGCTGTAACATTACTGGCAAAATGTTTTTCAAAAAGATGGTTCAGTCTGGACCACATGAATAGATTGCTTTTGTTGTGTTGTGAATATTTTCTAATAAGTACTTAACATTTTTTCGAATACTGCTTATAGCATGGAAGACGAAAATAAAACTTCATAGTGAGGTCCATCAATTTATTTCTAAAATAAAACAGACATACATCCCCAAAAAGCGCACCGCGGTGCATCCTGGACAACAATAGTCAAGTTATTATGAACGTTATGGCTTAACACAACTCGCGAATCGCACCTATAATAACTAATATCATACACAAGCTCGCTGTCCGTCTGTACACACGGCCAACCCTGCCCCCGAGCCTCTTCGTGAACTTTACGAAAATACGAACAGAAGAATTGAAAACAATGTTGACATTGAAAGTTAGCGAGCTAACTCCAAGACAAATAATAAATAAATTGTAGGACACAATTCTTACACGGTAATTTAGTCCCGAAATAGGCAGAGCCTGTACTATAGGTACTAAACAATTGATAGACATACTTAAATAAATATTAAACACCCAGACACGAAGCCAACAGACATGTACAGTCAAGAGCAATTCAAGCTTGACACTACCAATTTAAGCTGAGCTCTGATTTGTACTGCGCGCCATACAATACAGGGCCGGGTCAAAGTCCAAAGTGTCAAGCTTAGCGTGCTCTTGACTGTACATGTACACAAATGTTGGCCCCGAGCGGGGGTCGAACCCGCGACATCCGACTCAGAAGGCAGGGTCACTACCAACTGAGAAAACAGGCTCGTCAATACCGTGATATTTCCACGACAGAATGTGGTCAGTTAGGTTTGCGCCACCCTGGTCTCGCAATAATCCCTCCATACTCCATTTATGGTGAACGTCGAACAGGATTCTTGCGAAGCATCGCGCACTAGACTGACAGCTAGGGTTACTACTCCCAAATTGCCCGGGAGATTCCGGTAATAACGGTTAACCCCCGCCCGCCCGGGATGCAATAATTTCTCAGGTTTTCCTAAAATCATACACCTACTCATCCATCGGTAGTAGAACAAGTAAGCAAAGAAAGAAACCGAATTAAGTGATGTTTATTTAGTAAAAGCAGAGTTACAAATGCTAACAAATTAAGATTATTCATGTGGAAACTTTAATAAATCGAAAAATATTAGATGCATTTTTATTTACTTCGGAAGTTATAAAAAAAAATGATCGGATTTCTTAGAATTCTCGGGTTGGCCTTTTCGAGAGTTGTCAACCCTACTAACAGCTGATACCTACATTGGGAAATAACACGGCACATTGCGAAGCTCTCTTCCAAAGTCACGTAACCACAGTTTTCGTTCAGAAATACAGCACGAAATATCGGAAGAAAACAAAAGAATAGAATTAGAAATGAGGTCGTGGGCGAGGCAGGCCGTCCGAACTATTTATAAATGTACAAAATTAACTAAAACAATATATTACACGAACCCATGAACGCACGGAAGACTGATTCGAGTCGAGTTCCAAATTCCGAACCCTATGCAACATCACTTCACATTGGTAACACAATTTAGCTAGGAATATTAAAGTAAATTTAATTTATCTAAACGTTAATCACAAAATTATCGTGTGCGAAACGGCAGACAGAGAAGTAACTAAATTAATTAATACTACAGCTACATGGCAATGCAACTACAACCATCGGTTTACAAACCTCAACTCTGGTAAATGGTACATGTTTTCTTGCTTTTTGAGAAAATATATATTTAAGACATGATTGAAATAGATTTATAAAACGGGGTTGAAAAATACATCAGCACAGTGTTTGGTTGTATTTACTACTGGCCATTTACATCAATATACTTGAATGAATACTTCAATAATAGAACTTATAGAGTTCCAAAACTAATTTTTATTCATTGATTTTATTTTGATTATAAAATATACTCCTATTAAATCTATTTTTTAATTTTTCGTGCGAATAATTTCGTGGCATTTATTCAACGAGTTAGTCCAGGCAATGAAGCGGATTTTTGTATGAAGACCCCAACATTAATTCCTCAGTCGATGAAACTTTGCAGGATTGTAGTATAGTATGAGACAATACTTGCATAAAAAAATCCAAAAAAAAAACCTAACCGAAGTTAGGTATTTTTACTGAAATACTTATTTATTTAATATCTCTGTTGGGAAAAATGCTCAGTCAAAATTTTCTTCGCCAGCAATATTTATGTGTGTTAAGAAAGCTATATGCGAAATATCCAAAAAAATCTCCTGGTAGAAACAACAAAACTCAGACGTATATGTACCTTGCACGGGAAAATTGCTCAGTCTATTTTTTTAACTGGAATGTCATTTAATAGTCGCCGTGGACTTACAATAGGAAAATCCAAAATAAAAACCGTCTCGCTACATTATTTTCAGAAATTATCAAATTATCAACAACAAAAAATTTTTTTTTAATATATAAACCTAACTTCGGTTAGGTTTTTTTTTTTATTTTTTTATGCAAGTATTGTCTCATACTATACTACAATCCTGCAAAGTTTCATCGACTGAGGAATTAATGTTGGGGTCCACTACCTTTATTGCCTAGACTAAGTAACAGAATAAGCGCAATTCCTCATACAACCCAATTAGTAGGAATATTAATATAAAAAAAAAAATACTTTAGTTGTGTCTAACCAATTTTCTTAAATAAAGAGCAATTATAGTACGATTTCCATAGGTAGCACTAAATTCAGCTGTGCCAGTTAAATTTTCGTAAAAAATTAACACATATTAAACATAGTTAAAATCGATTAAGGGTTAAGTAGGTACCTAGTCGATACTGACCTAACTAATTTCAGGAATTGCGCTTATTCTGTTACATATTGTATTATAACAAACATTTTAAAATAAAAAATTAATTAATTTGCATTGGCTGTTGTATTTAAAATCGACGACATGCGTCACCGCTGTTTTATCCTACGGGATGTAAACGATACAACAAGGTAAAGTCGTGTACAAAATATTAATAAAACCGCGTATAAAATCACTGAAGGTGGTCGCGTCACCGCGGGACGCTGCCGCGGTTGTTATTATACAATAATATACAAATTTTATACAAATATAATCGTCATGCAATATCGTAACAAGGTGTACTAGAACGTGACAATCAGATTGTAAAGGAAGAAGAAAAATATTGAAAAATACGACGATTATTTACTCCGATACAAATTGCGTATACAGGGTGTAAAGGGAACGCTTCCAAAAACGAAGACAGATGTTTATGCGGGTGATTCTTGAAACAATTACATAAAAATTTTTTTTTTAATTTTTTTATTTTTCCGTAAATTAAAATAATTATATCCAATCCAACATTGTGGGACTCAATTCACACACAGTTATTTAGTCACAAACTCAGTAAAACAGTTTCATTAGCACATTGCTTGTACACGATGATGAATGAAAAAAAATTTTTTTTTGAAAAAAAAAATGTATCAAGAATCACCAGTATAACCACCTTTTAGTTTTCGGAAGCGTTTCCCTAACACCCTGTATTTAGGAACGCGAGACACCGAGCACTGGACACGCACACGACGCGCACGACATACAAACATTAATATTATTATACAATACAGCCTATCCCTCACCGACACTCCCCCCGTAATGTGTCCGGCTGCGGATTGTTTGCATCCAACAGCTGACGTCACCGGGAGTGCTGCCTATTTCCTATTAAAAGCTAATTTTGCTGTACGTTGCTTCGGACTTAAATTTGTCATTGCCGTCACTGTCTGTAGAGCAGGCAATCGCCGCGTAATAAATGTCAAAGAAGACAATGTTATGGGCAGTAGAGGATTTGCCCTAAAGTCTAGTTCGCACTATGGCAGTAGTTTAGTCGAGTCCTTGTTCGTAGTAGGTACACATACACCTATACAACTCGAAAATAAAATATTAGGCTCTTTTGCTAGTAGTCTACTCCTGTACTACATACTGAAAAAAGACTAGACTAAATTACTAGCCTAGTGCGAACTAGGCTTAAGGCCCCAGATATTAGGAGAGGCAAATCATGGCACTAAAGTAATTGATAAGAACAAGAAATAACTCAGAGTACCTACCTAAATATTCTAAAGGTTCGCGCACACTAAGACTGACTGCCCCACTGTTCTAGATCGTAAAACAATAACTCTATATTTTGTGTAGCAAGAAATAAAAGTTGGACATAAAGTAAATTCATTATGTTGGACACAAAGTAAATTCATTTTGTTGGACATAAAGTAAATTCATTATGTTGGACATAAAGTAAATTCATTATGTTGGACATAAAGTAAATTCATTATGTTGGACATAAAGTAAATTCATTATGTTGGACATAAAGTAAATTCATTATGTTGGACATAAAGTAAATTCATTATGTTGGACATAAAGTAAATTCATTATGTTGGACATAAAGTAAATTCATTATGTTGGACATAAAGTAAATTCATTATGTTGGACATAAAGTAAATTCATTATGTTGGACATTAAGTAAATTCATTATGTTGGGAGGGCTATTACTTAGGTACATGATCTGGGGCCTAGGGCAGCCAAGACTGCAAATCCGCCACTGACAATAGAGCCGCTACTTCTCCAGTACATTGAGCAGCCAGTCGGCAAGCGCACGACACGACCACGCCGGGACATTTTGTTACCAACCAACATTGTACGATATAAAACCGTTTTGTAGCTTCCCCTGAAGCGAACTGCCCAGTCGTCGCGCCGCGATATTCACTACCTAACATAATAATACTTAAATCAACACTAAATCGGCAGTTCTCATTTATAATAAGCGCACAGAGACCAAGTTATGCATTACGTGGGCCACATAGGACTCGCTTCGGCAAAAAGAGAATCCAATTTACACGGCACGACTACATGACGATATCGGATGACAAAGTTATAAGGTCGTCGTGCTGTGTAAATAGCTCCCACTATCCTTCTGTTACGGCCGCCGCGCCCTGTGATCTGTCTACTAAAAAGCTTTCTTTAAGGTCTGTCAAAACTGTTTTATTTTTAAAAGAGCAAATATAAAAAAAAAAAATTACAACACGGTTGGGTTCTGATTACCTAGTATACATATAAGTATAACGAGGTAGCTTCACTACTAGTCTTTTCCCATTAAGACTTACAAGAGATTAAAAAGAGCTGCCCTTGAGTTTCTTGCTTCTTCTTCTCGGGGTACTGCATTTGGAACCAGCAACTCGTCGGTGGAGATGGGTTGCTGTTTACATTTAGCCAATCTTCATGGACGAGTTTAAAGTGCCTTGTTATTAGACTATTGTCCTTAGTGTTCTTTTTGTACCTACAGCAAATAAATGATTTTTTGGCTGTGTAGGTTCAGTTAAGTACAAGTTTCAGTTGGGTAACAGTTTTGCACCAGATAAAACAGCTTTTAGGTAGACGCCGCATAGCACAGGGGCGCCCTGTTGCATTAGTGTGCGTATTATGGCGGACTGGGCGAATGCAACATGCAACCTACGACGTTACAGTGCACGGCTATAGACATAATTGATGGTATAGTTTTGTTTTAATATAAACTGAGTAGAGACAACACACAAAGATGAACACAGTTACCTGCCTCCTCGTCTAACCCAAATCCAGTCATAGACAGAGATAGTCGAGGTCGAGGTCCACCAGTCACGACAAATTCCAATTCGATTACAATACTCAATCAAATTAAAAAGACAGCACATAATCTTATTTTGCCTGTCGTTCGCGTATGTGTTTACCGTCATACGAAGTGTTTATTTTTTAAATGAAATAAATAAATAATAATAAAATTACATGTATCGAATACCCCTCGGGGATAAAATGAGTAAGAAATGATTTTTTTATTATTATTTTTATCGATGAAAACTTGTGGAACCGCCCTTCCCTACATCACAGAATATATAATAATACTATCGTACAGAAGGCCGACTCAAGTACTATACTTTGAGTATTAGTAAGACAAAACAAATAAAACAGCAATATACGCGTGCACGGTCAACGCTTGGCAGTCTGTCGCCGACGAGCACTCCTTGCAACTTTGCCTGTCGAGTAGGCAAATATATACCTAAACTGCAGACAGTCACAGCCACAGCCTGCTCGGTCAGTAAGTTGCATGTTGCATCCACACATTTACAAAATGTAACCCATGGTTCTTCAGTGACGTCATACCGTCAACGCTATCAAATCAGTCCGATACACGGTGACGTAACCACGGGTCATTGACCTTCACTAGGTATATTTTATCTATGAACAACATTGTAAAGGCTCGTATCAAATTCTATTTAGAATATGTTCGAAAATCGCTTCACAAACGTTTATAAAATTGATATGATCGCATCTAAATAGTTTAAGGGTAGGACCTCACCGAACAATTAAAATTTTCAACACTGGACACACCTGCCGTTTTAAAACACTGTTTTAAAACGCACTATCGAAGTTTTCTCGTGAGTTTGTATAAATACTGTCCAACATCAACCGTTGGACCGTCCCCTGGCACGATCACCCGGCTAAAGGAAGATCTTCCCTATTCACAATGGAGGAGCATTCCACCTCCGCTCCTCCATAACCGAATTTCTATCGCATAATACAAAACAAGCTTTCGTAAAGGCATCGTTACTACCTAGTGCGGTCCTAGCCTTAATGAAACACCTATACACCTCTAACACCGAATGATATTATTGCGTCACATACCCCGAACCACAAAATACGCGAGGGCATTGACCCGCCCTAGATGATTCCTTATCCCGACCATTGCCCGTCGGGTCACTGTTAACTGTCAAACGACAGCACAAAGGAAACATTTCATACTTAATATTGCATTGAACTTTCAACTCTAGACAAGCTTACACTAGATGCATTTCAATAAACAATTAAAATAAGTTGACAACCATAATGCTACACTACACCGTAGCGACATCTGGGAGCTCGCTGCGTAACTACGAAACCCCCCGAGCATGTTCAATCTGAATCCCGCGGGGGGCTACGCAGAGGAATTGCAGCATAAATAAATAAATACCGTCGTGTATAGGCGACTGAGTCGACTGTAGATGAGACTTGCTGGGAACCTAGGAGTCGGACGTCGACTCCCGCAATCGCTTATTATGGGCCATTTACACGAGGGCAATCCAGTAAGACAATCCACTAAGACTGCATACAAAAAAAAACTTGAGGACAGTGGAATGGATTGTTCTCAAGTTTTTTTTGTATGCAGTCTTACTGGATTGCCCTCGTGTAAATGGCTCATTAAGGTAGACTTCCTTGGGTCGCGTCCGATCGATCGTGTGCTACTGATGAGCAGAGATCGGAATTAGGTAGTGTGATTTGGTACCAAAGTAGGCAGAGGATATAATATGGAGTTGTTAAAACCACCATGTTCCTACTTTTAAATCGAAGCACACATAAGAAATGCCAAATTTCATATGTGTGCTTTGTGTCGGATGGGACCAAAACTCCAATTTTTTTCTAGCTAATTAGCCGTACTACTATTACAAATTTTGTTTTAAGATTTTGTTGATTATCTCCATAACCAGCCACTGTAGAGAAAATCACCTAAGAACAAAGGAAGTTTATATTTAGTAAGTAAATATGATACTGTAGAAAAATCTAGTCCCGGAAATTTCCCGGGAAATTAATCCCAAATAAAGTAGTGGTTTTAACAACTCCATATTACAACTTTATCTACTATGGTACCAAATCACACTACCTAATGCCGATCTCTGCTGATGAGACAAGGTAATGTATGATAACCACTCTAAAAAGTAAAAAAACCGACTTCAATCTTCAACTTATAATATGGTTTTCTCATACGACAAAATTAAAATGGGACCAATCTGGAAGCACTAGCTTTCAAATGAAAAAAGAATCATCCAAATCGGTTCACCCAGTCGATTGTTCTGAGGTAACAAACATAAAAAAAAACATAAAAAAAAATACAGACGAATTGATAACCTCCTCCTTTTTGAAGTCTGTTAAAAATGACAGCCGCCGGCCGCACGCGTCTGTCGCAGATTTCGGAAATGGTGCAATACATTTTCATACGTTGACTATTGTCATGCGATCGATGTCGCGCGGCTGCGATCGGTCGCGAACCACGGAAGTCTACCTTAAAGGTTGTCGCAATACGATTAGCAGTAAGTCTCATCGTTTCTCAACTCAGTCGCTTATACACAATGGTATTTTTAGTCTAAGCTTTAGACTCTAAAGGTTATAAGCACACACTCAACTCAGTTTTGTACTCTTTGTAAGAAATGGACTTGATTCTGCAAACCACCTAAAATTCCTAATTTTAAGTTAGCATATCCTTCTTTATAGAATACGGAAGAAAAAGGACAGAAACAAACCATAGATTATATAGTAATGTCAAACATGGAAAAACCGACTAATTTGATGTCTTATCTGTCAATTTTATCCATGACCTCCTTACACTGTTGCTAAAATTGCTAAAAACGTGTATTTGAATGCGTCCATAAGGTTAAATTTTGTTATTTTGACATTTGTGACGTTGTAAATAAATGTGGCGCTTATTTCTGTCCCTTTCCTTTCCAAAGCAGTGGAAAAGAATAGAGCTAACTTAAAATTAGGAATTTTAGGTGGTTTGCAGAATCGAGTCCATTACCCTACTACAACAACAGCGCACATTAATCTGCCAATAACCTTTAGCAATAAATACCATCGACTGAGGTGAGAGACGATGAGACTTTGAGCGCGTACCGAGAGAAGTTTTCTATTCGGTTATTGCAATTTGGGTCTTATTTCAATTACATAAACGTTACACCGCGTAAGTGCAGAAAACGCACAGCCACCGCACAGTCTACTAATAAAGATTTTAAAATAAGTTTAATGTAATTAGAATAGAACCCAAATTGCAATAACTTGTGAATCCGCGCGAAACGCGTCCGTCGGTACGCGCCCTTACTGCAAACCGGCTCACTAGGCGACTCCCGGAATCGCTAAACGATAAGTGTACTTCGGCCTCACTCATCATCAATGAAATCATTCCGAAGAGAGTACAGTACAGCCGTTTCAACTTGGCTCCAACCCCCACTTACCGCCAAATTGTCGCTAAAAAATGATTTTGCGCAGCCACTTGCGCAACTTCAGAGCTGCCAAGTTAAAACGGCCCTGTAAGAGCAGACGCCATCGCATCACACACTCACAAGACAAGTAAAAAAATAAAACTCTAAAAAAATACTCGGCTAGAAAAAAGAAAACTTAGCGTATAAAATGTCACTGTACACGGTGCGCTAGAGGTCGCCATCTTTGTCTTTTTCGCGGCCGTTGGGCACTGGGTCTTTTTCGGGGGGCCTCACGTTGAGGTCCGTCCTGTGATCGAGGAGCCCGTCGGCGTGGGCCCCCACCGCTCGGCGGATCAGCTTGTGCGTGCGCTCGCGCAGGTGCAAAAGCTCCTCCTGGATGCGGTCCGTGATCGCGCGGCGAGTTTCCTCTTCGCTCGCGTTCGACTCACGTAACCTATAAGGGGGAAAGGAGGGCTAGCCTCTGAACTGCGATTTGCTTAACAATAAAATAAATAATTTAAAAATAGTTTCAAAGAGCAGTGATAGTCTTACGGTTAAAGAGCCTGCTTCACATGAAGAAAATCAGTGAGGCTCGGGTTCGAATCCTGGCATGTACCAAAAAACTTACGTACTACGGTATCACTAGCTCGACGGTAAAGAAAACATCGTGAGGAAACCCTCAGGTCCCAGAATTAATTCTGAGACATGTGTAAAAGACCAGGGCGTCGATTTTTGAATCTCACCGAGTGACTAATTCTCACCAATGTGAGTGATTTCCGAAAGTTCGTATTTTTGAAACTCATCGGTGACTTACATTACATTTGTCATACCTATACGTATGATATCGATTTACGAGTGCCCCCACCACTCGTAATTGAAATCACCATGCGATTGTTTTTGACAGTTGACGTAGGTATGTGACATCTGCAAAAAGTGGAAAAGTATGTTTTTCGGAAGAATTAGCAGCGGGGCTCGATTGTGATATTTTGTGATTGCGACGATTTATTGAAAACAGCGTGTGACTTTCAAAAATACGGCTTTTGGAAAATGGTGACATAAAAGTCATCGGTGATAATTTTAGTCACCGGTGATTTTAATATCACCAGTGAGATTCAAAAATCGCACTCCCGGTCCGGCAATGGGCTACCTATCACATGAAAAGTGGGTATATCCAGAAATGGATTACCTCTGACTACCCTCTCGGGGATAGAGGCATGAGTTTTATTTTTTATTTAACTTAATCAATAATCATCCTTCAATCGGTTAACAACACTTCAGCCCTGAAAACAACAAAAAACACACGAATAAATCTCGATGATTCCCCGTCACTCACCGGTCGATGAGGTGGTGTATCTGTATTGGCTCCCCCACGTTGAGGAAGACTCTTTTGCGGAACTTGAGCAGGTACGGTTCCTGGTTGGGCAGCACGCGATCCATGCCCTCGTGCCAGACGGGCAAGATTAGAGGCGCGTTGCCCGCCGCCGTCGCCTCGGCCACCAGCCGGCCAACGCCCCATTTGAACCTGATGTGTTCCTTGTCGACGTTCACTCGGCCTTCCGGGAATATGTGTACCCACTCGCCGGCGCCTAGCCTCTCCACGCAGAAGTCCAGCGCGGGCTGTGTGTACACTTATTATTGAGTAGCTGTTCCGGTGGGAATACGGGGAAAAAATATAGCCTGTTACTCAAGGATATCCTAGGTTTGTATAGGTAAAATAATTTTTAAAGTCGGTCCAGTAGTTTTTGAGTTTATTCGTAACAAAGATACAAACATAAAAATCTTTCCTCTTTATAATATTAGTATAGATTTGCTTGTGCGGTGCAGGGGGCCAATTCCACTAAATGTCAACGCTTACAGTTGGATGACAATGTCAGTCAATGGTGTTATTTTGGCACCTTTCATAGCAAATAACACCATCGACTGACCATTGCCATCCAACTGTAAGCGTTGACATTTAGTGGAATGCCCCAGCTCCGCTCCCTGGGTGTCCACAGAATACCAGCGTCGCTGGCTCTGCGCTACTCGCGTCGAGATAAGACATGCTGAGTGGCCTTCTTAGATTTATTTCGTAATAGTTTAATTTTAATAGATGCCAAATAAATACTTTTCTTTATTTCTTCTTTCCTTCTTTCACTTTTCATTGGACACTGGGCCCGATTCATATGAACCGACCACTTTTTATTACGACGGGCCTGTTGGCTCCGTCGGTAGTGACCCTGCCTCTGAGCCTGAGGTCGCGGGAATGAATGAGCTAGTGATGAATATGTACCTAAGTTTTGACATCTACGTTGCAAGACGCTTAAAACCATCACGTCACGTAGATGTGCACGCTCCCTTTACATAAAGGAGGTTATAAAAATAATAATAATAACCTCCTTTATGCTATTATTATTACTATTTTTATTTTTCCCGCAAACCCGCAGGTCTCAGAATAAATTCTGAGGCATGTGTAACAGACCCGGTCCGGCTATGGGTTCACCACCTATCACGTTTAGGGGTCGAATATTCTCGTGAAAAGTGGGTATTTCCAGAAATGGAATACCTCTGCCTACCCCCTCGGGGATAAAAGGCGTGATATTTCTTATTTATTTCTGCCTATAAAAAATGGCATGCCGTTGTCGGCAGAACATATGATTCTATTTTTTCAAGTGACCACCTCAACTCATACTATGTTCTTGCACATAAAGACATTTCATTTCCTTGGACAGAGTACCTGGTAGACGCCGGCGCCTCGCACGACGGGCACGCACTTGCCGAGCGCGAAGAAGGCGGAGTGCAATGCGCGCGTGAAGCAGATGTCGTGCGCGGCCAAGGACCAGCGCATGCGCGCTCGGGACGCCAGCACGCGCGCGTCCAGAACTCCTGCGGACAACGAAGGAGTCACAACATGGTATGTAGTTGTCTTAGAACTCGTAAATAAAAAAGTGTATTTTGCATCTGAGGAATTCATGCTAGATTTATTACCTTACTAATTAGTGAAAATAATAACCATAGAGGGCGCATAAGTTCTTGGGTATAAGTCAGCGAGCGTCCCAAGGGCCATAGATAATTCTATTGCCTTCATTCCGATTGTAGAAACTATTTCTCAGTTTCTTAGAAGTAGGAACCTTTTGATCTAGTTTTTTTTCTGTCGATAGCTGTTATGCACAACCCGTTTCCCCTGTTACATGCATTGAGTGGTTTGCAAATCTCGCAACATGGCACAGTTCACTGGGACACCACCTCTTGTCGGAGGCCGAGGGGCTATTCTAATCCAAACTATAATTACCTCTTTTGCCTGTGATGTCAAACATATCTATAGTAATATTGTATGCCTACTTATTATAAATATAATAATAATAATATAATCTCACGCCTTTTATACAGTCTGACATTTATTAGATATTATTATAACATGACATGTAATTTTTATTATGAATTGAATACCTGCCCGATTTATGGCGACGTTTAACTAGTATGTAGATACATCTAAAAACAAGATACTTCTTAGCAGTTTTTCTAAGTCTTCTTAGGTCATAGTCAAATAGAACATTGGCTACTCGTCAGATTTAAAGCCTGGTGTTCTACAGCACGCATTTGCAAGTCTGGCAATTGTATTGTATATCGTCTTTGACTATGCGTAAAAAATACTCAACAATAGTAATCGTTTAATTCAAGAAACCCTAAAATCTGTTTAGCTATTTAAAACAATGTGTTTCAAAAATAAAAATAAAATGTTGTGAGCTGGTGACAATGTACAATTTCCAGTATATTTCAAAACCAAGCATCTAACACCTGCTTACGTATATTAAAATAGTAACAAAATAAAAAAAAGTGCCTTTTTGTGGTATCTATCACAATTTTCAATTTCTGGCAATTTCATTTGCTGAACAGCTAGCAAATTTAAAATGCAAATGTTCCGACCCGGCCCCTCTTACGTAACGCTACGTAAGGCACTAACTGGATAATCTGCATGACGAATCGGGCCATTAGGCAAAGAAATGTCCACAATGGTATACTGCGGCCGCCGGCAATATGGCCGCACGCGAGGCACCGGCACGAACCGTCATCATCAGCCTATAGTAGTCCACTGCTGGACATAGGCCTCCCCTAATGACCCGGTACAATAGTTGGTTCGTACGTCACGTTTTACATTACAGATTTTGACGATTTCTTTTACTAAACTTCACCATAAGAGAGGTAACGTTTTTCAGGTGCTTAGAATTATGTACTTCACGTGTCATCATCATCATCATCAGCCTATCTTAGTCCACCAGATATAGGCCTCCCCTAATGAGCGCTATAGCGCCCTGCCTTCAGCTCGACGCGTCCAGCATCTACCTGCAGCCGTTCGCAGATCGTCATCCTATCTGGCCGGAGGGAGTCCTACACTACGTTTGACGAGTCGCGGTCTCCAGTCAACTCCACACTGTCGGTGTGTCCACTGCTAAAGCTAAAGAAATCTCTGAATTTCCCTAGTCCTTATGCGAAATTTCCCTGACTAACCATTTTTATTTTTGTAATTTTTCAAAACCTGTATACGTATTTAGTGATTTTTCATGGGTCAGCATGAAATTGTTCCTCATTCTACAGTAAGTGGGAAAATGTGTAAGCAAACTTTCGAAGTAACTTCCTGGCTTTCACTGTCTTTTCCTAGTTTTTTCCAGAAAGTGGACATTATATATGACTTATAGCTTGAGTTAGAGAACAACATTTTTTTAAAAAGTTCATCTAAATTAACTCCGCGCTTCACTATAACAAAATTCGAGGACACAAAAGTTTGACAATTCACGAATTGCTCCACTTTAAATTTTTCTCCTGCTGTATGTTAGGTTTAAAGTTCAGGAACTATCCATTATAATCAGGTTTATCCGTACAAGAATCCTTTCTTTGGTCCGCCATCACATTAGTGAAATAACAAAGGGTACCTAAGTACCCTTTGTACAAAAACAAAGGGTACCTAAGTACCCTTTGTTTAATATTCAAAGCCCCTTGAGTTTTATCTGCTATCTGAATTATATAGTCAGATAAATAAATACCAGTCGATACTTTGTCAATGAGAGGTATGAAGAAAGAAAGCAACGATATCTAAAGATAACTACTTGTTTATCGCGTAACCTTTCCTTCAGTCCTTTTCATTTGACCTAGAAAGAGCATGACGCAAAAGTCAATTTCTACAAACATCAGTTGTAACACGCCATGAGATAGGTAAAACAGCCGTGTAAGGTCATTACCTAACTCCATTGTTTAAATATGAAACCATTTACATACGCCGGGACTACTAATTAACATTTACATAACAATGTTTATGTTTTAAGCTTCAAATAGCTATCCTGCTCCATCTTAAATCACTTGAAGTTCCTAAATAACAGTTAATTGTTTCTAATAGCATGACTAACCGATCTGCAGATGGAACGAAATCGCGAAAAAGTCATATAAAGATACTTACCTTAACATATTTCGTTTCAAGACATTTCTTTCTTGTAATTAAGAAAGTTTCATTTTTAAATTATTAGTTAGATTGAAAGTAGATACAAAAATAGAGTAGGTACACGTAAAAAAAAATATAACACACGTACACGTAAAATTGTACACGTCATAATTTATTAAAACACAATTGATTTTTAAATGTTACGGTGCCCATTGGAACCGCGCGGTGCCAGACGAATTAATTAAAAAAAAATTGCTAATAATATAAATAATAATTAAAATCAGCTTATTACAAATGGACGTAAGTGTAAACTCAGGCATAATGCAAGCATACCTTTGCAGGTACACAAATCAACAAAATGTCAATGTCAGTAACATGTCTATAGAACGTTAAAGCTGGAAACAAATTATCGGTCGCGGCTGACCGGCAGACAGCTGTGACTGATACGTGTACACAGTCTTTTGAATTCAGGACGCCAGATTTCTGTCGGACGTCCGAACGCTCAAGGTTACGTCCACGACTTACGTCCGATAGTTTGCACAGCTCTGTGTACATTCATTATCTAGATTGCGGCTCTCAGCCGCGTCCGCAAGCCGCGTCCGATAATTTGTTTTCAGCTTTAATGACAATTTTGACAATTTTTTTTTATTACCTGCAATTAGGCTAAGACACAAAGTAAGTTGTGCCTGAGTTTTCATTGGTTTCATATTATTTAAAAATTATTGACTATCTGAGTAAATAATAATAAAAAAATTCTGAAAAAAAATTTATTTTATTCCGCACGCTAATACCACCAAGGTTTTCTTATTTTGCTTCCTCGGTGAAAATGAAATGTCCATTCTCTTTACTGTCTATTGCAACCGTAGAAACATCAATGGGTTCGATTCTGCATTACAGCGACTAAATTTATTTTAGTTTATTCCTATCTTTATTTTACCTCAAAAAAAGAAAAGGGATAGAAGATAACCTACCGAATTTAGTCCTGTCAGAGGCTGTATTTTAGTCGTGACTTATTTACTTATGCACTAAACACGTTATGAAATGCCTTAGTAGACAGGACTAATTTTAATTTGACAGGACTAAATATCACTCATCTCTCTTCTTCTCTATGAGAAAGAAAATGACAGGACTAAACTAAAATAAGTTTAGGCGCTGTAATGCAGAATCGAACCCAATAAAATCGTTCTAAAGATATCGTAAGCACTAAGCGACCTTCCAGTCGGTAATACCAAATCAATTCATTGACATAAACGGCGTCAATACATGAATGTTCTATTACATTGTCTGATAGCTGGTGGGAAGTGACCCTGTTATTTCTGTCTGTAGGTCAATTGTACTACTACGTTGATGCGCATGACGTAAATAGTTTACAATGTATATCAACATTAACACAAGAGTCACGCTGACGCGATTATGAGAATAGAATAGATAATTGTTAATAAATTATAACCACTCTAAAGAGTAAAAAAAACCGACTTCAATCTTCAACTTATATGGTTTTCTCATTGATGCCGTTGTCGGAACTGGACAAAATTAAAATGGGAGCAATCTAGAAGCACCAGCTTTCAAATAAAAAAAGAATCATCCAAATCGGTTCACCCAGTCGAAAGTTCTGAGGTAACAAACATAAAAAAAAACAGACGAATTGATAACCTCCTCCTTTTTGAAGTCGGTTAAAAATATCTACGATTTCATGTTTTAATGTAAGCGTATATAATAAAAACAAAGTAAAGAGCGTGTTTAATGGGTATATTCTTTTAAGTTAATCGCTGAACCTTCGTAATGACATGCCTCGTAATGTCACGGAAATGTCAATTAGGCCCAGGGGGTTGTGGTGTACGCGCTATACTCTGGTTTCCAGTAGAATAACTCCCGGTTTCCAAAAGGCTTCGATCAACAGTTGATCGAAGCCAAAAGGCAAACTAACAGACTTAAATCCGTCTTTCCACTTTCAACAACCAATCAGAAAAGTTATAAATGAGATTTACCAGTCTGCCTGTGTATTTTGGTTTGATATGCCTTTCGGAAAGAAGAAAGAATGAAATATTTATTTTTTCCTATTAATTCTTTAGAGTACAAAACTTAAACTGGGGGCGTACGGAATTCGGCTCCCGAGCTTATTTCAATAAACGCCTGCATTCGATCACGCTATGCGCTATAAAACCTGTTTATTTTCTGCACTAAAAGTTAAACGGCGCTAATATTGCGTGTTGATTGGACTGTATCTATTACTAATACAAGTAGTAAAACTGACACGACACTGTAACGGGTGTCGATTTATTTTTAGCTGGAGTAGGAGTGTAGTGTTAATAGGTGGGTGCGTTCAGCAGAAAATAGCTCTCGATAGCTTTCGTATGCAAAATGGCTGAATTATATTCTTTTTATTTTTTGTATTTCGTATCGTTTAAATACACTCGAGATAGTATTTTGTAATTTGTATTTTAATAAAAGCAAAACATGTATTTCACCCAGCTCTGCCTAGAGTCCACTAGAGCGACTATAACGTATGCGCCATCGCGTCACACGGGGCGCAGAGGATCAAAGGGTTTCAAAATAAATGGAGATAAATATACTTCAGCTATAATATTCTAGAAAGAAGCACAATTATTTGTTTGACGTTTTCTAGGTAGGTATACATAATTACTTTATATACACAAACGTATCGCTAGGTGTCGTTACTTGCAAAATAGAACGCGCTATAGAAGTTTTCTTATGTTTGTATATAAGCCCTTATTACATAAGCTTTTTTGGTACCGCTTTACCCTTTACCCAGTACATTAGAGTTCAGGAGTGCAATATAGCGTGTCATTCTCAACCTTATTGACATTTGTCAGATCAGTATTGTCGGTATTCAACAGATTGACCTTAATCTGAGAGGTTCCCGTCGACTTATAACGTTGTTTTTATTTAAATTGTTAACTATTTTTGTTTTGCCTCAACATAACGTTGTTTAGTGTGAATACGACACCGTGAGACGGGAGCCAGTTATTTGGTAAACACCGATTCCCCAGTTATCGGCGGGGTTACACTGATACACTGATATGAATTATGATGTATCACCTGTTATCGCCTAATCGTATCACTCAATTATACAGATTTGAATTTCGAACAAGGTCTTGAATGAACAATTAGAAACAACTAAATAACGAAACGAGTATGTAATGTAACTATAGTTCGTTCGCGTTAAGAATGCAGTAAAATCAACATTAACCGTCGGCCTAGCCCGACCCCTAACCAATCAAATCTTTTCAAATTAAAAAGTCAAGTTCACAACGATAGTTGTAATTTATAGTTGTAATTTGAAAAGATTTGATTGGTTAGGGGGCGGGCTAGGCCGAAGGATAATGTCCATTTTACTGCATTCTTAACGCGAACGAACTATAGTCTGTTTCAAATATAAAATTTCTCGACGAGCATCTACGAGACGTGGATGAAGAGCGGCAGTTTCGTTGCAGGTGGCAGTCAATTGTCTTGGTATGTATGTTGATACAACCTAACTAGATTAGATAGGGACCCCATATTTTGGACCAGAGCCTTCTACTTAGCTACGCCACTGCATATATGCCTTGTTTGTGTTTTGCAAAATGTGAGAGGTGGAAAGACCCACCCCTGGAAGGACGTCGGGCGGAAAGCAATAACGGACGTAATATCAGGCAAGTTTCTTATCTTTCTGATGTTATGACCATCCTCCTTCGATTTATTCGTTTTCATAAACAACCCTCCGGGTGACAAAGCATCTATGCTCTACTTTAAACGTAGACTACAAAAACTTTCAAATTCATACATGAGCCTACTGATAAATTGCATCTGAAAAGGGCTTCTTCCTGGCGCATTTGGGTAAAAATGTTGGCTATTTAGATAAAGATGAATCTAACAAAACACGTGCAGCCGATTTGGCTCTACGCTAAGTCAAGAAAATATGCTGACATACACGTGAAGTAGCTATGCTCGGAATTTCTCCGAAGGATAGGATACGTAACGAGTACATCCAACAGAGAACCAAAGTTATCGACACAGCTCAAAGAATAAGCAAGCTGAAGTGGCAGGGGCCCGGCCATATCTCGCGAAGAACTGAAAACCGTTGGGGTAAACGTGTTCTGGAGCGGAAACCGCGACTCGGCAAACGTAGTGTAGGACGCCCTCCGGCCAGATGGGATGACGATCTGCGAAAGGCTGCAGGTAGATGCTGGACGCGACGAGCTGAAGACAGGGCGCTATGGCGCTCATTAGGGGAGGCCTATGTCCAGCAGTGGACTAAGATAGGCTGGTGATGATGATGATGACGCGTGAAGTACATAATTCTAAGCACCTGAAAAACGTTACCTCTCTTATGGTGAAGTTTAGTAAAAGAAATCGTCAAAATCTGTAATGTAAAACGTGACGTACGAACCAACTATTGTACCGGGCCGGAATTCATGTAGGTACCTACATAAAAACTAATGTTTTATTCATAAATAGTAGAATAAGAAAACAAGATAATGTCGAAAGTACCTATCGATATGCTATTGGTTGGATTGCTCCGGAACAGACCTCGAGCGAAATGGCCACGCACGTACGTCAAGGAAGTTTACGCAACCCCATATCTGGGTCGAATCTGGGCTGAATACGAAGTAGGGGACGTGCTCTTAGTTTACGTCAGAAAGACTTCTACTAGAATTAGACGGATTTTGCTACTAGTTTTCGTGTGCATCTGGATTGAGGGCCCACTTTTTAAATTATTGCGAAACGAAATGATACTTACAGGGCATTTACTTACAATTTTGTAAAACCTAAAGCAAAGATTCTTAAATTTGTTAAACGTAAATCAAAAGAGTTATGGTCAAATAGCTTGGGCCCTCAATCCTGACGCCTGCATAAAACGGCATAGTCGAATCTCAGAAAGTACTATCCCTGGGATAATAATTTTTATTCGAGTATTTAGTTAGGAATTTGTTAAATACATTAAGAAATTGTCAAGTCTTAAGAATGCGAGAATACAGATTTATGGCGGTTTAGCTTGGGCCCTCAATTCATCAATTTTGATATTGTAGAATCAGCAAAAAATATGAGTTTTTCTAAGGAAAGATATTAATACGACTTTAATATATTTGAGTTCCATATCTCGGAAAATTTGTTAAAAAGAAATAACGACACAAAAGTTAATTGTTAAAAAGTTATTGAAATTCGTATTTTTTCAAAACGTCTGAACTGAGGGCCCAAGGTTTTTGTCAGTATTGACTAGACTAAGCTTTCTACACTACCGCACTTTAGGCTAAGTATTTTAACAAATTCTTAACTAAAAGGCTACAAAGCGTCCATTCTTCTAAATGCCGTACTTTAGGAGAAAATTGATTTTCGATGTTTTTTAAGAGAAAATTCAGTAGGGTGTATATGATTTTGTTACTTTTTTGAGACAAATCAGCATGTACCCTCTTAGAAGATATTTCATAAGTTGTTGTCGGAAGCGATTACGTTTTGTGTGATCCAAAATTAATAAAAGGTGTTATTTAAATGGTTATCATAGTATTCGTATTTTTGACGCCTGACGTACGCGCGTCCCCGTCATGTTTTTTGTTTAATTTTCATTTTGCTGTGTATTTCGGGTTTTGACTCATATTAGTGATAGTATATTATACCTATGTGGCAAGCACAGATCATTAATCTAGCTCTGTGGTAGCAAGGGTCCGTGACAGTGTGCAGTGAATGGGAAATTCGATAAAATGCCAGGGATAAACATTTTTGGATTGCCTCAAGAAGTCTTAATGAAGTCATCAGTAAAAGTGCTATTATTTTACTGTTGAAAAAAGTTTGTTAAAAAAAAAAGACCCACAATCGCTCCATACTTGTATGGTTTTTTTTTATTGTTTAGCGGCCTTTGGATTCTAGGCCTAATAGCCTTATTACTTTCCTATTATTATTAATCTTAGTAAAATGGCTCTGCTTTGAATTTTTTGATTTTTTGTATTGAAAAGGCTCCAATACTACCGGTTTTACCGATTTAAAAAAAAATGTTTTGCCAATGGAAAGCGTACTTTTCTGGGAGTAACATGTGCTATAATTTTCCCACGGGAACAGGCCTAAACCACGTTACCGATTTAAAAAGTTCTTTTAAAAATGGAAAGATACATTACCAGGGAGTAACAAAGGCTATATTTTATTCCCGTATTTTCACGGGAACGGGAACTACGCGGATGAAACTGCAAGGCAATGCTAGTTGTTAATATACAGGGTTATAATTTTAATACGTCCAATAGGTACATAATTTCATTGATTATTGGCACTTTCTTATTTTATTTTTCCACGCATACGTAGGTGAAGGCACAGCACAGCTAATCGTATATAATTATATCGAGCTTTATATATTATATACAATATGTAACAGAATAAGTGCAATTCCTGAAATTAGTTTGTTCAGTATCGACTACATATTCGATTTCATCTATTTTTAATATGTGTTAAATTTTTCCGAAAAATGAATTAGCATAGCTGAATTTAATGCTATCTATTGAAATCGTACTATTATAGAACGATATTTAAGAAAATTGGACACAACTAAAGTTCGATTGCATCTTTTTTTATATTAATTTACTAACCGGGGTGTATGAGAAAATGGCGCTATTTCTGTTACGCGTTGTATAATTATATATATTGTATCTGCGCTTTACAAAATACTACTTACATGATCACAACGAATACTTGTTTATACTTACGATAAACATTATGGTCACCCTACTGAATTTTCTCATATAAAACATCGAAAATCAATTTTCTCCTAAAGTACGGCATTTAGAAGAATGGACGCTTTGTAGCCTTTTAGTTAAGAATTTGTTAAAATACTTAGCCTAAAGTGCGGTAGTGTAGAAAGCTTAGTCTAATCAATACTGACAAAAACCTTGGGCCCTCAGTTCAGACGTTTTGAAAAAATACGAATTTCAATAACTTTTTAACAATTACCTTTTGTGTCGTTATTTCTTTTTAACAAATTTTCCGAGATATGGAACTCAAATATATTATAGTCGTATTAATATCTTTCCTTAGAAAAACTCATATTTTTTGCTGATTCTACAATATCAAAATTGATGAATTGAGGGCCCAAGCTAAACCGCCATAAATCTGTATTGTCGCATTCTTAAGACTTGACAATTTCTTAATGTATTTAACAAATTCCTAACTAAATACTCGAATAAAAATTATTATCCCAGGGATAGTACTTTCTGAGATTCGACTATGCCGTTTTATGCAGGCGTCAGGATTGAGGGCCCAAGCTATTTGACCGTAACTCTTTTGATTCACGTTTAAGAAATTTAAGAATCTTTGCTTTAGGTTTTACAAAATTTTAAGTAAATGCCCTGTAAGTATCATTTCGTTTCGCAATAATTTAAAAAGTGGGCCCTCAATCCAGATGCACACCTAGTTTTCTGATATATCGTTTTCGTTAGTACCTATATGCGTGTTCTCCTTATTTATACTTGACGGCTATCTCGGCTGACGCCACATGGGACATTATGCTTTTATTATGAAACCCATTCATCTTTTTGGTGATTACTCTAATATTGTGGTAATTTGGGGACAACGGGGCTGGTTGCATAGCTACTAATACTTAAATTAAGATTATAAAGTAAGCTCTTTAGGGGTCGTCCATTAATCACGTGAGGTTCGAAAGGGGGGGGGGGGAGGGGTTCGGAAAAAATCACGAAATATCACAAGGAGGGGGTGTAATGAGATATCACGTGTATTTATTTTTGGTCAATGAAAAATTAAAAAAATATATATATAAGTATCTCACGCCTTTCATCCCCGAGGGGGTAGGAAGAGGTATTCCATTACTGGATATACCCACATTTCATGAGATACATTGGACCCCTAAACGTGATAGGTGGTGAGCCCATCGCCGGATCGGGTCTGTTTACACATGTCTCAGAATTAATTCTGAGACCTGCGGGTTTTTTTAAATAAATAAAATAACGATGTTTTCCTTCACCGTCGAGTTAGTGATAAATATGTACGTAAGTTTTTCTAAAACCTCATTGGTATATGCCAGGATTCGAACCCGAGCCTCACTGATTATCAATGAAAAATATCTAAACCAATAATTAGCACGTGACTTTTTATTTCTGCTTAATTTTCCAAAAATTTTATCATTTCGTCATCGAAAATTTCAATGTACTGTCTACCAAAAAAATACACGTGATTTTGGTACGGGGGAGGGGTAGTCTAAGACCTCTCCAAGGAGGGAAAGGGGGTTCAAAAAGTTGCTAAAATCATCACGCCCTTATGTAATTTTTTGTTGTCCTAAATAAATAAATGGCGGAGTTACATGATAAGACGACTCAGGACTAATAACTGATATTGATTTGGAATCTACTAAGAATATGTTTGTCATGTCAGATACCCTAGGGTAAGTTGAACAATTCTGGCAGTTAGATGGCCACTAGCCTAACACCATCTCCCAATCCACGGTGGGCTCTCGTAGGAGATTATGGTCCATACTTGCTCAGTGTGAGGAAAAACTCTTAGCCCACCAGTGGGCTGTCCCGGGTTGATGATGAAGAATCTGTCTAGAGTTTCTTTTAGCCATGTTAATATGTTTTCAGGTGGTATTGAAAGCTGTAATCAGTTAGTCTAACACTATCTCCTTATCCGCAAAGCTTGCTTTAGAAATTATTGAACACGACTGTGACAAAAGATACTATAACGTGATGGTATCGATCAACTGTGACTAAAAACCCCATAACGTGATGGTATTGTTTCTGTTTCTCGCCGGTAGCGAAGACTTCAAGCGTGTTCGCAGTTTTGCACTCTAACCGACTGCGGTGTCTACGCTATAGTGGAACCATCGCATGTCAGATTCGCAAAATGACGGATTCGTAAAATGTCGGAATTCTGACATTCTGCTTATCTGACCATTTGCGTTTCGCAGAAAGTCAGATTCGCAAAGTCTTGTCGCGATTCTAAGTTCTTCTGCGTTCCGAGTTCCGACGTCATTTAGCATTAGCTCAGCGGTCGGCAGCGGTCTACAGGGCGCACATCACTATCCTACTAATATTATAAACGCGAAAGTTTGTATGGACGGATGTTTGTTCCTCTTTCACGCAAAAACTACTGAACGGATTTTGATGAAACTTTACAGTTATATAGCTTATACATCAGAATAAGACATAGGCTATATTTGATCCCCGTATTCCCACGGGAACGGGAACTACGAGGGTGAACCCGCGGAGGCGCTGCTAGTTGTAAATAATTCAGGAAATATAAAATCTTAGTGTATACAAAATATTCTCATTACCGATAGTTTTATCGTTGAGACGGCCTTACAACAACTTATCAGATACTCACGTATCTGTAACGATTCTCTCTATCATAATAGCGTTAGCATTTTACTAATGACTAAGAGATTTTACTATCTCAGCAATGCGTGCGTACGGTGTGCGAGCTGAGTGGGTGTGCCCTAACCTACATAAGAATTGAGAACGAAATGATATGAATAAAAATGTTCCGGAAGACATGCCGCTTGATAGACAAAATAAATGCACAACCCTACCTCGGAGTGCAACCGAATTAAAATTTTAAACAAAGAGTACCGAATACAAACAGGAAACTAAAAAAAATAAAAAGCGCTAGTTTCTACGATTTTCAAAGGTTCTCCTCGGTTTCCCTTGGACGCCATCATCCGATCCTGGTTTCCTTATCATGGTACCACCTTCGGATATCTTCTTACCAACAAAAAAAGAATCATCAAAATCGGTTCATAAACGACAGTCACCCGCGAACACACATAAAAATAAATATATATAGTTGAGAAACCTCCTTTTTTAAAGTCTGTTAAAAATACGTTCTTTCACTTCATATTCCGTTCATTATTATCGTTCCCGGACTAATTCATCCCCCGCGGTGGCGGGTAGCCGAGTCTCGAAGAAAGGGGACCATTCATAAGAGAACTTTCTTTGATATAGGTTGTTTGTGATTGTGGTGCTCACCCCAGAGGCCGGGGTCGTCGAAGCACGAGTGGTGGTTGGAGACAGTCAGCAGTGGAACGCCAGGAGCGCGTCTTCCCACCGCATGCCGGAGCGCCTCGCGGTTGTATACCGTCGTCTTGTTCAGGAACTCTGCAATGAACGAGACACGTCAAGGGAACCCTGTTTTGGAATGGCGACCCTCAAGGTCATCACAGTAAATATACAAAATATAACAGAATAATCTCAATTCCTAAAATTAGTTTGTTCAGTATCGACTACTCATTCGATTTCAGCTATTTTTAATATGTGTTAAATTTAAAAAAAATGAATTAGCGTAGCTGAATTTAATGCTTTGTGTTTGGAAATCGTGCTATTATTAATCGATATTTAAGAAAATTGGTTAGACACAACTAAAGTTCGATTGCATCATATTTTTTTTATATTAATATACTAATTGGGGTGTATGAGGAATTGCGATTTTTCTGTTACGCGTTGTATCAGCTAAAGCAGAGTCGAACGGCCGAAACGCACTCACTCAGACACGGAAAAGATTCTCTAGAGAAGTGGTTACGTTTTGGATTTAAATGCGTAAAACACCGAATACGATTTTACAAAAATATAAGAGTGGATATATAAATATAAGAGTAATATAAGAGACCCTAAAGGAGCGTAGATAATAATCTCCGAAAAAAGGCACTGTTGCCGTACTGCTTTAACTTATTTATTTTCTGTAGTCATCGGTACTATTTAAGAGCGCGTTGGATCGACAAAGAATAAGATTAAATCCGAAAATATTATTGGTTTGCGCATCGGGGTTAGGTGTATTCTAAATTACTCGGGTCATTGGACTCGATTCTGCAGCCCAGCTAAAATTCCTAATTTTAAGTTAGCCTTTCCTTCACCATAGAATACGGAAGAAAAATAACAGAAACAAACCATAGATCATAGAATTCATAGAGTAATGTCAAACATGTAAAAATCCATCAGAAAATGCGCATCATGCGCTTGGAATCCAAAAAAACTGCACTTCAGGACACAGAAAATATTTTGGTAAATTATATCAAACAACATATAATAACATTAATAACAAACAGACCTTATATAAATAAACTGACGTCCGCGAACAAAATGGCCTAATTATAAAATAAACTATCCAACAATTCAATTCAATTTATTTATTTCTTTGCTGAATGAAAGTAGCGGCCTATCGAGTTGCTGGTTCCAAATGCAGTACCCCGAGAAGAACCAGCAACAAACTTATTAAACTTATTAAATAAATAATAACTAGGTAGGTAAGATAATTATATTACTGAGAGTTTTATACAACAATGAGTATGTAATTAGTAGACAATTGTTTAAGCTACTGATTATTCATGAAATAGAATGTCATTTTTATTGAAAGTAAACTTCGAGACTTGTCAAAGACAGGGAAGTGAGCTCTGTATTGAATGTCAAATTCAAGGATTTTACTTATCACTGCTTTACTTAAAGATTCTTGAAAACAAACTTTGTTTTCAGTGGCCTTCCATTAGTCAATTACTTAGTTATGTATGGATGAAAATACGTTTGACGTAATGTGAAGGCAATTCACAACATTTCATTTTCTAAACCCCCCTAAATTATAAGTTAGATTGAAAGTAGATACAAAAATCGAGTACTCATATTTTTATATTTGGGTTATAGAAACAATAATTAAAATCGGCTTATTACAAATAGGCGTAAGTGCAATGCAAACTCAGGCATCATGCAGGCATACCTTTGCTTTGGTACACAAATCAACAAAATGTCAATCTCTTAACATGTCAATACAATGATAAATGTAAATTTTGACAATTTTTTCTTTCTTTCCTGCAGTTAGGCTAAGACACAAAGTAAGTTGTGCCTGAGTTTTCAGTTTTGGCATATTATTACGAAATTATTGATTATATCAGTAAATGATAATCAGAAAATTCTTATATATTAAATAAATATATAAATTATATATATTAATATATATATGTATATATATTAAAATTCTGATTTTTTTTTATTCTGCACACTAATACCTCCAAATGGTTTTTTTATTTTGCTTCTTCGGTGAAAATGAAATGTTGTCCATTGCAGCTACTAAACTGATCCAGCACATGACTAAAGAGACATAACTGACCTTTCCCTTTAAACAAACTGTCTGCTTTTGCCTCTGTAAATGGCTCCCAGTCACTTCCTGCTTTTTAAAGTAAGTTGAACTTTGTACCCAAACTCAAAAACTTTTACTTTTTAAATTAAGTTATTTTCTGGTTGGGGTATATCCTAAATATTTTATATAACAAATTTGCTGTTTGGAGAATACAATGTTTAGTATTTTAATTAATAATTTGCTTTGTCGCTACTTCAAAGAATGTGAACCCAAGAGAAGGTAACAAATGATTCTGAATAAAATAATATTTAGAACGAAGCTTGATGTATACTACAACATATTATATAAACACCTTATAATGTTGTTTGTTACAATTAAAATAAGTGACAAATGCTACATTGTGTATGGAAAAATGGTACATTTACAACCCATTGTTATTGTGTTTTTGCCTATTACTATATTTTTTCTTTTTTTTTTTTGTTTTGCATTGTGGCAAATATTGCCATAGCAAAAAAACTTCAGGCATTATCACACTACATGTATTTAATAATTTAATTACCAACTGAAACGAATACAATGAAAAAGTTATTGGATTAGTGAAAATTTAAGATTTTTGTTTCTTCACTTAAAGCAAACTCTTTATAATAAAAATTAAAAGTTCTGTCCCTTGTTTTAAGTAATAGATTCACTTCTTAAGCCAAGAAAATGAGACACAATTGATTTTTTATTGTTCTGTCGCACATTGGAACCTTACGGTCCTTGACTGATTGAATTTAGGTGACCTTCGGGCCTTCTTATCTCCTAATGAAAATGAGTCACATCTTTATAGATGATTTTCAGGCTTAGACCTGATAAGATTATGAATGTGTTTATCATGATTAACCCAGTGAATAGAGAGCTTATACCTTACAAACGGTCCGGTAGTTCTAAATTTTTTACATGTTGTCTAGGATGGTTGTCAAGTGTTTAAAATGCAAAATGCACAATTCCCCCCCCTCCGCGCCCTCCGCCATCTTGAAAAAACCGAAAAAAAATCGGCACTTTTTTTAGATTTTCACTTATATCTTTGTTTCGGTGCATTTTAGCTACAAAACAGTTCTCTTCAATGTTGTAGAGAATGAAATTCCCTATAATATACGTGTTAAATTTTGTTTGTAGGGCAGATAGTTCACGAGATATGATATTTTAAAAAAGATAAAAAAATACGCATTTTTTCACTTTTTTTCAAATTTTTCAAACTTCTAACTTTAGAACGCTGTAATTCAATTTTGGCCTATTTGAGAAAAACAAGTATTAAGAATAAAAATTGTAGGGAATTTAATTACCTACAAAATGGATGTATACTTTTTTAACCAACCTTACGGAGGGGGCAGTAAGCATTAAAATGAAAACAACGGCATATTGTTTATTTGATAAGTTTGAAAAATTTCCGGAAAATGCGTATTTTTTTATATTTTTAAAAATATCATATCTCGTGAACTATCTGCCCTACAAACAAAATTTAACACGTATATTATAGGGAATTTTATTCTCTACAACATTGAATATAACTGTTTTGTAGCTAAAATGCACCGAAACAAAGATATAAGTGAAAATCTAAAAAAAGTGCCGATTTTTTTCGGTTTTTTCAAGATGGCGGCGGGCGCGGAGGGGGGGGAATTGTGCATTTTGCATTTTAAACACTTAACAACCATCCTAGACAACATGTAAAAAATTTAGAACTACCGGACCGTTTGTAAGGTAACCCCCCTTATTTGGTCTCTATTCACTGTACTAGATACTGCTCAAACAATTGCTAAATCAAATTTTAATTTAAAACTTTATTTTTAATCTTTCTAGATTAAACCATTTAAAAATAAAGTTGTATTTATTTAACACATTCAATAAGAGATTTGAGAGTATAGCTATTGAATGCTCCAGTCAAATTAAACATAATTGGTCTACAGCAGTCAAGGACAATCTTAATGTGTCTCTATTTTATTGCATGAGGAATTAAAGAGGGGATAATTTTTAAAAAGTCAAATGTTTTGTGAATATAAAATTCTGCATAAGTTTGTATTTTTGAATGTGGTTTTGTTATTATAATTATTTATTTTGGAAATTTTACAATAAATATACATACATACATAATCTCACGCCTATTTCCCATTGGGGTAGGCAGAGACAACAGACCGCCACTTGCTACGAACCTGGCAGATCTCTCGCGCTTCCTCCACATCCATCAAACGACTCATGCATGCTCGTCGGTTTCGGGTACTCTTTATCTGGCTTTTCTTCAACACATCACAATAAATATATAAACTAATTAAATAGGTACTAAATACATATTAGAACATAGGTTGGTATTGCAAATCAATTGAAGTAATGGCATAGCATGGATATTGTTTTTATAATTTGTACATGGTAATCAGGCCATTCATTAGACACACCTTGCATTGTGAAGAAAATTTATAACTTACCGGTCTGAATAGAATTACTTTAGCTACAGGGTACTAATAATTAGCAAACAAGAAAAGTAGGTACCTAATCCTAATATCGTAACCATAATTTAGTACACAGACCTCATACCATGTGTGCTAGAAAGTTTTGAGTGGGATTCTGAATCCTGATGTATTTGACAAAATATAGAAATTGACCCAAATCCAGTAATTATCACCTCACTAAAAACAAATAGGTACATACAAGAAAAGGGCTATTCAAAAATTTTGAAGGCACTTCCTGTAGCACCTCGCATATAATTAGTCTGTCGAGTAAAAAGTCGTAACGCGCCAAACTGGTAAACAAATGCATGCGAGGCCGAGCCACCTCAGCTGCGGGTCAATTTACGCTGACCAAGCAACCAGTTTCTCCACTTGCTTATTCACGCAAAAACTGTAACCTACATAGCGTTTATCGCCAAATTTCGACATAGGAATGTTAGTGTGACATACGAAGAAGTTTTTAAATACTTAAACTAGGACGTACCTACGATAATCTTGCTGAATAAACCCACAACTGCGACGGTGATGGTACTCGCGCACGACCACAGCGCCCCTGGGCTCCGCAGCCGCGGGATGATCCAGCCGATGTCGTAGCCCATGGCGGCGGCAGCACCCCAACACTGTCCCGCACTAAACCAACATCATTACTGTGATTAACTTTGATAAAAATCAACTTTTCTGTATTACACTCGACACCCGTGCAACTCAGTTGAGAAATTGACAGCTGACTGATTTCACTGGCCAGGGGGCCAATTCTACTAAGTGTCAACGGTCATAGTTGGATGACAATGAGATGTCAATGGTGTTATTTTGACACTTTTCAGAGCAAATAACACCATCGACTGACCATGTCATTGTCATTGTCATCCAACTGCAACCGTTGACATTTAGTAGAATTGGCACCCTGCTCTACTTGACATTGACACTCTTGACATTTTACTTTTTAAAAGTGTTGCCGCCAAAGTTATTAAATTGTACCATTGTGGATGGGATGAAAAGGGGTTGTAAATGCTTTTACAAAAAGCTACATTACCTTTTTCCAATTAAAACAAATGTGTCAGTATATATTTACAAGTTTAGTATATAAGGCGTTTTTAACAAATAAAAACTAGTTCATTCGCTAAAGATAGATGGCGATGTCATCGAATGATGGGTTTTTTGTTCTAATGACTGAAAGGGTCATAAAAATATACAGCTATTGATGCCGACAAACGTTTTTTTTATTAGTGCAATATCAAATTTTGTGTTGTGGTTGGTGTGTTTTTTGCTTCTTTGCACTAGGTTTAAAGTGGTTCGAACTAAAACGGAATAGAAGTCTGGCCACGCTAACTCTGCAGAACTCCAGAAGTCAAAAAAATTTGGAAATGAAAAAACTGCACATGGTAATACTGTCTATACTACAGAAAACGTATTTGATACTTGTATTTCTTGTACTTGTACCCATACCACCTATTGCAAACCATAAATAAAAAAATTAAAAAAATATTATAGTGTTTAAATATATGAAGTGGGAATCATTATACGGGAATAAAATACAGCATAAGTTACTCAGGGATATTCCAGCTTTCTATTGGTAAAACAATTTAAAAAGAGCTCTATTCGTCTTTGAGTTGATTAATAACAAAGATACAAAAATACAAATCTTTCCTCTCTAGAGTATTAGCACAGACCAGTTTAGTATTAGTATATATGAATAGTTCCTTGACCGTGACTACTAAAATACTACAACTACTAATAAAATGTCATTCCATACGTTAAGAATATCTCTAGAATTACTCAAGGACAGTTTATAAATAATGACGAATTGTTTTAAGACAAATATTAGGTCGTTACTTATGAAGTTGGCGTTTTGTAAGGGAGGAACACAGACACGTTTTTTTTTAAATATAATATATTTATTTAATCAAAGTATGTACAGTCAAGAGCACATGAAGCTTTACACTTGTAGTGCGAGTCTGACCTCTAAGACGATTGCAATAAGAACGTTACAAAGTCCAGTGTGTCAAGCTCCACGTGCTCTTGACTGTACCATTGCTATCTATGCACTTTTGCCATCTCATATGTAGTTCATTGATCCCTTTACTAAGAAAACCATTCGGACGGGAATCTATGAAATCTTTGAAGGCGCTTTGGACTGCCCCATCGGAGTAGATTTTTTTCCCTTGCAAGAAGTTACCCAAATTTTGAAAAATATGGTAATCGTCTGGCCAGATTTAAAAAAGCTGTAGTAAACGACACCGGCACTAGTCCACCAAACGCTAACAAGTAGTTTTTTTTAGTCAATTGTCGCTTGGGGGAGGATATAGCTGGTTCGCCAGGGTTCAGCCATTGCGATGAGCGTTTTCGATTGTTGTACAGGGTCTGAAATAAAAGCAAATAATTGCAAGCAAGCAAAGCAAACACCAATTTTCGACAATTTTGTCTGTCTGTGGATGTGTGTGTGTCTGATTTTGATGTTTGGTGTGGAGATAACTGAGTAACCGGGGAGTAATGTTGACTACATTTAGGGTACTTTATATATCGGTAAAATGTCTCATTCTCACGGAAAAATAAAAAAAACTGGGTTAAAAGAGAAATACGTACTACTGCGAAACGATTAGGGATTGCAATCCGGAAAAACGGATCCGGTAATCCGGCGGATCCGGAATCATTTAATGGTTACCGGATCCGGTACCAATATACCGGATCCGAAGACCGGATCCGGTGCTAGCAGTTTGTGGGAAAATAATACAGCTGTTGCATGAGTAGGTACTTTAAATGCGTTGCGTCTATTAGAAGTCGTTTAGCTGATGACACAATTAACAATATTTGTTTTCTACGATCTTATTTTCAAAATCAATATTGATTTTCTTTTAATACTTATATTTTTTTACAATTATTACTTAAAATAAGTTGATTAAACTAAAGAGTTCTAAACTCATCATTGTGATAATTTTAGCCATTCATTCGTTCGACAGATTCATCAAATCATGATGGTATCTGTCATAATCATAAATACCTATCAGACTTGTTTGTTAGCATTTTCAAATACTTTAATAATGATTTTGATCTCATTTCAGTTAATTACGTAAGGTTAATTGTATCTATTAGATATTATAGTTACTTGATAATAAATATTGTTACTTATAGATTGATCTATCTGTGAAAGTGAAATTTAGAAATACTGAGCTACTCGTTACGTCGTAAAATTATTACTAGTTACCTACACTACTAAAATTTTAATTGTTTTCTTGTTGTCTATTTGTCTTAGCATTGGTTAGGAACTAAAGTCGATTTTATGTATTTGTGATTTATTTTTTATAAGCTACCTACATATAAGTGCAGTGACACTTGATTATCTCACTTAATATGTACTAAAAAGCGAAAATCATGATTTAATCAATCCGACTGGATCCGACCGGATCCGGCCGGATTGATGGGAATCCGATCGTATCCGGCCGGACTGAAAATGACGCCGGATTGCAATCACTAGAAACGATAACACTTAGAAACTTGAAATATGGTATGTAGGTGTCATATACGTCGTAGGCAACCGCTATAAAGGGATTTTCGGAACGCTTATTATATATAAAATATAATAAATATATATATTATAAAATATAATAATTAAAATGAAACTTTCAAATTGACCGAATATCAACAATGTATCAAAATTATTCAATCTACTTACTCGTCAACTCTTCTATATCTTGTAAATATTGTCTTTTTCTGATAAGGATCATATTTTGTCCTTCTCTCACATCATTGAATTTACGTATCTTATTATATAATAACTCTCGCACGCCACTTTTTATAGGTTTCACCATTATTTTTCTTGAAAATAAGAAAAAACCACAAATTCGAACTCGATCTGACAACTCAACTACCACAAATTTGACTGACAAAAAAAATTGCCATATGCAAATGTTTTTGGGGTTGCCCGTTTATTCCATTGCAGAGTTAGCGTAGCCAGACTCTATTTACTCAGATTCTACCCGAAATTGCGTTGAATATCTAGCGTGGTAGCTCTGATCCACTGTTGTCTTAGGGGCTATTTACACTAGGGCAATCCAGTAAGCGCATACAAAAAAAAACTTGAGGACAATCCATTGCAGTGGACTCTCCATTTACACGAAGCCATTAGTGTATTGTCTTAGTGGATTGCCCTCGTGTAAATGGCCCATTATGGTCTCATCAGATGGATATGTATGAACGCCTATAAACTACGGTTAACGTTGGCACATGTACGCGTGTTGAAAATAACCCTTGCATTCATGAGAACAAAAAAAAGCCATCATTCGATGACAGGTTAATGGTCTGTGGACATCGCCATTTATCTTTAGTGAATGAACTAGTAGGTATTTAAAAAAAAAACGCCTCATTGTGACTCCACTGCGATTTCTACTGCATTAATAAAATGTGTGGGTGTGGAGTTTCTTACGCCATCCACTTGTTCTCAGCTGTTTATTATAATTTATTTAAATAACAAATTTGAATTAATTAATCTAAATACCAGTCAAGTAGACTTTTGTGAAATAAAAAAAACCTTTTCTGCCCCTATGCCCTACATTAAGCCTACCTACATTAAATAAAATCTTTTAGATTTTTGTATGTTATTGCTCTATATAACGTAGGAACAAAATCTGCGTTCACTATAGGACATTATATTTGAAGCCATATTTAGAATAATAATAACCTGCTGCAGATTAATAATGCTATGTATAACTTATATGCTTGCAAGGTAGGTACTGGGTTTGATTCTGCTTTACAGAAATACCTTAGTTGACTGGACTAATTTTAATTTGACAGGACTAAATATCTCTCATCTCTTTTTTTTTTCTAGAAATGATAGGAGTAAACTAGCAGTAGAGCAGTGATAGCCTGGACGGTTAAAGAGCCGGCCGAAAATCAGTGAGGCTCGGGTTCGAATCCTGGCATGTACCAATGAGTTTTTCAAAACTTACGTACATATTTATCACTAGCTCGACGGTGAAGGAAAACATCGTGAGGAAACCCGCAGGTCTCAGAATTAATTCTGAGACATGTGTAAATAGACCCGGTCCGGCGATGGGCTCACCACCTATCACGTTTAGGGGTCCAATGTATCTCGTGAAATGTGGGTATATCCAGTAATGGAATACCTCTGCCTACCCCCTCGGGGATGAAAGGCGTGAGATTATATTATTATTATTATATTAGGAGTAAACTAAAAAAAGTTTAGTCGTTGTAAAGCAGAATCGAACCCAGTATTGTAGTGGAACCTCCCCATAGTTAGGATGCTTGAACATGTTCCTGTCAATTTTTTGTCTCTTTTAATTATGCCCATGACAGAATAGGAAAAATTACATACTCACAGATTGTCAGACTTGGAAATAAAATAAGGAACACAATTATTTATAATATTTAATCGTAAGCCTAGCTAAATAACTGATCCATATATTTAAATAAATATAAACACGCGGACACAATCAAAACAATCATTTTCATGCATATGAATTAAGCCTCCCCTGGTACTTGAACCCGGCATTTGATTCCGAATGCAAGAACTGAGCTAACTGCTCTGATAATATGCCTACAACAATCATAGGAGTATTTTGTTGTGAGATGTAATGTGTATAGGCATATTCAATAGAAAAGAAAACACAAAAATTGTATCATAACACAGGTAGTACAATAAGTTTAGCTTACTTAATTAATAACAAAATTTCATCTACATATTTAATCATAACATATACCTACTTACGGCTCATTAAGTCTTTATTAAAGTATACAATACAATACAATACAATAACTCTTTATTGTACATCAAAAACAACACAATATGGATACCAACATTAACTAAAGTACAATGGGAGGTCTTATCGCTTTTAGCGATCTCTTCCAGACAACCTCAGGATGGATGAAACTGAGAGATTATAGAACTAGGGTAGACGGTGCACTATATATTATTGAACATACTCTTACATACTATTACATAAATATATAAATAATATATATTAAATAAATTAAACAAGAATAGAAAATACATACTTGAGGATAATAAATAATAATAGATAATAACTATAACATAAATAAAACAGAAAATTAATTCACCTCAATGCTTGCAAGATAGTGAGCCTTCAGTCGCGTTTTAAAAATTATATACATTAATAGGGTAAAAGTTTATTATCTATCACAGCAGCGTCATTGGTTTAAATTATAATAATCTATGTAAAACTAAAACACACAAAAGAACTACCTATGTCCGTTATAGACTTGGAAACTATTCAACCTATGTGCTCCAATCCAGTTTCATTCGAAAGGCAATGCATGCGAAGATGGTTTTAGTCCACTAAAATGATGTATTATTCCCACGGGAATGGGAATAAAAAGGATCCGTGCAGGCAACTCCGCTGGGCACCAGCTAGTAGCTAATGAAATGCAGGGCTCATATCACTGTCATTCAGTATTATTAACGAATGTCTATGCAATCGCGTAACACACCCAAATATTTCTTTGATCACCGATCATTGGTGTCGGGTACTCCACCCGGTTTCAGCAGCACAAACTCGTATATTTCTGATCGTAAGCACAAATTCCCACCAGATTTCACACATGGTTTCCTCAGAACGAAGTTCTTGGTGCTAATTTCCAAATTAACACCGTCCCTTTTATCCGTAGCACTCACTATTGAACTTTCCGGTTCTTCGAGTTTTGACGGATGTCCTAAATCGAAAAATTCTGGATTTTGTGTCCTTGGACCTTTTTCGGTAAGTTCTGTCCGGTGTTCTGTGGATGCAACGGGGAAGCAATGACCCCATTTCCATAGGAGAAGCAGAACAAGAGTAGTGCGCATCTTCACAGCTGTTGGTAGACTGTCTGTCCTGAAATCTGCCTCTCATTTATATGTGCTCGACGCTCGAGGCCGGCGAACTGGGAGATATGTTCCGATTAGATTTCCTCAACGCAGCGAGTCGAGTCGTGGGAAAACACTCATGTGTCATACTCTGTCTTTACAATTTTGTTGATGCACATTTTTTTTTGTATAATGTATTTTAAATTAATAAGTGCAAATGTGGAGAGGCCTTTGCTCAGCAGTGGGACAGCGTATAGGCTAACAAAAAAAAAGTCTAAATGTTCAAATACTGAACAAGAACCTATATTTCACATTGATTTTTATTTTTCATACGCTACTTTACTAAATAACATCGATTATTACAAAAATTACCGGATCAAATAAGTGATGTCAAAAAGCTGGGGTCCGGAGTGCGAAGAATAAACGAGCGTGCATGAAAAGGCTTATGGATGTGAAGGAAGCGAAAGAAGTATGCAGAGATCGAGCAAAGTGGGATCCATCGTGCCTGCCTGCCCCTGTGGGACAATGGCGTGAGCTTTATGTATGTATGTATGTATTTATTACAAAAATTAAAAAATAAACTAACACGCTGTACATGAACAATACACGCACACAACCCAACCAAATATTGCCCAAAAATATCACAAGATAAATAAATTAAGTAGTGAGGTCTTAGTCTTTTCAAAGCATGTTTAAAAAATAATAATATTTTTCTCTTAGAAAAAAAACAAGAAAAATAATAACGGTTTTTTTTCTCTTTGCATGCTAATATATATTTTCAGTTCATTGCCCTTTTCGATTTTGATTTTCTACAGACAGCGTGTCATCTATGTGCAATGTGCAGTGTGGTAAGATTAATAATTTCGCTCTCGTAATTCCCGCCTGCTTCTATCTTTCTTTGTAGGGTTCCGTACCTCAAAAGGAAAAAACGGAACCCTTATAGGATCACTTTCTGTCTGTCAAGACCCTTTTTCTCAGGAACGCGTGGAGGTATGAAGCTGAAATTTATATCAATTACTCAGGTCTACTGTCCCTTGAAGCTGTGAAAAAATCAAACTTCTAAGCCAACGCAATCAAAAGATACAGCCGTTTATGCCGCAAATTTTCGACACTTGCAAGGGAATCAAAACCTACAGGGTGCTTCCCGTGAACTCAGAATCTTGAAATTTGGTACGAAGCAACGTCTTATAGCATAGATAAAGGAAAAATTACGAAAACCATAAATTTGCAAGGTTGTACGGAACCCTCGGTGCGCGAGTCCGACTCGCACTTGGCCGGTTTTTTTCTGAGAATCGCAGTTACTGGTAATGTCGCACCGCTGTGACCTCCGGCGCGTATTCCCCGCCGACATTCTAGTATTTATAATGATGTGGGTTTCCTCACATATGCGTGCCCTTGTTATACAACCGTTAACAATGCAGGCATTATTTAGTGCGTGTAAGTTATTCTAATCGTACTATTCACCATACTGTGCGTGCTGCGTTGCAACTGGCAGGTACGCAATGGGGAATACCTAAACGCGACCAAAACAATGTAATAAGGTGAAGATACCGTCAGAGCAGTACGGTTAGGGATTCCCATCTCTCGCTACAACCTGGTTAGGTCTATGAATAGATAAATAGGTAGATAATGCCTTTATGGGCAATTTACACGAGGCCATTCCTGTGAGCCATTCCGCACTAAGCTAATCCACTAATGGCTTCGTGTAAATGGAGACAGTCCACTGCAATGGATTGTCCTCAAGCTTTTTTTGTATGCAGTTTGGATTGGCTTACTGGATTGTCTTAGTGGAATGGCTCATGGAATGGCCTCGTGTAAATTGCTCATTAGGCATTAAGTTCGTGTGTACTTACATTTTCTTGATATAAATTCGGCTTCAACCAAAAGAGAAGAACGCAAAGAATGATTGACGAACACATGTCGAGTCATTGCTGTGACTGTGATCCTTATAGGTATTATAATTTAAGGATATCATTTACACTTTTTTTTAATGCTGTTATGTAGTCCCAAAACTAGGCAGAGCCTGCGTACTATGGGTACTAAACAACTGGTAGACATACCTAAATAAATAGGTATTAAACACCCAGACACGAAGCCAACAGACATGTTCATGCACACAGATGTTGGACCAGAGCGGGGATCGAACCAGCGACTTCCGACTCAGAAGGGTCACTACTAATGGAGCCAACAGACCCGTCTTGTTTACAGTACACTTTTATATTTTTAACTAGCGGCCCGCCCCGGCTTCGCACGGGTGCAATGCTAACACTAAAACCTTCCTCTTGAATCACTCTATCTATTAAAAAAACCGCATCAAAATCCGTTGCGTAGTTTTAAAGATTTAAGCATACAAAGGGACATAGGGAAATAGGGACATAGGGATATAGGGACAGAGAAAGCGACTTTGTTTTATACTATGTAGTGATGATATCGTTCTGCTTTGATCTACACAGCTACACAGTTCAAAAGATAAAGCCCGCCTCGCTTTGGTAAGTCCCGGGTTCGAATCCTGGTATTTCTATATTCTTGCTTGGGTATTTCCAGGAATGAATGACCTCTGCCATTCACCACGGGAATAAAGGCTAGAGTTTTTTTCGACACTATTTCAAGAGTAGTAATTCCCAAGCCCGGTTTTTACGCTCATTAATTAGAGAGGCCATGAATGTCATGATAACACCAATGATAATTAAAAAACGGCCAAGTGAGAGTTCGATATTCGGAAGGTTCCGTATGTTTTCATTGCTTAGGTATACAACGCGTCACAGAATAAGCGCAATTCCTCATACACCCCAATTAGTATAAAAAATTAACAAAATATGATTCGTTCTTACTTAGATTTGAAAGAGCAATAATAGTACCTTTTCCATGCATAACTATACAAACCAGCTTAACATGCCCTTTTCTATTCTTGTCACTACATCTTCTTTTTTTTTATGACATATTTGTATTTGTTCAAGATTTATATCGATTTTCCGAAAACTGTGATATTTAAAGACATCGTTATATTATAAACTCGAAAGTTGGAAAGGATGGATATTTGTTTTGCTTTCAAGCCGAAACGACATCGGATTTTTATGAATCTTTACAGTAATATAGCTATTACATTCGATTAACACACGCTACTTTTTAAGCCCGGAACGTCGCATTAAAATAGTACCTACCTACATTAGACATATATATATTTTGTAATGTACAAATGAAGCCATCATTTCATATGATACGCCGTTTGCCCAAGCAACCAACCTAAATGCCTGGCCCATCGGCGCAAAGTTACGTGCCTGTCGGTTTCTAGAGATTTTATTTCAGTGTGTGTGCCCAAGAGCATGGGTCGAGAAACACCGCAGAATATCACCCATACTTGGTTGATGCTTGGTTTGCAACATCTTTTAATGCATACAGCCAAGAAGCGGAATTCCGTGTGAGTGTCTGTTGTCCCGAGTTCATACAACCAGAATCAAAGTCAAATGGAAAACCCATTGATAATAAAAAGACGGACAAGTGCGAGTCGGACTCGACCACCGAGAGTTTCGTACTAGGCGGCTGTAGATTAGGTAGGTATACATTTAAATATAAAGCTCATAGCACACTGCAGGAAAGTGCTTGAGATCCGGGACAGGAATTTTGTATTATTTTAGAACGTATTTATAATTTTTCCAAGCGTTCGGGCCGTACGATAGCGAAATGACGTCACGCACACGTCATTTACCTAGTACTGAATGACAAGAGCACGAGCCAGATGAGTAGCGTAGTGACGTAATAGCCCCAGCGGTCATCGCGAAATCCGAACTATATGACACTTTAAAATAAAACCATATAATTTTTCCTCGAACTGTCTACATTTCAAATACAACGCGCCACAGAATCAGCGCAATTCCTCATACCTACACCCCAATTAGTATATTCATATAAAAAAAATTATGCAATCGTACTAATTTAGTTTTGTCTAACCAAATTTCTTGAATAAAGAGCAACAATAGTACGATTTAAATAAGGAGCATTCAGCTTTGCTAATCCATTTTTCCGAAAAATTTATCACGTAGGTAAGCTGCTAATAGCTGAAATCGATTAAGTGAATACCTAGTCGATACTGAACAAAAACGAATTTTAGAAATTGCACTTATTTTGTTACATATTGTATACAATGAACCAAAATATAATATGTTGGTCTGACTCATTACAAAAATTCCCGTCCCGGATTGTGAGCGCTTTTCCGCCCCCGTATGCATTGTTGTGGTATATGCAACATAAGTGTGTATGTATAATAAGTCATAACTTTTTTATGAAACAAATTATATTCATATAAAATTGTACTTACCAAAAACTAAATAATAACTAACGTTCCATTTGTAGCTGCCAATCGAGCTTAGTCCTTCTGCCACAGATGACTAAATTACGTTTAATAGGTAAGTACCTACCTAATTATTTTAAGATAATTATTACATCGGAAATTCCACAATATTTCCGACCTAAAATAATACGTCAGGAATCATGATAATGTTTTTATGATCTCAATCAGGCTGTTAATGCAAGTTCAACAAACAAATAAGGAAGAATAAGGAAAATTATACGACCATTTGTGATTGATGTTACTTACATGTTATTTATGTGGTAAAATCATAAACAAAACTATTTTAATTTTACATATTACATTTTATTATCATCTTATGAGTCCTAAAGTTTATACAGTTCATGAGAAATAACTTTTTAACCGACTTCAAAAAGGAGGAGTTTATCAATTCGTCTGTTTTTTTTATGTTGGTTACCTCAGAACCGATTTAGACGATTCTTTTTTTATTTGAAAGCTGTTGCTACCAGATTGGTCCCATTTTAATTTCATCTAGTTCTGACAACGGCATCCATGAGAAAACCATATAAGTTGAAGATTGAAGTCGGTTTTTTTACTCTCTAGATTTCTGTTATTTTCAACTACGTTACTACGGCATTATTTTTTCTGGTCATCAATCCCAGTTCTTCCTGAGAAATATATCTGGCAGCCAGTTGGGGTCATTTAGCTTCTCTTTCACTCGCTCGAAGTCCACGTCATTGCCCTGCGAGCTCTCTTTTCTTCCGAAGCCACTCCTACTAAAACGTGACAAAATCGGCAGCACTTTTAATAATCTGTTATCATTATTACGATAACCTTGCGAGGTCAGCCTCAATTCTGGGTTTTCCTGATTTGATTCTTGCATGTTGTTTTTAGGTATCTTGATTTTATCCTCTTCAGTGAATTTTTCCACTTTAGGTATTGTTTCAATGTTTATTGAGGTAACTTCACTTTGCTTGTTTCTCCAGTCGTAACCCGATATCGGAGGGTAATAAAGCTGGCTGAATATACTTTGCTCTATTTGGGAGCGAACTGTTAGCATAAATGTAAGAAGAACTGCACATAACAGATGCATTTTGAGAAGTGTGTTCCCGTGGACCGGCTTATGACCAATGATGCGACTCGCTCACAAGTTCTTATAAAAGCTGCCTGGATTTACCGCTTACGACAAACTTAGCATGAAATTCGTAATGGTGTGCGTAAATGTTATCATTCTGCGTATACTTGCAAACTTTGAATAACAATTCAATTCAATTCAATTCGTTTATTCATAATAAAAATTACATGTCATGTTTAGGTATAATTCTATGGGAAATGTCAGGCTGTATATAGGTAATGAGAATTAATTCAACTTTAATTTAATTAATTGAATTAATTAAATTCAATTAATTTAATTTAATTTAGTTAATTCAATAATTCAACTTTTGTTGTGTTACTCACACGGTTAACGTAATGAATGACCAACTAATCAACATTGTTTACGTTGGGATGAGTTACCAAACCTACAACTCAATTCTCGCCTATTAAACGTTTGTTAACGAAAATTTTAGTTAGGTATGCAAACAACACAGCTAAAGTGCAACGACCTCTAAGTTGTGTGTTAGAAGATTTGGAAGTTTTTATTTTATTAATGATGGGCTTGCCTCTTGACCCCAGACTAGCCCAGGAGCAAAGACGGGGCCTACGATGGGACGAGCTTGCCCAGAAGATGCCTATCCTCGATCCTACTTAAAATGAACGCATTTCATTTCATCCATAAATAAGATGTACGTACCTATAAGTAGGTACCACAGCATTCACTTATTATTGAAGAGAGCCACGCATGATTAATTAGACACACGGACAGACAGCACAGGACAAAACAACAATAATGTAAGCTTGGTCTGATCAAAAAGTCCATGAAAATAATGATTTGGGTTGGCAACGCCAACCTCTCGATTGGCCCTACAAAATAATGCCTGAGAGAGAACAGATGAACTCTACATCGAATTTTACCTCAATTCAACAGAAATCCATTACAATTTACTTTATTATCCCAAAACTAGGCCCAGAAGCTAGTTTTAAACATTTTAATAAAAGACAGGTTATGTCAAATTAATTATATTTTTGTTACTTTTAGGTATTAGGTATAGAGCTAGATATAATTTATAGAAAATAATATACTTGGGTGATTCTCTGAAACACGGTTTTATGTGTTTTTTATCAAAGAACGTATCAAAATATTTACATATTTTGACTATATTTGCATGTTGTATGTAACGTAACTCTGACTATCGAGGCCTTCTGGTAAGATTGCTTTCAATAGCTATCTGTATGATTTTAGTCGTCAGACAACCCCAAAATCTCATTAATCTGGTATTTCCCAACCCCCTTTTTTCCTGATTATTATATTTTTTGTGGAGCTATAAACTGCGTTACAGACAAGATATTGAGCTGTATCGATATTTCAGAAATTGCTTTTACGATTTCTATGTATAATTGCCTACAAAAGACTTGGTTTTGGAAGCTACGGTAATTTTAAAAATGTCCGCGACCAAAACCATCATTTGTCTGGGCTAGTACGTCGCTGTGTGTACTGTGCCTATAGAATATCATAATCAAATAGACCGATGCGCAGCCGCTTGCGCCAACGATCCGCTAGATGTCAGAGTGGGAGGCCGTCCGATTGCAGCTAATTTGGGCGAGATAATTTCGATAATATCTCGTGATCTGGCTTTTGTAAGGAAAGTATCCTAATTAATATGTCTTTATTTATTTTAATAATCTAAAACCGTTAGAGTTGGTGATTTTTTATAATATTTCTCCAGGGTTTAGCTTTTTAGAAATTGAATTAAAAGGGTTCTTCTTATTTTCAATTTAATATTAGAATTAATTTTCATTAAAAGTCTCAGAAGTCTGGCACTCATTAATCTGTTTTTGTCTGGCTGATTTAGGCAGATGAATTAGTATAGGCCAGATAAATTATGAAAATATTAAAGCAAATAGAACAAAGGTATAATTAATTATGTATTACCATTAATTTGGTTATTAATTACCGTTCCAGGACCTAATCTACTGTGCCCAATTTTGATAAAATAGGATCAGACGTTTAGCTGGGATCTGAGATTGAGTAACTCCATAACGTTTGCATGTATAATATTATTACAGATATAAAATAGATTAATTAAAAACAATAAATTATTAAATGTCTTTTTGCAGATTATTTTTGATTTGAGAGAAGAAAGGCTAAGAAAAAACGACTTGTTGAGAAAAGAAAATATGAGCGTATAAAAAATTACAAATAATTTTAGAGAGCAATACAAGAGAAGAATAGACAAAACTATCTGTCTTTGCACTGGATCTTGTAGATCCCTACAAGACCCCTCAAGATCAAGTCTTTGTTCAAATTTTACATACTAAAAGGACAAGATAATTAAAGATGTTGACGAGTTCTCAGAGCTCAGCAACTGTAATTTGATAATTATAATCTTTTTTAGAAACGTCATATTTTGGGCTTTAGCTTTGGCTTGGGAATTGCATCAAGTAATATGGAACGTGGAATATAATATGATTGCTATTCGAAAGCTTAGCTGCACCGAGTATCACTAATATAATAACTTCATTAAAACCCTATAAATAATATACATAGGAAACTACAATACATAAAATAAAACCCGTAAGAAACGAAGGAAACACAAGACTAATAAAGAAAACGCAAAGAGCAAACTACAGCACATATAAAAGACAAATCAATAAACAAAAGAACGAAGACCAAAATTCATGGGAACATAATAATCAAAGTAATACTGAAGCGGGAAGAAATGTGTAGGTTCTACTGTTGTTCCAAAGAAGAATTCAACAAGTAAACTAAAACACAAAAAGAACCATTATCAAAGAAATAACAGAAAGGAAAAAAAAATTAAATAACGAATATAGAAAAAAGAACACGTGCAGAAGATAAAACCATGTGATCTAGATTCTAGAATATTTGACTTTTTCTTAAGATGGCAATCAAGGCTTCAATATTAATTTAGAAAATATAGATCCGTATGTAATCGACGATGATGACAAAGCCTCAAATATTTTTAGGGTTCCGTACCTCAAAAGGAAAAAACGGAACCCTTATAGGATCACTTTGTTGTCCGTCTGTCCGTCCGTCTGTCAAGACCCTTTTTCTCAGAAACGCGTGGAGGTATGAAGCTGAAATTTATATCAATTACTCAAGTCTACTGTCCCTTGAAGCTGTGAAAAAATCAAACTTCTAAGCCAACGCAATCAAAAGATACAGCCGTTTATGCCGCAAATTTTCGACACTTGCAAGGGAATCAAAACCTACAGGGTGCTTCCCGTGAACTCAGAATCTTGAAATTTGGTACGAAGCAACGTCTTATAGCATAGATAAAGGAAAAATTACGAAAACCATAAATTTGCAAGGTTGTACGGAACCCTCGGTGCGCGAGTCCGACTCGCACTTGGCCGGTTTTTTAAATATTGGTTTATTGAAATTTTCTAGATTGTGGAAATAAGACTGATTAAAAGGATAACTATTATTTGTTTAATTCAATAATATTAAAAGTAAGGAATAAAGCGTTTCATACTACTTTTTTCATTAAACTTGTTCTTTCTCGTAGCATAAGTGTTTTTATGATTATTTGCGATCTAGTACAAATTTCTTGGTTATTTATTTAGTCAAAACTTTCTTGCTGTCTATAAATTTCTGGTAAGCTTTGTCAAAACATGTATATAAAAACTAAGCATTTATTACAAGTATTTTTAGAATACCGTACCCAAAGGGTAAAACGCGACCTGATTACTAAGACTGTCCGTCTGTCTGCAGGATGTATCTCATGAACCGTCATAGTTAGACAGTTGAAATTTTTGCAGATGATATATTTCCGTTAGCGCTATAACAACAGATACTAAAACACAATATAAAATAAATATTTAAGGGGGCTCCCATACAACAAACGTGGTTTTTTTACGGTTTTATAGATAATGGTATAGAACTCGCACTTGGCCGTTTCTTTTAGATAAATATATCTAAAAGGTGTATTTAATTATTAATAGTTAAGAGAATCAGTATTTGGATACCACACTGATTAAAAAGTATTAAATTGTATGTAAATCTGAATCGGTTTATCATTTAACTGGTAGACCCTCATTTGTATGGTAAGAAAATATCATTTGTCTGGTTGGTTTCTAATTACAATACAATACAATATAACTCTTGTTCTGCTGAAAGCCATACGTGGCCCTCGTGATATATACATATTAGCGAGTTTCTCGCAATAAATAATTTAAGCAATCCAACATATAACCGAAAAAAAAATAAGCCATATGAATTAGTCAAAACCACTCGTTTTCAAATAATCACCCACTTATCTCAAAGCTTTACCTTCGTACCTACTTACAGCTTGTGGTGATATCCATTTTTGTACCTATTAGAGTAAGAACTTCATCATTTTGCATTGAAGAGGAGTTACGTTTCATCCGTCTAAGATCGAGATAGCAGTCATAGAGTAACTTATAGCAGTTAAAACATTTCCTTTCATCGTCATGTGGGTTTGTACCCACATAATATAAAACATACAAAGATTCAATAGCTTCCGATTGGGTCTTTGACTTTTATCCAGCTTCCGCCAGCCACCGTCTTCAGGTCATCGACCCACAACTTATTTTGTTATCTTTAGACTGTTGATCAGCGTTGCCCAGACGTGCCGATTTTGGCGGGAATCCCGATTTTTCAATCAAAATTTAATGTCCCGCGCGGGACAGGCTCAGTCCCGCTTTTCGGGTAAAACTAGACCGTGCGTTAATCTACAGCTATCCTGTGAAGAGTTCTTTATTTTTATTGAAGAGAAAAAGGAAACACTTTAAAATATTATCTTAAATCTTCACAGAAGTATCATGGTTAAGTAATTCTTATAAATAATTTCATTATTCTCTTATTGTAAGTTGCAATTTGTAACACTCACTCCTCAGACTATCTACTGTTTGAAAGACCTTATATTAATAAAACTTTTTTGATTTTTTTTATTTACATGACGAATAAAACTCAAATTTTTAGCTAGGTACTTGTATGTAAATCTGATTTAAAATATCGCTGTTTTTGCTATCCACTGTCAAATAAAAAGATACAATATTATATTGAGAAACTCTGATTCTATACGTTTTTTTTACTATGTCTCGCTTTCGACGAAAGAATCCCGCTTTTTTCACTCTAAAAATTCCAAAACACCGACTTGGCAAAAAAAAATCTGGTAACGCTGCTGTTGATAGCATTAAGCAAACCTTAGTGGTTTATAAAATTAAATGCTATGTAATAGCTGGTAATAGAATATCTTGATTATGTTTAAAAAAAACTGTCACACTACGTGTACCTGCTCTAGATGGTCTCCCTTTGACGACTCAAGTATCTAAAACGACAAAAGAAAAAGAAAAATAGATGACATTGTCACAGATATTAGAATACTATATTGTAGAGAGGACAATCCATTCCATTGTCCTCAAGTTTTTTTTGTATGCAGTCTTAGTGGATTGTCTTAGTGGATTGCCCTCGTGTAAATGGCCCATTATGTAGAGTTTTGAAGACAATACAATGACTTTTAATTATTGGTAAAAGCGACATCTATGAGTTTTAATGCAAACTTCTTGATGTATGTTGTATTGGGAATGACTTTACGACACACGATAGATAATACACGCAATACTTATTTTATCAATCATTGTCATCACTATACAGTTAAAGGTATGTGATAGCATAAACAGCTGTTTTGATATTTATGTTTATAGTAAATTGTTAAAGGAAGACTTGAAATTGTACTGGACTTTCAAGCTGTTTAGTTACTAAGTTTACCGTTTTTCCACTAGATGTCACTGGTGCAATATCAGAAGGTTTTTCAGTGCACTCATAAATGAAATTGAACATAATGTCGTACGACCATGGCCTTGATTTACATAATAAAATGTTACTTAATTAAATATTTCATGATGCATTGTTCACAATAAAAAGAATGAACAATGTGTTTGTATAATTCAAACCCTACTGCAACGACTCCGTGGCGCAACGGTAGCGCGTCTGACTCCAGATCAGAAGGTTGCGTGTTCAAATCACGTCGGGGTCAATGACAAACTTTTTTAACTCTGCCCATACCAATCATATGAATATTTTTTGTATTATTTTATTTATTTGGTTTGCTAACAAGACTGCAAGTTACAAATGTTCTGTGCAGATGCAGACTCAATTACATTTTCCTGTAGCATGCGCAGATAAATATTTTTTTATATTGTCGCTGGAGTCCCGAAGAATCAATGCAAACCGCTTTTATTATCTTCGAGAGGGATGCTACTGCTGCTAGGGCGCTAGGTTACTTACAAACATTACGGTGCTTATTGCAATAGGACGTTAATTGGTCATGAGTACTTAGTACAAAATGTTTTTCATACTGGAAAAGGTTTTGTCAATTTTATGCTTTACATTTTAAATAGCTTAATCAGCCAGTAAAGGCTTAAGAAACCATGTTATGTCAGCTCCATGTAGCAAGTTAATGAATGAATGTAGTTCTCAAAATACCGTTTATTTTTCTGCAAAAAGAGAGATGATGTAAAACTGGAGATGCCGGGGATCGAACCCGGGGCCTTTCACATGCAAAGCGAACGCTCTACCACTGAGCTACATCCCCGCGTGGTTGCATTAGCGAATTTAACGAGTGGACTGTTTTACTGCTGTGCGTCACCTCGGTAATTTCATCATGGTTCATAGCATGACTGGTTTGTTTTAGAATTAATTTGTTTTGTTTTACTAATAGAACTTATCTTAACATGTTAAGAATAGCCAGTCATAGAGTCCACAGACGACTTCACTTACACTCATGTTAAAAAAAACTTAAAGCAAGGGACCATCCACAAATTACGTCACAAAAATTTCATGATTTTTTGACCCTATTCCCGTCCTTGGCGAAGTTTCTTAGTGCGAAGTCACATAAATTGCAATTTTACAACTAGACGTTGAATTAAAACAGCAGCTCTGTAATTAGTTTTATTTCCATTTAAATTGTTTTGAATAAAATTAACAATAAATCAGAAATTTAAAAAAAATAACAAAATATTAGATTTTGAAATTTGACGTCACAAAATGTATCCCACCCCCTTGTCACAAAATGTCACAATCCGTCGACCCCATCCCCCACTTAACTTGTGACGTAATTTATGGATGGCCCCCAAGCCAGTATGTAGCCGTTTGACTTATTTTGCCTTGGACACTATCTGAGTGATCTGATGGTAGCAAATGCAATACAATAGGTACAATAAATAGGTAAACAACCGTATCTCTACATAGTATACAAGAAAGTCGCTTCCCGCCTGTCTTTTAAACTACGCAACAAATTTTGAATCGGTTTTCACTAATAGATAGAGCGATAAACAAGGAAGGTTTTTGTCTACCTATCAAATAAACCGAAGCGAATTGAATAAAATAAAACACTAAGTAAGTAGAACCAATTCATTTATATACTTTTATCTTTGATCAACTAAATATAGTTGTATAGTTGATTTTAAAAAAATCTGTAAACTCTTAATATTAATACTTAAAAAACCAAATCCATCCATTTACCGAAAGCCAGAGTCGTCGTTTTCTAGCACATCTTTGTTTTTAAAATATAAATAGTTTTCAATACAATAATGAAATTGTTATATTAATGTAAACATGGATAGCATATCACAATAAGTCTACCTTGCCATAATACCATAAAAATAAAACATATGAATCATAAGAGGACTGTGAAGTGTGATTACATACATACATAATCTTACGTCGATTTCCCTTTCCCTTAACTATTTGAAGTGTGATTAATAATGACAATGGGCTACCTCTAGCAACAAAATCAGTAACATCTTGTGGAGGGACCCTACCATCACCAGTGCTTAAATTAAATTAAAATTAAAAAAATAAATATACTTCCCGAACGGCTGGTGTCATCATGTTTTAGGACGGGTTATCACTCGCCAGTTTCCTAAACTGATCAGTTTCTCGGATAGAATAGAATAGAATTTATTTGTACAACAGATACAACACTTACCACATTTAAAAAAATCAATAACAAAGACACGTAACACACCGAATAGAGCAGCTGCATGTAGCTGAATATAATCCACCAAAAACACAACTAAAATGATATATCCAGTAAAATAATTTCCAGATTAATTTAGGTAGGTACAATACAAAAATCACGATATCTCAATGATAGCATTTGACAACATTGAGAAATAGCCTAACAATGACAGTTTTGTTATTATAATCGCACGAAAACTACAGTATATTTGCACAGCCTTACCAAGCAGCAATATTAAAAACTACAATACTTTTGCATTGTAAAAGGCATTGTGATACAATTCTGTTGTGAGCTCCTCTCTAACTCTACTTTAACTTTTTCTTATAATTTACGATAAATAAACGCATCTTTGACGGTTCTTAGAAATAAATTGGGTCATACTCAAAAATATAGTAAATTCAAAGACTTGAAATTGGACCTAATTACAAGACAATCGTCAAACGCTTAGCATAGCACTAACAGTAGGTTTCCTGTTGTTGTTCGCGTTGTTTCTCAGTACCGGAACCATTGTATGTATGGTGCACGTACTGAGAAACAAATACCTAATTCATATAATTTTGTATAATTTGCTATTAGATATAGGTACTAACAATAGGTTAACTTATCATTATGTTACTAACGAAACAAGAACGAAACTGATGTAGGTCGAAATAAATTGGTTTATTATTATTATTAGCTGGCTTCCGCTTCCATAATAAACTCTGCCAACATCATTTCCATTGTGGGCGCGAGCCCCTGCTCCTGGCTGGCCAGCTTGAAGCACTCTAAGATGCGGAGGATCCTCCAGCAATGATCTTCCTTCTCGTCATGCTGCTTCTCGCATTCATGGATCATCGCCACCATGCGCTGCGCCAGGATCTCGCCTGCAGAGAGACGGTGATCAAATAAGGTATATACAACGCCTAACAGAAAAAGCGCAATTCCTCATACACCCCAATTAGTATATTAATATAAAAAAAAATGATGCAATCGAACTTTAGTTGCATCTAACCAATTTTCTTAAATATCGATTAATAATAGCACGGCGAAGTATATGGCCATTTACGTTCGCTTCCATACGTACCGGCGGGCAACCGGGCAATCGGCCATACATTTCGCCGCCGGACCGGACCGCCGGACCGGCGGAAACCGGTACGTGTGTAAGCCCCTTTTCACATGTTCCGGTTTCCGCCGGGCCGGCGAGCGGCGAAGTATATGGCCATATACGTTCGAAACACCGGTACGTGTGAAAAGGGGCTCTCTCGATGACGAATATTTTTCCCAACCAGTTAAGCCGGGTACTCACCAGCGAGCTGTAGCCGTAACCGTTGCATGTACTGTAACCGAAAAAACAAAGTGTGTACGTGGTTCGCGAGCGGCATGCGTGCGGCTTGCAGCGAGCCGACGTTTACAACGTACTAATTTCTAAACCCGTAACGTTGCATGCAACTGTAACAGTTACTGTTACCAAAAACATAGTGTGAACGTGGTTCGCGAGCCTGCAACGAACGCTACACGAGCGACTCGCAGCGAGCCGAAGATTGTCTTGTGGCCTTCTCGTACACATTAGAACCACGTTACTGTAACTGTTTGGTTACAGTTACAGCTTGTAAAATTAGTACGCTCGGTAAAGGGTTCTGGCGACGACGTCGTGAGCCCTCTGTACACTCGTACACACTAGAACCTCGCTGTATCACCCATGTTACGGTTACGGCTCGCTGGTGAGTACCCGGCTTGACAGTGTGACAGTAAGCCCCTTTTCACACGTACCGGTTTCCGGCGGTCCGGTCCGGCGGCGAAATGTATGGCCGATTGCCCGGTTGCCCACCGGTACGTGTGAAAAGGGGCTAAGGGGTGTTACTGGACGGGCACAAACCATATTGTCAATATCGAGGATAAAGCAATTTTTTTAACCGCCGACGAAAAACGCACGGGTACTAAAAGATTGACGTTATTACTGTGTATCTGTGTGTCCGTATGACTGCCTGTTCGCTCGAAGCACCCAAACGGCTCAACCGATTTTGATTTAGGTTTTTTTGTTTGAAAGGTGACTTGTTCGAGAGTGTTCTCAGAGTATTGTCTTCTTGGAGTACTGCATTTGGAACCAGAAACTAGTCGGTGGAGATGGGCTTCTGTTTACATTTAGCCAATCTTCATGGACGAGTTTAGAGTGCCTTGTTATTATAGGTACTGGGTTCAATTCTACGCATCCACTGCCTAAATAGCTTAAAACTAAATTTCTTAAATTATATTTAGTTTTACGCAGCCGCTAAGCCAAATGCAATTCTAAAACGCCATGGTTACTAAATTTAGATAGTATTTAACCACAGTGTAAAATGCCTAAGTTGAATAGTGTTGCAATTACAAATAAAAAAAGAGCTGAGTGAACGAATGAATGAAATCTAAAAAAAATACATTATTAAATGTGTATATATTTATTAATATCTAAATCAAGTTCTCAACGATTACTTTCGATGACATTTTTATAATTTTAACATAGGTTTAATTTATATTTTCTTGTTTTACTTCAAATATTAAAGTCACTATTATTCGGGCAACACTGAAAAGGTATTATCAGATAGATTTTTTCTCTTTGGACAGGCTAGAGTCATAGACCGTACTGCCTCGTCTTCAGTTAAATTTATCTCTAAATGGAAATGTGCCTCGTCCTCAGTCTTTGTTTTCTTGTTAATTCAATAACATCTCCACCAATCTTCAAGTTTCTTAGTTAAACGGCTCTGCTTTGGAGTCCATGTACAAAAATACTGAGTCATCAACACCCCTTTTTGGATCATCGACAGTAAAATTCTAATACTTTTACTGAAGACTTCAGTAAAAGTATTAGACTTCGGCAATCTAACAACGTCGATCCCATGCATTTTTCTATTCAACTTTCCATTCACTGCACACCTTCACAGACACCTGCCACACAAAATATTATTATTCAAAACCCAAAATATGCAGCAAAATATAAATTTTACAAAAAAACAGGATCCCCCTTTTCGTATTTTCACCAAAAACCCTCTTGACTATTTCTAAAAATATGGAACATATCTTGAAAAATAACACAAACACAAATATGTCGGGATTTTTCCTATATTCTAATTTAAGCGACACCATTTTAATCGCCGCTAAATTTAGCAGGTTTAGTCGTGATGACATTTCTAAAATGCTTAAAATGGCGTCCACAGAATAGCCATAAGGTCGCTAAACCTAAATTGAATTGGCCAGATAAATTAGGAACGTCAGATTCAGTTTTAGTCCTGTCATTTGATTTTGACAGTACTGCCTAGAATAGCAAAATGCTTTAGCATCTGTCAAATAAAATTAAGAGGTTTAGACGGTGTTGTAGAATTGAACCCACTATTGACTTTTCTAAGTGTAATTTTAATTACCTACAGAAATAAAGACATTTTTCATTTTCGTTTTTATCTATATAATAAATAAACAATAATCTCACACCTTATATCCCTATATAGGGGGTAGGCAGAGGCCTTTGGTCCACTTTCACAACTAGTTAAGAAAAAACACTTTTTACCATCGCGGGTCCGGGTCTGTTTCCACATGTTTCAGAATTAATTCTGGGACCTGCGGGTTTCCTCACGATGTTTTCGTTCACCGTCGAGCTAGTGATAAATACTTATGTACGTAAGTTTAGAAAAACTCATTGGTATATGCCAGGATTCTAACCCGAGCCTCACTTATTTTCATCATGTGAAGCAGGCTCTTTAACACTACTATATTTTCAGCTATAGTTCAAGAAAATCTGTCCAGCCATTTGTGTTTATTTATTTAACTTCATGTACCAAGAAACTGTACACATAGCGAACTTAATGCCTAAAGGCATTATCTACCAGTCAACCATCAGGCTAAGCAGAAATAATTTGGCGGAATCGGCCGCAAAAAGTAAAAAATCAATTAAACATAACATTACGGTTTATATGTATTTTTGTGTCAGGGATTTTTAATTAAAGCTTTATCATCTAATAACTTCTGTTATATTTTAAATAGCGACCCGCTCCGGTTTCCTTTGAGTATTAAACCAACCGGAGACGCCACTGACAGGCGTTCCCCTCTGCCAAAAAAAAAAGTGTCGGTCAACGCGCACACCTGTTAAATAAAACTAGTTTTTTTGAGTTCACGGAGTGCTTGGATTGATGAATGTATTTGTGTGCATCTAGTTCAAGCTAGCGTTCAATTGTTTTGTCAAAAAATGCGTTTGTTTTAACATTATTTGTGTTTGTTTCCTCGTCCCCCCCGCAGAAATTGGCAGACTTTTTTGCAAAGGAACTAGTGCGCGTGACGTCTCCTGTTGGTTTAATACTCAAAGCCGGTTTCGCACGGGTGCAATGCTACACTAAAAACATCCTGTTGAATCACTCTATCTATTAAAAAAACCGCACCAAAATCCGTTGCGTAGTTTTAAAGATTTAAGCATACATAGGGATATAGGGACAGAGAAAGCGACTTTGTTTTATACTATGTAGTGATAGTGATAGTGAAGAGTTTACCATTGGGGAAGGACTTGATGAACTCGTCGGCGTTTTTGTGGTGCATGCGGTGAGTATCGGTGAGCAGGTTGTAGTGACGCGCCATGCACTTGATGGCGCATCCCAGCTCACGGTGGACGAACTTGAAGTCATCGCTCCAAATGTGGAAGAACTCCTCCATCATCTCCTCTGTCAGTTGACTCTGTAACCCAAAGCCGCATCAGTCAGCAGGGGGCCAATTCCCGGTTACAGTTGGATGACGATGACATGTGAATGGTCAGTCGATGGTGTTATTTGCTCCGAAAAATGCCAAAATAACACCATTGACTGACCATTGACATGTCATTGTCATCCAACTATAACCGTTGACATTTAGTGGAATTGGCCCCAGTCTGCCGGAGCTAGGGTTGCCATCTCTAAAATTTGGCAGCCAGGACAATATTTTAGAGCCCAGCATCCGGACATGTCAACGTTAACAGCAGGTTTTTTAAACATAGTCAGTATCACACTAGTCTAGTCAGTGTGACACTTTTTATTAAAAATAGTTTAAAATGTCATAAATCACCTTTTTATTTATTTTTAGACCATTATTTAAATAAATAACTACATAAATAATCTCACGTCCTTTATCCCCGAGAGGGTAAGCAGAGATTCCATTTCTGGATATACCCACTTTTCACGAGATGTTCTTTGGACCCCTAAATTTATTTTATTATTATTATATTAATTAAATTTAGTCATCTTTTCGGTAAAATTAGTGAATCGGTTCGTTGGTTGATAGCGGCGTAAGGGTACAGTGCGTGTGTAGCGGGCGGCCCAAGACATAAAATTTTTAAACCCAGTCTACAAATGAAGCCCCACCCGGACGCTCCCCGGATGTCCTCTAATCTAGGGAAATTCCGGGACGGATGGCTAGCCGGAGCGAGGAAATACAGGTGCAGGGGATTTTTCAACGCAGTTTTGCAATGAATCGGATCACCACATGCAAGGTTTAGGTCCAGAATAATTTATGTCTCTTCAATTTTTTTATTTGTTTTGTTTTTAATTTAGTGAAATTATTGCATAATTAATTAATATGTGTCGCACGTAGAATTTTTTTTTATTTACCTACATATTTCTACTATGTGTAATAGTTTTGAGCGTAAAACCTGTTGGTAAACCTAATAAATAAATAATTAGTACCATCTGCAGCACAGATTTCTCTACAGACATCCGAAGCATAACAATTTTCAAAAGAATAGGAACATTCGCTTTGCGGCGGCTTACGAGTCATTTTATTATATGAACAAAATATAAAAATCTATTAAAAATATAAGTAATGCTGACGTCTTTACCCCGATGGAGTCAGCAGAGGTATTGCATTCGGAGAAATACCCACTTTTCGGCAAGATATAAAAATACACGACAAACGGACATTAGGTACAATGTAAAAAATAATAAGGGCCTGTATACAATGGATCTAAACAAACAGTTAAGAGGGCACTCGTTGAAGCTGACCAAACTCTATGTGCAAGCAACCCCAGAACACACCTTTTACCACATCGTGTCACCAACATATGGAAGCTCTCCCAGAAACAGTGATAAGTGCCCCATCAGTTAATTGTGGGTTTCTCATAAGGGGTTTTTTAAAAAATAGACTTGATAGACATTTTAAACAATAAACACAAGTGCAGTGATATACACGCATCAGTTCAAGAAGTGCTAGTATTAAATAATAGTACATTATGATATAAGTGCGGTAGGTTGAAAATTACAGCCGAGGCGATATTGCTAGCCCGAGCCGTAGGCGAGGGTACAAGTAAGCAGAGGCTGTAATTGTCAAAGCGCACATATGTCATACGACGTTTTATAACACATTTGCGAGGAAATAAAATAAAACTCCGACTATGGTAAACGAATAAAAACAATACAGCGTTAAGAAAAAGCGCGCGGCGCGCATCAGCATTTTTTTTAGGCAAAGGCACAAAAAACAGCCAGTATTACTAATAAAGTAAATTAATATTTTTGTGTTTTTGTTACAGATTAATTGGTTGTAATTTACTGTCAAAATTAATAAAATAAAATAATTATGTACATAAATATTTCTTTATTATATTTTATCTCCCAAAGTTAATTTTAATCATAAAATGTTGACAACTTTTTTGACATAAAAACTCTTTGCTGAGATTTTAAAAAGTACCGTTCGTTTTAAGACGGAGTATCTTGATAAACCTTGCGTTTTACATTACACTTACCGCACTTGGGCGTAATGAGATACAATACGATAATACATTATATTGGTGAAATAAGACACCTTTTACGAGCAAATGTGTTATAAATAATAATAAAATATCGCGGTAAGAGCAGTGATAGCCCGAACGGTTAAAGAGCCGGGCGAAAATCAGTGAGGCTCGGGTTCGAATCCTGGCATGTACCAATGAGTTTTTCAAAAACTTACGTACATATTTATCACTAGCTCGACGGTGAAGGAAAACATCGTGAGGAAACCCGCAGGTCTCAGAATTAATTCTGAGACATGTGTAAATAGACCCGGTCCGGCGATGGGCTCACCACCTATATCACGTTTAGGGGTCCAATATATTTCGTGAAATGTGGGTATATCCAGTAATGGAATACCTCTGCCTACCCCCTCGGGGATGAAAAAGGCGTGAAATTATATTTATATTTATTTATATACATCACGGTCTTATTTCTAATTTTGAAATTTGATCTACGGCTATAGCTAGTGAAAAAAAAGCCCACCTGTTCCCTGCATTGTTCCAGCACCTCCCCGAAGCCTAGAGTGACGTCCTTCATGACTTGCTTGTCGGTGCGCACGCGCACCACCGCCAACATGGCCACCGCTAGCGTAATCAGAAGCGCTGCTTGCTCCATCTCACTGTTTGTGTTGGCTGGCCGAGGGGCACTTCATATAAGCGTTAGGGGGGCCTAAGGTAGAGGTGCACAGAGCGCGCGGAAGCGGGGAAATACCCGTAACGTTTACGGTTTCCTACTATCCTACTAATACTCTAAATAATAATAAACGCGAAAGTATGTATTTAAGTATAGATGTTTGTTCCTCTTTCACGCAAAAACTATAGTTTTTGCGTGAAAGAGAATCGGTTAGCTATAATAGCCGAGCAGTTATGTAAAAATGCATTTAGTAAATTCGTTTAGTAGAATATTACCGAAAATTTTGTACTTATTACCTGAACAAATGTTTTACTATACTTAATGAGCTACTAGTAACCAAAGTAATTTGTTGATTAAGCTAAACTTTAGGTGGCAACTACTAAAGTTTAGCTAAATGAAAAATAGCTAAATTGTTCAGTAAATTCATTTTTTTCAGTGTACTGAACGGATTTTGATGAAACCTTACAATTATGTAGCTCATAGTACATCAAAATAGCACATAGGCTATATTTTATCTCCGAGGCTATATTATATCTTCCCACGGGATCAGGAACTAGGCCGGTGAAACTACGGGGCACTGCTAGTATCATATAAAATAGGGAGACCAACTGTTCTACATCGCACAATTAGATGTAGGTAGGTAGGCACATACTTCGAAAATTGCAGAATCTAGAAAAATCTAGAAAATCTCTGAGTTACATAGGCTATATTTTATCTCCGAGGCTATATTATATCTTCCCACGGGATCAGGAACTAGGCCGGTGAAACTACGGGGCACTGCTAGTATCATATAAAATAGGGAGACCAACTGTTCTACATCGCACAATTAGATGTAGGTAGGTACATACTTCGAAAATTGCAGAATCTAGAAAAATCTAGAAAATCTCTGAGTTACATAGGCTATATTTTATCTCCGAGGCTATATTATATCTTCCCACGGGATCAGGAACTAGGCCGGTGAAACTACGGGGCACTGATAGTATCATATAAAATAGGGAGACCAACTGTTCTACATCGCACAATTAGATGTAGGTAGGTAGGTACATACTTCGAAAATTGCAGAATCTAGAAAAATCTAGAAAATCTCTGAGTTACATAGGCTATATTTTATCTCCGAGGCTATATTATATCTTCCCACGGGATCAGGAACTAGGCCGGTGAAACCACGGGGCACTGCTAGTATCATATAAAATAGGGAGACCAACTGTTCTACATCGCACAATTAGATGTAGGTAGGTAGGTACATACTTCGAAAATTGCAGAATCTAGAAAAATCTAGAAAATCTCTGAGTTACATAGGCTATATTTTTTTCCCGTATTACCACGGAAACCGGAATAACGTTGGTGAAACCGCGCAGAACCACTAGTTTATAATATACTAGCGGATGCCCAGCGGCGTTGCCCGCGCGGATTCCGTTTATTCCCGTTCCCGTGGGAATTTCCGAAAATCCCTTCATAGTGGTTGCCTACGACATATTTAAGACACCTACATACCTACCATATTTCAAATAGCGGGTGCCCAGCGGCGTTTTCCCGCTTGGATTTAGTTTATTCCCGTTCCCGTGGGAATTTCCAGAAATCCCTTCAAACCAATTTCCTATGACATATCAGACACTTTCATACCATTTTTCAAGTTTCTAGGTGTTATCGTTTCGGAGTAGTACGTATTTCTCTTTTTAACCAGTTTTTATATTTTCTCTTGGGAATGAGATATTTTCCTGGAATAAAAAGTACCCTAGATGTTGACCCGGGTGCTCAGTTATCTCCATACCAAATTTCATCAAAATCCGTCCAGTACTTTTGGAGTGATGCGTGCACAACCAGACAGACAGACAGACAGACAGACAGACAGACAGACAGACAGACAGACAGACAGACAGACAGACAGACAGACAGACAGACAGACAGACAGACAGACAGACAGACAGACAGACAGACAGACAGACAGACAGACAGACAGACAGACAGACAGACAGACAGACAGACAGACAGACAGACAGACAGACAGACAGACAGACAGACAGACAGACAGACAGACAGACAGACAGACAGACAGACAGACAGACAGACAGACAGACAGACAGACAGACAGACAGACAGACAGACAGACAGACAGACAGACAGACAAAAATTCCAAAAATTGGTGTTTCGGTATCTATATCGATAACTATATACACTACCGTTAAAATTTTCAAAAAATATTTAATGTACAGACACGGCCCCGTTAGAGTTTTATTATATGTATAGATTGCGCTGTTAGAAAGAAACGAGAGAGGAAGAAAGGAGAGGGTTGAAAAACGCTTCAGTGCCCGCTCCCTCGCGATCAGTGATCCCGCCTGAATAATATGTTAAAGTTGCTACAAAGACTGGTTAATGCCATGCATTACCGCGAAAGGGTAATGTGCGATATTAGCCATCACTGATCACGTCAAGGCGTGGCCCACGAAGGTTGACATGGATTGTTTGTTTAATTAAACAATTTGAAAAAAATATAGGTTGCGTTAATCGTTGTGGTATTTGTTTTGCCAGCGGATTCTTTCCTGTTTCTTAGACATTTATTTACTGATAAATAATATAAAGTGTTGTATGTAGAGATAGTCGGAGCAAAGTCTAGTCTACAATATAATCTATACTCTTATACTTACACCTTTATACTTACACTTACCTACTTAATAATATACTAATACTTCTATATCTATACTAATATTATAAAGAGGAAAGATTTGTATTTCTGTAACGAATAGACTCAAAAGTCAGTCTACAGTCCAGTAGGGACCGATTTTAATAATTGGGTAGTTGACAGCATCGAAATTAAATTGCGAGTAGTCAAACATTAAAAAGATTATCCCAAAACACCTTAAAATATGTATTTCGGTTTTCAATTTACAATTATAGCAAATTTAAAAATAATAAAACAATCAAAAAAAGTGCTGCAATTGAGTACTACAAACTATGACGTCACGGTTTGCTATTTCACTACATTTTCCATAGTAAAATTTCGTTTTGACAGATCGTAATTATCTATATATAATCTGATTTGACTAGGTAGGACACAACCCTATTCTTTCACCAATGGAAAGCTACAATATCACTAAGTCACATAGGCTATATTTTATTCCCGTATTCCCACGGGAAAGGGAACTACGCTAATGAAACCGCGCAGCACCCCTAGCCACCAATATATTCGAAACAACGATTACAAGATATGTTCACGCCATCACACCGGAGCGAGTCGGCAGAGAATATCTGGACACCAATTAGAATCACGATCAGTTTACAGATTGTGCATACATATTATTACGTAAACCCGTAAGGATGTATCCAAAGGTAGTAACAAAATACATACAATGAATAACTTGACTATAGCTTTTTCAGCAACTTCGACAATAATATGAAAAGAAGGCTATTTTGAACATCTTGAATGAAGTTCACGAAAACAAGGAAACATAAAAAAAATCTAAAATATTCTAATTTACAGACTTACGTACCTACTATTTATATTATGGTATCGTTGTCCTCTTCATTCAGATACATTGTCTATTCAAGTGTCAACTTTATATCTCGTCAGTCACGTACTTTTAAATCACATATCTGATACCTAGTATTTAAGTAATTACCTACTTAGTATCACATAGTGCCATCCTAGTATTTAAACTACGTCACTAATGTTTACAAACGGCTACATATAGGTATGCGATATCCCTACAACATGCCTCAAAAACCGGCGACGCACTTGTGACTCGAGTTGCAGGTGTCCATGGGCGGCGGTAGTCACCATCAGGTGACCTATCCGCTTGTTTCCCCTATACCAGAGACCTGGGGGCCAATTCTACTAAATGACAGCGGTGATAGTTGTATGACAATTACATGATTGTGGTCACTCAATGGTGATATTATGTCAAAATTTGACATAATATCACCATTGAGTGTCAAAATTTGACATAATATCACCATTGAGTGACCACAATCATGTAATTGTCATACAACTATCACCGCTGTCATTTAGTAGAATTGGCCCCCAGGTCTCTGTCTATACTATAAAAAATAGTTTGACTATTTTTGGATTGTGCGATACTTATTTTTTTTTGTTTTTCACCCCTTACAGGGTAGGCAAAGGCATGTTACGCCATGCAGCCTCGTCATTAGTTACCTATTGATATCCTTGAGTAAGTTACAATAGTAAACTTCTTCAGCGTTTTGTATCTTCATCTAGTGTTTTTCTTTCCTTGGTAATTCCGGTAGATAAAATGTTCTTCACCTCTGCATAACTGTCAAATTGGAAAACTCATCATGACTGTTCAAAAGGAGATGGTATCTACTGTTCCCCATGGATGCCTGCATATTCATTTTAAATGAACTCGTTATCGGCTGTTGCTGGTCGGCCGCTAATTGGATGAATAAAAATACCTTAATAAAAATATTTAGTTGTCCGTTAAAACGGATATTGTAATTCATCAGACAAATTTTGCAGACGACTAGACACTTCGATATGTTATCAGCAAGTACGCATTTCAATCCTATCCTACTAATATCATAAACGTGAAAGTTTGTATGTATGGATGTATGAATGTTTGTTTCTTTCACGCAAAAACTAATGAATGGATTTTGATAAAACTGTAACGGTCTTATTAATAAACTCCGACTAGAGAAAGATTAACTTTACTCCAAGTATTAACTCATTACTAACCAATTTCAGTATTAATAAACACAGAGTAAGCAAGGAGTAACCTAATCCATGCCTACTCCCGGAGTAAAAGTTACGCCTTGGTGTCACCTAGTTTAAGCAGGGATTAGCCATGGTTTAGGTTTTATGCTAACCTAAAAATTACTTTGACATTCATCGATGACAGAAGGATGACGGTAACGGCGATGGAATAAAAGAGATTTAAATATTATTATATTTGATTCTCTTTGCTACTCACCAACCACAAATACGAATGTCAGATAGCCAGCTGTCACTTGTGAAACACATTTTTTTAGGGTTCCATACCCAAAGGGTAAAATTGGAACCCTATTACTAAGACTTCGCTGTCTGTCCGTCACCAGTCTGTATCTCAAGAACCGCGATAGCTAGACAGTTGACATTTTCACAGATTATGTATTTCTGTTGCCGTTATAACAACAAATACTAAAAACAGAATAAATTAAGGAGGGATCCCATACAACCAACGTGATTTTTTTGCCGTTTTTATAGGTAATAGTATGAAACCCTTCGTGCGCGAGTCCGACTCGCACTTGGCCGGATTTCTTCCATTTTGGAAAAGTTCTTCTCTCTTTTTACATTTAAATTCATCAGTATTGCCACATTTCAGACGTAATCTAAGTGTAAGCTAGGTGTAAGGAATGTATAGTTAGTCCGAGGATACTCCGTGTTTATTAATGACATAAAAAAAACTGAGGTAATACTTGGTTACTCGGGGATTAACTAGTTCTAGCGTAACCTCTGATCATCCTAGGAATAGGCCATTTTTATTAATAAGACCGTAAATGTAGCGACACTACATAGAACGCGCCAATAGACGGCCGAGTTCTAAACCGCGCTGTCGGAGTTTTCTAATGAGTTTGTATAAATTCCAACATCAACCGTTGGACCGCGGTCTCCAGGCACGATCACCTCGCCTGGCGGAAGATCTTCCCTTTTCACGATGGAGGAGCATTCCACCTTCAGCGCCTCCATAAAACTTTACAGTTATACAGCTTATACATCAGAGTAACACATAGGCTATATTTTATCCCCGAATTCGACCGGGAACGGGAACTACGAGAGTGAAGCAAGCAAGTTATAGTTACATTTTACACATTCAAACTGAAGGTATCACCGATTTAAAAATTAAGTTTCCACGGAACGGAGACCGATAATGTTGCCAATTATACGCCATTAGCGCCCCGCGGGAACATTCCGAATCATACTGATCCGTTACCTCGCGGAGTAATTACCGAATCGGGTAAATGGCGGCTTGATTCAAAGCCGATTTATTTATATAGCTCGCTAGGCAGTTTTAAATCAAGGTTCCTGGCTACGTTTAACACAAAAACTAAATTAAAACCTCATGCGGATAATTATTGAGAGCTGATGTATCCGCTAAGATTGCTGGTTTGTGTGATAAAATGTATTTTGCAACAAGATCAGCGGCAAAATCAATGTGAACTTAGTTTGTCCTTTTTTCACGTAGCAACGGATCGACGAGATTTTTTATTTTGCACTAGCTTTTACCAGCGCCTTCGCTGGCACACGTTTATTTCACCCCCTTAGGGGTTGGATTTTGCAAAATCCTTTCTTAGTGGATGTCTGCACTGTTTATGCTACCTATGTGCAAAATTTCAAGTCTCTAGATGGTTTAGGATGTGCGTTGATATATCACCAATCAGTCTGTCAGTTTATCATTTTATATAAGTACTAGCAACCCGCCCCTATATATATGCTGGATGATTTTTTTTACCGTCTGGAAAAAAATATAACGTATAAGGTATCTAGAGCTGAAGTTATACACGAGATGAATTGTTATATATAGTCATGTTTAATGCAATTTACAAAATCTAGAAAACTACGCACACTACTATGTAGTGCCAGCTGGCGGTCGTAGGTAGAGTATAGTATAAGTATAATCTCACGCCTTTTATCCCCGGGGGGGGTAGGCAGAGGTAGGTAGATTGCACATGAATGGAAGCTACGTGCCTGTTTCTTTTTAAAATACTATTTCAAATATTTCTGTGTGTAATAATGACTACAATTGAGTAATTTATATTAGTTTAAGAAAGAAAATAAAATTGTAAAAAAAAAAATTTTTTTTTAATAACAGTGCCATATGAATCTATTACACTTACCAATTACAACAGATTTTTTCCAGACGGTAAAAAAAGTCACCCTGTAGGTATACATATAGATAAATATAATCGGAGAACTGATAAGTGACATCGACACAGACTAAATGTAAAATCTATCAATTCAATTATAGTAGTTGTTGTTGCCCGCTACCCCGAGGGCGTGAAAAAGAAAATGTATTTTTATTCTGTAGGTAATAAGAATTACAATTAGAAAAGTCAATAGTCTAATAACAAGGCACACTAAACTCGTCCATGAAGATTGGCTAAATGTAAACAGCAGCCCATCTCCACCGACAAGTTGCTGGTTCCAAATGCAGTACCCTGAAATGGACCAGCAAGAAACTCAGGGGCAGCTTCGGATATCGCGTTCTCTTGGTGTAAACTACCTGCCAAATTTCATCATGGTCAGTCCTCCAGTTTAGTGACAAGGTAACAAACAAACTCACTTTCTCATTTCTAATATTAGCTAAGAATTCAGGGTTAATCTTATCGGCCAAGGCAACCTAGGGCCATATTTGCAATCTGTCAGAGACGCAGGGTTAAAGAATCGCGGCCGGACACCTCGGACGGGAGAGATATGGCCAAGCCTATTGCTGCTCATTACGACCGAAGCCTCCAGCTTATTAATCAGTTCTTGGCATTACCGAAGCTGCGACATCCATGGCACACTAAATAAATGAATAAGCTAAAGCAGTACGGAAACTGAGACTGTTTTCGGTGATAATAAAAGTGTAAATTTTGATAAATTTTGAGAAAGTGTATAGCTTGCGAATCGATATAAGAGACTCTATAAAAGTAGAGAATTTGTTACAGAATGCAACGATTAATGTAATCACTATCACTACATAGTATAAAACAAAGTCGCTTTCTCTGTCCCTATGTATGCTTAAATCTTTAAAACTACGCAACGGACTTTGATGCGGTTTTTTTAATAGAAAGAGTGATTCCAGAGGAAGGTTTTAGTGTTTTCATTGTACCCGTGCGAAGCTGGGGCGGGTCGCTAGTAGTTAATAAAATAAAAAAGTGTGTAAAATGCTCTCAAATCGCTCCTTCAGAGCGTTAGGGTCGTCACTCTTTTTTTGTAAAGTTCCGTTTTCATTATATATTCTTATTTTGGATTGTAGGATGCTGAAATAATCGAATGAAATCATGTATGTAGTTAACACCGGCCAAGTACGAGTCGAACTCGCGTACGAAGGGTTGAGTACCATTATCTATAAAAATAGCAAACAAACACGTTATTCTGTTTTTTAGTATTTGTTGTTAAAGCGGCAAATACATCATCTGTGAAAATTTCAACTGTATAACTATTACGGTTCATGAGATACAGCCTGGTGGGTGACAGACGGACAGATAGACAGACGGACGGACAGCGTAGTCTTTGTAATATGGTCCCGTTTTACCCTTTGGGTACGGAACCCTAAAAATAATATGCTTTGAATAATTCTTTGTTTATACTTACTATAAAATATTGAATGAATTTTTTTTTCGTCTTTTGCGACACATACGGAACGCTTTGTTATTAAATTTAATCGAGCATTTTTTTAAAAGATCTCAGACAGTCCGCGGCGTTTTACGAAAAAATTTCAATGAAAAGCGTAACCACTTCTCAACGCGGCAACCCTGATCGACTGCGTAGCAAAAACAGCTCATTTTTCGTTTTCAGAAGTTTGTGCGTAGTTACCGTACTGCTTTAGCTTAAATTTACAGTGTCCACGGTGAGTTATTACCTAAATTACCGGCCGCGACCGTAAACGCCGCGTCATTTGACAAACGTTTATTTTTCTGACAAGTGGACTTGTAATTTATGCGGAGTGCATTAAGTGCGCGACGCTTATTAATTCTCTGTGACTCGGGAATTTTTTATTGAATTTAACTGCGACAAATTGAAAACGTAAAATATGGATGAAAATTATGATTTATTTAGACATTACATTTTCATTACTTTATAAACTTTGTCTAGATGAAATAGATGACTATTCAATAAACATTATCATCCAGGAGCATAAATAACTAGTCGTCCCTTATTACTAGTTGTATTTTAACAGGATACGACAGGTTGCTACTTCAATCATCTGTGATCATTAATTTTGGTGTTAAACGTGTAAGTTATTAGTTGTAGAGCTGTATTTGTACCATTTCTGTCTTGGTTCTCAAAATCAAAAGAAGGCGTCAATGGTAGGTGAAGCGTTTTACTTGCCCACAAGTAAACATGTAACAAGTTTAGGTATAGGGATGCCATCTCTAAAATTTGGCAACCAGAACAAGACGCGTAGAAACCTCGGATTTTAGAGCCCAGAACCCGGACATGTCAACAGGTTTTTTTAAACATAGTCAGTGTAAAAATGTAGTTAACAAAACATAATCTTATTACAGTTTGTTATGTTGATGGAGGCGTGCGGGGAAGCAGTGTGTCACGGGCGGACCAAGACTTAAAATTTTTAAACCTGGACTACAACTGAAACCTCCCCGACGCTCCCCGGGTGTCCTCTAAACTAGGACAAATCCGGGGAAACCCCGACGGATAGCAACCCTAGATATCACATTAGTTTATGATTGTGGTGCAGTCGTATAAAAATATAGCCTTTGACACTTCGGAGATGATGGACGATGGTGTAGGCTACAGCGGGCGTATTCACGGAGATTCGATCTCGATATCGGAAAATCTGTCGAATCCGAATCGAGTGAGTCGAATTTGAATCGAAATGTCAAATATGACATCTGTGTATAGCCCATCTCGAAACCTTTCGACAGATTTTCCGATTCCGAGTCGATCGAGTATCGAATCTCCGTGAATACGCCCACTGGACACAACCAAATATGCACACCAAAAACATAAATCTCCTACAGTCGGGTAAAAACGTGACTTATCTGTTCAGTTCTGACATCTAAATTTTTTTAGAACACCTCCAATTTGGCAGAGCTCTAACGCAATTACAGCATTATTTATAGAGTGGCCAGGCTGGCAATTCTCGCGGCTCACGTCGTGCGCATGCAGACATAATCACCGTAATCTGCGCGCAGCTAATTGCGCGGGCGCACCGCAGCTGCCAGGGTCGCGGGTTCACGGGTTCTTACACTTCTCACTTACATGTCTGCTCTCGCTAACTCGAGAAACTTTCAGCTTTGTAGGTACCTACAGGGTCTACTAAAATGTATCTACCATCTTTATTGGTTACTAGCGGTTCTGTGCGGTTTCACCCGCGTAGCTACCGTTCCCGGGAATACGGGAATAAGATATAGCCTATGCTACTCAGGGATCTTCTAGCTTTCCATTGGTAAAAGAAGTTTTTAAATCGGTCCAGCAGTTTTTGGATTTATTCGTAACAAAAAAACAATAATACGAATGTTTCCTGCTTGTAATATTAGTATAGATGTACTCAACTGGTATAAATAGGGGTAGCCTATTAAAGGAGGTCAGCAGGCGTATTCACGGACTTCGATATTCGATATTCGACTCGGAATCGGAAAATCTGTCGAAGATGGGCTATTATAACACAGATGTTGATATCGAAAACGAATGTCATAACGATTCGGAAAATTTTCCATGGCTGTCGGAAACGCCTAGAATACAGTTTCCGAAGTCAACATTTTTCACTCGATCTGAATCGAACGGAAACGGTGTCGAGCCTCCGTGGATACGTTTGCCGATCCGATCACCGATCTCATTCGATCTCGACTCTCGACACGAGAAACACCTTTCATTTCTGCAACTCTCGTCGCCCTCGACCTCGCCTAATGGCAGTCACTATCGAAGTCGCTGAAGCTTGATTGCAGCCACTGAGAGGTGCTGCATTTCGGACCAGTAACTCGTCGGTGGAGATAGGCTGCTGTTTACTTAGCCAATCTCCATGGACGAGTTCAGAGTGCCTTGTTATTAGACTGTCGACGTTTCTAAGTGTATTTTTTTAACTTCAGAATTGACTTTAAATTTGATTTGAGAGTTCGCACTGCATCAATTTATCTAGTTAGTGGAGAGAGACTCTAATAATAATAATCACAGGGTACGAAGCAAATTAGTCAGGTCGCTTCACTATGTGTTAAAAGTATGATTAAAACGGTACTTTAATAAAATAGACATTTCCTTATTACTAGTACTTAGTTTAAGAGCCGTGCGCAGAATCACCGAGGTATTTAAGATTTTATGATTATGCTATGCTATATGATTTATTTCAAGTTAAAGGAACTTCCAATTTATAACAGTTTTTATTTATTCATCATAAGCATACGTCGCACTACAGCGGGCGGATTGGTGGCACGTCAGTGGTTAGGTTGCCAAAAAAATCAATACGTTTTCGAGTTGACAGAATAAAGGTATTTAATAATAATAATAATATAATCTCACGCCTTTCATCCCCGAGGGGGTAGGCAGAGGTATTCCATTACTGGATATACCCACATTTCACGAGATACATTGGACCCCTAAGCGTGATAGGTGGTGAGCCCATCGCCGGACCGGGTCTGTTTACACATGTCTCAGAATTAATTCTGAGACCTGCGGGTTTCCTCACGATGTTTTCCTTCACCGTCGAGCTAGTGATAAATATGTACGTAAGTTTTTGAAAAACTCATTGGTACATGCCAGGATTTGAACCCGAGCCTCACTGATTTTCGGCCGGCTCTTTAACCGTCCGGGCTATCACTGCTTTTTTAGGTAATAAAGGTATTTGTACTTAGTATTTGGTATTTCTGTTCCAAATAATTATGTGCAATTCCAAATATCTTAGCAACTTTTTATAAACACCATAAAAGGTTGACGCAGCCTTAAGAGAAATAAAATAAACTTCTTGTAGGTACCCAAAAGTGACGAAATCAGAAAGTGACAAAGTCAGAAAGTGGCAAACTCATAAAGTGACGAACCCAGAACGTGACAAAGTCAGAAAGTGGCGTCTTCAGAACGTGACCTAACCAGAAAGTGACTGGTAAAGAAAATGACGTACTCCGCCTAAAGAATTCATTCTATGTTGGAAATAGGTAAAGTAATATCAACTTCTGAAGTACACAGTAACAAAACCACTGAAAGATCCCAGTAGGCTGGATCACAGATCACAGGAGGGGGCTGTGGGGATGGGAATTATTCTCAAACGACTTTGATACGACTGATAATAATATATAGAGCTCAGGGTATCCTATTTTAAATATCGTCTGTCAGTTAATAAGCACTCTGCCTTTAAGCAGTGTAATTAGCTACTTATCTATATTATAAAATAAAAAAAGACGTGTGGCACTCGGGGACTGCCGCGGTAAAGCTATTGCATAGCATTTTGTATCAACAAGACTGCCGAAAAGAAACGACGTTAGACAATGCACGGCCTTCAAGCCACACCTCCTGCCCGTCGGAGTGGGGAGCGTGAGGTTTTTTTCGTTACGGAATTTCTGGATTCGGTCCCCGCGCTCAAGGCCCTCGATAGAAGCTATGCAATAGCTTAATAAACTTTATTACTCCTTAATAAAATACTGACAAAAATGAGACACTCCCAGTAAGTAATGAAATACTTGTGTTAGGGTTGACTCGCTCGTTCCCCGTGACAATTCAATCGGATTTATACATCTATACTAATATTATAAAGAGGAAAGATTTATATTTTTGTATGTTTGTTACGAATAAACTACTCTACCGATTTTAAAAATTCCTTTACCAATGGAAAGCTAGAATACCCTTTAGTAACATAAGCTACATTTTATTACCATATTCCATCGAAAATGGGATCTACACAGGTAAAACCACGCAGAACCGCTAGTGAATAACTAAGAATAAAGTATTGTTATTATTGACTTCTATGCTACTTCCAATTTCACCCTGATGATAACTTCGCATGATTTATGCGACTGAGATAATCGTTATCCTGCCAGTAAGACATTAACCATTATAAACAGTGTCGGATCGCGTGCTGGTCTCGCGTGCGGCGTGGGCGCAGCTCGCTATATTTTCCCATACGCGTAGCTAATGCGCCCGCGCCGGTCACGCGAATGCGGTGCGGACGGGTGTGCGGAAATTGTCATATCTCCCACGAAGTCAAATTGAATAGATATCTAATTGACGGACCTGTTGGCTCAGTTGGTACCCTGCCTTCTGAGCCTGAGGTCGCTGGTGCGATCCCCGCTCGCGGCCAACATTCGTTGACAAGCACGAACACTTTTTATAGTAGCAACAGTTATACCTAATTAAATACCTAGTTAAATATAATACAATTCAACTATTTTTATATTCAAGATAGTGACGAAGCCTGTTGCAAATTATTATTGTGTCTGGGTGCTATTTAAATACGTTTATAAGTTGTTTAGTACCTACCCATACTACAGGCTCTGCCTAGTTTGGGACTAAGTAAATAACCGTGTGTAAACTGTGTCCCACAAATTATTATTATTATGTACATAAGAAACAAGTATTTAGATTTCTGTTTTTGTCACAATCATTATGATGTGAATCTCGATCTATTGTTGATTGAAAATATTATGATCATTTAACAATAATATTACCCCAAAATGAATTACATTATCCAACTCAAGAGGACAGACTCATTATAAAAGTCGTGCAATTTTGAAAAACGATAATTTCGGCGTTTAAATAAAACACCAACTTTTGTTTAAATTTAGCCAAAAAAGTTTAATTTTGCTGCGCGCATGATCTTGATGTGGAAGTTTGGGTGTGTCGGCGAAACGAGTTGGCTGGGTGCATCTACTGCATTCTTGTGTTCATGTTCAAGATAACCACGCCCGCGCCGTGCGATATCTGATCAAGACTCAAGTTGGCGCAAATACAGATTTATGAAGTGGTTGAAAATAAATCTGCTAAATAGGTATTTATAAAGATAACATAAGTAGATGGAAGTTGTTAGTTGAACGGCTTAAAACATTATCAATTTTGCTTGTAATTATATTTTGTCTGCTTTCCGTTTTTGACGTAGCACAAAATGTCCAAACTCAATATTAATATTACGAACTAGCAGCACCCCGCGGTTTCACCCGCATAGTTCCCATTCCCGTTCCCGTGGGAATATCTAAATAAAAAGTATCCTATGCCCGTCTCCTGGTTCTAAGCTACCTTTCCACCAACTTTCAGCCAAATCGGTTCAGCCGTTCTTGAGTTATAAATAGTGTAACAAACACGACTTTCTGTTATATATATAGATAGATAGATATTGTAGTAAATTATCAAATTATATAGAATAAATATTATTTATTTATATTCACATTGTAGAAATCACACACACACACACACACCCACTATCACAAAGTCAAAATAAATAAAATTAAAATACATGTTAAACTAATAATTAAAAAAGGCCACCCCTAACCGTTCCTGACGCAAAGGAGCTCATAATACGGGCGGAATTGCCGCGTTTTTTTTGTGGTAGATTATTTATCTTATTTGAGATACTGTAAAAGAACGTAACTGTGTCTATATCTATCTATACTAGCTTCACTGCGAGAAAAAGGATCAGTATACAATAATAGAAAGAACAATTACTGTTAATAGCAGAACCATAAAGATTCACGAAGTTACTGCAAAATGTAATATTGCGCGTGGGGGCAACGTTTACGTATGCAAGATGGTTTTTTATAATACCTCTGTGCGGTTAATGAGAGCAGACTGGTTTGTATATCGGCTGGGGTAGGTTGCGCTGCTTTGAGGAATAGAGACATACTATATTCAGTCACGTTTTTGCCTAACCAGACAGACAGAAAGACAAAAAAAAATCCAAAAATGGTGTTTTGGTATATACATCGATTACTATATACACTAACGCAAAATTTAAAAAAAATATTTCATGTCCAGACACACCCTCATTACAGTTTTATTATATGTATAGAATATTAGTGTAGAAGTGTAGATGAGTCAATTTCCTAGCCTGGTATTTTGTTTTAATTGCAAAATAGATTCGTTAATAACATTTGTTTATTACAAACGTAAATTAAGGTAATACTCATTCTAAAAGGTACTTTAAACCCTATTATTTGTTGTAAACTGGGGACTATGGCATTTTAGGGATTGACCTCCACTTATCAGCATATATTCTTGTATCTTTCACCCAAAAACAACTTGGCTGCGGACACAAGTTTACTGAAAGCGCTACGTAGAATTGGGAGCGAGTTCAAACTTAATACTTTTGTGGATAAAACTCTAGCAAGTGGAGTGCTGTCCTAACCTGTAAAGTTAATAGCACATTCCAGTATGGCTACAGGTAACAGGTTTCATAATATTCTGCACGGATTATGCTGACTTAAATGATGGTCCCTTCTACATTCTGGAGGCAAAAGCCTTAAGAACAGATTAAAATTGTTTCAGTAGCGGCAGTATTGGCACGTATCGAATCGCAAACCAAAGCTCAATGGATGCTAATAAGTTCACCATCATACTGGCAAGTCCTCGACTGGTAGTTGCCTGTGAAAAGAAAAAGAATACCAACATACAGCCAATTACGTTTATATGAGAAAAAATACAAATAAAGGTAATTAACAAAGTAACAGGATGTTTATCTAAATAATGCCAGATATATATAGATATATATATACATTTTGTTGGCAAATAAATGAATTATTATTATTATTATTATATAAAATGATAAACTGACTGACTGATTGGTGATGTATTAACGCACAGCCTAAACCGCTGGGTCTAGAGACTTGAAATTTTGCTCGTAGATAGCTTATACAGTGCAGGCATCCACTAAGAATGGATTTTGCAAAATTCAACCCCTAAGGGGGTGAAATAAAAGAGCGCGAGCGAAGCCGCGGGTAAAAGCTAGTGCCAGATAAAATCGATCTAGTCTTATAGCATATATTAAAAAATGTATTTCATGACGTTTCATAATAAATAGAAAACTTATGCATAAGCTATTCATATTATCTTATTTCGTCAATGAGAACTATCTTGAAAACTGTTTGCTCATCTCGTTGATGTCTTTTGTATGGACGGATGGTTGAGTATTGTAGCTGTGTTGTCGGTGATATATTGTGTTGTTCTATACACTTAATAATATAAATAAATAAATAATCAAAACTCATAGATAGCAGACATGCTCATAATAGAGACAAACATAAAAAGATAACTTTTTTATCCGATATAAAAAAATATTTTTATTTCTTCAGAGTAAATAGGTAGGTTTAGCATTGAATATTACATATATTACATGACATGACATAATAATAAATTAATCACAATTAACAATCACTTATACGAGTATGTTATTGTGAATTTTGTGGTGTTTATTCTACTAAAGTTACACTAACATAAATGTACAATGTCTAACATTACTAATTTCAAATTCATACAATGTTTGTCTTCAATTATTTCAGAATATAATTTTTTGGATGAGGTCATGATGACGATTGAAACGAAATCTTTTTTTTTTAGTTTCTTCTTAAGACTAGAGAATTTGAAGATACACTACTATATTTTTACCGCGGTTGATGATTTTGATCCTTTTTTGTCGTCAAATCCAAAATTAATTAAAAATCACATAAAACCTCAACCGAACCGACGCTCACGGGTATCTCGTTGATCGCACCAAAGGGCATGCAAAGGATCTCTAAATGGCCGCTATTAAAATTCAAAATAAAATATAATAATTTGTCTTGTGCTTTAGAGCCTATTAAAGTGCGAGCTCCGATCGCTGCTATAAAAGTTCCAATTGGGACGGTTAATGGTGCGCGTGCAATTAACAGATGCGTCGTATCACGTGTCGTGTCGCATCGTACAGTCAAGAGCAAATGAAGCTTTACACTTGTAGTGCGAGTCTGACCTCTAAGGCGATTGTAATAAGAACGTGATAAAGTCCAATGTGTCAAGCTCCACGTGCTCTTGACTGTACCAACGCCGCGTAGTGCTGCCAGAATGGTTTATAAGAAGCGGGACATTTGGTTAAAGTGGAAATTGAGGTCACGTAAAGTGGTGGTCAAGTAAAACCTCTGCCAGTAAACAAAACATTGTGGAATAGATATATCGACTCCTCACTGACACAAATTTTTAACCGACTTCAAAAAAGGAGGAGGTTTTTCAATTCAACCGTATACAATAATTTTTTTATGTGTGTTCGCGGATAACTTCGTCGTGTATAAACCGATTTTGCTGATTCTTTTTTGTTGGAAAGGAGATATTCTACAGAAACATGATAAGGAAACCAGGACCTGATGATGGCATCCCAGAGAAATCGAGGGGAACTTCCAAAAATCGTAGTGGCGGCTAGTGATTTTTTACTTTTTTTAGTTTCCTGTTGAAGTCGTTTTTGTTTGTTTAAATTTATAGTTTAGGGATATTTTTTAAAATAGGGTTTGAAGAATAGATTGAGAAAAGCTTAACTAGTGGATTAGTTCGGTTTTGCATTTCGCATTCTCAGTACAACAAAAAAAATAAGATTTATCGTAGCGCTCATACTCAGCTTCACTAATCACATTTCTCCCTTTCTCACCATTAAAAAACTACCTGTAGTATGTCCTTTTAGAGCTGAAATAGAGTGATAGGCAACATGCGAAGATAGTCCCGCACAATGTGAATTTTTTCCCAACACTAACAATTTCTGTGTGTGGGCGCCGGCGCATTCATATCACGGTTTATTGCGTATACGCCGGCTAATATTTGCCTTAAAAAAGCAAAACAGTTTCCACGGTGCAACAAACAGAAATAAAACTAGTGAGCACAAAATATGTGGATTATAAAACTTTTTCCTTCTAGCGAACGCGGGCAGCATGGCCAAGGACATACTTTTTTACATTTATTTCAAAAATCTTGATTAGGACTTTGATTAAATTTAATATTTACAAGATATCAAATGTAAGACATAGCTCAACTATCTTCAACTAAAAGTTGCTTGGATTTAACGAATCATCACATATTAATTACATAAATTAATATTTTTTATTTTTATTTTATTTTTTTATAAATAAATATGTAAATCAGTGTAGTTATACTATCCAAAGATATGCGACGTTAACTTTGCAGAAGAAACAGAACTACAGGAAAAATCTCTTTATGTCTGAGGGGATCGGCAGAAGTATTGCAATTCTAGATATAAGCATTATTTATCAGTATATAATTTTAGGAACTCCGTTTACCACAGGGCTATCAGTGTTCTTGAAACGAAATGACATTGAAACTATTTTATTTAACGGACATACTTTTCTTTACGGTTGGGTAACTAGGCCGATCGCAAGCGACATAAGTAGGTATTTAAAACATTTTTAATTGCTAATTATCGATAGGAAAACAAATTGGACCAGAAAAACCAGAACAGTAATATTAGAAAAGATTCCGATTAGAGGTGCAATCTCAGCTACCGTTATTCAACAGTCAAGAGCACATGAAGCTTTACATGTTTACGAGTCTGACTTCTAAGGCGATTGTAATAAGAACGCGAACGTAACAAAGTCCAATGTGTCAAGCTCCAGCTCTTGACTGTATGAACCGACGGCCTCCGGTAGCCAAATAGCCGTCGGCAATACCGTGGCGCGGCGCCGGGCCTTCCGGTGTCAAGCCGGCACTGGCCTTGGGTGGTCTCTCCAAGTACTGCCAGCTCTAAGGATTCATTTGGAATTCGAAAATTTTTTAGCTGAGTCAGATTTAGTTCATGATCCTCAATACGGTATTTGACTGCCTAGTCAAATGAGGTACTTTTTATGATCTGTATCAAAACTAGGTCAAAACGAAAATTTACTATGAAAAGTGCTCTGAGTATTGAGCTCTGACGTCATCAATTTCAGTACTGAATTGCGACACTTTTTTAGTTGTTTAATCATTTTATAAATTGGTATAATTGTAAAATTAAAAACAAAACAAATTTTAAGAGGTCTTATAGGATAATCTTTAGTAAGTAAATGGTTACTCGTAATTTAATTTTGATACAGTATCAAATAGGTACCCTATCGTAAAATTGTTTTATTAAGAAATTCTAAAGCAAGAATAGTTTTATAAATGCTATAAGTGCTTAAAGATGAACGAAAATGCAAGAAGAGTGGCAAGGAGACCTGAATAAAAAGAAGAATCTTCTTGATCCAACCCTCTTGTGATCTTCGTTTTGTCAAAGGATGGGGCCGTACCAGCGCATTCGGGTTAATTTTAACTTCTCGGGAATCGATGATTCGGTGCGACCTCCTTTTTTTTTTAATAAGAGAAAAAGGGGCAAACGAGCAGACAGGTCACCTGATGGTAAGTGACTACCGTCGCCCATGGACACCTGCAACTCAAGGGTCACAACTGCGTTGCCGGCCTTTAAGGCCTGCTATATTTGTCAAATATCAGAGTGTTTCAAACAAACAAAAAATTATGAATGAAGGATTTTCGAAATGCAACCTGGCAACACTGATCCGCGCCGGCACTGTTTTATTACCAATAATGGACAATTAAAAGGAGCAGTAAAATCGGTTATCTCTGACTGGGCTTGTTATTGATACTTGTTTGTGGCGATGACAAATAATGTTAAATTGAAATCAAATTGTGTAAAATCAAAGAGATTAAAATATAATAAGGCATAGAGGGGACAAAGCGAGGATTATTTGAAGCCAAAAGTTATTCCAAGTGGAATAAGTCTAGTACAATTTCGACCGAATGACAGCTCGCGTTCATACTAACTGACATGACAAGGACATGACGCTTAGGCTTCAAAGTTTTGTATGAAAATATTCACAATGCCCCCTCTATGCCCTATTATATTTAAATCTCTTTGTGTAAAATGTTGTCAGCAGCATCTTATTATGGCGGTAATAAAAAATACATTCGTTCGACACGCAAAATTTGTTGCAATTTAAAACGCAGTTTCAAGAATACGGGCACTTCGTTTTTGAATTCATTTCGATCAGTATTCAAGTAAATGTGAACATTTCTAACCGCGTTTTGGTCTGTCATAAAATTATCCGAATCAATGGCCCCGCATCAATAAAATTAGTTTGATTTTAACTCGGCCACCACTTTAAGCGTGTTATTAAAACAAACATTTTTATTGTATAATTACTCGTCTTGATGTGAGAATCAGGTGACCGTCTTTCGGCGCTGTTTTCTGTATCAAAAGAAATATAAATAAAAGATACGCCAAATGGGTCGTTTAAATCCAAATTTGTCGAAGGTATCGTACCGTCGTTTCGTATTTTATTTTTTAAGTTTCACATAAGTATATTTTATTCCCTACCGAAACAACCTTTGATGTAAAAAAAATTCAAATGAGTAACTTGTTATGATCTGTCAAAATATGAATTATGAGTCTATGAGCAATTGGAGTAAGTAGTTGATAGGTACCCTGAAGGTCATTCCAGCAACATTTCGACCGCTTCCGGCGCAAATGTTCGGATCGGCGCGCCCGCAATGTGAATATTACATGGTAATTACAGCTGTAATTATCGCTGTAATTGACCGCGATTACAGCTTTGATGCGCCGCCGCGACGTGTGTGTTCTGCTTGATATTGTAGCGCTACTGGGATGGGAAAATATTACAAGTTAGCTAATAGCTTTTATATTTGCTGGGTAATGTTGTGAGCAAAGACGTTTAAAGAAGAAGTTTCTCTAAGAGAATGATTTTCTTCCAACCTCTTTGGTTGTGAGATATAACTTGATTGTTTGATCATTATTATTATGGTATGCTCTTGGATCCTTATGCCTACTAAGTAACGCAGGAAAACTACATAAAACATTATTAGGAAAAGGAAACACTAACTTTTCATCGTCATCATCAACCCGCAACAGCCCACTGCTGAGCTAAGGGTCTTTCCTCACACATGAGGAAGTATGGGCTTTCATCTCCCACGCGAGCCCACCGCGGATTGGGAGATGGTGTTAAGCTAGTGGCCACTTAACAGTCAGAATTTTTCAAGCCACCCAAGGGTATCTGACATGGCTTAACGACTTCCATTGTGCGTAAACACAACGAAAACCGGGACCAACAATTTAACGTGCCTTCCGAAACACGGAAGCGCTCGTGATATAAATGCCACTAGGCGGTCACCCATTCACTGACTGGCCGCACCCAACTTTGTTTAACCAGTGTGATCGTTACAAACACACTGGCACCGCAGGGCTACGAGCGCTTCCCGCAGGGCTACGAGCGCTTCCCGCAGGGCTACGAGCGCTTCCCGAAGGGCTACGAGCGCTTCACTTACTTTTCACCAGTGTGTTTATTCCTAGTACATAATTGTATGTATGTACTTATAATTATACTTCGGTTATCTCTCTATATCGGTATTCTCTCTAACGATTTTAAATAAGTTTTGTATACAGATCCAGTTTTGCATTTTAAGTTCAACTGTACAGTCGTATTTCCTGTAAAAACGCAAGTTTACACATATAATTTTTTAATAGTACGGTCGCTCACCGGCAGATGGCGTTCCCAGGTATTTTTCAAATAATAAGTTCGTTCACCCAGATCGAACGATCGAAGTTCGGTCTCCCTGATACTTAGATCATTTATCGCGGTGAGTCTATCAGCAGACCGGGTTGCATGCCTTATGCAGGTTGTCATAATATTACCGTCGAGCTACAGATACATTTGTAGGTACATTAACAAGTGCCTCTTGCATGGGAGACACAACTGGAAATCAGTGCTACTAGAAAGCTTATTATAGTTGCAAAACTACTCACATCACGCAAAAATTTTTACTTTGGGTAATAAGCAGAGATCTGCATTAAGTAGTGTGATTGATTAGGTACCAAAGTAGGTAGAATATGGAGTTGTTAAAACCACCATGTTCCTACTTTTAAATCGAATGTCGAATGAGACCGAAACTAAATTTTTTTCTAGCTAAGGAGCCGTACTATTACAAATATGCAGATTTGTTGATTATCTCCACAACCGGCCACTGTAGAGAAAATCATCTAAGAACAAAAGAAGTTTATATTTAGTAAGTAAATATGATACTGTAGAAAAATCTCGGAAATTTTCCGGGAAATTTTCAGAAGTCCCGAATAAAGTGGTGGTTTTATCAACTCCATATTACATCCTCGTAGCAACTTTACCTACTATGGTACCTAATCACACTACCTAATGCCGATCTCTGGTAATAATTTTAGTGTGATAAGTCCGAATGACAGCTCGCGTTCGTACTAGCTGAACCATGGACCTACTATAGCTGAACTAAAGCTTGAGATCAAAGTTTTAGAATGGAAATATTCACAAACTTCGCTATTTGCCCTAGTTTATCTAAATGTCTTTGCGCAAAACGATAGGCACGACACCTGAGCTACCAATCAAGACTCATGCGACGACACCAGTTCAAGCCAAAGCTCGTTGGAGTGACTTTCGCCGTAATTATAATTTAAGATAATTTATACCACAGAGTCATAATAAAAAAACACTTATTATCAACATGTGAATGAAACGCCAATAATGTGGACTAAGTTACGGCCACTTTAAAATAAGTTAAGTGGTGGTGTAAATGCCTATTTACTTTTAAATACGCGGAGTAAATCGTGGAGCAACCGCTCCGCCGATATCGTTAAGTTACAATTGGTCTGCGGAGATAGTGATGTGCCATCCGCGTCGGGAAATCCGCGGATGTTGACGGTTTTAGTCTTGCATCCGTGTTTGGCGGAAAACCATATTCTTTCAAGTTTTTAAAGAATATTGTTACGAACGCGGGGGCTATAAAAATTCCAGTGGTGAGGTTTAGTTGCACTTTATTAGGCGCACTTACAAAATGTACAAAAATAAAGAGTTTATAGTAACTAGTACAATCACAGTACTCAAATACAGTCCGCAGAATTGCACTTGAATCGCTTGAAAGATTCCGATCGCTGTCGCTTCGAAGAAACAACTGACTCCGCTCGACGAACACCGCGGGTTATATAGCTGAGCGCAGGTATCGACGGAATTATCTAGACCTTCCAGAAATCCGGAACACGTACCGTGTGAGAACAATAGGCGAGATGTAAACAACTCGTAAACAAGGGGGCAATAATAATCGTTCACTCACTACAGGCAAAATTCAACCTAAAACACTTACACACAAGGTCTAATGTTATCTGTTCTTCATTTTGTTTGTGCGCTGCTTGTTTGTTTGCTTTTAACCAGATGATTCGGAACTATTCTCACACAATGTAGGTGTATTCGAGATAGTCTAGCGGGTACGTACTCCGTGCGTAACAATATAAACTCCACCTGTTTTTCGGAAGGCACATTAAACCGTTGGTCGCGGTTTTCGTTTTGTTTACGCACAAGGGAAGTCTTTAAGCCATATCAGATACCCTTGGGTGGCTTCACTACATAGTATAAAACAAAGTGGCTTCCCGCTGTCTGTCTGTCCCTATGTATGCTTAGATCTTTAAAACTACGCAACAGATTTTAATGACTTTGTTTAAATAGATAGAGTGATTCAAGAAGAAGGTTTTAGTATCAGCATTGCAACCGTGCGAAGCCGGGGCGGGTCGCTATTAGCATTAATATAAAAAATATAAGGACTACGAGTATCTTGACGATGTTAACATTCACTGAAGAGTTGTAGGTACAAAAATTTACACTTAGATATCCACTCAGGACCGTATAAGGAACTCACTTCCGCCAGGGCTATCAATGCTGATTTAGGAAAGGTAATCAGGAAGGGAATTCCGCCTCAAGGAACAACACTACACAGGACTATTTCTCAGCGCCCGCTGTAACTGTATTCAAGCAGCCCAGTTTATTGCGGTAAGGTTCCACGGCGAGCTGGCGAGTGTTTAATTCAAACCCTTTTCTCAGTAAGTCTATTGCATTACTCAGTTAAATAGCGCGATTGTATTTGAGGAATCGTTATAGAAGCTGCCTCCCTATTGGCGGAGTGGGGTGGCCAAGAAACATGCTGCTGGTGGACTGTCCTCAATCTGATTTAAACTAAATTGATGTATTTAATCAGGTGCAATACAAGTTTACAGCAACAAAACACCTGTATGTCAAATGTCAATCAATGAACATAAATTACCTAAGGTAAAAAAGACGAATTTCATGTCAAACAGAAATAACAAAATATTGTCAATAATGATTATGTCAGACTAAAATGTTAATAGGTAGGTGAATATTATTAAAAAAAATATATAAAAAAAAATCGGGCGTTGCCCATAGAGTGTTAGTGAGATTGTGTCATATATTTATTTATGTTGGTAAACACTGGAGACTGCTATTGCAATTATCCACGAATAGGCTGAGATATTCTATACTAGGAATTACCTACTTCACGCCTTTTATCCCCGAAGGAGTACCCACGTTTCACCTATTACGCATTTGTAAAAAAAAATTGGGGACACTTAAACGTGACGACAGTGAGCTTAGCATTGAAGTCTTTCCTAACGATGTTATACTTGACTATCAAGCAATAAATACAATTAAATATTCGCCAATATCCATTCCGTGTGGTCACCCCATCAGGAGTTACGGCTGGCACTATTAATTGGCACTTTCCATCCGGGGTTACGTTAATACGCGTACGGTTATTTATTTATGGGAGAGAGGACTCTCCTCGTTGTTCGCTAAAGAAACATTCAATTAAACAATTGCAATGATACTGGGTTTTTATCACGGCAATTTTGAATTACGTATGGGTTTCCTCACGGCCACATCATCATTAGCTGGATCTGACTGGGCAAGACTCTGATTAAAGTATTGAAGAGCAAATTATAATGAAAATAGTTTAATATCCTCAAAGGTTTTTTTTTAATTAATAATAGGCAAACCATTTGTCTGCCATCTCACCTGATGGAACGAGATGATGCAGACGACGATGGAGCATGTTTGCCTAGATAATGCCTATTCATTCTTGCCTTGAAAAGGACCAGGTTATAACGTTACTGTGTACAGAGTTTTTACACTATCAAAACAAATATCCAGTTATTTAATTATTTGTTACTAGCGGTTCAATACAGGAATAAAATAAAGCCTATGTTATGCAGGGATATTCTAGCTTTCTATTGGTGAAAGAATTTTTAAAATTTATGGCAAATAAATAATAATAAAAAAATCGGTTTAGTAGTTTTTGAGTTTGTTCGTAACAAACATACAAAAAATTAAAAAATACAAATCTCCTCTCTCTCTTTCCTCTTTATAATATTAGTATAGATATAGATAGAAGTATAGATAATATTAGTTATGTTTAGCAAAATAGAGTAAAGTAAGATTTGAGTTGGGATTTCTGCTGGCTTTTGGGTACTTACTAAGCACCTGAACACATTGCCCGTCAAAAAATGTGATTGAACATATTTCATGTAATAATTCTAATAATTGGCTGATGGCGAAGGAGTTAAAGAAAAAGAAATAGTAGCGACATTTTCTCACAGTGTAAACACCCAGACACGAAGCTAACAGACATGTGTAATGTTCATGCACATGGTGATGTTGGCATCGAGTGGGAATCGAACCCGATACATACAATACTCCAAAGAATGATCTCATTCAACATGAAATAATAGCAGATAGATCAAGAGGTACCGTTGACAATAAACAAGCCCTCATTAGCTGCTATCGGTTGTCGATGCTAACAAAGCGACGTACAGACGGACAGACAAACGGCGCCGCGATGTATGGGCAAAAACGGCAGGATGACGAGATATGAGCCGGATATATTGGTGTATTTGCGCCGCACGCGGTTTTGTCTGCGACCAAATAAGATTAAGATTCTCTGTAGCTTTAAATTAATTGATTATTATTGTTTAGAGAACTGTGTAAACCTAATCCTATGTAATTATTTATAACATAGAAAGCCAAAGGGTATAAAACCGACTTCATACTAAAAGATACAATAGAATGAAGAACCTCTTCCTTTTTTGAAGTAGGTTAAAAAAAGCCCTGCAATTGAGTTTTTTGCTGGTTCTTCTCGGGGTACTGCATTTGGAACCAGCAACTCGTCGGTGGAGATGGGCTGCCGTTCACATTTAGCCAATCTTCATAGACGAGTTTAGATTGCCTTGTTATTAGACTATATACTTTTCTGAGTGTAATTTTTAATTACCTACAGAAAATATAATAATAATAATAATAATATAATCTCACGCCTTTTTTATCCCCGAGGGGGTAGGCAGAGGTATTCCATTACTGGATATACCCACATTTCACGAGATATATTGGACCCCTAAACGTGATAGGTGGTGAGCCTATCGCCGGACCGGGTCTGTTTACACATGTCTCAGAATTAATTCTGAGACCTGCGGGTTTCCTCACGATGTTTTCCTTCACCGTCAAGCTAGTGATAAATATGTACGTAAGTTTTTGAAAAAAACTCATTGGTACGTGCCAGGATTCGAAAAATAAAAACCTTTATATTTAAGAAAGGTTTTTTTTTAAATTCTGTTGCAAAATATGTTTGAGGTACAGACAGACGGACCATACTTTTATATATACAGCTCTAAGTTAGGTATGTTATCTCCTAGAGCGGGCCACCTAGGTGGATGCCGAGTAATTACGCGGCCGAGCTAAGTGGCGGCCGCGACTCAAGCACAAATTACTGAATACCTAGTTGGCTTTGATATTTTTATGATGTCTCGCGGGAGAGTCGGGCAAATCAAGCGAGTTCAAAACAAGAATTTCTTTATGAGACCAGCTGTTTCTTGCGGTTTCAGTCACGTTAGTTCCCGTTCCCATAAAAATACGGGTATAAAATCTGTGTTACTCAGTGATCATAGCTTCCCATTGGTGAAAGAATTTTTAAAACAAGTCCAGTCCAGTAGTTAGTCTTAGTCCAGTAGTTCTGCAGTTTTTTCACCCGCCCCGGCTTCGTACGGGTGCAATGCTAACACTAAAACCTTCCTCTTGAATCACTCTATATATTAAAAAAAACCGCATCAAAATCCGTTGAGTAGTTTTAAAGATTTAAGCATAGGTACATAGGGACATAAGGACGTAGGGATATAGGGACAGAGAAAGCGACTTTGTTTTATACTATGTACTGATAAATATAAAAAACAAAAATACAAATTGTTCCTCTTTATAAATAAGTGTAGATAGATCTATAGATAGATAAAGATAACATTTTTAGGGTTCCGTACCTCAAAAGGAAAAAACGGAACCCTTATAGGATCACTTTGTTGTCCGTCCGTCCGTCCGTCTGTCAAGACCCTTTTTCTCAGGAACGCGTAGAGGTATGAAGCTGAAATTTATATCAATTACTCAGGTCTACTGTCCCTTGAAGCTGTGAAAAAATCAAACTTCTAAGCCAACGCAATCAAAAGATACAGCCGTTTATGCCGCAAATTTTCGACACTTGCAAGGGAATCAAAACCTACAGGGTGCTTCCCGTGAACTCAGAATCTTGAAATTTGGTAGGAAGCAACGTCTTATAGCATAGATAAAGGAAAAATTACGAAAACCATAAATTTGCAAGGTTGTACGGAACCCTCGGTGCGCGAGTCCGACTCGCACTTGGCCGGTTTTTTAAAATATGAAATCGAGATTTCGTTACCACAAAGAACTTCCGTTTATACGGTGCTGAAGAAACTGTGGCCAACTCAGCATGATGTCTTAATAAATTGCAAGGCTGTATTTTTAGTCTTTATTTCTGTGTGTAGCCTGTAGCCTAAACAGGTTGCTATATTTAAATGTATAAGGTATCTTTTTCCGGAGCGTCATGCAAAAGAAAGAAATTAATGTTTTGAAAATCTTTTCAGTTTTATTAGGTTTACTAAAATAATTCTTTTCTCTCCTTTTGTCAATGCGTTAGCTTAACTGTAAAATGACTATCGAATTACGTTTTTAGAGGAGTAAGTAATATAATATGATTACTCGAAATTTAATTAGTATGTGTCAGTATACAGTCAAGAGCACGTCGAGCTCTTGACACATTGGAATTTGTAACGTTCTTATTACAATCGCCTTAGAGGTGAAACTTGCGCTACAAGTGTAAAGCTAGCACATGAAGCTTCACTGTACTCAAATACTCTATGGCACTATGAAACACATTCGACGAAACGCTCAGCAATAATGAGCAATTTAAATTAAACAAGACGAGACCTTACCTTGGCTCCTACTTCTTAGTAAGAAAAGGAGTTCACGGAATCATTCTAGTAACCTAATGCGAACAACCCGTGGGAGATAGAAGGGGGAGGGCGAGGTAATCGCAGTAATTGTTACTTCTCAGAAGCAGGTCTTCGAAGCATCGCGGGTATTTGCCATTCCTGGACGAGTGTGGACGAGTATGGACGAGGACTTACGAGAAGTTTGTAGTTTAATTTATCTCGAATACTGTTCGCGTCAATTAAAGCTGGTACAAAGCCAGGATAGTTTTGGTATCCAGAATAAAATAAATAAATAAAATATCCAGAATCTATACATATAATAGTACTCTAACGGGGCCGTGTCCCACAATTTATTATTATTATTATAAGTTCATCAAAGATGCGTTGACAATTAATCGGTGATTCAGATCACAGAGGGATTAAAAATAAAAATAGATACTTGTTATCTTTTCATCTATGTATGTTAAAAAAAAATTGAATGCCTGTAAAGTCGATTTGCGGACGATAATTTTACATAAGACCGATCGTGCCTCTCTATCTCTTGTTGCACGCTCGGCTCAGGCGGAACGTGACAATGAGTCATGGTTTTTGCTGCCGGCGTTCATCGATTTATAAAACTTTATCACGTCAAAAAAGTTAAAGTATTCATACTAGTCTCAGCTGGCGGCGACTCGCTGCAATTAGCCAGTCGCGACGAGGAAGCTACGACTGCGCATGCGCTGCAGTCCGCATAAGTTGCGTGATGCGCGGTCGCCGAATTCTCGCGCTGCGCTAAATGGTTGTCTAATGGTGGCTTATTGCGGAAAATGCTGTGGGAAACATAAATCATGTCTTTATAGTTTATGTACTAGCGGTTCTGCTCGGTTTCACCCGCGTAGTTCCCGTTCCCGTGGGAATACGGGAATGAATAATAGCCTATGTTACTTAGGGATATTGTAGCTTTCCATAGGTTTTTGAGTTCATTCGTTACAAACATACAAAAATACTAATCTTTCCTCTTTATAATAGTGTAGATAGTGACTTATAGTGTAGATCACTAGCTCGTTGGCGAAAGGAAACCTTATAGGTACCTTTACTGCATTTAGAAACAGCAACTCGTTGGTGGAGATGGGCTACTGTTTACATTTAGCCAATCTTCATAAACGATAGAGTGCCTTGTTATTAGACTATTGAATTTTCTAAGTGTAATTTTCAATTACCTACATAAATATATACCTACATTTTGATTTTATAGGTACCCAGAATTGCACCGCACCACTTCTCCGAAAAGTACTTAGGTATTTCCTGGAATGGTGTACCTCTGCCGACCCCTTCAAGGATAAAGATATTATGAGCATATTGATTTATTATACGTCGTAAAAGTAATATACCTATATGTGAATCGCTTACTACCCGGATGGATGCCCCGTCAGCGCCTGCGCATGACAAATAGGCGCCATTACCCGCTCCCGCTGACCGTCTAACTCTAGAACCTGTTGGGACACGCTAATAAACATGTTAATGGAATGTACAGGAAGCACTTTAATTTTGGTGAATTGTCGCTTAATCTTATGTAGAAAAGCATATTTTGTCTGTGGTCATTAACTTGTAGCGACACTACTTAGAACGCGCCAATAGACGGCCGAGTTCTAAACCAAGCTATATCGAAGTTTTCTATTGAGTTTGTATAAATACAAATCAACCGTTGAACCTCGGTCCCCAGACACAATCACCACACCTAAGGAGAACTTCCCTTTTCACGATAGAGCAGCATTCCACCTTCGCCACTCCATAAACTCTTTAAACTCAAATTGGCGGGCAACGGAAAATGCTCGCATCTCATAATTTGGCGTTGACTGGCGCAAAGGACCTTTGCCGCTAGTCTTGGGTAGTTCGGGAACAACCTAGTTCGGAAGAGGGCTCTTTTAGGTGAACTATACGAACTAGTTCGTCCACAATCTCGCTCTTAGTTCTTTTAAATAGGTATGTATTTGCTTTATGGAGTGGCGCTGCATGGCTAACCGAATAAAATTTTTTTAATCTATTTTTTAATCGGGTTCGAATCCTGGCATGTACCAATGAGTTTTTCAAAACTTACGTACATATTTTATCACTAGCTCGACGGTGAAGGAAAACATCGTGAGGAAACCTGCAGGTCCCAGAATTAATTCTGGGTAACATGTGTAAAAAACCCGGTCCGGCGATGGGCTCACCACCTTAGGTCTTATCACGTTTAAGGTCCAACGAATATTTGGTGAAAAGTGGGTATAATCCAGAAACGGAATACCTCTGCCTACCCCCTCGGGGATATAAGGCGGGAGATTATTTGTTTTATTTTCAATCTTGCCGCTCTACTACTTAACTACGCCCAAGACTACTCGCCGTTACCTCACAGCACACAGACCTCATAGAATAATATAATGGTGATAATTACGGCAACAAAGCATAGCCCCGCCCCGCGGCCCGCCCCACGTCTCCATTGTGCCGCCAGCCAATCAGCTTCGCGACCGCCTGCGTGTGCGCTTACATCATCGCTATTGTAACCCAAAATATTACATTTGGCACCACAAGCAAAATGTTTGTAAGTGCTATAGTAATAAGGAAAACCTGATATATAATATTGTGCTGATCATCGATGTAGGCACGAGTATGTAAGGTACCTCAAGGTTTTATTGAAGCATAAAAGTGAGGACTCAGGGATATTTCGTAAGTAGAATTTATGGAAATAGTTATCTATTTCCATTTTGAAGAAGAAAAAGGGTATTTTTTTGTTTTTTCTGTAAGTGACCACATTTCGTTTGTTGTTGTAGCCATCTATTGGTCCAACGAAATAAGGTTTTCTGTGCAACTTATCGAGTTTTTGTAGACAGATTTTGAATTTTTGTTTACGATGAGTGTATTTTTAATAGTATATTTTATATCGAGGGACTAAACGAAGCCATTACATACCAGAGGTGGTTTGATACCTTGCAAGCTCGGGGGTCATGAAACCGAGGGTATATTAAGTTGGCGTTTAGTCTCTAGGTGGAAACTGTACTTTTCACTTTGAGTGCGAGAAAAATTGTCAATTTAGTACAAATTTATTTAAAACCCAACAAATTTACACTCGACAAAAATTCAGAAATTTTCGCGGTCAGTTTTTTCTTCTAAACCTGTCAGGCTGTCACAGATTAACAAAGAGATTTAAATCTCTTTGCAGGTAAACAATTTAAAATACATGGCGCCACCTTCTTCGCGGAAAAACCATGGAACTAAAACTCTTCACATTTTCGCAATGAAGATGGTCCACACTCTACAGATATTTACTTGCTGTTTGAGGTTGTCTTTTTCTCATTAAGGAAATTAAAAAAAAAATACTTTATACTCCCTAGGGACTAAAGTGGTCACTTTAGTCCCGCTTCGTAGGGCTATATTGGCGTACTTTTAGAGCATGAGAAGTGAAAAAATCTTTTTTAGTGCCTTTTCACGAAGTCTAGTTTTTTTATGTTTAATTAATTGATATTGAGAGAGCAGTGATAGCCCGGACGGTTAAAGAGCCGGCCGAAAATCAGTGAGGCTCGGGTTCGAATCCTGGCATGTACCAATGAGTTTTTCAAAAACTTACGTACATATCACTAGCTTGACGGTGAAGGAAAACATCGTGAGGAAACCCGCAGGTCTCAGAATTAATTCTGAGACATGTGTAGACCCGGTCCGGCGATGGGCTCACCACCTATCACGTTTAGGGGTCTAATATATCTCGTGAAATGTGGGTATATCCTCTGCCTACCCCTTCGGGGATAAAAAAGGCGTGAGATTATATTATTATTATTATTAATTAATTGATAAACTTACTGTTTAATATCTACGGAGGCTCCGAACTGCCCTTAACATGACTTGCTTTTTTTTGTTGTACCGTAACGAACGAGGTGCGAATAGCGTTAGCGATGATCGCCGTTGTTCAGAGCTTATGGTTAACCAATTAAATAATAACTAGCTGAAGCGGATGTACAAACACAAAAAACCTGTAGGTGCCTACAACAAGTCATTCTAATTGAATACTTTGAAAAAATCAACGTATTTGGCGCATGACTGGCGCGATTGAATCGCAGACAAATTAAGTGACCTTAGACCCAGCAGCAGCAGACTCGCTAATTCTTTGGCCATATACAACTACTCACAGCTACCTAGGGGGAATCACAGTGATTAGGGCCTGGAAAGAAGGTCCAGAGACGCAACTAACCAAATGGTTTATGCAATATTGTCAATAGAGCACAATGTAATTAAAATATTTTTATGAACTAACTAATAAAATAACAACATATCTATAAAAGTAAATTTAAATCCCGCTGATTTAAATTTACTTTTTTTTAAATTTAAATTTACATTTAGTTTCATTACCACCAAACAAGGTGAGATCATAGCATTATTGACACAGTTGGTATTAGAGTAGGGAGGCAAGTACTAACTTTTAAATAAATAAAAAAAAAAGTGTGTTGAAGTGCACTTGAATATTATTAGCGATTATATCAGCGCACAATTATATACCACTTAGCTTGACGGTGAAAGATAAACCGGTCAAGTGCGAGTCGGGCTTGCGCACGAAGGGTTCAGTACCATCACTACATAGTATAAAACAAAGTCGCTTTCTCTGTCCGTATATCCCTATGTCCCTATGTATGCTTAAATATTTAAAACTACGCAACGGATTTTGATGCGGTTTTTTTTAATAGATATAGAGTGATTCAAGAGGAAGGTTTTAGTATTAGTATTGCACCGGTGCGAAGCCGGGGCGGGTCGCTAGTTATCTATAAAACGGTAAAAAATTCACGGTTCTTTTATTGCAGACCCCTAATTTTTATTTTATTCTATTTTTAAGTATTCGTTGTTATAGCGGCAACGGAAATACATCATATGTGAAAATTTCAACTTATCACGTCACTGTTATACTACTCCACACATATTTGTATGCTCGCTTAGGTACACCTAATAACTTTACTCCGTAATATTTTTGTAACACCTGTATTCATAGATGAAATGCAAGTATGTTTAGTAGGACTGACAACAAACTCATATTCGAAGCGCCTAGCGATATGAAAACATACAAATAGCGCATTTCCTCGTCCACTGTCCGCCCACACACGTCACCTGCGCCTGCGTCGATTTATGACTCTTACTAGACCGGTACACTGCACCATGCTTCAGAAAGCTGACAAAATAAACAAGAACGATGCACTGATTATGCTCGGCATCGATAAACGGATTCTAAAGGGATGAACATTAATAAATGAACATTACAGCTCTTAGATAAAAGCAAAAAAGGAAGATACGGTACTGGCTCATAGGGTGTGAACCGCTTAAATTAGGTCTAAGGAACGTAATTCGTTGCAGTCATCGGGCCGGTGTATCGACAGTAGGTACGTGATAATCGACGAGAAGGAAACACATAATTGTATGTGTTTAGTTATTGGTTAAACTGCTATACAATGCATTCATGTGCTTTTATAAATACAAATGCACTAAAACAAAAAATAAAACCCACGGGCACGTGCAGTTGTACAGTCAAGAGCAAGTCAAGCTTTACACTACCAGTTTAAGCTGAGCTCTGATTTGTACTGCGCGCCATAGAATGCAGGGCCGGTTCAAAGTCCAAAGTGTCAAGCTTAGCGTGCTCTTGACTGTACCTATGTAGTCCAAATGTCAACGAAACTTTCTATGAATGTACTGTACCGTCTTCCTTTTTTGCTTTTATCTAAGTTACATACAGCTGAAACCTAGATTAATGAAAGCTCGTCTGGGGTAATGACAAAGTTATGTTTTTCGAGAGTAGGTAGGTATTTAATGTAGGTATGTGATTCTCCACAAACCATTTACAAGCTACGCAAATGAAATAGTGTCACATACATATGTATTTATACCCTATAACAATTAATAACCTTTTAGTAACGTAAAAGTAATGCAACATTGATATTAAGACCAGTTTCAAATTTGAAAAATAGCTATATTATCCTGGGTTACCTTAGCAATGGCGAGTTGGTAAATTTTTTGCGCGTATTCGTATTTTAGTTTGTGTGGGTAGTTTGGTAAATCAAGAGCTCAGTGTGACACACTTGTCATAGAGACGTGGGCGCATCGCGAGCGTGTAAGGCATAATCCTAAGATTAAATATATAATCTTTATTATCTATATCTATGCTAATATTACTCGTACAAAGAGGAAAGATTTGTATTTTTGTATGTTTGTATCTTTGTTACGAATAAACTCAAAAACTACTGAACCGATTTTAAAAATTCTTTCTGCAATGGAAAGCTAGGATATCCTCGAGTAACATAGGTTATATTTTATTCCCATATTTTGACGGGAAAACGGTGAAATCGCGCAGAACCTATAGTAAGATATAATTTCAAAGTGATTACGCCGAGACCTGGCAAAACAATTCACAGAAGCTGTTCCAGCGCATCGAGGACTATAGGAGGAGGTTTTAAGATAGTAGTGTAAATTAATAATTAACTATAAACCGTGTTACACCAGCAAATAAAACTACTTCCTGCCATCTCTAGCAAATCACAAACGGTAGGCACCGCTGCAGTTAAACGCGGTGCAACTACAAACTCAAACCCGCATTCGTACCCAATAAATTGCAAGTTGTAACGAAATACTCACAGAACATTACTGCTCCATTCTGCTTGTTATTGCAGGTGATTTACCGAACCATTCGTTTATAGTCGGTCCTACCAATAAATTTTTGAAATGTCTGGTGCTGAATTATCGAATTGATTTCGATGCAACAGGCAAAACGTAGCACAAGATATATACGCTTATATCATACCCCTGAGATGGAAAAGTACTTATTATATAGAGTATTTAAAAAATACATGCTTACGCCTTTTATCCCCGAGGGGGATGCAGAGGTACCTACTTTTTCCAGTATATTTTGATGGGGTGCTGTTACACATGACTGAGAATCATAATCAATTCTGGGACCTGCAGGTTTCCTTAAAGATGTTGTCCTTTTTGAAAAACTCACTACGGATACTTATACCTACTCATGCCTCACGCAGGAAAATATGGTCATTTTAAATGAAGTGCAACTATTTCAAGGGTAGGTAAGTCAAAAATTTACAAGAAACTATTTTCGGCATCGATTCTTATTTTTCATACGGAACAATCGCAAAATGTCAGACTAGCAAAAGGACGGATTCGCAAAATTACGGATTCGCACGCTACTTTACAAGATAACATCGATTATTACAAAAATTTTAAAACAAACTAACGCGCCGTACATTAACAATACACGCACACGACCCAATCAAAAATTGCGCGAAAATATATTAAAAATAAAAAAGCCGACAAAGTGGCGTTTTAGTGCGGTACTTAGGTACTACAAGTTTTATGCAAAGCATGCTTTAAAAATTATTTTTTATAGAAATTCTAACATTTTTTTATTTCTATATTTGTAACTGATTTAAAAATATTTGAACTTGATTTAAAATGACGGTATTTTAAGAATGAATTTTCATGTATCGCTGCTAAACTTTGCTCTTGATATAGTTTCATTCTTCAAGACAGGAAACTTGTTAAGATTGGCAATCTTTAACGTAACAGTTAGCTGTGCATTCGCGAAACCACTTTTCGATCTAAGTTCTGTTGTAAAATTAAAAAAAATATATAATTTATCTGTTTTAACTATTGCCGAATTTAAATTACCTACTTCCTAAATGTAAATCAATAATCATACTAATTTGAGACCTGTTCTTCAGGAAGACCTCAATCAAAGGACGAGCTCGTAATTGCTGTTTTCTGAGTGAATTAAAATTACTTTATAGTCTCAACCTGCAAAGAGGTGTGTCTACAATTGCAGTATTACTCGCCACAACTGTGATTATTATATTAGAGTTTATGTCTTCTGTTTATAAGGTTATAATTAAATTATAATCAACATCCCGCCATGATGTTGATCTGTGGGCTTTCCTTACACGTGAGATGGGGAATACGAGTGTGAATACACACGTGACTCCTTATTTACTGGGAGTTGGCTACAAATATTGTAACTTAAACACCAGACTGAAGTGGGAATGGGCAGGTCACGTCTGTTGTTTGCAGTCGGACTTATGGGCAAAAATCTGCACCAACTGGTGCAGGTTTTTGCATAACATCTTTATTATAAATAAACTCAAAAACTACTTGGACCGATTTTAAAAATTATTTCACCAATGGAAACCTAGAATATCCCTGAGTAACAAAGGCTATATTTTATTCCCGCATTCCCACGGGAACGGGAAATACGCTGGTCAAACCGCGCCGAACCCCTAGTCAACATCTACACTAATATTATAAAGATTTGTATTTTTGTATAAAAAAAAATGGGGATCCCTACTTACCTTCAAATTTGTACAGAACCCTCGCACTTGTCCGGTTTCTTCTATATAGCCATTGATCTATAATATTGTGTACTAGTTATGAATTGTAGAAAATAAAAGAACTGGTACAATCGCCCTCATAAGTCACCGGCAAAACCTGCCTGTAATTGGTGCCTCCGATGATCGCGTATCGGCCATTAATTTCCGAGGTCCCGGGTTCGGTTCCCACGTAAGCACCTCTTGATCGTTTGGACGAAATCGCCGGCACTTTGAATACCGAAATTAATTGATATTATTACTGTTACGAGTCAAAAAATGTTTTTCAATTATGATTATAGTAATAGGCGGTTCGGAATCGAATCGTATAATATACACATTTGTAGCTGCTAATTCGAGTTGAGTGATCATTTGTACATTAGGAAATCGTAAAATGTGGTACATTGACACTGCGATAATGGGAAGAGGATGTCCAAGATCTTCCTATTATGGGCACGCTACGTGGTCATATTAATTTATGTACATCGGAAATTGCGAAAAGATTACACATATTAATTAAGGCGTCGGTTCCATTCGGTGAAATTATATTATCGACAATACACCGACTAAACTTATTTCAGTTTAGTCCCATCACTTTCTTTCTCCTAGAAAAGAAAAGAGACGAGAGATATTTAGTCCTGTCAAATTAAAATTAGTCCTGTCAACTAAGGTGTATTTGGCAATTTTAGCGACGATGTAACAAGGCCATGGATAAAAGTGATAGATAAGCACGTTTATAAGGTTCAAATTAGTTGGTTTTTACATGTTTGACATTACTCTATAATCTATGGTTTGTTTCTGTCCTTTTTCTTCCGTATTGTATGAAGAAGGATATGCTAGCTTAAAATTAGGAATTTTAGCTGGTCTGTAGAATCGAGTCCAATGGTATAGAGTGTTTTCTTAGGGTACAGCCAACCAACAAAACCCAGTTACTATGCCTTTGCTGTCCGTCCGTCTGTCTGTCTCTCAGTAGATAGACTATTTCATGAACCGTCCCGGTGATGTAGCGGGTTCTCACGGGTGATGGATAACTAAGTAAGTTATCATCCAAACTTAAATTAGCATACTTAATCAAAATTTTGAAACAAAAATGCAAATCGACTTCAACAACAAATAAGATTATAATTTGCTTATTCAACATACATTACCTACTGTTACTGAACCTATTATACTGATTGCCAGAGATTTGCTGATGTCCGTTGAGGAGTTCCGTTCTCCAACTGAAGTTCTTCATCAGATTTTTACAAAGCTTAAATGGGACCAACCTTGAGGTAAATCAGTTCAAACAATTATTTTTGTAATCGGTTTGAATTTGACGGAAATATAATACGTAACGAATTGCGACATACATACATACAGCTCACGCCATTGTCCCACAGGGGTAGGCAGAGACTATGGATCGCCACTTTGCTCGATCTCTGCAAACCTTTTTAGCTTCCTTCACATCCATAAGCCTTTTCATGCACTCTCTTTTATTCTTCGCACTCCGGACTCCAGCTTTTTGAAGGATGTCACTTATTTGATCCGTGAACGTCATTCTGGGGCGTCATCTTTCCTTACATCCTTCAACATTTGCACCATAAACCTCTTTCGATACTCTTCTTTGAATTAAGACCTCAATCTTTTTTCGTCGTTTAAAAATAACATCCTCGTTCACACCACAACACCGTCATTAGCTACGAACAATACTTGTCTCTGTTAGTATCTATTTTGACGTATTGACTCCTTATGTCCAAAATAGTAAACAGGCTCGAATCGTTTTCACGCCCAATCCATTCCGCTTTGCCTGTCGAGGACGACGTGTCCTATATTTTGACGGGTCTGTTGGCTCAGTTGGTAGTGACCCTGCCTTCTGAGTCGGAGGTCGCGGGATCGATTCCCGCACCGGGCAACAGTGTGAACATGTCTGTTGGCTTCGTGTCTGGTAGCTTAATATTTATTTAAGTATGTTTTTCAGTTGTTTATACCTACAGTACAGGGCCTAGTTTGGGACTAAATAACCGTGTGAGATGTGTTTCACAATTTATAACTTACTAGCCATGTGCATGAACATATCTGTTGGCTTCGTGTCTGGGTGTTTTATATTAATTTATGTAATGTTTATCAGTTGTTTAGTACCCATAGTACAGGCTTTGCCTTATTTGGGACTGAATAACCATGAATGGTGTCCCTGAATATATATTTTTTTATATTCATAGTCATGCACTATCTCCAGTTTTCGTTCGGGACATACATCTCGAGTAACCCTACACTTTGTGTGCACGTCACAGTGTGTTAGCGGCAGACAACATAATGAAGGCGGGCTGAGGTCAGGTTACCTCACAGGCAGGGAAGGATTAATTTAAAACAAGGATTTGGGGCCCCAGTCTTTTTGGACCTCATACTTTGTAGAGCCATATAATAATTAATAATGTGATCAAGAAGTGAGGTTCGTAGCTTAATTTAAATTGGTTTAGGGGGTATCATAAACAATGTGGGTAATATTCAAATTTGAGGTGAATGCATCTGAAATAAAATAAAACAAAAATATATACTATTTGTAGATCCCATCATCAATTAATGCAATGCAATAAGTTTCGCATTCAGTCACATGTGTTACAACCAGAGAGATTTAATAAATCTCTCTGGTTACAACCTTTGAGTATTAAACCAACCGGAGACGCCACTGACAGGCGTTCCCCTCTGCCAAAAAAACGTGTCGGTCTTTGAGCACACCGGTTAAATACAACTAGTTTGTTTGAGTTCACGGAGTGCTTGTATTGGTGAATGTATTTGTGTGCACCTAGTTTAAGCTAGTGTTCAATTGTTTTATCAAAAAATGCGTTTGTTTTAACATTATTTGTGATTGTTTCCTTGTCCCCCCCGCAGAAATTGGCAGACTTTTTTGTAAAGAAACTAGTGCGCGTGACGTCTCCTGTTGGTTTAATACTCAAAGACAAAATGTGATTAAGTGAAGTTTGTAGCTTAATTTAAATAGGTGTATGGAGTAACAAAAAAGTAGGGGTAGGTAGTATTACAATATGTATCAAATAAAAATAAAATATATAGAATATGTAACAGAATAAATCGACTACTTAATCGATTTCTGCTATTTTTAAAAAATGTAAAATTTTTCCGAAAAATGTGTAAGCATAACTTTATATTATAGAGCTACCTATGGAAACCGTACTATTATTGCTCTTTACTGAATAAATTTGGTTTGTACATACGAATACGGTTGTAAAGTACGAATGCATCATATTTTTTAAATATTAATATAGTAATTGGGGTGTAAGAGGAATTGCTGTTATTCTTTGACGAGTTGTATATTTGTAGATCCTGTAATCAATCAATGAAATGGAATCAGTTTCACAGTCAGTCACAATTGTCACAAGTCACAACGCTCTTTGATTAGTCACTCTCAACAACTTAACACTCCTTACTAACAAATTTTCGGGAAGGACCAAATTTTTCCAACGCCAACCTCACGGAAGCAAGATTTGTTAAGACTTTTTTCTTTTAGATACTGAGGGCTCTTTACTCGGGTCCTTAATCCTGCTCTGGCTACACGCCAGACGGGCTTTCCTTTTGAGGTTGGTTTAGCGATGAGATTAGCTAGCAAGTCGTTGTATTGGAGGGTCGTACGTTTGATTCCAGCATGTCACATATTTGCGCAAAAAAAGTCTACATATTGGTTTTTGCACAAATAATGATTTGCGGACAGATGATTCAAGTTAACTTATACAGAAAAAACTACTTGAGTTCGTAATTCACCAGATATTCTTTGGACCCCTAAACGTGATAGGTGGTGAGCCAATCGCCGGACCGGGTCTGTTTACACATGTCTCAGAATTCATTCTGAGACCTGCGGGTTTCCTCACGATGTTTTCCGTCGAGCTAGTGATAAATATATACGTAAGTTTTGAAAAACTCATTGGTACATCATGCCAGGATTCGAACCCGAGCCTCACTGATTTGCATGTGAAGCAGGCACTTTAACCGTAAGGCTATCACTGCTCTGAGATGACAATGAGAATAAACCAACAAGCTTTAAATCAATTCGCCCAGAGTGAGCCTTTAAATCACGGTTCCGATTAACATTTAACCCTCACCGAAGGCTGCTATCATAATACCATTACGGAGATAAATAATCGGCTCACGTCAACGTAATGACTAATGACACGGCGGTTTCGTTCACAAAACAAAATGGCGCCTCAACAAGCTTCCTATTAATCACAATCTATCGTCACAAATGGATGTAAAACAGTTGAAGATTAGGAGATATCGGAAGTGTTGCCAGGATGAAGCATAGCCGTGTTAGGACATGAAATGAATAAAATTAATAATCGAAATTTTAGAGTTTATGATCTACAAGTAAAAAGTAAAGAGCATCACCATTTTAATTAGTTTTTTCTTCATCATTTAATTGCTTCATAAACAAGTCTATTGGGATTACTAGTTTAGCCATGTTTATGGTGTTGTCTGGTAAGGTTACCAGTTTATTGATATGTCTTAAAATCGTTGGTTTTTATTAAAGACTCCAATATCGTATTAAAATTTCTTATGACTGGTTTACCTATATACTATTTAGTTAAGTTTTCTACTAGATGCACATTGATTATTTACCTACTATAAAATGACACACTACTTAGTACGTATTTATATGTGTTAGTACGTATTTGTATTTATTATTTAGGACTTAGTAGACATGTATGGGAATAACCGACTCGACGCTATATCAGAATATTATTACAATTACTAATAAATTGTAATCATAATTAAAAGAGCTGCCCTTGAGATTGTTGCTGGTTCTTCTCGGGGTACTGCATTTGGAACAAGCAGCTCGTCGGTGGTGATAGGCTGCTGTTTACATTCAGCCAATCTTCAGGTACGAGTTAAGAGTCCATTGTTATTTAGACTGTAATTATTTTTTTATGAATTTTGATGGCTTTTGGCTTTGACGATATCATGATAACATGTAATAGTATAAGTTTTATATGTAAACCATCTGTTGGATAGCTTTATAAATAAATAAAAAAGTATAAATATGAGGTAAGAGCAGTGATAGCCCGGACGGTTAAAGAGCCGGCCGAAAATCAGTGAGGCTCGGGTTCAAATCCTGGCATGTACCAATGAGTTTTTCAAAAACTTACGTACATATTTATCACTAGCTCGACGGTGAGGGAAAACATCGTGAGGAAACCCGCAGGTCTCAGAATTAATTCTGAGACATGCGTAAACAGACCCGGTCCGGCGATGGGCTCACCACCTATCACGTTTAGGGGTCCAATATATCTCGTGAAATGTGGGTATATCCAGTAATGGAATACCTCTGCCTACCCCCTCGGGGATGAAAGGCGTGAGCATTTTTTTTTTTTTTTTTTTTTAATAAATATGAGGTTTCGTATCCATGTACACGTTTATAGAAGTGGGTAAGTGAAAACTTAACTTAAACCTTTTTGGCGCCGACTTTTTTCTTATTCAACTTAACATATCCATAGATCCAATAATTACTATGGGAGCAACTATATTAAATAATAATGCTATCACTTAAAATAGTGTAGGTACCTATGTCTTCCAGTAATTAGCTTACTCTAATTTTAGATGCCAAAAGTTGAACCAGAGCTGGCAACACAAATCGGAAGCCGCACTGCCTGCGCCCGCGCCGTGAGAGCGCAATAATTTTACTTTTATCTCAAGCTTTTTACCGCAAAAAAGCTCCGGAGCAGGTTGCCTGCGCGCGCGGGGCAGTGTTCGCGCGCCTCCCGCTCACGCACGACGTCCGCGCATGCGTCCTCCGCGCCCGCCGATTGGCTGGATTCAAATAACCGCCGAATTCGAAAATTCCGATAACAGTGTCGCGTGTGTTTTGTTTGTTGCGACGCCCAGTGAGTGATTGTTGCAGCCAGTGTGTGTCGGATGTGTGTGTGAGTGCTGCACGCAAACATTGCGCTCATTTAAATGAGGGCTGGAGGGCTGCGGATGAAGAGATAAATCTTGGATCGTTGACCGGGAGTGCGACGCCCGCTGCATTTGTGTCTTTGCAAACGGTAACTGTTTACTATTAGCCCTTAACCGCAAACACCTGTAGACTAGGGGTATTTTATTAACCACCACCGTCTTAGTCGAAAATCGTTGAATATCTGATGCCTCTACCTACTGACTGACTCACATCGAAATCATACAAGGTCTCTCGTGACTCAGCATCAAACCTGAATCACAGAAAATTAAAAAGGGCTGAAGCGATTTGTTGGTACCTACTTTATTTGACCAGAGGTTAAGCCTGCTTCAGTCGAGATGTCCAGAATGGAAAAGCTGAATACCTTTTGAGGATTGCGCGGCTTTTTTTTTTTTTTTTTTTATTAATAATAGGCAAACTATTTGTCTGCCATCTCACCTGAGGCTCAATCGGCTTTTTTGCCAATTCATAGCTTTTTTTCCACTTGGTAATGCACTAAGTACCTACCTAGATAGGTTTTTTCCATTCTCAGTCTTCTTGTCAAGATAATTTAACACTAGCAGCGCCCCGCGGTTTCACCCACGTAGTTCCCGTTCCCGTGGGAATACGGGGATAAAATATAGCCTATGTGTTATTCTGATGTATAAGCTACAGCGACCCACCCCGGCTTCGCACGGGTGCAATGCTACCACTAAAACCTTCCTCTTGAATCACTCTATCTATTAAAAAAAACCGCATCAAAATCCATTGCGTAGTTTTAAAGATTTAAGCATACATAGGGATATAGGGACATAGGGAGTGATATAACTGTAAAGTTTCATCAAAATCCGTTTTGTATTTACTTGCGTGAAAGAGGAACAAACATCCATACAAACTTTAGCGTTTATAATATTAGTAGGATTTTTTTACGATTGCATACGAATTTCCTTACCATGTAGGGTAACCTCCGCTTTATTAATATATAGGGATGCTGCCATTTTGAATTGGTTCGTGTTATTCGATCTGCACTGTCGTACAATGCATCAGGTCACGAGACGGGAGCCGGTTTCAGGAGTGAGGGCTACTTTCTCCAACGCTGGCAAAAAGCTCAAGAGCCGTTTTTCGCTGCTGTTGGACACGTTACTGATATATTCGCAGATATGTAGTACCTATTAAGTAAAAAGAATAAAAAAATATCATTTATTATGAAAGGCTTATGGATGTGAAGGAAGCGAAAGAAGTATGCAGAGATCGAGCAAAGTCAAAGTCTGCCTACCCCTGTGGAACAATAGCGTGAGCTTTATGTATGTGTGTATCTGCAGGTACAAAATTTACAGTTAGAAATGACAATAGTCTAATAAGAAATCCCTCTAAACTTGTCCATGAACATTGGCTAAATACCTATAAACAGCCTATCTCCACCGACGAATTGCTGGTTCCAAATGCAGAACCCCGAGAAGAATCAGCAAGAAACTCAAGGGCAGCTCTTTTTAACTGTTGGTATAGGATATACTGAACTTTTTAGGCTGTAGCGTGACTGCTATTGATATGTTGGTTAACCTGACTAGCCATTGATGAAAAACCATTACCGTACCTAATAATAAAGTTGCTTATAGAGCACTAAGCGACCCGCCCCGGCTTCCAAACCATCCCTGGACCCACTCGAACCCACACAAAAAGTTTCATGAAAATCGGTCCGGCCGTTCTCGAGTTAAATCGTCAGGAAGGAAAACCCGACTTATTTTTATATAGTAGATAACAGTAGGACATTGTCGTTTTTATGTAGATGATTTTACTCTAAATGAACACTTTTCAATCAAGTCTAGCATGACATGAAAAGTAATAATAAATAATAATAATCTCACACCTTATATCCCCGAAGGGGTAGGCAGAGGTATTCCATTACTGGAAATACCCACTTTTACGAGAAAATAATTGTGGGACACAAGTCACACACGGTTATTTAATCCCAAACTAGGCAGGGCCTGGACTATGACATATCTAAAGTATTTGGTCTAAGCGCTAGTGGACTCGTAAATCGCTACATATACCTACCTAGTATAAAACAAAGTCGCTTTCTCTGTCCCTATATCCCTATGTCCCTATGTATGCTTAAATCTTTAAAACTACGCAACGGATTTTGATGCGGTTTTTTTTAATAGATATAGACTGATTCAAGATGAAGGTTTTAGTATTAGCATTGCACCCGTGCCGGGGCGGGTCGCTAGTTGCAATAAATTAGAAAAGAATTAAGGTAACCAATTTATAATGATTGTATCACAACATAATGTTAATGATCGTTTTCAAGGTTCACGCAGAAGTTCTAGGTGCTTAGCAAATGGTTATATCTGCATTATAGCGTACAGTCACATTTTTATGGCCACAAAACCGGAATCGAATGACATCTCCTCGTGCATCTTACCTATGTTATGCGAGTTAGCTGATTGTAAAACTTTATGTAATTATATCGGTTATATCTCTTCGTAAAGTTACTAAAAATCTTTAATGGTTTTATTAACCGACTTCAAAAAGGAGGAGGTTATCAATTCGTCTGTATTTTTTATTTTTTTTTATGTATGTTACCTCAGAACTTTTCGACTGGGTGAACCGATTTGGATGATTCTTTTTTTATTTGAAAGCTGGTGCTTCCAGATTGGTCCTATTTTAATTTCGTCCAGCTCTGGCATCCATGAGAAAACCATATAAGTTGAAGATTGCAGTCGGTTTTTTTACTCTTTATTATCTACTAGCGACCCGCCCCGGCTTCGCACGGGTGCAATGCTAACACTAAAACCTTCCTCTTGAATCACTCTATCTATTAAAAAAAACCGCATCAAAATCCGTTGCGTAGTTTTAAAGATTTAATCATACAAAGGGACATAGGGATATAGGGACAGAGAAAGCGAAGTTTTTTAGAAGCGAGCTCCTTCACCTCAGAGCTATCACTGCTAATTGCTTCATCATATTTAATTACTAGCGACCCACCCCGGCTTTTCACGGGTGCAATGCTGATACTATAACCTTCTTGAATCACTCTATCTATTAAAAATAATGCATCAAAATCCGTTGCGTAGTTTTAAAGATCTAAGCATACATAGGGACACACAGACAGCGGCAAGCGACTTTGTTTTACACTATGTTGTGATTTTAACCTTGTATAAACTAGGTAGGTATCTAAAAAAATAAATTTTTGATTCTTAACCTTCTCTGGATACGGCCTTGGGATTAACAATTCTACCTGTCAACGACTCAATAGTTGTGATTCCACAATTTAAATCTGGCATGAAGCTCGCAGCTTGTCACTGCAGAATAACAACACTGAAAAAAATGGTTTGTTGCATTTACCAAATTAGCAAAGGTTGGCTGAATTACATGGAAACTATGATAAATATAACAAAACCTCGCTATTGAACTTACAAAACTAAAAAGGTAGTGGTCAAAATATAGTTGCTACCAGAGTAGTATATGCCGATAGATGGAGCCACACGTATGTAAACCGCGCTATGGTTTGGTTCCCCCGCGCATCATATAAGCTTGCGGAATACATTTGATTGTTATCTGGTCTTAGCTTCGGACTCACCGTCGCTATTGCTTAGTATGCTCAGACTAGCGTCCAAGACTTAGTTAGGTCTTGTCTGTATCACTAAGTATGCCTAGTGAGATGTTAGCTCGGGAAGTGTGCTTCGCAGCCGTGGACGCCTCTCAAGCCCGTTTTCAATCTGTTGTATACTTACCTCAGTTGTGAAATAAATTTGTGAAGAACCTTATAGAACCGCCTAGTTCCTGCCCTTACAAAAGTACTTTGGTAAAAAAATATACTAAAGTACTTTGGTGGGAAATGTTACTAAATTATTTTGGTAAAAAAATATACTAAAGTACTTTGGTGAGAAATGTTACTAAATTACTTTGGTAAAAAATGTTACTAAGTACTAAAAAAGATTGGTGCAATCTATCAAATAAATTTGGTACAACGCCAACTTATTTAGTTTGGTAAAATCAACAAAAATTCGTGATAGGACCGAAATCAACCGCTAACTTTGGTAACATTTACACGGAATCTGGTAAATCCAACCTAATATTTTTTTCAGTGAATGAACGCCGCACGCGCACAGCACATGTAAAACACGCGCAGCCGTCGATATGCACTTACGATCCTCGTAAATTTGGGATTGGTGTAGTTTCCAGTTGTAGCTTTGAAGTCATTTGTAAGAGGATTTAGCTAGAGGCAGTTAAAACCGTTTATGGAGTGACTGTATTGCAGATGTTCGTTTGTTAGAACGAACTAGCAGCGCCCCGCGGTTTTACCCGCGTAATTCCCGTTCCCGTATGAATACAAGGATAAAATATAGCCTATGTGTTATTCTGATGTATAAGCTATATAAATGTAAAGTTTCATCAAAATCCGTTAACTAGTTTTTGCCTGAAAGAGGAATAAACATCCATACATTCATACATCCATACGTACAAACTTTCGCGTTTATAATATTAGTAGTAGATGTTTCTATGGCAAAGGAACTGGATGGGACAACAATGATTCTCGTAAGTTAAAGATGATGAATGTTGACCGCCATAAGGTCCTTTGTATCAACTGTTTCATACGACGACTAGAATAAAAATAATAATAAATTGTGGGACAAAATTCACACACGGTTATTCAGTCCCAAACTAGGCAGGCCCTGTACTATGGATACTAGACAACTGATAAACATACTTAAATAAATATGAAACACCCAGACACAAAGCCAACAGACATACGTTCATAATTAATAAATTATTGTAAATGAATGGATATTTTCTTTGTAAATAAAATTGTAACAGTTGAAACATTTAGGAGGACTTCATAGGAGGGGTCTTTACAATATTGCTTTACGGTCGCCATCAAACGTAAAAGTTTGGCGATGTTAGAATTAAGTAACACCACTGTAACTATTATAAATTTATTTCAATAAATAAAAAAAAAAAAAAAAAAAAATAGCAATAGAAGCCAAAACAAGTATTTTTAGAATTTTTGTCTATCCGTTTGTTTCTACGCGCATAACGCAAAAGCTGCGAGTACTAACTAATAAGTAATAGGTAAGTGTCAAAACGTGTTACAATTTTTTTTATTAAATTCAAAATGAAAAATCATCTATTTCTGTAGGTAAAAAAAATACACTTAAAAACGTTCCTAGTCTAATAAAAAGGCACTCTAAACTCGTCCATGAAGATTGGCTACACGTGTAAACAGCAGCCCATTTCCACTGACGAGTTGCTGATTCCAAGCTAGTTTTGTAGCTGTCCGCTAGAGGCTCTGTAAGGAATGTCATAAGAAATCACTGTGGACGCCATTTACACGAACTCATTATAGAAGCACAGGACTAGACAAATATTTCTATAAAACGTGTAAATATTTGAGATTAACACTTGATTCTAGACGTTTCTATATCCATAAATATTGAAGAGATAAGACTCGGTGCCGAATTATTCGAAACTAGTTTTTAATCTTCAATTCCACATGTCTTGTCCGATGCCGCTCCATTTGTCAAACAAAGTTGTCAATTCGTGTTATCATCAGACTTCCATGTTATATCAACAAAAAGACATAACTGCAAAAAACTTGTTTTTGAGACTATTTCTATTCTGTAAATGAGTTCCATAATGATTAATATTATATTGTATGTGTATGTGTATTGGATTGTTATATAGATTTGGAAATCGTACATGATATCTATCTGTGATCATTTTAGGTATAAATTTTGTAAATTTTGCATGCTAATATCTAAAAGCTGAGTGTGGCGATCTTGAATTTTTTTTTTTTTTTTATTTACTTTTAGGAAGACTTACAGCATTTTACATCAATAAAATAAAGATACAATATATACTATCTAGATAAATTTACCACCTGTATTATACCGCATTCTATGCAAATAAATGATTATTATTATTATATATTATTTTGATCTCAATTGTAGTAGATTGCTTTGGAGTGTAGATTCAACTCTGCTGGTTTTAATTAACCTGAACACCACGATGTTATGGAACATAAGAAACATATAGAAAAAATATAAAAGCCTAATAAAAAATCCATTGATTCGTGATCACAACAAATTAGCAGATATAACTAGACCGAGCTAGTTACGACTGGACGTATCCAGTAATTACCAGATGCAACTAGTACCTGGCAGCTCCGTGCGTTCCAATTTGCAGTAAATAATTAAGTAATTTTCCTTACGGCGCATTGCTGCGCGTCTCCCGATTGTCTGCGACTATTGGCGAGCATTGCGAATAAAGTACCTATAACAAGACTCATATGCAAGCGACACAAACTTTTTCTTCCGTTTTTACAAGTTAGTATTATAACTGGGAGAAACTGTATTTTTTGGGGTGTTTTGAATAGTCACTTTTAGCAAAAAGTCTGTTTTTAACAATACGAGATCTTTGACTTGGAAATGTTGTTTTATTAGAAGATTCAAATGTTTTTTTTAACTTCATCAGATCGAAACAAATGCTCCAAGTCTGATAGTAGAAAAATGTTGTTATATTCGGAAAAGTCCTACAAAGGAGCCACATAGATTCAATTCCATTTATTAAAATTCATTATCAGATTCATCGTCAAGTATTCATATTTTATAGTAGATTGTGTCATAACGATATTTTTACGGCGAGGGCGTTTTTTTAAATCACGAACATAGTGAATGATTCTAGGATAGAATCCCGAAGAATCACAAACGAAGTGAGGGGTTTAAAGTACATAGCCCAAGGTAAAAATAGTTTTGCGACCGAATGATACACTCTGCTTTTCATACCTCTCTATAAGAAAAAATATTAATGGCATTGTTTGCGTCTTCTTTTTGTTGTTTAACTATCACTGCAGTCACTGCTACTTGAATTCATTTTAAAATATAAAATACACAAACAATTCGATGTTGGAATTTGAAGAATTGTGAAAAATAACTACGAAAGCGCGCGCATTGCCACATAAATTTTTTTGACAGTGTGGCCCGACCATCGAACGCCATTCAGCCATATCAACCTAATGCGGCTAAAAATGGAACAAATATTTTGTTATACAAATGTTTGATGTAAACTACAGTGGCGCCACCCTTAGATGCAAAACTTATTTTGCTATTCTCTTTGGGTAAGAATGTTGAAGAATATTTTTAATTCCAAATTCAAAACATTTTTATTCGCACTGATTAAAATCCTATCGGAAAAGACATACTTTGCTCCCTCTTTTTGAGGACCAAAACGTCACTTTATGAATAGATGGTATGAAAAATCTAAAAGAACATGGCCGCTGTGCATCGAAGCAACAAGTGCGAATTTCACAATTTGCAGTGCTTGTACTAGAAAGAGGTTCTTTAGATAATACTTTTTTAACTTCATTAGATCAAATCAAATGTCAATCCTATTTTAAAGCAACAAGTGCGACTTTCGCAGTTTGCAACCTCTCGATCACTGGCTGTGACCACTCGCCCTGTGATCACAGATCATTGGGACTGAGGACCAATGAGGCGCCATCTACGGTGAAAACAAATGAGGAAGAGCTTTATGGGACCAAATTACAGGACGCCATGACACCGACAGTGTTGAGGAACGGATAAATCTTGATTATGTCTTTAAAGTGGCAACCGGACTATTGTGTATAAGTGTGTATAAGTTAAGGGTCTTAAAGTGTTTTCACGTTATACGGACTACGCAGTCTTACTTATTATTAACTGATTTCAAAAAAGGGAGGAGATTATCAATTCGTCACTTGTTTTTTTTATGTTTGTTACCTCAGAACTTTCTACTGGGTGACCCGATTTTGATGATTATTTTTTTTCCGTGTCATCCCATTTTAATTTCGTCCAGTTCTGACAATGGCATCCATGAGAAAAACATATAAGTGTAAGTTAAATTTGCATTAAATATGTGCGCGAAAATAGACAAATAACTCAATATCACGCCAATCTATTTCGATTATTATTTTTTTAACCGATTTCAAAAAAGTCAGAGGTTCTCAAGTCGACTGTATTTTTGTTAGTATTATTTGAAGTCGTATTTTTTACTCTTTTAAGTTCTATGTTATTTTAAACTAGCTGCCAACCCCCTCAGAGATATAGACGTGACGACATTTCTTTTTTCTAGGGTCCATATTGAGGTCTGTTAATAAACTGCAGATGTGTAAAGTTTAACTGAAATATCTTTCCATGTAATGCGGTTGGGCTAAAAGCCGGCTTGAGCCACCGGTTCCGTTACCGGTGCAGTGTGTACTCCCTATTAGAGATAACCTATCAAACGTCGTTTAATCTGACAGACGTAATTATGAAGCGACAGTTTTGTATTACGACTTAACTCATAAAATTTTATAACATACTAGCGGTTCTGCGTGGTTTCACTCACATAGTTCTCGTTCCCATGGGAATACGGGAATAGAATATAGCCTATGTTACTCAGAGATCTTCTAGCTTTCCATTGGTGAAAGAATTTTTAAAATCGGTAAAGTAGTTTTTGAGTTTATTCGTAAAAACATACCTACAAAAATACAAATATTTCCTCTTTATAATATTAGTATAGAAGTATAGATATAATTGAAATTGTTAAAAAACTAGGTAAGTTTCCTAACTACAATTATTTATCAGTTTTTATCGTGTTTTAATGCAATTATGGAGATAGTAACAACCATCAATAATTGGGTATAGTAAACTTTTAACAGCTCTGAGAATAACGAGTGAGAAAGATGAAAAGATTAGTCTGAGTAGGACACGAGAAATGTGGGTTCCGCAGCCATAATAGTACATTATGATATAAGTGCGGTAGGTTGAAAGTTACAGCCGAGGCGATATTGCTAGCCCGAGCCGTAGGCGAGGGTTACAAATAACCAGAGGCTGTAATTGTCAAAGCGCACGTATGTCATACAATGTTTTATAACACATTTGCGAGGAAATAAAATAAAACTCCGACTATGGTAAACGAATAAAAACAATACAGCGTTAAGAAAAAGCGCGCGGCGCGCATCATCATTTTTTTAGGCAAAGGCACAAAAACAGCCAGTATTACTAATAAAGTAAATTAATATTTTTGTGTTTTTGTTACAGATTAATTGGTTGTAATTTACTGTCAAAATTAATTAAATTTAATAATTATGTACATAAATGTTTCTTTATTATATTTTATCTCCCAAAGTTAATTTTAATCATAAAATGTTGTCAACTTTTTTGACATAAAAACTCTGCTGAGATTTTAAAAAGTACCGTTCGTTTTAAGACGGAGCATCTTGATAAACCGTGCGTTTTACTTTACACTTACCGCACTTGGGCGTAATGAGATACAATACAATATTGAAATTGGTGAAATAAGACACCTTTTACGAGCAAATGTGTTATAAAAATACTTCTAACAGGAAACTAAAAAAGCACTAGTCACCAGTATGATTTTAGAAGGTCCCCTTCGATTTCTCTAGGATGCCATCATCAGATCCTGGTTTCCTTATCATGGTATCACCCTTGAGATGACTCCTTTTCCAACAAAAAAAGAATAATGAAAATCGCTTGACAAGACAAAGTTATCCGCGAACACATAAAAAAATACGGTTGCCTCCTCCCTTTCTACCGACTTTAAAAAAGGAGAAGTACAGTCTACTCGCCTTCGTGGATTGCAAGGACTATACGATTGTTTTGGGAGGTTCCCTTCGGCGTTGGGCGGAACCACAAAAACTAAAATCTGAGAAACTAATGTCTAATTATGCGTATAAAACTAAAAAGTTGAGGAACCATTCCAATTAGATCGGGTGTAGGGAAAGTGTAATGGCCGCGAGATGTTGTATATGGACTAGAACGAACGGCAACGCTCTCAAATTGAATTGGAAGTTGAATGCTTGTTGGGTATCAACGGTTAAAGTGCCTGCTTCACATGATGCAAATCAGTGAGGCTCGGGTTCGAATCCTGGCATGTACCAATGAGTTTTTCAAAACTTACGTACATATTTATCACTAAAACGACGGTGAAGGAAAACATCGCGAGGAAACCCGCAGGTCCCAGAATGAATTCTGAGAGATGTGTAAACAAACCAGCAGGCGTATTCACGGAGGCTCGATACCGTTTCCGTTCGATTCAGATCGAGTGAAAAAATTTCCGAATCCTTATGTCACATAATATGACATTAGTTTTCGAAACCAACATCAGCCCATCTAGAAAGTGTTCGACAGATTTTCCGATTCCGTGAATACGCCTGCAGTATTCTGTGGTTATGTGTAGAGTTATTGTTTCTGGTCGGATTTGCACGACTAATCTCCAAAAAGAAAAATGTCCAAAAAGAAAAGTTTTAAAAGTTACCGGGTCAGACAACCTTTACGATCTTTTAATACGATAAATGGAATGTCATTTCACTTTTTGACGGATGCACTACACGCACGAAAAAGTGTCACGTTCCGCCTGAGTCGAGCGTGCAAGCTAGAGCACGGAATAAGCAATAGAGGCACTATCGGCCTAAGCGTTCGGCTTGTGAGTGTTGTGACGCATCTATTCTCTCTTCCACTCCAGCATGCAATTTTTCATCAATTTTCTTATGACGTTATCACGTAAAATTGTCGTCCGGAAACCGACTTTACAGACAATTTTTTTTTATTTATTACTGAAATTTTTGGTTTTACTTTTTGACAAAGCTTTTGTGGATTGTTTTCTGATCCCTAATAAAAACTAAGTAAGTAGGTAAGTTTGCTTGAGAGTGAAAGATGTGTGGAGTGTCGGAACGTTGTATGTTAGGAATGCCTTGACTGCGTTTAGTTACATCTTTTAGAATATCATCTTTATCGAATGCAAACGTAGTTGTGAATCACGGCTGTCTACAAGAGCGATTTACCCATTTACTCTATTTACAACTCTATTATAACCATCATAAGGCTTTACCGCTTCATATTTTCCGGCTGATCTGAGCTGACCCTATTTTATAGCCGCCAAAATAACCGTACAAGAGCAAAAGAGACCTCCGGGTGAGTCCGCTCCGCCTGCCAATTAGTGACCCCACACTCAACCGAACGCGATAATGATTTTGACATTTGATTGCACTTGTTCCATTATGAACCATAGATTAATGATTACTTCAAACAAAAATTAGGTTCAGAGTACACGATGGTATGTGTTTGTTGCTTATTTGTAGACATAAATAGTTTTTTTTTACAACTGGTACGGGGTGTAAGATTAAAACAGAAGATGTCACTCTTCGAAACTAATATTATAAAAGGAAAGATTTGTATGTTTGTAACAAAAAAACTCAAAAACTGCTTTAGCGATTTAAAAGTACTTCTGGGAGTAGCATGGGTTGTCATTTTCCCACGGGAACGGAACTTACATGGGTGAAATCAGTGTCTTATTTTAAACAGTTTTGTGGTTTCATCGTACATGTTTGAAAGAATAGCTTGGCAAGAAGCAGTTTTTTTGTATTATGCTTATTTTTTGTAAACACTTCAATAAGAAGTTTCCTATCAGATAATTGCGAAGGCCCGAAGCTCGGCAATTAGCGATTTGTTTTACGTTGGATTGAGTTTTAATGGATTCCAAGAACTACTTTTTTGGATCACAGCAGCCTTTTTTCCAGTTTTAGTTTCAAAGCTATTTTGGTATTCAATTTGATGGCTATAAACTTACCTTCCGTTGCTAATTCTAATGATTGGACTTTTGTATCGACGTTGCTAGTGTTTTTGTTACTTATTTTATTAACTAGCGACTGCCCATAACATTGTCTATCTGCGTCTTGAACCCATTTAAAAATAATTTTAGGTAAGTAAGTAGTATAGGGCTGGTACAGTACAACCGTTTTAACAAGGCAGCTCTGAAGTTGCGCAATAACATTTTTAGCGACCTTTTGGCGGTACGAGGGGGTTTGCGCAGGCGAAGCCTATGTTCAGAGCATCCAAGTTAAAACGGCAATACACACCTCTGTCAAAGGATAGCTATCCAGAGAGGGAAAGAAACCAATCCTCTAAGCACTGTCACACATGGTTCCTCTATGGAGGTCATTTTTAATCTGTAAATATTGTAAATAAATGCATTTTCAACCGACTTCAAAAAAGGAGGAGGTTATCAAATCGATCGTATGTTTATTTTATGTTTTTTACCTCAGAACTTTCGACTGGGTGTACCGACTGATTGTGATGCTTCTTTTTTCAATTTGGTCTAGTTCTGACAACATAATGGCATCAGTGAGAAAACCATATAAGTTGAACTCGCTTTTTTTACTCTTTAAAGTTCTATGTTAATAACTACCTACCCCAAATCAAAGTATCTATTTCAATCGGGCACAATGTTCAACGAAAAATTCTTTGCACTCTCAATTTTATATGGCTATAAATTATTTGCAGATACTATCACACCATTTATTCATATACTCAGATGTTTGATAGGATGACGCACTGCACATAGTAAAGCTTAATGAACCTGCACAAGTGGTCTGTATCATGTGCGCGGGCGCAGTTATTAGTCCGCGAAAGGTGTACGGGGTGATTATTTGAAAACAAGTGGTTTTGACTAATTCATATGGCTCACTTTTTTTTCGGTTATATGTTGGATTGCTTAAATTATTTATTGCGAGAAACTCACTAATATGTATATATCACGAGGGCCACGTTTAGCTTTCAGCAGAAAAAGAGTTATATTGTACAGATAAATTAGAGAACCAGGTGAATTAGAAACCAACCAGACAAATGATATTTTCTTACCATACAAATGAGGGTCTACCAGTTAAATGATAAACCCATTGAGATTTACATACAATTTAATACTTTTTAATCAGTGTTGTATCCAAATACTCATTCTCTTAACTATTAATAATTAAATACACCTTTTAGATTTATTTATCCAAAAGAAACGGCCAATTGCGAGTTCCATACCATTATCTATAACCATTATCAAAAAATCACGTTTGTTGTATGGGAGCCCCCTTTAATATTTATTTTATTTTGTGTTTTAGTATATGTTGTTATAGCGCCAACAAAAATACATCATCTGCGAAAATTTCAACTGTCTAACTATGACGGTTCATGAGATACAGCCCGGAGACAGACGGACAGACCGTCTGTCTCTGACTCAGTCTTAGTAATCGGGTCGCGTTTTACCCTTTGGGTACGGAACTCTAAAAATACTTGTAATAAATGCTTAGTTTTTTATACATGTTTTGACAAAGCTTACTAGAAATTTATAGACAGCAAGAAAGTTTTTGACTATAAAAATAACCAAAAAATTTGTACTAGATCGCAAATAATCATAAAAACACTTAAGCTAAGAGAAAAAACAAGTTTAATGAAAGAAGTAGTATGAAACGCTTTATTCCTTACTTTTAATATTATTGAATTAAGCAAATAGTAGTTATCCTTTTAATCAGTCTTATTTCCACAATCTAGAATGTTTTAATAAACAAATATTTAAAAAAATACTTGAGTCTTTGTCATCATCGTCGATTACATACGGATCTATATTTCCTAAATTAATATTCAAGCCTTGATTGCCATCTTAAGAAAAAGTCAAATATTCTAGAATCTAGATCACGTAGTTTTATCTTCTGCACGTGTCATTTTTTGTCTATTCGTTATTTCATTTTTTTTTCCTTTCTGTATTTTTTTTTATAATGGCGGTTCTTTTTGTTTACTTTATTGGTTGAATTCTTCTTGAGAACATCAGTAGAACCAGCATATTATTATCCAGCTTCAGTATTACTTTGATTATATGTTCCCATGAATTATGGTCTTCGTTCTTTTGTTTATTGATTTGTCTTTTATACTCGGATGTGCTGTAGTTTACTCTTTGCGTTTTCTTTATTAGTCTTGTTTGTTTCCTTCGTTTCTTACGGGTTTTAATTTATGTATTGTAGTTTTCTATGTATATTATTTATACGGTTTTAATGAAGTTATTATATTAGTGATACTCTGTGCAGCTAAGCTTTCGAATAGCAATCATATTATATTCCACGTTCAATATTACTTTTTACAATTTGCGAAAAAGGAAATCATTTTCAGAATCTTCATATTTAGAGACTCTTCTCATAATTATAATTATCCAATTTCAGTTCATGAGCTCTGAGAACTCGTCAACATCTTTAATATCTTGTCCTTTTAGTATGTCTCAAAATTTGAACAAAGACTTCATCTTGAGGGGTCTTTGCACTGGATCTACAAGATCCAGTGCAAAGACAGATAGTTTTGTCTATTCTTCTCTTTTATTTCTCTCCAAAATTGTTTGTAATATTTTGGAGAGATATATTTTTATAAATACGCTCATATTTTCTTTTCTCAACCAGTCGTTTTTTCTTAGCCTTTCTTCTCTCATATCAACAATAATCTGCAAAAAGATATTTAATAATTTATTGTTTTTAATTAATCTATTTTATATCTCTAATAATATTATACATGCAAACGTTATGGAATTATTCAGTCTCAGGTCCCAGCTGAACGTCTGATCATATTTTATCAAAATTGGGCACAGTAGACTAGGTCCTGGAAAGGTAATTAATAACCAAATTAGTGGTAATATATAATTAATTATACCTTTGTTCTATTTGCTTTAATATTTTCATAATTTATCTGGCCTATACTAATTCATCTGCCTAAATCAGCCAGACAAAAACAGTTTAATGAGTACCAGACTTATGAGACTTTTAATGAAAATAAATTCTAATATTAAATTGAAAATAAGAAGAACCCTTTTAATTCAATTTCTAAAAAGCTAGACTCTGGAGAAATATTATAAAAAATCACCAACTCGAACGGTTTCAGATTATTAAAATAAATAAAGACATATTAGTTAGGATACTTACCTTACAAAAGCCAGATCACGTGATATTATTAAAATTATCTCCCCCAAATTAGCTGCAATCGGACGGCCTCCCACTCTGACATCTAGCGGATCGTTGGCGCAAGCGGCTGCGCATCGGTCTATCTGATTTGGATATTCTATAGACACAGTACACACAGCGACGTACTAGCCCAGACAAATGATGATTTCGGTCGCGGACATTTTTAAAATTACCGTAGCTTCCAAAACCCAGTCTTTTGTAGGCAATTATACATATAAATCGTAAAAGCAATTTCTGAAATATCGATACAGCTCAATATTTCGTCTTTACCGCAGTTTGTAGCTCCACAAAATATATAACAATCCGGAAAAAAGGGGGTTGGGACATACCAGATTAATGAGATTTGGGGTTGTCTGACGACTAAAATCATACAGTTATCTATTGAGAGTAATCTTACCAGTAGGCCTCGATAGTCAGAGTTACGTTACATACAACATGCAAATATAGTCGAAATATATAAATATTTTGATACGTTCTTTGATAAAAAAACACCATAAAACCGTGTTCCAGAGAATCACCCACGTGCATGTGTAGGTTAGGGTCGTCGCACGCGCCGCAGGTGCGACTGCGAACGAGGGCTGTCAACCTTCACCCGTCCTAATCGACCTCGCATTAGGATCGAGATGACGTCAGCCTAATAGCTTTAGGGTTAAGGTTGGTATTGTGAAGTAAGTCTAGAAACAGATTTTTGCTTTGTTACCAAACAATATTATGGTGTGTTATATACCTATGGACACAAGTCTGAAATAAAGTTTTATTATTATTATTATTATTATTATTATATACAAGTAGCATAACTAAAGAGAAGTGAAAAAGGTTTCCTCTAGCGTCCGCGCTCAGGTATCCAAATCAACCTCAATTAGTCTTAAGTCAATATATAAAAATAAAACCAGCCAGGTGTGAGTCAGACTCGCGCACGAAGGATTCCGTACCATTATGTATAAAGACGACAGACGGACGGACAAACGGACATCGGAGTCTTAGTAATAGGGTCGCATTTCACTCTTTTGTAAAAAGTTAATCTTTTTTCCCTAGCTCTCGGCCAAAAACAATAAATGTTTATATTGTAATTAAGTGATTTTTAAAATTTTGCACATGCAAGTTACGTTGTTTTTTTGTCTACAAAGAATATGTAAATTTTGCCTGACCTTTGTACTAGTCAGTTTGTACTGCTTAACACATAATGTAAAAAAAAAAATACGATATATTTTTATCTACTCATATTTTTTTAAACAAAACCGTGATCTATTTTTATAACTAGCAACCCTATTGCCCCACTTCGCCGTATTTGCTGTCCCGACATGCCCTGTTAATGCACGGACAGACAGACGCGCTCACTAAACATTTGTTCAACAAATAAATTATGACACCAACACGTACCTACAAACAAAGTATTTGATTTTCTCTTTGAGGAGTTCCAATACTCATAACAAATATTCATAATCTTTTTTGTTGAACACTATATTAAATTGCAATCTTTCATTTAATAGGACCAGTTTCGTTAGTTTCCTTAGAACAATTTTATCCCAGGCCCCCTTGACATGTATGGGATTGACATTAGCGTTAGCGCTCGTTGGCAAGTGCTTATGTCAATCTAAAAGAACATTCGATTACATTGTACAATGCCACTTGGCGGGGGGGGGGGGGGAGGGGGGTTGTGGGGCAGAAAATAAAGCTTAGCATAAGTGAAAGAATTTTTAGTTTTGGAGCCCATTCAGTAAATACTTAGACACAAACATACAAAAAACTAATCAATATATTTCATTGCTGTAGTTACTTTTTGGAACTACGGCTACGTGTCTAGTCGTCCTCTAAGCTTAATAAAATATAACTTATTTTATTAGGGGATAGTGAAGTCCATTGGCGTAAAAAGATTTTTATAATTACATAAGTTATTCAAGGTAAAACCTCGTACAACATATTATTATTTTAAAAACAACTCTCCCCCTTTATGAAATAAGTGTATTCATAGATTAAGTGCTTACTATATTACTGACTGGTATTGTATATACTGGTATCATTTGGTTAGGCAATAAATCAAACACGGCACATATTACTTACATAAGACTTTGTACTATCATCAATATCTCCTATTTTCTGTTCTTAATTCACTTCAAAATCCTATTTCTTTCTTTCAAGTCCTCTGTTCTTCTTTCTACGTGAATCAGCATCCACTATTTGTCTTCACTACTCTTAAAAGTATTCCGTGAACTAAACTTTATCCATTTCTTTCAACAAAATTTGTTCGGCTTTCTCGACGTGTTCGTCGATGTCGTGAGTAGGCCGGGTGTTGTCCCCACGGTCGACTTTAGGCCGGGTGTTGGCCCCTCGGCCGATGAGTTCAGCCTCAGCCACAGTGTCGGGCAACTCGGTATGGGCCGTTTCCGGCATGGTGAGGGTCAGCAGACCGGAGAACAGGGACGTTAGCCCAAATAGCAGCGATGGCAGACCAGACCAGTACGAGATCTGGAATGTGATTGCTTTTAATAATATGGTCGCGAGGAGTTGACCCAGACGGAAAATCAAAAACTTAAAAGGTCGTTTACAATCATTACGTCACTTGCAGTTGCTTATCTCAGGATAACTTGGGATTTGCACACTTACTTATATAGATAGTCAGATTAATGATCCAGAAATATTTATAGATAATGTTCAGAGGACCAGACATCTAGTGTACAAGATTGCGGGAATTAAAATCAAGACTCAAACTCTTTAGCCAATTCACAAATTGTTCAAATTGGGACCTATATCCATGCTTTTTGCGTCATCAATCTGCTACCCCGTTTTTATGCAACTACTTAAAAAATACTGGAATCAATGATACCCTCCTGAGGCAGTAGGGTAAAAAAAAAGCACTGTCTCACCAGAAGCGGCGTCTGCGGTGCGAGCAGCGATCCTACGCGGCCCATGGAGGAGCAAAGTGCGTGGACGGAGTTTCGCGTGTACGTAGGAAACAGCTCCGACGTATACATGTACACGATATTGTACGAGAACGTTGCTAGCGTCTCAAACGCCATGTACAGGGCCAGTCCCAGCCACGCGTAGCCTGTGAACAGTGGAATAATAGTAAATTCAAATTGCGATAAATTAGTCATTTACTAACAATAGCAAGACACTGACGGGCGGATCAGCGGGTTGACTGATCCATTAATGCACATCCGGAACCAGTGGGTCTAGAAGCATGAAATTTTGTAGAAAAGTTACATTATTGACGTGAGCCTTAACAGGATTTTTGGTAACTGGAATAAACTTTTTCCGGGCAACGCCGCTAGGCACTAGCTGATCATTTACAAAAACACTAAAATGGAACAGATTATTAAGGAAGATTCTGATTGACCAAAGTCTAATTCTGGCAACTAACCAATAAAAGCACAACATAATGTGATTTGTTTCTATGTGGCATAGAAACTTTACTATAAAAGTTATAGTGTAATTGAAAATTAAATATATTCTTACCTTTGGGCACAAAAGGCTGCGAAACACAAAATAGTCCTCCAACGATGAAAGAGGCGAGCAAAGAGAATTTCCTCTGGTACTTGGCCAGCGCCAGCCAGTAGAAAACGTTCGCGGGGATATCCATAAGCATCAGCAGCGCGAAGTTCACGTACTTGTTGCCGTCGATGAACACGGAACTGATCATCATGCCGTAGTTTATGAGGGTGATCGTGAACCACCATACCAGGCACACTGCAAAACGCTGCATCATTATCCTGGACTTGAGTGTCTTTACTAACAACTTTCTGTCATTCCTCAAGTTCGTCTTATCTTCTCCTATGTACTCCAATTTATTAAGCATCCTCTTGTCTACTTCCACACCATTTCTATTGGCTATTTTCTGTATAAGCTTTATAGCTCTGTCCCTTTTCCCCTTGCTGTATAGCCATCGGATGCTCTCATCAAGGAAGAGTGAGTAGGTAAGTATGAGGAGGGTAGGAGCGTAGATAGCTCGTAAGAAGTGCCGCCAGTATGGCAACGACATGGCTATGAAGGGCATGAGAATAAGGCCACCTGTGTAGCAGTTGAGAAGGATCATTTGGTAGAGTACCGCCCGCTTCTTCTCGACTATTTCTATACCTAAAAAACAAAAGAATCAATGTTTTACTGTACTAATAACAGTGCAATATGTATGAGCAGTTAATAAAAATTTACAAATATAAGCAAAGAGTCCATAAATTCTTGGTTTCTTCGACAATATATCCTTTCTATATATAATCTACAAATAGTAGTATTAAGTCTACTTACTCAACATGAACATAGGTGATAATGCGTCGCCAATGGCCGCCTCCAAAGTCTCGAAAGTGACATAAACCCAGAAGGACCCAGCGAAGCTCTTGGCTATGCCGAGAATCGCGCCCAGCGAGCCCGCTATCACTGCTGCCGTTTTGCGACCGTACCTAATAAAGTGATAGACAGATTAAGTTTTAATTTGATATTACGGAGAACACAAATTAAGAACTTAAGAAGGAAACAACTGTCAAAGAATAATACAATTTAAGAATCTCAACTTAATGTTTTACTAGCGGTTCTGCGCAATTTCACTGGCGTAGTTCCTGTTCCCGTGAAAATACGAGGATAAAATATAGCTTATGTTACTCAAGGATATTGTAGCTTGCCATTGATGAAATAAGGTTTTGAGTTTATTTGTTACAAACATACAAAAATACAGTGTGTGTGGTCAGTGTAGTGTAGTCAGGGTAGATAATGTCAGATAAAATCCCGATTTTTAATTGAGACCTGCGTACCTATTCATGGAGACTCGATACCGTTTCCGTTCGATTCAGATCGAGTGAAACTTTATTCTAGGCGTTTCTGACAGCCACGGAAAAATTTCCGAATCCTTATGTCACATATGACATTAGTTTTCGATACTAACATCAGCCCATCTCGAAAGTGTTCGACGGTCGAAAGATCTATTTTTCGACATGAAAGCAAAAGATTCATGCGTCATCTCAAAATTATGAATTTCCGTGCAATACTATAAATGACCGATGAGAATATAAAGAGCAGCAGCCAACTATTTATACGATCGCCGTGCAATTCGATATATATAATGTAATCTCCCGCCTTTCATCCCCGAGGGGGTAGGCAGAGGTATTCCATTACTGGAATACCCACACTTCACGAGATACATTGGACCCCTAAACGTGATAGGTGGTGAGCCCATCGCCGGTGATAGGTGGTGAGCCAATGGTGCAATTCGATACGGTAGAAATTTACGATTAGAGTCCAACGTGTCCAACCTGTCGGAGATCTGCCCCTGTACTAGCAGCCCCAGCATACTACCAAAGCAGTGCGCAGTGCCCACCATCGCCTGCTTCCACTCCTGACACGCCAGCCCGAACTGGAACAACAGGCACATTATACGATCAGTTGCACCTTCCCTTGGTATGTTATTAGATGTCTCGCTTTCAAACCAAAAAAAAAAGGTTACTAAGCTCTGAATTTCATGCAAAGTTTCGCCTACATACCGGCCAAATGCACTAGGAATCACAATTTAAAATTCAGACCCTATTTGCCTTTCTGGTATTGTAAAAATGACAGTGCACACATAACACATTCTGTCATTTGCAATGACTTGGGTAATAATTATTAACTGTTTCAAATTTCAAGATACCATTAGAAGTTGAAGAGATAAAAAGAAAGATGGATAGGCACGATAAGGGTTTCTTTTTACAATTAGAACCCTAAAAGTGGTACGTGATTATTGTTGAATTATAATCAAATAATTATAATAAATATATTTTTTATTTCCAAAACCAGTTGATCTAATTACTCAGTGACTTAAGGCTCAGTTTCATCTCTATCAAAACCAGCTTCTCCTTCAAGAAATTCAACGTACTTTTTATCTTAAGCACTCCTAAAGCGATCTTCATTATCTATAATAAAACATAAAGAGTCTGCTATGTTACCAACTATCCCAGTCTCAAGTGGAATCTATACACGTTGAGTTACGTAGTATGACGCGCTATGATGCGACATACGCATTATGCGACGATGCTGTGAAGCCGCAGTGCTATCAATTGTTTAGAACGGTAATATTTGCAGCGTAGTTTTTATATTGTCTTGTTTGAATACAAAACAAACAAGATAATATTACATGTCAACGTTTAAAAAAGAACTAAATCATATATGTTTATTCAATACTTGCGGGAGTGCGTTGAGCGAGTCAGTCAGCCAGTCAGAGAAGATGCATAGATAGATTGGAAGGCAAAATTAACTTAATGAAGGTCAATACTTTGTCTACCAGTTCTACCACGTCTTCTTAGTGTTTTACTTGAGACAACACTTCCTACAACACATCTTTGAAAAGATGTGTCATTTAGGAAAGACTTGGTATCAACTGAAATTAGATGAGCTAATTATATTATTGAAAATGGAAAGCGTCCACCTGCCACATATAAGTTTGGGAAACCCTGGTCATATTTAACTGACTTCAAAAAAGGATGAGGTTATCAATTCGACTGTACGTTTGTTTATGTTTGTTACCTCGGAACATTCGTCCGGGTCAATCTATTTTGATGATGTTTTTTTTATTTGAAAGCTGGTGCTTCCCGTGTCGTCCCATTTTAATTTAGTTTAGTTCTGAAAATGGCATTTATGAGAAAACCATATAAGCTGAAGTCTGTTTTTTTACTCTATAAAGTTCTATTTTATGTTTTTACGTGTTAACTGGGAAATGTTGATCTTGTAAAAACTCTGTACACAGTAATTCTTTAAGGTAAAAAAGACAAAAAAAAATGACTTTTTTCTCCCTTTTTAAAGTATTCCGTCTACATTCCCGGCCGCGTCTACATCAAGGAACATCTATGGCTGACCCCGCGCAGACCGGTCCCTGCGCCGGCGCACGCAAGCTATGCAAATTGCCGCTATCGCCATTGTTGCGCATTGCTAACAAATTGTCTTACTGTTCCGATGTTTGGTCGATTTTCGATATGTATACGATTGTGGATCGTTTTGTAACGTTATGCCATACATTTTTTTTTAAATAATTGAGGCAGCATTAATTGTTTAACATTGAAGTTAAACATTATAAAGCCCCCGATACAAATACATATAAACACAAACGGCTGGACAGATTTTCATGAAACATGGCTAAGAACACTCTTGATACAAATTATCTCATCATCATCATCAACCCGTAACAGCCCACTGCTGAGATAGGGTCGTTCCTCACACATGAGGAAGTATGGGCTATAATCTCCCACGCGAGCCCACCGCGGATTGGGAGATGGTGTTAAGCTAGTGGCCACTTAACAATCAGAATTTTTCAAGCCACCCAAGGGTATGATTCGTTACAAACACACTGGCACCACAGGGCTACGAGCGCTTCTAATTATCTATTACACAAAAAATTACAAATTATCTATGACACAAAAAAAACTAAACCAAAATCGGTTCATCCGTTTGGAAGCTACGATACCACAGACATATACACAGATACACAGACAGACACGTTAAACTTATAACACCCCTCTCTTTTTGGGTCGGGGGTTAAAATCGATTTCTTGGAGGTCTTACATTTAGTAACAAGTAATACAAATATTACCTGACAAATTAATCAATCTTTTACTACGTTTTCACGACTTTGGCGTGTTGCACGACCGAGGGAGTCATTGCTATGATCTAAAACCAAAGAGATTAAAATTAAACTATAATAGGGCATAGAGGGGACAAAGCGAGGAAAATTTGAAGCCGAAAAGTTATTCCAAGTGGAATAACTTCTGTGGTCGAGTAGCCGCCTAAGCCACAATTTCGACCGAATGACAGCTCGCGTTCATACTAACTGACATGACGCTTGAGCTTCAAACATGCTTCAAAGTTTTGTATGAAAATATTCATAATGCCCCCTCTATGTCCTATTATATTTTAATCTCATTGTCTACAACACTTGCGAGATGTGACAACAGGGCTGCCAGTTATGATTGATAAGGATTCGCCTGTCTATCCGTAGTAAATTGCCTCATCCATCCACAGCATTGTCCTCGTATAGGAGATCACAAATATTTACCTTCATCTTAAAAAGTCATTGACAACGTTTTCTTGCACATCAATTGTAAATATGTGACAACTGACACAATATGACAAACAGGTACAGTCAAGAGCACGTCGAGTTCGACACATCACATTGGAGTTTTGTAGCGTTCTTATTACAATTGCCTTAGAGGCCAGACTCGCAATACAAGTGTAAAGCTTCAAGTGCTCTGGACTCTACAATGAACGGATTTATCTCAATTTCTAAAGCAAAATTAGCCAACTAAACCAACAATTATGCACACCACCTGGATAGTTGGCGGTCCACCACTGTGAGATTCTCACGAAACTTTTTGCCTCGCACAACCGATCTGTGGAACAAATTGTCGCCGGCGGTATTTCCGGACCGATACGACCTTCAAACCTTCAAGAAGAGAGCATACTCCCACCTCAAAGGCCAACGCACTTGTGACTCTTGAGTTGCAGGTGTCCATGGGCGACGGTAGTCACTTACCATCAGGTGACCCGTCTGCTCGTTTGCCCCCTTTTTTATAAAAAAAAAACAATCATCATCATCATCAGCCGGAAGACGTCCACTGTTGAACAAAGGCCCATAGAACGCCATAACAAACGGCAACTTGCAGCTTGCATCCACCGGTTACCCCCGACCTTGACGATGTCGTCGGTTGGTCGAACCAACAAGCCAAATACCAAAAAACTCCTTACCTCGGAAACAAAGCTGTTAGGAACCTCATAGACCCATTCAGTGCACTCCTCGAGAGTCTCGTTGTTGAAGGTGCAGCCGTCGCCGAGGCCATACCGCTTGCATTGCTTCACAATGTCCAGGTCTTCGGACTGTTGCGGCGATGACGCATTCAGCCATGCTGGGGAAAAGGTGGGTGGGCTGGTCTCACATGCTGGAACTTTGCATCTAAGAACGAAACAAATACATAAATAGAAAGATAAATCATTTTATTTGCAATACACATACATAAATTAAAATAATAAAAAAAAAGATAATCAAATCACTATCACAACATAGTATAAAACAAAGTCGCTTTCTCTGTCCCTGTATCCCTATATCCTTATGTCCCTGTGTATGCTTAAATCTTTAAAACTACGCAACGGATTTTGATGCGGTTTTTAATAGATAGAGTGATTCAAGAGGAAGATTTTAGTATTAGCATTGCACCCGTGCAAAGCCGGGGCGGGTCGCTAGCATAAAAATAAAAACGAGACCCACTGACCTGTATCCAACACTGACCTGTATCCAACATCTTCGACGGCAAACACATAATTCACGTTGTACATCGAGTTGGTCGCATATACGAGCGCGAGCATGCACATCGTGATCACTTGATGCTTCCCGAACGCGCCGAGCTGCTCGAGAACATCGTCCAGATGCACTTTGCCCTCGAGGTCTGCCATCCTTGCCGCCTGTCCACACACTGATTTAAGGAACAGCCGAAATAGTCCAAAGCGTAGGAGTCAAAGGAAGCAATTCATTGCATAGTTTGTTTGCAGCGGTCTTGGCAGTGAATCTAGGATTGTATTCAAATAGTACATTTATAAGTCACAGCTGTGCAAAGAAACAAACAAACTGTTGCATGAAACAATTTGTATTTTTATTATTGATGTAGGTACTGGAGTCATTGCATTTATTACGACTAAAGGTAAGGCCCCACCCAAATCCCTACCGTAAACACACTGCCTATAACATATGTTTTTTATGCGAAAAATATGTTAGCAACTGTAAACAAAATCGAGTTATACCGATAATATTGATTGCACTGTATTTACATGGATTTTTATTAGAAGGCAATTTCAAGAAATGTTAATTATTTGTGAGGCAAAATAGCTGCCCGTTTAGTCTCACTGCACTCTTAGAATAACGAGTAGTAGGTAAATTAAACAGCGGTCTACTTTTTAAAATCAACAAACTGTGAGGCTGTTTGCTGTGCGTCTTTTGAACAAATAAAGTTTTCCTGTCACGGGCCGTGATAGTTGTTTAATCACCAAGTCGTTACACTGACGATTAAAGCCTTTATTTTTTGAGTTTGCGATAATGAACAAACTACAAAATCACTATTCATGGTAAAGTAAATTAGTAGATAAGGAAAACTAGATTGCGTTCGTCAAATAGACTTTAGGAAATGTTAATCGTATTATTATGAATATTAAAACTGCGTTAGTTGCGGTTGCGCGGTGTCGCATTGCAAGCCGTTTGTGCTTACTTTTATTCATTACTAGCGGGTGCCCAGCGGCGTTACCCGCTTTTTTCCCGTTCCCGTGGGAATTTCCAAAAATCTCTTCGTATCGGTTGCCTACGACATTTAAGACACCTACCTACATAACATATTTCAAGTTTCTAGTTGTTATAGTGCGGCGTAGTACGTTTTTCTCTTTTGAATATGTTTTTATATTTTCCCATGGGAATGAGACATGTTCCTGTAGTAAAAAGTACCCTAAATGTTGTCTCATTTACTCAGTTATATCCACACCAAATTTCATCAAAATTCGTCAGGTAGTTTTTGTGTGATGCGTGCATAGCCAAACAGATAGAGAGACAAAAAAAGACGTGTGGCACTCGGGGACTGCCGCGGTAAAGCTATTGCATAGCATTTTGTATCAACAAGACTGCCGAAAGAAACGGGTTTGTTCCCAGTCCGCCGATCGGAACTCCGATTGGTAGGGACGAGTGGGAATATTTTTTCCCACTGCTCCGATTGTTTTTATGTTTTTTCAATAACCCCTTTTTTCGCCAAAAGTACAGTCACCAATAAAATAATAAAGTTGACTGTCTTGGTTGGTCTGACTATTTCATTTCATTTCATTTGATTCGATTCGATTCGATTCGATTCGACTCGACTCGACTCGACTCGACTCGACTCGACTCGACTCGACTCCGACTCCGACTCCGACTCGACTTTCGACTTTCGACTTTCGACTTTCGACTTTCGACTTTCGACTTTCGACTTTCGACTTTCGACTTTCGACTTTCGAGTTTCGACTTTCGACTTTCGACTTTCGACTTTCGACTTTCGACTTTCGACTTTCGACTTTCGACTTTCGACTTTCGACTTTCGACTTTCGACTTTCGACTTTCGACTTTCGACTTTCGACTTTCGACTTTCGACTTTCGACTTTCGACTTTCGACTTTCGACTTTCGACTTTCGACTTTCGACTTTCGACTTTCGACTTTCGACTTTCGACTTTCGACTTTCGACTTTCGACTTTCGACTTTCGACTTTCGACTTTCGACTTTCGACTTTCGACTTTCGACTTTCGACTTTCGACTTTCGACTTTCGACTTTCGACTTTCGACTTCGACTTTGACTTTGACTTCGACTTCGACTTCGACTTCGACTTACTTTACTTTACTTTACTTTACTTCACTTTATTTTATTTTATACAATGCACGGCCTTTAAGCCACACCTCCGTGCCCGTCGGAGTGGGGAGAGCGTGAGGTTTTTTCGTTACGGAATTTCTGGATTCGGTCCCCGCGCTCAAGGCCCGCGATAGAAGCTATGCAATAGCTTAAAAATGTGTTTGACATTCTAAATCGATAACCATCTAAACTAATGCAAACATTTAAAAAATATTTTATATACAGTCACGGTCCCTGCCCCACAGTCACGGCCCCGGTTACAGTTTTATTAAATGTCATCATCATCAGCCGGAAGAAGTCCACTGTTGAACAAAGGCCTCCCCCCATAGAACGCCTCAACCAACGGCAACTTGCCGTTTGTATCCACCGATTACTCGCGACCTTGACGACTTTATTAGGTACAAGCAGTTCCCGTTCCCATGGGAATACGGGAATAAAATATAGCCTATGTTACTCAGGGATCTTCTATCTTTCCATTGGTGACAGAATTTTCAAAATCGGTCCAGTAGTTTTTGAGTTTATTCGTAACAAAGATACAAACATACAAATCTTTCCTCTTTATAATATTAGTATCGATAGAAGTATACATATGTTGAGATTAATTAAGGTACACCAACAGCATAAATGTTGTAATCGCATAATCAGCTTTTCGTTTGATTACTGGTCAACTGTATCAAGTCAACTCAGCAGTGGCGTGTTCCAAAGTCTTTAGCTAAGTAAATAAATTGTGGGAAACAATTCACACACGTTTATTCAGTCCCAAACTAGGCAGGGTACTAAACAACTTATAAACATACTTAAATAAATATTAAACACCCAGACACGAAGCCAATAGACATGTTCATGCACACAAATGTTGGCCCTCCGCGGGGATTGAACCCGCGACCTCCGACAGAAGGCAGGGTCACTACCAACTGAGCCAAAAGGCCCGTCAAGCTACCTTTAGCTTCCGAATATCAAGGATTTTGGTTGAAGTCATCATTGGTGACAACTGTAGAGGTTCTTATAAGCATTCGATTAAGATATCATCATGTGATTACCTGCGTTATGAGAGTCTCCATATTTTTTATAACGTCCTGACGTTTCTGCACCAGTTTGACATCCTGACAAAGTCCTGGTGATTCCTCCTGGAGCTTCATTCAGCACCAATTTGGCAAGGCGGCAGCATAGATGTCTATTCCATGGATCTCGTATAGATCTGTTGATAGATGTAGCATAACTATTTTTAAAGCTTGAGAATGAAGACCCGGTATATGATTTTTTTTTGGTATTTTCAGTGAGGCTCAGGTTCAAATCCTGGCATGAATCAAAAACTTACGTACGAGTATATGTTCATCACTAGCTCGACTCACTTAGTACCCATAGTACAGGCCCTGCCTAGTTTGGGAATAAATGACAGTGTGTGAATTGTGTCCCACAATTTATTATTAATATCTTTCCACTTCATTCCCAAAACAGTCGATGATCAGCGCCGTGTCTCGGATAATCATATTCATTTCACGCGTCATTAAACAAGTAATGAGCAGGTAAAAAATCAGCAAGATACTCTTCAGAATTAAGAACCGGTCCTCTCGTCCGTCAGGCACGATGTTCGATTTACTTTACAGATACGTTTTTGTATGCTCAATTTGAATTTCTTCAAACAAACCTCAACACTCTTTTTTGTCAATAGATAATGGACTCACTTCGTATCAATCCACTAGAAAATCGTGCTACGCGTGGTATTGGAATAAATATTGATATTAAATCCTACTAAAATTATAAACGCGATAGTTTGTGAGTATACGTATGTATGGATGAATGGACGTTTGTTGCTCTTTCACGCAAAAACTACTAAACGGATTTTGATGAAACTTTACAGTTACATAGCTTATATATCAGAATAACACGTAGGCTATATTTTATCTACTTATTTCTACGGGATCGGAAACTACGCGGTGGAAACCATGGGATGCCTAGTAAATAAATAATCTCACGCCTTTTATCCCGAGGGGATAGGCAGAGGTTCATTTTTGAAAATATCCACTTTTCACGAGAATATTCGACCTCTAAACGTGATAGGTGGTGAGCCTATCGCCAAACCGGCTCTGTAACACATGCCTCAGAATGAATTCTGAGACCTGCGGGTTTCCTAACGATGTTTTCCTTCGCCGTCGAGCTAGTGATGAATATGTACGTATGTTTTGAAAAACTCATTGGTACATGCCAGGATTTGAACCCGAGTCTCACTGATTACCATCATGAGAAGCGGGCTCTTTAACCGTTAGGGCTATCACTGCTCTAATGGAATGAAAAAATCGTAACTACATAGGTATTTAAGCTGGGTACTCACAAGCGAGTTGTAACTGCAACCGTTGCAGCAGCCACGTGACGTGTTTCGAGGTCTTAGTAGAAACAAAATGGCCGCGAAAAGGGGTCGGAGCGTACCACGAGACACACTCTCTCAACGTCCACGCGCACACTGCGAGCGACTATTGCTGCCACATAAAAAAACTTACTCGGCTTTATCAACGATGCGAAAAGCGCTAAATGATGGTGTAAAACTAATATAGATGAACTAGATTTAGTACCAACATTTTAGTTTTCCAAGTTTACCGTTCAGACCCATGCGAAAAGAAAGTCAATAAAACGCTATACAGTCCGCTGGGTGGTTAAACATACTTATCACAAAAGCGATAAGTCTAGCGTTAAAAGCGCTGAAATTCAAGATTTTTAACTTCTCATGCTTTAAAAGTACACCAATATGGCCCTACGAAGCGGGACTAAAGTGACCACTTTAGTCCCTAAAGGTACCTAGTAAAAAGTGATTAGTGTTTGTATTTTCCTTAATGAGATGTAGACAAACCTACGAATAAGGAATAAGTCATTCGTAGAGACAAACTCAAACAGCCAGTAAATATCTGTGGAGTGTAGACCATCTCTATTTCTAAAATGTTAAGAGTTTTAGTTCCATGGTGTTTCCGCATAGAAGGTGGCGCCATGGGTTTTAAAAGATATTTAAATCTCTTTGTTAATCTGTGACAGGTTTAGAAGAAACAACTGTCAAAGTGAAAAGTACAGTTTGCACCTCGAGACTAAACGTCAACTTAATATACCCTCGGTTTCATTAACTCTCTAACCAACCTCTCTTATATAATGGCTTCGTTTAGTCCCTCGATACAAAATATACTATTAGCCTGTAATGTACTGCTCGCTTGTGAGAACCCGGCTTTATACAGCAACAGGTATTTATGGCATCACTAATTATTTGTTATCTAATGGTTAACAAAGTAAGTAAATGCTAACTATTCAAAGAGATTTAAATATAATAGGGCATAGAGGTTTCCCAATGCCCGGGAATATTTTCATTCAAAACTTTGCCTAGCCTAAGCGTCATGTCATTGTTATGTCAGTTAGTATATGAACGCGAGCTGTCATTCGGTCGAAATTGTACTAGACTTATTCCACTTGGAATAACTTTTGACTTCAAATTTTCCTCGCTTTGTCCCCTCTACGCCTTATTATATTTTAATCTCTTTGTTACTATTGAACAAAGTTTATTTACATACCGCGTACTCAAGTTATCACATACAATTACAGAATAAGCACAATTCCTTAAATTATAGTTTGTTCAGTATCGACTACTTAATCGATTTCAGCTATTTTTATTGTGTTATTTTTTTCCGAGAATAGTAGATTGTTATACAAGGGTCGGAAGGAATCAATTCCCATACGAGGTATTTAGACGCCCGAGCGCAGCGAGGGCGGATATAGTCCGAGTAGGAATTGATAACTTCCACCCGCGTTAAACACTCTACTTTTCATTTCGAATTCAAGGAAAGTAAACAAAAAAAATACAATTTTACAAAAATTCAAACATGCAAAAACGCAATAATACCTACAAAAAAAATACAAAATTGTCAACAATACAACCAAAGAGGTTGGAAGAAAGAGAAACTTTTTCTTTTAAACGTCTTTGAATACTACATCATAGAGTACCTAACCTAAATAACATTACAAAAATAATATACTAATCCTTCCTCTTTATAATACTTTTAGCCGAGTAATAGTGTTCTGTGCTTAACTAGTGCCGATGAAAAACAAGATTTTGGATTTCGGAACAGCTTACCAAATTATTACTGTTTTTTTTATATTTTAAATATGGAACGCGTACCGCCCCGCGCGCGGGCTAGTTTCTGTTGTTTATACCTACAGTCACAAGGCCGCACCTTTTTTTTTTGCTTATTCTAATTGATGTAAAAAGTTTCGTATCCCTACTAAGTACCCAAAGAGGTTGGAAGAAAGTCATTCTCTTTCCTAGAGAAACTTTTTCTTTAAACGTCATTGCCAAATTTAGTACAATTTTTTTTATTTATTCCCGCCCTAAGGCCGGAAGCAATTACTATGAGTCTTTCCCGACCGAGGGCGGGAGTCACAGCCCTGAATCTCTCTGTGGTGGGAATCATCGCTTCCGACCCGGTACTCAGATCAAACATACACTACTTTCCGAGTATGAGATATGAAAATGAATTAGCATAACTGAATTTAAGGCTACATATGGAAACCGTACTATTATTGCTCTTTATTTAAGACATTTGGTTAGACTAAACTAAAGTACGAATGTAACTTATATTTTTTATATTAATATACTAATTGTGATGTATGAGGAATTTTGCTTATTTTGTGACGCGTTGTATATATTATAATAGGTGTACGTACATATACATTATTGGTACTTAATTGTATAGAAAAGCGGTATGAGAATGAAGTTCTGCTAGGTGGATTGTCAACTTACCAAATACGTACAATTATCGCGGAGCTCCTAAACAACTATTTCCTGACAATATCTAACTGGTTTCTGTATGTTTTGAGAGACATGTGAACTAGAATGCATTTTTTATTTGTCTCTTACTACTTTCGTTAATGCTGATGGCTTATTCTACCTTTACAAATTATGTGCATTGTGCTCGACGGTGAAGGAAAACATAGTGAGGAAACCAGCAGGTCCTACAATTAATTCTGAGACATGTGTAAACAGACCCGGTCCGGCGATGGGCTCACCACCTATCACGCTTTGGGGTCCAAAGAATATCTGGTGAAAAGCGGGTATATCCAGAAATGGAATACCTCTGCCTACCCGCTCGGGGATATAAGGCTTGAGATTATTTATTTATTTTATAAATTATGTCTTGATACTGAAGATTAAAAATTGTAACTGGACGATGTATCATAGGAGATATTTAAAGTAAATTAATATGAGAGGCATTTATAGCACCAATAGACAATTCGTAACACAATAAGCGCAATTCCTCATACATCCCAATAAGTATAATAATATAAAAAAAATATTATGCCTTCGTACTTTAGTTGTGTCAAACCAAATTTCTTAAACAAAGAGCAATAATAGTACGGTTTCCACGCGTAGCACTGAATTAAGCTATGCTAATTCAGTTTTCGAAAAATTTGACACATATTGAAAGTAGCTGAAATCCATTAAGTACTTGTAGCGGCACTACAAAGAACGCGCCAATAGAAGGCCGAGTTACATAGAACGCGCCAATAGACGGCCGAGTTCTAAACCGCGCTATCGCAGTTTTCTAATGAGTTTGTATAAATACAACTGTCCAACATCAACCGTTGGACCTTGGTCCCCAGGCACGATCACCTCGCCTGGCGGGAGATCTTCCTTTTCACGATGGAGAAGCATTCCACCTGCGCTCCTCCATATACTCAATACTCGAACAAACTAATTTCAGAAATTGCGGTTATTTTGTTACATATTGTAGAATCCGAAAAAATTTTTTTTAGAGTTTTTGTCTGACTGCCGTATGTTTGAATGCGTAGTACGCAAAAAATATTGCACCAAATTAGATATGGTTTTCACAGTTGTATTGTTGCCAGTCTAACTTGAAACTGGTACATGTTTCATCTTGATAGATGCCGAGTTATCTTTACATACATGGCGTTTAACTCAGTCAGTAAACACTTACGCATAACTGTAAGCGTAATTTAATTTCTATGTTCATTTTAACTCCGATTTCCGCAAGCATTTATTATAAACTTCGTTCCTTTTACTGACCAATTTACATATGATCCGTTACTCCATTGGTTTCAGAAATGATAATGGCTTTATTCAATTAAGGTAGACTTACTTAGGCATAGAGTGCTTTGATTGTTATTTACGTCAATTTGATCGCCGGTTACTCGCCTGGTTTGCAAACTGAGTTAACGTGACTATAAGTGCAGCTTCACTTAAGTTTTAAGGTCAATATCTTTAATAGGCCATTTGAATAATAATTTTTGGAAATAATTTCAGGTTGTTTACGGTATTTATCGAGCTCACTAAAGTGGATATCCTTAATTATCTGGGGGCACGGCGGTGCCTCCGCCAAGTCGAGCAAAAAGCGGCATTTTATATATTTTCTAAAATAAACTGCATAATAATAATAGAATACAAGTGAAATTAACAAAAACAAAACCGACTTCAAACATGAACCTAAAAAATTATAAAAAAGCACTAGTCACCTTTATGAGAAGGTTCCCCTCGATTTATCTGAGATGCCATCATAAGTTCCTGGTTTCTTTATCATGGTACTACCCTTGAGATAACTCATTTCCAACAAAATAAGAATAATCAAAAACGGTTCATAAACGAAGAAGTTATTCGCGAACATACATAAAAAAATACTGTCGAATTGAGATAGATCAAGAGATAATACTGGTGAAAAGTTAGTATATCCAGGAGTGGAATACCACTGCCAAACCCCTCAGGGATAGTAATCCCAAAAGACATTGTCAATCATAATCCACTTCGTATTCACTTCACTTCTTGAGTTTGAATATTTATGGAACTGGTTTCTGGCAGGTCATGAATTAATAGCCGAGAATTTGACCTTCATCTTGATAACAGCTGCTTAATATAATACAGATCGTCGATTATGTTAGCGTGATTGTTTTAAATTAGAGATATGTTTTAATAAATGTCACCAACGTTGATAAGTTTACTCTTCGGGTCTTATCGACTTACTATTACTATTGTAATAAATTGTGGTTTATTGGATTCTTGATAGTGCATTAAACAACGCGTAACAGAATTAGAGCAATTCCTCATACACCCCAATTAGTGTATTGATATAATAAAATATGATGCCTTCGAACTTTAGTTGTCTCTAACCAATTTTCTTAAATATATGCGATCACAAAATTTTAACACATACCTATTAAAAATAGTTGAAATCGATTCAGTAGTCGATACTGAAGAAACTAATTTTGAGGAACTGCGTTTATTCTTTTACGTATTGTATAGATTTATCAAAAACATAAACCTTAAATCAGTATCATCGATTTATCATGTCACCCAAAAATAAAAAAGAAGCCCGAGGGTACACAGGTGAGCCATGACAATCATTACAAACGGCCCGACATCTCCGATGTTTTATATTATACTAGCAACGCCTCGCGGTTTCACCCGCGTCAGTACCGTTCCCGTAGGAAAATTATAGCCCAAGTTGAATGAATTTCCATGAATCCCTTCATAGCGGTTTCCTACGACATATAACATGATTGCATACCATATTTCAAGCTTCTTTCTTCTTCTTCTTCTTCTTTAGTTTTTATGTTTACCCGCGGGAATGAGGTATTTTTTGGAATAAAAAGTACCCTAGACGCCCCTTACACTTGTACCCTTACCCTAGTACCCTTGTTGACCCAGGTACTCAGTTATCTCGATACCAAATTTCATCAAAATCCGTCCACTAGTTTTTGTGTGCACAGACTACACATTAAATTTTTAAATTGGTGTTTTGGTATCTAAGTCTATAACTAGGTATCTACACTACCACTAAAACAAAACACAGCTAGTCCCGTTAGAGTTTTATTATACGTATAGATTGGCCTTCTAAAAATAAAAATGTCATACACGTTATCCAGCTAATCAGATTATGCTCATCTCATAGCCACAGATAATAAAACGTCCGTCACCCGCCAAGTCCCGTTGCTTGTGCCTTTATCGAGTCCATAGGAGCTTTAATGACGTCTCGTCTCTGTCACAGAATCCTCACTTGCTTATAGACTGCATGGCTGTGCGCCGGCCAAGTTTTAACTAATCTAAACTAATATTATAAGAAAGATTTGTTTGTTTGAATGGAATACTCCAAAACTACTGGACCGATTTGAAAAAATCTTTCTCTATAAGAAAGCTACAATACAATACAATAACTCTTTATTGTACACACAACAACACAATATGGATACCAACATTAACTAGAGTACAATGGGCGGTCTTATCGCTACATTACCCGGAGGTAACATAGGCTATATTTTATTACGGATGGAAAGGATCAGGGTAGGCAGAGGTATTCCATTTCTGGAAATACCCACTTTTAACTTTTAACCACTAAACGTGGTGGTGAGCCCATCGAATAGCTAATAATTTAGCAAAACACAAGAAAATTAGCATTAGAAATACTGAGGCCGTGATGAAAATATTTGTAGCCTATCTAGGAACTTGGCTCATGTTTTCACTTTTGCCAAGTTGACTATGCGATGTAAATAAGCTTTTTATTTGCCATCAATCCGGTAAGGCAACAGGTTAATCCTGGCAAGCTCGGTGTGTTCTTTTAAATTCCAGTGAGTACCCATTTTTTATTTCTCTTTTTGTATTCTGACAGATTAAGCGGTTATAAATACAGATATTTAATTTGCGTTACAGTGATTTATTAATTTATTGATCCGGTCGTGGAACACATTAAATTTTAATCGTCGTGTTTTTATTATGATTTATTAAAATGGATGCGTTCTAATAATTTAAATCTTTAGCCTTTAAAGGGGAATTGAAATTTGTTATTTAAAATGTGTCGCAGTTTTTTAGCTACAACTAATAATTAATTCTTGCTGCTGGCGTTTTAAGTATTTCCTTTCGGACTGAGTGCTGCTACAAAAGCTATAAATCTAGTAGATTTATCTCGCAATGGCTTGTCAATGCGTAACCAGGTACTCAATTATGGTAATGTGAGAACTGCTCGTTGCACTGCGAAGTTGGTTCACTCACTGACAGTCATGGAATCAGTTACTAGGTAAATATTATAAACTAGCCATTTAGCGCGGTTTCACACGCTTAGTTCGCGTTACCGTGGGAATGCGGGAATAAAATATAGCTTATGTTACTCAGTGATCATGTAGTTTTCCATAGGTGAAAGATTTTTTTAGTCGGTCCAGTAGTTTTTGAGTTTATTCGTTACAAACATACAAATCTTTCCTCTTTATCATATTTATTATAAATGAGACAGTAAATTTGTCTCTTTGTTACCTCACAGCTTAACCGGTGAACCGATCTTGATGAAATTAGGCAGGAAGATGGCTTGCATCTTGAGGAAGGACGTAGGCTACTTTTTATCTTAAAACGCGGACGAAGTCGCTGACAAAAGCTAGTCAATAATAAGTTTGCTTTGACTTTTTCAATGTTTTTATTCATCGTAGAAGCTTATAAGTCATCTTATTGAATGTCACTGTAACTCTGCCATTTCGGCATGTTATAGGCGAGGAAAAGAAGCATATTGAAGAAAACGGGCATTACCAATAATTTTGGCCTCAAAAACTAGCCCCAAGGTACAGTTTTCTTACGTTAGTACAACTTGGTATACTTGGCCAAGGCTTGCCCAGGCATTTGGCCACTATTTGGTACAGTTTGATTGCCTGTAAAAAACATCTTTATCTTTTTCTGCCTTTCAAGTAAACATTCTGCATGCGCGATCCGCAGCCAAACCTGTCGTACGCTTGATGAAGATCCTCACAACTGTGGCCGTTAATGAAAGCGACCACATTGATTGATCTCATTGAGATTACTCTGAAATAAACTGGAAGGCTACAAGCCTCTAGTCTGATATTACTCGCATAACGAGCTATCGATGGGCGATCGTCATTTGTCAATGTTCAGGTGAAATATAGCTGCCTCGATCACCAAGGACTTGGATTCCACTTAATGAGGATCGCGATCAGAATACACTCCTTACATTTACGATTATAAGTTATTTAGATTTACTGTGTCGTTGAGTGTGGAGGGGCGAAAAACCTTGTTTATTTTTGCATTTTTTACTAGCTATTCCGTGCGGTTTCACTCGCATAGTTCCCGTTTCCGTTCGAATACGGGAATAAAATATAGCCTATGTTACTCAATGATAATGTATCTTTCCATTGGTGAAATAATTTTTAAAATCGGTTCAGTAGTTGTTGAGTTTATTCGTTCCAAACATACAAAAATACAAACCTTTCCTCTTTATAATAGTGTAGATTACACATACTCGTATTAACAAACTGAAATCTTGTTATCCAAACATCTGATGACGATGTGTGAACTAACAGCTATTTAGTATTCCATCAATCAGTAAAGATGGCCGATAGTATGCCCACGCGCCGACCGCTTTACGACCATAATATACATAATTTTAAGTATTTTATTATCTCGTGGTGAGAAACTTCTGAGGTACCCTGATATAAAAATAAATTTAAAATACTCGCTCATTATTCCAAAGGGAGTTGGCAAATGGACAGGCCTATTGGCTGAGTTAGTAGTGACCCTGACTTCTGAGCCGGAGGTCGCTGGTTCGATCCCCGCTCGGGGCCATTATTTGTGTGCATGAACATGTCTGTTGGCTTCGTGTCTCGGTGTTAAATATTTATGTAAGTATGTCTATCAGTTGTTTAGTACCCACAGTATAGGAGCTGTAACTTTTAAAGTCTATAGCATAAATAATGCAAGTTACTTGATTTGACATAAGACAATATTAAAACCCGCAGGTCTCAGAATTAATTCTGAGACATGTGTAAATAGACCCGGTCCGGCGATGGGTTCACCCTATCACGTTTAGGGGTCCAATGTATCTCGTGAAATGTGGGTATATCCAGTAATGGAATACCTCTGCTACCCCCTCGGGGATGAAAGGCGTGAGACTGTAGACAATATTAAAACAAGCTTACCATAATATAAGGACCTCATGTTACCAAGATAGCAATCTTAAATCATTACTGCTTTAAGAAGAAAAGAACCGCGGGTTCCAATTGGAACCGAGACACAATTAAAAATCTATTGTGTCTCGGATGCTTGGTCTTCGAGGTTAAGAGATGGTGGTACGGGTCAGGAGATGGCATGTATATACCTACCAATGAGTTTCTAAAAAACTGATGAAAGTATGTACTTATTTATCACTAGATCAACAGTGAAGGAAAACGTATTGTAACGAGGTACTCGTTGTCCTACCTCATTTCTTCATATATTTAAAACTTTTTGCTCTCTTAACTTCTTCATCAAGCCACGTATTTTCGATTTTGAACTTGAAATTTAAATTACATCTTTCTCAACATAATACATAGGCTACTTTTTATTCCAGAAGCCAAAGTCGCGGGCACAAGGTAGTATATAAAATAAACTTGCTTACATTCTTTCGGTTTGATGTCACGGTCTCATTTGAACAATGATATCCAGTATACTGTTGTTCTTTGATAAGGACAGACAGGCCATTCTCTTGTGATGTGCGTTGATAACAGTATCAGTATAAGAGGCTACTTTCACAGCTCTGAAGACACAATTTAGAAAGAAAGAAAGAAAGAAAAATATTTATTAGGAACACATAACCAGGAGATAAAAAATCTTAAAGATAAAATACACGGAACATATATATTATGTGTCCTAACGGGACCCCACTCAGCACAAGCTGCGGCGGTTTGTGAAACGCCACAACGCTGGTATTATGTGGGGCCCCCACTTTTTTGCCAATATAGTGCAAGAAAACTATTTTGTTACGTATGGTAAGCAGAGTAAGGTAAGTAAAGTAAGGTAAGGTAAGCAAGGTAGATTAAGTAAGGTAGGATCAGGTAAGTAAGGTAGAGTCAGGTAAGTGAGGTAGGATCAGGTAAGTAAGGTAAGTAGGGTAAAGTATGTATGAATGAATTGGGGTGTGTTTTTGTGTGTTTGAGAAGAAGAAAGATAATATGGCTAGGTTTGTAGGCTAATTTTCGTAGTTTAGATTTTTTGTAAGGCTATCAAATGTTTCCTTAAATTTATTTTAAACGAATTAATTGTTGTAGAATTTTTGACTGGCGGAGGCAGGTTGTTCCAGCATTTGGTCGCAGCATACCGGAAACTACCCCTGAACGCGGCCCCGCGGTGTCGTGGGCATATAAGACGAGTTGCTACGCGGGTGGCGCAGCGCGAGAAATTAAGTTTTTCGTAGAGATATGGTGGCTTTTGAGTTGTTATGATACCGAAGAGCAACGTCGCAAAGTGGAGATTACGGCGGGAAGACATTTTTAATAGGTTACTGTTGTTTAAAAAGGGGGTTACATGTGATCTGGGGGGGATTGGGAAACAGAAGCGTGCGCATGCATTTTGTACGCGTTGTATTACTTTGCGAGTACGGGCTAGGAGGCATTCGCCAATTACGGTATCCGCGTAATTTAACTTTGAAAGAATTAATGAATCACATAGCTTAATTCGTAAATCAACAGTTAAATAATTTCGTACTTTATACAGCACTTTCAACCTATAAAAACAGTTACGTACTATTTCCTGCACATGAGCCTCAAATTGCAGCGCACCATCCATCAATACGCCAAGATTCCGAGCAACTTTAACACATTCTATGGGCATACCACCTATAGCTACAATAGGGTTTTTTGAGCTAACAGACTCTAATTGTTTTTGAGACCCTAGAATTAGAAATTTAGATTTGGACGGATTGAGGATGAGGTTATTTGACTCCGACCACTGGGCAATTCCATCCAAGTCTTTATTAATTTGTGATATGGCATGTTGTGTATCACTGGGAGTAAAAAAAAGATAGAGTTGTAGGTCGTCCGCATATTGGTGGAAAGTACAATTCTTAATACATTTAGTAATGTCCGCGCAATAAAGAATAAATAAGATGGGCCCTAGAATAGATCCTTGTGGGACACCTCGGACAACAGCGGCAGTAGCAGATCGCTCCGTAATGCCACGAGAATCACGCGTCTCAACAAGTTGAGTTCTCCCGTTAAGGTAGCTGGCAAACCATTTTATTGCGTCATTATCAAACCCGTAATACGAGAGCTTAGACAGTAGCAACGAAGTATAAATCGTGTCGAAAGCACGCGAAAAATCGAGTAAAACTAGAATTGTGCTCTTACCAACGTCTCTAGCGGCAAGGAAATCGTCCACGACATTTAGGAGAGCAGTAGCTGTGCTGTGCGATCTTCTAAAACCGGACTGCGTCTTGGGTAAAATTTTATTGTTTTCTAGAAATTCGGTTAGCTGACGGCATACAATTTTCTCGAGAACTTTTGACATAAATGGTAAAATACTTATTGGGCGCAAATCTTTGAAATCAACTGGAGAGTTTACTTTGGGTATTGGTTTTATAACAGAGATCTTCCAGAGATCAGGATATACACAAGTCTCAATGGATTTATTGATGATGGCAGTAATAATTTTTTTTCGGGAGGGTTTGGGGCAGCGTGAGCACCACCATGTCCAAAGTAATTCCGTCTATACCCTGTGCATTTGTATGTATGGACTTGATAATACTCGATACTGCAGCCTCACTTACAGGTTTAAGAGAGAATTTGGAAGCCGGACTATGGCGATTACATTCAAAAAAGGTAACGTCAGAGATATCGACTGTGCTTTTACCAGGTACTCTAAGGAAATGGTCATTTATGCTATTGGGTTCACTAAGATTATGTGGTAATTCAGAATCTTTCATGGTAAAGTCAGCAACATTACTTTTAATATTTTTCCACAGAGCACGGGGATTTTTCGAGTTTGAATTAACGTAGTGACAAAAGTAAGCATTTTTTTCATTATGTAAAGCCGAGATAAGTATATTCTTTAGATCTTTATAATATTGTTTAAGAACAGGTGATTTTGAACGTTTGTACCTGGTATGAGCACAGTCACGAATCCTCATCATTTCCTTGATATTGTCTGTTATCCACGGGTAACTTCTTTTCTTAATATATACCGACTTTACAGGTGCATACTCATCAAACAAACATAGTACATAACTGTTAAACGACTCAATCATAACATTCACATTCTCGTGATATAAACGTTTCCACGGTATAGAGTTAAGGCGAAACATAAGACGATCCATATCGATATCCTTAAGCGGCCGATACACTATCCACTTAGGGGGGGGTATGACCTTTTTTACATTTATTTCACAGGTAATAAGGGCATGGCTACTCAACTCTGGTATATATTCTACATTAATATTGGACAGACTGCTGTTAGAGCAAATCAAATCTATTAAGGTTTCATTATGGTCGGTGAAGTGGGTTGCCTGATCAACATATTGTGTGAGTCCCATACTATTTAAGAAATTTAAAACGGTTTTAGTGTTACATGAGTTAGTATTTAATAAATTGATATTGAAATCTCCCAAGAGAATAATGTGGTCAGCCACTGCCATTGAAGCTATTGATTCGGTGAGAGCGTCCACAAATACACCCACATCGAGCCAGGGTGGCCGATAAGCTGTGCCTATTGCCAACTTTACCCCATTAACGTTGAGACTTAGCCACATCTGCTCGACAGGCGGGTTGGTGGGATGCGCGATGAGCCGCGCGCTCACGTCGCTGCCCAGATAGAAGCCAACGCCGCCGCCACGCGAGCGCGTCTCCGCAGGGCGCGGCACGTGCCGCAGCCTGTACCCGGGCACGACGGGGGCGCGCGCCTCCTCGCCCGCCCGCAACCATGTCTCGTTGATAGCGACAATGTCCAACGCATGACGCTCAATAGCTACAATGAACTCATCGTGCTTAGTTCCTAAGGAGCCAGGATTTAGAAGCCCGATCTTAAGTTTTTTATATTTGATAAACTGAATGATAAACGAATGACGAAGAAGAGTAAGTTTACAATTAATTAAGAAGAAAGCCAGTTGTGTGGCATGTCGCCAATCTATAACAATATTAATTGACAACCAACTTATTTTAAGCTCCGATGTTATTTTAGCAATTTTGACTCCAGTTACAGATAGGTATGTCCGATTTTGGAAGTGTAGTATAGGTTTTATGTAGGTACATACTCTATAATGGTATATAATGTTTTGACAAATTAAGTGAGATAGTCCATCCACAAGTGATAAAAAATTATACAGGTAAAAGTAGAAATTACAAGAACACATTGTAAATAATATTATTAAGCTAATATCATGCAGACGATTAGTATTATTATAACAATCATAACATATTCGTTCCAAAGTGCCCATGAACAATCCCAATAATAATATTACACATAAAATTAACATACACAAAAATACAAAGAAATACAAACAAGGGTGAAATACCTTTACAATTATAGAAAAGTGGTACGTAAAAGTGGTAGGTAATATTTACAGGTTAATTTGATAAAGAATAGAATGAGTTTTATTTTAAGGCGGACACAAAAATAAATATTTGCTCATGCCTTTGTCCCCGAGGAGATTGGCAGAGGTATTCCATTTCTGGAAATAGACAGGTACTTGGGTACCTACTCTATTTCCATTAGTATATTTTTGGACCCAGAAGCGTTATTGGTGGCGATTTCATTATTATCGTCATCACGAGTTACAAATAGGCACACTGCTTTAGTTTATTTACAACTAGCGACCCACCCCGGCTTCGCACGGGTGCAATGCTAACACTAAAACCTTCCTCTTGAATCACTTTATCTTTTAAAAAAAAACTCATCAAAATCCGTTGCGTAGTTTTAAAGATTTAAGCATACAAAGGGACATAGGGAAATAGGGACATAGGGATATAGGGACAGAGAAAGCGACTTCCTTCCTCTTGAATCACTTTATCTATTAAAAAAACGAAAAGATTTAAGCATATATAGGGACATGGGGATATAGGGAAAGAGAAAGCGACTTTATTTTATACTATGTAGTGATGATTCATGATAACTCATATTTTTATGTTTTTACTAGCAGCGCCCTTCCTAATAAAATTTTAAAGAAATAAAATGAACCAGGGCGGTCGCTATTCGAAAATGTACCTGTTACTGTAATGGGACCTGCGCCGGCGCCGGGTCACGACCCTTGCGGCCTTGCCCCGCCCCCGCGGATGCGCAAGCGCGTACCGTGTGCGATATGCATGCCAATGGCGCGCGCGCACGCCGTGCCCGGAGGAATTCTGCTGCATTCCAAATATAAATAATCTATAGGTACTAATATTATATAGAAGAAAAATTAGTATTTTTGTTAACTAAAAAACTACTGGATTCCTTTTAAAAATTCTTTCATCAGGGAAAGCTACATTATCACGGAGTGACATAGGCTATATTTCATCCCAGTATTCCCAAGGGAACGGGAACTACGCGGGTGGAATACCCAAGTCATCTTATACCACTTCGGTGGGTTTAACGTTTTTTTCTCTAACCATAGCCAAGTCAACCGGAAAGAGGTCCGTAAAATTGCATAGCAATAACAACTGGCAAGATCTTGGGACTATTAAGATCAGTCACATAACCACTATCTATTAAGTATCCAACCATAAAAACTGTTTGAGTGATTTAATGCTACTTTCCCATCGCCTGACCGCAGACCGCATTGCTGCGTCAGTTGATGTTCTACCATGAACTCCTCCGACTATTTACATCTGCCCTGACGCGTCTGTCGACGTGGGCAGTTGGGAATTTTAGTGTCATCTTTGAGGTTATGGTACAGTCAAGAGCATATGAAGCTTTACACTTGCGAGTCTGACCTATAAGGTGATTGTAATAAGAACGGTACAAAGTCCAATGTGTCATGCTCCACGTGCTCTCTTGACTGTACCTAGTATCTGAGTAATGTTATTTTAAGCTTGAAACAAAACTTTCCTGAATTATGTAGTTTTATAAAAAGGTAGGACTCACGTCTCATGCAGGTCCCAGAATTAATTCCGAGACATTTGCAAAAAGCTCACCACCTGTCATGCTTGGGGGTCCAAAGAAAATCTCGTAAAAAGTGGGTATATCCAGAAATTTAATACCTCTGCCTACATCGGGGATTAAAGGCGTGTTAGTATAATCTCACGCCTTTTATCCCCGAAGGGGTAGGCAGAGGTATTCCATTACTGGATATACCCACATTTCACGAGATATATTGGACCTCTAAACGTGATAGGTGGTGAGCCCATCGCCGGACTGTGTCTGTTTACACATGTCTCAGAATTAATTCTGAGACCTGCGGGTTTCCTCACGATGTTTTCCTTCACCGTCGAGCTAGTGATAAATATGTACGTAAGTTTTTGAAAAACTCATTGGTACATGCCAGGATTCGAACCCGAGCCTCACTGATTTTCGACCGGCTCTTTAACCGTTCGGGCTATCACTGCTCTTTATTGCGTGAGATTATTTTTTAATTTTTTAGGCGTCATGATATAGTTATTGGTAACGCAAGGTAACAGTATAGTCTCTACGCGGTCACTCTTTCGTGAATTATTATTAGGTCAAACTGTCTGTCTGCAGCACTTTGGAGACTTATTAGTATTTCCTGTAGGACTTATTGGGTCAAGATGACGAATGATGATAGTAATTTATGAAAGTGAAATAGTAAAGTACTGTAGTTCGTCTGTGTCAGAATATCCGGTTAAAATGTTGTGAAAATAACAGAGATCGAAGGAGTGTGTAATTTTACTATTACTTCACCTATATTAGTTTGAACAAATTTGAAGGTTTCTGCAAGAAGTTTTCTTTCCAACCGACTTCAAAAAAGGAGGAGGTTATCAATTCGACTGATTTTTTTTTTATGTTTGTTACCTCAGTACTTTCGATTGGGTGAACCAATTTTGATGTTTTTTTTTTATTTGGTTTACTTCTGACAACGGCATCCATGAGAAAAATCCATGAGTATTTTTATTACTCTTTAGAGTTCTATATTATTTGCTATTGTTATATTTTATCTTATCTACCAAAAGAGTTTTTAAAACCAGCTCGATGTCGAACGAAAATTTATTACGAAATCCCGATTGCCTCAAGTTCATTGGCGCATCTAACAACACCTCGGTTTGATGATGGGCTCCTGGTAAGTTTGGAAGTCAAAAACGGGGTAAGTTCTGTCAGCGCCCTCAGGGTAATCTGTGAGCATTTTTTTCCTGTAATATACTGACATCTTTGCTCTCTTATGATTACTCTTCCTAGAATGACCACAAATATTTTGTAGGACCTCACATTAAATAGTAAACGCCGGTTGAAATTTAAGTAGTTGAGGTGTGAAATCTGACAGTGCGGTGAGGAGTCTAACCACGGGAGGCGGCAAAAACGTGAGTCAACAGTCCTAGCGGTCAGTCGCCGACGACGTGATTACTCCTCGACCCGACATTACTCTCGACACTTAGATGATAGGTACGTTGTATTGAATCCACAAACAAGGCAAGCACTGACCGGACACCATGGCATCTCAAGAACTTTGTAGAATTCTTCATAATAGGAAATAAAAGAATTCGTAATCTCAGTACTGACAAACGGTATGGCAGCAAAGATACTAATTTAGTGACAATTCAAATTCTTCAGCATACGTGTCTGAATCTTTGAACATCCAGTGTGATGTTATTTCGCTATACTATATGCAGAAGCAAATTAAATGATATTTGAATTGTTAATAGTTTTGCTTTCACCGGTTCTTCGATCTCCGTTGATCGGCGCTGATTCTTCAGAATCACAATATCAGTTTGATATCCGTCTCTCTGACCGTGTACCAGGGTCTTTTATCTTGCGTGTTGATTAAGTTGGACTTAATATCGACCACTAAGTATTAATTATTCGATAGTGTATTTAATATCTTTAGTATTCGTATTTGCATCGCAGCGGGGCAGGACGACGAACTATTTTGTTTCATAAATTTTATGGCTTTCCAATCATTTTGCATTCTGAGTTATGACCGTCTGAACCAACCAGCTCTTCCGTTCGCTCGTTATCAATCGACAAGATCGCGACACAATAATTATGATTGAGTTTCTTCCTGGTTCTACTCAGGGTAGGTACTGCATTTGGAATCAGCAACTCGTTGGTGGAGATGGGCTGCTGCTTACATTTAGCCAATCTTCATGGACAAGTTTAGAGTGCCTTGTTATTAGACTGTTGACGTTTTTAAGTGTGCACTCTGACTTTTTTATTGTCTGTTGTTCTTGATCGCCTGTAGGAAGATGCTTCACTAGGCGCTGGCTATTTTACCAAATCTCGCAATTTTCGCCCATTCATTGTTCATTATGCAACTTAGCTGTCTCCACCCTCGCTCTTCCCGTGTCGTATTAGTTTATCCGTACCCGTGCCTCAGGTAATAGTCGCGAGTCACGGCAGTAGGGTGTGTTGTGTCAGCATGGATAAAAAAATCGTCAAGTTCGAGTGGAACTCGGTTTGGGTATTCTTCAGCCCTCAGTTTTGACTTCTTTTCTAAGATTTTCAGAATTCTCTCAAATGTTGTGTACCCTTAATAGATCTGCATCTGTAAAGTAACAATTTATCGTTTATTCTTTTATTTTTTAAGTACGTCAGCCCGTCAAGTAGCGGAATAGGATTGAGCGTGGGACGCTGATGCTTGACTGGCTTTATTTGTATTCTGTGTACCAATCACTTGATATTTAAGACGACATTTGATTTCTTTAATTAAATGTCTGACCTAGAAGTTTGCTTAGTGCAATACCAATTTTAAGCATGTATTGTTAAAGATGAAGCATCACAACCAGCTATCACTATAAAGGCTTCTTCACATTTGTTACGGACCCGTAGAAGGGCGACCGGCGCGGGCGTCCGCGCTGACTTGCGTTTTAAACTCATTAAGCCGGTAGCAAGCTTCTCCACGCGGTGTCCAAATCACACCTTTTAGGTACTTATGACTATATTGTATTTGTAGAGATTTCTTTTAAGTTTTGGGTACATTTAGCGTCACCATTTGTCTGCCATCTCACCTGATGGAAAGTGATGATGCAGACGACGATGGAGCATGTTTGCATTTATTCACTCTTTTATTCTTTGCACTCCGGACCCTAGCTTTTTGAGGGACGTCACTAATTTGATTCGTCAAAGTCCTTCTGGGGCGTCCTCTTTCCTTGCATCCTTCAACATTCGCACCATAGATCTCTTTTGTTACTCTTCTTTCATCCATACCTCTAAATGACAAAACCAGCTTAACACACCCTTTTCTATCCTTGCTTGTGGTTTCAAACCACACTTCTCTCGTATATCCGCATTCCTCACTCTATCACACAATACGACCAAAATACTCATAAAAAGGTGTTGTGAGTTAAAAAATCGATAGGGGCACGATAGGTCGTAAGTACATACTAGGAGTGATTGAAGAAAATTGAAAATTGACGAGCACACATGATTATTTTGATGAATTTGGATGATTCTCGAGAGATCTGCTATGTTTACCTTAAAATCATGTGGTGATTTATTATCTTTATGTTCTACGAATGCAAGAAGGCGTGAGATAAGGTCGGTATTTAAAAAGGTTACGGTTTCTTCACCAGGTTAATTAATTTGATATTCGCTGTTAATTCACCGCGACCACCTGAGAGGTGGGTGGTCGCTGTGACCCGTCTTTCGCTATTATTAAGACTCTTTCCTTCCCATCTAAATGATTTGCTTAGAATATAAGACTGGAAATTTAGGTACATAATAAAATTCAATTACAAGCAATTGTCCACGCAACTCTTAGTAATTACAACTTTCTCGCTTTATTGTTGTTTCATTAATTCGTCTTTAAACTACTGTCAAAAGTGCCGAAGGCGAGTGGCCTTCAGCACTTTCGACACCAGTCACTTCAAACTGCCCTCTTAGTCGCTTTTCAAGTTATGTTAGTGCTTCACAATATATTTATAGAAATAGTTAAATCACATACAAATCATTGGACCCGTTTATGGCTGGAGTTTGTTTCAGTACCTATTTTGGAAAAGATTTGCTAAGTTGATGTTGATGCTTTGAACATCCCTCCAGCACAGAGCAATACGACAGTGAAAAATAACCAACTTATTTAACCCAATTTAGTATTAAGTAAGAATTTTAAAAGAATAATGTCTTGAGGAGTTTCTAGGTCTGATTCTTCTTCTCAACCATACATGCTAAAGCGGTGGATTTGAAATAATTTTTAATAAGTGGACTAGACGAATAAAACATTTTGAGTTTGAGCTAGATATGATCTAGGACTCATTATGCTGCGACTTTTTGATGTGCATCTGTGCAACATGATGTCGCACGTGCATCAAGTCTTCATACAAATTGATGCCCTACACCTATATCGCTAAAATACGGAACAGTCGATTTTAAGGTAAACAATACAATCCTCAATTAGTTTAGATCTTTGAGTAAACATCATAAGATCTATTTCACATTAAATATTTGACATATACAGTGAAACTTGGTTAAGTGGGACCTGGATAAGTGAGAAACCTCCATAGCTGGAACTCATGCTGAGGTCCCAACACTTTGGCACTGAATTACCTCTGTTAGTGGGACGAGGTAAGCCTCTATATCTGGGATTTGTTCTTTCGATTTATCATCATAGTTACCTCTATAACTGAGACAGCGAGTAAATTTTATATGCATAAACCTCTGTAACTGAGATAACATTGTTTGTTTACTCATTCTTATTCTACCCACAAATTCTATCTAAACTCATTTACATACATAACACGTTATTTTATTTAATGATCGCACCTCTAAAACTGAAATAACCTGTATTCTCACCTCTATTAGTGGAACCCTCTGTAAATGAGACAGATATTTATTTATACCTGTATATCTGAGACACTGGGTAAGTGGAATACCTCTATAAGTGAAACGACATTGCAGGTCCCTTGATGTCTCACTTAACCAGGTTTCACTGTATATAGATTGACCTAAAGTCGACTGTATCTATAGCGTGTACGTACTATTCAAGAGCTTAGAACCTGACACATGGGACTTGTTACGTTCTTATTACAGTTGCCTTAGAGGTCAGACTCGCACTACAAGGGAAAGCTTCATGTGATCTTGACTGTACAGTCTGTCTGTCAGTTCAGTGGAGTGTCGTGGCAAATCTCGTCACCTGTCTGCTTTTGACCGCCGATGAGCTCTTTACTCTTCCCACTGTTGAATACTGTGATGACTCCAGAGTTATTACTTGTTGTCTATCGGATAGGTATTACATGTAATTATGTTACTATAGCGACAAAAACTTCTCTTTTTTAGTACAGACCTATGTGATACTTATTACGAGTATATATACCGTATGTGATAGAATTTTGATTTCGTTTAGGACTAGTTATCTAAATAGCAGTGTCAATTTCAATTTTAATTTACATATATTTCGAACTAAGTAAATAGCTAAATTATAAATATGTACTTGCAAGTACGTCATCATGTACTTTATAATTTTTTGACACTTCTCTTGCAACATTCACCGCTGCTATCCGAGTTTCTTGTCAGAATCAGAAGGGAAATCAAAATATCTCAATCCAAAAATTTCTGACATCCAAATCGAACCTTTCACAGCAACAATGTAACTAACATTTGTTCCTCTGTTACAGGTACATCATCACCGTACTTCACTCTCCAACACTATAACCCTACCAAACCAAAAAGGCGGTTAATGAGCGTCATTCGAATCGGACACGGCACGTCGGCACTCGGCCGCACAACCGCGCGTGATCAACCAACACCTCTATTGTCGGCGGGCCAGAGGTCACCTTTGGACGGTTCTTCTTGGGGTTCCGTAGAATATTGTGAAGGTCTCTCGAAATTTTTAGGTTCATACGACGGACCTGTTAGCTCAGTTGGTAGTGATACTGCCTTCTGAGTCAGAGTTCGCGGGTTCGATCCCCGCTCGGGGCCAACATTTGTTTGCATGAACATGTCTGTTGGCTGCGTGTCTGGTCGTTTATTATTTATTTAAGTAAGTCTATCAATTGTTTAGGCCCTGCCTAGTTTGGGTCTAAGTCGTATGCGACTTGTGTCCCTCAATTATTAACTATAATTATTATTATTAAACGTAGAAGTTCTAACCAAGGTGCTCCAAAGAAATAGGATGTTGAATGAAAGTACGAGAGGCATAAAAGAGAGAACTGGAATGAAAGAGAAGATAGCAATAAAAGGTCCTGCCGGGGACAGAAGCATAAAAAAGAAACAACATGCTCCACCTTCGGCTTGCTTGAAGTGAGGAAAGTCAACCGCGAATGATGATAAAAAACTCAAATCAAAGTTAATCGAATTCGAATCTGGCACTAATTGCTACCGGCTGTTATTTCTTCATTGTCACTTTTGATGGAACAAATAAAATAAGTATATCGTAAAAATAATAGTTTGCAAATTTACCCAAAATAAGGCACCATTTATCTATACCTATGGTGTTGTTTCTGATCTATACAAATTATTAGAGGAAAGATTTGAATTTTGTTTGTTTGTATTGAATCGGTTCCGAAACTACTACAACGATTTCAAAAAATCTTTCACCAATAAAAAGCATTATCAGGGAGTAATATAGGTTATATTTTATCCCCGTATTCCCACGGGAACGGGAACTACGCGGGTGAAACCGTGCAGAACGGCTAGTCTATTATAATTTTGCTAGGATACCGTGAATGCAAGTGCTTCTACAGGATAAACTTGTCATTAAAGTTCGATAGAATTTCTGTCTAATGGTAATCATTACAAACACTTCGACAGCTGCTTAGATAGTCGTTAAGGCGTCATCTCCGGGGGCGACAACGGTATTGTTGCTTCTGCAAAGGAAATTTTAAGCAAAATCTGTAATTTAGTTGCCTATAATAGTGAATTTATGAAGGAAAAAGCTGAACATTTAATCATCTTTAAACATGATGTGAGAAATAAATCATAAAGATATCTCTTTATTAATAAATATTAATGTACGATTGTCTGTGTGATAATATATCAAGTACTTACTGCTAAGTTTATTCTTGAAAAAGTCGTAAAGAAAAATCGCATCATACAATTTCTAGTAATAAATAAAATGTACGACGGAACCATCGGCTCGTTTTTGCTTCGGTGCTGCCCATTTTTTACGGAACATTAATAGTTAACGTCAATTTCATCGGATGAGAGTACAGTTCGGGACCGGACAGCGACGCAGCAAACGCTGGCTGTGTTCAGACATTGTCCGAAGCTGAATGACGCGGGGACTAACGAGCGGCAAACTAATTGGTATTTTGACGGACGCGCTTGCGCCGAAAACAAAGCGTAAAAAACTACCTACGCTTCGTACGGTAATGAAGTTATAGTATTGGAGAGTGTTGTTTTAGTGACGGATAATGTTAGTGGAAAGTATCAACAGTGCTCGTTGAAAATGTGATGAAGAAAAAACTACACGTCATCGCAATCAATGATAAAAAAGTGATTTTAGAATAAGTGCAGTGTCAAAATAACAAACAAGTGTTGGTAACTGAAGTAGTAACAAAACCAGTGAAAAAGTGCAGATTACCAGGAGCGCAGTGAGTGGTGGTGATGTTGGAACGGCGATGAGGCGCAGCAAGTCGCACACGTGGCTGTCGGGGCTACTGCGGATGAAGCCCGATCTGGAGCCCGAGCCCGAGTGGGGCGCGGCGCCCTGGGTAGCCGCAGACTCCTCCAGCGCAGACAGGTTAGTACAGACCATTTGAATTAATTGGCATGTGAAAACACGTTTTCGGACTCGTAGGCATTAGTAGATGATGAAGATAATGATTTCTGATAAATTTTGCCCAAGTTATTACTTCCACGCAGTGTACAGAGGAGTTTACGGATAGATAAAACAAAGACAAGGAAAGCAGAAACGGAAACTATACATAAGAAGCTCCGGTGTCCACTGATACAAAAATATAATACACACACACAAAATCAGCAGAAAAAAAGACAATTTATGCAAACGTCAACACAAGGTTAAGATACATGACTGTTAAACACTTGAATATTATTATAAGTGTCAACTTATACAATACAATAATTCAAGAGAATAATCAGGTACCGAAAACAAAACTACCTACTCCTCATTTCTCTTGAAATAGGGTTTTTCAGCTTGGTGAAAAATAATGGCCTAAACTAGAATTTGTTATATAAGACGAACAAGGGAATATTTTCAGCGACTTGAATTGCAACATTTTGAGAATTTTCTGTACGAATCTCGTGATTTACTAAACGATGCAAAGCGATCTAGAAAAATAGTTATGAACTTTGAAATCGCTACATGTCGTGACGATTCTCCACTACTTTTAAATCGTGCTAATGGATCGTACTATATCACCGATTTCCATAAATTTAAAGAGCTTATGTTTTTGCAGTTTTGCACGCTAGCTCCGTTAGTTACACGCTGCGCGCGCACGTTGACAACTATAAATATTATGACTGGTGCGTTTTATGATCTTGTTCACTTTCTATTTTAATTTCATGTTTATGTTCTTGTTTGGGTGTGCTAAGATGACGGATGATAATGTTTTATTGCTTTGATAGCTTTTACTATTCTATTAACACTTTCTAGAAATGTTTTTTCTATAACTCAAAGTCCGTTTAAAGGTCTGTTTATATTTACATATTACTTATCTGCATCTCAAAGATTCTATTCACAAAGCGACTTTAAAAAGCATCTTCGTGGTCACGGAGATACACAAAATTGTAATCGAAGACGAATAATGTAGCATAATCTTTATTTTTACCAAAGTAAACAAATTCGGAATTTCTCTAAGTCCTTTATTAGCAAACTAAATCGTATGAGGAATTTAAATAAAAAATGCCATCATCATTTGAGGAATCTTCTTGTCAAATTTAGTTACTCGAAGATGGCAAAGAAAAGTTCTTTCAATGAACCATTTAGAACGGTGCCCAGAAAAATGGCTGCATTCCTAATAGATAACTGGCGCTGACATAGCTTGACGGGTGCGTGAGTGAATTGTGTCCCACAATTTATTATTATTACTTGGACCCTCTGAGTAGTAATTTGTGCTCGTCTTATGCCTGAACCATCTCTTCGAACAATAGAAAATCTATTATGTTCGAAATTTAAACGGAAGAAAGGTTAAAAGCATGTTTCCCACGGTTCATATATCACTATGCTATATCATCACACGTTCGCGTTGCACGTACCTTATGATTACCAGAAACCACGTGTGGGTAACGGGGCGTGTCTTGGCTATAAATACGTGAAATAAATAAATACGGGCCAGTCGCCACATGTATTACATTTCCGTTGGTCTGGTTGAAATGCAGTAACACTTTATTTCGGATGTTTAGATTTGAGACAGGTATTCTCGTATTGAAGAACCGACAACCGTTGCGCGTTGGGGTAAACGTGTTCTGGAGTGGAGACCGCTCGGCAAACTTAGTGTAGGACTCCCTCCGGCCAGATGGGATGACGATCTGCGAAAGGCTGCATTCAGGTGCTAGACGCGTGGAGCTGAAAACAGGGCGCGATAGCGCTCATTAGGGGAGGCCTATGTCCAGCCGTGGACCAATATAGGCTGATGATGATGATGATTCTTGTATTTAGTGTAGCTGTGCGATAAACTGTGTTCTATTTCGTGCAAGAGACATACTTATCTTAGCTATAAACGACACCTTTACGTCCTGCTGTTAGATCTGGTGATAAGTTTGGTGATGAAATTCAACCTTCTTTATCTATCACAAAATCAAAAAAGTATATTTACTCTAATAATTTCAAGAATATGGCTGTAATATCTTTGTTGGTATGTTGCAGATACCCTTGATCAGATACCGTTGGGTGGCTTGAAAAAATCTGAATGTTAAGTGGCCACTAGCTTAACACCATCTCCCAATCCATGGGCTCGCGTGGGAGATTATAGCCCATACTTCCTCATGTGTGAGGAAAGACCCTTAGCTCAGCAGTGGGCTGTTACGGGTTGATGATGATGATGATGTTATACATATAAACCTTTGAGTATCGCCACAGAATAGCAACAGACAACCGGTTATACGCTTTAGTCCTACTATATGGTATCTTCTAATATACCTACGGTAGTTCCCCAGGTCCTTTTTACGTTGTGCGTTGATCTCCATACCTGTCGCTGGAACGAGCAATCGGTATGATATAATATGTATAATAGCGCATTATGTCGGTGGGAGCGCGCCGTGGGACGCTCCCCCAAGGTTACCTCGTATTGTTTAGTTTTGAGGTTATGAACAAAAACAATGTTCAATCTGAATCTGAATTCACGGCTTCCGGTGTTACTTTCAATTGTAAAATTTTATGTCTGTTTACTTATTGGTGGTCCTGTGAGTGCATTATGGTGTTTGCACAAGTGCCGTAATGTTTTGTAGTTGCACATAGCAGTTTTCCTTACTTAAGTAATATATCTATACTATTATTATAAAGAGGAAAGTTTGTATTTCTGTATATTGTTCCTATCAGGAATAAACTCATTAAAATATCCCTGAGTAATGTAGGCTATATTTTATTCCCGTATTCCAACGGGAACGGCAACTACAAGGGTGAAACCACGCAGAAGCGCTAGTATAATTATAAAAGTATATGATCAGTACCGGGTCAGTACTATTTTATACAAAATAACCTTCCTAACAAAATAATTGTCGAGCACAATGTAATTCGAACTATCTTTCGTCGAACAAACGTAGTTCGATAGGACCCGCAGGCGTATTCACGGAGGCTCGATACCGTTTCCGTTCGATTCAGATCGAGTGAAAAATTTTCCGAATCCTTATGTCACATATATGACATAAGTTTTCGACACCAACATCAGCCCATCTCGAAAGTGTTGGACAGATTTTCCGATTCCGAGTTGAATATCGAATGTCGAAGCTCCGTGAATATGCCTGCTGGAATCCATAAGAACGCATTTGTTTATAACATTTTACAAACACTTACGTAGGTGTGGTATTGCCTTTGCTAATCTCTGGCGAGAGCTTATAGATATAAGTAGATGCAATTATAATTAAACTTAAATGAACACCTTAATTAATAGCAATAATCGCTGATGTAGGTACGTACAGTAAAAAGCACGTGCATCTTGACACATTGGACTTTGTAACGTTCTTATTACAATCGCCTTAGAGGTCAGACTCGCACTAGTGTAAAGCTTCATGTGCCCTTGACTCTACCGGGGATGATGGCGGCTTTATAATTACTGCTTCGACGCGGCCCGCGGGGCTACGGTCATAGGCCGCATGCTAGAGCTGGAGCAAATGTGAATATATCGATGAATTTTATTTGGATAGGTACTAAGTTTAAAGCTTTTCATTTTCATTAGATTAACAGAAGGCCTACCTTTTTTCTCCGATTTATAATTTTTAACAAAAAAAACGACCTTAAACAGGAAACTAAAAAAAGAAAACAAGCACTTATAGTCGTCACTATGATTTTAGAAGGTTTTTCTCGATTCCATCTAGCCCCCTTTCGCAACGCGCGATAAGGAAATTCGTTCCAATAATCTCACGCTTTTAATTCCCGAGGGGGTTGACAGAGGTATTGCATTAGGTACTGGATATACCCACTTCACGAGATAAAAAAATATATTTATGTCCTATTGCAATTGAAATATGGTATAAACGTCGTCATTATTTCGTTACACCTACAAGTTTTTTTATCGACACGATCGTTCATCGACACACGTCCACCACTTGACCGGCACAGGCGCATGTAATGAACCGTGTAATCGCGATTATCATTTGCGAGCGCTTCATTACGTGCTCGGCACCTGATGTAACAATAGCTCTATTGTTGCTATACAGTCGTTAGACAACTCCGGCGCATAATCTGAGTGACATTCGGATGATTTAGTGAGATGTTTATGGGTTGCAACGTCGTTTAGGGCATTAATAACAGAACTCTAAAGAGTAAAAAACCGACTTCAGCGAATAATACTAAAAAATACAGTCGAATTGAAAACTTGTTCCTTTTTTGAAGTTTTTTAAAAATAAAATCATTGAAATCGGTTGGCGTGATATTGAGTTATTCGTCAATTTGTCGCCAGACGCCAACATACTTAATGCAAAATTTAATTCTTACTTATATGGTTTTCTAATGGATGCTAATGTCAGAACTGGCGAAATTAGAATAAATGGTACCACACCGAAAGCACCAGCTGTGAAATAGAGAAAAAAAATCATCAATATCAGTTCACCCAGTTGAAAGTTCTGAGGTAACAAAAAAAAAAACACACGTTGCTGTTAAGTTGCTTTTTGCCTTGCCTTTAAAGGAATTGATAAATAAGCATATTATATAGAGGTATCGCATTCCTTCAAATACCCACTTTTCAACCGACTTCAACAAAGGAGGAGGTAATCAATTCGACTTTATGTTTTTTTTAAGTTTGTTGCCTCAGAACTTTCGACTGTATGAACCGATTTTGATGATCCTTTTTTATTTGAAAGCTGGTGCTTCCCGAGTGGCCCCATTTTAATTTGACGGGCTTGTTGGCTTAGTTGGTAGTGACCCTGCCTTCAGAGTCGGAGGTTGCGGGTTCGATCCCCGTTCGCAGCCAACATTTATGTGCATGAACATGTCTGTTGGCTTCGTGTCTGGTCGTTTAATATTTATTTAAGTATGTTTATATGTTGTTTAGTACCCATAGTACAGGCCCTGCCTAGTTTGGGACTAAATAACCGTGTGAGAATTGTGTCCCGCAATTTATTATTATTAATTTGGTCCAGGGTCCGTACCACCATCTCTTACAACAAGCTTAAAACAGTATTGTTTTATTATTGCTATCTTCATACCATAACGTCTTTATAAAGTAAGCAAAGTCAAAAGTCAAAGTCAAAGTCAAAATGTTTTATTCAAACTAGGAACTTACAAGTCCAATTGAAGCTTGTTTTAATATTGTTTTGTGTCAAATCAAACAACTTGCATTCTTTAAGCTTATTTAGGAACACTGAGCAAAAGTGATCACGGTATTTGAAAATGTCTATGTCAACGTAAAATTGCAAAAACCGTTAGATTATAATCTATCTCGCGAGATTGTATAGACTGTCGAAAGCTTGTGAACCGAACATACTGCTTACAATTTAACGCATTATTTTTCGGTAGATTATAATATATCGAAGTGAAACTGATAGATCACAATCTCTCCAGCGTTAAATTGTCAACTGTCCAAGGACTGTCCCTGATTGGTCGGTTTTGCCGTAGCTATTTCTGTACCCATAGAGTTAGGAATCAACACAGCTGTCAGTCAAACAAAATAAAAGCAATAAAAAAATTGTGACATTAAGTATATTGTATTTATTATTTAGTAGATAGGTAATCAATAATTCTGACATTATGTTAAGAAAAATATGGAACAAAAAAACAGAAATAATTTCTCTTCAAACATAAAATAAAACTAAAAAGTAACAAAATTTTCACTTTGAAAAAAAACGATCACTAAATAAAACCTACATTAAAAAACTAAATACAAAACAAAATCTATACCTACTTAAAAAAAAACTCACGCTTTTTGTCCCCGAGGGGGTAGGCAGAGGTATTCCATTTCTGGAAATACCCACTTTTCCCGAGAATATTCGACCCCTAAACGTGATAGTTGGTGAGATCATCGCCGGACCGGGTCTGTTACAAATGCCTCAGAATTAATTCTGAGACATGCGGGTTTCCTCACGATGTTTTCCTTCACCGTCGAGCTAGTGATGAATAATGTACGTGGGTTTTGAAAAAATCATTGGTACATGCCAGGATTTGAACACGAGCCTCACATCAGTGAGGCTCGTGTGAGAATCATCTCAGAATTATTTATTTCCTACCTACTAAATAATAAATACAATATACTTAATGTCACAATTTTTTTAATGATTTTAATTTGTTTAACTGACATCTGTCGTTGATTCCTAACTCTATGGACACAGAAATAACTACGGCAAGACCGACCAATCAGGGACAGTCCTTGGACAGTTGACAATTTAACGCTGGAGAGATTGTGATCTATCAGTTTCACTTCGTTAAATTATAATCTACCGAAAAATAATGCGTTAAATTGTAAGCAGTATGTTCGGTTCACAATCTTTCGATAGTCTACAATCTCGCGAGATAGATTATAATCTAACGGTGTTTGCAATTTTACGGTGACATCTACATCTCGTTATGGAATAGACATTCATGCGACAATCATTCGTTCTTTTACATCACTTTTTGTAGGAATGAAACAAGATTGTTATAAGAGGTCGTGGTACAAATCTGAGGTTGTTCTAAGCTTGAAACAAAACGTTCTCGAACTATGATAGTTTTTAAGAGGTGGTGGTAGGCCCCCAGTTCTGACAATGGCATTTATGAGAAAACCATATACATAAGTTGAAGTCGGTTTTTTTACTCTATAGAGTTCTATTCATACAAAAACTAACGGCAGTCAGCTATCTAGATTTTAATAGAAAGCGAGCTGACCATTTCTAAACAGGAATACATTCACACAAGCCATTCCATATAGCCTTTACAAAGCCCATAGCCCACTATTGTGGCATCAAAACGACAGCGAAACAAAGCGCCATTCCGCATAAGTGGTCTATCCGTCCGTCCATTCGTCCGCAACGAGCCACAGCTCCAGAGAATTGATTCTGACCGCAACTGAGTCGTGCGGTGGGAACTGGATGTAACTCAAGCAACGGTGATGGAAACGTGTATTTAGGCTACTTATAAATAGAATACGGTAAAATCTTAGAGATTTGAACTGATTTTTAGCCGACGTCAAAAAAGGAGGAGGTTATAAATTCGACTGTACGTTTTTTAATTTTGTTAAGTACAGTCAAAAGCAAGTCAAGCTTTACACCACCAGTTTACGCTGAGCTCTGATTTATACTGAGCGCCATAGACTACAGGGCTGGGTCAAAGTCCAAAGTGTCAAGCTTAGCGTGCATTTGACTGTACCTCAGAACTTTCGACTGGTTCAACCGATTTTGATGATTCTTTGTTTATTTGGAAGCTGGTGCTTTCCGTGTGGTCCCATTTTAATTTTGTTAGGTTTTGACAATGGAATCAATGAGAAAACCATACACTAAGTATTTGCGCGACAAATGGACGAATAACTCAATATCACGCCAACTGATTTCGATTATTCTTTTTTTAACCGACTTCAAAAAAAGAAGATATTCTCAATCCGAATGTATTTTTTTAAGTATAATTCGTTGAAGTCTGTATTGTACTCTTTAGATTGTTCTTTTTATACATTACGAAACTAGTGTTAGGCATGATGAAATTAGATTCATGCAATTTAAATTTCATTAACTTGTTTTTTACATAAAATAACGTCCACTTCACTGCAACATACATAAAGACTCTGAAAAATCTGCTGATATTTCATAAAGGGGCAGTATACATAAAGGGGCAATATACTACATGAAGACTGAAAAATCATCAGATTTTTCATCTGAAAAGTGTCGTGAAATCAACAGTATCGCTAAGATCGTAGCTCCGTCAGCACTAAACCTTATTTTGCCGCGCATAATGTTGTCACTTGTCGCACAGATGCTTGCGACATTATAGGTAGTTTCACGTCTTTTATGTAATCAGTTATCTCTACTAATCTATATCTATCTATAGCTATAATTCTATACTAATATTTGTTACGAATAAACTCAAAAACTACTGGACCGATTTCAAAAATTCTTTCACCCATAGAATGCTACAATATCCTTGATTAACATAGGCATATTTTAACCTCGTATTCCCGTAGAATTCCCGTCCGCGTATAACGGGAATTACGCTGGTGAAACTGCGCTGAACAACTAGTTACACATATTTGTATAAATAGAACACGAGTAAGTCACATTTTTCTCACATTTTTATTGGATCACAAATCTCGACCCCATAACGGTAAGTAGCTGCCTTCGACCCTCGCGGCTATTACCCTGAGCTCTCACACTCTATGCACTGTCCCCGTTCAGCATATTCTCCATAAAACCTTAAAAAGATTATCCGCGAACTTGGCTGTAAGTTTTGAGGGTTCCGCAGATGTGAAGGTGAATATAGGAGCCAAAGAGGTTGAAAGAAAATAATTCTCTTTAGGAGAGAGAGAGAGAAACTTTTTCTTTAAACGTAGGAGGAGGTAGGAGCATTGCTAATAAGTATTTGTATTTTAAAAATAAATATATAAATATAATCTCACGCCTTTTTATCCCCGAGGGGGTAGGCAGAGGTATTCCATTACTGGATATACCCACATTTCACGAGATATATTGGACCCCTAAACGTGATAGGTGGTGAGCCTATCGCCGGACCGGGTCTGTTTACACATGTTTCAGAATTAATTCTGAGACCTGTGGGTTTCCTCACGATGTTTTCCTTCACCGTCGAGCTAGTGATAAATATGTACGTAAGTTTTTGAAAAACTCATTGGTACATGCCAGGATTTGAACCCGAGCCTCACTGATTTTTTATTTGTATTTTATTTAAAAATAAAACACAATATGCTTTATGTGTGAATATTTAACTATATTAAAGTAAGTTACAATTATTTATTGTATGTACCACTAAATCTGTGTTGTATGCCAATAACAAAATCCTACTAATATCATAAACGCGAAAGTTTGTATGTGTATGGATGTTTGTTCCTCTTTCACTCAAAAACTACTGAACGGATTTTGATGAAACTTTACAGTTATGTAGCTTATACATCAGAATAACACATAGGCTATACTTTATCCTTCTATTCCCACGGGAACGGGAACTACGCGGGTGAAATCGCGGGGCGCTGCTAGTATGTGATAAAATTCACAATGATAAAAGGGCGATCTTAAAAATAGTGACAGTATTATAATTCTACTATTATGAGCTGCATCCATAATATTATATGATGACATTTCTATCCATGGAACCCTAAGAACTACTGTAACTCACTCCATATACTTTAACTACAAACTTACACCTTAAATCCTACGTAGTAGAGTCGATATTTGTACGGAGCGTAACCTGAGAATGCCGGAGAGCCGACATTATTCATACTAAATGGGTTTTGACAGTTTCATTCTTTAATATCGGATATTGCGGGCGCCGGTGCTTCGGAGGGCGCTTAAATAAACCCCCACTTTACCCAGTACTTTGTCTGGAGAGAAAAGGATTTTTTTATTGTGAGCGTAACTTTTTTATGATTTCACTTGCGTTTGTTTCAAAGTTTTCTATGAGATGCGTTTCCGCCGATCCGAGCCCACTCGTACAAGTCTCTTCTCAGACGATACTCGTATCATAACGTAATCCGAGTGTTCTCGACGCCGACGGCCTATCAGTGGGTCGGATAGAAATAAATACATATTACAAATATACTGATATATGGATACAACCAAAAAATTTGGTTGTTACAGTGACGAGTGTGTTACCAGGCCGCCCGGGCTTCTCGGTCAATTCTAAAAAAAAAAAAAAAACTCACGCCTTTCATCCCCGAGGGGGTAGGCAGAGGTATTCCATTACTGGATATACCCAGATTTCACGAGATACATTGGACCCCTAAACGTGATAGGTGGTGAGCCCATCGCCGGACCGGGTCTGTTTGCACATGTTTCAGAATTAATTCTGAGACCTGCGGGTTTCCTCACGATGTTTTCCTTCACCGTCGAGCTAGTGATAAATATGTACGTAAGTTTTGAAAAACTCATTGGTACATGCCAGGATTTGAACCCTAGCCTCACTGATTTTCGGCCGGCTCTTTAACCGTCCGGGCTATCACTGCTCTATCAATGTCAATGGTCAATTCTATACACTTGTCATTTCACTCATGTCACTCGCAATACAGTGTTACGCAAGTATAGCTGAGGCCGAGGATCTGAAATGTCTTTTATTGGTCAAAAAATTATAAATAACATATACTAATATTACATTACAAACAATAATAGCAACAGCTCTTATGTGAGGATTTTTTGCAACCTGGTTAAAACATATCATATTTTGTATATGTATAACCATCATCATATTTTGTATATGTATAACCATCATCATTATTTTGCCAGCCGAAAGACGTCCACGTCTGGACATAGGCCTCCCCCAATCGCCACAAAGACGCGTCTTGTACCCCCCGCACTCTAGTACCAGATATACATAATATTACTATAAAATTACGCCTTCCACTGTTATGGAGCTAGTTTTAAATTTAGTGGCGCCACATAATTCCAGCCGTGCCCCCTCCATAAATCGCTCCTCACATTACGAGCCACTCCGCGGGGCGACACTATATTCCGGGATTTATTCCCTCTACGAGAATATGGCATTTTAGATTTCAGTGACAATCTTAGGTTAGTTCTTCTCGGGGTACTGCATTTGGAACCAGCAAATCGTTGGTGGAGATGGGCTGCTATTTACATTTAGCTAATCTTCATGGACGAATTTAGAGTACCATGTTATTAGACGGTGGATGTGACTTTTCTAAGGGTATTTTCTATACCTTCTGAAAATGAATGAATCTAAATTTTATGATATTAGGTATAAATTATAACGCAAGTGTGATTTATTTCTTGGAATATATTTTTTATTTTGTTAAGTTTTTTTAGGGTTCCGTACCGTAAAAAGTAAAACGGGACCCTACTACTAAGACTCCGCTGTACGTCCGTCCGTCCATCTGTCTGTCTGTCTGTTTGTCTGTCACCAGGCTGTATCTCATGAACCGTGATAGTTACAGTTGAAGTTTTCACAGATGATGACACAAATGATCTGCTGCCGCTATAAAAAACTATATCACTATCACTACATAGTATAAAACAAAGTCGCTTCTTCTGTCCCTATGTCCTTATGTCCCTTTGTATGCTTAAATCTTTAAAACTACGCAACGGATTTTGATGCGGTTTTTTTAATAGATTTTTAATGATAGAGTGATTCAAGAAAAAGGTTTTAGTGTTAGCATTGCACCCGTGTGCACAGAATAAAATAATTATTTAAGGGGGCTCCCATACAACAAACGTGATTTCTTGCCGTTTTTAACCTAATTTTGTTTATAAAATTTATATGGGACCAATTTTGAGGTATACCCTACCCATTATAAAAAGAATATACAAAATCGGGCTACTCTTTAAAAAATTATGCGTCATCACTATAACAAAGTAGCTTTCTCTGTCCCTATATCCCTATGTCCCTACGTATGCTTAAATCTTTAAAACTATACGCAACGGATTTTTTTAATAGATAGAGTGATTCAAGAGGAAGGTTTTAGTGTTAGCATTGCACCCGTGCAAAGCCGGGGCGGGTCGCTAGTCATACATAAAAAAAAGATACGTGTCGAATTGATACCCTCCTCCATTTTTGTCGTCGGTTGAAAATGTTTTATTACTTTTCTCTCTCCGCTATGTTAGCTGTAACACCAACAATGAGTCTAAGCTACAAAGTTGAAAACCGACACTACACAATACACAACACCATTCAACCTACTTTCCAAACTGTGCAATATTAAACATAATAGACTCATAAAATAAACCCACTAACATATAGACCAGTCGATTTAGCTGTCTGGTTACCGGCGAAAATTAAATTTAACTATTGAGTGGAACTCGCTGGAACCAAGCTATTTGACTATACACAACGCGTCACAGAGTAAGCGCAATTCCTGATACATTCCAATTAGTATATTTATATAAAAAATATCATGCCTTCATACTTTAGTTTTGACAAACTAAATTTCTTAAATAAATAGCAACAACAATACAGTTTGCCTTAGGTATTAGAATATAACACATTAAAAATTGCTGAAATCGATTCAGTAGTATTTACTGAACGAACTGTTTTCAGGAATTGCGCTTATTCTGTTACATATTGTATACGGTAGACTTGAGAGCGGGTTCTATTCCCACCTAGGTATTAGCAGTTTGCCTTCTTTTTAGGGTTTCATCTCAAAAGGACCAAAAGAACTTTTCAAGGTACCTATCAAGTTGAAGTTAATATCGAATACGTCTACGTTTCCTTGAAGGTGTAAAAAAAAAAATAAGTCAACATTTGACAGTCACAAGTAAATCAAAACCCATTAGAGAAACCTACTTCTTGTTGAACTAGAACAATGAAATTTTTACAAGAAGCAAGTCTGTTGAGTGCCGTGTCTCTTTCTCTAAAAATAACTTAGAACAATGCGTAACAGAATAAGCGCAATTCCTCATACACCCCAATAAGTACAATAATATAAAAAAAATATGATGCCGTCGCACTTTAGTTGGGTCTAAACAATTTTCTTAAATAAAGAGCAATACTAGTACGATTTCCATAGGCAGCACTAAATTCAGCTATGATAATTCATTTTTAAGAAAAAATTTAAGGCGTAGAAAAAACAGTATAAATCGATTAAGTAGTCGATACTGAACCAACTAATTTCAGGAATTGCGCTTATTCTGTTATATATTGTATAGAGTAAAAAACCGACTTCAACTTATACGTATGGTTTTCTCATGGATGCCATTGTCAGAACTAGACCAAATTAACACGGAAAGCACCAGCTTTCAAATAAAAAAAGAATCATCCAAATCGGTTCACCCAGTTAACCGACGTGTCGCAGATAGAGATGTGACACTGATTGAAAAAAAACGATTATTTCAAAATTCGATTATGGGTAAAAATACCTATTATCTATACATATAATAAAACTCTAACGGGGCCGTGTCTGAACATTAAATATTTTTTGAAAATTTTAACGGTAGTGTATATAGTTATCGATATAGATACCGAAACACCAATTTTTGGAATTTTTGTCTGTCTATCTGTCTGTCTGGTTATGCACGCATCACTCAAAAACTACTGGACGGATTTTGATGAAATTTGGTATGGAGATAACTGAGTACCCGGGTCAACATCTAGGGTACTTTTTATTCCAGGAAAATATCTCATTCCCACGGGAAAATATAAAAACTGGTTAAAAAGAAAAATACGTACTACTCCGAAACGATAACACCTAGAAACTTGAAAAATGGTATGAAGGTGTCTGATATGTCATAGGAAATTGGTATGAAGGGATTTTTGGAAATTCCAGCGGGAACGGAAATAAACTAAATCAAAGCGGGAAAACGCCGCTGGGCACCCGCTATTTGAAATATGGTATGTAGGTGTCTTAAATATGACGTAGGAAACCACTATGAAGGGATTTTCGGAAATTCCCACGGGAACGGGAATAAACGGAATCCGCGCGGGCAACGCCGCTGGTCATCCGCTAGTAAACAATAAAATGATCATTTTTTCACATTCTTTATCCATAAACTTTATGTTAGTGAACTTACTTCAAATTTCTTCATTCATCGCACAGATGGTGCTGTTTACAAAAATCGATTAAAATGTGTAATTTTGGCAGCATGGCTTCTTTTATATTTTTAGGGTTCCGTACCCCAAAAGGAAAAAACGGAACCCTTATAGGATCACTTTGTTGTCCGTCTGTCCGTCCGTCTGTCAAGACCCTTTTTCTCAGGAACGCGTGGAGGTATGAAGCTGAAATTTATATCAATTACTCAGGTCTACTGTCCCTTGAAGCTGTGAAAAAATTTCTAAGCAAACTTCTAAGCCAACGCAATCAAAAGATACAGCCGTTTATGCCGCAAATTTTCGACACTTGCAAGGGAATCAAAACCTACAGGGTGCTTCCCGTGAACTCAGAATTTTGAAATTTGGTACGAAGCAACGTCTTATAGCATAGATAAAGGAAAAATTACGAAAACCATAAATTTGCAAGGTTGTACGGAACCCTCGGTGCGAGAGTCCGACTCGCACTTGGCCGGTTTTTATTTAAGAATATGTTTGAGCATATAATCGATTATTTCAAAAATCGAGAGCTGCTTTGAAATTCCAATGGTTCTTTCTGGATGTGCACTGGTTTCGGAGTGGCAACATTGTACGAAATCTGTTAACGGTTCTGAGAACATATTACATCACCAAATCAAAAGAAGAGTTTATTTGCCCTACTGCACTAGAAGGAGTATCTTAAACTTTTTAGTTACTTTTACACAGTCGGTTTTTTACCGCTTTAGTTAATAATATAAGTAAATTTTTCTTTTTCCTCTTATCAGAAACATTCTTGATAGTAAGATGTTAGAAGTTTAGTGCAGTCTAACACTATACACAATACGTGAAAAAATCGATAAATCAAGATGTAATAAATGTAGAGAAAGTAATTAAATAAAAACTTACGGTTTCACCCGTGTAGTTCCCGTACCCGTGGAAATACGGGAATAAAATATAACCTATGTTACTCAGGGATATTGTAGCTTTCTATTGGTGAAAGAATTTTTAAAATCGGTTCAGTAGTTTTTGAGTTTATTCGTTACAAAAATACAAATCTTTTCTCTTTATAATATTAGTGTACCTAAATATTTAGTGTGGATGTAAATGTAATGTCTGAATTTGTGACCTGTCTGTTTATGTAATGGAAAAGTGAATTAATCTTTTATCTTTCTTTTGATGTAGATGTGTCATATCATATTGTATCATAGCTATATTCTGTAGTGTGTAGTCTAGGTGACACATTCCTTACAAACTGGGTTTTAATCTGGGTGTAGCCGACGGATCAAAATTATGTAGAGCCCAAATGCCGTCACATAAACTAGACCAGTCAAACCTGATAGTGCTTATCAACTTGCAGAATGGTAGCATTTGCCGGCGAGGAGAGAGGTCTATTATAGATTTAAATGAACTCAATCTGAACTCGCCGACGTTTCTGCAGTTCTTAGTTTTGGCATTCGGCAATGACATTTTATAAGTAGACATGTTAGTGTCTTACATATTTCACTAATAAACGGCGATAATACAAGTTATCTGGTTTTGGTCTCAGAGACAATAGTTACACGATTTTTTTAATGAAAGTGAAAAAGTCTATATTTTTTTCTCCACACGGTCCATATTGCATAATTAAAGGAGATACCATTTTTAAGATGACTTAAGATTAACATGAGTGAAGACAGGAGCCCAAAGTAGGTAATAAATTGTGGCAAACAATTTACACAGGGTTATTCAGTCCCAAAGTAGGCAGCTTAGAGCCTGTACTATGGGTACTAAACAACTGATATATCATATTTAAATAAATAGTAAACACCCAGACACGAAGAAAACAAACATGTTCATGCACACAAATGTTGGCCCCGAGCTGGGATCGAACCGGTGACCTCCGACTCAGAAGGCAGGGTCACTACCAACTGAGCCAACAGGCCCGGTTGGCTGATTTCTTTATTCATCTATACAAAGTTATTCTATTCTAAATAATATCTATTTCTTTTTCCATTCAGAAGTCGGTGAAATACCAGACTACGTAAATAAAATTATCAACTTAGCTATCGGAAGAAAAACTTCCGGAGAGCAAACTAACGTAACTCAAAAGTAGCAAAAACTTACGCTCGACGTCTCAAATCGAATTAGGAGGGTGTAACTATCGTAACTCCTGTCTTGAGGTATTACCGCCCTTGCGCCCCCGCCCGGGGCGCTACGATAAACGACTCTTTTAAACACGGATTACGGAGGGGCGCATATTCTCGAGAAAAATGTTTAATAGACACTCTTAAAATTCAGAGGAAAAGTTTTGGGAATGTTTTATTCAAAGAGTCGAGATAAGTGGGAGTTTGAAAAATAGAGCTGGATTTTTTGTCTGTTTTTCTTTCAGACAGTTATGTTTGAGCAACCTACGAGTGATATCAACCATTCGTTTAATTATTATGTGTAATGAAGCTAATGAAATGTATTCCGATTTAAGTCCACACCGAAGACAAAACTCTTTATTTTGACACCGAAACACACATTGAAGTAAATACAATAAAAATCAAAAAGTGGAAAATGTGTGTGTTCAAGCAGAAAAGGGTAAAATGTTTGATTTTTGACGAGCAAAATGCTAACTATAAGCTTTTGCAATCAGAGAATCACAATAGAGCAAATGGTAGGTACACCGCGACCCAAAAAAAAAACTTTGTTAAAAAAACAGTTTATAGTTATTTTGGTAGTTGACTCAGATAATTTATACTACGTAGTTGTTTTCTAAAAAGTGCTTTACCATTGAATTGCGTCCCATACTAATGTAAAATCAACACCTCAAAGGTGGCGTGAAAACATCTGCACTCAGTTGGAGATTTGATTGAGTGCACTTTCAATTGGACAGTATTGAAACGAAACTTAAAAATCGATAACACAAAGTAGGTACCTAAAATAAAAAATTCGCACCGCACCAGACAATAGTGTATAACTAATAAAACAAATAACCGATTATATTCCAAATCCCAGTAAAATAACGTTCGAATTCGACATACTTAGGTACTTTGCCGCCATTTTTGTGGAATTGATTGTAAGTATCGTCGAAATGGAGAGAATTTGTTTATAAAAAATTTTTAATTCGCTTGATCAGTTTTTACTTTAATACCGAATATTCTTATGTTGTGAAATTAATTATCATCATTATAGATAATGACTAATAATAATTAAGATAACACGATAAGTACTCGGTATTGCTATCGACCGTCCAACAATCTTGTCCGAAATTACAAATTCTTATTCACGTCACATAACAATCCATACAATTGACTCTATAAATAAACTCGTCTACATGAAATAACGTAAGAACTGACGTCATGTGACGTAGCTAGCTCACGGAGCGAATGGAATTAAAATTTCGCGCGCCCTCACAACGACTCCGTGGCGCAACGGTAGCGCGTCTGACTCCAGATCAGAAGGTTGCGTGTTCAAATCACGTCGGGGTCATTGATAATCTTTTTTTTACTCTACCCATACTAATGCCATGAATATTTCTTATTTTATTTTATTTATTTGGTTTGCTAACAAAGAACTCCGTCTTTACAAACTTTGTAGAGATGCATGTCCACTTACATTTGCCTGCAGCATGCGCGATAAAATTATTTATTTACTGATTCATATACAAGGATTAATCAGACTTAATTTTGCGGCATAAAACAACTTTCTAAATCTAGAGAGCTTTTTGTAAATATCTATTTAAATAATGGGCATAATTTAACTTATCACTACATAGTATAAAACAAAGTCGTTTTCTCTGTCCCTATATCCCTATGTCCCTATGTATGATAAAATCTTTAAAACTACGCAACGGATTTTGATGCGGTTTTTTTTAATAGATAGACTGATTCAAGAGGAAGGTTTTAGTGTTAGCATTGCACCCGTGCGAAGCCGGGACGGGTCGCTAGTAAACATTATAAATTCGAATGTGACTTTGTTCGTTACGCTCTTTCATCAATGGAAAGCTAAATTATCAGCAAGTGACATAGGCTATATTTTATCCCCGTATTGCAACGGGAAACTACCCCGCATGAAAAACACCATTTTTTTAGGAATATATGTATTTTTTATATAATCATGTTCTTCAATTTCATAGGTAGAGTCACCTTCGCACAGGACTGCTCTATTTTTTATAGGCGACTGAGAAAACTAAAATTTTGATAACCTGTCGTACAAGTCGTATACCTATGTCATAATACTTACTATTATTTATTTATTTATTAGATACAAAACATCTGGTATGAAACAGATTGCAACCCCAAAGTATGTGTGAACAATATTGTTTAAAGAAATAACGAAATAAACTCTTACACCTAAGTACAATTGAAATAGCTAAACAAATAAATTGAAGTAATTTTTCCTATCAATTTTGCGGTTCTGAGATATCTAAAGAATGATATGACTATGAGTAGGTTTGAGTCAGAAAAGACGGAATTTTTATGCGTCGGCGCAGAACGCTGCGTCCATACTAATTGTCTGATCCCTATCGTAATAATAGTTTTGTAAGTTTTACGATTTTTTATTTAGTTTAAGAGGGAAAAAAATATTTAAAATGGCCTAGTATTTTGCTGTACCAGTTATTAACGCAAACAGTTAAATTAGATGGTAGACTTTTGATAATATTGCGGACCGCCTAATATGCAGCATTTGCTATACATATAGACACTGAAGGTAGTGGCAGTTTTACGTCAGAAGTCGATACAGTGGCGGATTTACCATCAGGCTGAGTAGGCTGGAGCCTAGGGCGGCAGATTTTAGGGGCGGCATATTTCGGTAATTTACTTATTTGCTACTTCGTAGAAATCTAAAAGATTTCTGTATCCATGACGGTTCCCTGATGTCAGAGACAGAGAGCAAAACATCTTAGCTATGACTTTATTTAAAGTATTTTTTTGCTTAAACAGTGACAGCGCGATAGTCGTCGGCCGTAAAAAAACTATTTCAGCAATTTGAACGAAATAGTTATATTGTAAAAATAGTCTAGGAACTGTCAATTTTAAAAGCAGGGGTGGCACAAACTTAGCAGCCTACACTTTGAAAATGTATAAATCCGACACTGATAATATAAGCCCCCAGAAAAGCACCTTCAAGCTTGAACTTGTCAACTTGTCCTACCGCTGAGCTATAGCTAGGTTTAGCGTAAATCATGAGAAAGTTAAGCTCTTAACAAATCATCGCTATTGAAATAATCATATGTACTTTGTGATATGTCTCTTTTTTCTTCGCAGTTTTCAGATGTTGTATGAGCACTTGCTTAATAGCAGTACTCCGCAGTATTAGCCGTTTCGTGGTTTCGCCTTCATCATTCGCCGTGTCTTTCACAAAAGACGCTCGTCTTAAGACACCATCACGATATTGCGGACTTGTAAGTTGTAACAATGCCACTTCGTGAGATGACTTGCGATGTGTTTTTGATCTAAAAGAAATGGGGGAAGTAATATCATGAAGTTCAAACATATCCAAATAAAAAAATACCGATTTCTGAACAGTACTTCGTCAAGCATCCAGGTTTTCGAGAATAAAAATATAGTAAGCATTATAAAAAGTTTAAGAAAAAGACAGACCAAATAAAAGCCCGACCACCTGCGGTTAATCAATAAAAGTACGTGAATGACACCTTCATATGTCCAAATTGTTCGAGGGTCTTGAACTTTTTACTGAGACGGCTACTATTACAACATCAGGGAGCATTAGCCAAAAACTTTGCCAACTCATTGACAGGAGTCGACAGCGGTCGTCTTAGCTGAAATTGGCTGAAGCTTACCATATACATAAGAGAAAAAAACTTTTATTGACTTACTCAGACCTACATCACAAAATAAAAAAACTAAAAATTATACACTTAAATTTTTTAAGTGCATTCCTAGGTCAACTAAGAAATGAATATTCAAATCACGGGAACGAAAAAACCTCCATGCCCGCATTGGGCAACCGCTAGTAAATAGTACACGAAATGATAAAGAATAATTCCCAACTAACACAATACAAAGGTTTATTGAAAGCTATCCCATGGTAATTGGTGCACAATCAAACTAATCCAAGTCTACTCGGAGCGTGAAATGAAGGCCACCACAGACTGCTGTGGTGGGAACAGATACTGCACCTGCTTTATTGCTCTGCGTTACGCATGCGCGGACACTCGCAAGTCATTGGTTGACCACACAGGGCTGTCAATATGGTAAATTGAAATTCTTCAATTGATTGCGTTTGGTTTCACTGTCTTCAGAGATTTTTATCGATTTTGTGTGCATAGCTGGTTTCGTGTTTCTACTATAAACTTATATTATAAAGAGAAAAGATTTGTATTTTTGTATGTTTGTTACGAACACACTCAAAAACAATTGGACCGATTTTAAAAATTCTTGCACAAATGGAAAGCTAGAATATCCCTGAGTGACATAGGCTATATTTTATTCCCGTATTCCCACGGGAACGCGAATTACGTGCGTGAAACCGCACAAAACCGCTAGTACTTTATATGTTCCTTAGTTATTTGTATAGTTCTATTATATAGTGTGAGTCTCCATAAAGTGCACATATGAAAATGGGTGAAACTAGACACATTTTTATCGACGGAAAAAATTATAAAAGAAATCTGAATTTTTTAATTTATTTTTTATAAATATTTTTTCTTTTGATTACGTACTGTTGACTTTATGTAAATAAAACGTTATAAACGGGATAAAAAAAAAGGCGTGAGATTATATTATTATTATTATTATAACGTTATAACTTTTTAACTAAGAAGTATATTGTGATAAAATAAAAACCGTTATGATGTTAAATAACAGAAGATACTAATAAAATAAAAAAATACCCGAAAAACGATACCAAAAAATAATAACTTTTTTTGAGGAAAATCTGTATTTTTATTCGTGTTTTTTTAATTAATTATCAAATTTCTCTAAATAATGCGGGTGCACCATTCAACGCTTCGTTCTAGATTGTCCCATTTTAGTATTTCTTAGTACCGTTTTTTGGGTTTTATTTTTATTTTATTGGTATCTTCTGTTATTTGACATCATCACTGTTTTTATTTTAACACGATATACTTCATAGTTTAAAAGTTATAACGTTTTCTTTACATAAAGTCAACCGTAAGTAATCAGAAGAAAAAAATATTTATAAAATATAAAAAAATAAAATCTCAGTTTTTTTTTACATTTTTTCCGTCGATAAAAATGTGTCTAGTTTCACCCATTTTCATATGTGCACATTACGGAGATACACTGTATATTCCGTGGTTTAGGGATTATTTGAATTTTTCTACAATCCAAAATTTAAATTGTGGATAAATTCAATTCGCTTACAGTTACTAGAACAGAACTATGACTTAAATTACGCTAGGGGATGACCAGCAGCTTTGCATCTATTATTTCCAGGTCCCGTCAGAATTTCTGAAAAACTTGCCTGCTCACTTACTTCATTTAAGAAACCTATGTGCAAAATTTTATTCTTCTAGACCTAGTAGTTTCAGATGTGTTGATCAATTAGTCAGTCAACCAGTCAGTAGATTAGAGATTTGAAGATCCGATATGATTATTCCTTAATCTAATGTAATCAATCCCAATTTGACACTAATTTTACATTAGATTACGTCCGACCTTGATGCTTATCATCATTCGTCATCGTCATCGGTACTGACAATAAAATTACACTAGTTATCATTGCACTAAAGCTACTTTATGACCACAACGATGATTAATGTGGACTTTACGGTTTGGGTTTTTTGGTAGCTAGTGGGAACATCCGACGCACGGATCAAATTAATCACTGGACACTTAGAAATATCTAGATACCTACTGCAATTTATATAGACAACAAGCGTTGACATCTCTCCAATATCTCTAATATCTACTCATTCATCATCAACCCATGTAGCTAAGGGTCTTTCCTCAGAGAAAGTATGGGCAAAATTTTTCTTTTCCTGCACAAAACTTAAACAATCAAATAATTTTAAGTTTTGGTTTTAAAAACTCAGTACACAGTAAATCTTTAAGGAAATAAACTATTTTAGTTTTTTCATTTTCATTCAGGAGCTGGACCAATTTTTTTTTACAATCTGTACTTTCTCGAAATTGTTCAAAAGTTATAGTTTCAATGCGTTTATCTGTTTATTTAATTATTCTAATACTAAAACTGTTTCCATTTCTAGACACTCTATTTTCAATCTAGAAACGAACAAATCGAATCTTACAGATTCCACTAGCTTGAATACAGAGGTTAACATAAATGACCTCCATGTGAAACAACTAATAGGGGGCACAGTCGAACAATTTCATTTCCCATCGGCCGGTGGCACTGGACACCGCGACCGCAATGTCGTCCGGCCATGAGAATAAACCACTGGAATTTTAATTAAACTATGACATTGTGTTCGTATACTGTTGGTCATTACCATTATTTGATGAGTTTTATCATAGTAATGAGATGGAGATGACATGAAACGGAATTTGATTTTTATGTCGTATATTTGATTTAGGATCTTTTAGTAAGTCTTGTACTGTTTCGGGTACTCTTTATTAGGCCTTTCTCAATCAATCGCCAATCTGGTCGATGTAAGTACCTAACCTTATGTATTTTTCTACAGAGTCTTGTAGGTACTATCGATGTCAATTCATTTATTCGTTTAATCTGACTTAACCATTTTAATATTCCTTTTTCAATTCTTGATACATATTATAGTCTTTCTGGCAATGCTCTTGGATCATTCTATTTCTCGTTCTATCTTTCAATCGTAGGTACTTCGGTTCCGCCTCTTGACGGCGAACTGGGTACTGCATTTGAATCCAGCAACTCCTCGGTGGAGATGGTCTGCTGTTTACATTTAGTCAATCTTCATGGACGAGTGCCTTGTTATTAAAATATTGACTTTTCTAATTGTATTTTCTATACCTACAGAAAATAAACGATGTTGACTTAAACAAACACTTACAGAATCAATGATTATCTTCTGTTATACTTATCTTATCTAAACACCAGTATCACTTCCCTTTGGCCTCTATCTAAAGAGGTTTCCTATAATTTGCAATGTAGATTGGCCCTACTTTTCTCATCTCCCCGTAATCCGCTATTATCGTGCCATTTCCATCTGTGAGGTATCACGTCCCTACAATTAGTGCCCATACATGGTCCAACCTGCAGCCGCCGTGGACCAGTATTTCTTGGACCACCGTACCCTTTTTGTTTAATAAGGTCAGTCTATACTTGATTATATTAAAATAATATTGTGTTGAGAAGTTTCTTGCCCCGCTTCTTCTCCTCAACCATACGTGCTAAAGCGGTGGAGTTAAAATGACGTTCAATAAGTGGACTTTTAAGTCCTATTTTGAATAAAACATTTTGACTTTAACTATAGCTTAAGCCCTATCATGCTTGCCCTTTGCTCTTACCCTATTGCTCTTATACATTGTTTCTGCTGTATTTTGTTCGCAAATAAATGAATTATTATTATTATTTACTTAGTTTTTAATCCAATTATCCTTACTAAGATCTCTTTTAGTAAAAGTGGGTCCACACAGCCCTTGATAAACATTTGTACAGTCAAGAGCACATGAAGCTTTACACTTTTTAACCGACTTCAAAAAGGAGGAGGTTATCAATTCGTCTGTATTTTTTTTATGTATGTTACCTCAGAACTTTTGACTGGGTGGACCGATTTGGATGATTCTTTTTTTATTTGAAAGCTGGTGCTTTCAGATTGGTCCTATTTTAATTTCGTCCATTTCTGACAACGGAATCCATGAGAAAACCATATAAGTTGAAGATTGAAGTAGTTTTTTTACTCTTTAGAGTGGTTATTATTTATTAGTAAGAAATGAGATTAAAAAGAGCAGCCCTTGAGTTTTTTGCTGGTTCTTCTCAGGGTACTGGATTTGGAACCAGCAACTCGTCGGTGGAGATGGGCTGCTGTTTACATTTAGCCAATCTTCATGGACGAGCTTAGAGTGCCTTGTTACTAGACTATTGACTTATTTAAGTGTACCTTTTGTACCTACAGAAAATAAATGATTTTTCACTTTGACTTTTGTAGTGCCCAGTCTGCTCTTTACGCACAATGACCAGTTGATCGTGCCCTGAAAAACGCGAAATGACCAAAACGCAGAACGACCAATCGCAAAATGACACATGTTGTACACGCAGAATGACCAATCGCAAAATGACACATACCTGACCTCTAAGGCGATTGTAATAAGAACGTTACAAAGTCCAATGTATCAAGCTCCACATGCTCTTGACTGTACTTAAATAAATATGACATATATTATCATAATAAATACAAAGGTTGGACATGCAGTCCATTTTATAATGGAACTACTTGAAACTCCTACATTCCTACAGACCAATATACTCTGACCTCTTTACACTTGAGTTATTTGCTAGTTTGAATGTCAATTTATGATGGATGTTAAACATGCGTGTTTAATACGACTCACGACTGACGGCGAGACTAATCAGCCCGTTTCTGATGAAGCCAACTGGGGGCCAATTCCACTAAATGCTAACGGTTACAGTTGGATGACAATGACATGTCAACGGCCAGTCGATGGTGTTATTTGCTCTGAAAAGTGAAAAAATAACACCATTGACTGACCATTGACATGACATTGTCATCCAACTATTGCCGTTGACATTTAGTGGAATTGCCCCCCTGGTCCACAGCTCCTGAGAAACGTTTTATTAAGACCAGTGGATTTAATTGGCTGTTGCGTATTGCAGCAGCTATTGCCAGGCTCAAAACAGAGCTGATTGGACAGAATTGATGGAATATGTCTGAAGCTATATAGGATGTCAAGAAAATAAAGCAGTGCCTTACGGATTTATGTCAAATCCGTAAGGCACGCTTCAGGAGAAGGAATTAATTATGAAAACAAACAATCAGTGGTTTGCAACATTTGGATTCAATTATAAATACTGTTTTCGAAATTTGATTTCGTTTCTTTAAAAAGGTTTTTATCTCTATAACTTGGAATACAAAAGCTTGACTAGCCGTGCCCCCAGATTTGACACTATTTTGGGAGCCTTCCTTTAAGCAATTATTTGGCTTGTGCTAGGCTCCGCTCTTCCATAGACAGGTGTCCCTTTCGGCTGCCATATTTAGATTTTTACACAATTCATTCATCTTTTCTTTAGCCTTCAGCTCATTCCACAGTAATATTCACACTCATACAATTAGCTACCACACACACAATCCTCCTATAAGTAAACATACTTTGTATCTGAGCTTATTCACGTGAGAATTTACAGTTATCTCCCCTGACGACTCAATCACTCTGACAAGAAACAAGCAACCAGCTTTTCTTGGGTTTCCAATTAATTTGCCATTAAGCATTATTATTCTGTCGACTCTGGATTTCCCTTATTATGAAAGTTGCTTCCCTCTCTCGTACACCTCCTCAACCTCACTGGCAGCACTACGCGGCGTTAATACAGTCAAGAGCACGTGGAGCTTGACTTGTAACTTTGTAACGTTCTTATTACAATCGCCATAGAGGTCAGACTCGCACAAGTGTAAAGCTTCATGTGCTCTTGACTGTACATTTGAGAGAGAAAAAAGAAAGAACGGAAAGTTTATTTTTGCGTAAGTACATATGTGAAACATTTTGGGTGCCTTACCTCAACCTGTTGCGCTGGTGGACATTTTTTATCTTTAGTTTAGTTTAGTTTAGTTTGAAAATATTATGTGTTTTATAATTATTATTGTTTAATAAATATTATTCATCTTTTTTCATAAAAAAAAAACATTTTTAGTTGGGCTTATTTAAGCACAACAAAAAAAATAAAACATTTTGATGTGGTGAAATATGTTCTAAGGATTCAAAAAATCGTGGCTCAATACCTTTTTTTATCATTCTTCTGTGAGATGTCTTCGATCCTTAATAAGTCTATGGTATCCTAATCGGCGCCGGCGCGGGAAAACATCGTGTAAAAGCATAGCGTACAGGAAGACCTAATCATGCCCTTGCGCAGGCTGCTGAGCGGCTGGTCATAAGAGGTGCCTATTTGTGTAATGAGCTATAAACCTTTTCTTGCAGGCGAAGCACTTCTGTTATCAGATGGGAGATGCTTGCACGTCAGTGAATTTAAATGCTACTTTTTAAAGACGTGTTCGTTCACACGAGCGTTTTTGAACTGGCTTGGCTCAGTTGGTGCAGTTATCATGGCTTCTAAGTCAGTGGTCTTGGTTTTCCAACATTATGTGTTTATGAACTACTAGCTAGTGGATCCTGTTTGTTCCTGTAGGAAACTCCAAAAATCCCATCTTAGTGCTCACTTACGCCATTTAGGCACTTTGTGCAAAATTGGATGCTTCTAAATTTCTTGTTTCTTAATCAGCGAAAGCTAGATTTTTAATCAACGAAAAAACCAAGGAGGTTCTTAAGTAGACGCGTTTCTTTTGGTTTTTATGTAAGATCTTTTTTTGCGAACATTTAATGTAGTATAATGTAATTTAGTGAACTTTGTTCATTAATTGTTTGGCTCCTCAAAATTACTTAGATATACTACATTATTTTAAGAACTTAGTTATTAAGGTTTTAAATTAAAAAAAAATTTTTTTTGCTTTTTTTTTCGGCGGTAGATTTTTTTCTTAAAAAGCTTTTATTTTCAGGCATTTGTAGAGTTCACAAGGGTCAGGTGTCTGAGCTTTCAGAACAGCTTAGTAAACAAAAAATAATCCCGAGTAACGGACTACTTCTCTTTCCGAACTCAGAAGTATCTACTTAATTTGTAAAACAAATATCTTAACTGTGTATTGTGAAGATGTGAATGTCGAAACCGCTCGTGCGTACGGGCCCTGCACACAAAAAATGACAAGTGTATAGAGTCGTCCGCGCTGCGGTCCGGCTGGTAATACACTCGCCCCTGTAGCAAACAGATTTTTGGTTTTATCCATGTATCAGTTATCTATATAGATAAAATGGTAAACTGACTGACTGATTGTTAATATATCAACGCACAACTGCTGGGTCTAGAGACTTGAATTTTTGCACATACATAGCTTATACAGTGTAGGCATCCACTAAGAAAGTATTTTGCAAAATTGAACCCCTAAGGGGGTGAAATAAACGTGCGCGAGCGAAACCGCGGGTAAAAGCTAGTTACAAGTATGAGAACAATCCCTCATTTAGAGAGACATCTAATTTGTATTCCACTAAAATCATAGTGGCATTACAATGGAATGACTATGGACTACGTTAGGTGTTGCCTACCATATATAACTATTACTACCATGCGTGTCATTAGTTTTATTTCGGGTTTTCGGCACTAAAATCTTTAGGTGATTGATTTTATTCATGGTACATGTGACATTTCGATAAGTTTTGAAGAAACTTGTGTATTTTTGTGCATAGACTCTGAAGCAGAGCTAAAATCTGAATTTCATGTCGTATTTAGGGCTGATGGCTAAATTGCCAATGCCTTAAAATAAGGGAAAAAAGCAATCAGTGGACAGCGCCATTCCATGGTAGGAATAGTTGAATACCAAAAATTGTGAACAATGATAGTTGAATGACTGTGAAAACTGACAGTTAACAGAATACGAAAAGTGCCAAAAACACCATCGAGTGCCCATTGTCATCCAACTATCACCGCTGTCATTTAGTAGAATTGGCCCCCTGGTCGGCTTCCGTGTTACCAAGTACACTCGGAACACGTGTTTATAGAGTAGCGTCCTAGTAGAGACTCGGTCAGAGTTCCCTCTTACTGTGATGCGTCTCACACAACTATCGATATTATTACGCAAGTTCTCCAAGAAAATAAAGCAATTGCTAAAGAAATTGTACGTTTCTACGAAAGCGAATTTTACAAAAAAATATTTCACGTTTATGAAAGTTGTTTAAAAAGTTTACGAGTTCGAACAATTAATAAATTGCACGGATCAAATATATAATCTTCTTACAATTAAATAGGCTACTATTAATTACAAACAAAAATCTAATCACTCCTCTTCTTATCATACTGCCTCAAAAACTGACTGTCTACTTTTGGTAGGTACAAATTTATCGCCAATTCTCTAAGAACTAACTTAAGCCAAACACGTCTATCCATCCATCACATACTGGTCACATATCTTCGCCATCCGATACGGCGATGATTTCCATCATTACCACAAGACGCGCTAGACCGTGTAAGGAATCGAGTGATGTTTATTGCTTGTTTTACCAATAACTACAGAAGTCTTAATACATATTTGGAAAATGGTCATTTGTACAGAAAAGAAAGCTTTTTAGTAAGCTATACTTTGTACTTTGATTGTACAGTAAGTTGTACAGTCAAGAGCACGTGGAGCTTGACACATTTTTTTTTTTAACGTTCTAATTACAATTGCCTTAGAGGTTAGACTCGCAATACAAGTGTAAAGCTTCATGTGCTCTTGACTTTACAACTTCCACCACGTAACTCAGTACAAGTTCATTGTTTACCAAATTTATTCTTTCTCGTGGCGGGGATTTTGATAGGTTGTGACATTTTAAGAATGCAATTAAATAAAATGCATCTATTAAAATGATTGTTTTTCAAAACTCCTAAAATGTGTAACGATTTCCATTTTACAATTAAGCTAATATAAAATAATAAAACTATAAAAATAATGAAACGATTTAATATTAAAAATAATATTTTCACGGTGTATTTTTAGGCATTTCCGTAGTAAATTAACTGATAAAATAACTGATTTGACAAGGCCGTCAAGTACCCGGTTAATTTAAACTGTCTAGTTTGACGAGTAGAACGAACTACTGCGGTACTGATAAGGTTGCAATTAAACTTGGCGCAGTTATTATTAATTAATACTTAATAATACTCTTAATTTGAATATGTTTTCATCTATCTATCATAATTTATATTTTGAAAAGAAATAAAATAAATAATCTCTAGTATCTTATCCCAGAGGGACTAGGCAGAGGTATTCCACTTATGAAAATACCCTCTGAAAAGGAATATTACTTTTATTATCTACTAGCGGATGCCCAGCGGCGTTGCCCGCGCGGATTCCGTTTATTCCCGTTCCCGTGGGAATTCCCGAAAATCCCTTCATAGTGGTTGCCTACGACATATTTAAGACACCTACATACCATATTTCAAATAGCGGGTGCCCATTTCCCACTTGGATTTAGTTTATTCCCGTTCCCGTGGGAATTTCCAAAAATCCCTTCATACCAATTTCCTATGACATATCAGACACCTTCATACCATTTTTCAAGTTTCTATGTGTTATCGTTTCGGAGTAGTACGTATTTCTCTTTTTAACCAGTTTTTATATTTTCCCGTGGGAATGAAATATTTTCCTGGAATAAAAAGTAGCCTAGATGTTGACCCGGGTACTCAGTTATCTCCATACCAAATTTCATCAAAATCCGTCCAGTAGTTTTTGAGTGATGCGTGCACAACCAGACAGACAGACAGACAGACAGACAGACAGACAAAAATTCCAAAAATTTGTGTTTCGGTATCTATATCGATAACTATATACACTATCGTTAAAATTTTCAAAAAATATTTAATGTACAGACACGGCCCCATTAGAGTTTTATTATATGTATAGATATCTACACTTCTACACTAATATTAAAAAGAGGAAAGATTTGTATTTTTGTATCTTTGTAACGAATAAACTCAAAAACTACCGATTTAAAAAATTCTTTCACCAATGGAAAGCTACATTTTCACTGAGTAACATAGGCTCTATTTTATTCCCGTACGCGGGTGAAACCGTACAAAACAGCTAGTATTAAAAAAATTGTAAAAAAACCGACTGCAACTTGTATGGTTTTCTCATATTTAGAGGCCACTGTCAGAAGTAGACCAAATTGAAATGGGATGACACGGTAAGTACCAGCTTTTAAATAAAAAAATAATCATAAAAATCGGTTCAGTCGAAAGTTCTGAGGTAACAAACATAAAACAAAACAACATACAACGAATTGATAACCTCCTGTTTTGAAGTCGGTTGAAAAATCGACAATGGGCAGATAGCACTCAGAACTCTGGGCTATGGAATCGCAGGGTTACGTCTTCTTGGATGAGGATAACAACATTAATTCATTCCTCTTTCTTGCGACACTTATAGTACGAGGTCCGGCTTGAAATTAGTGTTAGGGATCGAGTATATGCTACAAACCAAATTTTTACGCATATTTATGATTAGGAGAATATATATTTATTATTGTTATGGCCGCTAGTATTTTTAATAAAAATATTTTTTATTGATTTTTGGGACGAAATTTCGGTTCATTCAGTTGTTTTTTTACATAAAATAAAAACTCTGAAAAATCAGCTGATTTTTATATTCTCCTAATCATAAATATGTGTAAAAATTTGGTTTGTAGCATATAATCGATCTCTACACTAATTTGCAGCCAGATCTTAGGCTATTATGAAGCAAACATGGGTAGATACGGACGTTCGTCTATCAATGTCGTATCGATAACATCACACCGGTATCTAGCTAGTAGCTAGTTGATATCATTCATTACCAGCCGCTGCGACGCGCCGGCTCGTGTAAAGGGACTCGAATGTTGTTTATTGCTCTACTTAATGCTTGCACGAGTTGTTCTTGGTACAATGTCTGATGACGTTTTTTACTTACACTATGAGGCTTAAAAGGTCTACCGGCGGTGGGTAAAGCCCGCTTCTTATTCGTGAAGCTCGGGTTCGAATCTTAGAACTGAACACAATCGTGGACAAAAGGCGTGAGATTATACGGGGATAAAATATAGCCTATGTTACTCAAGGATATTGTTTTTTGATTTTATTCGTTACATACATACAAATCTTTCCTCTTTATAATACATATTAATATACATAAATGAAAACCGAAATAACAATAAAATATTTATTTCAGACAACATCCTACTATCCTCTGCCTACCCTCCTCGATGATAAAAGGCGTGAGATTATGTATTTTTCAACACACTTGCTCATAAAGTGGCTCTAATTTCACTGCAATTAGGCACATAATGACACCTATAATCAAACTGAGACTTTTTGTTTGCTATTATTCACTAGTGAGTTATAGATTTTTTTTTTCAATTTTGTTGCTAGAGTTGCTTTGTTCTTAAAAAAGTTTCGATACAAAAAAGATCGTATTCAATCGTACTAATAAATTAATACACAAATATGGCTTGCTCATTTCATGCAACTTCGTATTTAAATAGATCATTTCAACTTGTACGTGTTTAATAAACAAAACTTTCACTCAAATATAACTTTGGTTTTCTCTGTAAAAACTTTAAATACCCCATTTTGTACGTGGCTAAAACGCTATCCACGACAAACCAAAGAAAAAGAAACCTAATTTTTTTAGTCCATGGCCGATCGCCATTGTAAGATGCGAGCGCATAGGAAAACGAGGCTGTATGGGCCTAGATCCTTTTGCCTTTTCCAAATTATATAAATAAAAAATTGGAAAACCAATTAATTTTCCCCGCCATTGCGAATGATTATTTTAAAATGATTTTTTAGTATTATTTATTCACAAGTGTGTTGAAAAACGTCGTATGATACACGTGTGTATTGATGATTACCGTCCTCGGCTCTCTTATGACCCTCGCCTACGGCTCGGGTCTCAATGGCGCCTCAGCGGTAATCACCAACTTTACTCACTTGTACCATAATGTACTATTATTTACTTCTGTCGATTACTATTATATGGCCCGACTTATAATTATGATTTATGAGTTGATCTGTTTTTGTAAAATAAATCGTGAGCCCATTAAAATAAGTAATCGATAAATCAATGAAACATTAAATCGTTATAAAGGCTTATTAAGGCTTAACTTGTTTTACTCGTGGCGCCGGTTCGATTCCCGGGACAAGCAAAAAGCTCGCCGCCAATTCGGCGGAAATTCATGAGGCCTGTTATTATACTTTTTGTCTGTCCGTGTGTTTATCGTCGTGATTGGGGGTAATGGTATGTTACGGGTTTTGTCTGGAGCTCTATGGGCTGAGATGTAATCGGAAAGGATGTTAAAGGTAAGTGCAGACAGTGGATTTTTTGAACGGACACTTTGGAATTAAAAAAAAAAGTGATACGATTCCGAAACCATTTCGGGCTATGAGATTATTAAACTTTATTTTGAAACATAGTTCCTCTTTCGAGGTTTTTTATAAGTAAATTAGCGACACGCCCCGGCTTCGCACGGATACAATGCTGATACTAAAACCTTCATCTTGAATCACTCTCTCTATTCTATATAAAAAAACCGCATCAAAATCCGTTGCTTAGTTTTAAAGATTTAAGCATACATAGGGACATAGGGATACAGGGACAGAGAAAGCGACTTTGTTTTATACTATGTAGTTATAAAAGAGGTTGGAAGAAAATCATTCTGAGAGAAACTTTTTCTTTAAACGTCTTTGGTAGTTATATTGTATTTTTTTTTTTAATTTAAATAAATAGATAAAGTATATGTCATCATTATGAATCATCTAATTGTTGGTATTAAGTGTGTTGGTGTAGAGTTGCGTTGAAGATCAATAGGAGGGATGGTAACTAGAACACTTACATTCTTAAGTGACTCCGTTGGCAATTAGTACCTACTGCTTCCTGAATTAAGGGTTACCGTTTTTCGGAACAATAATGTGTACTTATATAAATAAATATAAATATATTCGGACTCAAGTTACAAGCGGTTATTCAGTCCCAAACTGGGCAGAGCCTGTACTATGGATAATAAACAACCGATAGACATACTTAAAGACACAAAACCAAGAAATGTTCATGGGCATAAATGTAGGCCTCGAGCGGGGAACGAACCCGCGACCTCCGACTCTGAAGGCAGGGTCACTACCAACTGAGCCAACAGCTCCGTCAAATGATATTAACATCATATTATGTTGGTTTCGTGTCTGTTTATTCAGGTACCCAATATCTTGTGCTAAAGAACTGTGTCTGGATTGAGGTCACAAGTTCTTCCCAAAAATCAGTGACGAAACATGGACGAAACTATCAACAAACAACTCGTCAGTTGGACACGCTCGGCGCAGGCGCAAAAACAGCTAGCCCACAAAAAGAGGCGTGCTGTAGTTGTATTTGATTTTGTTGGCTGTAAAGGACTGAGATGGGCGGTTTGTTCGCTCATATTTAGATTAGCATTTTCTAAAAGTCAAAATCAAATATAATTTATTTTTAAAGAGCAGTTACCTTACGGTTAAAGAGTTGCTTCATATGATGAAAATCATGTGAAGCTTGGGTTTGGGTTCGAATCCTGGCATGTACCAATGAGTTTTTCAAAACTTACGTACATATTCATCACTAGGTGAAGGAACACATCGTGAGGAAACCCGCAGGTCCCAGAATTAATTCTGAGACATATTGTGTAAACAGACCCACTCGCCACCTATCACGATTTAAAAGACCAAATAATATCTGGTGAAAAGTGGGTATATCCAGAAATGGAATACCTGTGCCTACCCCTTCGGGGATATTAGGCGTGAGATTATTCATTTATTTTTTACTAGCGACCAGCCCTGGCTTCGCACGGGTGCAATGCTAATACTAAAACCTTCCTCTTGAATCACTCTATCTATTAAAAAAACCGCATTAAAATCCGTTGCGTAGTTTTAAAGATTTAAGAACATATAGGGATATAGGGACATGGACATAGGGATATAAGGATAGGGAAAGCGACTTTGTTTTATACTATGTATTGATTTTGATTATCGCTTCGCTTATGATCCTGCGCTACCTAATTCCAAGTCGTTTTACATCAGCCTCTGTCCCGCGGCGATGTCTACTCACACCCTCTGGGAGTTCCTCACTTGCTATGCGATAGGAACCGGTTCGGAGGGAACAGTTAGAAGTCTACATTGGACCGTTATCTCGCAAAAAAACGGAATAAGAAATACCCCCGTACGCTGACGCCGGAATTCTTTTGAGATGCGAAGGGAACGAAATATTGTAGAGCTAATGTAAAGTAATACTCAAATAAGTTGGAAGAGAAACTGTCTCATTTGTAACGTCTTGTTAGTTTCCTATAGCGATTGTTTGTAACAATGAGTTAGAACTTACGTTACTGTGAGTTCGACGGTGAAGGAAAACATCATGAGGAAACTAGCATACCCCAGAATTGGTTCTGAGGCATGAGCTTACCGCCTGTGATATTTAGGAGCCAGCAAAATGTATTCTGATTAGGGGATATTGTGTATTTAAATTTTTTAACCGATCACGCATCTTTCTTAAGAGAGGTCCAATTTTGATGATTATTTTTTTCTTAGATAGGGTGTTTTCGCTTTTCAGTTAATAGTTTTGATGGTGATTTTTCTTAAAAAAAGGGTTTTTTTTTACAAAAATAATAACTTAAAATAAATAAAAGCTTGTAAAATAAAAAAGAAATATCTTGGCCTATAAATAATAGTTCTGTTATAATCCCGGAGACGCGCAACAGTGGTTATCCCAGCAGTTACAACAGTAAAAACAATTTTATTAACACAAAATTTATAACTCCTTGATTTAATAGCATCACCGCGACAGAATGAAAAGGGCGCGTTCCTCCATTACGACTGTTATGAAGTCTTCAAATATTTCAAAGGCGATTACACAAATCCTCCAGATATGATCTACCGCTGCCGTGGGAGCGGACCGTCTGCTATGTGCAGTGGGGGGGGATAAAGGGGGGAGAAGTAATTAAACACAAATATTTAAATAACCGACGACACGCCAGAGATACCCATCGGGTAATTAGGGTATGAACCCACAGTCTAGGACGGCACGACAATGATGATCTCTTTGTCTGATCTTTTCGAAAACCTCATCATCGTCATCAAGCCGTACCAGTCAAGTACTGAGCTAAGGGTCTTCACACATGAGGAAGTATGGGCTATAATCTCCCACTCGAGCCCACCGCGGATTGGGAGATGGTGTTAGGCGTGTGGCCATTTTTGTGAGAATTTTTCAAGCAACCCAAAGCAACGAAAGACTGTATGGGATTAATTGACTCGGCGCTACAGGCTTGACAAATATTTGTAATTCACGGCAAATAGCATGCGCACTCTCTTTCATTCAATGATGGTTCGCTGAGACTTTTCAGTCGTCCGTTTTAATCACTCGCAGCAATATTTAGATTTTTAACAACCGGAATTCATTAATTTCAAGACTGTTTTCATATTCTATAGACTTCGTACTATCGATTGGTATGTAATTTGTCTATTGAACAAACCAGTTCAATGTAATTTTTTTTTTATCCTAATGGACTGATTTTTTTCAGCCAACTTAATCGCGATATCTTTTTTAACATATTCAAATCTATAATAATAATCTCACGCCTTTTTTATCCCCGAGGGGGTAGGCAGAGGTATTCCATTACTGGATATACCCACATTTCACGAGATATATTGGACCCCTAAACGTGGTAGGTGGTGAGCCCATCGCCGGACCGGGTCTGTTTACACATGTCTCAGAATTAATTCTGAGACCTGCTGGTTTCCTCACGATGTTTTCCTTCACCGTCAAGCTAGTGATAAATAAGTACGTAAGTTTTTGAAAAACTCATTGGTACATGCCAGGATTCGAACCCGAGCCTCACTGATTTTCGGCCGGCTCTTTAACCGTCCGGGCTATCACTGCTCTTTAACATATTCAATTTGATATAAAATGCTTTGCATCCAATAAGCAGCTCGGTGAAGGTCGTCTTATATTGGGATCCTCTACTATATTGACGTGCCTAAACGTGACAGGTGGTGAGCCCATCGCCAGACCGGGGTGCTATTAGCCTCAGAATCATTTCTGTGACCTTCGGGTTTCATCAACGATGATTTTCTTCACCGTTGAGCTAGTGATAGATATTTACGTGAGTTTTTATAAAACTCCTTGGTCCGTACATGACCAGAGCCTCCTGTATGAGAACCACAGGGCAATCACTACTCTTCGTACGATGGGGACGTAGATACTTTTTGAAGCATTCATAAAATACCATGCTGCATCTTGATATCGTATCGTATCGCAGTGGAAACAAACATTTGACGTCACAGGTGAGGGACGGCGTATGATCACAGTCTGCAGTGACAGGCGCGGGCGCAGCGTGAAGCAATCACTGATTTCTGAATGCGTCAAACGTAGCCTCTAAATAATAGGCTTTTAATATCCGGCTACGATCTGCCTATGGGTTTCTTCACACTTGGCAAAGAGATAATCTCCTATATGGCTATATATATGCGAGCTCGTTTCATCGTTGACCTTTTTGTCAGAATTACTATAAGTAAGGCTTGACTTTAAAAAGAGCTGCCCTCGAGTTACTTGCTGGTTCTTCTCGGGGTACTGCATTTGGAACCAGCAACTCGGCGGTGGAGATGGGCTGCTGTTAACATTCAGCCAATCTCCATGGACAAGTGCACGGGGGCCGTAAAAATAAACCAGTCAAAAGTTTGTATATCAAGAAATGGAATACCTCTGCCTACCCCCAGAGTCAATGCGTGGACATATTTATATTTATTTATTACAGTGTAAGTCATTAAAAATCTTTCACTCCAGAGTCCAAAGAACATGTTTTTTCAAGTCACGTGCGTCGTAATAGTGTGGGCGGGTCTGCGCGCGCGCAGCTGTACTATCTTAATGAAATCCGCTCCTAAATTAAACACTTCACCCAACCAGCACTGAACAGAAAGTAATTAGTTATTACCGCGATTTATGAGGAATTAAGATGGGTCGGGATATGTTGGGATAATTAGATATAAAGGATAAAGAGAAGTGCTCAACGATCGTATAGTCACAGTCAAGTCAAAGTCAAAAATCATTTATTTCTATAGGTATAAAAAGTACACTTAGAAAGGTCAATATTCTAAAAAAAAGGCACTATGTGGTCGAGTAGCCACCTAACCATTCAAAAGGTGGCTTCTCGACCATCAGTCGAGATTTCTGTGGTCGAGTAGCCACCTAACCATTCAAAAGGTGGCTTCTCGACCATCAGTCGAGATTTCTGTGGTCGAGTAGCCACCTAGCCATTCAAAAGGTGGCTTCTCGACAATTGGCCGAGTTTTCTGTGGTCGAGTAGCCACCTAAGCCCTCTAAACTTGTCAATGGAAATTGGCTATAGGTTCGGCGATGCTGGGTGTGCTTGGTCATTCGTAAATATTTTTTTGGACTTTTATTTCATGTAAAAGATGAGAAATTATGTAAGCACGAAAAAAATAGCAATTTTGTAGCAAAACAAATTTACGATGGTGAAAAATGGGTATTTTCAGGAATCGAATATCTCTTTCTACCTCCTAGATGATAAAAAGCGTGAACATTTTTTATTGCGTGCATGAAAAGGCTTGTGGATGTGACGGAAGCGAAAGAAGTAAGCAGAAATCGAGCAAAGTGACGAATTGGCGATCGATCGTCTCGGCCTACCCTTGTGGGAAGAAGGCGTGAGCTATAGGTATGTATGTAGGTATTTTTCTGCTACCATTCCCGATGTAAAATGACGTGATACCTGCTTGTATTTATTCCAAAAAATACACAGTGATAAATGAGTACATCAGGATATTGGTAAACCTAACTTCATTTGCGAAACAGGATGAAAATTTCGAGTTCTGCAACCGGGTCAACTACGCATTCGCAACTGCCAATACGTAAATCATCTATTATTACATTTATTATACTGAAACACCTCATTTTAACGGCTGCGACTAATCATAAAGTCATAACCCTGAAGTGCAATGCTCGCACACCACGTGCGAGCACCGTCAACGCATTTAACCCTCATAAAGTTGCCGTGCCGAGTTACGACCGGGACATGTGTCTCGTATGAATTACTGTTGCACTTGTTGGATCGTTATACCCATAGTTATTGCACTGTGTAAAAATGTGTATACAGCTTCGTGACGTAGGTGTCAAGAAGTGTCATTGCCCCCGTGCAAATAAGTGCCGTAAAAATACTTATATAAACTTATATGAAACGAAATTATATGAAGAAATATGAAGACCAATATAAACTTATCACTACATAGTATAAAACAAAGTCACTTTCTCTGTCCCTTGTCCCTATGTCCCTATGTATGCTTAAATCTTTAAAACTACGCAACGGATTTTGATGCGTTTTTTTTAATAGATAGAGTGATTCAAGAGGAAGGTTTTAGTGTTAGCATTGCACCCATGCAAAGCCGGGGCGGGTCGCTAGTATTTAATAATCTCACGCCTTTCATCCCCGAGGGGGTAGGCAGAGGTATTCCATTACTGGATATACCCACATTTCACGAGATACATTGGACCCCTAAACGTGATAGGTGGTGAGCCCATCGCTGGACCGGGTCTATTTACACATGTCTTAGAATTAATTCTGAGACTTGCGGGTTTCCTCACGATGTTTTCCTTCACCGTCGAGCTAGTGATAAATGTGTACGTTTGAAAAACTCATTGGTACATGCCAGGATTCGAACCCAAGCCTCACTGATTTTCGACCGGCGGCGCTATAACCGTCCGGGCTATCACTGCTCTTTTGTATTTAATTTACAATTTAAATGATATTTACAGGAAACAGAACACCCAAATCGACAACCTAGCTACTATACTAAAACTACTATTTATTTAGACATAACATTAAAAAAAAACTGTCCTGGAGTTTCTTGATGGCTCTTCGCATTTAGAACCAGCAACTCGTCGGTGGAGATGGGCTGCCGTTTACATTTAGCAAATCTTCAAGGACGAGTTTAGTGTGCCTTGTTATTAGACTATAGTAAAACACATTTTCTTTCTTTCTTTATTTATTTATTTATTTGTTAGGGTAATCAACAGGACATAGATTTCGAAACACTTATTTTACAACACAATAAAACTTCAATAATACTATTACGAATATAGTAGAATGTAACATCAAATGTGAATTTCTCCAATCTAAAACTAAACATTTTTACTGTCTGTGATACATTATTCTTATTTCTAATTTCTCTGAATACCGGGAAATGAAAAAAAAAATGTCACGTCCATATTAAACACCTGTATTACGGCTTCACATCAGAAAAACGTTCTATTACTCCTTATAGCATTCCATCACAAACACCTCAAAATTTGAAAATTGTTTTTCATTTAATAGGTATTCGGCATGCAAATTTCTTTAGCTTTTGCGTGCCTCGTCCTGCGTGAAGTCTATTCTATATTGCTTCGCCCACCGCGTGCCTCAGCGTACGGGACAGGGCCGGGACATGGCTCGCATAACAACTAGGACGCGGCAGTGAATGGTTAAGATATGAATTGGAGAGATTAATATGTTTGTAGAGTTAAACATCGTGTTCGCTCTATGCTACTATTATACTAATGCTGTAAATGCAAATGCGTTTTGTTCTCACTTAAATTAGGCATATGATATTTATAGCTAGCTACCAGACTTGGTTTTGAGGCATGTGTAACACCACCCAGTCCGGCGGTAAAAGCTAGTTTCACTTATATTTACTACGAATAATAAAAAAGTTAATCTGAATGGCAATATATCACACTTATAGGATTAAATTAAATTAATTAAAAAAACAATGTACATACTACTGGGTGGCGCAAAAGTACTGGCACTAAAGAAAATACAGTTTTTTTTTTTAAAAATGACATTTCTTGTCATTCTGTTTTTGAAAATCGTGTAGTGAACAAGTGTAAAATACACTAAAAATAAACCGTTTTACTCCCCAAGAACGTGGAATAATTGTGTCAATGTTCTTACGGAATAATTCCAGGCCGAGTTATCTCTCGTTTTGGCGATTTGCCTTGGCCTGCAAGATCACCCGATCTGACCAGTCCAGACTTCTTTCTTTGGGGTTTTTTGAAATCTCGGGTGTATGTGAACAAGCCACAGACTCTCGCAGCTCTAAAAGAAAACATTCATCAAGAAATAAGGAACATATCGCAGGAAGTGTTACGGCAAGTTATGCAAAATGTCATAAATAGGGCTCAAATGTGCATCAACTCTGGAGGTCACCATTTAAAAGACATTATCTTTAAATCCTAATGGTACGAAATTTAATGGCACAAATACACATTTAAAAAACCTAAATCTAGTTAATCTTATTTAGAAAAAAAATTATAGCTGAACCAAATAGGGTCTTTACTTTTGCGCCACCCAGTAGAACACACGAAACAAAGAAACGAAACACATGATAGGCTATAACACAAAAGATAATTATAGTGATATTAAATAAATCTCAAACTTCAACACAAAAATTAGATGTTATCTCATTGAGGAGAGGAAGCAATTAGTAATGTCGAAAAATATGAGTTTACTTGTGAACATTAATAATAATAATTTTATTGGTATACTCGTACAAAAACTTAACCTATACAAGTTATAAACTAAAGCGTAACAGAAAAAGCGCAATTCCATACACCCCAATTAAGATATTAACATAAAAAAAATATGATGCAATCGAACTTTAGTTGTGTCTAACCAATTTTCTTAAATATCCATCAATAATAGCACGATTTCCATAGATAGCACTGAATTCAGCTATGCTAATTCATTTTTCGGAAAAATTTAACACAATATATTTAAAAAAAAAGACGTGTGGCACTCGGGGACTGCCGCGGTAAAGCTATTGCATAGCATTTTTTATCAACAAGACTCCCGAAAACAAACGACGTTAGACAATGCACGGCCTTCAAGCCACACATCCGTGCCCGTCGGAGTGGGGAGCGTGAGGTTTTTTTTCGTTACGGAATTTCTGGATTCGGTCCCCGCGCTCAAGGCCCTCGATAGAAGCTATGCAATATCCATCCATCCATCCATCCATCCGTCCGTCCGTCCGTCTGTCCGTCCTTCCGTCCGTCCATCCATCCATCCATCCGTCCATCCATCTACTATCATAACTTGGGTTTGGATTATGCCCAATAAACAATATCAACAAGACTGCCGAAAACAAACGACGTTAGACAATGCACGGCCTTCAAGCCACGCCTCCGTGCCCGTCGGAGTGGGGAGCGTGAGGTTTTTTCGTTACGGAATTTCTGGATTCGGTCCCCGCGCTCAAGGCCCGCGATAGAAGCTATGCAACAGCTTAAAATAGCTAAAATCGATTACTGAATATAGACAAAAAGCGAGTGTCGTGAGGTTAATCTTCAAGCTATTGTGGCAGCCAATTTTATTAATAATAATAATAATAAATATAATCTCACGCCTTTTTCATCCCCGAGGGGGTAGGCAGAGGTATTCCATTACTGGATATACCCACATTCACGAGATATATTGGACCCCTAAACGTGATAGGTGGTGAGCCCATCGCCGGACCGGGTCTGTTTACACATGTCTCAGAATTAATTCTGAGACCTGCGGGTTTCTTCACGATGTTTTCCTTCACCGTCGAGCTAGTGATAAATATGTACGTAAGTTTTTGAAAAACTCATTGGTACATGCCAGGATTCGAACCCGAGCCTCACTGATTTTCGGCCGGCTTTTTAACCGTCCGGGCTATCACTGCTTATTATTTCACCATAAAACAGGTGGGTGGTAAGAGAACCACACATGAATTCAATTTAAACTACAATAATTCAAAACACTACGGATTTACTGTAATAGTTGGATGTATGAAATTATGCGCGATAAAATCAACATTAAACTTTAACAACCGGCACAGATGTCGATTGGAGGATGGATCGGCCCGGGCCGAGTTAGCTATGGGTAGGTAATCCTATTTGTATGCATTTGTATGTATCTCAGAAGCGGTTCTAACGATTTTGATGAAATATTGAATACAGATAGAGTTTAACTGAATGATGAAATGAATGAATTTGGCGATACAATGGAAACCGTACTATTATTGCTCTATATTTAAGAACTTTGGATAAACAAAACTAAAGTACGAATGCATTTTAATTTTTTTATATATGTATTATTATACTAATTGGGGTTTATGAGAACTTGCACTTATTCTGTGACACGTTGTATAAAACCATACTTACTCAGAAGTATCTACAACAAATAAAAATAAAATAATACATATATAATCTCACGCCCTTCATCCCTGAGGGGGTAGACAGAGATACTCCATTTCTCGAAATATCCACTTTTCACGAGAATATTCGACCCCATAAATGTGATAGGTAGTGGGTGAGTATAAAACGCGTAACAAAAAAAGCGCAATTCCTCATACACCCCAACTAGTATAATAATATAAAAAAAATATGTTGCCTACGTAATTTAGTTGTGTCTAACCAATCTTCTTAAATAAAGAGCAATAATAGTACGATTTCCATAGCTAGCAATTTAGCATTGAAATTTAGCATTGCTAATTCATTTTTGGGAAAAAAATTACACATATTAAAAATAGCTGAAATCGATGAAGTAGTCGATACTAAACAAACTAATTTCAGGAATTGCTCTTATTCTGTTACATCTTGTATATTTACACATGCCTCAGAATGAATTCTGGGACCTGCGGGTTTCCTCACGATGTTTTCCTTCACCGTCCAGCTAGTGATTAATGTGTACGTGAGTTTAAACTTACGTACGTAACGTACGAGGCATGTGTAAGACCCGGTCTGTTCACGTTTAAGGGTCGAATATTCTAGTGAAATGTGGGTATTTAATAGGTATATGACCATGCATAATTCTAACCTAACTTTTGTCCAAAACCCAGTCATAACTTAGCATACAAGCTAGCACGTGTATTTGTCGCCTACTACGGTACACAACTCGCCGTATCTCGTTGTTGAATCGTGAGAAATCACAGCGAGTGACACGCTCATCCTTAACCCCTCGGCTGCAGATCCTATCGGACGGTTACGTAATTTTTTATGTCCGCTTTTTGAGTACTGATTACAGATTACAGGTGTAATCGCTTGGCTCGTGGGGTTTGTTTGTGATATTGTTATTGATACGTCACAATATTTTCTGTTGTATTGATTAAATTTCTTTTTGAAATTTATTTTGTCTTTTTAGATGTCGACTATCGAATGATTGAATTACAATAATATTTTTGTCTTATCTTTCTGGGAACATTAAATGATGTATCGTTATAAGAAATTTTGAAATCTATAAATCTGAAGATACTAACTAATGGTTAGCCTGACTCCGTGTGAGAAAAGACTCTTGACTTGACCGGAAAGACAAACTTAATTTTAACCTCTCTAACACATGTTACAGCTCGTATTCCGTTATCGTATATCTTTCGTGCTGTAATCTAGCATCGTGTAAACGTAAAAAGAGACTCAGTTCCTTGTGTACAGAAATGATCACACCTACGCGACCAAAGCACAAGCTTTTAGCGTATTTGTTGCCAAATACACTTAACATTACTGCAGCAAAAATAACATTTTTCTTACGGGCTTATATCGGGTGCTGGTCGAGCAAAAAACCCAAAGAATCTCAGAATAATTATTACACAAACTTAAATACTCGTCAGGTATAATATAAAAAGTATGAGTCCTTGGTTTTGCTTACGTTTAGACTAGACAATTTTATGCATTTTGACATACATACTTACATACATACACTGATAGTGCAGTGATAGCCCGAACGGTTAAAGAGCCGGCCGAAAGTCAGTGAGGTTCGGGATCGAATCCTGGCATGTACCAATGAGTTTTTCAAAAACTTACGTACATATTTATCACTAGATCGACGGTGAAGGAAAACATCGTGAGGAAACCCGCAGGTCTCAGAATTAATTCTGTGAGATGTGTAAATAGACCCGGTCCGGCGATGGGCTCACCACCTATCACGTTTAGGGGTCAGATATATCGCGTGAAATGTGGGTATATCCAGTAATGGAATATCTCTGCCTACCCCCTCGGGGATAAAAAAGGCTTGAGATTATATTATTATTATTATTATACATACACTCACGTCTTTTTTCCGAAAGGTAGGCCGAGAGAATAGCCCGCCACCTGCTACGATTCTGACACATCTCTCGCGCCTCATCCACATCCATCAATCGGATCATACATGTATTTAGACAACTCAATTAAAAAGACTATATGAATTTTTGTTCAGATAAAAGTGTAGACAAAATTAAATGTATTTTTTTATTTATTATGTCATTAGTGTATTATTTAATGTAATCTCTTCCGCTCTCGCTTTTAGAATGTGAGGAAATTTTAAGAGGAGCGTCAGTGTGGAGCACGTCCCGCTGTCACGCGCGGGCTGCACGTTCGGTACGCACTGTCACGCTGGAGCGCGTGGAGGGTTACTAGGGTTATTTGGAACCAGCAACTCGTCAGTGGAGATGGGCTGCTGTTTACATTTAGCCAGTCTTCATGGACGAGTTTAGAGTGCCTTGTTATTAGACTATTGACTTTCCTAAAAGTATAATTTTTAATTACCTACAGAACGTGGGAAAGCCATGCTTCGGCACGCTTGGGCCGGCTCGACCGGAGTGATACCACGGCCTCACAGAAAACCAGCGTAAAGCAATGCATTGCGTATCGTTGAGTGAGTGAGGTAACCGGAGGCCCTTCCTCCCTCCCCCTCCCCTCCCCTCCCCTCTCCCACTATTCCCACCTCCTAAGGCCGGCAACGCAGTTGTGAGTCTTGAGTTGCAGGTGTCCATGGGCGACGGACGTCACTTACCATCAGGTGACCCGTCTGCTCGTTTGCCCCCTTTTTTATCATAAAAAAAAAAAACTATCATGGGTCGAGTAAATAGTCTCACTCCTTTTATACCCGAAAGGGTAGGCAGAGGACCCGTAAACGTGATAGGTGGTGAGCCCATCGCCGGACCGGGTTTGTTACACATGCCTGAGAGTATAATTCTGAGACCTGCGGGTTTCCTCATGATGTTTTCGGTCACCGTCGAGCTAGTGATGGATATGTACGTTCTTTTTTGCATAGAAAAAATAACCGGGAAGTGATATAGGCTACTTTTTACTGCGAAACGAGAACACAGTCGCGGGCAAACAAGTTTTACATAAACCGCGGAACATGTGCAACGTATTGGGCAATGCTTGACCCAAATGCATTAGACGTATTTATATACACCTGTTGGGCTTCATTCCTGCAGGTGGTTATGTGAGAAAATAAAGGTAAAATAAGGTGGGGTTAATGAGTGAGATGGTAGGGGTATTTCTACCAAATCTAACATAAATACGAATCACAATTATTTTAAACCAGCTGTTCCGCGCGGTCTCACCCGCGTAGTTCCCGTGGGAATACGAGGATAAAATATGTTACTATATATGCCTATGTTACTCCTTGACAAACCTAGATTTTAGTTATATTAGTTAGTAAGATATGAGGCAGGCTGCATGTTCCACTATGTCTGACCTCTACGGCGATTGTAATAAGAACGTTACTTAGTCCAATGTGTCAAGCTCCACGTGCTCTTGACTATATCTATATTTGGGTTGGTATTGTTCTTATTACCACCAATAATAGCTGCCTCTTTTGTGAGTTAAAATATAAAGACTTTTAAAATGTATGTATAATCTCACGCCTTTTATCCCCGTTGGAGTAGACAGAGGTATTCCAATTCTGAAAATACCTACTTTTAGGAGAATATTCAACCCCTAAACGTAATAGGCGGTGAGCCCATCGCCGAACCGGGTGTGTTACGCGTGGCTCAGAATTAACTCTGGGACCTGCGGTTTCCTCACGATGTTTTCCTTCACCGTCGAGTTAATGTTGAATATGTATGTAAGTTTTGAAAAGGTCATTGGTCCATGCCTGAATTTGAACCCGATCCTTACTAATTATCATCACGAAAACCGGGTTCTTTCGCAAACACCACTGCTGGTATTGTTCTTATTACCAACATTTACCATCTCTACCTCGTCTGCGACTTAAGATATAGGGACATTGAAAATAGACGAAGGAATTATACTGCTTAATGGCCGTAATCCAATTTAATTACTTAATTGAATTACATAAATTTTATTTGGAAGCACGTTGAACCATCAAAGCTGAACTTAACACTTATCTCTCGCCTAAGTTGGGGTAATTAATGACCCGTCCGGGGTTATTAAGTTACGTTTCTATTATGCGTGTCGGTACATTCCTAGATAAGTAGGTCGTAAATATCATTTAATGTATTAAGATGTTACCTTATTATCGGTACGTTAGATTTGGGAAACGCTTTTTGGAGCCAGGAGAGCGAAGAATTCGTTTTTTAAGCCTTTCTTTAGTTTTAGTTAAGAGTTTGTTGTTCAAGTTTGATTACCTAAAAACCTTTTTGAAATGACTACCTATCCCCTCGGCGATAAAAGGCGTGAGATTATTTCAAGGCCAACATGCATGAACTGAACATGTCTGTTGGCTTCGTGTCTGGGTGTTTCATATTTATTTAAGTATGTTTATCAGGTGTTGAGTACCCACAGTACAGGTTCTGCCTAGTTGTGAATAACCATGTGTGAATTGTGTCCTCTGTTTTTTTAAATGAGAGTTCAAATACTTATTTCACCAAAAATGCTCTGAAATGATTTTTTATCGCATTCCTTATTATCTTCGGCCGTCAAACCATTTTCACTCAATCGATAGTTTTATTGAATATTTTGAATAAAACTATCGATTTTGACAGATTTTGAAGTGCGAGGTATCAAGGGATTTGTATCTATCTTCGAAATACCCCGAGAATGCCGTAATGTTTTTTTAAATCTATTAAGTCTTTTTTATACTCAGTTGGGCTTTTGATTTTTATAATTTATCATTTTCTAATGAATGTGCTTGTTACACAAAATTTTAACGTCATAATTATATAGTATTGATTCTATCTTTTACATTTGCGGATATTTTTGTGTTTTCTTTGTGTCGGGAATAAATCGTTGTTTTAGTGGCCCCAAAAGTCTTGCACCCACTCGGAGCACCGCAATCGGTAACCGATTAAACTAATGAATCGGTATCACAAGCCGAAAGGTTGTTAATAGGGCCATTAGAGTCCGGACGGTCCGGCCCGTGGCGACTGTCCGGACGGACATCGGAGGGTTAAGGGCTCTTCATACTGCACTTATGCTGTCAATCTCTTATTATAATCATACTTTACTGTTTACAGTACCGTATAAACTTGTATGTAGAAAGTTTAAAAATATGATTTGAATGACCTTAATATTATTATTGCCTCTATCATCGGGTTCGTTTTTCGGAATTTTCCCAACACCTCCACGCCTTCCTGAGAAAAATTCTTGACAGACAGACATACAAAGCAGTGATCTTATTAGAGCTTCTTTTTTCCTCTGTAAGGAACCCTAAAACAATTTAAGTATGACTTCACCTTTGCGCGTGGCACATGGCATGTGGACCCGTGGTAATTTCTCGCACTAATGGTCTTGGACCATTACACTGATTTAAGCGTAACGGATACATATTAATAAGCCCATCTTACCTCAGTTGGTACTATAAATAACCAGCTGATTAAAATATCGAGACTTAACATATTTAATTGTACAAAATTACCTCATTAAGTACCTATTTCAAAATCATATATTTAAAAAAATAATATATTACAAGATACCTTACTATTGGTACATCTTATACTTGCTATGAAAGATGAATGCGCATGATACGACTGTGAACCTTTGAGAAGTTAATGTGTCAATTACGTACATATTTATCAACTAGCTCGACGATGAAGGAAAACATCGTGAGGAAACCGGCAGGTTTCAGAAATAATTCTAAGACATGCGTAAAAGACCCGGTCTGGCGATGGGTTCACCACCTATCACGTTTAGGGGTAGAATATTCTCGTGAAAAGTTGGTATGTTCAGAAATGGAATACCTCTGTCTACCCTCTCGGGGATAAAAGGAATGAATTTGAAAGGAAGGAATTTATTTAAAAATCAATCAACATCATTTTATTCCAAGACTAGCTTTTGCATACAATTCCGTCTGGGTGAACTTTAGGTTTACACGTAATACCAGGAGTATGATGTAAACTATCGTCTTGTCAAAATTTCATCAAGATCGGTCCACTGGCTTAGCAGTGAAAGGTAACAGACACTCAACTAGATAGAGTTAGTTTCGCAGTTATAATATTTGTAAGTTTAAAACCCTTAAAATGTAACATAATCATAATAATATCTATTATATTAAAATTACATAAATTATATTCTCAATGCTAAAAAAAATATTTTTTATGTTTCTTTTTATACTTTTCATATGAGGCTTTTTTTCTAATTTAACTTTTATTACTATTTTAATTACGAAATGGTCTTTATCGGATATTATTTCCTCAGTGGAGCCTAGCCATTACAACCATAAAAAAATGCCTACCTTATCACACAGAAACCATTAAACTAATTGGAAGATAATCCGTGAGAAAAATAATGAAATAACTTGTTTTAATTTGAGCATAAATAAGAATAATGTGTGTGATATATTATATCTATACTAGCGGTTTTGCGCGGTTTTAACCGCTTAGTTCCCGTTCCTGTGGGAATACGGAAATAAAATATAGCTTGTTACTCAGGTATATTGTAGCTTTCAATCGGTGAAAGAGTTAAAAATCGGTCCAGTAGTTTTGAGTTTATTCGTTACAAACATACAAATCTTTCCTCCTTATAATATCAGTGTAGATATTATGTTGTTTAACGTTAATAAGGTGAAAATTAAAATGTATTTATTTCTGTAGGTAATTAGGAATTTCACTTAGAAAAGTCAATAGTCTAATAACAAGGTCCACTAAACTCGCCCATGAAGATTGACTAAATGTCAAAAGTAGTAGTATATTTTGTATTGAGGGACTAAACGAAGCCATTATATGCAGAGAGGGAGTCAATGAAACCGAGTTGGTGTTTAGTCTCGAGGTGCAAACTGTATTTTTCACTTTGAGTGCGAGAAAAAACGTCAATTTAGTACAACAAATACACTCGACAAAAATTCTGAAATTTTCATGAATTTAATGATTTCATTCTTCGGTATACCCGAACTGTCTGCGTAATATCAGAAAAAGGCCTTAAATATTTTAAATTTCAATTTGTAGGACACTCGAACGGGTTTTAAAAATGCGTTTAAAGTTATCGATAATTTTATGTAAAGCGCGATATACATGAATATCCGCGAAAACAGATAAAACTTTTACGATGGGCGAACATTAAAAATAGAGTTTTATGATCTTTAGGGTTCATTACTGGAAGAGTAGCGATCCAACGGAATTATGTTTATGAGAATCATTACTATTTTTAACCGACTTCAAAAAATGAGGAGATTCTCAATTCGACACGTATTTTTTTATGTTAGTTACCTCAGAACTTTCGACTGGGTGAACCAATTTGGATGATTCTTTTTTTATTTGAAAGCTGGTGCTTCCCGTGTCGTCTCAATTTAATTTTGCCAGTTCTGACAATGTCATCCATGAGAAAACCATATAAGTCTTAAATTTGTATTAAGTATGTGCGCTACAAATGGACGAATAAGTCTATATCACGCCAACCGATTCCGATGATTCTTTTAATAACCGACTTAAAAAAAAGGAAGAGGTTCTTAATTCGACTGTATTTTTACGTATCATTCGTTGAAGTCGGTTTTTTACACTTTAGAGTTCTATGTTATTTTAATTATTATTTAGCCAGAGCTTACTTACAAAAGCCTTTACCTTTAGCGACATCTATTGGCTCTCCATAGAACACAAGCTCCATAGACGGCAAGCACGTGTCACAAATTCTTAACCAAATAAATGTATAAATAGAACTATTCGACGGGGTCCCCAGGCACCGTCCCCCCACCTGTCAAAATATCTTCCCTTAGGAGATGGAGGAGGATTCCCTGGATTCCATGGATAAACCGACTTCAAAAAAGGGTATTCGCGGATAACTTCGTCGTTTATGAACCGATTTTGATTATTCTTTTTTGTTGGAAAGGTGATCTCCCTGGTATCATGATAAAGAAACCAGGATCTGATGATGGCATCCCAGAGAAATCGACGAACGTTCGAAAATCGTAGTGGCGACTGTTACTTTTTAGTTTCCTGTTTGAAGTCGGTTTTATTTTGTTTAAAATTATATAGATACGGAATCCCTAACACTGAGACCTGAGGGTTTCTTGGCCAGTTGTAACGTTTTTAATTCGCTTGTAAATGATTTTGAGATTTTACGATGATAAGCGGCACTGGCTGGTTTCATCGCTTTCAAATTGTAATGGCCGCCGAAGCTGACGCATTTATTGCATGTGTTTTGCTTTTTAATCTGTCTTACAGGTGGTCTTTAACATTAAACGACGGTTATCTTATAATTTAAATAAATTATTCAGTAAATCACATGCCTAAACAGTATTTACTGGTTCTGCGTCATAGAATTAGGTCAAAGGTTAAAATGTTTATTTTTAACCGACTACAAAAAGGAGGACGTTATCAATTCGTCTGTTTTATTTTATGTTTGTTACCTTAGAACTTTCGACTGGGGCAACCGATTTGGATGATTATTTTTTTAATCTAAAGCTGGTGCTTTCAGATTGGTCCCATTTTAATTTCGTCCAGTTCTGACAACGGCATCCACGAGAAAAACTTGAATATTGAGTCGTTTTTAACCGACTTCAAAAAAAGGAGGAGGTTATCAATTCGACTGTATGTTTTTTTTTTTTTTTTTTTTTATGTTTGTTACCTCAGAACTTTGGACTGGGTAAACCGATTTGGATGATTCTTTTTTTATTTGAAAGCTGGTGGTTCCAGATTGGTCCCATTTTAATTTAGTCCAGTTCTGACAACGGCATCTATGAGAAAACCATATAAGTTGAAGATTGAAGTCGGTTTTTTTTACTCTTTAGAGTGGTTATATTTTACACTTTAGAGTTCTAAATTATTAAGCATTCGTTTTGTCATGTTAAGTGGTAGCCCCGCTTTTTATTCGTGAGACCGGAATTCTGTTCTGGTGCGTGTATAATAAGCTTCCCAAAAACTAACGTACATATTTACCTATCACTGGCTCGACGCGCGACGGTCCCAGAATGAATTCTGAGACATGTGTAAAAGACCCGGTCCGGGCTCACCACCTATAACGTTTAGGGTTCCAAAGAATGTACCTACTGGTGAAACGTAGGTATTGACAGAAATGGAATACCTCTGTACATTATTTATCACCAGCTCGACGTCGAAGGAAAACATCGCGAAGAACCATTCCTTACAATTGTTTCTGAGACATTATATGTAACAGCACCCGGCTATTTTGCGATGGGGTTCACCAGTCACCACATGTGACGTTTAGGAGTCCGTAAAATAAAATGTTGAAGTATAATATTAAGATATTTCACCATTGTATTGTTAGTGTTACGTGGCTTACAGTTGATAGGTACCTAAGATTTAAATTGAAATAAAAAAAACTTTAAAATTATTGACATTTTTGTACTATTTTATTTAAAACATTTAAAAAGGTATTTTTTTTGTTACAGGTATGAGCCATTATAATCATAGGATGAAAGCTTCAGGTGAATATTAGAATACAAATCAGAAAGTAAATGTAAGACGTCTTTCACATTAAAGACTAATTATACAGCTATTATTTGTACATAGGACAATAATGAGAAAGAAAAAATGCGACAACATCAGCGATTAAATTTGAAAAATCACAAAGGGTATGGCAATAATCAGGAATCGTCATTCCCTTACCCCTTAGATAGTGCGGAATGTCCTGTCCAGTACCTACATGTGGGACTTAGACTTACTGCTTCTATTAGCTTTCTGTACTTATATTACTTATATATATTCAGTTGTTTAATACCCATAGTACAGGCTCTGCCTAGTTTGAGACTAACTCACCCTCTCACTCACTCCAAACACCCCCACACACCCTCTCACTCACCCTCACACATCCTACACACACACAAACTACCAAACTTAACTTACCTTCTATGTAACCTACATTACCTTTTCTTTTTATTCTTTGTTCTGTTATTTCCAAATACTGCAACCAAAATTAGCTCGCAATTTCTGATTGTATACTAAGTATAACATGACTTCGCCAGACTCACTGTCACCTAAGATACAGGTTTCACCTAGTTTAGGTTTCAGGGAATCTTATTTTATTGAAACAATTTATTATTATTATTATTAACTCACCGTGTATGATTGGTGTCCCACAGTTTATTATTATTACTTTTCTTTGCAATTAAACTAAAAGTAAGCATGTCCCATTTCTGAATACCATGCAAATTCGACAAATATTGCGCGCGTCTGCCATCAACCTTACAGCGGACATATTGAAAACCAGGCGTGACTTGTAACTTGTACTGTGGACAAGCCCTTTGTATACTACGCCTGAAGGTATTTGGTACTTGGAACAAAAAAACGATGCATTTAAAGTCACCATAGTGACACATTCCAAACTTTAGAAGCTTATGTTTAGCGGTCGAGTGCGTGTTGATAGACGAGTCAGTCAGAACATTTCGCACAGATTTAATAGGTGTGTGACATTTCTCATTACATCAACCTACTTATAGGTAACTAGCGGTTCTGCGCGATTTCACCCGTGTAGTTTCCGTGGAAATACGGGAATAAAATATGTTACTCAGAGATATTCTAGCTTTCAATTGGTGAAACAATTTTTAAAATTGATCTAGTAGTTTTTGAGTTTATTCGTATGAAACATACAAAAATCTTTCGTCTTTATAATATTAGTATAGATTAATTTGACACAGTAAAAACAAAAATCCAAACCAGTGTCTCAATAGTATTCTAAAAAACTAATGAAATCCTGGTTTTGTCTTCACATAACCTTCTTTTTAATTTATTGAAGTGTGAACTACATAATTTATGAGCTACTATTACTTCTCTACGTCCCAAAACAGACTCACATTAAGCTTGACAAAAGTATCAACTTACTTCCATCCCTTCCTTAACTTGAGAAGCACGTTTCGAATTCGGAACTTCAGAATTCAGTTCTCGTTTTCCGTGGTTGCCATGACGACCAGATGAAGCCATCGATAAAGAAGCCGTTGCACAAAAACATACTCGGACATTCTTATGTCTGAATCATAAGGTATATTTTTACTTTAGATGACAGCAAAATTAAGTTTGTTGTCATCGTAACTACCGTTACTATCTACTTTAATATAGTTTTAAAGTAAGCGGCAAAAGGTTTACTTTTCATAAGCACGCCGCAAAGTTAAGTTGGTATTGTTGTAAGACAATGGAACAAAGTTTAATTAATTGTTGTTTTCGTAATTAGGATCATGTATTTAATGTGCAGTGATTATACAGTTTGTGCGCGTGCGTGTGATAATTCTTTGGGAGTATGTACTGACCTAAAAAATATGTTGGAATCCAGTTTGTAAGCTTACAAGAATTCCGAAAACTCCGAGATTTTACTTGTTGTAATCGAGAAAATCCAAAAACTTATAAATTTGAAAGTAAGGGGCCGTCCATTAATTACGTGAGGAAACTTCGGCGATTTTTCAACCCTTTACATAGTTACGTGAGATTTGGCTACATCATCTCCCTCTAATCTCAGATGAGATTTTTAAAAATGCATATTTTAAGTGTACATTATTGTTTGGATTTATTGAGAACAAACGCTTTATTTTTATTTTACATTATTTCCAAAAAAAAAAATATTTTTATTGAGACTTTCCCTCTGACGTGAGATTTGGTGAGAGTTGATGGAACTTGGCACACATTTACACCTTGGGTAAGTAAGGCATAGTCTCACTTTTATATGAGTGTGTAAATTGTGTAAAACAAAACTAACGCTCCATGTGAAAAAATCTTACAATCCGATTATTATTATTCAATAATATTGGAATCTGTGATCGTAACATTCGTAACCACAAAATTTGCCACTTAGTAGATAAGGGAGCTGTTATTTAAACCTATAATTAGTAAGTTTACGATTATTTTACGACTGCTAATGGTGTTCGCATATTCGATAATAATTAATACGGATGTGGTCTGATTTGCTCACAGTTCATTCTTGCCCTTCAAAACCTGTATTTTTATGAGTTATTTGGTAACCAGATTTTGCTAACAAGTGGCAGGTTTTCTTCCTCAATATCTGAACATGAAGTTGTGAAAATGATATCACGTTTCTTATTCCCGAAGGTGTAGGCAGAGGTTTCCCATTACTGGAAATACGCCCGTTACACTTGTGATGAAATCGAATGAATACAAAACTGAACAACTCAAACTAAGAAAGCAATACCGAAACAAAAACAACAGTGCCAAACTTGCCTTTTGAATCGAACAACGGAATTTCAGTTTTTAGGGTTCCGTACCCTTGGTGCCACTGGGACAACAAATAATAAAAATAAAATTATTAAAACGCCTGTTTTTTTTGAAACGAAATACTTCGTGTGTGAGTCCGCCTTGCACTTGGTAGGTTTTTAAAAGTGTATTTTAGATTCAGTACCCACTTTTTCCCACATACACATCTATATCTATGCTAATTTAATATTAACAAGAGGAAGTATTTGTATTTTGTATGTTTATTACGAATAAACTCGAAAACTACTGGACCGATTTTAAAAACTCTTTCACTAATGGAAAGCTAGAAGATCCTTGAGTAACATAGGCTATATTTTATTTTCGTGTTCCCACGGGAACGGGAACTACGCGGATGAAACCGCGCAGAACCGCTAGTCGCATAATAAAATAGAGCCATGTGTAATAGGTATATTAGATAACCAAAGCAATTAACTTCAATAGAAAATTAATCTTGAACTTTTAATATCAAATTCCATATTTACCAAAACTTGCCTCGATAAATTTGAATTCCAACCAGTTTCAGTTAATTAATGTGGCCAAATAGCTGACCATTAACAGCTAACACTATCATTAACTTAATAAACCATCATTATGTAATGGCAATCATTCGCCATTAAATTCCGTATTTTATCTGCGCAAGAGTGTGACGGAAGTTAATCGATTTATAATTCTGGTGTTATAGAGATGAATGAATATCAATTATAGTAGAATGTAAATTTGTTTGATTTCATGGGGAGTCAATTGCATCTGAAAGAGGTCATAGCTAATATTATTCAGTTGGGAACCGGGAATTCACATACACTTTTATCTTTCCGCAAATAAAGACATTTATTTATCAATGTTTAAATGATTAAAATCTATATTTATTCCATTAAGTCATATATCGATAAAGTGCTAGATTAGATGTGATCATAGATGCTGGTACTGATACGGAATAGGTTTTATTTGATTGTATCGATGTTTTTAGATTGCGAATTATAATAAAAAATATGATCCCAAAACATCTCTCTCTTGTGAATCACGTCAAAAATAAGCTCCCAACAAGCAACCCGAGCCAGCTATTTAAGTTAGTGTGTTTCCTTATTGATGCTTCTAGAAGTATTCCAATATTTATGTCAGAGCCCGTGAAGCTTGACACATTGAACTTTGTAACGTTCTTATTACAATCACCTTAGAGGTCAGACTTCCACTACAAGTGTAAAGCTTAATGTGCTCTTAACTGTACTTTGGTAACGCGGCGTGGGATTCCAGCAGTGAAAATATCAGCATTTCTAAAGTAAGCATTTTATAGGACGAGCAGCTTTTGTAAAAAGTTGTGGAAAATACAGAATTTGGCTAAATGCTCCGATAAAAAATTGATACATCTAAGAATGGAATTTCTTACCAACACCTTCGAGGATCAAGCGTGAGCGTCTATTTTGAAAGAATGAATGAATGAATATTTTTATTGCATACCTACATACATGGTTATAAAATAAGTTAGCACTGCAGGCATGATGCGATTAAGCATAACTAGGTAGGTACAATAATTAACATTTTAGGAATTTTTACGAGACAAATATATATTGAAAAAAAGCCAGATAAAGAGTACCTGAAACCGACGAGCTTGTATGAACCGATTGATGGACCGAAAATTTACTCACGGATAAATGTGATGGATGAAAGGCGTCTAACGAGACAAATATATAAGGGGATTGTGAGTGGCCGAGGTGGCAGAGGGCGACCTAGGCGTACTTACATCGATCAGATCGGCGATGTATTGAAAAAAAGCCAGATAAAGAGTACCTGAAACCGACGAGCTTGTATGAACCGATTGATGGATGTGGATGAGGCACGTGAGGTGTGCCAGGATCGTATAGGTATAGATAGGTGGCGGGCTGTTGTCTCTGCCTACCCCTTCGGGAAAAAGGCGTGAGCATATGTATGTATGTATGAATTATTAATACTTACTTATTAAAAACAAATTAGAATATACAACATTTCCAAAAGCCTCAAAAAAGGTAAGAGGTTTCAATTCGATTGTATGTTTTGTTTGTATGTATGTTACGCGATTTTTCCACCAATAATGAACCGCTTTTGATGATTCTTTTTTGTTTGGTAGATCAAACTTCAGAGGTAGTCATACTTGAAATCGGTCAAGCAGTTTTTAATAAATCTTTCTACGCTTTCGCGTTGTTTATTATTATTTATATTTTTTGTAAGTGTAGACCTATCATTACTGAAACCAATTCCTACAAACTTGCTTAGATTAGCTGCTAAGAACGTTCCTTTATATATTAAATTTATCGCTAAGCATCAGCATGTACTGCTAATTACTTTTAACTCTTAACACACTTAAAGGAGTTTAATTTATCAGTTATCAGATACTAAAATAATTAAAACGTCTATAAAATATCGGTGCATAAAGTCTAAATTACATTATCGACCATGTTTTTATTACAATCGTTTCTTGTGGCACTGCTATGTGCGCGAGCGTTCTGTGATGAATGCGTTACATTTGGATTCGGGGAAGAAGAGTTTTATGAAGAGTTTGATGATAATGCTGGACTTTGTGCTGGTGTACCCGGGAACTGGAAACTTGGATACTACTCCAATACGACTATACCTAGCCCCCATGAACTTAGCACTTCTTTCATAACACCTGCTACAAATTCTAGTACCTCTTTGAACTGTGTGTCATCTTTCGCCTTTCCAATGACGATCAACAAGGCAGTGGAAGTAAATATTTATATAGACTGGGTATCGATATTTGATTACGTCGAAATTTCAATAGTAAACGAACTCAGCAATCCTTTTGCACCAGTGGGACTTGTGTACCTCAATTTGATGTCTCCAGACATCGTCAAGGGATGGAATACGGTGACAGTCCCTATCTTGATGGGATCATCGAGTTTTAATGGATATGTAAGTAAAGAGTCTTAGTAATAAATCATTATTTCCATTTATTAAGATACATACATGCCGTTATCCCACAGGGGTAGTATCACATCCATAAGCCTTTTCATGCACGATCCCGGACCCCAGCTTTTTGAAGGACGTCACTAATTTGATCCGTGAACGTCCTTCTGGGTTGTCCTCTTTCCTTGCATCCTTTAACAAGATATTGGTGAAAAAGTTGCCATGGTTCTCTAAAATAGCTTAGATGAACTCATTAACATTTAGAAATATGTGGAGTATTGTTATTATCATAGACACAGAGAATCAATGTTGTCTGTGTAAATTGTATTATGTAAGTGCAAATATCGGCGTTGAGGCAAAAAAGGTTAGGGAAAAAGACGATAAGAATTTTTTAAATTTGAGATCTTATTTAGGTATAAAACATCCTAAAACAACTCAAAATATTTATATTTTAGATCACAAATCGGATAGGGATTGTTAGAATAATAAGGATACTTATATTTGGAATTTAAGAAAACAAGTTTACAATAATCAAATTTTTTATACCATTCTAAGATTACTCAAAATGTTTTTATTTCAGGTCACTTTCGTCAGCTCAAATTCGCCGGGTAGTACTGTAATCATAGATTCCTTCAGGTATATTCCACAATCTTTTGAAGGCGAATGTAACATCTATGAAGATGACGTCACAGAGCCTGCAGTACCAGAAGAAGAAACAGAAACAGCGGACACAGATTGTGAAAAACCTGGAATAAAAATTACAGTAGAAGTAGAAATTTTACTCAAAAAACTATGTAGTTCTTGTGATTACAATCTTGTAGAACAAAATGTATTATAAGATTATAAATTCTATAAGCTGGGGTATTGAAGAGGTTTCTAAATATTTTATTAGTTTGAAAAATTCACGTAGCAAGTTCTAATTTTTGTTGCAGACAATAAATTGTTCATGATTTTTTTTGGTCTTTTTCTCCTCCAGAATCCTTTCAGCCTAGTCTCTTGACCTTGGTCTTGCCCAATTTGTACATAATTATGTGTTCTGTACACGTTATGTTATCAGTTTTTATATGGCTAACACAAAACTGACAGCCAAAGGGCGCAGTTATTGCAGTTTATTTTATCAGTTTGTCCGAAGCCCTCATGAATCAAGCAATTTTTGATTGCATAAGAACTCTGTATAATAATATAAATATTATCCTTCACGTATGTACATGTACAACTAAATCAGCTGATTCCAAGCTGCCATCTTCCCGCACCCCTCGTCATCGTAATAGGTAGAACACGCAAGAGGCGGTCTCGGAAACTAAAATAAGATGGATTTGTCTTTGCTTACCTAAGTGTTTTGCGGCGCGTAGAACTCTGTTTGGGTTGGCTATTGAACAGTGTATAGTTAAGATATATTTTCATTTTCAGTTATCTAGGATTCCGTTAGGCATGGATAGTAAAAACGTGGTTCTTGCTTCAATGATGGACTATCATAAAACAAAAATCTGTTAATCTTTATTCTTTTTGGTCCCAATTCAAATCGCGAACGTCAAAATGGACGTTAAATCGTAACCAAATGCAATTTGACACTGTCGGATATTCTACTAAGTAGTCTGCAATTTTATAGTAGCCTCTTTATGTAATTTTTGCTAAACTTTTGGGGGCCATTCTGCTTTACACCAACTAAACTTATTTTAGTTTAGTCCTTTCTTTGTCTTACTTCAAAAAAAGAAAAGGGATAGAAGATAACCTACCGAATTTAGTCCTGTCAGAAGCTGTATTTTAGTCGTGACTTCTGTCAAATTAAAATTATTCCTGTCAACTAAAGCATTTCATAACACAGGAAGGACAGGAATAATTTTAATTTGACAGTACGAAATATCTCTCGTCTCTTTTCTTTTCTTGGAGAAAAACAATGACAGACGTAAGCTAAAATAAGTTTAGTCGCTGTAAAGCAGAATAAAACCCATTGTTTTAAATTTTTTGAGAATAAATTTTTGTGATTCGAAGGGAATCTTATTGTACAAGCCGCAAGCGTATACATTGACACTAATGTGATTTGGTAACTTTAAATAATCGAGTAACATAATATTAAGCAGCCAGTTCATTTTTATTTCTTGTCAATACAATGTCTTCTCTCTTACATCATTCTTACAACTTCATTTAACTGTATTGAAGAAAAGGGTTCCGGGTTCGACATTCCGCTTGGCGGAGGGAGATGTTTGTTTATTTGTTGTTAACTGACTTTGCTAAATTGCAGGTAATGTTTCAGGAGTGGGTAAATGTGTAATTGCCTAAAAATTGTTGCTAGGGATGTTATACATTTAACCCCTATTGTTAATAATATTAAGCTTGAGTATGTTTTGAAGAGATTCTCCAGAATATACTCAAGAATACTTGTAAACTGTGACTTGTGAAAAAATATAGCCACAGCTTATCACCGAAAGTTTTGGGAGAGCTATTTAATTTCTTGAAGTCTTATTTTATCAATTTTTTCGCTAGATTGAGTTATTACAAACCCAATTGTGGACACTATAGGTTTCTTCACGTTTTCGTTTGTCGTTAAGTAGTTTTGTACCTACTTAACTTTTTTTTAAAAACTGTTACATACCCTAACTCGATATTAGGTATACCGTACCTGCTTAACTACTAACTATATTAGGAACTTACTACAACTGTCCATAGTTACGTTTCCTGACACATTGACAGTATTAATTGAGGTTAAGTATAATAATAATATATAATAATATAATCTCACGCCTTTTTTATCCCCGAGGGGGTAGGAAGAGGTCTTCCATTACTGGATATACCGACATTTCACGAGATATATAGGACCCCTAAACGTGATAGGTGGTGAGCCCGTCGCCGGACCGGGTCTGTTTACACATGTCTCAGAATTAATTCTGAGACCTGCGGGTTTCCTCACGATGTTTTCTTTCACCGTCGAGCTAGTGATAAATATGTACGAAAATTTTTGAAAAACTCATAATCATAGGTTAAGTATATCACGAATAAAACTTCATTTATTTATTGCACCAACCAATATACGTTTTCGACGTTACTGTTTCGAAAACCCAAAAACAAGATGTCAAATGACAAATGAACTAGTATATCATAACCTATAACTTGTATAATATACCAATCAAAATGGCTGACATGAAACCTAAAAGAAAATGGCGCCTCAAGATGACGCGCGCGCGTGACTCCGTTACAAATGTTCGCGTATTGGACGAGTTTAGATAAAGAGCTCCGGGTAGGGTTGTCCCTGGTACCATTAATTCCTGTTTTCCTCAATAATGTTTCAGAAACCGAATGGTGTGGTTGGTATAACCCAAAGAGATTAAAATATACTTAATAGGACATAGAGGGGGACAAAGCGAGGAATATTTGAAGCCAAAATTCCAAGTGGAATAAGTCTATCGACCGAATGACAGCTCGCGTTCATACTAACTGACATGACAAGGACATGACGCTTGAGTTTCAAAGTTTTGTATGAAAATATTCCCAATGCCCCCTCTATGTCCTATTATATTTAAATCTCTTTGGTATAAACAATAAAATGTAGGTAATTATCATTCTGGAACGCCTAGTGTTTTTTGGTTCCCTTCTTCCTTAACCTATCACAAAAGAAGCATTATCATCAACTTTGCTTGACCTAACGTGAAATCTATAAGCAGACATTATTCCGTTGAAGGAAATAGACACAAAATTTTAATAAAGAGTTTCCTCTGGATGTTTTTGTTGACCGTAGTGATAAATATGATTTTGGTCATCAACTCACTGATCATGCTAAATGATACACAATATTTCTTTCTTTATAAAAAGACACGATTTTCATAAAACGATGTATTATAAAATCATGTAATGACTATACAAATTTTAATAGATGTTCAATTGACCAAATCAAGAAAACTCTTGGCAGCCCTAGTTCTGGGTAAATCCGGATATAGCCGGTTATTGCCGGATTAAGATCCGATCGGTTTAAAGTTGGGGAGCGGGACAGCTTGTGGGGGACGCGACGGGAATAGGAATAAGTTTTACTGGAATCTCATAAGGACGCCCGGAAAATTGGAGTAATTCCTTTTAGGCCTTTTGGATACCCATTGTTTTTTATTTCTTAGCCAATTTTTTTTCTCTTATGCTTAAAAGGAATACTAAGTACAAATTATATAATCTAAATAATTATAATAATCAGAGAGATCGGCCTGAATTTATTGATTTTATTGTATGAAATATTTCCCTAATATTTTAATAAATGTCGATAAATACCTACTAATGAAAGAAAAATAGTAATATATATGTTGCAAACCCCTAAATGTTTCGTTCCTGTCGAGATTTTAGTTATTGTTATGATCGCTAGATAATTCACAATTTTAGCCCTCATGACATTCACGATTAGTTACAGAACGTCTTCTCTTGTTCCTATCATTTTAATAAACAGTTTTCAGGCACTTCAATCTTACTACTTAACGACATTCAAATCCGGCACAAAATAGTCAAACCACTTACGTGTCGTGTCTCCCAAATCCGTCGAACCACCCTCAGTGAAACTCCGGAACATCTTTTCCCCAATAAACTGTTTGAGAGCTCGTTCAGAAAGGAATAGCCCTTTTATTGCCTTTAGAATCTGCAGAGTTGATACCCACGCAGAGGGTCCGAAATTTTTGTGATCATCTCTGCTTTACTTGAGTTTTATTTAAGACTAGATGTCGCGCGGTGCGCGAGGCCGCAAGCGACCACGCGTGTCTCTGTGGGGTCGTATTTTGACAGAAAAGTAAAGTATAATTTTGGGCGCCCATCTTGTTTTAGCCATTTTAAGTCGAAAAATAATAAAATTTTGTTAAATATTTCTTTTTATGGCAACACTGTTTACTGAGACCCACAATCGCTCCATACAAGCCAACTTTCCAAAGTGTTGCCAACTGGCTAAAAAATGCCGATTAAGATTAAGAAAATTGAAATTTTTCAGTAAAACAAAAATAACGGGGCGGCCATCTTGTTTTTTCAGATTTTCGGGATTTTCTGGTAAACTACAGGATATACCCTATGCGGTGACACCAAACACATCCCTGTAGCATATCGGCATCTGGGAGATCAATTCGGGTCTTTTGAGGTCTACCCTAAAAATTCAATCGGCCATAACTTTCAGTGTTGCCAGGTGAAATTCAAAAAACCTACAAAAGGTCATAGGGAGGAATAAAATGTTTCACTGACTGTCACTTGTTTTTGCAAAATGGTAAAATTTAGACTTTTGACATTTTGCGTTAAAAGTAAAAAAATACGAAAAATTCCGGGAAAATTCTTCAACACGGCAACACTACGTAATGAGACCTCCAACCCCGCTATACAGACCAACTCGCTCAGGTGTTGCCATCTTGCCGAAAATCGACAATCAAAATGTGGTAAAATTAATACTTTTCTTTGGGAGCAAATCACCGGTCGGCCATCTTGGTTTTTCAAATTTTCGGGATTTTCTGGTAAACTACAGGATATGCCCTGTGCGATGACACCAAACACATCTCTTTAGCATATTGGCATCTGGGAGATCAATTTGGGTCAAGTGGGGTCTAAAACCACTCAAACTTTGAAACACTACTACGCGGCCGCCATTTTGTTTTTTCAAATTTTTAAATTATTTTCGTAAATCATACAAGCGATCCTACAGATGCCGAAAATTAGAACCGAATCGGCCGGAAAACAAAAGAAATACGATAAGCAAGTCTGGCCGCCATTTTGTTTTTTTGAAAAGTCGGAATTTTCCCTGGGTCACCCCGCCATCTTGAACACTTTTCTCATATATGACTTGACTCCAAAACGACTCCTTCTGGGAGAACAATTATGTCAATCAGTCAGTGAGTGAGTGAGTCAGTGGTAGTCGAGCTTTATATATTATAGATACCTTTGGGTGGTTTGAAAATTTCTGTCAGTAGCCAAAATCATCTCACATCTCACCAATCCGAGGTGGGAAGATTATGGCTCATTTTCCTCATGTGTAAGACCTTATCTCAACAGCAGGCTGTTACGGGATCATGATGATGATGATCACTGCTTTTAAGAAGAAACACCGTTTGAATAAGAACTATTTGAGCTTGTATAATAATATAAAAACCCTTTTTTTATATTGAAATTGGTACCTATTACATATTATAGAGCACTTATTTTGGTTTTGTGAAAAAATCAAAGTCCTTTTTTTTCAAAAACTTACGTACATATTTATTACTAGCTCGACGGTGAAGGAAAACATCGTGAGGAAACCCGTAAGTCTCAGAATTAATTCTGAGACATGTGTAAATAGACCCGGTCCGGCAATGGGCTCACCACCTATCACGTTTAGGGGTCCAATATATCTCGTGAAATGTGGGTATATCCAGTACTGTTTGCTAAGTGGGCCGATAGCGAAGTAGTCACATAGAGAAGTAGTCAAAATGCGAAATGGGCTATTTGAGAAGTAGACCTCTGGCGCCTGAGCACCAGTAACGGAATACCTCTGCCTACCCCCTCGGGGATAAAAGGCGTGAGATTTATTTTTTATTGTTTTTCTGTAGTTATTTACAAATTACTCTTAGAAAAGTCAATAGTCTAATAACAAGCACTCTAAATTCGTCCGTGAAGATTGGCTAAATGTAAACAGCAGCCCAACTCCACCGTAAGTTGCTGGTTCCAAATGCAGTAACGTAGAAGATGTATTTTATTGTAATTTATTTTTATGTTGCTTGAAATAGTAAATATACTTACATTCGATTATAGAGCTATAACCGACATCCTTAATAAAAGGTAGATATGGAGGAAACAGGACATAAAATTCACTTTAGTGCTTTACTACAGGTGAATAAAAACGCTTCACTATCCTCGCAATCTTGAAACGGACTATGCACAGTTATTTAAGGGTTGCATCAGTTTATACTGGACTCAGGACTTTTGCTGCTCTTTAAATTAGTTAGTTTTGAAAGATATAAATACAGAGACGTGGCAATTGTATTTAATAGTAATAAAAAAGTAGATATAATATACATTTATTTACAAAGAAAATATACATTGATTTACAATAATTACAAATAAAAAATGTCCTCTAAACAGGAACCAGGTGGGACAGTGCCCAGAAGACTGGCAGCATTCCCTCTCTGGATAGCTATAGGCTGATCCTTTGACAGAGATAGCTGCCAGCCCTCTGGTCACCTGAAGCCTCGACCAAACGCACTGACAGCTCTTTGAGAAGCTGCCGCGCCCCCGGACCCCACGGTCCCATGGTCTCCACCCCAAACGGCACAAATATGTAGCCCTCATTGAGGTCGGCATATTTGCGCCGCTTCAGGCGTTCAGCGGCCGCAGCCGCCGCACCAGCGCTCACAGAGGTGGCATCGATGTGAGATGGGGCCAATGTGTCGGCACATGTGGCATCCCACACCAGCGACCTGCCATGTCTCCATGGCCCGACAGTCATACCATCAGGCCTCCCGCCACCAGCAGTGGTGAGAGCCCTGCGGATGATGTCGTTGAGGCATGCATGGCGCAACAGGCGGCCGGCGCTACGTGCGCAAGAGAGGCCGTGGTGTCCGAGTCGATCGACAGGCTCCCCACACTGGCATCTATGGGGGTGGTTTGCCCTGACGCCCAATCGAAGACAGAAAGCGAGGGAAAGTGTCTGTCTATCCAATAGAGTACCAACGGTAGCAGAAGGCAATGCCCGCAGCCAATGTCCCGATTCTTTTTGAGACACTGCGAGGAGACGAGCACGCTCCGAGGTGCTGGTGCATGAATCCGTTAGATTCTTAAGCACCAACTCGCAGAGCGGCCTGTCCCAGTGCTTCTGACAGAGCGGACTGGACGGCAGACTAACACCCGGACATGCTCCCAGCCATGCATCTCTAGCCTCCGTCAAGTACGACAACTCCACAATACCCAGAGAGGGGCTTATTATGCTTCCGTGGAGGTTGTACGCACTATGAGCAGAGGACAGAAACGCCGGTAGGGAAATACTGGAAATTTTGCCTTGTTATTATAAAATATTGACGTTTCTAAGTGTATATTTTAATACCAATAGAAAATAAACGATTTTGAATTTATTTTTTTTTGAATTTTTTTGAATTTTGCGCGCTCGCTCGCTCGCCCCTCTAAAGGGCTATTTAGAATTTGGGAGAGATATTTTTGAAAAGAAAGGTCCAGACTATCTAATAAACTATCAAACTTCCAAAAATGGGAGCAGCGGAGGACATATGTCAATTTCGGGACGAACTTGACATAAAACTTGACGACGAAATAAAAAAGTAAATTTACATCAAGAATGAAAAGAAGCAAACATACAATCACATGCAAATAGTACCACTCGCAACCAAAGGTATTACTTCCACTTTAACGACTCAAATTTGCATTTAAACTTTAAGAAAATCACAAAAACCATAGGTGGCGATGAGAGATATAATTATAAAGGATTTCCATAATAACTAAAGTCTAAAATAAGACAATAAAGGAAAGGTTCCGATTTAAATGCAGGTAAACACTGGGTAGTCAACAACAATTACTCTGGAGGCAATGAAAAGGACAATTATTGTGGCGTCCGAACGAAACTCGTAAATATTACTATCCACTTGATGATACAGGCGTGAATTGATTCGATTTTGCGTCCGCTTATTCTATTAGAAATAACTTATCGGTTTGAATGTTGGATATTAATAGACTCCAACATAAAAGCATATTTCTTTTAATGTAAATTTTCTTTGCAAAATTTAATACACTAGTAGCCACCGGTGATTTCATTCAAGTCTATTTTATTACCATCTTTCCCGATAAAAATAGCGTAGTAATAAACTACGAAATGCTTAAAAAACTTTATCTATTATAAATAAAAACAAACATGTGAGAATCGAAGGATGTTTTTCGCTCTGTCGTAGATTGCACTCAGCAATCAACAAATTGAACAGCGATAAAGATTGAAACAGTGGTACTAGAAGAGAAATACATGTTAGACGTTAAGTTTAGCAACACGTTCTCTAATATACATAGTGACAAGGCTATGTAGGTCGAACCGGTCCCTTCAGATACGCTAATTGACGGCCGACAGATATACAACAAAAACCTCACAGGCAAACAAACAGTCACACCAAAACAAACCTAAAATGACACCGATTAAATTCAATTTTCAATGGCAGCAGACTTATGCAGAATTCACTGAAGCATTCGACTGTATGCACCATAAAAGAAAGCTGTGGAAACGTCGAAATCAAAAGCTAGGGGACATTGATCTGTTGTGTAGTACAAATAAAACCTATTTTATTGAGCGATCGCATGTTCTTGTCACGTTTTATATCATTTTGAAACTTGTATGTTCGGAAGTTCCACAAGGTTTGATGTTAGGTCCTGTTTTTCGTGATTTATATCTTAATCCATTGGTAATAAAGTTGTATTTGAGCTGTGTTAAACATGGCACTTGTGACTATTTATCCGTTTATTTGCTTTATAAGCCGGAATGCCCGGTGTTGGAACCTGTCTTTTGACTGAGAAGTGCACTTCAAGTTTGCTCCGTAAAATTCACGTCTGGAACGCACTGCTTGTGATGCCTCACATTTATTATTTTATCTTTATGATTTAAATTCCAGCTTAATTGTATATGATTTAGTTTATTTACAATCTTATTATTTAGCCTGACTATGTTCAACTAGATAACTGTAGCATTGTGTAGTGTAAAATGTAAAAAGGGTGAATCATACCTATTACAATATTATGCATATAGTAAAGGCGACGAAATAGACTGGTTTATGGTGCAGAACTCTACCATTACTTGACAGGAGGCACTACCATTTTACCTCACTATGGTTGGGCAATTTGTTGGCTATAAAAGCTTATGAATATGCGTCAATTCTACTCAATGCTCTTTCTACCTAACTAGAACTACAGTCTTACCGTCACGTAGATCACATGTAGCTATTTCCTTGCCATTACTTAGATGGCATTAAAAAACTAAAAATAGTACTTTAGTTGCTTACTTGACATTGAGGTTATGAAAGTTACTTAGAAAATCTCTAAGTATACTTTTACATTAACTTAATTTCAATAGGTCATCATCATCAGCAAGCATTAGCTGCGAATGATCCACCAAGTGAAAGTCGTAATTGGATTTCTATTTGTACCTTCATAAAGCCTTTTTTCTAAAAAGTGTTAGTCACTAAAACTTTCTTCTAATAATACAATTTGATAATGCTTTTACGACTCATAGTGTAAAGGTCAAATTAATATATTGTTCTACAATATGCAATTCAGCTATTTAGCCATGAAATGGTTACAAACAGACAGAATTAATTTAATATTTGTACTTAGTGTGGCTTATATATCCATACCATTACCTATTCTTTCAGTAGGTAAGTGTTCTTTCTTCACATTTAGTGCAAAATAAGTCCTTATAAAAATAGATTTTCTAGGAATGTAATTTTATAATACATTATTATGTTACTCCTTTGTAAACTAAGTACCTTAACATAGCTGTTATAGTGTCTACCTAATAAGATTTATGTATCATATTATTTTGTAATTTAGTATGTCACACTTTTTGTGGCTGATATACCTTAAAATGAACCCTTGTAATGAAGAAACCTTGTAATGAAAGCCTTAAAAAATGATTTAAAAAAATTCCTAAAATTCCTACTACCTAATTTTATACATTATGCTAAAGTAACTCTATCTGTCTATTTCTTATATTTTTGATATTATAGAATATACCGTTTTAGCCGTGCTAAAAGGCTTAATCAATCTTGAACAGATTTGGCAGAAAGATATCTTTCACCTTGAGGAAGAACATATGCTGCGTTCAGAAGCTAGTTTTATTATATATTACCTTGTATAGTCAAGAACACAGAGCTTGACATATTGGACTTTGTAGCGTTCTTATTACAATCGCTTTAGAGGTCAGACTCGCACTACAAGTTTAAAGCTTCCTGTGCTCTTGACTGTACGAGGCTCATTAATGTTTGAGAAGCTTAAGTTATTAAGAGGCAATGTACCTACTCCGAATCATCGGCGAAAATAGTTTAACAATTACCAAACTCAATCAATAGATTTTCTACTTAACCTCCGATCCCTGACCCCATTCCCAGCCCAATCGCTTTAACAACATAATTTCATTCTCCATGCAGCAGTCAATGAGCCGTCGAAAGTAAAGGCCAGATCGCCAGCGGTCATTACATTACACCGACCTTAGGCTATGACCACTGTACTTTGTATTATATTAAAGTTTTTGTAAATGAGCTCTCAAAGCGCCTCATCGAGGCGACTCAAGATCCAAGAGCTGGCAGCTAGTTTTGTCAAAGAGTCTGCATAGCTGTTCAAAGGGGAAATGCTGCCAGTTGTATGTGATGCTTTGGAGGAGGTTTTTAATTTATAGTCTAAAATTTAAAAAATTGGCAGTAAAGTTATAGTTATTTCTAAAATAAATACTTATACCCATTATCTACGAATGTAATTTATAAAATAAAAAAAAACCCTCAGGCCTTTTATCCCCGAGGGGGTAGGCAGAGGTATTCCATCACTGGATATACCCACATTTCACGAGATATATTGGAACCCTAAACGTGATAGGTGGTGAGCCCATCGCCGGACCGGGTCTATTTACACATGTCTCAGAACTCATTCTGAGACCTGCGGGTTTCCTCACGATGTTTTCCTTCGTCGAACTAGTGATAAATATGTACGTAAGTTTTTGAAAAACTCATTAATACATGCCAGGATTCGAACCCGAGCCTCACTGATTTTCGGCCGGCTCTATAACCGTAAGGCTATCAATGTAATCACTACATAGTATAAAACAAAGTCGCTTTCTCTGTCCCTATATACCTATGTCCTTATGTCCCTTTGTATGCTTAAATCTTTAAAACTACGCAACGGATTTTGATGCGGTGTTTTTTAATAGATAGAGTGATTCAAGAGGAAGGTTTTAGTATTAGCATTGTACCCGTGCGAAGCCGGGGCGGGTCGCTAATTTTATGTTATAAAATAAATACAGAATGAATACTTGATTGTTTAAAATAATTATTAACGAGTTTCTTGCCCCGCTTCTTCTCCTCAACTATACATATCGAAGCGGTGGAGTCTCAATGACTTTCAATAAGAGGACTGGCGTGAAAGGCGTAAGATTTTTTATTTTTATTTATTTATTTTTGTAGTTTTAAAAACTACAGCAGGCGGCCTTATCTTTTGAAGCGATTTATTCTTGCTGATAACATCTGTTGTAGACACTGTTTAACCTTAAACCCTGCATTGTAATAAGGCTGGTAAACTTTAACCATACTATAAAAAATATTGTAACTGTCTGCACACGGGAACATTTTACTTTTACGAGTTTCAATGGTTTTCCATAAGGCAGAGGAATTCCATTCTTAAAAATAACGTCTTACAAGTGTTATAATTTACAGAGACAAGACAACGTTAGGCCTCTGGACCGGTCTTAAACAATAGTATATTACGTACCAAGGGAGGTTAACAAACATGTGATCTAAGGGTTTCTTATTTACTTCCCGAGGTGTGTATAGTTTTTTTCTTCTCGACGGCGGCGGAAAGCGGGAACTTCGCTTAGCAGAGCGGGCCGAAAGTTGATGCTTTCCGCGCGGAGAAAAAAATTTATGCTATCTTTCCAAGACTTGATCAAAGATTATTATTTAGTTAATACTACATATTACATATTCTGTGATACTGGAAAAAAGTAGTTAGGAATAAAAGAGCTTACTTTGAGCTTACTTTAAAAAAAGTCGTAAAATATAGTCATCATCTGGAAACCTTCATGAAGGAGGACTTCTGGCCGCAGGGAGTTGTATTTCGGAAATTCCGGGGTCAACTACCTGCCGACAGCGCTCGCACGTCGCCGACACTTCGTGTAAAATAGTTTAGTTATTTATTTTTTATGTATGTTAGATTTAAGGTATATATAATATGGGCCTCTGTTTACGTTATTTAAGATCTACTAATGTAAATATTGCCTGAAATAAAGATTATTATTATTATTATTATTATAGTGATGAAAATCGGGAATAAAGACGTGATTTTTTTTCTAATGCAGTCAGGTGAAAATAATCTTCATCTTTGCTCCGCCTATCGCGTCGCTCGTGTTTGCGGGCATGTCTTTATGCCTATTGACAGACGCAGGCGCAACTCGTGCATGATGGACATTGACAGGTGGCGAGTAAACAGCCGGTGTCGGGTGATATTTACAATTTGCCTAGTTTTCTGTTTCTTTTTGCATTTTACAGTTTGGCTACTCGGCCTTAGTGTTTATTTTATAGTTTTCTTAGTTAAGTTAGTTTGCTTTATTTAAAATACATGCACAAAAATACTGTGTTTCCAACACTTTCTACAGGGTGTTAGCGAATACGAAGACAGCTCTTAACATACCTAATGCAATAAAAGAATTACAAAAATCTTAAATAATAGAATCTATTTTTTATTCGTCACAAAGTTTTACACTTGTAGTGCGAGTCTGACCTCTAAGGCGATTGTAATAAGGACGTTACATCCAATATTTCAAGCTCCACGTGCTCTTGATTGTACAAGCAATGTGCTATTAAAACCGTTGCCTAGTTAGGGGAGGGGGTAGGTATCTACTGTGTATAAATATTTAATTTTTTCAACTAAAATTGAATACTATAAAGTTGAAAACATAACATCTTGTAACAACTTGCCCGAAATTGTAATATATATATAATCTCACGCCTTTTTATCCCCGAGGGGGTAGGCAGAGGTATTCCATTACTGGATATACCCACATTTCACGAGATATATTGGACCCCTAAACGTGATAGGTGGTGAGCCTATCGCCGGACCGGGTCTGTTTACACATGTCTCAGAATTAATTCTGAGACCTGCGGGTTTCCTTACGATGTTTTCCTTCACCGTCGAGCTAGTGATAAATATGTACGTAAGTTTTTGAAAAACTCATTGGTACATGCCAGGATTTGAACCCGAGCCTCACTGATTTTCGGCCGGCTCTTTAACCGTCCGGGCTATCACTGCTTGAAATTGTAAATAAGTGTCAATTCTGTTTAAAATGTAATTAGGCGTACTAACCTATGTCTATATTTGCTTTCTGTATTACTAAGAGCTGCCCTTGAGTTTCTAGCTGGCTCTTCTCGGGGTACTGCATTTGGAACCAGCAACTAGTCGGTGGAGATGGGCTGCTGATTACATTTAGCCAATCCTCATGGACGAGTTTAGTGTGCCTTGTTTATATTGACATTTCAAAGTGTATGTTTATACCTACTGAAATAAAAGAATTTTGAGTTTCAGTTGAGTTTATGAACTTTCTATGGTTCAAAATAAACATTATTCTATTATATTCTATTCTATAACGATACTATCAGATATTAAACTTACGTACATATTTATCACTAGCTCGACGGTGAAGGAAAACATCGTGAGGAAACCCGCAGGTCTCAGAATTAATTCTGAGACATGTGTAAACAGACCCGGTCCGGCGATGGGCTCACCACCTATCACGTTTAGGGGTCCAATATATCTCGTGAAATGTGGGTATATCCAGTAATGGAATACCTCTGCCTACCCCCTCGGGGATAAAAAAGGCGTGAGATTATATTTATTTAATATATTTTATTATTACATATTATGTGAAAACCACGCAGTTTAAATAACGGATATTCCAGACGAAAATCCCCCAAATTAATATCCCAAGCCCAAAACAACCACACACCGGGTCCCGTGTGGCCACTTAATTCCATTACTAATTCATCGCAGGTCTACTGAATTAAAATTGCCTTACATATTCCTCACATACAATTTTCCTCACACCAAAACCACCCTTAATGTTACTTAATATTTTAGATTTTCAACAAAATTTTCCCTGAAGCTTGTCTATGGTAGTTGTTTCGTTTTTAGCGTAAACGTGTCAATATAAAGGCGTATCTAGATGGGCCGCGAAGTGTTTTTTTTAATCCGTAATGGCCGGCACGAGGGTCTACTGATAACGGACTCTATGAGTTATTGGCTTAAGCGGAAAATTTTGGGAAAACGCATGGTTTGTGTGGAAGCAGCTTTAGATTAAATATTTTTTGTTGGGAACCGTGAGGAAAAGTGCCTAGTAGCACTATAGTAATATTCATGGTAAATAGGCGTCTTAATAACTACAGATTATAAAGAGATATAATAGGACATAGTTTAGCGGTCCAAACAATATTCTCGTGAAAAGTGGGTATTTCCAGAAATGTAATACCTCTGCCTATCTCCTTATTATTATTAATAGGACATAGAAGGGGGACAAAGCAAACAAAATTGTGATCCAAAAGTTGTCTTTTGTATGAAAATATTAAGTATCTATTTCTTTTTTCTTTTTTTAAAAGGGGGCAAACGAGCAGACGGGTCACCTGATGGTAAGTGACTACCGTCGCCCATGGACACCTGCAGCTCAAGAGTCACAAGTGCGTTGCCGGATAAATCATCCAATTTATATCTATTGATTGATCGCTGGAACCAGTTTTTCCTTCGACGTCTTCGATCATCACGATCTCGTTAGCATCGAGCCTAATAGAATCGTAATGAGCTTTCACTCGGCAATTATAAATGATATTATTTCAAGCACATTCAATTATGTTGCTCTAATTACTTTTTCTAAACTATTTATCAGTTAGTAATTAAGTCTTTGGCCCACACAGTTCATTTCTTGACCGTGGGACTGTTCTCATACTTGTATTAGTTTGAATTAGGCACGATTCTTTAAAACACCACTAAAGCTTACATGAAATTATTGTATTTTTTGAAAAATATTAAAGAGGTACCTACTTACATATTTTATTTTTGAATGCGGTTTTTGTGACACAAATGATTGTATAGACTGGAAGGTTATTAAAAATGTCTGTAATATATATTTACTTATGTAAAGAGGCGTGCTTTTTTATATGTTTACTAGCGACCCGCCCCGGCTTCGCATGGGTGCAATGCTTATAAGATTTTCCCGCTTTTCTGTTGAATTTTTTCCTGAATTTTCTTCGCTATATTAACCTCACGGAGCCCGAGACCTTTCCAACGAATTCAAAACCGTGGAAATCGGTTTGTGCGTTCTGGAGTTATAGCGTCAGGAAGGAAAACCCGACTTATTTTTATATAGTAGATTAATGGTCTTTGTTTTACAATAGTAAACCGCTAATTTCTGTATTTATTGCTATCCAGTCTAAATTTAAGAAATATGGCGTCGTTTATCTTCCAACATTAATATGTTTCTTAGCAATTTTCAATTAGATTCTTAATCCCTAGAAAACTAGTTCTAAATTTCTAGTTAAAGAAAATCCAGCCCATTCTCCATACTATGTCCCCGACAGTCCGGCGGTAATTAATGGCCGGAGCGCACGGGAGCGGGAATCGAACCCGCGACCGCCCGCCGCGCTGCGTGCCGGCCACGCCAAATGGATTGCGCCCATGTTTATTTGAGTAAACTTTTTATCATGTTTTTGTTTACGCTCAATATAAGTTCTTCGGGTAAGCAAAACAAATTGCAATTTAGAGTTTCGACACAAATATTGTTTAACTAACTTTAAAAAAGTAGGGGTTCTCAATAAATTTTTTGTTTTATTTTAGCTCAAACGTCATTTTATAAACCTTCATAAAAATGGGACCAATCTCAAATATATTGTATACTAGCGACCCGGCCCCCGCTTCGCACGGGTGCAATGCTAACACTAAAACCTTCATCTTGAATCACTCCATCTATTAAAAAAAACGCATCAAAATCCGTTGCGTATTTTTAAAGATTTAAGCATACATAGGGACATAGGGATATAGGGACAGAGAAATCGACTTTGTTTTATACTATGTAGTGATAGTGAAACACATACTACCCATTGGGGTAGGCAGAGACAATACACTGCCTTAGCTACGAACCTGGCAGATTTCTCGTGCTTCATCCACATGCATCAAACGACTCATGCCTAGTCATCGGTTACAGGTAATTTTTATCTGGTTTGTCCTCAATACATCACCATATTATATAAATATATGTATACACACGTTATTTTTCTAAATCGCTTTCTAAATGACGGAGTTCTAAGGTACTAAAAATACAACTGTATTGAGAACCTCCTGTTTCGGAGTTAGTTAAAAATACCTCTTTCATAAAACAGCACTGATATAAACGCTTAAATCATATAAAATTCGACCACTTTGCGGTCTTGGCAGCCAAACATCGGCGAACACTCCGAAGTGGGTAACAAAAGTCACCAAAATGCATAAAACATTTAACCAAAATAACATGTGAAAACCACATAAATATGATGTCGGAATGTCGACGACAGCGAGCGAACCCGCGGGACTAATTAGTAGCCATCGCTATAATAATAACGTGTAATAACCGCACAAACTACTAAACCTGAAGTGATGAAACGTTGTTAAATAATGGGCCCGAATGGGGTGGTTTTAATACACAGGAGTATAATGGTGAGTATCAAAAAAATTTAGTTATTAACATTCCATTGTAAGTAAAGCATAATATTATCTGTACTAATAATTATAAAAATGCTGAAGTAGTGATGTATGTTTTACTGTTATCTTTTTAAGGCCTAACCGGTGAATCTATCTTAATGAATAGTATATTACACACCTAGGGAAGTAAAATAAGAAATGCCTCAAATTATATGTACGCTTGAAAAAATATGTGATCTGAGGCTTTCTTATTTACTTCCCGATGTGTGTGTACTTTTTTCTTCTCGACGGAGGCGGAAAACAGTAACTTCATTTAGTGAAGCGGGCTGAAATTTGCCGCTTCCCGCCCGGAGAGATAAAAAAGACATTGCCCACATTAAAATTCAAACTTATACATATTTAAATTTTCACATCTAAAACTTCAGGCCATAAGCTCTACAGATAAAAATCTGATAAAAAATATAATACTTAATTACTTCCTTTGGGTAGGTACATAAGTACCAATACGTCTAAACCATATCAACATTATTCCCGATCCAGCATAATAACATTACACAAAAGTGACACGACAATAACATATAACTCAAAAGAGTAAAATTAAACGACTTCAACTTATATGGTTTTAGCATGGAAGCTCTCAATAAAAAAAAAACATCTAAATCGGTTCACCCAGTTGAAAGTTCTGAAGTAACAAACATAAAAAAAACATACAAACGAATTGATAACCTCCTCCTTTTTTAAATCGGTTGAAATAGTATATTTTATATCTAGGGACTAAACGAAGCTTGGCGTTTAGTCTCGAGGTGGAAACTGTACTTTTCACTTTGAGTGCGAGAAAAATAGTCAATTTAGTACAAATTTATTTAAATCCCAACAAATTTACACTCGACAAAAATTCAGAAATTTTCGCGGTCACTTTTTTCTTCTAAACCTTCAGGCTGTCACAGATTAACAAAGAGATTTAAATCTCTTTGCAGGTAAACAATTTAAAACACATGGCGCCACCTTCTTCGCGGAAAAACCATGCAACTAAAACTCTTCACATTTTCGCAATGAAGATGGTCCACACTCTACAAATAGTTACTGGCTGTTTGAGGTTGTCTTTTTCTCATTAAGGAAATAAAAAAAATAATTACTTTATACTCCCTAGGGACTAAAGTGGTCACTTTAGTCCCGCTTCGTAGGGTTATATTGGCGTACTTTTAGAGCATGAGAAGTGAAATAGTATATTACACATCTAGGGAAGTAAAATAAGAAATGCCTCAGATCACATGTAATCTGAAAACATGTGATCTGAGGATTTCTTATTACTTCCCGATGTGTGTGTACTTTTTTCTTCTCGACGGAGGCGGAAAGCGGCAACTTGGTTTAGTGAAGCGGGCTGAAATTTGCCGCTTCCCGCCCGGAGAGATGAAAGAGACATTGCCCACATTAAAATTCAAACTTATATTTAAATTTTCACATCTAAAACTTCAGGCCATAAGCTCTACAGATAAAAATCTGATAAAAAATATCATCATCATCATCAACCCGTAACAGCCCACTGCTGAGCTAAGGGTCTTTCCTCACACATGAGGAAGTATGGGCTATAATCTCCCACGCGAGCCCACTGCGGATTGGGAGATGGTGTTAAGCTAGTGGCCACTTAACAGATAAAAAATACTTAATAAAAAATATAATACTTACTAATTACTTCCTTTGGGTAGATACATAAGTACCAATACGTCTAAACCATACCAACATGTATTTTTGTATTCCTAGATTTAAGTATTGAGGAAGGAATCTAGTTTATTCCCGATCCAGCATAATAACATTACACAAAAGTGACACGACAATAACATTCGTGAAAAGGATGGTACGGCCGTGCCGCTTTTTGCTCGACTTGGCGGGGCACTACCGTGCCCCCAAATAGAACTCAAAAGAGTAAAAAAACCGACTTCAAGTTATATGGTTTTCTCATGGATGCTCTCAAAAAAAAACATCCAAATCGGTTCACCCAGTCAAAAGTTCTGAGGTAACAAACATAAAAAAAAACATACAGACGAATTGATAATCTCCTCCTTTTTTAAATCGTTTGAAAATAGAATTTACTTGACTCGTCGCCGCTCCGGTGATATACGCTGACCCTATAGTAAATCTAACAAATGTTCACTCTTTCTAGTGACAGATAACTCAATTATAAGGAATAATAATCATTTATTTCTTCATAAATGTTTATTATTATTATTACAGTACATTATCATAAGAGGCGTCTGTTTATTGCGTCATTTTAGTCATTGAAAGTCATTTCTATTTCGGAGTATATTCGGATGCCGCATAATTGTTTATGTTTATTGATATAGTTATTATTATTGTTATTATAGTTATTATCGATGACTCTATCATATTACTAGATGGAGATAGTGTTTACAACAGGATTTACATATTATTTGGTTTTTCAAAATTCTCATCAAACCCTAGTAGAGACAGATAGAGATCTATGTATTGAAGTCTATATTAGTAAGTAGTATAATAGTCTATAGAAATAAAAATAACTATTAATTCAAAAAAACATGCTGGCTGGTTTTTGGCCAGAATTGAAAAATAAAACAAATTAAAAATCCCCAAAGCGTTTTCCATTACCAAACAAAAGGCAATCTTAAAACGTTCCAATTTCAAATCTTAAACTTCGGGATTAGAGCTGCTACGTAATCTCCATTTCCCGGTTCATCGATAGTCGATAGTCTGATTAAGCCATCAGCCCCTGCCCCACCTTAAGCCGTTTTGAATAAGAAACCCATCAACACGACATTGTCGCGGATACTTTGCTATGGGGTACGAATATTTCACAACTTTTTAGAGATAAAAAACTTGATAAAAATATAACTTTGTTGTGACTACATCACATCACATCGTCAACCCGTAACAGTCCACTAGTGAGTAGAGGGCCTTTCTTCATACATGAGGAAGTAGTTGCCATAAAGGCTTGTAGCTACTTAACGCAGAAAAAAATCTATAGTATCTATCTGACAATTGTGCGTTAAGACAACGAAAACCGGGACCAACGGTTTAAGGTACCTGGCGAAACATGGAAGCGCTTGTGAGAATGCTACTAGGCGGTCTCTCATTCACTGACTGCTACCAACTTTGTTTAACCAGTGTGATCGTTACGAACACAGTACTATCGCAGGGGAGGAGCTTTCTTTCAAAATTTGGTGGTGCGAAATTTATTTTGTATCTAGACATTTGGTAGCGTGTCAAGCCAAGTTCAGGTAACAGAACGACGAGCAGCACCGTGTGTAATTTAAATTAAAATCTTTACAATTTAGTATCGTAATGGAACAAAGTTCCTTATAAAATCATTCGGTCCGTACGTCTGTCTTATTCCTATGCTTGATTTTATCAATGTAGTATACCTACTAACGTCTTATGTTTTGCCTAAATAATCTCAGTGTAGTTTACTACGACGAGCATGGTACGAATATATCGTCTTGCATGGTTAAGACTGACATACGGATGCATGAAAACGTAGACCTTAACAAAAATAATTTCCATCTTACTAAGTGCCAGCAACTTGCGTGCCGCTTGTCGCTTTAATCAAATGCGAATCGATGGGGCTCCTCCGACGGGATTACCTGAGCGAGAGCGATAATAACCTTACTTTACTGTTTATTTATTCTAAAACTATTTGATTTAAACTGTTCCGTGCTTTATAATAAACCATTAATAGGCAGGAAATCTGGCGATTTGTCAGTGCAAAAATTTAATAATAAGTCATTATCTTAAATGATATTTAATATTAGATATACATTGTTAATAAATAATCAAATACGACAAAACTGGCCATTGTACTATATTTATTTTTTATATCTCTTTTGTTTTTGGTGTACAATAAAGTTTAGAATTGTATATACCTGTCGTGATATTTTATCGCGACATTCTCCAAAAATTTTTTTTTTACTTTTTATTTTAAACATTATATTAAAAAAAAAATATCACAGTTTTAGCATTAAAAATATAAACTCCATTCACTTCTTTTCTATCTTGTTTAAATGGTAAACAAAACAAAAATATAATTTACTTCCAAAGTGTTATTTCTGACAAGCTAGTGCTGCTCTCGCAAATACCGTGCTATCGAGTCAAATCACCTCATTGTATTGTAATACTAGTGACTTATATTCAGTGTGTACTATGAATTTCAGTTCACAAAAGACATGGCTTAGAGGTCCTAACATTCGAATTTCGAACCTATAATCTAATGTGTAGAAGACTAGCTGTTCTGCTCGGTTTCACCCCGTAGTTCTCGTTCCCGTAGGAATATGGGAATAAAATATAGCCTATGTTACTCAAAGATATTGTAGCCTTAAGTTGGTGAAACAATTTTTAAAATCTGTGTAGTAGTTTTTGAGTTTATTCGTTACAAACATACAAATATTTCCTCTTTATAATATTAGTGTAGAAAAAACTGACTGACTGACTGACTGATTGATCAACGCACATCCGAAACCACTAGGTCTAGAAGCATTTAATTTTGCACGAATATTATAAAAGCGAAAAAAGTTTGTGAGGATGAAACTACTAAACGGATTTTGATGAAACTTTACAGTTATGTAGGTTTATTAAGCTACTTTTAATCCAGGAATGTGAAACTTACGCGGGTGAAGATGCGGTATTTTTTTTTATCTCAATTAAAAATTTATAAATTGTCATAAATATTTTTCTAGAGACTTCTTTTTTACCCATATTCACTAAAGCAACTGTTATCATACTCACAGTGTTAGCAATCTAGAAGTATTTACCATATGAATAGCAGGCGGGGCTGCCTGCATTGTGTAGCTTATCGGTGGGTGCGTGTTCGATCCCAGGTCCCATTCAAATCGCGTAATAGAAAGCTTGGAACTGTCCCAATGTTGCCAATTCGGATTTTATATTCCAAAGTGTATTTGAACGTTTTGTTGGGTTTCAAAATGGCGGTTAGGGATTTTTTTCATCACGTAAAATACGACGGTTCGGGATTTTTTTCATTACGTAAAATACTAACGGTACTTTTCTTTGTTGCAGGTATATACCTTTCAATACGGCGTGGTCAGATTGGGAAAGTTATCGGCCATAATTTCCCAGGCGGACCAATGTCTTATAAGGTGATATTAATCAGACTTCCGATTCCTGTATTTTATCGACATGACATTTCCGTGATTTCACTGTTACGGTGTCTTTGTTTTTATTATTATTTCTTATTTTATTACAGAAAAAATTACATAAACAATAAATATAACCACTCTAAAGAGAAAAAAAAAAGAATTCAATCTTGGTTTTCTCATGGATGCCGTTGTCAGAACTAGACGAAATTACGGGACCAATTTGAAAGCACTAGCTTTCAAATAAAAAAAGAAACATAAAAGGTTCACCCAGTCGAAAGTTCTGAGGTAACAAAAATATTTTTTTTTTTTAAATACTTACGACTTGATAACCTCTTCCTTTTTGAAACGGTTGAAAAATATTATTTATCGCCCTAATGCTGATGACAAGAATCCACATAATTATAAATAGGTACTTATAATCTAATTTAGTAACTAATTCATTTAATACAAAATTAGTAAAAGCAATGCATACAGTTCGTCATGTTATAGAGTTTTAAAAAACTTAATTGCGTACGAAATAGGACAGTGAAAATTATAGAAATTATGTAACCCAATATTGATTAAAATAATAATGTGTTGAGGAGTTTCTTACCCAGTTTCTTCTCAACCGTACAATGGAGTTGAAATGACGTTCAATAAGTGGACCTGTAAGTCTCTACTTTGAATAAAACATTTTGACTTTGACTTAGAACTAAAGAAGAATGAAACTTCAAGACTTGCCGTTTTGACTTTGAACTAGCAAAAATGGAATCTATGAAAAACATTCACTGAAAAGTCTACTTTCAAAAAGATTCAGATAGATAGATACAGATTTTACTGTAACAGTTTGCCGAAGTCGTCCTGAAAGATGGCCTCTCTTGTGGTAAAAGTTACGACGAGCCTATACTTTACGGTCTTATTAATAAAAATGGCCTATTCCTAGGATGATCAGAGGTTACGCTAGAAGTAGTTAATCCCTGAGTAACCAAGTATTACCTCAGTTTTTTTTATGTCATTAATAAACACGGAGTATCCTCGGACTAACTATACATTCCTTACACCTAGCTTACACTTAGATTACGTCTGAAATGTGGCAATACTGATGAATTTAAAAGTAAAAAGAGAGATAAGAACTTTTCCAAAATGGAAGAAATCCGGCCAAGTGCGAGTCGGTAATGGTACGAAGGGTTTCGTACCATTACCTATAAAAACGGCAAAAAAATAACGTTGGTTGTATGGGATCCCTCCTTAATTTATTCTGTTTTTTAGTATTTGTTGTTATAACGGCAACAGAAATACATAATCTGTGAAAATGTCAACTGTCTAGCTATCGCGGTTCTTGAGATACAGACTGGTGACGGACAGACAGCGAAGTCTTAGTAATAGGGTCCCAATTTTACCCTTTGGGTATGGAACCCTAAAAAAATGTGTTTCACAAGTGACAGCTGACTATCTGACATCCGTATTTGTGGTTAGTGAGTAGCAAATAGATTAAAATATAATAATATTTAAATCTCTTTGATCCTATCGCCTTACCGTCATCCTTCCGTCATCGATGAATGTCAAAGTAACTTTTAGGTTAGCATAAAACCTAAACCATGGCTAATCCCTGCTTAAACTAGGTGACACCAAGGCGTAACTTTTACTCCGGGAGTAGGCATGGATTAGGTTACTCCTTGCTTACTCTGTGTTTATTAATACTGAAATTGGTTAGTAATGAGTTAATACTTGGAGTAAAGTTAATCTTTCTCTAGTCGGAATTTATTAATAAGACCAATTGAGTTGCTGGATAGGTTAAGACTATTCTTACTGACTGACTTTTTGAAGACTACATTCAGCGTACCGTATGAAATAGCAAGAGGCATGCGAATAAAAATCCTTGAACTGTATCAAAATTTAAGTTTTGCAAAAATATTTCATTTTATTTCAGGGGTAAAATTGTAACTTTATGTTTGAACGAGTTAATCTCTACAACTATCAGATATTTTTTCACTAATAGTCAAAAACAGTGTTTCTAAATTACACATTACTATAGTATTTGTTGACACGATGAAACCAAAGGGCTCATCAATAGATTTTAAGAAAAATCCTGCCAAATCCAGTAGTACATTGCAATGTCGCCATTAAGAGTAGAGTACATGCACTCTCAATTGCGCCGGGCCGGCAGTTACACGGAACGGGCTCTCAGGACACCTGCTTCGAATGGCTCTGAATAAATCTGAGGCTCAAGTAATTGTAACGGCCTTAGCAAAACACTAAACAGAGTATTTAAAGAAAGAACTGTTCATAAAAGATGATGGCGCAAGTCTGAAGTTCAAGTAACTTACCTCAAAACCGTATAAAAATTAGACGCTACCTAAAACAAGATATAAAAAAAAGACGTGTGGCACTCGGGGACTGCCGCGGTAAAGCTATTGCATAGCATTTTGTATCAACAAGACTGCCGAAAAGAAACGACGTCAGACAATGCACGGCCTTCAAGCCACACCTCCGTGAGGTTTTTTTTCGTTACGGAATTTCTGGATTCGGTCCCCGCGCTTAAGGCCCTCGATAGAAGCTATGCAATAGTTTAAAAATGTAAACATTATTGGTCACTTGGTAGTTAAAGTAACATCCACAAAAGGATATTTAAAATTGGACGCCACCTAAAATAGATAAAGTAACAAATATGTTCAGTGTTCTAAATTAGACACTGTCTAAAACAAATAATCTATTTAACAAAAGATACTGTTTATAACAAATGTTGTCCCAAATTTGTAGCTCAAGAACTTTACCACAAAAGGGTATTTAAAATTAGACACTGTCTAAAATAGATACTGTCACAAATCTGTGGCTCAAGTAACTGTAATGGCCTTCACAAACGGTATTGAAGTTAGACATTGTCTAAAACAGATGCTGTCACTATTTTACAATTATCGTAAAAATATGCATATACTCTTAATAATAAAATGAAATTTATTAAAGATCTTTTATTTTATTTTAAGATAATATTTGATTGAATTAAAACTGGTTGTTCGATTGATCACAACTGCCCAATAAAATTAGTTTAAAACTGCCTAATTTCGTCTAACGTTGAAGATCTGCGCCTTAACAGATTCTGTGGTAAGGCCGTAAATGTTAAGGGTTTGTTAAACTGGAGTGTGGTCTGGAAGTTTTATGGGAATTCAGTAACAGGCCTGTTGGCTCAGTTGGATTGACTCTGCCTTAACATTTAGACGTTGCGGCTTTAGACCTGTTTAGGTATAACGTTTCTACGTTTCAGGTTTTTGTTTTTGTATTAAGCTATGTTAATCAGTAGTTTTTTTGTATGGGGAATAAATCAACTGTGTGAATTGTGTCTCACAATTTATTTTAGAAATATCATTCTATAACCTGTAATGGCGTGCTAAGTCAAGAGCACGTGAAGCTTTGTACTTGTAGTGCGAATCTGACCTCTAAGGGGATTGTAATGAGAACGTTACAAAGTCCAATGTGGCAAGCTCCACGTGCTCTTGACTGCACTAATGAGTTTTTGAAACCTACGAAGATATTTATCACTTGCTCGACTGTAAAAAACATCGTAAGGAAGCCCGCAGGTCCGATAATTAATTCTGAGACATGTGTAAACAGACCCGGTCCGGCGATGGGCTCATTTCATTTTATAACCAAGTAGATAACTGTACTTGCTGTGCCTATTTTGACATGAGTTCGGCCATGAGGATTGAGGATATGTTAGTCCTCGTAGCCAAATCAGTTAGGCGAAATAGTTTGGCCACGAGGAAGAACCCCACCTATAACGTTTAGGGGTCCAAAGAATATGCCTACCCCCTCGGGGATAAAAGGCGTAAGTTTTTTTTAATAGTAAGTATTATCTTTTCAACCGACTTAAAAAAACAGGATTAGGTTATCAATTCGAGTGAGTGAGTTCTGAGGTACAGTCAACAAAGTTGTTAGTGTTACATTTCCAAAAATTAAGATTCACTTTTCTCTTAAAGCCTTAAATGTATTTATAGTATTTTTTTGGTAAATTATAGGGATCAAAGATACCTTTAGAAATAAACATTATTCAATAAGATTTATTTATGACTTCCCCAGAAAAATGAATTCTTAGTTACTGGCCATGTAACCCTAACAACTTTGTTGACTGTACTCAGAACTTTCGACTGGGTGAACCGATTTTGATTATTCTTTTTTTATTTGAAAGCTGGTGCTTCTCGTGTTTTGACCCAGTTCTGACCATGGGATCCATGAGATTACCATATAAGTTGAAGTCGATTTTTATACTCTTTAGAGTTCTAAGTTATTCAAATTCAAATTCAAAATCGTTTATTTTCTATTGGTATAAGATATACACTTAGAAACGTCAATATTTTATAGTAACAAGGCACTCTAAACTCGTCCATGAAGATTGGCTAAATGCAAACAGCAGCCCATCTCCACCGACGAGTTGCTGGTTCCGAATGCAGTACCCCGAGAAGAGCCAGAAAGAAACTCAAGGGCAGCTATTACTGCATGGGCTGCCTCCATCATAATTTTGGTTACAATCAGTGTTTTGTAAAGATTATTTACCACTTTGACTGACGATGCAATACCATTGCGTTCTTGATTAAATTTCAATTGAACATTACTGCCATTAAAATGCACGGTCACACATACATCATTTGTCACTCGGCGTCTCTCGCCTCTGAATATGCAAGTTGCCATCTCATCTACAAATCTAACTATTACTATTCAAGCGACTGTAGACTTTATTACAAGTAGGTAAGCATGTAGCGAAGGTAAGTGTTGTATGGTGAACAAGATTCCATAGATGAATGATAAGATGTACAAGAAACGGATGGATTCTACTGGCCGCTTGCTATGCTGCGTGGTGAGAAAACTACATTGATCTGATAATCTTTTTATGCATATGGGAAATACGGGGAAATGTAATAAATTCACTATCTTCTACGTTCGTACGTAATAGGTTAATGTAATAAAGCAGCAGGAAAAATGATTATATAGTGTCTACGTAATCATAATTCTTATATTTTATAGACAAAAAAAACATACTTTTTCAAATACAAAACTACACACACATAGGTTTTTACAATAAAAATATATAACAATTTACATAGGTAAATTTATACCTTCTAAATTATTTAACAATTGTTCGAATATTCTTTTATGAGAATATTTAAAACTAATTATTCTTATTAAAAGCTTTTATTTAACTTGCAATGTATGTATGTAAGTATGTATGTAACTATATATGTTCGGGTGGAATCTTGCAACTCAATTTTGAAGCAGATATCTTCAACCGATTGAGCTGAAATTTGGTATACCTATGTAAGTGCGGTGACAATGCAATATTATGGTACCACCGAGCTGATCTGATGATGGAGCTGGAAGATGGCCATAGAAACTCGGTAATTAAACGACACAACCCCATTTAGTTTGAGCTCGTTTGATTCATCTTGACGAGTACTTTGGTACTAGATGGTAACCAGGGTCTGATGATGGAGCTGGAAGATGGCCATAGGAGGAACTCAGTAATTAAACGTCATATTCCCATCGAGTTTGGGCTCGTTTGAGTTGTCTTGACGAGTATTTTGGTACTAGGTGGTAACCAGGGTCTGATGATGAAGCTGGAAGATGGCCATAGGAACTCGGTAACTAAACGACACAATCCCATCGAATTTGGGCTCGTATAATTCGTCTTGACGAGTTCTTTGGTACTAGATGGTAACCAAGGTCTGATGATGGAGATGGAAGATGGCCATAGGAACTCAGTAATTAAACGACATAACCCCATCGAGTTTGGGCTCGTTTGATTTATCTTGACGAGTACTTTAGTGGTAGATGGTAACCAGGGTCTAATGATGGAGCTGGAAGATGGCCATAGGAACTCAGTTATTAAACAAGATAACCCCATACACGTTTAGTTTGGATAACAATGCAGGGTTAGCCATGTGACGCCCTTCTAAATCCAACTAAAAAGTATAAAATAAATTAAGTAAAAAATAATTTTTAAAACAAGCTTTTATTTTAATGCGCTAAAAAGAACAAAATAAACTTTTCCTTTAAAACTGTCTTAAAACGTCATTACACAATTTATTATGTAATAAAAGCTTGTCGCGGGATTAATTAGGTAACTACCCATATTAACTTAGTCTGAAAATTCTAAAAATTTAATTCAATCAGTTAGAGTTACTTATATATTTGCTTAAATATGAGTACCTACTCAGATCTCGCGACAAGCTTTTATTACATAATAAATTGTGTAATGACGTTTTAAGACAGTTTTAAAGGAAAAGTTTATTTTGTTCTTTTTAGCGCATTAAAATAAAAGCTTGTTTTAAAAATTATTTTTTACTTAATTTTTTTAATTTAATTTTTGAGTTTACAATAATGATTTTGATTTATAAATGTTTGATGGCTGAGCGAACGCAGTGAGCGCTTGAAATTAAAAATGCATTTTTTTTATACAACTTATTCACTGTATTGTAAGTTTTTTTCTGAAAGTCCTTTTTTTTTATTTCAACATCAAAAGAATTGTCCATCAATCTTGACCTAAGCATGCACTATCGCATACATCGTAGTCCACTCACGCTCCGATAGATCGCGCTCCTCCTCTAATTATAGATCTAGTTGCCATCTCATCTACAAATCTAACTATTACTATTCAAGCGACTGTAGACTTTATTACAAGTAGGTAAGCATGTAGCGAAGGTAAGTGTTGTATGGTGAACAAGATTCCATAGATGAATGATAAGATGTACAAGAAACGGATGGATTCTACTGGCCGCTTGCTATGCTGCGTGGTGAGAAAACTACATTGATCTGATAATCTTTTTATGCATATGGGAAATACGGGGAAATGTAATAAATTCACTATCTTCTACGTTCGTACGTAATAGGTTAATGTAATAAAGCAGCAGGAAAAATGATTATATAGTGTCTACGTAATCATAATTCTTATTTATAGACAATAAAAACATACTTTTTCAAATACAAAACTACACACACATAGGTTTTTACAATAAAAATATATAACAATTTACATAGGTAAATTTATACCTTCTAAATTATTTAACAATTGTTCCAATATTCTTTTATGAGAATATTTAAAACTAATTATTCTTATTTTAACTTAATTTTTGAGTTTACAATAATGATTTTGATTTATAAATGTTTGATGGCTGAGCGAGCGCAGTGAGCGCTTGAAATTAAAAATGCAATTTTTTTATACAACTTATTCACTGTATTGTAAGTTTTTTTCTGAAAGTCCTTTTTTTTATTTCAACATCAAAAGAATTGTCCATCAATCTTGACCTAAGCATGCACTATCGCATACATCGTAGTCCACTCACGCTCCGATAGATGGCGCTCCTCCTCTAATTATAGACAAGGTATGCGCAAGCGCATGTTTTGCACGGTCCCAGCGTTCATTACCGACAATACGGATTTTTTGTGTTACAAAATCGGTAGATGCGGTGGGAAATGCCTTAGGTTTTATCGGAATGATACTTTATTGTGATGAGCACTGCCAGTGGACATTTTGCGTATTTGGAATCAATGGATGGTAGATTAGCAAAAGAAATGTTGGTATATTTTCTTTAAGTAACGTGAGTTAGATATGTTAGCGATGTGTGTGGTTTTTGGTTGATGTAAACCTTATTAACCTTAACTAAAAATGGCTTTAACGTTAAACACCGTCTAAAACATATGCTGTATTTTTAAGGTTCCGTAGGTACTCAATGAAATTTTTTGTTTCGCAAAATGGATTCGCAATGTCCAGACCTATAAAAGGAAACATGACTCGTAATTTTATACTCAGCAGAATATATCAATGCACCAATGTATTTAAATCAACTCTATCAACTCTATTGGAGTCATCTCTACTATCTTACTAAGATACTGTCAAACACAGCGGGAGCTGCCACTAGACGCCACTTTATTAACAGACAGATCTATTTTGATATCCATTTAAAAACGTAGAAACGACAGTAAAAACATAACATGTAACATTATAATTGGAATTGAGAAATTATAGAGATGTTTAGATCGATGGGCTTTTCCTGTGACTTCGCCTAGGTGGCCATTTGGATAATGAACTGTGTAATCATGTGACAAATTTTGAATGATTGAATGAGCGCTACATGTCACTAAGTTACGCGGGAAAAGAAACGTCTTAAAACAAAAAAGTGTCATTTGAAATAAGAACTTCACACAAAGGACAATGTTGTAGAGGTGCTGGCAGCTATATTCTATATTTTAAATTTGGAACCTTTTACCCTTTTTTATAGATTTTCTTTTGTTTTTCACTGTCAAATAAAACTATTTGAAAAACAGTAGACACTTACTTACTACTTAATGATCTATGTTTTACATAATATGGGCTTCATTTTTGGATAGTATTTTGAGAAATTTCTAAATAAGCATTCAAATTATACTAGCGAAATATTTTTCCAAATTCATAACCTAATAAGTACAAAAAAGATACAAAAATTACGACCGCCTAAAAATAATTAAATGATAAGTTAAAAAAATAAATCTAGGAGGTCTTTATTATGCAAATCATGAAATATAGGTACTTTTATATGAGTAGGTATACCTAACTTGCATGCTTTAATGTAATGTATTGTAGGCGAAGAGAAACAAAACAACGAAACATATTTGTTTTTTAGATTTTCACTCTCAGAACACCACCAATATATTTTGTTTATTAGTAAGAATATAAAATGAAATTCGATTTGAAAGTTACAAACTTTCCTCATGCAGAAATCATAACTTCCTTTGGTCTATTCACAGTCGGGTGATAACAAAAACATCGGCGACTTGTCATAACTCCCGATGGAATTCAAACACTAGTTTTTCTATAATCCTAACTTATGGCTCCTCAATCCCGCGCAAAAACTGTTTCCATTATGTAGCAGTTTCTTTATCTGTCATAAACATTTATTTATCTTATTCCAAGACATCATTCTCGTGTTCGATAGATGACAACTCTATTCAGACTTGTAACCATTGCAACATGAATCCACACTATTAATAAAACTACTATTATTATATATTAAATTGTTGGTCCCGATTTTCGTTGTGTTTACGCACAATGGAAGTCGTTATACCATTTCAGATACCCTTGGGTGGCTTGAAAAATTCTGACTGTTAAGTGGCCACTAGCTTAACACCATCTCCCAATCCGCGGTGAGCTCGAGTGGGAGATTATAGCCCATACTTTCTCATGTGTGAGGAAAGACCCTTAGCTCAGCAATGGGCTGTTACGGGTTGATGATGAGGATAATGATGATATTTAGTTACTTTTTCATTGCTAAAATGTTTACTAAACGTGATGAATTTGGTCAGATAAATAGGTTATATTCTGAAGAAGGACATTTGCTCCACGAATGCGAACAAAGTTGCCAGTGAAGACTACTAATTCGAGTTCTGTCTATGTTGCTCCTTGATTAAGGTCTGTAGACCTTTTCCTGATAATAACTGTATTTATGAACTAAAAGGATTCCAATGCCATAACCAGAAAAACGCTGAATATGCTTTCGACTTGTCATGCGCGCGTATTTACAACGCGACCAAGTTAAATTGACGCGACATTTTAGAGAAATATAATCACTAACATGTATTACATAATGGTTAGTATTACAACTAAGCGAATAAAAGTTTCATTTGCAACTTGGCTATCGCCACACGAGATTGCTTGTTGTATTGTTTTTTTTATGACGTAACTTCACTTTAATACCTTCATTTCAGGAGTTAATGTTCTGTAAAACACCATTTATTTCATTAAGCTATCATTATTTATTTCCGAGATTTTCAGGAATCTTTTAGTGACCCGGATTCTTTGATCTCGAGTGTACTTAAATCCGTTTTCCAAATAACCATTGAATCACTATAAACAGCTAGTTCTCTCTGCCCACCCCTTGACATTTAGCGCATTCCCACGGACGCAGATCGGCGCACGATACCATCTCGGTGCGGGTTCGATTCCCGCTCATTAACATACAAACAGGTGCCGTCGACACGAAGTTATGGGGCATTGGAGATAATTTGCAAACGGTATTTGCTGAATAACTGTTCATTGTGCATCTGCGAACAATAGAATGTCTTGAGTAAGTGGTGATTTTGTGAATGGTATAGTATATTTTTATTATATTTTATTTGGGACAGCAAACAATTATACAATGTATATATAATATATAAATACTAAGATCTTAAGTAACAAACTATTACTTATTGTATGACCAGAACCGTTATCCACATATGCGATAGGTATATATACGTTTCCGGTAAACCGATAACTGTAAATGTTATGAAATTAAATTAAATTTGTACATAACAACAAAAAAAACAACAACAAAAATATTACATGGTTAGCCGAGATAAAATTTAATAAATAATAATAAATAATAATCTCACGCCTTTCATCCCCAAGGGGGTAGGCAGAGGTATTCCATTACTGGATATACCCACATTTCACGAGACACATTGGACCCCTAAACGTGATAGGTGGTGAACCCATCGCCGGACCGGGTCTATTTACACATGTCTCAGAATTAATTCTGAGACCTGCGGGTTTCCTCACGATGTTTTCCTTCACCGTCGAGCTAGTGATAAATATGTACGTAAGTTTTTGAAAAACTCATTGGTACATGCCAGCCGAGCCTCCCTGATTTTCGGCCGGCTCTTTAACCGTCAGGGCTATCACTGCTCTGTATAAAATTTTAATAATTAACTTTTTAAATGATTTTTTTGAGAGTGAAAATAAGTCAATTAGATGTATGTGTTCATTGTAGGACTTCATTATTCTATGCAGAGGAGCTTGTTCACCAGCATTAGAGCTAGTAGTATTTCAAGTCTACATATTCAAAAACTCAATAAAGTTGAATTAAAAAAAATATTAAAAAATTGGCTTCAAGAATTAGACTTTCATGCAACAGAAAATCTAATATCCTAATACTTATCTCTATAATAAATTCCAGAATTCCGTTTACATTTATCTTAAATTATAAATTATACCTTTAAACTAAATTATATAATAACAGCAAATCCCACACTCACTCACATACACTCACACACCCTAACATCACACGCACGCTCACACCAAACCCACCCTCTCTACATGAACCCAAAATCTAACACACACTCTTGCTACACTGTGCTTTATATAAGCCCTTGATTTCTGTATACCTAATAATTAATAGTTCATTATTTTGAGCATTTGTGCTTGAATAATCGCCGCAACATGGTACCACTGGCTTTCGAAACACAGGGATTCCTAGCTCGAAAGCCAGCGGAAATTTTAATGTATAACTAAATAACAAGCCCTTATTGTACTACCACAATCATGTAAACTATACCTCACCCATGTAATTTTGGCTTATGAATAAAGTTTATTATTATTATTATTATTATTAATATAGAATTATTTGTGGGGGTACTGCAGACGTATTCGCCGAGATCTACTCGGTATTTGGTACGAGATGTAATTTGTAAGGATGTAACAGTCAAACTTATTGTGCAGGATGTCGTACAACATAGCTGGATCATCAGAGATTGTACCTACGCTTTCGAAAAAAAAGGTAATAGGTACAGTACCCGGCTATGAGTTTTGCACATCGGCAATCATCGCATTTCCGAATACAAACGACTAATAACTTCCATGTCCATCAATTATTAGATTTATCGTTTATCAGAATTTGAATTAAGAACTAAAAACTTTATTTTGCGCGGCGGCTACGGCCACTGGACGCCTGAAGCGGCGTAAATATGCCGAATGAGGGCTACATGTTTGTGCCGTTAGGGGTGGAGACCACTAGACCGTGCAGGCAAGAGGATCAGGAACTCCTCAATGAGCTGTCAGTGCGTTTGGTCGAGGACTTTAGGTGACCAGAGGGTTGACAGAGATGTCAAAGGATCAGCCTAGCTATCCAGAGAGGGTATGCGGCCAGTCTAGTTTGAACCACATGAATACTCTTTGGATGATAAATTTTGTGTAAAGTAATACAATACAACAACTCTTTATTGAACACCAAAAACAACACAATATGGATACCAACATTAAATAAAGTACAATTGGCGGTCTTATCGCTTTTAGCGATCTTTTTCAGACAACCTTAGGATGGATGAAACTAAGAGATTTGAACTAGACGGTGCACTAGTAATGCACAGAACTATAAATATTTCTCTGTAGAAATAAATCTAAATAACTTCATTATCGTTGGCCCAATTTCCTTAGACCTCGGCATGCAGTCGGAAGTGTCACCGTCGCCTACCGTCGCTACCGTCGCGATAAATCTGCCAGAGCCCACACCACACGCCACAATTATTTACAGCTCTGCCCTCAACACCGGCTAGTTGCGACACCCGCTCCCGGGTGTGACTACACGCTTTTGAACTTCAACTTTTTATTGAGAGCAATGATAGCCATACGGATAAGGAGACCGCTTCTCATGATGATAATCAGTGAGGCTCGGGTTCAAATCCTGGCATGTACCAATGAGTTTTTCAAAACTTACGTACATATTCATCACTAGCTCGACGGTGAAGGAAAACATCGTGAGGAAACCCGCAGGTCCCAGAACTAATTCTGAGACATGTGTAACAGACCCGGTCCGGCGGTGGGCTCACCCCATATCAAGATAAGTTATAGGGGGTGAGCCCATCCCACAGGTAAAAGTCGGTATTCCCAGAAATGGAATATATCTGCCTACCCCCTCGGAGTAAGAAGCGTGATATTTTTATTTATTTTTTCAGTGATAGCCCAGTGGGTAAAGAGCCCGCTTCTCATTCTTGAAATTCAAAATTTATTTAGTGACTAATAACAAGGCACTCTACACTCGTCCATGAAGATTGGCTGAATGTAAACAGCAGCCCATCTCCACCGACGAGTTGCTGGTTCCAAATGCAGTACCCCGAGAACCCCGAGTTTTTAATATTCATCATCATCACCATCATCATCATTTCAGCTAATTGCTGTCCACTGCTGGACATAAACCAAAACAAAGTTTTTAATATTAGGAGGATAATATTACAATTTATTACAACTCCTAAGTCACCTAAGTCTAACTTAAAGCACTAGATCTGAACTAACGGTCAACACGCGTTACAGCTAGGTGGTCGCGGGTTCGATTCCTTGTTAATTGGTTACCAGTGTACTACGTTATGGCCGGCACTTGGATATTCGCGTGGTCGGCTAAGACTGGATTCCGGGTTTGCGAAAGTGGAAAAAACCGGTTTTAACTGGTTTAAACTGGATCTGGGTTTTAATTGGGTAAGAACTGTCGTTATTAATTAAAAGGCTTGTTATTTCAGTTGGGAGGCCGCGAGTAACCTGTTTGTTTGTTTTACTGTCTAACTGTTTGTCTATTTAGTGTGGGTGCTGTTACACAGCCCTCAGAACCAATTCTTCTACAGTTGGGTGGTTGATCACTTCACAAAAATTGTTAATGCTTACTTGAGACACTGAAATTGAATTGAAAATCCTCCACAACCTTGTCTCTCACATAAAATAATCTCACGGCTTTTATCCCCGAGGAGTTAGGCAGAGGTATTCCATTTCAGGATATACCCACTTTTCACGAAATTTTCTTTGGACCCCTAAACGTAATAGGTGGTGAGCCTATCGCCGAACCGGGTCTTTTACACATGTCTCATAATTAATTCTGGGACCTACGGGTTTCCTCGCGATGGTTTCCTTCACCGTCGAGCTAGTAATAAATATGTGCAAAAAAAAAATCCTTTCATTCAAATCCTGGCATGTACCAATGAGTTTTTCAAAACTTACGTACATATTTATCACTAGCTCGACGGTGAAGGAAAACATCGTGAGGAAACCCACAGGTCTCAGAATTAATTCTGAGACATGTGTAAACAGACCCGGTCCGGCGATGGGCTCACCACCTATCACGCTTAGGGGTCCAATGTATCTCGTGAAATGTGGGTATATCCAGTAATGGAATACCTCTGCCTACCCCCTCGGGGATGAAAGGCGTGAGATTATATATAATATATATATAAAAAAAACTTGTCCTATATAAATATAACCTCACTTATTACCGCATCGACTCCATAAAACCCCACCGTTTCCTAAAAACTTAACTCTAATCGCACTTCCTCCCAGAGTAGCATGTGTTTACAAAATAACCTGTAACTGCGCACGGTGCATCGCACGCGGAATTTGCGCCGCCCGCCCTCGGGACGGCAGTCGGCCGAGCGCCTTTGCCGCGCCCGCCCACGCACCGGCGTGAGATTTTGCGAAGCCATGCGAAGTCACTTACTACGTACTTCGCAAATATTTTTGTGTGAAAATTTTTGTTTTTTTTTCGTGGTAATATTGAAATGAACACAATGTAAAGTGGGGAAAAGGTTTTGAAATAGTTTTTGTCTTCCATTCTCTTCCAAACTTACAAATTTTGAGAAATTGACATTTTCAAAACTCAAAGTGAGTGTCATTTTTAAAAACTATGAAGTGTCTCGTTTGCCAATAATTTTTGACATTATTTAAAACTAAAAAGTGTATTGTTTAAGAATACAAAAACTGATTGTTTTTGTGGTTTAAGTAACAAGTTGTATTCCGTAATTGTGATTCAATGTGCAAGTGCAAGTGGACACGTGCTTAGCATAAAGAACCTGTAACTTATCAGGTAAGTTTATCTTAAGTCAATACTTAAAAGTGCTTCTGATCAGTTAATGGGTCCACAAATGTAATTTATTCGCTGATTAAGATACGCCATGAGCTGAATATTGCGATGTTATGCGACATACCTTATAACATTTAAATATTTGCGCAGATTGTTATTAAGTGCACGTTAAGGGTTAATTGTTATTAACATACCATCTGTCCCGGCAAACGTTGTTCTGCCATAAAACAATAATAGTAATAATCATGTATTCATTAAATGAGCATTACAATAATATGTCTTTGACAAAACACTATAGGTAGGTACACTACGGCAATATTAGCAAGAAAACGCTGTCAACACTTTGGGATGCCCATCTGAACTAGGATTTAACCTGTATTCCATGTATATGTATTCCCACAAACTGATTAGCAAGATACTTTCGAAATTAAATTATTTATTATTATTATTATATTTATTATTATATTTATTATTATATTGGTAGATGTAGATAATCTATCTTCTTCTTCTATATATATAAAAGAAAGTCGTGTTTGTTACACTATTTATAACTCAAGAACGGCTGAACCGATTTGGCTGAAAGTTGATGGGGAGGTAGCTTAGAACCTGGAGACGAACATAGGATACTTTTTATTTCGATATTCCCACGGGAACGGGACCTACGCGGAAACGGGAACGGGAACTACGCGGGAACGGGAATGGGAACGAGAACGGGAACGCGGGTGAAACCGCGCGAAGACAGCTAGTATTAATATAATCTATAGATATTATATATAATAATTTTTGACAACTTTAATTATATGTAAGTATTGTAATAATGATAAAATTTTAATGTAATAAGTTCCTATGACTTAATTTGAATCGATTCATAGACGTGGATGAAGTGCTAGAGCTGTGCTAGGTTCGTAATAGGTGGCGGTCTATTGTCTCTGCCTTCCCCGCGGAAAATAGGCGTAAGCCTAACTGTATATGTCTGTTTTAATATTGTTTTATATCAAATCCAGTAACTTGCTTTATTTGAGCTTATTTCCGAATAACATTCGACGGCTTCAACGAATAACACAAAAAAAATAGAGTCGATTGGAGAACCTAATTACTTTTTGAAGTCGGTTAAAAAAAGAAACATTGAAATCGGTTGGTGTGATATTGAGTTATTAGTCCATTTGTCTCGCACATACTTAATGCAAATTTAAGACTTATATGGTTTTTACATGGACTTGTCGGACCACATTTAAATGGGACCAAATTTGAAGCATCCGCTTCATAAACAGTCCATAAACGACGAAGTTATCAGCGCACATACATAAAAAAAAATACAGTCGAAATGAGACACCTCCTCTTTTTTTGAAGGTGAAAATAGATTTTATTACTCTCTAAATTAAATAACTAATAATAATAATATTACTCTCAGTCTGACTGACTGTTTGCTACAAATGAGTTCCTGTTTTTATCCAACCCGTCGACTCTTTAGCCTCATCGACTGTTTATCGCCAGACATGGCATTATTTCAATGCTCATTTTATATGTTTTTTATAAATAAAATAAAGCCCATGGCCGGTAAGCACTCGTTATTGGCGCGATAGCGTCGCGATAACAGTTAACGAATCGCGCGCCGGCAGCTAAACGGTTAAAAGGGCATTTGGTTTTTCTTTTTAGCGGTTTCAACCGTTTTTGTAAGGTAAATTGCCAGTTATATAGTTAATTCCATTATCCCGTTTAGCGGGCGTATTCACGGAGATTCGATATTCTATAAAATCTGTCGAATCCGTATGTCAAATAATATGACATCTGTGAATAGCCTATCTCGAAACCTTTCGACAGATTTTCCGATTCCGAATCGAATATAGAATATCGAATCTCCGTTAATACGCGAACAGTCCACAACTTGTATTTATTTATTTTTGCAGGTAATTGAAAATTACACTTAGAAAGGTCAATAGACACTAAACTCGTCCATGAAGATTGGCTAAATGTAAACAGCAGCCCATCTCCAACGACGAGTTAATGGTTCCAAATGCTGCTGATCTCAAATACATCCGGGACATATGAAATTTTGGTATTTTGAAAAAAATGTGGTGAAAGTAGATATCCAGGACGGAAGATCTCTGCCGATGCCGAGCGCGTATTTTTTTTAACTATAAGCTAAATCACTGGATTCAGGCGCTAGTTTGTAGAAGTTGTATCTAGAATTTTATCATGTCAAACCGTACGATCGAGACCTAATAGGATGAAGTATACTACATCTATCTATAATATATAAAGCTCGACTACCACTCACTGACTGACTGACTCATTGACATAATTGTTCTCCCAGAAGGAGTCGTTTTGGAGACAAGTCATATATGAGAAAAGTGTTCAAGATGGCAGGGTGACCCCGGGAAAATTCCGACTTTTCAAAAAAACAAAATGGCGGCCAGGCTTGCCTATCGTATCTCTTTTGTTTTCCGGCCGATCCGGTTGAAATTTTTGGAATCTGTAGAAATGTTTAAATGATTTACGAAAATAGTTAAAAAAGTTGAAAAAACAAAATGGCGGCCGCGTAGTAGTGTTTCAAAGTTGGAGTGGTTTTAGACCCCACTTGACCCGAATTGATCTCCCAGATGCCAATATGCTAAAGGGATGTGTTTGGTGTCATCGCACAGGGCATATCCTGTAGTTTACCAGAAAATCCCGAAAATACGAAAAACCAAGATGGCCGACCGGTGATTTGCTCCCAAAGAAAAGTATTAATTTTACCACATTTTGATTGTCGATTTTCGGCAAGATGGCAACACCTGAGCGAGTTGGTCTGTATAGCGGGGTTGGAGGTCTTGCTACGTAGTGTGGCCGTGTTGAAGAATTTTCCCGGAATTTTTCGTATTTTTTTACTTTTAACGCAAAATGTCAAAAGTCTAAATTTTACCATTTTGCAAAAACAAGTGACAGTCAGTGAAACATTTTATTCCTCCCTATGACCTTTTGTAGGTTTTTTGAATTTCACCTGGCAACACTGAAAGTTATGGCCGATTGAATTTTTAGGGTAGACCTCAAAAGACCCGAATTGATCTCCCAGATGCCGATATCCTACAGGGATGTGTTTGATGTCATCACATAGGTCATATCCTGTAGTTTACCAGAAAATCCCGAAAATCTGAAAAAACAAGATGGCCGCCCCGTTATTTTTGTTTAACTGAAAAAAATCAATTTTCTTAATCTTAATCGGCATTTTTTACACAGTTGGCAACACTTAGGAAAGTTTGCTTGTATGGAGCGATGGTGGGTCTCAGTAAACAGTGTTGCCATGAAAAAAAATATTTTACAAAATTTAATTATTTTTCGACTTAAAATGGCTAAAACAAGATGGGCGCCCCAAAATTAGACTTTATTTTTCTGTTAAAATACGACCTCACAGAGACACGCGTGGCCGCTTGCGGCCTCGCGCACCGCGCGACATCTAGTATATATATATAAAAATGAATCCCTTTTTCCCTTGGTCACGGCATCACGCGTGAATGGCTGAACCTACTTGGCTGAAAGTTGGTGGGGAGGTAGCTTAGAACCAGGAAACGGACATAGGATACTTTTTATTCCGATATTCCCACGGGAACGGGAACTGGAACTTTGCGGGATCGGGCACTACGCGGGGACGGGAATGGGAACTACGCGGGTGAAACCGCGGGGCGCTGCTAGTATTATAATAAAACTACATGAAAATTTTGCTTTAGTGTGATTTCTGGAAATTCCCACGGGAACTGGAATTAACTAGATCCGCACGGGCAACGCCTCTAGGCACCCTCTAGTATAAAAAAACGTTACAGACTTCAAAGAGTAGCTCAGCTATATATTAATTCACAATATATCTCAATGATATCCCATGTTTGTTGTAAGTATAGTTATCAACATCCCCAGTGCGCTTTCTCAACTAAATATAGTGCGCGCGCACCCACAGTAAGCCGCTAAATCTGTCGTGCCGACACAGCTTTGAGCCATGCTGCGTTCACGTCGAGCTAGTGAAATGATAGATAGCAAATTTTCGGTTATGGCACCTTACAAAACATTTAATTAAAATTAAAAAAATGATTATTCAAATTAAGTAATCTTTTAATGTATTTTGCTGTGCCTTTCAGGGTCTACAATGACCCCTTAACTTTAAGGTAGTTCTGGTAGTTAAGAATTAATACTCAATAAAATTATTGAGCAATAACTCTTAATTTGCTCACTTATAGTTTTACCCGCGTAGTTCCCGGTCCCATGAGAATAAGATGAAGAAGAGATAAAACATGCCTATGTTACTTCAAGATAATGTATTAAAGAATTGGTGAAAGAATTGTTAAAATCGGTCCAGAAGCTTGGGAGCTCAATACAAACAAACAAACAAACAAAAAATCTAATCTTTCCTCTTTATAAAACTACGCGCGGTTTCACCCGCGTAGTTGCCGTTCCCGTGGGAATATCTAATAATATTATGTTACTCAGGGATGTTCTAGCTTTCCATTGGTGAAAGAATTTTTAAAATCGGGCCAGTAGTTTTGAGTTTATTCGTAACAAACATACAAAAATACAAATCTTTCCTCTTTATAATATCAGTATAGATAACAGACATTGTTTATGGTAAACAGATTGACTGTCCATGTGTAAGCTTCTACTATCCTATTAGAATATTATCTCGGTGCCATCTAAACGCGACCGGTTAGCCGCACGTGGCCACCGGATACACAACTAATTGTAACCGGTGTGACTGTCCGCTTGTCTGTTTGTTTGTGCGGCGGACAGTGACACGAGCCGAGTGAAACATGGCCTTGAGACAATTTGTAATCTGAAACAATCGTTTCGGACTCATGGTTCTATCCATTTATTTTAACAATACAAATGCGAAAGTTATGTGTGGCAGTCTAATTAATAAAATGCCTTGAAGGCATTTAGGATAAGATAAAATGAACCCGTTTATTTAAGTACAGTGACAAACAGAGATTAAAAAAACAACACTACATAAACAAACAAATCAAACTTTTTCTATATTCATATTTAGCAACCGCAAAGCGGTAAACCCCTTTATTAACTTCCTCCTGCGTAGCATTATATGGTTTGAGTAGGATGTCTGTCTGTCTGTGTGTCTGTCGACAGGATATCTCCGGATCTACTGGACCGATTGACTTCAAATTCGGTCAGTAGATACCTTAGGTCAATACCTCGATCGAGTTTGAATTTCAGACCCGTGGGTCAAAAGGAACTGGGCATTTCAGACCCGTGGGTCAAAAATTTCAAAAATTTCAAAAATCTCAAAAATCTCAAAAATCTCAAAAATGTCAAAAATGTCAAAAATGTCAAAAATGCCAAAAAGTCAAAAAGGTCAAAAACGTCAAAAAAATGACAAAAAGGTCCAAAGTGTCAAAAATTTAGCAGTAAACAGGTGGAAGTTTGTCCATAGAATTACATTCTCTCGTTTATTTTAAGTCATGTTTACTTCTACAAATTCCATGGACTGTAAAAACCACCAAACATTCCGAATTTTAGTCTCCTCATCTCCGATAGCATCTTCACATACATCAAATAAGCGATAAAAACTTGGTATTTAGCAATAAAAGGGACCGATTACCATCACATAAATACATTGTTTCAATATGAATTTGTTTTTTAAGGTTCCGTACCCAAATGGTGTCAACGCGACTCTACGAGGCTCCTCTTTCTGTCTGTCTTTTATTATTAGGTTCCATAATATCCAAAGTCTGACTATCTGCCCTAGCTTTAGAGCTGTATCTTTTGAACCCTAAAAAGGCAAATTCAAATTTTACAGAAGAAGATTTAGGACGGATATTCTAACAAATAATAATAATCTGCATCTATACTAATACAAAGAGGAAAGATTTGTATGTTTGTAACGAAGAAACTTTAAAACCACTGAAACTATTTCAAAATTCTGTCAACATTAGAATGCTACACTATCCCTGAGTAACATAGGCTATATTTCATTCCCACGGGAACGGGAACTACGTGGGTACAAACAGAGCAACCACTGCACCACATCATAATACATTTCAATAAAGCAACACATACAATAACCATCCAATCAGGCTTCACGTTAAATCTCCAACGAGATTCTCGAACCAATTTCTCTGAAGCGCTCTCTATGCAAATCCTCTACTATTGTTACTCGCACACTCCTCGCTCGCTACTATTTATCAACAGCGTTTGTCAAACTTTAGTTTTTCATAATAAGACTGACTGCGGTAAATAAACTTACAGATTGACAGCTTTTTTATTATACATTAGGAGTTCCGCGCGATTTCAACCACGTCAGCTACCTTTTTGTTTACAATCTGTTCCGCGCAATTTCACCCAAGTGGTTACCGTTCCTGTGGTAATACGGTAATAAAATAAAGCCTATGTTACTCAGGGATAATGTAGCTCTCCATCGGAGAAAGAATTTTTGAAATCGGTCAAGTATTTTTTAAGTTTATTCGTTACAAAAATACAAATCCTTTCCTTTTTTAATATTACTGTAGATATATGTATTACTAGCTGATACCCGCGACTTCGTCTGCGTGGAATTTGTTATTCCTTTGCGTTAAGAAAATATATCAAGAATGATAATCTACACTATCTATTTATGTACAATAATATTAAGTATATGTATGTAGATGATACTTCTGTAAGTAGTTACCTAGGTTCTCAACGTATCGGTCTAAAGCGATTAGGTACACCTAAGAAACTTTAGCTATGGTATGTAGGTGTCATGTATGTCGTAGGAAACCGCTGTGAAGGGTTTTTTGGAAATTCCAGCGGGACCGGGAATAAACTGGAGCCGCGGGGGCAAACCCACTGGTCACCCGCTATCTATACATACTCGTATAATAAAACTCTAACAGGACCGTGTCTGTAGGTACATCAAATATTTTTTGAAAATTTTAGCGGTAGTGTAGTTAATTATCGATTAGATACCAAATCACATTTTTAAAATTTTTTTGTCTATCTGTCAGTCTGTGCACGCATCACGCAAAAAATACTGGACGAATTTTGATGAAATTTGGTATGGAGATAACCGAGTACCTGGATCAACATCTACAGTACTTTTTTTTCCAGAAAAATATCTCATTCCTATGGGAAAATATAGCTGGTTAAAAAGAGAAATAGGTACGTACTTTTCCGAAACGATCAATATGGTATGTAGATATCTTATACGTCATAGAAAAATGCTATGAAGGGATTTTTGAAATTTTCACGGTAACGGGAATAAATTCCTCAAATAGGCCCCCGCTATCACTACGTAGTATAAAACAAAGTCGCTTCCCGCTGTCTGTCCCTATTTATGCTTAGATTTTTAAAATGACGCAATGGATTTTGATGCGGTTTTTTTAATAGATAGAGTGATTCAAGAGGAAGGTTTTAGTATCAGCATTGCACCCGTGGCAAGTCGCTAGTCCTACTAATTTATTTTAGCAATGGAAAGCTTACTTTTCTAGGAGTAACATGGGCTATAATTTTTCCATTGAAACGGGACTGACGCGGGTAAAACCGGGGGACGTTGCTAGTAATAAAATAACACGCCTAATTCCTATTAAGGTAGACAGAGATAATAGACTGCCACTTGCTCGAACCTGGCAGATCACTCGTGCTTCTTCCACATCCATCAAAAGACGTCATGCTCGTCGGTTTCGGGTACTCTTTATCTGGCTTTTCTACAACACATCGGCGATCTGATCGATGTAGGTACGCTTAGGTCGTCCTCTACCGACACACCCATTCACAACACCCTTATATACATTACACCGTGCCGAGTCCGGGCCGGCCCCGTACGGGGCACGGTCAAACATCTATAGTATACTTTTGGTATGAAGTCATTCATGCTTGACACGGCATTGAAATCTCGGAAGGTATTGTTTACGGGGTCCGGCCCGGACCCGCCACGGTGTAACGTGAATCAGCCTTTAGACGACTTTCATTCATCCGCTCAATGTGACCAAACCACCTCAGCATTCCTTTTTCAATACCAGTCACTATAATAATTATCATCTTTCAAGCCGTTTCTTTATTTTCAAAATAAACATTATATAGGAAACGGGCATAAAAAGAGCATTGAACCTCTCTTGAAAACATCGTGATTATCTTCTCTCTGCTTCTCTAGATATTTCTGCTAAATCTTATTTACCCAAATCACAAAGGAGAAGGGAATACAAACCTATGACACGTGATGACATTATATACTACACCATTGCCACTATGATGACATTGACATGTTTACTTAGCAACGCCATTAATATAATAGCAATTTATTCATTTTTATATTGAAAATACTCGATAATCCGAATTTTCCGCATATAAGTTGTCGACTCAGATCGACTTATTTTTTACGCTCTTCAATTTGATGTGCGTTTCGTTCGAGTCTACCGTAGACACAGTTTTTGCAGCGTACGCCAGAATAGTTCGCGATGGCAGATTTTTTTCCGACTTACTTGATAATTATTGTGATATTTTGAAAAACTCACACACTATCTTAAAAAAATATACCCTATGTGTTATTCTGATGTATAAGCTATATAACTGTAAAGTTTCATCAAAATCCGTTCAGTAGTTTTTGCGTGAAAGAGGAACAAACATCCATCCAGACATCCATACATCCATACATCCATCCAAACAAACTTTCGCATTTATAATATTATAGTAGGATTAATTTGATATTATTCGTACACGATGAGGCATAAAAAGGAGTTAGGGTAAGTTTTTTTAGAATTCACTACTTAATTTATTTATTTACTTTTAAAATACTTACGTAGGCACTACTTATTGATGACTAGCGCGACGGTGAAGGAACACATCGTGAGGAAACCCGCAGGTCACAGAATTAATTCTGAGGCATGTGTACAGACCCGGTCCGGCGATGGGCTCATCAGTTACCACCTATCACGTTTAGGGGTCCAAAGAATATTTAATGAAAAGTGGGTATATCCAGAAATGGAATAACTCTGCCTACAAAGATAAAAAGGCGTCATATTTTTTATTTTTTTAGTTAGCTATGTAATTTATAAAGATTATATTTTTTCCTATTTTCTCGTGATTTCTGTCCTCTTGCATAAAGTTTGAGAAGCGCTGTGCTACAGTATGCAAACGTTCGATATTCTATTAAGATAGCGCCCCCTACCGACTCGTTATTGCACTCGCCATATTTTCGTCATCCGCGAAAATCTGTCAACGTGAGATATGGCGCGACTGAGGAATGTTTAGAAATGGCATCAAGAGATTATTAATCTAAGGATATTTTCAATCGACTTAAAAAAACGAGGAGGTTATCAATTCGACTGTACCTATGTTTTTTTATGTTACCTCAGAACTTTCGACTGGGTGAATTTTTTGAACCATCGCAAAATGTCAGATAAGCAAAATGACGGATTCGCAAAATGTCAGATTCACAAAATGACATTTTGCGATGGTGTCCTGTCTATAATTTAGACTAAGTCTGTAATTTTTTCCCGCCTCGCGGTTCGCGCGCCAAATATGAATATTATTCAAAGTGATTTGTCACAAATTGAAAGGAAAGCAGTTACTGGCAAGCGGCACTGGGGTCTTGGTTGGGAAAAATTTCATGTCATTCTGAGATGGAATGCGCCTACCCCGAGCTATGGGCGCTGTTTCTTTAAAAGGAAATATTGGGAACCAAAAATATACTATTACACAGTAATTCTATATGGGTGCCTGCATTTTTTTTGTTATTTTATTTGTACTCACTTAGTGAAAATTTAAAAAATACCATCCGTTATCGACAGTGTCATGTCGTAACATTCTCTATAAAAAAATATGTAATAAAATTGTGTACTAGCCGATGTAAGTAATGATAAAAATAGTACATAGTAGATCTTTTAGATACTCATGAGAAGTCTAAACAATTATTTCAAGCATTTTTGTCTACGACACGATACGACACGACATTGGATAAAACCGCCTTTGCCGCCTAGAAGCCGAGTCACTACATATTATAAAACAAAGTCGTTTCCCGCTGTATGTCTGTCCCTATGTATAATTAGATCTTTAAAACTACGCAACAAATTTGATGCGTTTTTTTTTTTAATAGATAGAGTGATTCAAGAGGAAGGTTTTAGTATCAGCATTGCACCCGTGCGAAGCCGGGGCGAGTCGCTAGTTATCTATAAATATAGAGTTTTTTTTACTGGGTCAGTAAGGGGACGCAGTCGCAGGCCAAAGCTAGTGCCATATTTATCTGTGTAAAACAAGGCCATCTTTCAAACTAAAGGCAGCCCCACACAAACCGTCGGTCGTCCGATTTACGGCCAACCCGATCGACTCGACCGATCACGATCCGGTCATTAGCGAATGCTAGTAATCGATTGGTGGTAGACGATCAAATTATTGGGTGTCGTTTGTACTAGTATTTTCTGGTTTATCAGATCAAGCGGGGATCGAACCCGCGACCTCCGACTCAGAAGGCAGGGTCACTACCAACTGAGCCAACAGACCCGTCTACAGACCCGGTCCGGCGATGGGCGCACCACCTGATTATACTGGTGAAATTTGGGTATTTCCTGATATGGAATACTTCTATTATAATAATTGAGTTTGGTTGTGACCGTCGTCGAGTGCGGACGCGCCCAACACGTGCGCTCTGGTCAATACGCCGCCGCCGCCCGCGCCTTTGTTTTCGCGCCTCCTTTGTTTTCTCGAAAGTGCGGACTTAGCCGAAACGCCCACGGTTGCACTCTGCTTAAATCCACGGCATAGGCTCTTATCCTAATCTATACCTAATCGTTCGGTAGTGATAACCTTTAGTTTGTGAGAGCGTCCAGAGTGCATTTGATAGTGCCTTCACTTACCAGTGTCACAGAAGGGACAGTTTCCTGCGAATACTCAGCCACAACAGCACTTCAACCCGGTGAGATCGTTCCTTATATGTATCTCCTATCCACTTACCTACTTATTACGATTTTTGCGAACCTCCGTTGAAACTAGTTGCAATCGATTCAATCTCATACAAAGTGGTTGCACTACTTAGTCTCTATTTCCCTCTTTAAAATAATTAATCAACCCTAGGCGAGTTCCGCTGTTCTCCGCGGATAGCTGTTAACACAAACAACAGCGCAACGGTGAACTACATCAGCTAAAGCTACACAGGGCCACGATCACCCGCTCCCCAAACCGAGTTGTTCGTCAACCCGACCAAATAGACTTTACAAACCATATCCCTACTAAGAGGGCATTACCCCACGCAACTTCGTAAGTAATTACACACAATAATTACACCCCACACATTCATCTGACTCCCACCCAGCTCCTAAAAAACAATCCTTAAAACCAAACAGCCCAACCCACTAAGATATACTTAGGTCTCTCAAAACACCTGCCTGATTAAAAAATTTTTTAGTCGTCTATCGTTCTCATCAATTCCAAACCCCCACTTTTGCCATCAGCTCGTATTAAAATAGTATATATTTATATACATCAAAACTTTATTTTTCGGTTTAAAAACTAAAATAGATAGGGTATTTACAGCAGGGCAATTACAACATCCTAATGTAACTACATATTTCGAAAAGCGATTACACAACATAAAACCTTTTACAGCACCAACTGACGGCCAATAAAACACCCAAGCGTTTTCTTAAAACCAATCCGGGCACATCTGGTGCCCAGTTGTGCACTCTGTCATTGTCTGAATTCTAACAGCGAAACTTTCATAAGTCACTATTCCTACCCATAAAACACTATCCCCTATTGTTATCTTCAAAAATCACAAACAAAAGAACTCATTGCCCAAACTTTCCCACGAGCGAAATAGCCCTTTTAGCAATAAATTTGTTATTGCTCGTCGTTAGACAGTTGTCTAATATCCTAATCGATAGCCTAATCGTTGGACAGTTGAGAGGAGATTTAATATGTTAGAAGATACTGGAGACTTAGGACTGAGCCCGCCTCCTTGTATAAGCTGTATCAAACCAAAGGGGTTTTTTTTTTAATTAATCTAATTGGTTTTTCCCATGGTTGCTTTTGGGTCGTATTTAACCGGTCAACAATGTAACTGTCATCTGGGGTCGTTAAAAAATAGAAACCGAATTTATTAGATTGGCGACAAACTTCACACCACTCAAAATCTAAAAAATAGCGTCATGCATGACCTTTACAGGCATACTTTAATTTATACTGGACATAAAAGGCTTTTAAAAACACCTAAAAAAAGATTCTGGCTCTCGATCTTTATTAAAAAAACAAGTAAGTATGTAAGTCCGTGGCTCCATCCGATTAAAACATAGGTACGAATAAACACCGAGGAAACTCGTATGGCTCATAATTGTGAAAATTTTCTGCGCTCTACTAATTCTCGAGCAAAATTTGTATAGTTTCAGTCAACTTTAAGTTCAAAGTGTCATATTATGTTTTGATGTAAGCATGTCTAATAAATAAATTGATTACGAGGCGTGTAAACCAACCCATACACGAGTAAAACCAGCGTGGTTGCCTCCGAGTCCTCTAGAATTTCTTTGCCCTTCACTTCCAAACTGTTACTTTATCTTCCGTTACTTTGTATCCCCCGAGATTAGAGCATAATCTAATACCTCCATTCCCTATCACTTCCTAGTACTCGTAACGCAACTAGCTATAAACTAGACGCGTTGGCAAACTGGCACGAACACGCCATTACTGGCATTAGTATTCGCGGCGGTGATCCGTCACAGGTGGCACGGCTGTGTGGAAGGTACTTTAGTATCGTTTGCGGATTTTGGCAGACGGAATTATGATTAATGTGATCGCTTGAAACTTAAAAAAAATATATGTTCTGCAGTAGCAGCACTAGAACATTTACTTACCATGTAACTTGTAATTTCTATTGTATTGTATTGATTTCCGGAAATAAACCGTGAAAATACAACACCAGTCCAGTGCTATTTGCAACAAATATTTCCATGATTAAACGAAGGAAGTGCTATTTACCATTTCCTTCATAGCGCAAACTGTTTAAGTGTCTGTGTTTGGACTTTGAACCGACCCTGTATTCTACGGCGCGCAGTATAAATCAGAGCTCAGCTTAAACTGGTTGTGTAAAGCTTGACTTGCTTTTGACTGTACTTAAAGTACTGTAAACACCAACTATTCTAAGTAAGATTACTTATAGCGTAGGTGAATGCACCGCTTTGCTGCATTCAAAACTATGTTAAGAATTACGTAAAATACTATGGATGTGCTCGCTGGGGTGAACTCGTAACACGATCTTTAAAAAATATTCAAAAAGCCAAGTGCGAGACGTAGGGTACCGTATCACCATACAATAAAACACGTGCGAGAGCAGTGATAGCCATTACGGTAAAAGAGCCGGCCGAAAATCAGTGAGGCTCGGGTTCGAATCCTGGCATGTACCAATGAGTTTTTCAAAAACTTATGTACATATTTATCACTAGCTCGACGGTGAAGGAAAACATCGTGAGGAAACCCACAGATCTCAGAATTAATTCTGAGACATGTGTAAACAGACCCGGTCCGGCGATGGGCTCACCACCTATCACGTTTAGGGGTCCAATTTATCTCGTGAAATGTGGGCATATCCAGTAATGTAATACCTCTGCCTACCCCCTCGGGGATAAAAGGCGTGAGATTATATTACTATTATTATATAAAACACGTATCTTTACTGACACCTTTTAATTTTAACCGACTTCAAAAAGGACGAGGTTCTCAGTTAGACAGTATGCTGTTTTATGTATATTACGCGAATTATGAACCAATTTTTATAAAAACTAAAATTTTTGGTAGATCATACTTCAGGGGTGACCCCCCTTTAAATTTTATGGAAACTAGAGGTACCTACCTAGTTTAAAAATTGATATTCGTCTCATCTCATTAATTGATAAACGAGCAGACGGGTCACCTGATGGTAAGTGACTACCGTCGCCCATGGACACCTGCAGCTGAAGAGTCACAAGTGCGTTGCGGGAGTACGCTCTCTTCTTGAAGGTTTGAAGGTCGTATCGGTCCGGAAATACCGCCGGAGACAATTTGTTCCACAGATCGGTTGTGCGAGGCAAAAAGTTTCGTGAGATTCTTACAGTGGTGGACCGCCAACTATCCAGGTGGAGTGCATGATAGTTTTGTCGCGTTGAGCGGTTGGCGAAACGCTGTGGCCGGTATAAGTCCGAACAATTCCTCTGAGCACTCTCCATGATACATTCGATAGAGAATGCAGAGTGAAGCTACATATCTACGCAACGCCAAGGGGTCAACATGATACATGCGATAGAGAATGCAAAGTGAAGCTACATCTCTACGCAACGCCAAGGGGTCAAAGGGGTCGGTCTGAAATTTCCTGGCAATCGACGATTCGAGTCCGTTGAATTCGGTCCAGAGGGAGAAGCTGGTACTGGGGTGCCCCTGCTTACAGATGAGAACAGTATTCCATATGCGGCCGAACCTGCGCCTTATAAAGTTGTAGACGATGGGCCGGACTGAAATACTGTCTCGATCTGTTTAGCACACCAAGCTTCTTCGAGGCTGGTTTTGCTTTACCCTCTAAATGGCCGCGAATTCGCGAATTTTAATTCTAATATTTATTTTTAATGGGACTAGTATAATAATACACTATGAATCAACGATCACCTCGTCTAAAGGAAAATCTTCCCTTTTCACGACGGAGGAGCATTCCACCTCCGCTCCTCCACATAGCCTTTTTGTGCAAGAAAAAAGCGCTTTTTTATTCTTTGATTAATATTTCTCTTGTCACTAACTAAAGTCCTTTTGTTCCAGGTAAGCGTTCTGAGTCCTGTTAATTAAATCGGGAGAGCCCGCGGACCCCAATTTATGCACGGACATGTCGCAGCACAGACGTGCCGTTTTGTATGTATGTATTTTATATCTACTTAAAATCAAAGGGTTTCGGGACAACCTTAGAACAGCTTAGAATAGGGTTGTGTCCTACCTAGTCAAATCAGTTACTTTTTACGATCTGTCAAAACGAAATTTTACTATGGAAAATGTACTGAAATAGCAAACCGTGACGTCATAGTTTGTAGTACTCAATTGCAGCACTTTTATGATTGTTTTATTATTTTTAAATTTGCTATGATTGTAAATTGAAAATCGAAATACATATTTTGAGGTGTTTTGGGATAATCTTTTTAATGTATGAGTACTCGCAATTTAATTTCGATGCTGTCAACTACCCAATTTTCTCAATAACGCACCTATTCAAAATAATACAGGTGTTTCTAAACTTTGTAATGATCACTGTGGTTAAGAAAAAATGGGTGACCGTCTAGCTAGATACTGGCATTATATCACGAGCGCCGCGGGCCCGGATATATTATATATACACATGCCACTATTTTTAAGAATACCTACTAGCAAGTTTGTGAAAATCGTACATAAAATATGAACAAAGTTAGTAGCCACTTTGCAGGCTTTTCTATTGAACGTGGTAGGATAAGTGTATTTTCATCTCTGGGGGCGGAAAGCGGCAAATTTCGGACCGCTGCGCTAAACGAAGTTGCTGCTTTCCGCCTCTGTCATAAAGAAAAAAAGTATACACACCTCGGGAAGTAAATAAGAAAGCCTCAGATCACATCTCATATCACAAAATTACATGTGATATGAGACATTTCTTATTTTATTTCCGTAGATGTGTAATATACTTACTATTTCAGTATGTAGAGTAGTTTTTTTTGCTAATACCATTTGGCTCGCGTGGGATACCCGTACATCCTCATATGTGAGGAAATACCCTTAGCTTATAGTCTGTTACTGGTTGATAATAAATAAATAAATAAATTTAATAATGATGGGAACATACAATTTAAAAAACATGAATAAAAGGGGTGTTAAGTTTCAAAGTAACTGCTTTTGCAGTCTCCTTAAAAATCTGAATGAGAGATAATAAATTTGGAAATCTTTTAATTTAATGCCAAAACTATAAATGATTGCGATTTTTCGGCTTTTTTACTTTCAAGCAAAAATCACAACTCTTCATGCCCAAAATGAAGACCAGAATGTAAAAATAAGAGGAAATAAAACAGTATCCGAAAAGTGTGTTAATTAAAAAAAACAACTATTGGTAGGTACCTACAATACCTTTAACTGCACACAAATAATATTCAATAATACCCCCTATAAACGGTATTATAGTTATTTGTTCGAAAGGTGACTTTATTGTGAGTGTTCAAGAAATTCTGTCCGTTTGTATAAATATGTATTTTTTGTGTCGAAGGTTTTTTAATTTTTAAAATCAAGTGTGCACAGATATAAAAAAATCAGGGTAAAAAACTCAAAGTCTAACAACAGTGACAACTCGTCAAAAGCTAAAAAGCCTCGTCACGCGGACGTGACCAATCTCAGTTCCGCATCTCGTTCCGTGTGGTGACTTAAATAGCAACTTGCCATCAGTGTTTGTACCCTTAAACTTGGCAGGTGGTGAACCGATCGCAGGACAGGGCGGAGTGCTGTAAGACATATTACACAAATTCTGGGATCTGCCAAGTTTAAGGGTACAAACACTGATGGCAAGTTGCTATTTAAGAGAATTTGTGTGTTATCAGGTTTAGTACTAATACCACAGAAATAATAATGCTAATACATAAGAAAGAACACAGTACCTAATAAAAATCACACATGTATGTTAAGATTTTGTAATTACTTTTCCAGCAACAATGTGTTAAAAAATCAATAATTAATTTATCTTGGCGCTATAAAAGAAGCAATTGAAAAGTTGCATTGTGCAGATAAGGGTGCGCGCATACTGCACGGGGGGCCCGGCATCCACGTTTGATAGGGTTTGCTAGACCCCCCAGCACCGGCGTTTAATGTTTATGTGCTCCACTCGGCGAGGGGCGCGAGTGAATTAGAAAATTGTGTGCACTGTGATAGGTATAAGCAGTTTATTTATCTAGTTTGGATGCGAAATGTTGCTGGTGAATCTGATAAAATATTTTTAGATAAATATCACGTGTTTCACGTTTACACGTTCAGTTAGTAGGTAAGTCTTTATTGCACACCAATAAAAAATGCAATGTTTAGTCTCAGTTCTTTTAATTTAATGCTAAAAACATACGGCTTGATTTCAAATGACATGTATCTATGGCTAATTTCTCAAAGCAATTAGATCAAGCGTTCGTTTTTCATATATTCCACAGCATCTTAAGTGCCACTATTTCGATTTCAACAAGATATTTTTGAATTGATAAAAAAGAAAACTCAAGAGAGTATTGTATTTCACTAGCTCTTCCCCGCGATTTTACCCGCATAAATAGGATATTTTTAGGAAAATTGTAGTCCATACTACTTCCATAAAAGTAAGCTTTGGATTTCTCTAAATTTTTTTTAAATCGGTTGAGTAGTTTTCATTACAATGAAACAAAAAAACACATCTCATCTTTATAATATTAGTGTACAATAAACATTTAAGTATATTGAGTTTTGTAGATCACCATCTGAACGTCTCAGAACATGTAGTAGTTCTCTAAACATGTCCTCAAGTACTCAAGGTCACGAGTCGACTCCACGGCCGTCGCTGTGCATAGTACCGTCGACTGAATGAACGAGGGTGCGCCGGACAACGGGGTGAGAGCGACGCCGGGGGATTGAACGTCCTTGATACTTGTGCTAATTATGTTAGGTATATAATTTTACTCCTTATCCTACTAATGTTATACATATGAAAGTTTAAAGTATGTTTGTGACTCAATCACTTAATAACGGCTGAAAGGATTTAGGTATAGGTATATAGCCTGGATTAGCAAATAGAATACCGGACGACTTTTTTTTACTAACATTTACTAACGTTTTTACTAACAAAAACAATGTTCTGAACAATGTCACTTTAGTTACATCTGTTCACAATTTAGTTTTTGTGTACTTAATTTTCGTTCACCTATTCTCATATTTTTATGGTGTATGAGATCGTATCTAAGAATTTAAAAATAAGACTCATTGTCATACACTTCAATTAAAATTCTATACTTAATTGATGCGCATACACGTAACAATAATTTTAGTTGCAGTTCATAAAGTATCAAGACCATTAAAGTGGTTTATAGGAGTTTTACGAGTCAGCCCCGAGCACGCGGCAAGGTTAGGTTAGTTCGCAACGTGGTCGCCTAGACGCGCCACCTCCGCGATCGCGTTCGAAATTCAAAATACTTCAAAACATTTTATAAATCAAATATATTTTGTTTATTTTGCGCAACTGGAATCGGAAGTTCAGTGTGAATGTGCGTTTATGAACCAGTGAGTGTTGTGACGTATTTTAACAGATGAGCTGTCAAAATTGGCAGTTTTGTTTTTTAAAAGTTGTAATGAAATGACGCAGTGGCAATAAAACATAAAACTAAGCAGTTCAAATTAAATTACTTAGAAATGCAACTTGTTGATTCTAACAGCAATCCAATTGGAATCCTTTTTATATAATTGCTGAGTATATTTTACCGTTACAGTACTTACAATAGGTAAATAAGGAAGCAAAACATTATTCCCCTCGCATGAAGCACAAATGCAACTGTTTACCAACACCGGTGCATCGATTTCACATAAAAGCGGCGGGAGGGGGTGGTGAGACGGGAAGGGGGCTGTCAAATATTGTCAAATGTTTTGCCAACTAGCCAATGACCTCTGTCAAAAGTTTGTATTGATACTGTCATGTTGGCTATAGTGACACTGTTTTCCAAATTAGTGAGTTTCTGTCACAAAACTCAACCGACTTAACGGAACGGAATAGGATATTTTATTTTGTTGGTAGAATCCAGCAAATAAATAAGTAAATAAATAATAAGTTGTGGGACACAATTCACACACGGTTGTTCAGCCCCAAACTAGGCAGAGCCTGTAGGTAGGTACTATGGGTACTAAACAACTGATAAACATACTTAAATAGGTAAGCATTGACCACCCAGAACCTTATTTTCATTAATCCTTAATTTTCAATGATTTTATTAATAAAAAAACAATTGACACGGGTCTCTGCCAAAACGTAACAAGTGACAAGCGCAGAAAGGCAAGTCTTCCAATCCCTTTTAGACTGAAGGAGAAAAATCATCATAACTTAACTAAGTAGGTACCTACTTCTTTTTATTAGGTCCTCCAACAGTTTCTACAATATTTCTTACACTAATACTTAAGCCTCTAACAATCTTAATACATAACCAATTAGAGGAGGATACCTCTTACTAAAAAGTGCAGCTACTATGATTAATACGAGTAACACTTGCAATGAAGTCTAGTCGTCTCGTCTCGTAGCGCCAAGCGCCTGTGTGGGTTGGTATTTACTATGAGTCACGCTGCGGAGTGATTTAGCTATGATACTCCTTGCAGGCGTTTTGCTTATAACGAGGAGAAATGAATATTTTTATTGATGACTCATTCGTCTTTAGTAGTTCAATTTAGGAGACTTTACCACAGAACGGAGTTAGATAATGTGTTTTTGAGAATGGTGAGGAAACCCGCCGGTCTAGTACCACGGTCCGGCGAGGGGCTCAGTACCTGCACGTTTAGGGACAAAAAAACAGGTGAAGAATGGGTATATAAAGGAATGGAATACCTACCTCTGCCTACCCCCTTGCGGATGAAACAGAAGATGTCTTTAGTGATTATCAATATTAACCTAATCAAATAATTAATGTTTATCGAACTATTCTAAGGGAAATCCTAAAACTTTGAAGTAGCTTATCTCTTTCAAGACAGACAGACAGACAGATAGAGCTACTTTGGCTTTTATATAAGTATTAGTATGGATACATATGTAGGAGGTTAAGTGTATTCCCTTTGTATGTGCGTTTCATATATTTATATGAGAGACGTATGCAAATGTACTTTTTTAATTTTATCAGTACAAAACGATTACGCCGTCTGAACTGTGAGGGGAATTTACCCTTTCTCACCTAATACCATTAAAATTAAACTCTATTACTTCAGCCATTCAGTTGCATTTCAAATGTTAAGTATAGGATTGTTTAGATTCCTCTTTCCGATAATTGTGGCGGCATTTTTCTTTACTGTTACGTTTTTATGAGTAAAACTCATGTTACTTACGTGACTTATAAAATAAACTTACTTGACATGTTCATAAGGTTGTTATTCGTACTAATTTCCATCTGTGACATTCTGAGCTTTCAATTCTAGTTATGAAACTATTCTTTTCTTTCATTGATAATTATAGGTCTACAGCTACACATTATACTTTGTATTGTTTTGTGTTACAGAAATTTATTTTATTATGGTTACATAAACACTTGTAACTTAATTACTAACTATTGTTAGTTTAGGTATTTTACCCCATTACCTACTTATAATAGCTCTCTTATTCACGATATTATGAACCCTTAGCCAGGTATAGCTTTTTGAATTTTCCATTGGTTTTCAACCTTATTTCAATTACATTAAGTTCAATTCACGTTCAATTTAAAGTGGTACCATAGACATATTATAATGGTACCTATTGGTCCACTGCCTGGCTAAGGATTAACTATAGGTACCTACTTGTTGGAAGTAGTAAGAATGTAGGTATTCATGAATAAGCTATCACTGATTTTATATAATGAGTGAAGCTACTTGTTAAAATATATGTATAAGTTAAAGGTCCTATGTCTCGGTTGAGCTTCAATAAATAAATATATAGTAAACAAAATTTCTCTTAGTGTTCAGGCTACTTTAAAATTATGGGAAACCTAGTTGACCTAAAGATATAACATGAAATTTTGAATTTACATAACCTATTATCTAATCTGCTTTGCGCTCAGGTTGTTGCGAAAGTTTGTAATTATGACTAGATGTTTGTTACTGTTTCAGACTAAAACTACAGAACGGATTTCGATTAACTTTACAGTAAGCTTATACGTTACCACAACATATAATATAATAATAATATATAATATAATAATATATAATATAATATAATCTCACGCCTTTTATCCCCGAGGGGGTAGGCAGAGGTATTCCATTACTGGATATACCCATATTTCACGAGATATATTGGACCCCTAAACGTGATAGGTGGTGAGCCCATCGCCGGACCGGGTCTGTTTACACATGTCTGCGGGTTTCCTCACGATGTTTTCCTTCACCGTCGAGCTAGTGATAAATATGTAGGACATAAGTTTTTGAAAAACTCATTGGTACATGCCAGGATTCGAACCCGAGCCTCACTGATTTTCGGCCGGCTCTTTAACCGTTCGGGCTATCACTGCTACCACAACATATAGGCTACAATTTATAAAGATAGGGTGTATGTCGCGTTCTCCCGCCAGTCTAAAATAACCAATTGAATTGGAACCAATGCCTCCGCTAAGATATTAAAACCCCCCGCTCATATCAACAAATTGTAGTATGCCATAAATCAGGGGACACGCCCTAAGCCTAGCCGATAGCTACGGGGGAAACTTATGGAAGACTAGCCCCTCGGTCTGGCTTTGCCTGTGTTTACCGGTCTCACGCGCTTCTTATTTGTAGTAAAAAAAAAAATAGTGCCACTGACTGACTGAGTAATAACGAAATGTCTAAATCTATAATTCCTATAATCTTCAAATTGGGCATTTAGTTAGGTTTAGGTTAGGTTTGTTAGGTTAGGTTCCTTAAATGGTTTATATCCGCTAATATTGGGTGGAAATTACCACGGGAACGGTCACATATATTTATGGTACGGACATAGGTTTCGCCTGCTGCCTGATATCCATCATCTTACTATCTTACTAATATTATATTGGTAAAAGTTTGTAAGAAAGAGTAACAATCATCCATTTGTTACGTTCACAAAAAAAACTATCTGAACGGATTAAACTTGTATGTATTGAACTAACATGTAGACTATCAAACGAAGTCGCAAGCGTCTGCGTGTAAAATAAATAACCTCAAAAATTCAACATAAAGTTTTTTTAGTCATAATAAACAAAGTCTACTCCATTACTTCTCCTGTTTGCAAATGCAGCAAACTTTTATTTGGAGACAGTGACAGCGGTATGCATGCAAGTCATTAGTGCAAAAGGGACAGGTAGTGTGCACTCGAGGGGTGGTAAACAAGTGTGTATAAACCGAAATTGATGAAATAAATTATCATTATGGGAAATGATGTAAGAAATTGTAATGTTTGGAATTATGTTATTGTTATTTGTACAAGACGTGTTTTTATTATTCAGGAAAATTGGGGATGTCCTTACATTTTGTCAGATATGTTTTACTTATACTGTTGTTGGTTTGCTTACAAGTGGAAGGCTTTTGTGTCAAAGATCGCGGGTTCAACTCTGACTGGATCCAATGTCTGCATTTCATGTCTATGATATTATTATGTCTGTGTAAATTCTGTATACTTATGTATGAAAAGTAACCGTGACTGACTGATCTATCAACGCAGTTTCTCTACAATATAGTTCTGTTGTAATATAGGCATCCGCTAAGAAAAAAAATTAATTCCCTCGGGAACGGGAAAAAACTGGAAACGCTGCTGGGCATCGAAGTATATTTAACTATCAGTGTACTAAAATGCGACTTGGGATTTTCAAGACCATTATAAACAAAAATGGGAAAATGACCATTACGACACTCTTTGGTAGCACTAAACCTTTTTTTTATGATTCTCTTACAACAAACCGTTGTACCAACAAAACTAAACTAAATCCAAAATCCCCCAATAAACATCACAAATTGGCAAACAATTTAGTTAAAATTTAACCCATGCGTTCTGTCGGTGTCGATAAACTCCGGTAAACACGTTTTACACGCCACGGAAGGGTTAAACGGGATGCATAATGCCGTATAACTCCCGTTATTGTCACTTGCATTTCGGTACTGTAGTCTATTTCAAGAATCACTATCACTACATAGTATAAAACAAAGTCGCTTTCTCTGTCCCTATATCACTATGTCCCTTTGTATGCTTTAATCTTTAAAATTACGCAACGGATTTAGATGCGGTTTTTTTTAATAGATTGAGTGATTCAAGAGGACGGTTTTAGTGTTAGCATTGCACCCGTGCGAAGCCGGGGCGAGTCGCTAGTTGCTTATAAATTAAACAAAAAACCGGCCAAGTGCGAGTCGGACTCGCGCACCGAGGGTTCCGTACAACCTTGCAAATTTATGGTTTTCGTAATTTTTCCTTTATCTATGCTATAAGACGTTGCTTCGTACCAAATTTCAAGATTCTGAGTTCACGGGAAGCACCCTGTAGGTTTTGATTCCCTTGCAAGTGTCGAAAATTTGCGGCATAAACGGCTGTATCTTTTCATTGCGTTGGCTTAGAAGTTTGATTTTTTCACAGCTTCAAGGGACAGTAGACCTTAGTAATTGATATAAATTTCAGCTTCATACCTCCACGCGTTCCTGAGAAAAAGGGTCTTGACAGACGGACGGACGGACGGACAACAAAGTGATCCTATAAGGGTTCCGTTTTTTCCTTTTGAGGTACGGAACCCTAAAAATCACACTACAGCACAAACAATTTAGCAAACGAATGTCGTAAAGGCAGCAGCGTTTGACAGAATTCTTGAAACTGAAAAGATTTGCGTATTTTTTTATCTTTTCAACAGACTTCAAAAAAGGAGGAGTGTTGAATTCAACACATGTTTTTTTATGTTTGTTACCTCAGAACTTTCGAATGGGTGAAGCGATTTTGATGATTCTTTTTTCATTTGAAAGCTGGTACTTTCCGTGCCCAGTCCAGTTTGGTCCAGTTCTGACAACGGCGTTCTTGAGAAAACCATATAAGTTGAAGTCGGTTTTCTACTCTTTAGAGTTTTACATTATATATGTTAAATTGGTTTGACAACTACTGAAAATGTCTTCCTTTTTCTGAGAGAGACAATAATCTCTTTTCATTTCTGCGGGAGGAAAGCGGCACATTTCGGCTCGCTGCGCTAAACGAAGTTGCCGTTTTCCGTCTCCGTCGAAAAGAAAAAAGTATACACACCTCGGGAAGTAAATAAAGCCTCAGATCACAATGTATGTAGACAATTAAGGCGGATTCATGTTACAACGGGACGGGCCCCATACGGGCCCGGAGGTGCCCCGTCCGGGCTCGGACGTGCCCCGCCCGAACCATCCTACAATACGCTCAGAGGGGGCACGTCGGGGCCAGCGCTTCATACAAAAAATATTTGACTGCTCCCCGGACGGGTCACGCCCGGGCCCGGACGGGGCCCGTCCCGTTGTAACATGAATCAGCCTTTACATGTGACACGAGACATTTCTTATTTTACTTCCCTAGATGTGTAATATACTATTCTACAGTCCGCAACGGGAGTACCACGCCGAATATTTGCAAATTCATCAGTTATAAATGTTAAAGCCCCAAGCGGGGAGGGGGAGGGGGGGTGGATAGGAAGACTCATTAATTACCAGAACACAAAACAAAACACCATCAACTCTAATGCATTTACTAATATACCTCGTGCACTGTCACGGTAGAGTTCGTTTCCTGTTTGGTTCCGTACCCAAAGTGTGCCTACGGGACCCTGTTGTCTGTCTGTTATTTGGCTTTATCTTATGAACCGTAATAGTTACAGTAGAAATTTTCACAGAAAGTGTATAAGTAATATGAATAAAAATAATAGAATATTTTTTTAATTGCGTCATTGGTGGTACAGATGAAAAAATACATCTTTGGCAGTACATAAAAATGTTTGCCACAATTTAAAGGTAGACAAAATGGACACACTTATTTAATCAAAAATTCATAAACTCATTAATATTCTAAAAATTACATTCATTAAGCCATTAATACAATTTTCTTTTAAACATTTTAAAGGGTAAGTCTTTAATGTCATTCGGGATTTTATGATTATGAGCAACAGAAAAAAAAGTGGGGTCCCAAGGTTTTTGGAGGCACAAAAAACCTTTGTGTGTGAGTCCGATTCACACTTGGCCGGTTTTTTACTAGTTTACATTTGTTACGTTCAAGGTAGTATTTGTCAATTTGACATCGGGGTGGGGCCATGCTTAAACGAATAGGTATAGTTTAGTCGTAATTAAAACGACTTTCTTGAATTTTCGTTCAAAAACTCAGTAGTAGATATATTGTGGTTAGTAATGATTTAGGCCCGAATGTGCCAACTGTTAAAACAATATCCTAAGTGATCACCAAATATATCAAATCATATTTATGCGTAGCCTGATGAGTGACAGACAGATAATGCCTTAGGCATTAACTCAGGTCCCAGTATTAATTCTGAGACATGTGTAAATAGACCCGGTCCGGCGATGGGCTCACCACCTATCAAGTTTAGGGATCCAAAGAATATCTCGTGAAAAGAGGGTAAATCCAGAAATGGAATACCTCCCTACCCCTTTGGGGATAAAAGGCGTGAGGTTATTTATTTTTATTTTATTTCCCATTAACTTAGCCATAACGAGTCCAATACAACAACGGTTTCAGGATGTTGTTGGGGCTGCCCCGCTTCTGCAGTGCTTCGGGCATGTTCGCGGAGGCGCGCACAGACGACTTCCATGCCATAACGCGTAAAAAAGCGGCATCTTTGCTCTGCAGAGTACGGTCAAGCTCAAACTCCATCCTGAAGACCGCAACTGGGAGATACGACTCGCCCTTCATGCGACACACAGCTCAGGTGCTGGTTAAACCAAATCCCGGCTAACCAGTGCCTGAAATGCGTATTTTTGATTTTGTTATATATATTTTTTTTAGGATTAAGATACTAATATAGTTATAAGATCATTGTTACTAACAAAATGGGCCTTTGTAGTCTAATAAATTACAATAAATAATAATAATAATATGTACTTAGATACATACATTCTCTTGGTACACGAACTCAAATAAATTTATAATATTAAGTTACTGTGAAACCCCTTATACAGTGTTTTTCTGTTGTTCATGTTAAGTATTGGTAAACTGAATTATAATAATGGTAGTTACTTAATCTCTATACAAATAGAAAAGGTTTTAAAAATAATTTCAAATCAGTCTTTATTTTGTACAGAAAAAATAAAAATAAAAAATAAATAATCTCACGCCTTTCATCCCCGAGGGGGTAGGCAGAGGTATTCCATTACTGGATATACCCACATTTCACGAGATACATTGGACCCCTAAACGTGATAGGTGGTGAGCCCATCGCCGGACCGGGTCTGTTTACACATGTCTCAGACTTAATTCTGAGACCTGCGGGTTTCCTCACGATGTTTTCCTTCACCGTCGAGCTAGTGATAAATATATTATGTACGTAAGTTTTTGAAAAACTCATTGGTACATGCCAGGATTCGAACCCGAGCCTCACTGATTTTCGGCCGGCTCTTTAACCGTCCGGGCTATCACTGCTCTACAGTATAGTTTTGTACAGACTTGATAAAAATATTGCATCACACAAAATGACTATCAAATCCTCTCAATTACCCTCATCCCTCACCGTCAGGGGTAAACAGTAAGCACACAATAGCACTAGCAATGAATGTCGCCATGAATTCTATATCTTCACGGCGTGACGTAAGGGGTTCGAGATTTATTGCTTGATGGCCCTCTAGGACTTACAATCCGTATTATGATTAGGAAGGATATATCTTCGATTATTAGAAACATTATGATTAAAACTTAGTGTTATTTTTGTAGATTTTGAATAAGACTACATTTAGGTTAGTAGGAATTCTATGATATTTAACCCTACTTAAAATACTAGGTAATGTAATCGAGCAACGAATTGATGTGATTGTTTGTATAGACATAGTAGGAGAATAGGTAGGAGAAGAAAGATACTTTTAATCTCGAAATGCGAAGTCGCAGACAAAAGCTAATTCAGTAGAACATATTTTAATACATTACATAAATTTGTGACCAAAACCCTAAATAGAATCTAAGAATAGAACTATCAAAAATATTACCATTCTTAGTGTTCGTCAAGTCTATAACGTTCTTAAGCTCCAGAATAACCCTGTGAATGCCGCTCCCCTTAATAACGCTATTTTCCGAAGGGTGCTAAATGCAATCCTCAGATTCTCATGCACTTCCTAAACAAACCATATCTAACCTTACCACCTTTCTTTTGAAATCCATTTTCGTCTAACCCTAACTTGCTGTTTCCTTTGAATTTTCTTTCATCTACCAAATATTGTCCTGCGATTCCTTTGGGTTTTGTTTCAGTGTTATTAGAGTTGGTTTTTCTTTGACTTTGGTTAAGAAAAGTTTGTTACGCGTCAGCTGTAGACCTCCTTTATCCATTATCAATCATTGTTGTAGATTTAATAAGAGTTGTAAGACGTTTGAAGGATGAAGCACAGCTTGAGATATTGGCGCCCTTTCATCGCTTTTGCAATTTATCTTATAATTTATCTTCTAACTGACTGAACTAAGATTTTCAACAATCTCTGATATCGTTGCATTATACTGTACAATCAACATGAGTTGCATTTCTGTTGTGATCTTTGTGAATTTACTATTTCTGCAACTATGCGATTTCATTGTTAAATTTTTTAAATCTCGTAGGCATAGAAAAATCACGGATAATCACGACAAGCCTGATGGCTCAATTGGTAGTGACCCTGCCTTCTGAATCGGAGGTCGCGGGTTCGATCCCCGCTCGGGGCCAACATTTGTGTGCATGAACTTTTGGCTTCGTGTTTGGTCGTTTGATATTAATTTAAGTAGTAGTTTATTATTTGGTACTTGTTAGTACTTGGACTAAATAACCGTATGTGAATTGTGTCCCACAATTTATTTTACTTCATTTATAATAAAAATAATAGCACAATAATAATTTATACAACCAAATTAAAGGTGCTTATTAAAAATAATCTTTGTACAACATTGTTATTCACCTGATGAGGTACAACAAATATCTAAAAATGCAGTACATGACCATAACAAACCAAAAAGCATACCAATCTTAATAAATACAATACAAAATACAACGAACACAACATATGTGATACTGAAAACGATCCAGAACATATTGATGCGGTTGTGAATGTGAATCAGTGTAATGATAATGAAGTAAGTGACCACAAAGACGATGGCAGAGCACTGGTCGTGGCTGACGGGGGCGGAGGCCTGCGAGTATACCTATAGTCCTCCAACGCGGCCGAGCAGGCCTCCCCACAGGCCTTTAGTGAAGCTGGCCACCAGCGCCCATCTTCACACCATTGCCAGGTTAGTTCAAGTTTCACTTAAGACTAGCTACATCAAGTTAAAAGAGCATTATGATGGTTTATAACATCGACATAAATAGATTGAAGCCAAAAAGCAAGTGGTGTAATGAATACATTTTTTAAAATTGCTAATACGGTAAGTAACTAATTTTTATATCTGGCGACATTTTAAAAGGCTCAAATTTGACAGCTGAGTGACATGTGAGTGTCAAACAAAAGTTGTATCCGCTTAGCTGGCGCTCACTTAAGTCTAGTTCGCAATATAGTCGAGTCCTTGTTCGTAGTACCAGAGACCAGTTTAAATAACTGGTCTCTGGTAGTACACATACACATATACTTAGAACTCGACAATATTAGGCTCCTTTGCCACTACTCCTGTATTAACATACTGAACAAGGACTAGACTAAATTACTGGCCTAGTGCGAAGGCTTAAATTGTCCTACTAACTAAAAACTACGGTTACCATACCTCTTTAGAATGTTGCGTGAATTTTACTTGGTCGCGCTATAGTGCCGCACACGTCACAAGTCGAACGCGTACCTATGACATTTTGTCATTCTATTCGACCTACGTTACGTTTTACCTGTGGTTTTACAAAGCCATCTTGATAAGCCCTCTGACTCTTACATCAATGTACAGTGTTTCTCTTTACGGATCATTAAAAATAACAACTTCATTAAAGTATTCATTAAATTCAAAGGCCTCCTGTATTACCTTGTTATTTTGTTCCATTAGTATTCACGGCAACGTCTCATGAAAAATGGTGTGGAATTCGCAATGGGGACGGAATGCTTCAGAAAACATGTTACTTTTCCTTAGCGATGTTTCTTGCCGTTTGATTTTGCACCTTATGAACAGGTTAAAAGCTGGATCTGTTGTTAATATTGAATGGTGCTTCAAAAGTTCATTTTATTTATTCAATGTGAGCTTCTATTCTTTTGCGCGAACACACTTTATTTTGTTGTCTACAGGTAATGTATCGATGTCAGTTTCCATTGCTACAGTTTCTTCTTTGTCTCCAAAGCTCTATCAAGTTATTGAGACGCCTTTTTGTTTTTGTTAACACTATTTCAGAACTTCGGGTCAACTCAAATTAAAATAATAATAATAATATTTATTTATTAAATACAATATACTATTACAGTCCATTTCTATACTAATATTATAAAGAGGAAAGATTTGTATTTTTGTTACGAATAAACTCAAAAACTGCTGGACCGATTTTAAAAATTCTTTCACCAATGGAAAGCTAGAAGATTCCTGAGTAACATAGGCTATATTTTATTCCCGTTGTCCCACGGGAACGGGAGCTACGCTGGTGAAACCGCGCAGAACGGCTAGTTGTTAGTAAATTTAAACTTATTCTATGTTAGTGCCTTAACCTATACATCAATATACCTACATATTTACAAAAAAACATAAAAGCCGTTCGTTCATTAGTCCCAACAATCTAAAGCCTGAGTTAAAACCAATCAGAACTTTAACAATGGGCAAGTCTTACCGCCCCGCAACAGTCTTCAGGCTTTCATTCAAATTAGCGTAACATTGCAACACCAGTGCATGTACAGTTGAAACAGCTGAAAAAGAAACTCTTTAACAAATTATTATTTTTATTCTAACTCTTTTCGTATAAAATAGCAAAGCAGTGATAGCCCGGACGGTTAAAGAGCCGGCCAAAAATCAGTGAGGCTCGGGTTCGAATCCTGGCATGTACCAATGAGTTTTTCAAAAAACTTACGTACATATTTATCACTAGCTCGACGGTGAAGGAAAACATCGTGAGGAAACCCGCAGGTCTCAGAATTAATTCTGAGACATGTGTAAACAGACCCGGTCCGGCGATGGGCTCACCACCTATCACGTTTAGGGGTCCAATATATCTCGTGAAATGTGGGTATATCCAGTAATGGAATACCTCTGCCTACCCCCTCGGGGATAAAAAAAAAGGCGTGAGATTATATATATATATATATATATATATTATACTCAATAGAATTAGTATTAGGTAAGTATGATTCTTAGTAGAATTATACTTAATACTAAATTGGGTAACAAAAAATACAACTAAATACCAAAGATATTATATATTTGACTAAATACTACATAAAAAGTAAACAATAAATTTCGTAGTTACTAACAAACTAAAAACATACAAATAAATATATTTTTTGCCTGTATAAATTGTATATATGTAACACCTTTGTGTAGGTGTTACATATAAAATGAAATGCAGTGAAATTCACGGGCAGCCGCGAATATACAGTATAGCAATCCCAGACAGCGTTGACAGTATGATGGATGGCTGCAGTATACTGCCGGGCCTGGATTTGAAAACTGAAGGTTGTATGTGAAACGGTGTTCAGAATTAATTGTCAGGTGTGGTAAGCTAAAATGTTTTTATTTATCGAACATTAAGTACAGTTATGTGATAACTAATGTTAGGATTTGATGAGAATATGCTAAACAGCCAAATGTACCTAACTAGAGACCCGCCCCGACTTCGCACGGGTGCAATGCTTATACTAAAACCTTCCTCTTGAATCACTCTATTTATTAAAAAAGGCGCATCAAAATCCGTTGCGTAGTTTTAAAGATTTAAGCATACATATGGACATAGGGATATAGGGACAGAGAAAGCGACTTTCTTTTATACTATGTAGTGATGATAAGATAATATTTTATTCTGAAACTGATAGTGGTTGTTACTTTAAGTAAATGTCAAACAGTACGCACATAAATATGTCACTAGCTCGAAGGTGAAGGAAAACGTTGTGAGGAAACCAGCAGGTCTCAGAATTAATTCTGAGACATGTGTAAACAGACCCGGTCCGGCGATGGGCTCACCACCTATCACGTTTAGGGGTCCAAAGAATATCTCGTAAAAAGTGGGTATATCCAGAAATGGAGTACCTCTGCTTACCCCCTCGGGGATAGAAAGGCGTCAGATTATGTTATCATGTACAAACAGTAAATTTCGAACACTAATGTGTATTGTCTAAGGAAATGCAACTAAACATTTACCTACGGTTATTAAAAAAAACTTAGGTAGCTACCTTAACTTTGTATATTGATGGTCAAAAGCTATTTTATTAAATTACTTAAATTTTCAACCTTAATTTTAAAACTTACACCTTTAACCCTAGTGCAATCTCAGCTCTGAGACAATGACTAATCGCTGTGCTGCCATCTTCTCCACTCTAAACATATTCCCAACACGTAGTGTTGCTTGGGGAGAAATAAATATTACCCCAAACTTGCTCTCTAAATGCAAATTTTTATATTTTCCCGTCAAATAAAGCCGTCGTGTGTTTTACTCTGTTTATTGTTTCCCCGGGAGGGAACAGGTGGAAAGCTTTTCCAAACGTGGCATACCAATAAGATGTTATTGATACTGCTTTTACTCGACTGAACCAAAAGGCATTTAATGTTTTAAGGTACACATTTATGTATGTGAGCTATTTTGGAGTAATCTGCAGATGAAAAGGTTCGATTTATTTTGAAGTTTCAGATGTAGCTATATTCACCCTTATCTTGATATTCATAATTGTTGTGCAAAAATTCCATGCTTCTAGACCTAGCTGTTTCGACTGTGTGTAGATCAAAGGCAAAAAGATGTAGTGTTTACATTAGCTGAACTATGGGTGTCCAGTGCTGGTTTTCAAACTACTTAATATTACTCCTTCTAAAAGTTATAAACATACTGCGCTGACCCTAAATAAAGGAAATGGAAGAAGGAAGTGATGTTGATGATAATTCTGTAAACATTATACTTTCACATGAAGCTTGAGTGGAACCTGCCGCAAGATATATAATGCTTAATAATATGAAACCAAAATACCACTCACTCACAAATTGCTTAATCATGAAATATCTGAAAATATAAATGCTACATACTTGAAGTAGATTCCGAATAGGGAGTGGTTATAATCCACTAAGAAATGATTTTGCGAAATTCCCACGGGAACGGTAAAAAACATGATCCGCGCGGGCAACGCCGCTGGGCGTCTTTATTTATATATATACTAGCGACCCGCCCCGGCTTCGCACGGGTGCAATTCTGAATTTTCTTTGCTATAAACCTTGCGGAGCCCGAGACCTTTCCAACGAATGCAAAACCATGGAAATCGGTTCGTCAGTTCTGGAGTTAAATCGTCAGGAAGGAAAACCCGACTTATTATTATATAGTAGATTTATTCAAGTACAACAAACAAATGTTTGGGGAAAGCAAAGGAAACTTGATAATTTCTCCAAATTTTCTTCACCCCACCTGAGTATGTCACATGCTGTCAGAGCTGCCATCATTAGCAGCTGACGGATTGTTTCTGCTCACCCTCCATAGTATGATTGATGATAAAACTTGAACGGAATAAATAGTTGGACGGAGGAAAAATTAGTTGCACTAATGGTAGTTTATAAAGAATGGTCGTTAAATTGATTATCATAAACTACCTGATCATTATAATTTGTGTGTCAACTTTTTAAATAATGGAGGAAAAAAGTGTTGGAAAAAAAGTATACACACTTCGGAAAGTAAATCAGAAAGCCTGGAAAGATAATTTTCAATTACATGACTGTGATCTGAGATACCTATTTCTTATTTTACTTCCCTAAGTAATATTTCATTATAGTTCATCTACTTATTATACATTCTTTAAATCTACTTCTACACTAATATTATAAAGAGGACAGATTTTTATGATTATTAGGTACATGTTTGTAACGAATAAACTCAAAAACTACTGGACCGAATTTAAAAATTCTTTCACCAATGTCAAACCTAATTTTCTGGGCACATTAAGGAACGGGTCTGTAAGCTCGCGGAGAAAAGCAGTCTTAATTCAAATGTGTTGGTGACGTCACAAAAAATGCTTACGCCTACATGAGAGACTAGGATGATTCGCATAGACCTTGCCAGGTGCGATTCCAGTTCGAACTGTAAATACATTGGCCACGAAAATCCCGATCATATTCCCACGGGAACGGGACCTAAGTATGTTGAAATCTCCGAAAACAGCTAGTAAAATTCAGACAAAACTAACCACCAAACTTTACCCCGATCTAATAGAGCTATAAACCTCCTAGTCACGTAGGAAATCAGTTAAGGCCTCTATACTTTGGCCGTTCGTCCAAGAGTGATGGATAGCGTGAGAGATGGGACGAGAAATGAGCTGTGAGATGGGAAACGTGGGGAGAATGCTGAGATTTCGGGTTTATACGGAGTAGTATATTTTTAAGTCCCTAAACGTGGAAAGTGGTGAGTACGCTATTTTTTCCTTGTGAAGAAAAACATCTTGAGAAAACCTGCAGTTCCAGAGTCAGAATACCTTCAAAGTCAAAGTCAAAATGTTTTATTCAAAATTCAAAATTTATCGAATCTTAACGTGTCTGCCTATAACATGTTAACGCTCCAACGGAGATGGTGATGTTAATACTTAGCGAACTCCGATCAAAGTCCCTGAAGCATCTCAACTATGTAATTCTGGGCCGCAGTCCCCCCTAATCAAAACGCGAAGCTGCTGGTTAGTGACTTGCAATACGACACAATTACGGCTCCCGCCTATTACGAATGCTGTCAATCATAGCTTCCACTCCTCGCTTACTGGCCCCGTGTATGACGCTCCCACTTAGAGGTCTTTACCAGCTAAGGAGCTGGGTATACGGGTGACGAATTTTATGTGTAAATGTATTTTGTTCTGTAGGTCATCAGAATTACACTTATAACAGTCAATAGTCTAATAACAAGGCACTCAAAACTAGTGCATGAAGATTGGCTAAATGTAAACAGAAGCCCATCTCCACCGACGAGTTGCTGGTTCCAAATGCCCGAGAAGAGCCAGCAAAAAACTCAAGGGTAGCTCTTTTTAATAATAGTAGTAACGAACAGAATACCAACTGAAGTGCTTTTCTTTGGGGTGCCGACAAAAATACTAGCTCGACGGCGAAGGAAAACATCGTGAGGAAACCCGCAGGTCCCAGAATTAATTCTGAGGCATGTTTAACAGACCCGGTCCGGGCGGCGGCGTGGGTTCACCGCCTATCACGTTTAGGGGTCCAAATAATATCTCGTGAAAAGTGGTTATATCTAGAAATGGAATACTTCTGCCTACCTCCTCAGTTACATATTGTATATTATCCACTTCAAAAAGCTGGAGGTTCTGGAGGTTTTTTTATGTTTGTTACCTAAGAACTTTCGACTGGGTTAACCGATTTTTATGATTATTTTATTACCTACTAGCGACCCGCCCCGGCTTCGCACGGGTACAATGCTTATACTAAAACCTTCCTCTTGAATCACTCAATCTATTAAAAAAACCGCATCAAAATCCGTTGCGTAGTTTTAAAGATTTAAGCATACAAAGGGACATAAATAACATAGGGATATAGGGACAGAGAAAGCGACTTTGTTTTATACTGTGTAGTGATAGTGATTTTAATTTGGTCCAGGTCTGACAATGGCATCTATGAGAAAACTATATATATAAAATAAAATACCAGTCAAACAAAACTAATGTTTGTACGGACCATTATATGTGTAACCTCGCAAAATCCACAAGCCTCAATCTTCCTAATAGCACACAATTAGGAAACAAAAAAGTTTGTCCAAGATATAAGTTTGTAGGAGAGGTGTTGACGGCCATTGTTTCAAATGTCGCACACCAGAATGCTTTGCTGGTTGATATGTACGCTGGTGCTGGCTGCGTGCCCAGGGTCCAGGGGAGACGCGGAGGTGATGAGCCACGTGCACGCCCACTTCGGGAAGGCCTTGGAAGAGTGCCGGGAGGAGGTAAGAACGTTTATCGTATTTTGATGCTTCCAGGATTTGCTATGATTGCTTATAGTTGCTCGTGTGCTAGAAGTTTGGGGCCAATCCAACTTGCCTGTAGGGTAAGTGGTGACTGAGATTTCCATTTGACCTAATGGCGACGAGTTAGCCACCAACAATAACATTCCCGTGAACAAAATCCCAAAATCTTTGTCCAATAATCCAAGTCAATAATGTATAATATTAAATTAAAAATTTATAAAACCCCCGACACAATAAATACATATAAACACAACCGGCTGAACAGATTTTCATGAAACATGGCTAAGAAAACTCGGGATAAAATTATCTATGACAAAAAAAAAACGATACCACAGACAGATACACAGACAGACACTTTAAGCTTATAACACCCCTCTCTTTTTGGTTCGGTGGTTAAAAATGTGGTAAGATTGATTAAATTTATAATATAAATGGTTCTGAGGGATATGTAACAAGCAATTGGGTTCACTTGTTAGGTTGAGCGACCCAAAACATAGTCTGCTGAACTGGGTGTTTTTGGAATGCAGTCTGCATTGCAATGCTTCTCCCAACCCCCTCAGAGATAAAGCATCTTTATTTTCTTTATTTTGACCTCACGCTGTGACCTGACTCTCCAGTCAGGGCTAACTGCTGACGTGATGGAGGAGTTCAAGCATTTCTGGAGCGATGACTTCGACGTGGTGCACCGCGAGCTTGGCTGCGCCATCATTTGCATGTCCAACAAGTTCTCCCTCCTGCAGGACGATTCCCGCATCCACCACGTCAACATGCACGATTACGTCAAGGGCTTCCCTAACGGTAATATCTTTTTATCCAATATTTTTTATAAAGAACAACACTATGGGTTGCATGGTCTCAATTATTATTTATTAATATGTTCCCGGACTCCTCTAGAAGTGTCATCTAGGCATAGATTTAGTATAGTCACGTTATCGAAATATGGTTAATCGATATTACGACAATCACAATAAAATTGAGGTTAGAAATACAAGAAATTCACGTATTTAATATTTCGCTTATATCAATTCTTATACATTCAGAACATTTATATAATAAAAAGCAATGTTATTACCTATCTATTTGTGCACGATTTGTTTTTCAGTTTTCTATAACCATTGCATTTAGAGAATTAAATCTTTCAATCGCACTTACATGTAAAATGACAAATTCTGTGGATTTTCTTTTCTAGATGAATTACAACCGGTACTGCACACGTAACCATAGCTGTTACATCAAACTTACTCTTTAATACGCGAGATTAATGAAAATAAGCGAAATTTGTTTTGTTGACAACTGTCGTCGGCCCGGTAGAACCCCGTAGAGTTGACAAAAATGGTCTCGTTTCCCTATCTCGCTCTAACACACGAGTACCTATGTTCTTTCTCTGTTGCAATGCCAATCTAAGTATACTAAATCTATGCATCTAGGAGTGTCAAAGGTTCTGAACCCTTCTGTAGACGCTATTACCAAACTATACATTTCAGGATCACAAACAAATGTGGATGAGTGTGGGAGTGGTGGGTGTTATCGATAGGAATTGGTTTCTCTCGTCACGCACTACCTACTCACGTTTATTATTTTAGAATTCATACAAATAAAATAAAATAAGCTTTAAGCTTTTGTCAAGTACCTACCCTATTGAAATTGACACAAATGGCATTTATTTGTTAAAAAGCAATTTTAGTAACGACTAAGTTTATGTTCTAGGTCACCTGTTAGCGGCGTTACTTGCGTATATCATTCTTTTTCCTGTTCCCTTGATATTTTATTTAATTCCCTTACCATTTTTCCGATCCTTTTTCTTTCCTTTTAAAGTAGAATGAAAAACGTAAATGACGAATACATAAACCAACAAATAGTCATATAATACTAGATAGAATGTAGATGAACTTGGTGACGATAAAATTGTTTTACCTTGTAGATTGTATAGATGTCCTCTGCTTAAATAACCAGACAAACAAAACAGCCATATCCAGTACTTAGTCAGTGCAGCACCTGTTGCATGTTAGTAGTAGCGCTAATGATTGACCCTCCAGGAAACGGTGGGCCCACTGACAAAGGCCTGATTATCATTGTGTGAAGACGATCATATACTGTTAGGTTTTCGCAATAGTCTGCCTAGGAGTGTCAAAGGTTCTGAACCCTTCTGTAGACGCTATTACCAAACTATACATTTCAGGATCACAAACAAATGTGGATGAGTGTGGGAGTGGTGGGTGTTATCGATAGGAATTGGTTTCTCTCGTCACGCACTACCTACTCACGTTTATTATTTTAGAATTCATACAAATAAAATAAAATAAGCTTTAAGCTTTTGTCAAGTACCTACCCTATTGAAATTGACACAAATGGCATTTATTTGTTAAAAAGCAATTTTAGTAACGACTAAGTTTATGTTCTAGGTCACCTGTTAGCGGCGTTACTTGCGTATATCATTCTTTTTCCTGTTCCCTTGATATTTTATTTAATTCCCTTACCATTTTTCCGATCCTTTTTCTTTCCTTTTAAAGTAGAATGAAAAACGTAAATGACGAATACATAAACCAACAAATAGTCATATAATACTAGATAGAATGTAGATGAACTTGGTGACGATAAAATTGTTTTACCTCGTAGATTGTATAGATGTCCTCTGCTTAAATAACCAGACAAACAAAACAGCCATATCCAGTACTTAGTCAGTGCAGCACCTGTTGCATGTTAGTAGTAGCGCTAATGATTGACCCTCCAGGAAACGGTGGGCCCACTGACAAAGGCCTGATTATCATTGTGTGAAGACGATCATATACTGTTAGGTTTTCGCAATAGTCTGCCTAGGAGTGTCAAAGGTTCTGAACCCTTCTGTAGACGCTATTACCAAACTATACATTTCAGGATCACAAACAAATGTGGATGAGTGTGGGAGTGGTGGGTGTTATCGATAGGAATTGGTTTCTCTCGTCACGCACTACCTACTCACGTTTATTATTTTAGAATTCATACAAATAAAATAAAATAAGCTTTAAGCTTTTGTCAAGTACCTACCCTATTGAAATTGACACAAATGGCATTTATTTGTTAAAAAGCAATTTTAGTAACGACTAAGTTTATGTTCTAGGTCACCTGTTAGCGGCGTTACTTGCGTATATCATTCTTTTTCCTGTTCCCTTGATATTTTATTTAATTCCCTTACCATTTTTCCGATCCTTTTTCTTTCCTTTTAAAGTAGAATGAAAAACGTAAATGACGAATACATAAACCAACAAATAGTCATATAATACTAGATAGAATGTAGATGAACTTGGTGACGATAAAATTGTTTTACCTCGTAGATTGTATAGATGTCCTCTGCTTAAATAACCAGACAAACAAAACAGCCATATCCAGTACTTAGTCAGTGCAGCACCTGTTGCATGTTAGTAGTAGCGCTAATGATTGACCCTCCAGGAAACGGTGGGCCCACTGACAAAGGCCTGATTATCATTGTGTGAAGACGATCATATACTGTTAGGTTTTCGCAATAGTCTGCCTAGGAGTGTCAAAGGTTCTGAACCCTTCTGTAGACGCTATTACCAAACTATACATTTCAGGATCACAAACAAATGTGGATGAGTGTGGGAGTGGTGGGTGTTATCGATAGGAATTGGTTTCTCTCGTCACGCACTACCTACTCACGTTTATTATTTTAGAATTCATACAAATAAAATAAAATAAGCTTTAAGCTTTTGTCAAGTACCTACCCTATTGAAATTGACACAAATGGCATTTATTTGTTAAAAAGCAATTTTAGTAACGACTAAGTTTATGTTCTAGGTCACCTGTTAGCGGCGTTACTTGCGTATATCATTCTTTTTCCTGTTCCCTTGATATTTTATTTAATTCCCTTACCATTTTTCCGATCCTTTTTCTTTCCTTTTAAAGTAGAATGAAAAACGTAAATGACGAATACATAAACCAACAAATAGTCATATAATACTAGATAGAATGTAGATGAACTTGGTGACGATAAAATTGTTTTACCTCGTAGATTGTATAGATGTCCTCTGCTTAAATAACCAGACAAACAAAACAGCCATATCCAGTACTTAGTCAGTGCAGCACCTGTTGCATGTTAGTAGTAGCGCTAATGATTGACCCTCCAGGAAACGGTGGGCCCACTGACAAAGGCCTGATTATCATTGTGTGAAGACGATCATATACTGTTAGGTTTTCGCAATAGTCTGCATGTAGATAACGGCGGTGACGACCTTCCTTCCAGGCGAGATCCTTTCCAAGAAAATGGTGGAGATGATCCACAACTGCGAGAAACAATACGATGACATCAAAGACGACTGCAACCGAGTGGTGAAGGTGGCTGCCTGCTTCAAAGAAGACTCCAAGAAGGAAGGCATAGCTCCCGACGTGGCCATGATAGAAGCTGTAATGGAGAACTATTAATTATACATCTAGATGTAGAGAGTGAACCTGATGATGATATTGTTGATACTTAAGATAGATATAGCGTAAATGCGACTAAAGCCACGAAACTTAGTACCGAGAATGATGTTTTAAAATCTAATGTCAGAGTTTTTCAATTTAAAATAAGTGCTTTTGTACTCGTTCGTTTATATTCCAATTTCAATAGCGCTATTGAAATTAAATATAATTGTGAAATAATGTTTAAAAGTAGAAACTATTATTAAAATAGGTAATATTTGAGATGATTGAAATTGCAACTGAGAAGATAAAGAGCTATCACGACCATTTGTATAAATATGGCCAATAGTCGTGTCTATGTGTAAGTTAGATTTTAATTTTAGTTGTAATCGATGACCTTGGAACGTTACTGGACTGAATTTTCCTTGCAAATAAATGACATGTTTTTGTCAAGAAAATATTGGTACTTTATTGGTATGCATTTTGATGTTATTTACTGTAATAACCCTTGTCTATTTAAAAGAAATCATAAGGTATAAATGAAAATTTCATCATAATTTCGTTATCAAATCATTATTATATTAGTGTCGATTCTAAAAATAATAATAATCCGGAAGTCTCTATTGTTAATACATTTACTTAGACCGTAACTATAGCCAGCTGACATGAATACTTACGCTATCACAGAATATGTTTATGCACACATTTTCGATCGAATCGGTGACCTCGTTAACCAGTCAAGGTCAAGTCAAATAATTAATGCAGACACTAAAGTTTATAGTGCTTTCCTTATCTATCCGTGGCACACTGATCCTTAACTAGCAGTGATATTGTAAAGGCTCCAAAAATACACTGGTAAAAATACCCTAAATACCCTCTATTTTTTATTCCTTTTACAAATAATAATACAATTTTAAATTACACTCGCCAAACTGCAATGCAGTTGCAGGCGGTCTTATCGCTTCTAGCGTTCTCTGTCAGACAATTTGGGATGGATGAAACTGAGAGATAACTTTAAAGATTATCAAAAATCAGGAAAATTTATAATCTAAGATAATTGGAGTTAGTGTAGCTTGAAGCAAAGAACTATTATGAAACTTTAACAAAGTGGCCACTTAACTAACAATCCAAAGCACCTTGGCCTTATTCATTGGCACTATAATGGTAAATTAACAGTTGCTTTGCAGCAATCCTGGCAACAACAAACTCAGCAGGACCGACTGTATTCTTATTAGTATATCTATAATAATAATATAATCTCACGCCTTTTTTATCCCCGAGGGGGTAGGCAGAGGTATTCCATTACTGGATATACCCACATTTCACGAGATATATTGGACCCCTAAACGTGATAGGTGGTGAGCCCATCGCCGGACCGGGTCTGTCTGTTTACACATGTCTCAGAATTAATTCTGAGACCTGCGGGTTTCCTTACGATGTTTTCCTTCACCGTCGGGCTAGTGATAAATATGTACGTAAGTTTTTGAAAAACTCGTTGGTACATGCCAGGATTCGAACCCGAGCCTCACTGATTTTCGGCCGGCTCTTTAACCGTCCGGGCTATCACTGCTCTGCATTAGTATAATAGCATACATATCGTCTGAACTGTTCTCTTGTCGTAGCGGCTTACTTTTCCACCTGGTCCTGAAGGGGAAGGACGAGTGTGTGCACTTGCGTCTGCGCGAACGCTTGTGCAACTATATTCTACGCAACAGACTGATTCATCATCAGTAGGTATCTATCTTATTGTATTTCTTAAAACTTTCAACGTCACGTTTATTACATCGTCCTTGATCAAAACACGTTGAAACTTGACTACTAAGATTGTAGAAATATGTGACATATATTATCTAAACCTGAAGTGCCTTTACACATAGGTGCCCTTTTCATGACATACTTAGAGATGGTTTAACAGCAATTTATAACATCCTTTAAGTTTGTTTCTTTAGAAGATGAATTCGCATAGCTTATATTGTAGGTGCTTATATAGTTTAGATAAAAGGTTAGGTTGTTACAACAGAAATGATATGAACTGCTTGGAAACTGGAAGGTAATATCCCTATTGAATGGAGTCAATTCTTCAAAGCCAGGAAGCAATCCACAAAAAACTTTTTCATACAATCTATTCGAAAAGTGAGGTTTTGCTCCTCAATAAAAGGGAGCAAAGTTAGTCTTTTCCGATAGGATTTTAATAAGTGCGAATAAAAGTGTTTTGAATTTAGAATTAAAAATGTCCCTCAACATTCTTAGCCAAAGAGATTAACCAAATGAGTTTGCATCTAAGGTTGGCGCCACTGTAGCTTAAGTACTATAACAAAACATTTGTTCTATTTTTCGCCGCATTAGGCTGACAAGGCTGAATGGCGTTCGATGGTTGTGCCACAGTGTCAGAAAAATTGCTGTGGCAATGCGCGCGCTTTCGTACTTATTTTTCACAATTCACATTTTTTTTACGCCAAATTTTCGAATTCCTACGTCGAATTGTTTGTGTATTTTATATTTTAAAATGAATTCAAGCAGCAGTGACTGTAGTGATAGTTAAACACCGGAAAAAAAAGAAGTAAACAATGTCAGCAACAATTTTTCTCATAGAGAGGTATGAAAAGCAGAGTATATCATTCGGTTGCAAAATTATTTTTACCTTGGGCTACGTACTTTAAACCCCTCACTTCGTTCATGATTCTACAGAAGAATCCCTCACTACGTTCGGGATTCTATCCTAGAATCATTCACTATGTTGGTGATTTAAAAAAACGCCCTCGCCGTAAAAATATAGTTTTGCTCCCTTATGACACAATCTACTATTGAATTTGTCTTGATATTTCATGTGTTGTACTGGAGTTTTACATGGTTGTATTTTTTCCTACTGGCTATCGTTGCATATGTGAAGATAATTTGCACCATTGAACTTGACAACCAAATAGGACGCTTCACGTTCACAGATGCGTAACAGGGAGTAATTAAAACAGATGACAATTACAACGCCAATTAAAGAACTAGTTATATAAAGACATCTATAAAAGACAGTTCTAGGAAATTCAATTGAAGTCACCTAGGCTGTAGACCTTTAAAATGTTGAACAGATTTATTAGGGTGTTAATATTCGCTTACTTAGCGATTGACTCAAGAGTGGACTCCTCTCAAGAAGTCATGCAGACGATGATGTTGAACTTTTCTAAGGCTTTGAACAGCTGCAAAAAAGAGGTACGGCATATAATCAAACTTAAAATTCAGAGACTACTCATGGTTGATAAATAAATACTGTATTGAATTTAGCAAACCAATTATTTATTTATAGAACAAAAGTCTCAGTAAAACTCTTAAATACATCTACATAATTTTCTGCTGAATATTCCAAAGACTAGTTCCTATTATTATTAGCATTTACTCCGATTTTACTACCCTATTGTAACTGTAATACGCTTCTCTCTTTGATTATTGGATGAAGGGACAAACCTCAAACCGACAAACCATATAATGAAACTAGTGTCTACAAGAATGTTCCCAACATCACTTTTGTCCTATAACATCTCATTGCTGCAATTTCTGTTGATGCCTTTATTATCTCAAACTAATTTACTGTATTTTGAGAGTGTTTGGAATATATTTGTACCTTTCAAAATATAACATCAGAGAAAACAATTGAAATTTTAAAAACAAATAAACATTCATCTGTTTAGATGGAACTCCCAGATACAATTGATGAGGATTTTAAGAACTTCTGGAAGGAAGATTATGAGGTGACGAACAGATTTACAGGATGCGCCATCATCTGCCTCTCCACAAAGCTCGACCTGATCTCTGTAGATGGCAGTCTGCATCATGGGAATGCGCGGGAGTTTGCCATGAAACATGGCGCTGGTCAGAATTTTTAACACTTTTATCTATAACAGTTTGGTATCCAACATCAGTAGCTCCTTCTGATCGATGCAGTATGTTTGTAGGTGGTAATCTCTGGAACTACTGATCTGGTTCTGAAAAATCTTTACAAGATATAAAACTACATTAATTCCGCTATGTTTAATTGATACGTGTGAAATCAGGAGGCGCAACTAGTGGTAGTAGTCGTAGCTATACAGAGTGTCAACTCAAGGAAGGAATGTTGAGGAAAAGATTTTCCCCCCTAAAAAATTAAATACCTTCGATTTAACTAATAATAGGTTTGAAGAGAGCCTTTACAAAAATGCTTAGCAACATAACTTATTTTCGGTTTTCAAAATTTATTTAGATCTGAATTTATCTGCAGATGATACGATGGCGCAGCAACTGATAGACCTGTTTCATACCTGCGAGAAATCTGCTCCAAACATAGAAGACGGTTGCCTCAAAGTCCTGGCCATCGCCAAGTGCTTCAAGGCTGAGATCCACAAGCTAAACTGGGCACCTAACATGGAACTGATCATCGGAGAAATGTTGGCTGAAGTGTAAAATGGTATGGACCGACAAATGCAGACTAGACTTTATGCACGTATATCGGAGTTTTCTATAAATATTTCTATTGGACATAAAGGAAATAACGGAAAGGGTTCTTATAAGTAAGAGTATCTTGGTTATGGTGAATTACTGTTAGATATTCCTATTTTGTTTGTAAGTTTTATGTGTTAAGCTTTATTGACGTTACTCGTATATTGTTAACCAAATAAAATATGATTCCGTAATTCTATATTATGTGTTTCATTAAAGTTTTTTATAAATAAAAAATGTACTAGAGGTCATCAAAAATCATTTCTCACTTTACCTACTCTCATGTGAGTTTAACAAAATATAAAATTGAGGGTGATTCACAAACTGTCGTATTCAAATATTTTTTCTTTTAAGCAGTATATATTTCTATGTCTCGCATTTCACAAGTTTTCTTCATATAGCTTTTACTTGCGACCTCGTTCGCATTTTTGATAAAAAGTAACTTATACTACTTCCTAAGCCTTCTATTTGCAAAAAAACACTTCGATATAGCTTCGGTGCGACGTGAAGAGAGAACAAACAAATAAAACGCACTTTTAATTCTGAACACCGAAAAACATTATTCGATTTGAACGCTCAATAATTGAAAATACAAATATCGTAAGTTCTCTCCAAAGTCACAGTAAATTTTGTAGGCATAGCACACGTTAGATCTCAACAACCGAATACCATGATACACACAGTACTGATGTTAATGATTCTTACCACCGCAGGCACCGAAAATGGCTTGGATGTGATGAAATCTATTACACTGAGTTTTGGAGATAAATATTATTATTGCCAGAAAGTGGTAAGCAAGTAATTAAATAATTAGGCCTCGTGCTGTGAAACTGTCAAAATATATAATTTTCTCTCAAGGTTACCAACTAACATATAAAAGTAACTCTTGAAACATATAATATTAACTACTAACTAACAAAACATATAATACTAACTTAAACAAAACATTATTATTTATTTATTTAGGCTTATCAACGATTGTTTACACCAATACATTGTATACGTTCGAAGTAGTTTTACTGAATTACTTACTATTTTATTATTACTATTTTAATTAATAGGCATTGTATGGAGATGTAGCCAAAATGTAATATTCTGGAAAACAAAAAAGTCTCTTTAGTTATGAGGGATGTGATGAAACGTCGATTCTGAAGCAGCTAGTTTTACTTTTGCCCGCGATCTTGATAATAATAATAATAATAATAATTTATTTAAACCAAAACCTTATAGATAACAATTTAACAGAGTTTAACAATAATATTTGAAAGGCGTAACAATTCAGGTTAACCCTGTCTCCTAAACTAGGATATCCTGTGTCTTTTTCACTCTATTCATGCACCCCCACGGTGTGTAAGTGGGGGTGCATGAATAGAGTGAAAAAGAGAGAGAAGGAAAAACGGATTTTGCACGGTTTGTGTTGATTTACATATATATATATATATATATATATTTAGATTTTATTTAGAAATTTTATTCTTTACAACATTGAATAGAACTTTTTTGTAGCTAAAATGCACCGAAACAAAGATATAAGTGAAAATCTAAAAAAAGTGCCGATTTTTTCAAGATGGCGGCGGGCGCGGAGGGGGGGGGGAATTGTGCATTTTGCATTTTAAACACTTAACAACCATCCTAGACAACATGTAAAAAATTTAGAACTACCGGACCGTTTGTAAGGTATCAGCTCTCTATTCACTGGGTTATACTGTCAGGCGGTGGTACCAAACGATGTCTTTTTAAGGTGGATCGGAGCACGAAGAGCTGTCTCATTGATAATAAGCAATGTCGCTTCCCAGTTCTCCAATTACTTCTATTCAAAAAATCTCGTCGACTAGCAAATATACTTGTGATATCAGTAGCTACCTAGCTATGTAAGATTGTCTATCAAAATGCAGAGGACTGTCCAAACTTAGGTCCTGCTAATTCTTGACCGTATAATAGATGCGTTTCAGCGAGAGCATGGTGCCAGATTTCCTCTACTTCTGGGATATGAGCTACATGTTTGTCCATAACGACATGGGCTGTGTTCTGCTCTGCATCGTCTTACAGCTGGAGCTAGTGGGTGAAGATGGAACTCCACTAGAAGATAACGCTCGGGGGTATCTGATGGCTAACGGTGCTGGTAATCTTTAAAAATATTCTTATGTTTGGAATACATACCCACTCTTAGATAAAAAACTTATACCATACCTACACCGTATCGTTACAAATTTTGTTTTCATCATTTCAACAAATTTTAACAACTTTTTTTTGTTATATTCAATTCTTAGACGAGGAGAAAATACAAATAATAATAGACATTTACCATTCTTGCCGAGACAAGCTCTCGGTGGAGAACTTTCAAAACATTTGCACCACGGTCATGGAATACGCCAAATGCTTACGAAATGGCATCTACAACCTCGGATGGGCTCCTGACGTCGAGGATCTAAAGAAGTTGAAGGCTCCAGAATTTAGAAGGATGGTGGATGGAGCAAATAACATAGCGAGTGAGGACGAAATGGTGCCGAGTGCTTGTAGAAGATCATTAGCTAATAGTTCGGAAGGGAATGTTACGATTGCCGAAGTATTTGATCGTTCTGGAAATATGGGATGAGGTGTATTCAATAAACGTGATTTAATATAGGTGTTACCGTTGGTTTTATTTATGATTACTGTTTTTATTTATTCACAAATAAATTAATATTTCATAAACCAGTCAAGGTATTTCGTTGAAGTAAAAAGTATACTGAAAAAAGTTTCGTATTAAATAGGTACATCTTTTTTACTTCAACGTAAGCCTTCTGTAACCACTACTCCTATATCAAGGTATTTTTTCAAGTATCGCGTTTTATCTTCACACTTTCAGTCATATTCTCTATAATCAACTTTGAAGTTACTAATTAAGAAACCTGTAAACGTAAAAAAAACAAATTATACTCTTAAATTCAATTGCCTTTCACGTTTCATCGAACGCTAATTTCAAAAATGCAGCCAATGTATAAACTTGTTGCGACTTTACTTTTAGTATTAATGCTGTTTGGAAATGATTCGTTCCAAAATGCTGAAGTCATGAAGTCGCTGACAGTGAGCGTAGGGAAGAAGTACTTGGAGTGTCAAGAAATGGTTGGTGACTGACTTTGTGGAAATATGTTTAAGCGTAGATAGTAACTACAAATTTAATAAAAAGGTTTAAAAATGGGGGTTGGTACGAATGCCCATTCCTGGAAATATATTGCCCCTCCAAACGGCTTAGGATCATATCTGGGTTTCGTCACAATGTTGTCCTTGACCGTTGAGCCAGTAATAAAATATTATGTAGGTAAGTTTTTTAAATCTCCTATGTATATATGCCTTCCACAGAAATCAATCCCGAGCTCATAAACGGGCTTAGGATGAGATTGCCTTCGACTTTTTCTGCTTCCTTTAGCAAATTCCATTTACATTACAATTAACAACATAGTTATGTAGTTCAAGAATAATAATTCAACATATTTAACCAAAATTCTGCTGCTCTACACAAACTTCCAGATGTACCTAAACCAAACCATTCTCGATGAGTTCCTTAACTACTGGGAATCTAGTGATGGTCCTCAGGAAATGGATACCGGCTGCGCTTTGCTGTGCATTTCCCAACGTCTTGAACTCCTGGATGACGAGGGTCGGCTCAAGGAAACAAATGCGAGATGGTTCCTCTCTTCAGGAGATGCTGGTACTTGAGACGACTTTTGCATAAAAATTATACTTATTGCAAATTTTACACCATTTTGAGCTCCTTTTTACCTGCACCAGACATAGGGTAACGTTTTTCTGGTTTATGTGTGTAAGAATGTAAGCATAATTCATTGTGACCTACTGTAGTTTAAACAGTTTGACCACAATCCGTCAATCGATGCAAGATCTCATTAGATTTGCCTTCATCTCCACAATATCATAGGTTTAATTTTAGCGGTCCAGGTTTTTGATTGTAAATAAGTAAAAAAAAAAGTTTGAGTTAATTTTTGTATAAAAACATTCTGTAAATTCTTTCAATAAAAAAAATATACCTACTATGAACTAAAATGGTATGATACAACAAAGAAATAGGCAAAACGAAAGTAATTTCCGAAAAACATGATAAAGCAAGCGTAAAAGTGTGAGCCGCAACTGCACTATAAACAAGTCTTGGTTTTAAAAACAGAATAACTAACAATGTCTTTTTCCCTTTTAGACGATTACACAATATCGAAAGTTCTAGAGCTATGCTACAAATGCGGAGGCATAGCAGCGGAGAAACCAACACAACACGTGTGCATGGTAGCAGTTGAAGTAGCAAAGTGCTTCAGATCAGGTATCCAGGCTCTTGGTTGGACACCAGATGTCTCCGATTTGAAAACTCCTCACGGTCTTAGGAGATTCAATTTAGAGGAATTATTTCTGAAGCTGGCTACAAGTGAAAGTAACACTCTTATAACTAGTGAAGATAGACAGAAAATTCTGGATTCGCGGTTAAGACGATCCGGTGATTCCAAAACAAGTGATAATTTGGACCTCAGAGGTATCATCAGAAGCAGCATTACAAGAAGATGTGATTTTTATCCGTCATAAAATAGTTTCTTGAATAAATCGTAGCTTAATGAAAATTAAATTTATAACCTGGCAGTATCTGAGGAAACATTCAGTGAAATTGTTTTGTTTGTTAAAGGTTTGGTTCATCTATCTGAAGATCTATCTTGTATTATCTTTATGTTTCTTTTTCTGAGTACATTACAACTTGTACTAACTCTCAATGTCCTAAACAAAGACTAAAAATTTAATCCTTAACCTAGGTAGGTTAAGGTCATTAGGTAATGACGAATACTTCGAAAGTTACTGGTAAGATGATTTTTTTACCGAAGTTTATCACATTCTTCTCGTATATTTCTATTCTGGCAGTCTTACCTGCCAGCGTCTGTATTTCCGAGTTCATATAACCCACAAGCCTTTAAGGATCGAGTGAACAGGCATCTTCTGGGCAAGCTCGTCCCAACGTAGGCCCCGTCTTTGCTCTCGGGCTAGTCTGGGGTCAAGAGCAAGCCCATTTTTTAGTAAAAAAAAAAAAAAAAAAGTCTTACTTTATACTTCCGACAAATCCTAACTTCTTTCATAAAATTTGGTATAGATCTGGTGAAGTACCACCAAGAATATAATAAAACATTCTGTAAGCTGTTTATGAAATAAACGTTTATTCCACGTCGTCAACTTGTACTTACTTAAGCTAAACCGTTAAATCTGCCACAAAATTATCTGTCATCGTTCGAAGAAGTAAAGAATACCACATTGAAACAACGACATAATTAATTACCCTTTGCAAGCCTAGAACAAAACGTGGTACAATCCTACTAATTAAAACTGCAGGCATACAATCAAACATCATTACAAAGTATTAAGTGTAGTTTGTACCCTATTTATAAGGACGATGGAATCAAAATGTTCCACTTTGAAGAAAGCTTTGACAATGGTAGACACACTGTACTTGTTCGTTCTGATACTCGGCGTGAGAGAGATACACGGCTCTTCGGAGACGATGAAGCAAATAACTTCGAGTTTCATGAAAGCATTGGATGAGTGCAAACATGAGGTGAATATTATCTTTTCATATTCATTGGATCTGGTTTACTAGCTGTGTAGGACCCCTTTCTATCTAGAAGCTTAATAATAATAATAATAATATAAACTAATTATCATGCTCTTACACATTTCTCGTTATTTTGAGGAGTACTATTTTCCTTTTCCCTAACGTGAGTACACAACTTCATTATTTCAAAATAAATTTTACTTCTCAAGCAAATGACTTAGGTACCTAATTCATTATCAAAATGAAGTTCTTCATTTTGATCATTTTGTCAGCCATATCCAAACCTTAATTAAATATCATTAACCAAATAAGAATTCGTTGATTAAATAATGCTTTCAAAAATACTATCGACAATTTGTGCTTGTGTGCATCTATAAATTTCTGATACCTGGCGAGCCATCTTACTAAGATTTTCCAAAGCAAAAACTACCCTTTAAATTCTTCACCTGGCCCGTGTTCCTGTAGCAAAACTTCTCCGACCACGTGATCCGCGACCTGTACTTCTACTGGAAGGAGGACTTCACACTGATTAACCGGGAGACGGGCTGTGCCATCGTCTGCATGAGCCACAAGCTGAATCTTCTCGACACCACCGGAAAGTTGCATCACGGGAACGCCAAGGAATTTGCATTGAGCCATGGAGCCGGTAAGACGATTGGCTCTTTCTTGAGAGTCAAGAGGCAGTATTGCTATTCTCTCTCTCTTTCTGGGGACGGTCCCTCATGTCTGAGTATCGTGGTCAGCATTAGGGTCACATTTGGAGTGGATCTGCTTCCACCAGTTTCTGTCCAACGCGTCTCTCAAAACCGTGTAGAACTTGGATGAGTTTTTAATATGGTCGGTCCATCTTGTTGGAGAACGACCGTTTTTCTAGATGATGATACATTTTTCTATTGAGTTTTTGAGTGGAAGCGAATTGCCAAGCTTAGTATAGGATGCCCTCTGATTAGTGGAGCGGTGATCTTTGTGAGGTGGATTCTCATTATCGTGGCCGTGGATCTTGCTCAATAGCGTATTATGGAAGAGACTAATGCTCATGACGAATTTTCTTATTTGAGTCATAGCATTAGTTAGATTTATAAATATTTATAAATATGGACAGAACATATTATACTATAGGTTACGCTAGTAATCGTTTGTCAGCCTGCTGAGTTTTTACTTGAATGCATCAGATGAAGGGTCATATTTTCAAGTGTATGTATGTAGGTGACCTATTTTACTGCCATTTTCTATTATCACTACTATTTTCGCCTTGACTGTTTGAGGGATAGAGGAGGTATGGTTAGATTCATCTTCACCTACAGAGTGTCATAGTCTACATTTTGACCTGTCTGCACTAGATGGTAACTTTTTAAAAAGACGGGATTTTGGAATGCTTAATTTTATCAATGTTCTCTCCATTTGCCAGGTGATGAGACAGCATCAAAACTGGTAGTGGCAATACACAGCTGTGAGAGCGACAATTCAGGAGTGGAAGACGTTTGTATGAAGGCTCTGGAGGTAGCCAAGTGCTTCAGGAAGGCCATAGACGAACTCCACTGGACCCCGAAGATGGATGTCATTGTTACCGAAGTGCTTACTGAAATATAGTGGCTCAATAAAGGTGTTTTATTTCAAGAGGGTGCAGTTAAGTGAAATCTCAAATCCCAATGACTTACTCAAAAACTTTTCCGAAAATTTACATGGTACATATTTATTTCTTAATAGCTTGATGGTGAAGCAAAACATTGCGAAGAAACTAGCCGTAATGTAACATAGGTTTAGTTGATTCCACAAGTGTTTCGCATTTATGTAACAAGTTGTATCAAAATATTACAGATTCTATCATTACAGGTTGCGCACTGTAATGCTCGGTTTTCCTCCCTCACTGATGCAATGTAACGTTACATTACAGGCGAATGCTCTCGGCATGGGCAGCCGTCCCCCCTTTAAATCTTCCAGAACATGACTGTATGAACTCGCCTAATTACTAATCAAAGTGTAAACGGTGTTTTATGCTCAAACTTTTGAATAAACCACGCATCGGTTTCGGGTATGTTTTTATGATTAGGCCAAAACTTTTATTTTATTGGGATTTGATAGATTCTGCGCCCTTTATGGAAACTGTATTATTTTAATATAATTATATATTTCTCTTATTATCTTCTATTGTTGTTGTCTGGAAGATATCGCTTAAAGCATTCTGGCCTTTGCTGATGACACAGCACTTATATTTAGTGGTAACACCTGGATGGAAGTATTTGCCAATGCCCAAGATGGGTTTAACAAGGTCTGCAACTGGCTAAGGGATAACATTCTTACCTTAAATATCTCTAAAACAAAATACTTAGCATTTGCAATTAATAAACGTGGCATGCCATCTGCTGATCTCTCTATTGTTGCTCACAGCTGCTCACTCACAAACATTTCACCTTGCCCTTGCCCGGCTCTTGAAAGAGTCAAAACATTTAAATATCTGGGTGTTATCCTCGACACTTCTCTCAGCTTTAAACCTCACATCGATGCACTAACATGCAGATTGCGCAAACTTATATACATCTTTAAAATTCTTAGGCACATTGCTGATAGAAATATTATAAAATCAGTATATTTCGCCTTATGTCAATCAATAATTAGTTACTGCATTACTTCCTGGGGTGGAGCAGCAAAAACACACCTAATTGAGGCTGAAAGGGCTCAACGGTCTATTTTGAAGGGCGCAGCTTTCCTTCCTTTCAGGTATTCTACGATTGATCTGTTCAAAATTTGGAACGTCCTCTCTGTCAGACAGCTTTTCATCCTCACTACGACCCGACCCTAGCCACCGACAAAAGAAGAAAGGTTCTGGCTCGTCCATCTCTTACCTATACCACCAGCCTATCTCACAGACATTTTTGCTTTCTGGGTAATTATCTTTACAGTAAAATAAACAATCTTCTTTGCATTTACTCACTCCCAAAACGAAAGTGTAAGATTATAACATCAAACTGGCTTTTAACCTTAAATTATGAATCGACAGAAAACCTTCTTATTCCCCCGTCCTAAACATATATATAGTGAACACTCACGCATAAAATCACATTCACTACACTCACGCATGAACACACACTCACTACACACCCTTACACGAACATTCAAACACACCCTCTCACTCTCACACTCAACACCCCCTCTCTCTCACACTAACACTAACTCTTATTTTTTTTCTTAGTTTCAAATTACTAAATTTTTTCCCCTGGACAACTTGTAGCAGTTTACATATTATGTAGGTATATCAAACCTTAAATTAGTAACTTTGTTGGGGTGGGACCCTGGTGACCTAAACCGCAGGTGCTTCTTGTATCTATCTTAGGCACCAGTCTCTCACGCTTATAGGTTTTAATATAGGTTTATCTCAATCCTGTACCTATTTTAAGCTACCTGGTTGTTGAGAGAAAATAAAAATTATTATTATTATATTATAAAGCGATAAGACCGCCCATTGTAGGTTTTTTTAAAGTATTGTGTCACTTGTTGCATATTTTCATTGGTGTCCAATATACATTGGTGTGTAATAAAGACTTACGTAGGTACTTATTGTAACATCCCTAAAGCATAAAATATATTTCTTGAATGATTGTAAATATTTATTAAAATAATGTACAATGTTTTTCTTTGTTTCTATTTATTTTATTATTTCGTTGCCTATCAATAGAGTCTAGCGTCATGTCGTGGAAGATATCGCTTAAAGCGATAAGACCGCCCATTGTAGGTTTTTTAAAGTATTGTGTCACTTGTTGCATATTTTCATTGGTGTCCAATAAAGACTTACTTAGGTACTTATTGTAACATCCCTAAAGCATAAAATATATTTCTTGAATGATTGTAAATATTTATTAAAATAATGTACAATGTTTTTCTTTGTTTCTATTTATTTTATTATTTCGTTGCCTACCAATAGAGTCTAGCGTCATTGCTCTCGCTCGAATCCCGTTTTTCCCGCTCCCTCAGGAATTCTAATAATGCTTTGCGAATGCCTTCGTAATAAGAAACCTACAAAATAAACCAATTTATAGACGTTATGGATGTGATATAGATATTTTTACTGATTTTAATGTGTATAATGACGACCATCTCGGGGATGAGGCTTGAACGCGTATGTATTTTAATGTAATCAAATCTAGAGCTTCCTCCAGCAAAGCGCAATACGACAGCGAAAAGTTACCATAATTATTATGAAACCCAATTATGTATTAGGACGACTTGATAATCGAAAAAGTACAATAATGTAGTAGTGTTGTTGTGCAGTTTGTTACTAGCTGGAACCAAAGATATTATATATAGAAAGATTAAGTTGGAACACTTTTCGAAGCAATGACAGATAACTATTGACCTTCAATAACCGAATTCTACATGCCAAAGTTGTATTTATCGAAAAAGATATCTTACACACTAAGTCGCAACTCGAAACGACACAATATGTCACTCGTCCCTACAACAACCTAAGTAAAAGAGTCACAGGCGAGGCGTGCGACAAAATATGTCGCCGCGATAAGCGTCACAGTCTGTGTATTGCCTTACCGAGTATTCCAGCCAATCAAGCCACTGTATGTGTATCGAACGCAATCAAATCTGAGATAACCTCCAATAACTTGACCACATCGATATGACTTCCAATAGATACGCAATCAATTCAATTCAATAATCTCACGCCTTTTATCCCCGATGGGGTAGACAGAGGTATTCCATTACTGGATATACCCACATTTCACGAGATATATATTGGACCCCTAAACGTGATAGGTGGTGAGCCCATCGCCTAAGTGATAAAATGAGATTGTAAAATTTTTAGGCTACCTTTACTACAAAACTGTCAGAATCTCTAGATGCATAAAATATGGTTAACACGGTTCTCTGATTTATAACAAACGACACTACGGTGGTGTCATTTTACATTACGATCGGTCGGATCGGATCGGTCTTATAATATCGTCAACAGAATTTAAAAAAAAACAATATGGGAAATGTATTCCTTTGTGACCTTGGGGCCTAAGGTCACAAAGGAATACATTTCCCATATTGTTTTTTTTTTGTGAGGTCAACTCAGTGTCGTTCACACGATCAACCCTACTAAAGAAATAAAACCACATAAGTTCATAAAATTTGAATTCTTCAGTTTTAGCGTATACTCGCAAAATCTGCTGCTCGAGGTGTGTGTGCAATACGCTACGTAGTATATGTCAAATTCAGAACAATCGCATTTTAGAAAATTGCGCAAAAGTATGTAGTGTTTTACTTTTTATTTACGAAGAAAATTTACCCGCCTTCTCAAGCAGTTTAAAATCTCATCGCTTTCGGGTACTCTTTACCCAACTTTGGTACCTTTTTCTACTTAGATCGCCCATCTAACCCCATCTATTAGAAACCAGAATCGTACCCATCGACTCAATCTCGCATTGAATAGCCTAACACGAACTAAAGTCAGTGTAATAATGCCATAACTAACCGTATCTGCCCATTAGGGCACAGACAATCGGCCCTTGTAGATCAGGTTTTAGCTCGCAAGCATGCAGGCATGGGATAGCATGCTGGATTTAATCGACGTCTGATGTCGTGATAGCGGCGGCGGCGTAAATTATAAGATTGGAAAGGTATTGAAGTATTTATGGGGTATGTCGATGCTAAGACTGGGAAAATGGGTTTATTTTGGTGTCTATCTTTATTAGGTACCACAAGCTGATCACAAATTAATTATATTTTTTTCTTGGTTATTATTATTATTTATTTAATACACTAGCGCAGCTCCTTGAGCTGATGCGTGTATATCACTGCACTTGTATTTATTGTTACAAATGTTTGTCAAGTCTATTTTTAAAACAACTGACTGATGGGGCACTTATCACTGTTTCTGGAAGAGCATTCCATAGGTTAGTTCCACTATGTTTTTAAAAAGTGTGTTCTGGGGTCGCTTGCACATAGAAGTTTGGTCAGCTTCAACGAGTGCCAGCTTAACAATTTGTTTAGATCCATTTTGTACAGGCCCTTAATCATCGTTATACTTAAATAAACATTAAACAACCAGACACGAAGCGAACAGACATGTTCATGCACACGAATGTTGGCCCCGAGCGCGGATCGAACGCGCTACCTCCGACTTGAAGGCAGGGACACTACCAACTGAGCCAACAGGCTCTCCAAATAAATAACAAACAAAATCGAAAAAACCTAAAATGAAAATCGCGGGAATGAAAGCGACATATCGTTAAATCTATTCCCTTTTTATTTCCGCGCACCTGAGCCAAACGATGTTTACTTTTATTGTTTACCCCTTGTCGCCCTCCTACCTAGAGGGTCCCCCCTCTTTCCTGCTCTCGCTGTGAACACAAGACACGTATGTTGTTCTTATTTACGGTTTTTCGAGGGACGAGAAGCAGAGATTTTATGGAATTTGGAGCACATGTGTTTGGAGATTGTATCAGTCTAATTGAGTATTGTCGTTACAATGGCGTCAGTAAAACAGGCTGTGTCACTTGAGAATAGTTGAACTTTATCTATAATCTAATATTATAAAGATAATTGTATTTTTGTATTGTTGTATGTTTGTAACAAATAAACTCAAAAACTACTAGCCTGATTTCAACAATTCTTTAACCATTAGAATCAAGGTTGAGTTATATTCATACTGCTTGCGTTTAACAATTGATCCCCTACGAGTGTGCTACAACATGTACATACTTACTTCTTAGCGTATTTACAGGGTACAACAATGACGGGGAAAGATAATACGGAACGAATAATAAAGAAAAAGAGAGCTATCTGTTAAATACGACTTGAAATACAATGCGACTAAATAAAATGTGGTTAATTAACTACTTTTGTCGGCCTCATTTTCCGTGCTCTAGTAACATATCTACGTCTTTCTATATATAATATCTTTGATTAGAATGCTATAGTATTCGAGCTACATAGGATATATTTTATCCCCGTATTATTTATAGATTTATGTGGGATTGGACTACCCTTACAAAACATTTAAAAAAAAAAATTGGTACGGAGTCTGTATCGGATTTGGACGATTTTTTTGCTTGTATGAAGTATCTCCCTAGTGTCATATACTACATTTTTACCCAACTGCATCAGAAGGAATGTAATGGTTTTAATCTTTTTAGAGCCTTTTACATGCATCCGTTTCAAATGTACCTACTTATTTTGGGATTAGACACAAAATAAAACCACTTCATAAGCCAAATTATTTTTATATTTACTTCCACCTTCCTTATACAAAAAATAATACTATTATTATCAAACATTAACGAGATAAATCTACCCGAAGAGATTTGATGAGAAGCTTTATTGAACCAAAATAATTCCGGTAAACATGCCAAGTCTAGTCTTTGATTTGTCTTGAGGTAAGACCACACCTACATCGAGGCTGCAACGGCGAACCTACAGCGAAACATGACGACACGGCCATATTATATTTTAAACATGGAATTGTAAGCCACGAGAATTTTCTACCCCTAAACGTGATTGGTAGTGAGCCCATCGCCGGACCGGCAGGCGTATTCACGGAGCTTCGATATTCGACTCGGAATCGGAAAATCTGTAGAAGATGGGCTATTCAGAGATGTCGGTATAAAAAACGAATATCATATTTGACATAAGGATTCGGAAAATTTTCCGTGGCTGTCAGAAACGCCTAGAATACAGTTTCCGAAGTCGATAGATTCGATTTCGGAAAATTTTTCACTCGATCTGAATCGAACGGGAACGGTGTCGAGCCTCCGTGAATACGCCTGCTGGTCTAAAATTCAAAATTCAAAATCGTTTATTTTCTATTGGTATTAAAATATACACTTAGAAACGTCAATATTTTATAATAACAAGGCACTCTAAACTCGTCCATGAAGATTGGCTAAACGCAAACAGCAGCCCATCTCCACCGACGAGCTGCTGGTTCCAAATGCAGTACCCCGAGAAGAGCCAGCAAGAAACTCAAGGGCAGTCTGTTACTCATGCCTCAGAATACCTCTGCCAGCCCCACCACTCGGTCCCTAAATAGTGACTGGAAACCATCAGCGAAAGGATTAACTAGGAACCTCAAACCGGGCGTAAAAAATTGCCATAACTTTTGCTACATGGATGTGGAGAAGCGGAGGTAGAATTCACTTCTATCACGAAGCCAGATCTTTCAGACGAGGGGATCTACGATTGATGTTGAACAGTTCTATTTATACAAACTCTTGCGAAAACTTTGATAGCGCGGTTTAGAACTTGGTACGTCACAACCTTGCCGCTGGCGCTTGTTAGTCTTATGTATAACTAATAGATGTCGCCTACTACCTACTTACGAAGGAAAGAAGATGATGTTGATGTTCATAAAATTTCACTAAAACAATATTTTACTGTGACGTCACTTCGCAAGACTCCGGTCAGTGCGGTCTTATCTCTGACAGCTTGTAGTCTTTACTGCTTGACCTCAATCATGACCTCCTCAAGGAGTGTCTCCATGTTCGGCGCCCATTTCAGCCCGTGAATCTTGGTCCGGAAGCACTTAGCTACCTCCAGGGTCTGCTCGCACTCGTCTGTCATGTCTGCGAACGGCTTTTCGCAGTCGTGGATCATCCCGATCAATGTGTTAGCCAACTCTTCGTCTGTGGAAACCGAATCAAATCGTTTATTGTAATCCTAATGTTTTAATAGATAGTATTTACATTTTTGGTATCAATAAGGACCTAGTTTAGGCACTGCAATAGGTGAGAGGGAACGTCCAAATTATATACCATACCTATTACAGTTTATCACATGGAATCCTATCCTACTAATATTATAAACACGAACGTTTGTATGGATGGATTTATGTTCCTCTTTCACCCAAAAACGGATATTGATAAAACTTTACAATGATATACAATATACATCAGAATAACACATAGGCATATTTTATCCCCGTATTCCCACGGGAACGGGAACTACGCGGGTGAAACTGCAGGGCGCTGCTAATAAAACTTTAAATTGACTAAATGACAAGAAAGAAGAATGAAACTTCAGACAGGATGTGCTTACTTGATGTAGGAAAGTACTGTGATAGGATTGTTGTAAATCCATCCCTTATAGGATTTTAATGGGGACTAAAATTAAGTTTATAAGTTAAAGTGTAGGTTTCAGATTTCAAAGGGTCTCGTTAGATAATGTCCACTATAATTTAATGAGGTATTTGATGCTTAAAACCTGTAACCTTTTAAAACCTGCTGATTCAAACTAAATTTTTTGTCAATTTATAGTGGAAAAGTTTTTAATACTTTTTTTTTTAGGAAATATACATTTATTTACAAAGAAAATATACATTGATTTACAATAATTACAGATAAAAAATGTCCTCCAAAGAGGAACCATGTGGGACAGTGCCCAGAAGACTGGCAGCATTCCCTCTCTGGATAGCTAGGCTGATCCTTTGACAGAGATAGCTGCCAGCCCTCTGGTCACCTGAAGCCTCGACCAAACGCACTGACAGCTCTTTGAGGAGCTGCCGCGCCCCCGGACCCCACGGTCCCATGGTCTCCACCCCAATACTTTTTTTAATACTTAATATTCATCCTCGGGTCTATTTAAGTTTATAGTTATTAGTCCAGCGCTGCTGACAACATGCTGTTTACAAATGCTATTATAGTCAGAGTGTTATGTATATGGGATTGACAGTCACGAGTTATAGTTATTTCTTTTTTTAGAAGTTAACATCTTAGGTACACCCTTCTTGGCCTCAATCTAAACCAGGAGTTAGCTCGTTCCATTGTTGACTTCATCTGTGTATCCTGGACCAGGATACACAGATGTCTCACTCAATCCCAGTCTCACTCAATGTTCTCATGACTTGAATAGATTCTGTTTGTGTTGACACGGGAATACAGACGCAAGCAGGTAAATCTACTCTCACACACTTATAAAAGAAAGTTTGCAAAGCCTTTTTTTCCTACGCTGCGTCTGCCTACATGCACTTGAGGACTTTCCTCCTCCAGCCATCAATGTACACCAGAAATTGCAAAGGCTTTTTGTGAAAGTGGAGTGTCCTACGCTGCGTCTGCTTGCATCCACTCGAGGACTTGCCTCCTTCAGCCATAAATGTATACCTGCTCCATGCTTCATGGCAAAGGAGACTGCGTTCTCGTGGTGCATCCCGTTGTCCTCCGTCACCAGGTTGAGCTTAGCTGCCATGCACATGATAGCGCAGCCAGCTTCGTTGTTCACCAACTGGTACTCTTCGCGCCAGAAGTTGTACAGGTCCGCCATTATGTGATCCCCTAGGTTCATCTGGAAACACAGATTGTAGGTTTTATGGTATAATAGCGGTATGCTGAAGGGATTTAGAAATATGAGGAATTTCCGTAAAATCTTTCATCTTGTGTGTATTTGTCAACCAGACTGCAAAGGTAAGCAAAAGACCAAAGCCAGTATGTTCAACATTATCATCATCATCATTAATGCTGAGTTAAAGGACTTTCCTCACACATGAAAAAGTATGGGTTTAATCTCACACGCGAGCCCACCGCGGATTGGGAGATAGTGTTAAGCTAGTGGCCACTTAACAGTCAGAATTTTTCAAACCACCCGAGGGTGTCTGGCATGGCTTAGCGACTTCCATTGTATGGAAACACAACGAAAACCGGGACCAACAATTTAATGTGCCTCCGAAACATGGAAGCGCTCGTGATATAAATGCCACTAGGCTGTCACCCATTCACTGACTGACCGCGCCCAACTTTGCTTAATCAGGGTGATCGTTACAAACACACTGGCACCGCAGGGCTACGAGCGCTTCATCCATGTAACAAAAAAACTGATATGCTCTTAACTCTTACCTCAGCTTTACATTTCTCCAACGCTTTGTGGAAGTCCATACTCATTTTGGTGACGATCTCCTGCGATGGTGTCGCCCTCTGCACGTGCAGAGTCAGCCCCAGCAAGCACCACACCACAGCCCGCCATTTCATGCGACTCGCCATCTTGTTTACGCGTATCTGCCAACGAATATGGCTGTGGGTGCCATAAGTTTCTTTTATGGTCGCTCAGCCAATAATTATTGTAACAAGTGGTTGGCGTCAGTGTTTTTAGGGTTCATTAAATAAAACTATTTTACTTTATTTTAAACTAGCGGTTCTGTGCGGCTTCACGTTGTATGTATATTTTAAGAAATTTTATGTGCCCTCTTTTGTAATTCATTTTGTATGTTTAGTATTTTTTTACATTTGCAGCGCCCTTTCAGGGTTCATGTGTGTACTATAAATAACTTTATAACACAGTTGCTCGTAAAAGGTGTCTTATTTCACCAATTTCAATATCGTATTGTATCTCATTACGCCCAAGTGCGGTAAGTGTAAAGTAAAACGCACGGTTTATCCGGATGCTCCGTCTTAAAACGAACGGACTTTTTAAAATCTCAGCAAAGAGTTTTTATGTCAAATAAGTTGTTAACATTTTATGATTAAAATTGACTTTGGAAGATAAAATATAATAAAGAAATATTTATGTACATAATTATTTAATTTAATTAATTTTGACAGTAAATTACAACCAATTAATCTGTAACAAAAACACAAAAATATTAATTTACTTTATTAGTAATACTGGCTGTTTTTGTGCCTTTGCCTAAAAAAAAATGCTGATGCGCGCCGCGCGCTTTTTCATAACGCTGTATTGTTTTTATTCGTTTACCATAGTCGGAGTTTTATTTTATTTCCTCGCAAATGTGTTATAAAACGTCGTATGACATACGTGCGCTTTGACAATTACAGCCTCTGCTTACTTGTAACCCTCGCCTACAGCTCGGGCTAGCAATATCGCCTCGGCTGTAATTTTCAACCTACCGCACTTATATCATAATGTACTATTACCTACCACCTGTAAAACCACATGGAGCAATAAATGATATGAATATGGAATACGGTAATAATATAGCTTATGTTACTCAAGAATATTCTAGCTTTCGATTGGTGGAAGAATTTTTAAAATCGGTTTAGTAGTTTTTTAGTTAATTCGTAACAACGATACAAACATAGAAACATACAAAAATACAAATCTTTCCTCTTTATAATATTAGTAAAAAGGTAAAGAGATCGCTTTCAGCATGAATACCTTCTCTAACGGTCTAGGCAGAGACAATAGATTTAAGCAATGCCATTTTGAAATGATCACGAGTATATTCACTGTACTAGGTACATACGATACAATGAGTTTTTCAAAAACTTACGTACATATTTATCACTAGCTCGACGGTGAAGGAAAACATCGTGAGGAAACCCGCAGGTCTCAGAATTAATTCTGAGACATGTGTTAACAGACCCGGTCCGGCGATGGGCTCACCACCTATCACGTTTAGGGGTCCAATATATCTCGTGAAATGTGGGTATATCCAGTAATGGAATACCTCTGCCTACCTCCTCGGGGATAAAAAGGCGTGAGATTATTATTATTATTTATTATTATTAGGTACATACGGAACCGCAGAAATTTGAATCGCACTAGCACTTGACTAGCCTTTAATTGTTACCCATTGCTCATCAAAGAGTGGTGGCAATTATTGACAAGATTGACGTCCATCGTTCAATTAATTAGCACTTCAGATCTCCAACGGCTAACTGATTAACTGTTATTCTAAGCTGCGGTTTATAATTAAGATGTTCTATGGGAAATATAATCTTGTAGCCGTGTGTGAATAAACCCACTGATTAAATTAAAGTGAGAATGAATGACCTCCTAGCGTCATTATATCACGCCTCCGTGTTTTGGAAGGTACTGTAGCGAAGTGATACTTCTTACTAAATTTCAGACCATCATCTAGTCTCCTTCCTCCTCTATAAAAGCATTTCCACTCTGTTTGCAAATTTTAAATTTCAAATTGCCTTTCCAATTTGTTTTTCCTGATTCCCCATCAAATTTCCAAAACAGACACAATACATGTTGACGTGTAAGTCGTGTAACCTCATTATCCATCTGCAAAGTCCGAAGCAGCTAAGGCCCTGAAAGAGCCTTTTGTGGTATAGTTTTCCTGGCCTCCTGGAACCATTTGAACGGTCCCCATAACCCTTCTTGTGATCACGTTTTTAAAAACCCATCTATAAAATTCTGTGGGATATAAACGTGGTGTTCTGCAGGCGTATTCACGGAGCTTCGATATTCGATATTCGACTCGGAATCGGAAAATCTGTCAAAGATGGGCTATTCACAGATTTCGATATCGAAAACGAATGTCATATTTGACATAAGGATTCGGAAAATTTTCCGTGGCTGTCGGAAACGCCTAGAATACAGTTTCCGAAGTCTATAGATTCGACTTCGGAAAATTTTTCACTCGATCTGAATCGAACGGAAACTGTGTCGAGCCTCCGTGAATACGCCTGAGGATCAAATTTAAAAAATATGTTGCCTCTCATTCCGTTAACACACGATTCTACAGTGGACTTAGAGGCGAGCTACAGGACAGTAGGTACTATCGACCTGCATGGTACATTCGAAAGAATTTTCGCTTGAAAGATCAAGTTTTTACTACCCCGTCGCTTATTATCGTTAAGCAATTATAAGCCAGTAACACCGTTTTCATTCGATTCTTTACATCGGCACCAAATAATAAATATGAGAAACTACTTTTTAATAGCAGTGGTTAAAGAGCCCGCTTCTCATTCGTAAAGCTCGGGTTCGAATTCTGTCAGGTATGTACCAAAGAGTTTTTCAAAAAGCTTACGTACATACTTAGCACTTGCTCGACGGTGAAGGAAAACATCGTTACCGCATGACCTGGGGGTCAATTCCCCTAAATGTCAACGGTTATAGTTGAATGACAATGACATGTCAATAGCCAGTCAATGGTGTTATTTTGGCACTTTTCAGAGCAAATAACACCATCGACTGACCATTGACATGTCATTGTCATCCAACTGTAACCGTTGACATTTAGTGGAATTGGCCCCCAGGGGCAAATCGGCGATCTGTTGAAGAAACACTAGAAGTGACAGTCTAGTCTCTCCTCTGCCTACCCCAATGGGAAATACGCTTGAGATTACGTATGTTAGTACGGGTGTATTAAATCTAAACAACGTTAGTGCAACTAGAGATTAAACAGATAAGTAGGTGTAAGATAATTAGCATCTCATTGTACTGCAATTAAATTTAAATACACTATAAACCTTTTATTCCTCATATTAATTGCGAGTGCAGTTGAATCTGTAATTATCCGACGCTATGTGTTTAATGCCAGATTAGCTAAATCTGATTTGTATGCGAGCAATGTTCGGTGCGCGGGTCCATTGTTTTTGACGTCACATCAAAATATAATGAAGATAAGATCCCATTAAAAACATAAATGTGAATTGAGAGCCAAGTTCAATATGTGCCTTGGTTGTTGACTTCAACGACAAAAGAAGTTAAAAGTTAATCAAATGTATGGAATTGATTCGATAAGCGTTCGACTTGTCATGTGTTCGGCATTGTAGCGTGAAGTAAAATGATCGCAACACTCTAAAGAAATATTGTAACTGACACTTAGATCTTAGTACATACTAGCTTTTACCCGCGGCTTCGCTCGCCCATGTTTATTTCACCCCCTTATCGATTGTATTTTGCAAAATCCTTTCTTACTAAGCTATCTATGAGCAAAATTTCAAGTCTCTAGACCCAGCAGTTTAGGCTGTGCATTGATACATCACCAATCAGTAAGTCAGTTTATCATTATATATATATATATATATATATATATATATATATATATATATATATATAATAAAAATAGGGGGTAGGCAGAGGTATTCCATTACTGGATATACCCACGTTTCACGAGATACATTGGACCCCTAAACGTGATAGGTGGTGAGCCCATCGCCGGACCGGGTCTATTTCCACATGTCTCAGAATTAATTCTGAGACCTGCGGGTTTCCTCAGGATGTTTTCCTTCACTGTCGAGCTAGTGATAAATATGTACGTAAGTTTTTGACAAACTCATTGGTACATGCCAGGATTCGAACCCGAGCCTCACTGATTTCCGGCCGGCTCTTTAACCGTCAGGGCTATCATTGCTCTTATATATATATATATATATATATATATATATATATATATACACACACCGGCACAATTAGCGGAACAGAAAAAAAAAGGAGAAAAAAGAGGGAATTTAGAACAATGAATGTAATTTTTAAACAATATATTATTTAAAATGAAACAACAATTAAATTAACATGTTTTGACATTCATTTGTAACACCATACTTAAAATTTTATAAAAATAAAAATTAAATTAAACAAAATGCATTTTTCTTCGATTTTTAATTATAGAGAAACAGCAGAAAATTCAAGATTTTCCAAAGTTTAACAACAATTTCAATGACTGTTCAATATCGAGTGTTTCCTCCTCGTGCTCTGATGAGGGTTTCCATCCGTCTGGGCATGCTGCGGATGATGTTATCAATGGTTTCTTGGGGCAACCTCTGCCATTCTTCAAGTAATGCGTTTCGCAACTCGTTGAGATTATTGGGAGGGGGCATTCTTGACTTTACACTCCTCTTTAGCAAGTCTCAGACGTGTTCTATAGGGTTCATATCGGGGGACCGTGCTGGCCACTCCATCACCGTTATACCAACATGGTTTAGGTATGTCTGTACTGTGCGAGCACTGTGAGCCCGAGCATTATCCTGCATTAGAATGAAGTTGTTACCAATAAAGGGGGCAAATGGCACAACATGTTCTTCTAAAATCTCCCTGATATACCGATCAGCATTCAGATTCCCGCCATCGACCACTACTAACTCCGTACGAGCTCCTAAACATATTCCTCCCCAGACCATAATTGAACCGCCGCCATATGCAACTGTATTTTCAAAATTAGACTGGATATACCGTTCTCCTTTGCGTCTCCATACTCGCTGCCTTCCATCAATTTGATTTAACATAACTCTGCATTCATCAGTAAAAAGAACCTGTCCCCAGTCGTCGAAGTCCCAATCACGATGTTCACGACCAAAGTGTAGACGGTTTGTGCGATGATGTCTCTCAAGTTTTGGGGCTTTGGCGGGCACATACGAGCCTATACCCACTTCTTCGAATCTTCTACGAACTGTCCGCTCACTCATCCTTACTGCTCGTACCTCTTCCAGTAAATTTCGAGCCTGCACCGCCGTTAGTCTCGTGTTCCGTCGGACTTGAAGTTGGAGAAAACGGTCATCCCTCCTTGAAGTACACCTTTTCCGGCCTTGTCCTCTCCTTCTCACTAGAGCATTCGTCAATCTGTATCGTTGGATGCTACGATAAATCGTTGATAACGATCGACGAAGGCTTCTGGCAATCGATCTGTAGGTTTGACCATTTCTCCTCATTTGATCTGCCCTAATGATTTCTGATGGCGTTAAATCAGGCATAATTAGATGCTCGTAAATTATCAATATGCGAAAAAACTCAAAAGCCTCAAAAACTGCAATTCAAAGTTTTTCAAATGGAATTCACGAACCTTCTAAAAACGGACAAGCGGTGGAAAAAATGAATCAATGAAAATTAAAACAAAAGAATGAAAAAAAGGGCAGTCGCTTAGTATTCCATTTTTAAATTAAAACCCAAATTTAAAAAAAGCTTGTTTAGCCGGCCAGTAACACGCAAAAATGCGTAAATACTCCCTTTTTTTTCTGTTCCGTTAATTGTGCCGGTGTGTGTATATATATACAGTGGTGGTCAGATAATTAGAAACACTGCCAACGGTCCTTGACATTATGTAAGATACTGCTCCGCAATCGTTTTTATTTTGAAATTAAACAATAAATAGGACAACAATATGTTCAACGATTTATCAATGATTAGAAAAACAATATTAATTTCATTACACAAGTGCAGTTTCAATATTACATTACGGACAAACATTTGAACCAGTTTTAAGGTATGAACAATAATGGTCAACTAATTAGAAACAACAGCAAAAAAGTATAAAAAATAATATTTTTTTAAGTATTAGTAATTAGTAGTGTTATTTAAGAAATAGCTACTATCCCAAACCTATCAATAGTTATAATTAATATTAATTGGCGTATCGCTTATTGCCAATAACAGCACTGCAACGACGTGGCATTTTGATTCAATCAATTTCGTAAATTTTTCTAGGGGGATTTAATTCCATGCTTCAAAAAATGCTTCATTTAGTTCGTTTTGACTGGTGTTACGTTTGTTTGAGACTTTCTTTTTAACAATAAACCAGAGATTTTCTATCGGGTTTAAATCCGGACGATTTGCTGGCTAGTCTAAAATGGATATACGCTGTTTGCTAAGGAAACATTTGACGCTATTGGCCGTGTGTTTAAGGTCATTGTCATGCTGAAAGATCCAAGTCACAGGCAAATGATCGTCCGAGTAGGGAATCATTGTGTGCTCTAAGATATTTTTTATTGCCATTGAGCCATTGTACCTTTAATCTTCCGAACGGGTCCAACTCCATTATCCGGAACAACACCCCCAAACTTTAATGTTACTGCCACCGTCCTTGACTATACTCCTTGTGTATTTATAATTAAAGGTACCTATTGTTTACAGGACGTCTAACATAGCGCTTTGCAGCGAAATTTACCATATTTATTTTTGTTTCATCTGAAAATAACACTTTTTTCCATTCTTGTACTGTCCAATTAACATATTTTTTAGCGAATAATAATCGCTTCTCTCGGTGCTGCTTGGTAAGAAGCGGTACCTTTCAAAAGATTCTTCCAAACAATTTAGTTTCCACTAATCTTTGGCGTATCAATCTTGGGGAGATGTTTCTCGGGTCATCAGGCGAAAAAACTTCGTTTTTAATCTGGTTGGAGCCTTTAATTGAGTCTTTTTTAGAAACACGAACAACAACTTATCTTCTCTAGGAAAGGTTTTTCTTGGCCGAGCCTTTCTAAGAACATTTTCAACAGTTCCATGTGTTTTATAATGATCAATTGCATTAAAAACTTTCTTTACAGAACAATTTAAATGCTCAGCTATTCTTCTGTTCGACCACATATGATCTATACGTAAATTAACAATGATTTGCCTAGTTGACGCGTCCCATCTTTTATTTTTGCCCATTTTGAACAAAATAAAATTCATATTAAATTTTGAATTACAGCCAGAATAATAGAAAAAGCCAATAAAGAAATGTTATTCTCCAATTTCCAAAACAATAACGAACTATTGATCCTTTTTTTAAATGTTTCTAATTAAGCGTCCAAGCGGCAAGTAACAGAAAATAAACTCCTACAGGTGTAAGACTCATTTTGTTATTTAAAAGTAAGATATGTTTTATATTTTATGCATTTAATGAGTTTTTTATTTGAGTGGCTATATTATTGCATAATTATTAATTATTGAATGTGTATATTTTTTACGAACATTTGTACGTTGAAGGTATACTTTCCTTATTCATAAGAAGTGTTTCTAATTATCTGACCACCACTGTATATATATATATATATATACAACTTCAATATTATATATATAACTTCAGCTCAGCGAATGAAATTTTCATTTGTTACTTTTCTGAGTTGAGCAACTCGTGTGTTAAACGAAACAATGGAAACAGGTAACTTGGCGTGTCGCACAAGCTAATCCGGCGTCACGGGCGGCTTACTCTTCATTAGGATTACTGACGGCGACGGGGGTAAATGCATCACAGCGGTAAGTCCGCCGCTACATGCATCGAAATATTTCGCGCAGTGTTTCTATAACAAGACGTACCTAGGTACCTACATTAATTATAAAACACCAAAAAAATCTCAGTCAAATGTGTAAAAACATTGGTCTTTTGGTGTATTCAGTTTTTTTTTTACACACAAACAGTTTAGGCTACAAGAGATCACACTTTATATACTTAGGCACATGCAGCTGAACTCAACTAGCCTAACATTATAACGTCCTATAAAAGAGATCGAGCCTCACAAAAGGAAAGCGGGCTCTTTAAAATTAAATATAGGTATCACTAAGTACAAAAACTTGTGTAACTTTTTTATCCATGAACGCGCAGCCGGTAATGCTATTCCAGTATTGCACAGCCACGATTGATGTTGCAGACGGATTGATGGCGCATTTAATTACAACGTGTAAACTAAAGGGTTCCGGACATGAACCACTCGCTTTTAGTTTATATACCTGGCTTTTTGATCGGGCCTTTTAATCAGTACGTTGGGTTTGGTTCAATGGGTATATAGGTACCTCTAAATGTGATATGTGGCGAGCCTTTCGTCGGACCGGTGGCACAGAATACATAATAGACTGTTTAAAAACACCGGTGTCTTGTCACGTGTGCACCACAGATGACAGAACCAATTAGGTATTAACATCCATTTTTAAAAAGTGTCTCAATAAGATTATATGGTGTTTTTTTTGTGATAAAAAGGGGGCAAACGAGCAGACGGGTCACCTGATGGTAAGTGACGTCCGTCGCCCATGGACACCTGCAACTCAAAAGTCACAACTGCGTTGCCGACCTTAATAAAAAAACACAAAAATTTAATCCAATTGAAAAGTAGGTACTATAAAATCCATTAAAATTTTACATTTTCTATTTTCGCGCGTAATTTTACGAAGACGCTTAAGTAACAGAAAAGAGTAGATATTATGATAATTTTATAAAATAAAAAATAATAAAATCTCACGCCTTTTATCGCCTAGGGGGTAGGCAGAGGTATTCCATTTCTGGAAATACCCCTTTTCACTAGTTTATTCGACCCCTAAACGTGATAGATGGTGAGCCCATCACATTAAATAGGGGGTGCAAGTTTGTATAGATGTTCGTCATATTTCCAAATGCTAGTAACTAATACTTTCTTTAATTGTTTCAGGTACCTAACTACAGCAAACACAGCAATGTAACAAAGAACAACATCGAAATCAGTAGGTACATCAGATTACCACATAAGTCCAGGCGATAGAATTAACAACATTATGACCGGCAGCAATCCCGTAATCCCGGGATCCTCAAGCCACGGGATCGGGACAGCTGCGTTATTGCAATGAGTCCCGCGATTTGTCAAACTGACCCTTAAGATACACAGAGCTAGGAATTTGGCACACCATCCACTTTTTATAGGTTTATTTGTGAGAACAGTGATAGCCCGAACGGTTAAGGAGCCGGCCGAAAATCAGTGCGGCTCGGGTTCGAATCCTGGCATGTACCAATGAGTTTTTCAAAAACTTACGTACGTATTTATCACTAGCTCGACGGTGAAGGAAAACATCGTAAGGAAACCCGCAGGTCTCAGAATTAATTCTGAGACATGTTTAAACAGACCCGGTCCGGCGATGGGCTCACCACCCATCACGTTTCGGGTTCCAATATATCTCGTGAAATGTGGGTATATATAGTAATGTAATACCTCTGCCTACCCCCTCGGGCATAAAAGTGATAAATTATATTATTTATTATTATTATTATTTGTCAGAATCTACTACTTCCATTTTGTGACGAATTTTCGTGTGAAAACGTTAATCATAAAGCGTATTTTATTCTTCTAACTAGCGGGTGCCCAGCGGCGTTGCCCGCGCGGATTCCGTTTATTCCCGTTCCCGTGGGAAATTCCGAAAATCCCTTCATAGTGGTTGCCTACGACATATTTAAGACACCTACATACCACATTTCAAATAGCGGGTGCTCAGCGGCGTTTTCCCGCTTGGATTCAGTTTATTCCCGTTCCCGTGGGAATTTCCAGAAATCCCTTCAAACCAATTTCCTATGACATATCAGACACCTTCATACCATATTTCAAGTTTCTAGGTGTTATCGTTTCGGAGTAGTATGTATTTCTCTTTTTAACCAGTTTTTATATGTTCCCGTGGGAATGAGATATTTTCCTGGAATAAAAAAGTACCCTAGATGTTGACCTGGGTACTCAGCTATCTGTATACCAAATTTCATCAAAATCCGTCCAGTAGTTTTTGAGTGATGCGTGCACAACCAGACAGACAGACAGACAGACAGACAGACAGACAGACAGACAGACAGACAGACAGACAAAAATTCCAAAAATTGGTGTTTCGGTATCTATATCGATAACTATATACACTACCGTTAAAATTTTCAAAAAATATTTAATGTACAGACACGGCCCCGTTAGAGTTTTATTATATGTATAGATAGATAATGGACAACATTTTGGTGGTCAATTATGAGTTTCTTCAGCCACATTTTAACACAAAGGTAAGTCATGAAATGAACAAACTTATCTTTAGAGTTTGATTTTCATAAATTAACACCTGTGTAGGTACAGGATAATGTATAAATATAGTTATATTATATGTATAATTAGGTAGATAACTACCGCCTCGATCTAGGTAGATACATAATGTGAACAGTTTAACCACTGTTTAACAATAGTTACTACAAATATTTTTACTTATGTCAAACATAAACAATATAATGTTTATATAAAATATCTAATTATACCTACCTACAACTATCAATAAATGATTATATTGATGATGATGATAAATTTGGCGAAAGATTCGCTTTGATCCCCTAAACATAAAATAAGGCTTAGGTACTATAGACTTTTTGAGACTACAGCTTAGGATCCAGCTTTTTTATTTTAATTTTGGAACAGGCAAGCCTGTTGGCTCAGTTGGTAGTGACCCTGCCTTCTGAGTCGGAGGTGGCGGGTTCTCGATCCCCGCCTGGGGCCAACATTTGTGTGCATAAACATGTATGTTGGTTTCATGTCTGGGTGTTTAATATTTATTTAAGTATGTCTATCAGTTGTTTAATACCCATAGTACAGGCCCTGCCTAGTTTGGGACTAAATAACCGTGTGTGAACTGTGTCCAACAATTTATTTATTTATAAACACTATTCTATAAAATTAAATTATTTATATTCATTCTTACCGCCTCTAGACACATCCGACTCTCCACTTCCTACCCGTCTCAAGACGCAGCTTATCTGCAATGGATGGACACTCTTAATGCCGGACACCCGGACACTATCGCCGGACATTACCGCGCCGGACGTTAAGGTGATGCCCGGATTACATCCGGACGGGCCAACAGACGCGTCTTGTAACTCTTGTAATCCCTTATGCTTATGAAGATAGTTTAAATTAAGAAACACCGGTTTTTCATGATGATAATCAGTGAGGCTCGGGTTCAAATCCTGGCATGTACTTACCACTCATCATGTTTAGGGGGCGAATTCATAACCTCATCCTTTTTTGAAGTCGGTTGAAAATATACGATGTGGTGACTTTGGTGGGTAACAACCGCCCAAATATTTATTAAATACGAAAACCATAAGGTGCACCTCTCATCAATATCTACAATACTCAAATTAAAAGGCAAAAGTTCCGTTACATAGTACCTACCTATATTTCGATTTGTTTTTTAAGCTATTGCATAGCTTCTATCGACCGACCGACCGACCGACCCACCGACCGACCGACCGACGGACGGACGGACGGACGGACCGACCGACCGACCGACCGACCGACCGACGGACGGACGGACGGATGGATGGATGGATATTGCATAGCTTCTATCGAGGCCGTGCATTGTCTAACGTCGTTTGTTTTCGGCAGTCTTGTTGATAAAAAATGATATGCAATAGCTTTACCGCGGCAGTCCCCGAGTGCCACACGTCTTTTTTTTCTGGGTCACGCTGTTAGGTACAATAATAAAAATATAAATATATATAATATATATAATCTCACGCCTTTTTTTTATCCCCGAGGGGGTAGGCAGAGGTATTCCATTACTGGATATACCCACATTTCACGAGATATATTGGACCCCTAGACGTGATAGGTGGTGAGCCTATCGCCGGACCTAATTTAACGGAATTAATTCTGAGACCTGCGGGTTTCCTCACGATGTTTTTCCTTCACCGTCGAGCTAGTGATAAATATGTACGTAAGTTTTTGAAAAACTCATTGGTACATGCCAGGTTTCGAACCCCAGCCTCACTGATTTTCGGCCGGCTCTTTAACCGTCCGGGCTATCACTGCTCAATCACTGTACAATAATAACTTGTTGATTTTATTAACAAACAAACCATTTTAACTATACAGCGTCCAGTGGGCTCTCGTGGGCTTGTGGGCTGGTGGGCTGGCCCATTGCCAGCAACCGGTGCAATTAATTGCTGCGCCATTATTGATGTTGTTCGATTAGTGAAACATGCGGTCATTTGTAAAAATACACTGTGTTAAGCTGACTAGGGCATTTCAATCTTGATTTTTTTTCTTTTTTATTAAAAGCTTTTATTTAACTTGCAATGTATGTATGTATGTATGTATGTCGCTATGTATGTTCGGGTGGAATCTTGCAACTCAATTTTGAAGCAGATATCTTCAACCGATTGAGCTGAAATTTGGTATACTTATGTAAGTTCGGTGACAATGCAATATTATGGCACCACCGAGCTGATCTGATGATGGAGCCAGGAGGTGGATGTCGCAGCTCCTCAATGACTACTCGTAAACCCCTCGAGTTTGGGCTCGTATGATTCGTCTTGACGAGTACTTTAATACTAGATGGTAACCAGGGTCTGATGATGGAGCTGGAAGATGGCTATGGGAACTAGGTAATTAAACGACACAACCACATCGAGTTTGGGCTCGTATGATTTGTCTTTACGAGTACTTTTGTATATATGCATGGTTAGCCACGTGACGTCATTCTAAATCCAACTAAAAAGTAAAAAATAAATTAAGAGTAAAAAATATTTTTTAAAACAAGCTTTTATTTTAATGCGCTAAAAAGAATAAAATAAAGTTTTCCATTAAAACTTTGACTATCCTTAAACGTCATTACACAATTTACTATGTAATAAAAGCTTGTCGCGAGATTTAAGTACTCATATAGTAAATATATTAATAACTATAACTGATTGAATTAATTTTTTTCCTAAACTTATATTTACTTAGTCTGAAAAGAAAATTCTTTTACTTAAATATGAGTACTTAAATCTCGCGACAAGCTTTTATTACATAGTAAATTGTGTAATGACGTTTAAGGATAGTCAAAGTTTTAATGGAAAACTTATTTTATTCTTTTTAGCGCATTAAAATAAAAGCTTGTTTTAAAAAATATTTTTTACTCTTAATTTATTTTAGTTGTAATTAATATAATAACGACTTACTCCTTTGTACTTATTCTAATATACATACACTCACGCCCGTTTGGCGACGGGGAAGACAGAGCCAATATTTTTATTTCAACAATACATTTAGATTATTGATACATGTATTGATTGATATATCTATTTATTTAACCTATGAACAAATACTACCTACTTGTATATTTAATTAGTTATTTTAATTACAGAATCGAAACTTATAAATACATATAATAAAATTGTAACTGGACGATGTCTGTACAGTTGTAATGTTGCAAGACTACTTAAAATTCGGTACATTTTTCATCTTTATACGCAGAGAAACCAAGTTATCTATACATACGTAAATTTATCTTATTTATTTATGTATTACAGGGATGAAGTCGCGGTCTAAAGCTTGTTATATTTTCCTAGAAACGTTTATAAACTTTAAAAGCAAACATGCATTGTTATGTCATGTCTGACAGACATACTGACAGCCGGTGATATCATTACAATTGCAAACGGAGCCGCCGCGGGCATCGAACCCCGCCCCTTGGTAAGAATGCTGTTGTTTCTGGTCTTACGCATTGGCGTGTTTGTGGGCGCTTCTTTGTGTATGTATGAGTATGAACGTCAGACACAAATATCGTTCGTCGGTTGCGGGCTCGATTCTCACGGTGCCAACATTATTTTTGTGTTTATGAACACAAAACTTAAAGATCTGTTTATAACAGCTTTGTACCCTAGTGAAGCGATGTATGTACAGTCAAGAGCAAGTCAAGCTTTACACTACCAGTTTAAGCTGAGCTCTGATTTATACTGCGCCCCATAGAATACAGGGCCGGTTCATAGTCCAAAGTGTCAAGCTCAGCGTGCTCTTGACTGTACGAATGAAAGAGTGTTTATGAATAATAATAATAAACTATGAGACACAATTTATACGATTTTATTCAACAGAGGGGCTTATAAGAAACCTTATTTTAAGTATATGCAACTCCACCTCTTGCGCATGTCTTATACTTATTGAGAAGAAGCGGGGCAAGAAACATCTTAACACAACAACAATTTATACAATAGGTACAGTCAAGTGCACGTGGAGCTTGACATATTGGACTTTGTAACGTTCTTATTACAATCGCCTTAGAGGTCAAACTCGCATTAGTGTAAAGCTTCATGTGCTCTTGACTGTACAAACTAAAAGTTAAATGGTTTTACTGTTGTGAGAAATTGCGAGAAAAACATAACTCTTCTTCGCACATAGTCGGGTAATAAGTACAACAGTAGCGCCATCTTCTGCAGATAAGTAACAACTCATGGATCGCTCGATGTAGAAATCGATCCAACTACAACTATTGCACGCTAGATGGCAGTGGCAGAAATCACACTATCCCATAGAAACTTCAACATCTTTCACCCCCTTAGGGGTTGAATTTCGTAAAATCCTTTCTTAATGAGCATCGACACTACAAATCATGTATTCCTCGGCTTTAGTTGATAGTTTACTGTTTTAAATTGAACCCACAAATCAAGTGCGTCATCATCATCAGCCTACATTCGTCCACTGCTGGACATAAGCCTCCCCTAATGAGCGCCATAGCGCCCTGTCTTCAGCTCGTACTATCCAGCATCTGCCTACAGCCTTTTGCAGATCGTCATCCCATCTAGCCGGAGGGCGTCCTACACTACGTTTGCCGAGTCGCGGTCTCCACTCCAGAACACGTTTACCCCAACGGTTGTCGGTTATACATACAAAATAATAGATTGTGTATATCGTATCAAAACACATTCACTTCAGCCTTATCGGTGGAACGTCGTATTTAATGCCGGGACGGTGTCCCGTTGCCATAAAACATGATATAGTGGTCAGTTTAATTTCCGGGACAGTTCCGTAGATCAACTACGGGACGCATACGTTTCACACACCCTTTTGATAGAGTGAGATAGGTACTTCCAGCATTTTGATTCAAAAAGTCAAAATGCATCTATTTCTGTAGGTAATTGCAAACTACACATAGAAGTGTCAATCTAATTAAACTGACTGACTGATTGGTGATGTATCAACGCACAGCCTAAACCACTGGGTCTAGACTTGAAATTTTGCACATAGATCGAGAGAGCGAAGCCGCGGTTAAAAGCTAGTAGTCTTAACAGGGCACTCTCAACTAGTCTGTGGAGTAACATGGGCTATAGTTTTCCCTCGGGAACGGGATTAACGCGGGTGAAACCGCGGGGTACTGCTAGTTATTAATAAACAAACACAATTAAATTTGTTGAAAAACAAATGACAAACGTTTCTGTCTTGTTACGCACTGTTTTGTTTGAAACCATTCATCTCCACCAATGTAAACTATGTATCTATTTACTTTCTTAAATTAAATAAACAAACACCGTTGCTATATAGAAATAAATATTCAATTCAATCATTTATATATAAACTAGCGACCCGCCCCGGCTTCGCACAGGTGCAATGCTGATACTAAAACCTTTCTCTTGAATCACTCTAGGTATCTAACTATTAAAAAACCGCATCAAAATCCGTTGCGTAGGTAGTTTTGAAGATTTAAGCATACCTATGGACATAGGGATATAGGGACATAGGGATATAGGGACAGAGAAAGCGACTTTGTTTTATACTATGTAGTGATTAGTGGTCTTTGACACCCTCTTATGTTTCCTTCGCACATGCGCATATATTTATTTCAATACCATGAATAATTACTATTAGTTGCTACATAGGTATGAGTAATTATGTTTTCAATTCACATAAAGAACGGAGAAAATACAATAAACCTTTTACCTATACTAACCGCAGTCGGCTAAATGTTTTCACTTGATTCACTTCGCCATTACTCCTCAAATGACTCGCAAACAAACAAACTTACACTTAGTAGGTACTCTATTAAAGAGCTTTCACACATTCCTTTTCTCAAGCACGTCATATCAATACACTATCACATCCCTTACGTCATCATTTCACTCTTATTCCCATTGAGTAAAGGCGAAACTCGAAGCGCATGAACGAACACCAAGTTGACGTCAGTATGAATTTATTAAACACACTGTAAATTGAGCTATAATATTATGTACTCGAAGGTAGAGTTTTAATTGTCACGGGTAGTGAAGAAGCGGGGGGAGGGAGGTAGGTGGTATCGATGTTTCGCTGTCTCTCTCTCGCAGAAGCCTTCGGGCGCGCGATCCCGCGGCACGCTCGCCGCGACACGCAATGCTCACAACATGTGCTGGCGCCAAGTGACGAGATTCCAAAAAACCGTTTTAATCGTCCTAATATACATCACGCTGTACTACTTAATATCGTTCATCGCTACCCCACAACCTGTGATCAACTTCGTCGACGACGAAGTCAGGGTCGGCGACAAATACGTCTTTATGTATTTGGTATCCAATACCCCCGTTTTTTCGGACGTCGAGGGGGCAGATGTATTCAAAAAACGCGAATGCGGGATGTGCTTCATAACGAACAATAAAGGGTTTATGCCCATCAGTGAGTTTGACGCCGTTCTGGTGCACGGCGAGAAGAAGCTGCTGGAGGAGCAGTCCGCATTCATGGATCCGTCGAAAAGGTATTTGATCGAGACTAGCCAGCAGTGCTTGACGAAGAAACTCGAAAAGTGTTCTCCGAGGATCACGTCGTTCAGCACCAGATACAACTTTGAGCTGTGTAGCCTGTGCGAACACCTTCACAAACGCCGGCAGAAGTCACTAGATTAAGCTGATTAGATAGGTTTTCTAATTCAAATTGCGCGAATGAGGCCTTCATAGAGTACCTTAGCGGCTCGTGGCGACCGAGACGCAAATGTGATTTGTCCTAATACTTAGATGTAAGAAAACTGGCCTGCCAAAAAAATATTGTACTGTTACGTAAAGATATTTAAAATTACGAGTTAACTATGTTGCTTGCTCTCTAAAAATTGGCACAAAATTTTATCGATAAAGCTTTATCGTTATGTTGTATATTTATTGTCTGTCAATGTCACAACATTATTTTTAATTGGACACAAATCTGCTAGATAAGAGCGATACCAAATTGCAACTTAATTTTAATCCAATAGCTGTACCAAATTTAGGTTAAACGTGTTCCAAGAACTGATATAGTGTTTTTTGCATTACTTTAAAGTGTGGGTGAAATATTATTGTTTGGGTTTAAGCGGGTTCACATTTCAAGGACTATAACAATGTCAGAGCTTTCAGACTTCTCTGTTACCTAACGGAAATTTGAAGCCATGTCAGTAAGAACTACTGATTGGAGATGATTTAGACTTAGACGAAAGTTTTGGACTAATTCAGGCCCCGTACCACCATCTCTTAAAACAAGCTTAAAACAGTATTGTGTTAACATTGCTATCTTCATACCAAGACGTCCTTACAAAGTGAGCTTGTTTTAATAATGTTATGTGTCAAATCAAATAAATAATTATTTAAGCTTGTTTAGGAATACTATGCAAGAGTGATCACGCTAATTGCATGGGTGCCTCTCGTTATGCATTCGTTCTTTTACATCACTATGTAGAAATAAAAGGAATAAGAGGTCGTGGTACAAATCTGAATAATGTTGTTTTAAGCTTGAAACAAACGTTCTTGAACTATGATAGTTTTGAGGCGGTGGTAGTAGGACTAGTAGCCTCAGCTGATGAATGTTATAGAAAACATGTCGACATACCCACTATTACTAATGAGAACATTAACAATTAGTTTAAAATATGAAAAAGAGAACAGAATCTTACATAATTTATTTACAGCAAAATTATGTAGAATACTTACAGAAGCTGAACCGTGACAGTTCTTAGGCTTGCTGCATTCCCTCTTTTTATTAACATAGGTAACTGCCAGTCCTCCGATCATCAATATCAATAAATCCGTCTGAGAAATTCTAAAAAAATCTAAATTTCTAAGTACTTCTCTCATTTACAAATAATATATGGTTATCTGAGTGTTTTGTTGTTGTCCAATACACCACCCACTACACCGATATTTTCATGATATGGTACTCGTATCCTGACTTTCAATATAATTATTTTATTTATTTTTTTTAGATGTTAGTTAAGGTTTTGGTCAAATCTTGCAATTGAATTTCAGATCACTGTCCGAGCTGAAATTTATCATACTTATGTAAATTTAATCATAATGCAACAATCTGGTACCACCGAGTTGTCCTGATGATGGAACTAGAAGGTGGATAGAACTACTCCATGGCTACTTGTGAACCCCTCGAGTTTGGTCTCATTTGATTTGTATCGACGAGTGCTATATTATATTATACAAAAGCTAATTTTTCAACCGACTTCAAAAAAGGCGGAGATTCTCAATTCGACTGTATGTTTGTCTTTGTTTTTTTATGTTTGTTACCTCAGAACTTTCGACTGGGTGAACCAATTTTGATGATTATTTTTTTATTCGCTGCTGTTGCTTCATGTGTGGTTCTATTTCAACTACATCCAGTTCTTACAATGACATCCACGTTTTTTTTCATAAACTATAATTACTTTTTAATCACATGTAAAGATTTACATTAATAGCAAAAATGGTCCCCACTGGCGTTTATAGATCACTTTACGTTTTAGATCTTAAATTGGAACGGTTTCGGGGCGATATGTTTTTCATTCGACAAACGTTTTTATGTTAATACTCATAATGATGTTTTTAGAGTAAAGGGCAGCCACTCCTTCTTCCTATGTCTAATTATGACTTTTTTGCAGACTGTTTATATTGTAAAGCACTCGACATAATAGAACGATAAGATTATCACCGATATACCTACTTGATAGTCTAGGCAATGAAGCGGATTTTTGTATGAAGACCCCAACATTAATTCCTCTGTCGATGAAACTTTGCAGGATTGTAGTATAGTATGAGACAATACTTGCATAAAAAAATGACTATATGACTATATTTTAGGCCTTTACTGGTGGACGCATTGCATCAGAATACTAAATGAGTGGATCAGCTATATTATTACTCGTATATATGTTATTGTAAACGCAGTGGTTTCATAATTTCCGTAGTTATATTATACCCAGGGAAACATAAATGTAACTAAGATTGTCACGAAATATTATAAGAATCTAGCAGCGCCCCGCGGTTCCCGTTGCCGCGTAGTTCCAGGTCCCGTTCCCTTTCCCGCGTAGTTCCCGTTCCCGTAGGAATATCTGAATAAAAAGTATCCTATGTCCGTCTCCTAGTTCTAAGCTACCTCCCCACCAATCAGCCAAAACGGTTCAGCTGTTCTTGTCTTGAGTTATAAATAGTGTAACAAACATGACTTTAAATTTATAGATTAAATACGATTGACAAAAGACCTCGGTCTTATGACTGTAGAAATAAATTATGATACCACTATACCCATAACGAAAAAAAAATCATCGATTTTATCATTAGTTTCCAATGTATGACATTTCAATTATTTCATTATTCGGTAGTTATTTTTCTGTGCAAACGTAAATTGCTAAAGCGTGTCATGTAATGTTTTGGTACCTATACATAAACGCGATGTTTTGCTAATGAGGCGCTGAAATTTATAAGTTTCAGCGCCGTTTCCGTTCCCGAGGGAATATCTGAAAAATATAGCTTATGTTACTCAATGATAATGTAGCTTTCCATTGGTGAAAGTATTTTTAAAATCGGTCATGTAGTTTTGAGTTTATTCGTTACAAAAATACAAATCTTTCCTCTTTATAATATCTATTATAAGTGTACAATATGTAATAGAATAAACGCAATTCCTGAAATTAGTTTTTTCAGTATCGACTACTTAATCGATTTCAGATATTTTTAAATTGTGTAAAATTTTTCCCAAAAATGAATTAGCGTAGCTGAATTTAGTGCTTTCTATGGAAATCGTGCTATTATTAATCGATATTTAAGAAAATTTTTTAGATACAACTAAAGTTCTATTGCATCATATTTTTTTTATAATAATACACTAATTGGGGTGTATAAGGAATTGCGATTATTCTGTTACGCGTTGTATAGATTGTTGGAAACCCAACATTGATTCATTTCGTCTGCACTAAAGACGTTTGCCACTTGACCTCCAACAGCACTTAAACACTTGTATAGTAGTATAGTATAATCTCACGCCTTTTTATCCCCGAGGGGGTAGGCAGAGGTATTCCATTACTGGATATACCCACATTTCACGAGATATATTGGACCCCTAAACGTGATAGGTGGTGAGCCCATCGCCGGACCGGGTCTGTTTACACATGTCTCAGAATTAATTCTGAGACCTGCGGGTTTCCTCAAGATGTTTTCCTTCACCGTCGAGCTAGTGATAAATATGTACGTAAGTTTTTGAAAAACTCGTTGGTACATGCCAGGATTTGAACCCGAGCCTCACTGATTCTCGGCCGGCTCTTTAACCGTCCGGGCTATCACTGCTCTTATATTAAACACTTGAAATGCAATAAAAGTATCTACAATAAAAAATACAACAAAAACTAAGTCAAAAATCTCTTCAAACGGTCAACATGGTAAATCTATCACTAGATTTAATTGATTTTACTTTTCTCAGTATTTAAAAGTGAATCTAGTCTGCTATATAACATAGCATCTTATTAATATTCATTTATTACATATTGTTTTATACCTGACTGACTTTTCAGACTTTTTTGTTTTTTGATTTACGCGGTAGACGAACGAACGAACACTGCAACTTCGAAGAGAGATAGTTGATTAACTTTCCATCAATAAACTATTTCAGATTTGAATTATGTTCTGATATTTATATCAAACTATACCTAGCCATAATTTTAATATAGTATGAGATAATTGGACAATATTTACGACGATAAAAATCAAAATAAATAAATCAAATAAAATGCAAAGATCGGGCAAAGTGGCGATCCATCGTCTCTGCCTACCCCTGTGGGAAGAAGGCGTCAGCTGTATGTATGTATGTATAAAAATGAAACTACACGATCTGATAAAATTTAAGATAACATAAGATTTATGCTTAGAGATAACCTACCTAATTTCGCTGTAAGATACCTCACGATCACAAACATTCGAAGTCGCATGCTCCGCTATCGGATACTTTCGCTGTAACGTACATCGCGATGACAAACATTCGCTTTGGTAAAATTCGCTGTAATAAATGTCGAAGTTGTGAATTACAGTCGATCTGTGATGTATCGCTGTTCTGTGATTTTAAACAAAACTAATGTTTTCTTGTCAACTTTATTGTTTAGAAAACAAGTTTCAAAATAACAATAAATTAATAATAATAATAAATAAATAATAAAAATAATCTCACGCCTTTCATCCCCGAGGGGGTAGGCAGAGGTATTCAATTACTGGATATACCCACATTTCACGAGATACATTGGACCCCTAAACGTGATAAGTGGTGAGCCCATCGCCGGACCGGGTTTTTTTACACATGTCTCAGAATTAATTTCTGAGACCTGCGGGTTTCCTCACGATGTTTTCCTTCACCGTCGAGCTAGTGATAAATATGTACGTAAGTTTTTGAAAAACTCATTGGTATGCCAGGATTCGAACCCGAGCCTCACTGATTTTCGCCGGCTCTTAATAATAAGTTAATTTCATTCCATAACCTCACGGAGATTGATTCAGGCTTATTTTTGAGTCCATCGCCATCTAACCTCAAGATATTTTTTTTATTTCAACCGTCCCAACCTGATGTGTGATAGTTCAATAACCAGGTCAGGAATGTGCACCTCTCCAATTGACACCACTTAATTATGACCTTGACAACCACGCTGTGACAATAGTTAAAAGTATACCTAGTTGATGACGCTTCCCTTGACTTTGTTGCTGGACTGCATTTGGAACCAGTAACTCGTCGGTGCATTCAGCCAATCTTCATTCGTTCTTCTTCATTCATTCTTCATTCATCTTCATTCTTCGGGCGAGTTTAGACTGATGTTTCGAAGTGGATTTTTTTAAATACAGAACTCAATTAGTTTTGTATTTAAAATGAATTGATAGAACCGATAGAAAATAATGGAAAAATATATTTTGTTGGTAGTTTTGTGATTGATTAGTTTTAAATGGAAAGTTAATGGCTTTGCTTCAAAGCAACAAGGTATTAGCTGGTGAGGCAAATGAGTTACATTTTATGATTTGTCACAACGACAGTTTACATTGAAAATGTATTGAAAACAGAGCTGTGACGTCATAATTTTTAGTACTCAATTGTTTTATTATTTTAAGATTTACTACAATTTTAAAATGAGAACCCAAATTGACTTTTGGAGGTGTTTTGGGATAATCTTTTTTATTAATATATTTTATTGGAGATACTATAAATAATGTACCCATGAGTTATTCTAAAACTAAAGTACGTATTTATCCCTAGAGCAACGGTGAAGGAAAACATCGTGAGGAAACCCGCAGGTCCCAGAATAATTCTGAAACATGTGTACAGACCCGGTCCGGCGATGAGCTTACCACCTATAATTTTTAGGGATCCAAAGAATATCTCGTGAAAAGTGAGTATATCCAGAAATGGAATACTTTTGCCTAACCTCTCAAGTATAAAAGGAGTGAGATTATTATTATTTACTAAATAAAAATAAACTAGGTACCTACGTTAAGTTAACAATGGTGTTCAGTTCTGTCCGATCAATACCTTCGTTTGTACAATATAACTTCATTTCAACGATAGGTAATAGCCATTTGAGTGCCTGTTATTAGACTATTGACATTTTTAAGTGTACTTTGTGCACCACTACTAGATTTTTTAAAGTTTTTTTAAAGGCAATACTGATCAGTTCTTGGAAAATAGAAATGCACCAAATCTTGGATGAAGACTGAAAATGTGGTTTGGAGACAATACACGCAATTAGAATTAGATTAAGATTTATAAACGATTGGCAAGTGAACATTGTGTATTTCTATTAGTTATGTTCCATGCAAAGAGATTAAAATATAATAGGACATAGACGGGGCCTTGGGAATATTTTCACACAAAACTTTGAAGCATGTTTGAAGCTCAAGCGTCATGTCAGTAAGTATGAACACGAGCTGTCATTCGGCCGAAATTGTACTAGACTTATTCCATTTGGAATAACTTTTGGCTTCAAATTTTCCTCGCTTTGTCCCCTCTATGCCCTATTATATTTTAATCTCTTTGGTTCCATGTATTATTATATTATTATGTAGCTAAATATCACAATGGGCCTAATAGTCTCACGTCTATTGCCCATTGGAGTAGGGAGAGACAATATCTTAGACATTATAGTATTTCTTTCATAACAAATGTTTGCTTTAGAAGTTACTGGTATCACAAGATTTTTTCTTTTACTTATTTTAAGGCTCTGAGTTCGAGATCATCTTGATGTTGCCACACTAAGGCTAGACATTTCTCCAATCTATAGACCGAACTTATTAAATATTTTATTTGGTATTATTTTCATCAGACGTATCTACTAGGATTGTTGAATATAGACATTTATGAAGTAAACCTACTTACCAATTAGTCAAGCACCGTGCGGTTCCAATGCGCACCAGAACAATTTATTTTAATAAAAATCAATTGTGTCTCATTTTCTACGTTTTTTGTAAGTATATATTTTTTTTTATTTGTTTCTAACATATTTTAACCGACTTCAAAAAGGAGGAGGTTATCAATTCGTCTGTATTTTTTTTATGTTTGTTACCTCAGAACTTTTGACTGGGTAGACCGATTTGGATAATTTTTTTTTTATTTTAAAGCTGGTGCTTCCAGATTGGTCCCATTTTAATTTCGTCCAGTTCTGACAACGGAATCCATGAGAAAACCATATAAGTTAAAGATTGAAGTCGGTTTTCTAACTTTTTAGAGTGGTTATTATATTCTGTAAATAAGAAGAAATTAGAATACTTATGTTAGCAACAAATAAAAATAAAAAAATATACAAAAAACTTTATTTCAAAAATAGTCTATGGACTTTATTTTTTTATTATCTATGACTCGCTCTTGCTCCATTGTTCCCTAACAATACACTCGTGAATTCAACTGCTTGCTGTTTTGTTAATTATATCTGCTGATCAATCATTCTATATAAAACAACGAAATCTACATACATTCCACTCTACAGAATATTCCTTTATTCAAGTAACCAGATTATGAGTGATGAACTCAAATCGTACTCTATTTTTAAACCGACTTCAAAGAAGGAGGAGGTTTCTCAATTCAACCGTATATATTTTTATATTTTTTAAGTGTGTTCGCGGATAACTTCTTCGTTTATCTACGGATTTTGGTGATTCTTTTTTTGTTGGAAAGGAGATATCCCAAGGGTGGTACCATGGTAAGGAAACCAGGATCTGATGATGTCATTGCAGAGAAATCGAGGGGAACCTTCGAAAATCGTAGTGGCAACTAGTGCTTTTTACTTTTTTTAATTCCTTTTTGAAGTCGTTTTTTTTTGTTTAAAATTACCTAGTAATAATAGTAAAGTTTTTTTTTTACCTACAGGAATAAATGTTTTTTGTAATTTTAGTAGGTACGCGTCTATCCTGTTGTTCTTTTGACATCGCAACTAAAATGGTTCCAAATGTTATGGGACGTGGAAAAACGTGGCTTGAATTGAACACTGTCGATGCAATATTAATAATAACAACTCTTCACCAGTCGTTTTGCATTTTGTATTCAACCAAAGGTCTGTTACTTACGTGATTAGTTTAATAAAGTATTATTAATAAGTTAGGTGTGTGTTTGTGTTGTGAGAGAGGAATTATGTATGAAGCACAGGGTGATACAGTTTTATAATGGAATCGCAAATCAGACAGGGCCTTTCGTAAATTTGTAAAACCGTGTGTTGGCTGTGGAAGTACCCTTTTTTTGATAAGTCATAATATTTGTTGCTTGTGTTTATTGTTAAATAATGTTGGATCTTTGCGTAAAGAATTTGTTATTATAACATTGTGTTTAGAGTATAAGGTTACTTATTTACTACCATGTATTTCTTGTACTATATTAATATGGTAAGTTATAAAGGTTTTTGTAACAGAATCGTGAATCCTTTGGGATACGATTATTTATAGTCATTTATATTGCACAGCAAAGAGTGGTGTTGTTAAGCTGAAATTTTAAAATAATGTTTCTTAACAAAAAAATAAACAAACACAACTTAAATACAAAATGAATAAAAATAGATATGTAATTTAATTACTAAACATAGTTTTACCTATGCAAATGATGTCTGAAATAGGAAAAGTGTGGTATAGTATATGACTAAATAAAAATATGAGTACCTAAATATAGTTATATTATATACTTGTACTGTACTGTACTTGGACGTTGTATGTGCTAAATGAATCAATAAAATTCTGCTATTTTCAGAGCATATTTTGTTTTAATTTAGTCTTTATTCTGATCTGACGAAAAGTGGAAGAAAAGTGCAGTAATTACCACTAAAATTTCTATTTACAGTAAAAAAACTAAGGTCTTTAAAACATTTACTTCAGGAGTTAGTTTAGAACATTCGTGACAACATATTTAATGGAATAGAAGGTACCTACCTAATTTATGTTTAAATATAAATTTGTAAGCATTTACAATATTATGCTAATTTAAAAATCGAGCGCGACTTCTATAGAACGTTTAGTTTGAAAGTTAGGCCTTATAGTGCATTCCCTTTGCCGCTTCCATTTATTCGAAACAAGGAAATCCAGCCTGAAAACATTAACAACGCGAGCTTTGTGACGTCACCGGTGACCGGATGACGTCAGCTGTTGTTTGCACTGCCTTGTGTTATATTATCAGAAAATGGATAAAGAAGAAAATAAAACAAAAATCGGGCTAATATACCTATAGTATATTTTGTATCGAGGGACTAAACGAAGCCATTATATGCCAGAGTCATGATGGAGTCAATGAAACCGAGGGTATACTCGTATCGAATTAAGTTGGCGTTTAGTCTCGAGGTGCAAACTGTACTTTTCACTTTGAGTGCGAGAAAAATAGAAAAATTGTTAAGTACAAATTTATTTAAAACCGAACAAATACACTCACCAATAATTCTGAAATTTCCGCGGTCAGTTTTTTCTTCTAAACCTGTCAGAGATTAACAAAGAGATTTAAATCTCTTTTAAAACACCTGGCGCCATCTTCTATGAAAATAAAACTCTTAACATTTTCGCAATGAAGATGCTCCACACACCACAGATATTTACTGTCCGTTTGAGTTTGTCTACATCTCATTAAGGAAATTAAAAAAACTAATTACTTTTTACTCCCTAGGGACTAAAGTGGTCACATTTTTTCGAATTTTTCCACAACAGTAGTAGCTCTAAGTGATCCTTCTAATGTATGCCCGGGTACGATTCCATGTCAAGTTATGCTACACTGATTAAAAAATTAGTACTTTTAGTAATGGTATACATATAGGTCGCAGTCGGATTGTAGAACCCGCCGTATTACATTACGGCTAGCCGTTATCAAAAACAGGGCCGTTTTGAAATTCGGCGGTTCAACGATTAGCCGGATTGAATGCAGCTGAATAAAAAACCGAAACTAGCCATAATGTAATACAGCGAAACAGTACCCGTCTCTTTGACATGTTTTAGTTCCAATTCGTAGCGCTGCCGTTTCAGTGTTGCCAGAAAGTCACTTTTGTTACATTTTAGGTAATTTTTTTACTCCGTCTGGTTACTTTTAGGTTGTTACACTATTCAAACGGTTATTTTTATGGGATTTTCTGGAAGTTGTACAAATGGGCACCCTACAATCTAAGTAGTAGTACGATGCGGCTAAACGTGTCCCGCCTTATTGAAGAACGTATCGCAATGACAATCCGGCTAATCATTGAACCGCCGCATTTCAAAACGGCTCTGTTTTTGATAACGGCTAGCCGTAATGTTATAGGGCGGATTATACAATCCGACTGCGACATATACATCTGCCAACACCGTTAGGAAAGGGCCTGAGTGTTTTTTACAAGTTTTTTTCTACCTTACTGTGCCTAAAAATACAACAGTTACAAAGAGGGATTAGTATAAAAAACCGGCCAAGTGCGAGCTGGACTCGGGCACGAAGGGTTCCGTACCATTATCTATAAAACGCCAAAAAAAATGTTGTATCGGAGACCCCTTCAATATTTTTTAATCTGTTTGTTAGTAAGTATTTGTTGTTACAGCGGCAACAGAAATACATCAACTGTGAAAATTTCTACTTTTTAACTATCACGGTTCATGAGATACCTGCCTGATGCCTGGTAGCAGACAGACAGATAGACGGACGGACAGCGGAGTCTTAGTAATAAGGTCTCGTTTTACCCTTTGGGTACGGAACCCTAAAACTTATGATCAGACAGACAAACCTAGAAACGCAACTTCTCCTTCAAGCAACGGAAATCTAAGTAGATATAAACATATCCTGCGGCGTTGCCCAACTCCTGCGCAATTCAGGATATCGGCCGCTGGAGCGCAACCGCATCACTTCCATTCGCGCTCGTTGACCGACAGACTGACGGTTCTTTTAGTAGTGCAGAAAAATCGTGCTAAAGTACGAAGTGGAAATGAAGTGGAGTGAATTCAGGTCAGATTCTTGTTTTTCACCAGATTTTCCTAATCACGCTTTACGACGAAAGTTTTGACAGCTCATTGTATGTATATTGTATGTTAAAAACACGTTTCTTAATAATAATAATTTGTGGGACATCATTCACACACGTTTATTTACTACCAAACTAGGCTGGTGCCTGTACTATGGGTATTAAATAACTGATAAAAATAAAATAAAAATAAAATAAAATAATCTCACGCCTTTCATCCCCGAAGGGGTAGGCAGAGGTATTCCATTACTAGATATACCCACATTTCACGAGATACATTGGACCCCTAAACGTGATAGGTGGTGAGCCCATCGCCGGACCGGGTCTATTTACACATGTCTCAGAATTAATTCTGAGATCTGCGGGTTTCCTCACGATGTTTTCCTTCACCGTCGAGCTAGTGATAAATATGTACGTAAGTTTTTGAAAAACTCATTGGTAGGTACACATGCCAGGATTCGAACCTGAGCCTCACTGATTTTCGGCCGGCTCTTTAAGCGTAGGTAAAGGCTATCACTGCTCTCAAATATATAGACGTACTTAAATAAATGTTAAACACTCAGACACGAATCCAACAGCCATGTTCATATGCACACAAATGTTGGCCCCGAGCGGGAATCGAACCCGCAACCTCCGGCACAGAAGGCATTTTCACTACCAACTAAGCTAACAGGCCCGTCAAATTTAATTTTGTCTTCTAGGACTCCATATAATATGGAGTCTCATAATTTATTAAATTTATTCCTCTTATACACAGTCTGTGAAAATTTCAACTAAGTAGGTACGGACGGACCCTAAAACAAATACTGAATTTCGAACCGTTAGAACATTAGCAACATTTAGAACATTCTTTTCGTCTCGACTTTCCTCTTGTAGCCCAAAGTCGCACAAGGTGACCTGACCTTGTTGGCAAGAGGCCATCTTTCTCTCAGATCTCGGTTGCTAAAAAAATTTGGCATAACAGATTTATGGGGAGCACTTTGGAAGCTGTTTCTATATTTAAAGGTAAATCGAAAGTACGCCAGTCTGTTTTCATGGGGAGACCGTTTAACAGATCTTGATGTTTGGCAAAGAGGTAGCTTGCCTCTTGAACACTTTTGGTGGATGCTGTTAATCTCGAAACGCTGACGAAGCAAGTCAGGTGTAAAACCTCATGGATAAGGTCTGAGTATGTACGAGTACAGTCTTAGTTAAATCGCTCTGCTTCAGAGACCATGCACAAAAATTCTGTGTATTCAAAACTTTTTACGTCCTTCCCTTGCTTATCAACAGTAAAATGATAGCACTTTTACTGAAACTTCGTTGTGACTTTGTGACTTGTTGAGGCAATCAAAAAATGTCCATCCCTAGCATTTTATCGAATATCCCATTCATTGCACCCTTTACGGACACCTGCCACATAATATACTATCACTGATATGAGTCAAAACCCGAAATATACAGCAAAATGAAAATTATACAAAATACGTCCCTCTTCGGATTCCCGCCAAAAAGCGTTATCTGAATATCAACAGCTCCCATTTGAACCATTTGATAGTCCCATAGCCCTGGGGCTCATCCTCGTATCCTCGACGAGAGCAGACCTGTACTCCAAGGCCACCCGCTCCAGGAAGGATGAGATGGACCTCAAGAACAGTGTCTTCGACTTCGTCATCGTCGGGGGAGGCACTGCTGGCTGCTTGCTGGCGAACAGGCTGTCTGCCAACCCTGAGTGGAAGGTGAGGTCTTAGAGTAATATGGTGCATTATCAGGGGTCGTGATAAACATAAGATATCTCAAATAGCGGGTGCCCAGCGGTAACTCTTGCGGATCCTGTTTATTCCCGTTCCCGTGTGAAGAAATTGATTTTAGGAGTCCTTTTGCATTTCATGCTTCTACAATCGTGTTGATTGATGAGTCAGTCAGCCAGTCAGTTTTTCCTATAGATAGAAGATTACAATCACAATAATGTGAAAGGATTCCCCTGTTCTCAAATTGGTCACAAAACAAAAGGTGATGACAAGTTACACATTTGATTGAAATCAATTCTTCACTTACTAGAACATTAAATTGATCGATTGCTCGTGTTTCAGTTTCATTGACACATAACGCCATGGCACTGCTAATCATGTTTGAAATACAAAAAAGTGTCTCACTTATTTCTGTTATAAAATCTTTGAAACAAAAATCTGTATAGCATCATTACTGTAACATGAAAGTTATTTGCATAGTTATTAGTTATTATGTTCCGTCAATACACTAAGCCTTGTAACGAAAAACAGAGTCCATTTTCCTTGATTTTTAATAGGTCATGAGCAGTAATGACTTCTACTGGTATCTACACCTACATTTATGGAATTTATTTACGCTATTTTGACGGCAGTATATTACAACATTCCACCTTATATTTCACGAACAACTTTTCGTCAGGTCCTAGTCTTAGAAGCAGGAGAAGACGAGAACATAGACTACGACATCCCGGGAGTGCCAACGAAGGACTATAGGCCAATACTGTGGAACTACCGCACCGAGAGGAACGGGTTCTCATGCCTGTCGCGACCTGGAGGCAGCTGTGAAGTCAGAACTGGGAAGGTCTGGAGGAAATAGTTAATCAATAAGACAGACAGATAGACATTGAGATAGAAGAGACAATGAGAGACATCAGACAAGATATCAATAGATAAGTAGACATTCAGATAGGTAGGAAGAGGGACTCGAATAACATAGAACTCTGAAGAACCTTCTTCAACTTATATGGTTTTCTCATGGATGCCATAGTCAGAACTGGACCAAATGGGACCATAATATGGGAAGCACCAGCTTTCAAATAAAAAAAGAATCATCAAAATAGGTCCACCCAGTCGAAGTTCTGAGGTAACAAACATAAAGAAAAAAATATACAGTCGAATTGAGACTCCTTTTTTAAAGTCGGTTGAAAATTAGCATCTTACTATTAATATAAATAGTGTCGCTTTGAACTAAGCACGACTCGTTCAGGTTCAATTATCACTTAGGAACAAACACTACACGCTAATCAAAATCAGGACGCAAGCCATATGCAGTCAAACTATGCAACAATTTATAAAGAGGGTCACATGAGTTTTTAAATTTGTCTGTCAAAATCCGTTGCTTGGTTTAAAATATACAGAAAGACAGAAGCGAAATGCAAAATGTTATACTATGTAGAAAATCTGGTATTTTAGGAAGGAATATATTATTATTAGTGGGAATAGAACTGACAGCCGATGGGCACAAAGGGCATGTACTTGCATAGCTATAGGTATATACGAGTATGTATCACTAGCCAAGCCGTGAAGGAAAACGTCGTTAGGAAACTAACTTGCCTTAGAATTTATTCTGAATGTAAGAAAATATTATATCTAACAGTAAGTATCCCATCGACTGGATGACCGACCTGTCAAGTTTAGTCATCTAAAAGTATGACATTGAATTGGATTTTCAAGGTCCTGGGAGGATCCAGTGTGACCAATGACATGAAGTACACCCGAGGTCTGAAGGCGGACTACGACGCTTGGCACAGCCCCGGGGAGCTTGGCTCTCTCGACTGGAAGTTCGGGAACTTGCTCGAGTACTTCAAAGCTTCCGAGGATAATGGTAAGATGGTTGGTTGACGGTTGTCCACAGCCGATTCTGAACCATATAAATGGGCCATTTATACGAGGCCATGCCATGAGCCATTGCAATAAGCCAATCCAAACTGCCTACGTGAGCAATGAGGCTTGAGGACAATCCAATGCAGTGGACTGTCCCTATTTACACGAGGCCTTTATTGTATTGGCTCACTGGAATGGCCTCGTGTAAATGGTCCATAAAACCTTTTTAACCAATATAAATTTACTTTTGTATGTGAAGAATTGTCAGGACAAATAAATATTTCTTTCTTTCTTACTGCTATTGTAATTATAATAAATGTGATAATCTCACACCTTTTATCCACGAAGGGGTAGGCAGAGGTATTCAATTTCTGGATATACCCACTTTTCACGAGATGTTCTTTGGACGCCTAAACGTGATAGGCGGTGAGCCCATCGCCGGACCGGGTCTTTTAGACATGTCTCAAAATTAATTCTCGGACCTGCGGGTTTCCTCACGACGACGAGCTAGTGATTTAAATTTTGAATTTGTACTCAAGTTTGTTTTGAAAAATTGGTACATGCCAGGATTCGAACCCGAGGTTACTGATATTGATGGTGGTAAAATTATAGATGGTAAAAGAAACATCGTGAGGAAACCCGCAGGTCCCAGAATTGATCTTACAGCATGTGTAACACACCCACGGTCGGGCGATGGACTCACCACCTGCAATATCGATATGCCGTACTAATTATTACTACTAGTAAGAAAGAAAAACTAGGTGAAGGATATCGTTGTGAGGGGTCCGGTGATAATGAATAAGTTAGAAGCCGCATTGCGGCCACCTGGAGTAAAACTCATTTTTATTACCTGAATTTCAAACTTACTTTTTTTGTATTAGGTATGCAATTGCCGAAAAAATTTGATTAATATTTTTGTTTCCAATTTTTGTAATTTTGCGATTAACCCGAAGATTGTTACGTTAATTAAGCGCTTTGTAGGTAGGATGTGTCCCTACAAATATTTAATGCAAAAGTTGACTACATAATATTTTGGTTAAATGCACAAATAGTATTTTCGTTACTTTAATAGAATTTTAAAATTTCATTATTCATCACTAACTCGACGGTGAAGGAAAACATCGTGAGGAAACCCGCAGGTCTCAGAATTAATTCTGAGTAATGTGTACAGTCAAGAGCACGCTAAGCTTGACACTTTGGACTTTGACCCGGCCCTGTATTATATGGCGCGCAGTATAAATCAGAGCTCAGCTTAAACTGGTAGTGTCAAGCTTCACTTGCTCTTGACTGTACAAGACCCAATTCGGCGATGGACTCACCACCTACATGTTTAGGGGTAGTTTTTTTTTTATGATAAAAAAGGGGGCGAACGAGCAGACAGGTCACCTATATTCTCGTGAAAAGAGGTTATTTCCAGAAATTTAATACTTCTGTGGTATATTCGTCAATCACAAAGAAAAAGGTATCGATTTACATTACGTGTAGTAAATAGCCAGTGAAATGGATTAGACACAAGTTATAATACTATCAGAATTGCTAGAGCGTGACATGTCATAACCACATATATTGTTACCGATATGAGTAATTGTTCAGCAACATGGTAATGAGCCGTAGCTTAGCAGTGGAGGAAGGATTAATGGGATAAGAGTATTTTATTGCAACACTATCTATTTTTCATTTAATTAAAACTGTAAATGATGTCAAACAATGAAAGCATTTCCGTAAAATACGAGTATAGGAACTTTTATGTTTTTATCTTTTTTTATATGTATCTTTGCTTTGAGCAAAACACTTTCTTAGACGCAAAAACTACTGACTGAGTTTTTTTTAACTGAAAAAAGAAGGTGACGGAAAAGGGTAGAAAAACTAAAGTGCAACCATATTTGTTTCGAACAGATTTTGATGGGACTTTCGGTGTTGTTATTTAATTTATCTTTATCTAACGTATGGAATTCAAGATTATTTGACTTAGCATTAGTATACTTACTTAGACTAAACAACAGAAAACAAACAAATTATCAAAGTTATTTTATTTGTTGACCCCAAGGAAAATTTGAAGCTGAAAAGTTATTCCAAGTGAAATAAGTCTAGTACAATTTGGACCGAATGACAGCTCGCGTATAAATACTAACTGACATGACGCTTGAGCTTCAAACATGCTTCAAAGTTTTGTATGAAAATATTCCCAATGCCCCCTCTATGTCCTATTATATTTTAATCTCTTTGGTTGACCCTATCTTCACGTTACCGTTGTAAGAGAAACAGATCGACGTGCTTTGTTACACGGGAATCTTAGAGGCCCAGGCTACATTAAATCTCGTATTCTTGTCTTATTATGAAAATATATAACCCCTTGCTAAAGCTACTTATTACAAAATTCGGTTTTTCAAAAGGTCTTTTCCATTTTAAAGCTAGTTATTACAAAGTTCACTTTTTGTAGTTAAAAGGTCTTTTCCATTTCAGGTGACTACGACGTACTGATGAACTCTCACTACCACTCCCGAGGGGGGGAGATGCGAGTCCAGAGATTCAAATACGCAGACCGATACCTTGAGATCTTCGCTGCGGCCTTCGCCGAAATGGGGCTCCGCACCCTCGACATCAATACCAACGTCAACGAAGCTATTGTGAACCACCAATTCACAGTCCAAAACAACACAAGGCTTAGTGCGAACAGCGCCTTCCTCAAACCGATCAGACATCGAAAGAATCTAAGTGTCATCACCGGTGTCACTGTCACCAGAATCGTGATAGACAAACAAGAGAAGACCATAGATGGTGTGGTTTATGAATTTGAAAAGGGAAAGGAAAGACCGGCGTATGCGAAACGAGAAGTCATATTAACAGGAGGGGCTATCAATAATGTTAAGCTGCTACATCTATCCGGTATTGGTCCTAAAGCTGAACTGAAGAAGATTAATGTAACAACAATATTAAATCTTCCTGTCGGGTCGAATTATCAAGATCAAGTTAGCACTGGAGGCTTGGCTTTTGCATTGAGTGATGTGCCTCCTGTTACTGAAACTCAGGTTATTAATGACTTCAAAATGTGGTTTCAAAGTAGGAATGGGCCTTTAGCATCCAGGGGCATTAACCAATTATCAGCTTTTATACAGCTTTACGAAAGTAATAGTGGTCCTGACGTTGAGATTGCTTTGGAAGGAAATTTCATCAGAAGTGATAAGTTTATGCTAACGAATGTCAGCGTTCAGACAGCTGAAGAAACAAATTTGCCTCTGTCTTACTATAACCTAGTTAATGTTTACCCTATCCTTCTCAAACCTAAAAGCAAAGGAAAAGTAATTCTAAACAAAAGAAACCCAAAGTATGGTCGACCTGTAATTCAAGCTAATCTATTAAAAGAGCATGACGACTTAGAATCTTTGGTAGACAGCATCGATATCTCATTACAATTGCTAGATAAGAAGGAAATGAAGAAATCCGAAGTAAAGTTTGCTCCAGTAGACCTATTCCCTTGCGACAGATTAAAGAATAGAGATCAATGGAACTGTATAGCCCGACACTATACAAAGGCTGTTGGAAATCCAATCGGAACGTGTAGAATGGGAGAAAATTCTACTACCTCTGTAGTAGACTTTGAATTGAAAGTACATGGGATAGAAGGGCTAAGAATTATTGATGCATCCGTCATGCCGACTCACGTTCGAGGAGGTATATTTGCACCCACATTGATGATAGCAGAAAAAGGTGCCAAGATGATCATTAAAGACTGGAAAGAAGATAAAGGATTTTACTTTACCCGTAGATAATAAACTATATTAATATCTATTCGCACGTGTAAATAAAACATCTAGTTAATACCAAGCTGTTTTTATTAAATCACTTCCCTTTTCAGCTATCATGATGACTGGTGCTGCTGTTGAACCTCTAGTAATTTTTGGTATTATTGACGCGTCAACTACTCTCAGATTTGAGATGCCGTACACCCTCAATTGGTTATCGACAACTGCCTCCGGGTCTTTTGATGGTCCCATCTTACAAGTTCCCACATAATTATGCATGGGGCTGGAGAAGTGTCGAACAATACATGACCAGAATTCTTCGGATACTCTTTCGTGATCCTTACATTCGTTGTTCAGAATAGGCCGCGGATCAAATTCCACTTCCGCTGTCTTGAAGACATCTGTGTCGAACAGTTTCACTGTAAACTGTATTCCTTCTAATATCTTCTTTTCATCAAGCGAATCTTTCAGGAAGTTTGGATAAATTAATGGCTTTCCAAATACAGGATCTGTTGCGTTTAGAACGATCTGTCCGCGACTTTTTGGTGTCAACAAAGAGACACACATGTCAATTTTATCGTAATACATGTTTGAGTCATGACCTTTGAATCTCACTTCTATGTCTGGAGTGCCCAGAACCTCTGAGAAACTGCTTTCTAAAAAGGCTACAACTTGAAAATTAGCTGATAAGGGTCCGATCCCTTTGGAGTAGTAAGTTGTAATGTCTTTCAATTTCTCGGTGAATTTAGACGTTGTAGCAGTCTTAGTCAACTTGATGACTGGCAAACACACAGACAAATGATCGTGAAAGTTTCCTCCTACAGGTAAATCATAATACGTTTGTATATCTAAGTATTCTAAATAATCTTTAGGTCCAATACCTGATTGCATTAGTAGTTTTGGTGAGTTTATAGCACCAGCGCTTAAAATAACTTCTTTAGACGCTCTTGCTCTATACCTTGTACCATTTTTTATATAATCTACACCTACACATCTAATACTGTCTTTTTGTTCTTCAAATACTAATTTAGTTACGAATGCTTCGGTAATAATGTCGATATTAGTTCGTAGCTTCCTTACTGGTTCAATGAACGCCGTATACGAACTCACTCGCTCACCAAAATAGGACATAGTTTGTATCCTCATGAACCCTAGTTGGTTTCTTCCGTTTACGTCCGTGTAATTATATCCTAGTTCATTGAAAGCACTAAGGAGAACATCTACATTATCATCAACGTATGGGTACCGGCCCACATCAAGAGGTCCTTGTGTTGAGTGAAAAAACTTATTCTTAGAAATGTCTTTGTCATAATTGCCTTCCGAGTATTTGAAGAATGGCAGCACGTGGCTGAAGCTCCAACCATCGTTTCCGCTTAAAGCCCATTCATCATAGTCTGCAGGGCTTCCTCTTATGTATGCCATATCATTAATGGACGAGGTTCCGCCAAGAACCCTCCCTTGGACTACCTCGCATCCTTTATCAAAGCGATTTGAGCAAAATCTGAAACGCAAAAATACTATACGATTGATGAAAACTAAAGTTTTATTGAGACGGTCCGTCAAAATTTGGCTGCAGTTAACTCTAACTTTGTTTCAAATCCGTTACGGTTTAGTGTTCCATATCTTAGTCTAGACAGAGCAATAGGAAACAAAGCAGGAAAGCGTTGTTCAGCAAAATTTTAAAACGGACCTTCTGTCTTACGAAACAAAGTTCAAAGCCCACCCCTTTTTGGGTCTCATGGAGAACTGCCAGTCCAGGGTTGACCCTCGGAACTCGCTGGTGAGGCCAGGAATCAGAGCCATCTTCGGTTCCTCTGGACCTGCTTCCAGCACCAATACCTGTAAGATATATATATATTAACTATTACCACATAGCCAAGTCATTGTAATATCCTGCCAGCTGAAAGGAGTAGTATGAACGTACCTATTAATTTATCGCTGAAGAAGCTTGATTATCTTGTAGAAGCTGATGACTATGACTCCGTCCGCGTGAACTTTAGAGTATCGCATGACGCATCCGCTTGGTATGTTTGTCAGGGATGAAAAGTAGCCTACGTGCTTCCATAAGGTTTAATCAAATTACATCAAGATCAGTCCACGGGTTTAGCCGTGAAAAGGTAACAGACAGAACCGTTGCAGAATTAACTAAATAAGACGAATATAATAATCTTTTGTTTGATCGACTACCATACTGTAGTAATGTAAATCGTATACATAAGTTACAAAGATCAATTCAAATACCTTACCGTCCATTTCCTGTTCTCAGACAGTCTGCTCGCGACGACGCAGCCCGCCGTCCCTCCACCAATGACCACAAAGTCGTACTCCTTAATCTTCTTCCGTTCTACTTCTTGCTTTATCCTATTCTGTTCCTCCGCCAGCTTCTCGTGGTACGAGTAACTCTGGTACTTTGGCACAAAATCTTCTGCGAATTTCGGATTGTACCTGCCTTCGGTTTTGATGAGGTCCTCTCTGTTTTTACCAAAGTAGTCTGGTTCGGGCCCAATGTGGCCGTACAGGGTATGGACCAGGGATATCAGAAGGATCGCGGTGGGTGCACATTCGATTCTACCATCACATATCTTGCAGAGGTCCTCGGTGATGTTTACAGCCGATGTCATTGCATCTTTTTGGCAGTTACTACCTTTCTTTTTTTTGACGATGGTTGTTATTTCTGAACTCACACAGATCAGTTTTGGGTTGTCTTCTACCATTTAGAAACTTTTTGATGGTTCGTGTGGAATTAGCTTCCTATTCTTTTTAGGGCACTGAGCCATGTTTATGTAGCTATAAATCACATTTTCAATCAATTGTAGAACTTGGTTATTACACTTGTTTCTTTCGTATTTTCAGTATTTATTCAGTCCTGTCTTTCGCTTCCAAAGTGACTTGAACTTTATTACAATTTTGAAGTTTCTGTTACCTATTTAGTTAAGGAATTTCGTTTACTCAGGTTGACATGACTGTTGCTCTCCGTGCCTCTCAGTAAAGTGCCGCTATCATACGAACGTCTAAGAATTTTTTGTTTACATCCTTTGTGACATGTTGACGATTTGTTGACAGGTCGTGTTCATTGTTTGGAGTTCCAAGAGATTCTTTAACGTTATTCAGTTACGTAGAAAGACTACTTATATAAGTATACTGTACTTCATAATCTAGATAGTCAGTATTGAATTCCTATAATACCTATATAACTCATAACAGAATAAGCGCAATTCCTCATACACCCCAATTAGTATATTAATATGTAAAAAATACGATGCCTTCGTACTTTAGTTGTGTCCAACCAATTTTCTTAAATCAAGAGCAATAATAGTACGATTTCCATACATAGCACGAAATTCAGCTATGCTAATTAATTTTTTGGAAAAAATTTACACTTGTTAAAAATTACGCTCTTATTCTGTTACATATTGTATAAATTATGAACACAATTCTCATACGGCTTTTCAATACCAACCTATGCCAAGAATGTCATCAGTATCACTCACACACTCGAAACCAACAGATGTTTTCATGAACACAAATGTTGGACACAGGCGGGAATCGATCCTATCTTGATGGTAATGTAATTGTGTTAGGAGTTCTTTAACCCGCTTCATCGCAGCTAACACTTTTCAAAAGGGTTGAGATCTTTCAGTGCTGGTATTAATGTTCAATAAAGCTCTGAGCACACAGAGAGCGAGTCAGCGATTTATGAATGCGGGGCCACAGTCAACTCTTACACCGACGAAACTTGGATGAGCTCGTGATATAACTTTCACCCAACTTTACTTATCCTAGCAACTTCAAACACTACCTCTTGAACTCGTCTTAAAGTCAGTGTACATACATAATTGCTAAATGTAAAGGTAGGTACATATAGAGGTAAAATATTGTACACTAGTTTTTGCCCGCGACATGGTATGTTTTGGCATAAAAAGTAGCCCATGTGTTATTCAGATGTACCTACAAGCTGTTAAGATATTATTAGGTACTGTACTGTAAAATTTTATTATAATCCTCTCGTTAGTTTTCGCGTTACTTTAACAAATACTTATTCATCAATCCTCACAAATATTCACATTAGTATATTTTTTTTGAGTTTTCATATAACTAATGAATGTTTTTATTTTGTTACAGGTAATAAGACGCCATTATCATCACCCTTATCAGAGAACTTCTAAGTAAGCTGATAAAATAGTAGGTACCTGCTACAATTTATGCTCATAATAATTCTTAAATTAATGCAACCATAATTTTATATTCATTGTTGAAATTATAACACAAAAATATGTTATTTGGTGATCACGCCGATATAAATTAATATGCAGAGTGTTGACTATGGTAAATACGACGTAATATGGAAGCAAGAATTAGTAACCAAGGTTACGGAATAAAAACAATATTACGTTTTATTTACACATATCTATGCCGTGTTACATATAGATTCCCTACAAAAATGAAATTACACCTACAAAAAAATTATAGCAAAGTATCAAATCTCTCAATTTTTTCATGTCACATTTTAGTGTCAGGCGCTTAAAAACCTTTTCTTTTTACATATTTGGTTGGTTTAGTTGAACAATTCTGATGAGTATTTCCTTGAGCAGTTGGTTTGTATCTATACATTATAAATTCATGAGCTGTGCCGACATAACGACGGTTCAGAAACGAGGTTATAATAAAACATAAGTTAACGACAGCGTTTATGACTCCCTAACGCGATATTATTATTCATAACTTGATCAACATGGCTTACTCCGCCTTCATTAATATTATGAACGTCATAAATTACATTATTACAGCATTTATTGATGAAACATTCAATTTTAAATCATAATAAATTGAAGTCAGCCTATTAAAATAATCTTTTAAATTATAGGTACTAAGTATTTTGCTCGATACTTTCATCAAGAACTGTCTAAGTAGGTACTCACTTGTATGCAGTTGTTAATGATGTTTTGATGATAATGATGATTTCATGATGAATAAGGGAAGTGATGATTACGAGGGCAGGAGACTATTCTTTTTCATGTAAGTATAAAAATTAAATTCAAAATCATAACTTTACATACTTAACATTAGTTTTGCCTTAAGCACCAACTTCTTATTCATTCGCTATGTAAAGGCAATGTGCAGCAAGTAAACAAAGCACTTGTCAATAAATAACAGTTTGATTCTTACACCAAAAAAACTTATAAGAATGTTATTCTCGCTGATAATTTACACAATCGTCGATCGATTCGAAAGCGTAGAAAGTAGCGGACAGTCTCCATTTGAAATGTTAACCCTATTGATGCTGACGTAGTCTTGGGCATAGTCGGTCGCCATTGGGAGCGCTCAATTTTGTTTTGCAGTCCTACAGTGAACTAGTTCACTCATTTAGTTCGTTTTTTTTATTTATCAGTGGAGATTTTTAAAAAATCTAAATGTATTTGGTATTAATGTTGTGAAAAATTTTAACCGTAGACTATATTAGGTATAATACTTTAATAAGAAACTCTTGTAGGAGCGAGCGGCAAGAGTAAGTAAGAATAAATCAGTTGGTTATCCATTCAGTGCCACTCTGTAATAGAGTAGACGCCAGAAAAATAAATATTTAAAGAACTAAGATCGATAATGTGGACGAACTAGTTCGCATAGTTTAATAGCATAAGAACCAAATTGTAATTGTGTTGCAAAGAAAAAACCTATAAAAGACCGCTCTATTGACCTAGGTCGTTCGCAAACTACCCAAGACTTCACTGGCGTCTGAAAGTACCTACGTACCTAATCCATTTACGCCCATTACGGAGAAATACTGCGTTGTTATAAAGGCATATGCATAGATAACATATGAGCGCAAACATTGATTACGATCTTGAATAAAGCGTGAAGAAGTTTAAAATATATTGTTTGCTAGATGGCTTTTATTGGTTTAGGTTTCTTTTAAATTATAGGTTTTCATTTTTGGTTTGAGAAATGGTGAAAGACCTGTGTTGACCTTTAAAATTAATGCCAAAATAGTGCATTTTACTACCTTCGAGAATTTTCTGTCTCTCATCTCGAATATCCCGTCAAAAAAAGCAATATTAGCCCGTGAGAAAAATCTGGGACTCATCTTTTTCAAATTAGACATTACTTTAATAGAAAATGCCTCCGAATTTCAATTTCCTTGACACCTTTGTGGGTGGTTTACCATTTCTCTGACAATTTTGTTTGAAAATGATCTTAACTCCTAATGCAAGGTAATAAAGTTCACAAAAGATGGAAGTGGATACATTTATGTTTTAGGCAAAGAATGAAATCAAATCACGATTTCAACGGTGAGTGAATGACACAAAATGGAGCGATTAGCTCAAAATGAATGGTTTGGTTCGAGAAGATCATATTTTGATGATTTATTTCCGATGAAGTTTATTTCTGGGTTATTTTATTAAATAAGACAGCGGTTCGTAGAAATTGTAATACTTAGACTAAACTTCCATCATTAACAATAATGATTTAAATTATATACTTGCTACAAGTAATAAAAATTATGACTCAAAACTTATACGTGATGAAAATAAATTACACATTTTATATTTTTTGACATCAAGTTTTATGTCGAAAGAAAATTTGATTTTGAATACCGTGATATTCAGACGATTCAAAAGTGTTAAGAACAAACTCTTGCTTTCGCATTCTCTCTAATGTTTTTTTTTAATATACCCTTAAAAGTAAAGAGGCTAAAAGAGGTTTCTTACTTCTAAAATGTCAGCATTCAAAAAAATCTGACTTTCGCCTGTCATATTCCTAAGCACAGGCATCAAAACTCCTAAAACAAGTAAGGTAATTCAAAATACATAACGAAATGATACTAACAGCGTTATATCGGTAATTAGTGGCGAAACGAATTAATTTGCGGTCATTATGAAATTCGCAAAATGGCTGCCGCTAAATGGACATAACAATTCGTTTTATTGTAATGGCGTCGATTTTGAACAATGCTAAGGGGCATAACGGCCGTAGAGGAATAAAGTAACTTGAGACTCGTAGGTTTTGCGACGAAAATAAAATTAATTTTCAATTTTATCTATTGTGTACAGTGTGAGGTCTCAGTTTCTAATCCTGGCATGTACCTAAAAAGTTTTTTAAATTTTTACGTACATATTTATCACTCGTGAAGGAAAACATCGTGAGGAAACCAGCAGTTCCTAGAATTAATTCTAAGGCATGTGTAACAGACCCGGGCCGGCGATGGGCTCACCACTTAAAAAGTTTAGGGGTCCAAAGAATATTACGTTTAAAGTGGGTATATCGAGAAATGGAATAACTCTGCCTACTCCCTAGGGGATAAAAGGCGTGAGATTTTTTATTTTATTTTTTATTCATATTTTCAGGTTACCAACCTTTTCTTCCTAACCGCATATTATCCTATTGCAATAACCAAACCGCCCGAAGCGCCAATAAAACCTAAATAAATGAAAATATGAACGCAACCCCTGCCCATTACTTTTAATACGAACCAAAGGGTTAACGGCTAAAAGCGCCATCTGTTATCGGAGCGCCGAACTCCGTCCGTTTTAGTTTCTATGCTTCCCGCATTGGTTCGTATCGTAAAAACAAAGTGGTCGGATTAAGCGACATGCAAATTGGGTTCGATTGCATTGCAATTTGTATTTATTTCATTCGAGATAACGATGACAAATGCAGGTGCATGCAGTACCCTTACATTTCGAGTTGCTGATAATACTGCAGCGGGGTAGCGTGTTACGTGTTTTTACACGTATCTAAATACTACATTCTATTTAACTTTTAGATAAATAAATAAGTAGAAACCTATGATATGGCAATAAATTCCCAAATGAATTTATATAAAATTATTGCTGGAAACACCCACTTTTCACCAATAGGTATTTTGGACCCCTAAACGTGATAGGTACCACAGAATAAGTAATAGTACTACGTATACTGTGATACTTAGGTGATACTGGTGTGTCTATCGCCGGACCAAAATTCTAAGCTGATATAATAATAATAAATTGTTGGACATAATACACACGATTATTTAGCTCTAAACTAGGCAGAGCTTGTACTATGGGAACTAAACAACTGATAACCATACCTACTTAATTAAATATGAAACACCCAGACACGATGCCAACAGACATGTTCATGCACATCAATGTTTACCACGAGCGGGGATCGAACCCGCGACCTACGACTCAGAAGGCAGGATCACTACGCCGTAATAAGGACGTCTTTATGTAAATTATAATAATAATATAATCTTACGCCTTTTTTATCCCCGAGGGGGTAGGCAGAGGTATTCCATTACTGGATATACCCACATTTCACGAGATATATTGGACCCCTAAACGTGATAGGTGGTGAGCCCATCGCCGGACCGGGTCTGTTTACACATGTCTCAGAATGAATTCTGAGACCTGCGGGTTTCCTCACGATGTTTTCCTTCACCGTCGAGCTAGTGATAAATATGTACGTAAGTTTTTGAAAAACTCATTGCTACATGCCAGGATTCGAACCCGAGCCACACTGATTTTCGGCCGGCTCTTTAACCGTTCGGGCTATCACTGCTGTATTTATGTAAATAAATAAAATAAATTGTGGGACACAATTTACACACGGTTATTCAGTCCCAAACTAGGCAGAACTTGTACTATGGGCACTAAGCAACTGATAGACATACTTAAATAAATATTAAACACCCAGACACGAAGCCAACAGACATGTTCATGCACACAAATGTTGGCCCCGAGCGGGGATCGAACCCGCAACCTCCGACTCAGAAAGCAGGGTCACTACCAACTGAGCCAACAGGCCCGTCCAGATCTAAACTACATAACTATTAATTAGACTTACTTCCTTAAATGAAATGTTTAACTTTCGATTTATTACTTTACAAATTAAGTAATTTATTACAATCGATCATTCGGTAGTAAAGATTTTATTGTGAACGAACTTTCTGACCTATGCCATTAAAAACTACTATTGGCCTCGATGAAGCCATAAAATTGATACCCACACAAACTAACTACTTCATATTTATAGACATATCTAAATACAGACAATAAAATTTGAATGTCATAAGTAATAGAATTGTTATTGGAGAACCTTTCTAATTTTCTGATTTATTTTTAGACTAGCGACCCGCCCCGGCTTCGCACGGGTGCAATGATAACACTAAAACCTTCCTCTTGAATCACTCTATCCATTAAAAAAACCGCATCAAAATCCGTTGCGTAGTTTTAAAGATATATGCATACAAAGGGACATAGGGACTTAAGGACATAGGGATATAAAGACAGAGAAAGCGACTTTGTTTTATACTATGTAGTGATATGTACTTTCAATCAAAGTGCCAATATTTATAGCATTAGTTGCGTAATATATTTATTTAAAAAAAAAACATTTTTTTACATTATTAACACATTATTTTCTGTAGGTACCTAATAGGAAATGATACTTACAAAAGTTATTAACAAATCACTTTAAACTCGTCCATGGAGATTGGATAAGTGTGACAGCAGTCTATCTTCACCGACGAGTTGCTGGTTCCAAATGCAGTACCCCTGATAGAACCAGCTAGAAACTCGAGGGCAGCTTTCTTTAATCCATGTTATCCTAGTACCTACTCGCAGCACTTTTAGGCGGGCGTAGCAGACACCAGCGAATAACCATGTTTTTAGTCATAATTATTGTGTTAGTTATGTTCTTAGAACACACGAGAAATCTTTGTTTGAGATCTACAAATAAATAAACACACAGAATATTCATTACTCGTTTAAAAACGTGTTTCCGAACGAAGCTGCTCTCATTTTCGGACGACTATGAATTATTGGCGGGCGTGGCGAACGGTACATTAGTTTACTTATGCAGTTCGCTACCAGTTGTCTGTTTGATAATTATAAAAGTAAAAATATGGCTTTATACTGAGCTCAAACCTTCAAGAGAGCGTACTCCCTCAAAGGCTGGCAACACACTTGTGATCCTTGAGTACCAGGTGTCCATAGGCGACGGTAGTCACTTACTATCAGGTGACCCGTCAGTCATTTGCCCCCTATTATATAAAAAACCTCAGTTTACTTGGAACAGTACGATTGTCTATTGTTTTCCATGAGCCATTGGCAATTTAGCCATCAGCCTAAATATAATACGAATTCACAGATTTTGTGCAGTGCTCTGCTGCCGAGTTTTCGCACAACTGCAACACTATTATAATGAAAATGAACTTTCTTTTAGAGACAGTAGGAAAATGTTCATGGTATGTATTTTATCAACTTTTCTGTACACTGCAAACTTTACCAATATAATATTATGAGGCAAAGTTTTAAATAAGGTAAAAAGTTTTTTTTAAAACATGATGTCTTGGTATCTATACTGGCTTTTAGAGGCACTCGCATTATAATTTAGGTTATTTATAAAAAATCTAGTAGCTAGTAAGTAGGTAGTTTAGTCGAATCATATTAGAGCAATAAGAAGAGAAGAGAAAAAATATGTAATTAGAATAAGATTCCTAGCACCACTTATCATGTGTGGAGAATTTGAAATCGGCTTCGAACACCAGCCCCCGCGGCTCACTGCCGGCACTAATAGCATAGCTCAAATTAATCACATTCCGCCAACCGGTCGCGATTCATAGCTGTCAAACACATAGCCGATTAATAAAGGTAAAAATTATATAAGGTCATTTTAAATCAAGTGCAAATATTTTAAGGGTAGCAGTAGGTACAAATATAGTACCTAAGAGAAATAGAATTTACATAAAACGAGAAGATTTTTTTTAACAGTTTTTTGTGATTTTTTTACCGTTTAAATATTTGCACTTAATTTAAAATGACAAATGTATACACATACTCGTACCCAAAGATATTGTAACTCTATAATTTAAAATATGCTCAAGCCTTTCATCTCCGAAGGGATACGCAGAGGTATTTACGCTTTTCACCAGTATATTTTTCGGATCCCTAAACGTGACAGGTAGTGTGTAATCTCACAGTCACAACACGAATCAAATCTCCCAACAAGTGTTCCCGAAATATAATTGAGGTCCAAAATTCCTGACTGACTCAGCCTACCTGGTAAGGTCATTTACGGCGCCTGGGGTCTTTCGGCCCCCGAATTATAGTCTATTATCTTCTAAGCCTGCATATATTTATGTGATCTAACTTTCGCCCGCGGCAGCGCTCGACTGT